>NW_019167827.1:276041-1690194 GCF_002303985.1 Durio zibethinus | reverse complement strand
GCAATTCAGTTTTGTTTGTAGCCTCTGGATTGACAATCCTGACATATGTTTCTTGGCCAAGATACCACGAGTCGAGGTTTTCTGTTCTAAGATTCCAGACTCCAACATTGTCAAGTGATATCAAGATTGCTGTCCATGCACCAGGATAAACCTACAGAGACAGAGAGACTACATTTGAGCCTTCTTGACAAAAGAATCAGGTACTTCGTGAGTTTCATCTAACGAGGGAACTCAGTAGGATTGTTGGTGGCAAGTCCAAGACTAATATACTAAAGTTTAATGCTTAATGCATAAATGTTACCACAAACCACGGTGAACATAATCATTTATAAAAGAACCCAGAAATTAAAGCTACCCAAAAATGGCAAATAACAACTTGATATATCCCGCTTGCATTGTTTATATCCAACATCATGAGAAGCAAGGCACAACATCACAGCAAAGAGATACCAAAAACGAATTTGCAAATGCTAAAACCATAAAAGCAGGGAAAAGAAAGCAAAAGCATTAGTTCAAGCTAAAATATTGTGTAATGACAAAAAACATGTTTCCTCCTGAAATTCACAAGGGAAGCATCAAAATGAACCAGTTCAAAAGCATACTATCAGTGCAAACTAGGATGTCTCCCATACGTTATAATTACCTAAAATATTAATCTAACATTTGTATATGGACTCTAATCATTGAAACAGCTTTGTTTTATTAGAAAATATCAAGTCAAAACGAAATAATGCTAACTTGCTAAAACTTTAGAAGGAAGTATAACAAAACTAAAAACACAAGTCTCCAATGACCTACCTGTGCTGTGGTGCGGGCAATGCCATCCCACTTGTTATATGTGCCCCTGCTATTCTCTGACCACTCACCATAATCCATTCTGCAACAAGATAATTGAAGAGTTTGTGCTAAAATCATAGTTCATAAGGATATGTTTATACGTGGTGATGTTTAAAGGAAAAAATTCCTACCCAACAACGAAAAATGCGTATCCACTCATGTGATAAGTCTGCATCTTGGTGTCATTGTTCTGTAGGATGACTTCCATAAATCCCTTATATGTTCCATTAATTACTGATGTTTCCATTTTAGATGGACCTGTAAGTGGTCTACTGGGAAAATCAAGCTTATATACTCCCTTAACTTTGAACTGGTCAGCAAGCCGGATTGGTGTAGCAGGATTTACAAATGATAACCCGCTAAGTGTCATTCGTCTTTTCCCATCAATAGTCACTGGTGACTTGTTTTTCAAAACAAAAATTTCAGTCACATTGATTGAACCATATCTAAAAGATCCCTGTGGGTTAGGGCGAGCACCACTGGCAGATACATTCCATCTGCATAATTTAAGCACAGAAAGTAAGAATGCACAACCAACTAAAGTATTCGGATAATTTCTTTTTAACATTTGAAGACAACTGACAACTAAAATAATACTAAAAGTACACATATTCTTCAAAATAATTCAGAATTCCATGACAATTTTCCTCTTCCAAATGATTTCATGCCTGCAATATAGACTTTCCTCTTCATCATAATGCAGTACTAGACATAAAAGGTATTCCTCACCTAATTTACAGGTTTTTGCTTTATTACTAAGTGAACTTATCACATTGTTTGAAGTCTCAATGAGTATCACCAAAAACAAGATACTCGTACAAGCAAAAAATCCAATGTGTGAGAAAAATGTGCTTGCGCAGTTGAACCACAATGAAAACCAACCTGATAGATCTAGCTTGGTTCATCGAAAAGGTTTTGTCATATTCATCCTGTGGTGGATCAGGGAGGGGACCAGATGCCTTTCCTTTTGAATTTGAATAATGCAAAATGGCAACACCAGTAACTCGTTTCCACTGTGATTCATTTACAAACCTGGCACTTGCTACAATGTAGTAATCAGTGCTTGCATTCTGATCTGTGGTTAGCAGAAAAGAATAAGACTGTCCTACGTGTATGTCTAAGCTAGTGTAGTTCTGCTGCACTGTATATGATCCCTCGGTCTCCGCAAGAAGCAAATTATGGCTCTGAATCCTGAAATTCAAGGAGGTTGATATTCCCACATTGTGCACTCGAAGGCGGTAAGTTTTCCCTGCCCAACATAATAAAGTAATGTTGTCATTTGGGAGCTTGAAAAACTCACCACAACATAAAGGTAATAACTAATTCCAACTAGTCATATGTATGTATGCATCTAACTGGCAGTCCAACGTACAAAATTTATGGGTCAACATGTCTTTATGCTGTCATCAACAGATGCACACCAGAAATTGAAAGGCCAGTAGTGCTACTCCAAAATTTACCATTAATATTACATGAAGTTATTGCTAATAATAACTTGGGAAATATTTATCCAAAAAAAATAATAATAATAATAATAACTTAGAAACTATTAGTATAATTTGAGAATGAATAACTGAATATTCCCAACGTGGAAGGTAGCATGCCAGATGCAAAGCTCCACCCCGCAATTAAAGTTCAGTAGATGCATTACTTGGAAAAATCTAAAATACAACTGCACTATAATATATACATGGTAATTACTTCTAAATTCTCACTCCCGGAATTAATTCCATTTTTCAGTCACTAAAACAACCTGTAATTACACAAGCAGTTGAGCTGACAGATTTATGAATTAGTAGCAGTTAGCAAATTATAAGTAAACAATTACTTGCATGAAATAATCACCTGGGTGGACGTTAATTGTTTCATAATCAATGCCATCAGGTACAAGAGTATCATTATATCGGTAAGGGCCTTTGCCATTAATAAGAACTCCATCCGGCATCCCTAAATCTTGTCCAGCATCAAGTGCCTTTCTCAAAGCCTAGAATCCAAAAGAAGGTGTCATCATTAGACACATTGTATCCTACATCCCAAATCCAACCTTAAATAGATAAAAAAAAAAAAAAAAAAAAACTATATATCCAGTAACTTAACAAAGGACTAACCGTGTGGTTGCGTGTGTACCAATCACCAATCAAAATGGTAATTTCCCCATCAGGGGTGTCAAAAGGAATAGGAATAATAGCTCTATTGTTTATTATAAAGCCGCCAAAACCACCAGCCGCTCTCTGGAAGTGTAGTGATGGGAAGTAGAAGAAACTCCCAATTTGGTCCTTAACCTGAAACTGGTAAGTCCAGTTCCACTTAGCAGGAATAGGACAATTAGTGCCAGGAAGCCCATCTTGCCATGAACTACGCCTCTGTTGAATCCCAGACCTATCTCACCCAACATAAAACCAAACAGTCAATTGCTCCATCTATCTTTGTACTTTGATTTAACTTAACAAAGATTACTGCAAATTAAGTAAGATCCTACCAATGGATAAGTAAACTCTCGTCCAATTTGTTTCGAACATTGACAACGACATTGTTATTAGTAGTTGCATTGATAGTAGGGCCAGGAAACTTGTTATTTATAGCAATAACCTACAAAGTAATGCAGATACAGAAACAATTAATAGAACTTAAATAGCTCCACAACATTACTCCAAAGCTCACTTAACTCTCAAACACTAAGCAAAATACAAGTAACAAGGAGTTACATTTTTTTTTCTAGATCTGAAGCTAAAAGTTGAAACTTTAAGCAATGTAAAGGCAACCCATTTCTCAGTTATGAAAGTTATGCAGAACCACATGAAAAAATGGTACTGAAAATAGTAGTAAGAGGAAGTAGATAGCAGAAGAAAGAGATGTAGTAAAAGAGCAGACCTGTTGGGGAACACCCAAAGGAGAAGCAGTGATGTAAGAGACTTCGAAATCATAGAAAACAAACGGATCCTCAGCAAAACACGAGGCCAAAAGCAGAGCAATGTGGATGAGAAACAGACCCCAGAACCTACTCAAAGCCATTCTTCAAGAAAAAAGGGTTAAAAAAAAATCTCTTTTTGGGTTTGTACTGCAAAATTTTTAGAGGGAAATCTTTGTTAAAACTTTGCTGAGACTTTACATTATCTGGTAGTCAAAAGAAAAGAAGAAACCAGAGGCTCTAAGGACAGAAACTTTGAGAAATGAGAGAATAGAAACGGCTATAAATTTTGCTCTATGTGTTGTTTTTTCAAGTGACAAAAAAAAAAGTTGAACTTTGAATGGGACCAAAAAGCGTTTGATTTATCCGTCACCGGTCATCATTCATAAGAGAAGGAGAGAGAAAAAGAGAAGTTTTTGGAGAGAGAAAGAGAGGAGTAGGCAGTTCACAGTCACATAGAAGTGGAAAATGTCAAAATGTGTGGTTTTTTGTACAAACATGCAATACTAACACAGACACGGCCCACAGTCCACATGGGGTAAACGCTGACGCGTTGCTAACATTGACGTATGTCGTCCGATGGTCGATGCTGGGACTAACGCCCATATCCTCCGAAAGGGCCACATGATTGCCAGCACACGATCGCATGTGGACCCCCCCTCCCATGAAATCAATTGCTTTTCGTTTGTTAGAAATCGCAGCTGCCTTCTTCTTCCCTAATATCCGCATGATATTTCGGTTTGACGGTTGGTTAAAAAAAAGCAAACACATGAAACCAACTGCCTTTTGTGTTTTGCTGCCATTGCAGCCACATCGTATGCTTTTTTTCAAATGTTTAGGGTTATATTTGGATCATCCTTAAAATTGATTTTAACGAAATTAAAAATAACGATGAAATTTATTATAATTGTAATTAAAAAATTTATTATAATTATGATTAAATAATTTAATAAAAATTTTATATCGAATTTATTTTATTAAAATTAACATTTAAATTCACTAATGACATAATAAACTCGATCACGTTGCATTAAAAATATGAAAATTTACATTTAATTATGAAGTATTGTTTATTTTTATATGAATATCTCAATTTTATTTTAAAAAAAATACCTCATAGATTTAAGATTAAATATCAATTTATATATCATAATTGATTTTTGAAATATTTCGAAATGAGATTGAAAATATTATAAATTTTTTCATTAAAACTTAATGTTCTTGTTAAATTTAACACAAAATATATAAATTCTACTAAATCACACTAAATATTAGATAAATTCAATATAAAATAGATTATAAAATTATATCAAACATTGACATTCTAAACAAGACTCTTATTATGTAGCATTTAGCTCTCATAAAATTTTAAATATGATTTTTATGATATAATACTTAATTTTTGTTTAATTATCATAATATAACATTTAATTTTTATTTGATTGATAATCATTTTGATATTATTTAAAAAAATTTATACTTGATTTATCAAATATTATCTATTTTAATTTAAAAATTTTATATTTATTTTAAAAAAAATATCTTATAAATTTAAATTGATATATTATAATAAAATTTTAAAATATTTCAATATAAAATTAAAGTGTGACAAAAAATGCGATAAAACTTAAACGTAATCTTAACGTGTCTGAACAGGGCAGATGGCAATGGCTGGTGGGGGAGTAGTAGTTCAACATTTTACCTCGAGATGCCAAATACCATGAAGAGGAGTAGTTAAGGTGATTGTTGACTGTTGTTCCTATCCTTTATCGGCGTCGCAAAGACAGTATCCAATGGCATCAAGGCAGACGGAAAAATACTATATTATTTTCTTTGTTTTTATTTTTTATTGATTAAGATCATAAAAATCAATTTTAATAATAGGATAGCCCTGCTAATAAAATAACCCTTTTCTTGATCCAGACTGATTTAACATGTATGAGATTAAACAGAGAGATAAATTACAAACTTTTAGAAAATTTTAATTTTATACTCAAATTATAAAATAAATTCATATATTTAGGTGAAAATTAGAATATAATCTTTATACAATAATTTAAATAAATTTAATTCATATATTTTTCTCATATTAAATATCAATTGAAAATGTGTGAAAGTTAGAAGATCACTTAAAAAAAAAAAAAACTTGTTGTGGCACAAATAAGTGAATAAAATTTAAGATAAAAACATACTAATATAAAACGATATATATTTTCAAACACACAAGAAACCTTCTGCTTGGGAGTATTGTTCATATGCTTTAATTTAGTTCTAAGTCATTTACCTATAAAATTATATAATCAATCAATTTTGATTTGAACCCAAATGAAGAAATAGCAGTTCACCACCCCCCCCCCCCCAAAAAAAAAAAATGGCTTGATTGATTGAGTACTTTATTAGAAAAGTGAGTTGTAAAAGTATCCATGAGCATGAGCCCTTGCTTGAAAAACAAGCAAAGCTTCCGCAATTCCAGCAGCTATTGACTCCACCATAATTAAAGTCATGGTATGGACAATGAAGACATGATTCTTGCTAGCCTCAAGTGTGTCTAAAGCTATAATTTCTTTATTATTTTATGTTCAACATCGTAATTTAAACTGGATTAAAATATGCAATTAAAATGAATTTATGATTCGAGTGGATATGCAAAGCTTCAGATATAATGATGGTTTACTCGAATACATGAAAACTTTTATTGGAAAAAAGCATGTCATTTATTTTAATTTTAGTGCTAGCTAGTTATAATTTATGTAAATTTGTTGTTTAACTTTATTTCCTTTTATTTGGGTTTTTCATTGTCTTAAAAGAAAGAATATAATTTTTGTAAAAAGAAAAAAAATTTTAGCTTCTCAAAATTTTTAAAAAATAACCTATATATCAAAATTAAATTTTTTATTTTTTAATATGAACTAAAAAATATGTGTGCCTTATTAACTCTGTTGCTAAAATCTAAAAAATTATTATTAATAAATTAAATAATTTCTCATAAATAAATATGGCTTAAAATATTGTTAGCAATGGACTCGTGGAAAATGAAATGGGCTGGATCTCTCACTTTGAGGTGGCTGTCAATTCTTACCCAATCTAGCCCCAAAAAATTTGATGCTTTGCTGGCTGGCCCATGGCAGAGGCTTCAATTGGTGTCTCTGTTTCATGACTTCTGCCCTTTAAAAAAATTTCTTAAGCCCAATCATTTAAGGCTTGGCCTCATAAGACAAATGTGTATTAAAGGCGCCCGTCTAAAAGAAATGTAAGTGAGATAACCCCTTTTTCTTTTTCGGCCAGAACAATTATCTCTCTTGGGGGGCTCAAATTTGGAATTCATTTTGTTACAAATACAAGGAACTTCAAATCCTTTTTTTTTTTTTATCCAAACTGAAATAATCTTTCACAATAATGGAACCAAATATGCAGAAAATAATTTCCTCTTTTATAATCTTAAAAAAAAAAAAACAGAAAACAATGGGATATTCACAACATTCATCAATGTGCACCTGCAGATGCAGATCATACTTCAGGTTAATGATTCACAAAATATAAAATAAAAAAAACTCCACTCAGGTTCTCTCTGCAGTTACAAATGTATGTTTGCACATTCGTTTCGTTTTAACTCTTCCCTAACTAGATCTAATTCCATTCTATTTCCCATCAAGGAGATGATTTGGTTGAATAGGTAGAAGAATTAATGAATGGTGATGTTCGGAGTAATCATTTCTTTTTGGTCCTTTAGAACTTCTGATGACGTGGATAGGACCGAATGAATGCAGAGTTCATTTCCCAAATCTTAAGTGAGGCGGTAACACTGGCTTCAGTAGCATTGTTGAATAAAAACACTTTAGCGGCTCCATAGATTGCTCTTGTCGGATAAACCCGAGATGTGATGACTGTCCTCCCACCTTGAGCAAAGCTTTCGATTATCGAATGATCCACCTGCAAAACAATAAATTTTCATGTTTATTGATTCTCATAGTCAGGCAATTTATTTATTCACATTCATACAGCAATAGGAGGAGGAAACAAGTTAAACTCACCAATATTCTGAGGGATAAGGTTTCATCTTTTAGTACTGGAACGAAGTTCCCATAAATTTGTTTATCAACATCAGATGCTGCAGATGATCTGAAAGAACAGAATATGGTTAAGTCCTAGGCTCCAAGCTATCTGAAAAACTGGCTCAAGTTAAGAGAGAACAGCTGAGGTTTATACATACCGAGATTGATCATTGCAGAAGAAAGTATTGAGATTGCCATGGGATCCTTTGGCAATGTAGAAGTAGACAGGAGTCCGCTCACAGAGTCTCTCATCTGCAAGCACCAACAGACCAAATGGTCCCAGTGCCCCACGTTCTGCAGCTCCACCACTGGTTCTACAGCTGAATGTTACATTGGACCCAGTTGCTCTCTCCAAAGCCTCTTTATCAATCTCAAACTCGGCTATGATATCCAACTGTCACATGACCAGGCATCTCCTTGTCAGCTAACAGGATCTCGGTCTACAAATTCTCAATGACATACATGTTATAAAAGTAAAGACAAACCTGGGTGGCTGAAGCAACATTTAAAGGAACAACTGATCCTGCCTGGACTTTCACCTGGTTAAATTCGTTCCTCTTCAACCTTAAACTCTCTATTTCTTCCACTGGCCATTGAAGCAAATTAGTACCCGTCTTTTGGTCAAACAAAATTGTCCTTGGGATGCTCTGCATGTAAAATAGCAAATCAGAAACACGTTTAAGAAACTGAAGAATTCTGACTTTCAACTAATGCTTAAGGACCAAGAAACAGAAAAATTACCTGAAGAGATGCCCATCCTTTTTGCGTATCTGCTGCTTCACTATCAGATTCTCCAATCCAACCCCACAACACTCTTCTCTTTTTATTCTGATCATAGAAAGTCTTGGCAGCATAGAATATTCCATAATCATACCTTATTCCAATGCCAACATCGATTTCAGGTTGGTCAGGAATCCATGTACCATTCTTCTCAAGGTAAGTCCCAATGGCATAGTAATCATGCCTTTCATCATCCAAGCTTACCTTGACCACATGCTTCACTCCAGGTCCATTAATGGATGTGTCCAAGCCATTTTCTTCTGTTTCTGAAACAGGGAAGAAGTCCACACACTCCCACATGCCGGTACCGGGCACAGCATGAAGTAACCCATCTAACATCTCATAGTTTATGAAGTCCTTAGTATCATATATCAAAGCTATGCCAGTTTTATTTATCTTGGACCCTATGGTAACGCGCCATTTCCCTTCAGAGGTTAACCAAGCGGTAGTTGGATCACGGAAATCCTTGTTATCTATGCCTGGGGGTGGAACTAGAACAGGGTTCCCTGGGTACTTGACCCAATGGATGAGCAGAGGGTCAGAGTGGTCAGCAGGATAAGCAAGGTTTTGAACCTGAACAGCCTCCGCAGTGGATCCTGTGTATAGCATAATAATTTTCCCATCATGGAGAATTGTGGCAGAACCAGTCCAGACACCATTTTTATCGTACCACTGGTCAGCAACCATTGCCAATGGGAGGTGAAGCCAATGGATCAAGTCCTTGGATACAGCATGACCCCAAACTATGTCACCCCACACAGCGGCATTGGGGTTGTATTGGTAGAAGAAATGATACCATCCCTTGTAGAACAATGGACCTGTTATATTTAGCAATCAAATGTTAGAAATAATAAAATTTTAATACCATGGTATATTTTTTGTCCTTTGTATATAAATAAGACAATTCTTATAATATATTCGTAACAAATGTATTAAATGAAAAAAAAATTCATAAAAAGGGTGGGTCCATATTTCAACTAAGAATTATTGAGAATATTTTCGAATCTGATTTTGACTAATCATCAATCTTTATTTTTCAATTAATTTCCTAATCAGTCAGATACTACTATTAATCAACTGGCGGCAAAAAGTTCTTTTTGGATAAAAAAACGGCTGAGACCCCTAAAATGCCCTTCTTTTAGCCTCAACAGAAAAGACATCGTGAAGGCTTTAGGTATATGTACAACAAATTTGGAGGTACAAAATCATATATAGAGATGTGCAGTAAGTAAAAAATTGGGCCTTACCATTAGGATCTGAAGCAGAACGAACCAGATTCCAGCAACAATGTAAAAGCGCCCAGCCATACAAAAAAATTTAAGATATTAGATATGTAAAAATCAGCACATCATATGTAAGGAAGGAATCTTTTTTTCCTCACCATTCATCCAATTCTTTTCAGGTTGAAAGTGAAAAGCTGTTCTTTGCCATGACAACATGCTATTGTTCCATGGATACGCCGGAAATGTCCCGTCAACCTTGGCAAAAAACCGGTTTGATTTCTCTGATACACCGGCAGCCGGGCCACGTGACACCGGCCGCAAAAGTTCAGGTTTCATAGAGTTCAATGAAGCCAATGAACCGCATTCGTTTTCATGTTCATGAGCATTATCTGAAATATTGTTTCCTATCAAGAATGCCACACACAAGCCAACAGCTAACAACCCAAAAAAAATTGAAAGCTGCTCTTTGATGGGTTTCCGTCGAGTTACCTGAGGCCCTATTGGATCAGACCCATCAGAGACGGAGGCTTGAAGGAATGGATTTGTATCCACCATTGCTTGTAATTTGGATAAAAACGGATAAAGAAAACAAAAAGAGGGAACAAAACTGCTTAATACATTGATACAAAGAGAGAAGAGAGTCCTATGTTTCGCCTAGTTCTCATTGCCATATATAAATATGGGCAGTGCTTCCCGAGCGAACGGGGTGGGTGGTTTCCTGATTGACTGGGACTAGGAAAGGAAAAAAAAAAAAAAAAGGAAAATTTACCAAAAATCTGACTTGATTTGTCGGAAACTAGACAGGTGTAACTGCCATATTTATTGGCTGCTATTTATTAACTATATAAATAAACAATGAGATCATCCTATTATGAACCAGGCAATAGTTATAGACAAGACACAAGTTGGACAAGTCTGATGTATATTGCGTCAGAGTTCAGAGGGGAATGATTCGTTTTGAGTTTATGATTCACTAAGGAAACGTTTTTTTAATAATTACTTGTTCGATCGGTATTCTATCGAAAATTAGAAGATTTGGCTTTTTGCCAATAATTGCGCATCAATAATGTAGAAAAGTATTATTTTGTGAACTGATACGAAATATTCATTGGAGCCTTGGCCTTGGGGATATAATCGACGGCAAGGCAAAAACTTGAATGGGAAAAGGTAATTACACATCGGATGCGATTAAATCCTAGTAGAATTATTAAAGGTTATTAACAATCATTGATACCTTTAATTTGTTTTTTTACAAAAAATCATTAAAAAAAAAAAAATTTATATTTATATTTTAAATTTATTAAATGTCAATCTTTATAAATAAGCATCCTATTATAAAAAACTCACATCTCGTTTATATTTGGTATGCTGTACTCTTTAGGACCCGAATTACTTGACATCACAAAAACGTGTCAAACAGTTAAATTTTGATTAAAAAAAAAGGTTCACATTCTAATAAGAAGATAAAGTAATTGTGGATATGTCCTGCTTACCCACTGTTGTCTTGAATGTGGAACTGTTCTTGTTATCGGCTTATCCTCTTGGTTTTAAATCATGTTTCCTTTCATTAATATTAATCACACAATCTTTAAAAAAAAAAAAAAAACTCAGATTGATTACAGTACGTCATGAAAGTATGTTTCACTCAAATTGTCCTTAAAATGAAAGAAATGAAATTAACTAATTAATTTGATAATTGACTTTCCACAATTATAAACGATAGACAGACAATGATGCCACCAAGACAAAAGGACATGATTGTGAGTATTTTAACAAAGAATTTAGCATAGATTTGTTAGGTATTTAGATTAAGTTGAAGCAAGACCTAGTCTTGGTTCGGCAATTATTCAATTAAACTAGAATTAAATGACTAAGCGCTGATTAGGATTGGGAAACAGATGGCTCGTCCAGGGCCACCAGTTTCTTTAATAATTAATCATCTCTCACATAAATTATTGGACCAGTTGGTTCTTAGCCACATGCAAATAATTTCAGTGTTTGATCGTGATTGGTCTTTTCCCATTTACTTCTCATTGTTTTTATTTAGATAAAAACAAAGCCATCAATACAAAACCAACCTCAAACAAAAACAAACAAGCTGATCCAGAACCCATGTTCCTCATTTTTAAAAAAAAATTGAACCGGTCCTGCTTGTTTCCACAGGCATTCAGCTTCCGAGGAAAGAGGGGTTGATTGCTTATTTTTTAATTTTATTGAAAAGTTTAGATCACCAATTCGTAATAAAACGTAGGCCAATGGAATCGAGTGGCGGGCAGCAATCAAGGGCTTAGTTCTAGCAGTAATAATTCTCCACCATTATTGAAATAGTGCATGATTGGTAGGGTGGAGAGACTTGAGGATTTTGCCACCATATAATTACATATGTACCGTTGTCATTGGTGGGGAGATGAATTATTGAGGTTAAGATGTTTTTTTTTGGTTAAGATATATACCAGGCTTTTCGATGAAGATCTCAGCAGGAGAAACTTTTTCGAGTAAGACACGTCCGCTTCTAAATCCTAATATTGATTTTGTGGTTATTATTCATTCTTACCAAAACGGAAAAGTCAAACGAGGGAGTTGGGTACCTGTGTAAGCTCCACCTGCAGGTGTCACGGACCTAAGGGAGAGTTCTGAATTCCACATCGAACATAATAAGAAAGTCTTTGGGGTATAAAAGGGTTCACACCATCTCCGCCTTGTGAGGTGCCTTTTGTAGGACAAAACCGTGAGGCTAGGGGGGCCAGAGCGGACAATACCTCACAAGGGTGTGAACCGTGGCGGAAGGCTGATCTGGGACGCCAGAAGGGTGAATGCTCGGGTCCCGGAGCCGCACGGGTTCGGAGCTTGAGTCTCGACCCGTGACAAGTGGTATCAGAACCAGTCCTAAACCGTTCGATCCACGCCGAGCGCCTCGAGGGAGGTAGGCAGGGTGGCACGCCTCCGTGACGAGGGCGTCACGAGGTTGGATGCGGGAGAATGTCACGGACCTAAGAGTCCTGAATCCCACATTGAACATAATAGGAAGGTCCCTGGGGTATAAAAGGGTTCACACCATCTCCGCCTTGTGAGGCACCTTTTGTAGGACAAAACCGTGAGGCCAGGGGGCCAGAGCGGGAGCCGCACGGGTTCGAAGCTTGAGTCTCGACCCGTGACACAGGCAGCAGGCTGCAGCAAGGTTTTAGCCTTCTGGGCTCTAGCACTCTAGGCAATGGACTTTCCAATTCCGTGCAGGCTGTCAAATTCTTGGGCTTGAATGTCATTGGTTAGCAGCTTTAAACGTGGGCTATCTTAAACTAAGGGTGAACAAAGTTGGTACCCAAATGAAATCAAACAAGAAAAATGGACTAGCTGTAGCCTACTTTATACTATACTATATATATATGTAGAGATTCGAGCACCTGGCGATAAGCAGAACTCAATGCCTAGGTTCTTCGAAACAAAATAATAATAGGATAAATATAAGACAATGTTTGATATAAAATAATTATTTTAAAATTTATAATAATTTATATATGATAATTATATTATTATATTTGATAAATTTTTGATGATTTTATATAATAATGCTATTGAATCATTAAAAATAATCAAATCATTACTTTAGATAGTTATTTAATTTAAAAAAAACAGGTAAAAATTTCATTATAGAGAAAAATTACGAATAAAATTAATAATAATTAATATTATTTATTTAATATATGAATTAAAATTTTATTTTTTCTTAAAATTATAATTATTTTATATTACAATTATTTATATTTTGGAATTAATATTTATTGTAATAAATGTTAAAATAAATTTTTATTTTTAATATTTTATATATAATTTATTTTTTATTTTTTCTTTTATTATGAATTTAATAGATTTCTTTTATTTTCTAATTTAAATATCTTTTACATAATTTATTATAAAAATTAATTTAATAATTTAATTATATTTTATTATAGAATAAATAAAATATTACTAAATTTTATAAATTATTATTTTTAAATAATATTAAAATTATTAATTTATATAATTATTACAATATATATGGCCAGTTTCATACTTTTAAACAAAAAATATTTAATTTTTAATAATATCAAATAAAATAATTTTTAATTATTAAAAATTTATGATTATTAATTAAATAAAATAATTTTAAATCATAAATGATAAGATCAACTTAATAATAAAGTTATCTCGATAATTATATTCTCATTTGATCTTAGAAAAATAACACTGACTAACAAACAGTATTGTAGTAAAAAGGAACGCTTTGCCATCCTATCGAATGCACTTTTGGAGCAGTAGGCGAAAGGATTACCACATTATGCAATTGCAGAGGGTCAACATCAGCATCATGTTCATTGAGAACAGAAAACATGGAGGATTAACATCAGCTTTAAAGGCCAACCAATAAAAAAAAAGTATAGCTGACAACATAGTGGAGTCGGTGTCATCCCCTTATTTTATGCCATGTGAGATGTGCTTCAAAATGGACAAGCCACTTTAGACATTTGGACGTGGCCAAATCTTGTCAAGTAATTCCTCAACTCGCTTTGCTTGATTGACAAATCCATCCAGTCCAGCAGCCAGAAGCTCCACAGATGCAGGTCCCATAGCTGATGCAAGGCTTAATTGGTCCCACTTTGTGAGCTGAACATTGAGACAAATAACAGTCAACAAACAATTCCTGGCGCTTATAAACAAAAAGACCTTGTTATGCATGCTTGTGCTCGTTAGTTGAGCATAGGATGGATGAAGACAATGAAGAATATTTCTCAAAAGAATACGACGAGGAAAGCAACTGCATAATCTCTATGGCTTCGAGGTAGCAGTTGTAAAGAGGTGTATGGTCTAATTCATAACCACAATTCCAGCAAACAGCCTGTGGAGGAGCAAAGGATTGATGTGGTTGCGGTGGCCACAGTCCCATGAATGGCTGTGAAAATGGTGAAGAATTCGTGATAGGAATGTACAAAAGAACTTGTTTCTATTTTCTATTTTCCACAAGGAATGATAAGTAACCAAATTGGTAGATGGAATGCTACGAGAATCTTATCATATAACAAATTTTCCTGGTTTTATCCTTCCTCTTTTCTTTTAGTTGAGATCCATAGCTAAAGACTTTCTTCATCGGCACTCTTAGTCCTTTCACTTCAAAAGCTCAAATAAAGAGGGAAGTAGTCAAGCTATCAACAGGGTACCACAATGAGCAAGTATAACCAGATTAGCAATGAAATGACAAATACTTTCTTGACATGGAAAGTCTTCATAACCTGTAATCACAGGCACAAATCAAAGTCCTAACTCTGAAGCCGTGCACATATCCATACAGGCTGTTTCCACATTGCTATAGTATTAGAACCTATCAAAGGAGTCATTAAATTCATATTGTAAGGTCATGAATGCAATGTTATGGTGAAATCACTTGGTCCACATAGATTGCATTTTGTCATTATGATGTGCAGCGAGTTTTGATTTCCTTTTCCCCTGCTTTTCCTGAGTTGACAATTGAAAAATGGAAAGAGAGAATACATCTTCAGCGGTGAAATTGTGGTTGGCAGCAGTCTGTGGAGACAGCCTCCTAACATACAGAGAACTTCTCATCAGGAGTAGTAATCGATTCTTTGAGTGACTGCAATACCTTCAAGGGCGCAATGATATAGTCAACCCTGAAAGAAATAAACCATGCCAGAGGTTTAAGAAAAAAAGATCAATATTTGATTCTTAATTTGTAACGATTTCCAATTAAATTGATAATGATTGATTGGTTGAACCATATGATACCCCAGCAGACTGAATTGATCCTGCTTGTTTCGAACTGCTGCTGCCATAAGCTTTGATTTATGTCTATATTTGTGAATATAGTTATAAGCTTTTGTCATTGATTTCAAACCTTCATATGTTATTACAGACAAAAAAAAACATAATGATATATACTAAATAAAGATCCTATTATTGGTCACATGTTCTTTCATAGATTACAAATCATCAATAACAAGTACCTCAAGAACTACTAAAAAGGAGACAAGAAAAAGAAAAGGTAAGTGCAACGGTGAACCTTTGACATTATTCGTAAGTCATTCACAATTTGTGCAGATCCCGGATTCTACATAACCAAGACTTACAAGGGATTCTGAAAAGAAAGAAAAGGAAAAAAGGAACACCTAGAATCATAAGTTTAGTATAGTAAAAAGAACACTTCCTTATTTCTATTGGAAAAGTCCTAACAAGCTAAGTCTAAACTTCAATGCTTAATAGTTACAACTCACAAGCAACAGATAGACTTTAATGCACTTCAGAAATCATGAGAACCAACGTGGCTACTCACTGAAACAATTTAAGTCTAAACTCTAACGACAAAAGTTGTTTAACTAACCAGAGCCAACCCAGGATCCTCTCCTCTTTGAATAGCAGCTTCAATCTCAGGGTCACCAGAATGATTGCGCGCCCAGTCCTGAAGAAAGAAAAAATGTGTTTCAAGGTCAAGGTTTGCAGAAGAAAGTCACCAAAGATTTTTGGGAAAAAATTTTAGCCTAACATGGCCAATAAATATCTGAATAACAGAAGCACCAGCTTGGGCTGCAGCTGCAGCCTGAGCAAAGCTGAAGAACATGCCAGAATAAGCAATGATTAGAAAAAAAAAAAGGATGAAAGAAAAGTGTGCTAAGGGAGGTCACTCTTTCTCTTAAAATATAGCATTTATAATCAAGCAACATCATTGTCAACATAATCATAAGCCTATAAACAAAGGTCAAATGTGTTTGTATACCCTCAGATTCAAGCAATCTCGAGGCCTCTATTCCGTGTATAACCAACAAGCAATAGCAAGAATCATTTAGCTTTTATCGTCCAAGATTATCAAGACTTACCATCCTTACAAGCGTGTATACAGACATTTTATTGAGATGCTCACTTGCCAAGTTAAAGGAATTTTAAACAATAAACGCTCGGGAGGAACATCAATCTCATTATACAACTTCAGCAAGTCATGCACCTGCATATCTCAATAAGCTTTTAGCATCAGGAAGCACATCAGAAATAATAAAAAAAGAAAAGGGAATAAGCTACTCTAACATATAAGGGCAATTTCATTCCTCTTATATAATAAATAATAATGTTTTATTGAGGAGCATAGAAATCCATATAACTACCATACTTCTTAAAATAGAATGATGTATAACAATATCGAGTCTTTCACTACATTTCTTATTCCAAAAAATATGACAAGAACCTCAAATCTACATAAGACAAGCAAAAATTCAGGGACAATGAATGAATAGTTCGTTTCATTAATGTGTATATTCAATTAAAATTTTCAACATTGATGCTTATGCATAAGACCCCACACAATTTTCAACAACTAAAATTTGCAGTGATTGAGATACCGAACAACAATCATAAAACAAAATTAAAAAAAAAAAAATCAGCAAGAAATATAAATGGAAAACATGAGAAAAATCAATACCCTCCTAATAATGCCATGTGTGTCATAAGCCAAACGTGCATCCACTTCTGTTGAAACTCGACCAGGAACTAGCTTTCCCAAGTCACCACCGACATTTCTAAAGCTTACACTTGATGAACAACCAAAAGTAAAACAAATTTACAATCCGATTCTAGTCCTTTTTCCCTTCTTTGTGAATGCAAATGAATAATTGATAGCATAACGCCAAAAATTCATGCATTATTACTTAATAGTTCAGAGTATAAGAATTCGAACCTTGTTAAAGAAACAAGACAACCTCAGTTCAGTATTGTCCAGCTTAGAACAACTGGAATCCGCCAAGGCTATATCCACAGCATTCTAAAGCCAAAAAGAACGAAAATTACTAGTTAATTTGTTATATATATAAAGATTTTAAGCTATGCACATAATTTGACATGACAATGCTTACTCTAAAAATGGTATCAGGAAGGCTCAATATACCCAAAAGCAGTGATGAACTAACAGTTGTAGCAGTTGGAGGAAACCTATAAATTTCAATTAATTAGTATAAAAAATCGAACTTTTGAGTAAAACTTTTATAAAGAAACCAAAAACAAAACAATCTTTACTTTTCAAAATCATCAAAGATCACAGTGTTAGGAACTATCTCACTGAAAGTAGACACGGCATCCAATTCAGTACTCAACCCTGAGACATCTCCCTCCAGAAAAAAAAAATTAAAAACCAAAGAAATAACTAAAACACTAACACATTTAACCAAAACATCAAAACGGAAAAGAGAGGTAGATACCAGTGTCAAGAGAAGACGAGAAGCCGGAGGAGGCACGAATAACTGGAAAATATCTGTTGAACTTGAAGAGTAGATCCGAAGAAGAGCACCCATTTGCCAATCTCAATCTTGATTTTGGTAAAGAAGAAGAGAAAGTGAAGAAGGCGGATATTGCAAAGAGAGTGACATTTTTTTTTCTTTACGTGCTGTGAGAGAGAGATGAGAACTGAAGATTGAAGTAACGGGAAAACTGGCGGAAGTTCGTTAACTGAGGTTTGAGTTTATCCATGTTCGTTTTCGGGTAGGTCTAGTGAAATTTAATAGGTTTCGGGTATTTTAATAATGGTTCAGGGCTTTACTAGAATGTATTATGGGTTATTGCAAGCGGATGGTCGGTGTCTGAATTCGACAACGGATTGGTGCATCTTTCATTGAAGTTATTTATGAATTTATTCTGCCCTTTGAATGTGATGATAATATCAAAGGATAATTTTATGTTATCTGTGAATGGGGCTTGAATCTCGATGGCAACATCTCTTCTTGGATGCTCCGTCCTGCTTTTTATCTTCTATTATTATGTAGGAAAGCAAATTGCTTAAAACAATTCAATGCCTTTTCTTTTGTTTTTTCGTTTGTTTTTTGTTATATTTTGGTTACTGTACATGATTATTGACCTCAAAGCTAACTGTATAAATAAACCCCAATAGCCAGGGAAAATGCATTTACAATATCGAGGGAAAGATATTTATGTAAATATTTAGTTTTGAATTGATATTTTCAAATTTCTGACAAAGATTGAAAATAATATGGCCACTGGAATGGAATGACTAGAAATTTATTGTGCTCCTGCTTTCTTCAAGCTTCTTCAAACTTCTTCCATCTCACCAAAGCCTTTAGAAATTTCTTCACCTGCGCATAATTCCATATTTAATGTGGGTCTTGACTAATGAAGAGATTGCATTATGATTACACCTTTGTTTTGGAACAAATAAATATGAGCAACTATAGAGCAGGATTTTCTACCTCTGACGGATCCCTGAGAGAGTAAAACGCCTTGCTTTCTTTGGGCATTGAAGACACCAAGATCCCGTAACCCCGACTTCCTTCCCGTAAAACCTGATTCAAACTTGGTATTAGAATATCCTTCGAACTTTCGAAAATGGCACAACATAACAACTGCAATTTGAATGATGTGCTTACCCTGAATGCATCCTCATCAGACTTGTCATCTCCAATATAGATTGGGAGCACATCATCTCTATCACTTAATCCTACATCAATTTACATAAATTGCATTGATAAGCGAAAGCATATTATATCAACCCGGAGTTCTTGTGATCAAAGAGAGAGAAATACCAAGGGATTCGAGCAAGAATTCAACTGCCTTCCCTTTATTCCAGTCAATCACTGGACGGATCTCTAAAACCTGAAGAACATGGAAAATAAGCATATTAGGAGGCAAAATAGTAATGACATTACTATACAACATATCAAACAAATGATGATATAGTTTCAAAGCCTGCCAGCAAAAAGGACATACCTTCCGCCCATGAGTTAATCGCAAACGAGGATAGTCTTTCAAAATATCATGAACACATTGTGCGACGGTTGGCCAGTTCTGAAAGAGGAAAAGAAACCCACTTAGATGTTGGAACTAGTTATTCAGACTCTGAATGCTTGTTAAGAAAGTAAAGCACCTACTGTTTCTCACCTTCTCTTCTACATTACGGTAATGTACAGAGGCACAAAACTTGTGATTCTCAACTATTGCACCTTTTATGCCTTTAGTATTCTCGACAAGGTTTTTAAAAACCTGCTAGACAAAAACCAAGAGTGTTCACTATTATATATTAAAACATGACCTAGAAAAGTAATAAATGGTAGCTGTGCTAAACATAACATTTATGTACCTCGTCGATCATAGGTATGAATTCTCTAGCGGGCTGGAAGAGGTTTACCTCCTTGCCCTGTAATACAATTAAAGAGAATGATTAATATGAAATTGAGAGTGAAATCATACTTTCAATAACCTATTTGATAGCCCCTTTATGGAGACAATAAATTAGAGGAGCTCTTCGAAGTCTTATTGACTCTTGCCTGTTGGTCAGTTGATCTAGTAAAATTTGTATGGTCATCAGACTCTGTATGACTCACAGGGCCCATAATGTCCATCCCATGACTACCAGCATAATAAAGTTCAGTTAGTCCTACTAATTCGTAAACCTGAAATTAAAAATGCAGTGGATCAGACCCTATTGATGCCAAGATGATAAGTCAAGAGCAGAAAGAAATGGATAAAAAAGCAACAAAATTCCCGAATGCTCTACCATCTACCTTATCACGACTTCTGCCACTAATAATTGCTGTTGGGAAATACTTTGCAACATCCCTGACAGCAGAACGCATCTGAAAAAAAATAAGACTATTTTTAATTTTTGTTTCTTTTAAATTTTAATCAAAGGAAAATGAAGACAACCAAGGAATGAATATCATGCTCATGCACTGAAATCGACCGTCATACTTACAGTATCAGGCATGAAGGCACGATCTGGGTCATCAACTATGGGAGAAAGAGTACCATCATAATCTAGAAAAACGGCTATCTTCTTGTTCTTGGCATTTTTGGAAATTTTCTCAAAAGATTTAAGTGCAGATGGATATTTAATCTGGATAATCAGCAGAGAAGCAGAGGATAAGAAAAGGCAAGTTTATCTAGTGAAATGTATATGACAGTAGGCTTCATATGTATTTATTGACAACTAAATATTTGCATACCATCCAGGAGCAATAAGAAATATCAATATCATCTGCAGCAACCTCAATATTGAAGTCCTTGATTAACTTCTTACGAGGGGGTGATGAAGATTTCATGGCATCCAGCCAACCATTGGACCGAACATCATCAAGCTTTCCAGGTTTCTTTCTGGGAATTGTCATACACTTTCCAGAGGATAAAGATCCACCTGATTGTGCATAGGACAGCAGATTGGGGTGGATGCCTAGTCTTGACTTGTTGATTGAAATAGGATCAGTGAGGACAGGAGATGAATGACTGGACTTCAACTCCATTAGCTTCAGATCACTTTAAAGCACACTTATAGCAGGTTAAACTAGATCTTTGATAATAGCAGCAGCTTTGTACAGTTATGAACCTTCAATACTCAAAACTTTTTAGCCAACCCTTTTATCTATGAAAAACCACCTCTTCAATGTTTTCTTATCACTGCTATTGGGTGAGCAGTCCATCAATCGCAGGCTCCCAGAAAACTGATGATCACAGCAAAGAGTAAATTTAAAATAAGAAGTAAAACCAAAGTTAAATTTAAGATTTGAATTTTGTTTTCTCAAGTTAAATACATATATACTAGACTTACCTTCTCATAGCCAAAGCTACACCGCGTTTATGGCAGGTAACAGAACATTATTTGTGCAAGGATTTTCGAGATGGTAGTAGTATGGATTCAGAATTTGCTTAAATCTGCAAGTCAAGTAGTACAGTAGAAAGAGGCATTATAAATACAGATGTGTATAAATAGTGATTCGATGAGGAAAAAGGACCTTAAGAACATTGCTTTCTAGACATAAAATAAGAATTCGGTTTCCCCGATGTGACATGCCAAAGAACAATACAAAACTGGTTTGATCCAGGTCTTCAACCATCACAATCTTCGGGATAATATGCAAGTATTCTTGAATGAATAGTACTTTAAGGTGGCACTATAAGGAGTGAACTAACAGAATCAAAAATTAAGGAACAAGTCTAACAATAAAAACTCTAAGGTATCAGAACAGTAGATATCTTTTGTAAGCCTTTGTTTTAACAGACTGACCAACAACAGATGAAATTCTACTACTTTATAAACAAAATTTTCTCATCATAAAGTCGTATACCGTAAAATTTCCATCTATTTTTAAAGATCTTGATGACATGCAAAATATTATCGTATCCCATAAGTAATAATCCCCACTTATTTCACCACTACATCATGTGGTATCACCTCATTTTCATTTCTTTGTCTAGATAGATACATCTACAATTAAGAAATACTACAAAAACATAAATGAAATGACAAATATATAATTGTAGGACTCACCAATTTGCATATCCAACTACAACAACCATAACACATACGTATAAAAAAGCTTTATATATATACCTACAAGTCATATACACGTATATTGTACCTAAGTGTGGGCCATTGATAGAGAGAGGATGCAATTAAATTGCAGATCTAAATCTATACATCAACATCAAAGTTTATTAAACAAATAAAAAAAACTACTAAGACCATTAACTCCCTTGCAATGACATGATCCTGCAAGTACCAAAACGACCATTGACTTTAAACCCTCACCATTAAAGATAATAGACATGAAATAAAATCGAAAATGAAAAAAGATGACCAGCATATAACATCATTTATATTAAACAAGAAAAAGTCAAATAGTAATAACGTTCTGGGCATAATCTCATAGAATAATTACAAATATTAAGCAATATAAATATATAAATATATATATTAACAGGTCATTAACAATATTTTTTCTATTTAACATCAAAGGAAAGAGATTAAGACACGTTTAAAACCCTTTAACCTAGTTCATAGATAGCAACCGACAAAAGAGAAACTTATACTAAATCAAATAAAATAAACAAAATGAAATGGGCCATCAAAATCATTGTCTTCCCTTATATAAAGCTTCTGCAACAATAAAAGATCCTATACAGCATTTAAAAATATATAATAATACTAATAAAAATAAAGAAAATGAAAGAAAACCTCGCAAATGTATTCATCAGAAAAACCAGGTAAAAAACTAAAGACAACTGAGTATATTGTAAAATATAAAATTAAAACTCAACAAAAATAAAAAATAAAACAACCCCAGAAGAACAAAAGCTGGGTTATATATATAAATAAATATATATTTATTTATACATTTTCAGTTCATTTCACATGCATGTCTCACCAAAAAGAGTTAAAAACCTTAATGGGCGTCGACATAGAGATCTTAATCCTTAAATTACCAAAAGAAAAAACACACAACCAAAAAAAAAAAAAGACTGGAAATATTTAACAACAGTTGCATTAACCAAAAAAAAAAATCTTAATGTAACAAACCTGATTGACAAGGTGAAACCAAAACAAGAACTGATCTCTAAAATTCAGTTCTTACGAGATTCGACAGAAGAAAATCCTCTAAAACAGAAACAAAGGCAACGAAGGGAATGAAAAGAAATAAACAAAGAGAAATGTTTGCAAAAAAGAAAACCCTAAAATTGAAGAGAAAAAGAGAAAAGAGAAGCGCAACGTGAAATATAATGGAAAAGAGAGAAGAATTAGCAGAAGAGGAAGGAGCAGATTTCGGCGAGGAAAAGGTTGCGTATTTATAGAGTTGGATTACGAGCAACTTGTTAAGACGTGTTTATCAAAGTAAGCTGTTATTTTTTCAGGGAACAACCTCTGTAATTTTATCATTTGCTCTGTAATAGAATTATTAGTTTTTTTACCTAAATAAAATAGTAAATAGGGAGTAAATATTAAATAAGTTATAGGTAGATGGACCCCATTGGTCCCACTTTGGCAAGTGAATGGAAACTGACCCTTGTAGGCGGAGACCTGAGCGGGGTTACAGCTATGCCACCTGTAACAGTACCCAGATGACGTGGCCATGTGTCAGTTTGGGCCCACGCTCGTCACTTTCTTGAATTCTGGCAGCCAACGGTGACCGTAATTGTTTTTTATTTTTTGGAAAAAGAAAATTTATAAAAGTAAGAAAAAAGAGAATGAACAACAATATTTTTTTGGGTGTCACGTGAAATAAAGAAAATGTAAATATCTTTTGGAGAGAATGCCGCATTGATTGAAGTCTTGTAAATAACATTTTTGGTAAAATCTTGATATTACATTTAGATTCTGAAGAGAAACTTGCAACTTTTATAAGCAATATGATTTATTTAGAAACAACTATTAAAGAAAGTAAAATTGGATCATTTCATATGACTAAAATAGTGGATTCTCAATAAATTATAATTTTAGGATTGAAAGATATTAGGATGAAAGTATATTATAACATATATATCTACAAATTTATATGTAGATTTAATAAGAAAAATCACCATCAATTTTTTTTTAAGTGTGATTGATCACTTAATAAATTTATCTTTTTAAAGAGCTTATAAGCTTAACTAAAAGTCCTTAAAAAATAGATTCTGATCTTCGAAATAAAATTAAGTTCAAAAGTTCGATTACGTGTATGAAAGGTTATAGCGTTTTCATAACGTCTATCATAAGATGGTATCATTAAATTTTAAATTATCCTAATAATTTTTTTGGTTTTAATGGTTTTTATTTTAATGTTTAAATATTAAAAATTATTTTTAAGATTTTTTCATCAATTTGGTAGAATTCTAAAAAATACTTCATCACCTCAAAGTATTTAAGAATCTTATTTGTTTTCTTAAAAAAACTCCATCGTCGGAAAAATGTTTAATCATTTTTATTTATTGAAAATATTTTTAATTCATCTACCATTTGGACCAAAATTAAAAATATCTTCTCACCTAAAAATTTCTTAAATAATCAACAATTTATGATTACTAAGAATTTCATCCTTGAAATTCATTTTTATTTTTATTTTTCATTTCTAAATTTTTCACCATTTAGGCCAATTTAGAAATTTTCTTTTTGATTTCTAAATTTTTCACCATTTGGATTTATTTAAAAAAAATTTTTTTGTTTTTTTTATCTTTAGAAAGAAGATAAGTTTCATTTAAGTTATTTAACTATTTGAGACAAATTTAAAGAAATTTCTCACTTAGAGATTTTTTAAAAATTTTACTATTTGAAATTTTTAAGATTTTCATTATTAGATAATTGTCAAATATTTCAACCAAAAATTTTTATATTTGGAAAAGAATACAATTATTTTTATTGAAATTTCATCTAAATTATTCTATCATTTGGGATAAATTTAGAGAAATTTTTCACTTAAAGATTTCTTATAACATTTATCATCTAAAAGTTTTAAGAATCTCATCCTTAGGTAATTAATATTTAATTTCAAAATTTTTATTAAATTTTTTTGTTTCACATTTTTTTTAATTGAAAATAAATATTAATTATTATTATTAAAATTTTATCTAAATTATTCCACCCTTTGAGACAAATTTAAAAAAAAATTCTTACCTAGAAGTTCTTAGAATTTTACCATTTCAAATTTTTAAAAATTTTATCATAGAATAATTATTATTTATTCTCAAAAAATTATTTTATTATTTGTTTTGTTCTATTTCTTAATTTTCTTATGTAATGTTTTAATCATGCAAAAATATTTTTAAAATAAATAAATAAATAAAATAAAATAAACCAAAACAAGAACCGATTCAACTTAGCTAGTGCATATGGCTCGGCTACATGCACAAAACTAGCTGAAAATGCTTGGAAAACAGCTCGACTTAGCTTAGGTATAGGCTGTTGGATTCTAGGATTGACCACCGAAATCTGGATAATTACTCAAGAATTTTATGCTCAATTGTTGTCAAACTCTTACTCTCACTTTTTCCTTAATTTTCTTTCCAATTGCTCTCTAATTGTTGTCCCTTGTTCTATAATTTAAAGGTCTATTTATAGGGTACAATAAGAAGAATTTCATATTGATTCCAATTTCAAAAACTAAGATTATCATGAAAAAATAAAATTTATCTTTGAAAAGTTTAACTTCAAATTTAATGATCCTAAAACTACATTATCACCAGCCACTCCATTTTAATTTTTGGCCAATCATTCTTTTTTTTTTCAATTATCCATTTTTTAAAAATATCTATATACATTTTAAAAAACTAGATAAATATAATGAAATACAATTAAAGATAAATAACAAATAAGCAAGATAAAATACATAATAAAATAAAATAAAAAATATAAAAAATAAATATATAGATAAATAAAGTAAAGACACAATTTTGACAATTAGGCTTAGATCAAATCTAAGCCCAATTGATTTAAAGCTTTGGCCTTAAAATTAAATTGGGCCCAATCGATTTAGACTTCGGACTAAATTGGATATCTACAGCTACCTCTCTTTACGTATTTCTGTGCAACAGAAATTGTGCAATATGAATTGTGTAACGATATAGACATTCATTACGCCCGGGTGTAACTTAACAACAATTATAAAATCTCGAAACTCCAAAGATTCACAATTTGAAATAGTCAAGAACTTTGCAATCCAACAATTAATAATGCAAGTTGAAACTCAAAGATTCGCAATTTAAGTTCAAAGAATCATCATTTCAAAATTCAAAGGTTTGCAGTGCAACTATTAGCGAGGTTCAGTTTTGGAAGAATTTGATTCGTAAAATTTTAGATTTGCAAGGATTTCAGACTTGCAAGAATTTGATTCTCAAGGATTTCAGGTTCATAAAATTTTTCAGATTTACAAGAATTTGATTCTCAAGGATTTCAGGTTCGCAATAATTTTAAACTTGCAAGAATTTGATTTTTAAAATTTCAGTTTCACAAGGTTTTTCAACTTAGCAAGATTTTTCAACTTTGTAAGAATTCAGATTCACAAGAATTTGATTCTCAAAATTTTAAGATTCACATTTAAAGTTCAATTAAAGGATTTGCATCAAAATTACAAGGCCTACATCCAACATTTAAAGATTCACATTTGAATTTTGTAGATTTACACCCTAAAGTTAAAGATTTTTCTTTTTTTTTTTTTAACTTTAGAGATTCACTTCCAAAATTTTAAAGATTCTCATTAAAAAATTTTAGTGTTTCACATCCAATATTCCTCATTTAAAAACTTTAAGATTTCGTCCAAAATTTAAGGCTTCTCACTAAAGTTTAAATATTCACATTCAATAAATTT
Source organism: Durio zibethinus (assembly GCF_002303985.1). Next base: position 1,663,307 of record NW_019167827.1, on the reverse strand, counting down.
TAGAGTTTCACATCTAAATTCAAAGGTTCTCATTCAAAAATATTTAGGGTTCACATACAAAAGTTCAAAGCTTTTCATTCGAGTTCAAAGATTCATATTTGATAGATTTTAAAGTTTCTCATCTAAATTCAAAGGTTCTCATTAAAAAATTTGGGGTTCACATCTAAAAGTTCAAAACTTCTCATTCGAGTTCAAAGATTTACATTCGATAGATTTTAGAATTTCTTATCTAAATTTAAAGGTTCTCATTCAAAAAATTTGGAGTTCACATCCACAAGTTCAAAGCTTCTAATTCAAATTCAAATATTCCTATTCGATAGATTTTAGAGTTTTATATCTAAATTCAAAGGTTCTCATTTAAAAAATTTAGGAGTTCAATCCAAAATTTCAAAGCTTTTCATTATCTTTAACATTAAAATTGCTCTTTTAAAAAGCTCCACAACTTTAGGATTCTTAATGTTTTTCTCATAAAACATTTTTTCATTCAAGGATTCCCAACCCTATCTTAAAAAGTTTCCTCCAAAAGTTTAAAATTTCTTATCATGAAAATTCTCAATCTTTCATCAAAGTCAAAATTTTGTATATAAAAAACATCATGATCATGATACAAATGCAACAATCTAGATTCTCATAATAATGCAGATGCCATATTTGAAACTATAATTTAAATATTCACTAAATGAGGCAAATGCATGGTCAGCCAATATCAAATATTTACCAAATTATATACATGTATTGTTCAAACTACAATGCAAATATAATGCATGTAATGCAGATGTCGTTAATGTCATGAAATTTTAATTAATTGTGGTAATATGATTTTTAAGACTCCACCATCTCATCTTGTCCTTTTTTTAGCATCTCGACATTAACAATTTCAGAACAAATTCTATCAACTATTCCATATTATTTTTATCACTTGATCATAACTTATAGGCTTCACAACACTAGCAATTTCAGAATAATTTTTGTCTACTGATTCACATTATTTCCATCATTTGATCATAACTCACAATTTATGCCAACTAATCCATTGTGATCAATTTGATCATTTGATCATAACTCACAATTTATCACTTGGTCACATCATGTGTCATTTTAAATTATCTTTTTAGGTTTTTGCCATCTCTTCATTTTTTTTTACCCCTACCATTATGGATTTATTTTCAAAGAAAAACATGAATCTTTTATGAACATTATCATTCAATAATTATCATTTTTAGGGATGGAAAAATAAGATAGCACAAGGTAAATTGAGAAAAAGGTAATCAATGAGGAATAAGTCTAGTACAAAAATAAATGGGCAAAGGAACAAATTCAAAGCATGTCATTAGGAATGGTATTAAATGGTGTAATAATGTCCAAACAATCAATACTTAGATAGTTCTCAACATTAATCCAGAATTCTTTTTCAAAAATTTTTTTATTGACTTTCAAAATTATTTTGAGCTCACTGAACTTTGTTCCAACTTTAAAGGATCTTCAGATGTCTTTGATCTTTCTTATATTTGAATTGTCTATCCAACTCTCAGCTCAAAAATTTTCTTCTCAAATCACTCTTTCGGGTTTTCAATTTAAATCTTTCTTTTCTCTCATTTTACATTTTATATTTTTCACTTTGTATTTTTTATATTTTTTTCATTTTTCCTTCATTTCTCATTTTTTCATTCATTATTGATATCTCTTATACATCAATCTCTAAAACATATAGCATAATTCCATGGTTTTATCATAAGCTTGCCTTATCCTAATATATGATCATCTAATTTGAGCATTCACATTTAATCAAAATAAACTTTTAAAGGTTGTAATATAGGCTATGGTAAGGGATCATGATATATATTGATAAAATAGACTCAAACAATATGTTTAAAGGGTTTAAAACCAAAGAAACATTTCTCATCATTTGATGTAACTTGACATTTTGCCCCATTCTATATCATTTCACTACTTTTTTCTTTTTTCATTCATTTCTTACAAAAAGATTTTCATTGCTTTGTCCTAACTCATTTTTGGCATTTATTTTTTTTAAAAGATTTTTTCCCCCTATTTTTTCTTGACTCTCTATTTTTGAAATCTTTTGTGATATTTTATCTTTTTTTCTTTTTCAAGTTTATTCTTATCAAAATTTGCCCTTCAATATGTAGGGTAATCCTTGGTTGGAGTTCTTTTAGAAAAAAAAATTATAATAGGCTCAAAAGGTGTAATAATGAATGATTTTATGAATGGTAAAAAAAAGACAATCATTTTCATCTCAAACGTGAATGCTTTCTTTGAATATCATTTATTGAACAAAGACAAACTAATGGATCATTATAAAAGACTACATATCTTTAAGATATATCTATTTCATAACTATTAGTAGCTTACTTCCTTCATTCAAATAGTTTTTACAAATCAATATGAATGAATTTTTAAAATTAAATCTCAAAATTATTGTTACCATTGTCCAAACATTTATCATTTGGAATGGGAATAAAAAGACGTGTGAAAAAAAAATAAAGTATGGAATAGTGGTTAAGGTGAAAGAGAAAATATAATGAAATGCATCAACTTGTCTTTTATTAAAATGATAAAAAATGAAATATGATTACATAAAAAAAATCCTAACATTACTTTGAAAGAAATCTCAAAATGACAAGAAACATCCAATTAGCCTTAACATCATTTTTAAAATTATGCCCTTGTGTGATCAGATAAAAGATTTTTATTGACATTTTATCATTTGATTCATTGAAGCTCACCAAGCCTTTTTGGATCAAACTTTGCATATTGTGTTTGAAAGTAGAGTAAGTTTCAATAAAATGACCCATGTTTTCATTATGGTAATCATATATGGCATTAGCATCATACCATTTTAGATAGGGTGACTTCAATGGTTTTAGAATAATTAGAGATATCAAGTTGTTCTTAACTAGTTCTGAAAATAATTAAGTGTAAGTCACGAGAATAGGATTAATGTGGGTCATTTCTTGGTTATTTCGAGATATCTTTAAACCACTCACTTGGTTGTTAGGTTTTGAAGCTGATGTGGTGATATGACTAGACCCATATGCAGGTACTTAAAAAGCTTATTGGTAGGTTGATGAGTAAGTTGATTGTGAATATGATTAGTAAAGGGCCTGTATAATACCATTAACTGTAATATAGTAAATAGGATGAACCAGCAGTAGATATAGAGCATAACTTTTAAATTATTGTTCATCAAAATTCATAACTTGGGTTTTGATTTCTTTCTTTTTAGGTAACCCTTCTTTTTAAGTGGTTTCTCATTCTTGAAGCTTGTCACTCTTGATGGTATTTTCAATAATTTTTTTTTAAATCACTATATCAACAAAGTTCTTTATTGTATTTTCTATCATTTTTTTATAATAAAAAGATTTTAAAGTGCTTACAAATAAAATTGTGGTCTCTTTCTTAGTCAAAGGTGACTGAACTTAAGTAATTATGTCTTTTCATCTTTGGGCATACTTCTTAAATGGTTCAGTTGCTTTTTTCTTTATATTTTATAAAGACAGATGATCATAACCTAAATATATGATATGTCGATACTGGCTGATGAAGTTACGAGTCATATCACTTTAAGACTGAATATGAGTCTTATCTAGTTAGACATATCACCTAACAATAGAGCCAGTAAGGCTGTCTTAGAAATACATACATTAATAACTTTTCATTATTAGCATGGGTAGCCATCATCCGACAGTACATGATAATGTGAGTCTTTGGACACTTCGTATCATCATATTTTTCAAACTTCAATACTTTAAACTTTGGAAGAACAATAACATCTAGGACTAAACAAAGCCTAGTAACATCCATAAAACCATAAAAATCAATTTTTTTAACTGCTCGTAACTTTTCCTCTAATGAGTTTATCTTTTATTCAGCATTTGAGCCTTTTAAAATCTCATTTTCTTTAGACCTTAGCTTCTTTTTCTCTTTTGGATCATCCAAGTTCAAAATTAATATTGGTTTTACTGTCTTTTCAATAAAGATAGGATTTACACAACTTTGGTAATGACCTGAATTTGAAGTCAGTGGTATTTTGGGGTATGTATACTCTATAGGGTATGTGTTCTCTGTGGTAATGCATCTTGTGTGGACTAGGCTTGATGCAGCCCATAACTAAGAGGATCGACAACATCTTATGAATGATGGTCTTGTAAGCTGACATTTTTTTCTACACTCTTTATTTTATTCAATTTATTTAAGGCTTTTAAAATTTTACTCAACTCTCCTTCAAACTTTATTGGGCCTTCTTTATTTTTTCCAAATGATTTGGATTTTTTTATTTCATTTGCTTAGCTCGAGCTCAAGTGTTGTACTGATGGTGAATGGGTTGAACTGGGTTATTAGATGGTGAAGTTATTTTTAAACCTTGTACCACAATTAGTATGCTCATGTTACTAAATGTGTATGCGAAAAAGCTTTCAAACTTAACTTAACTTTTTTAAGAATGAATATATTGAATACTTGACATAACAAATTATGATTTATAAACACATGAATGTATGCACAGCAAAGTATGAATGCATGTATTGATGTTTATCGCATTATGATGTGTGGATAGATACATATGTTAGTAATGCTAGAATAAAATACAACATTCAACAAATTAATCAACAAGGATAAAATAACATTTATCATGAAGGTGATATGAATAAAGTTCAAAAGGTCCACTCATATGTCTCAATTAGGGTTATATTCTAGTAATAGGTAGATATGGTTTTGACCTAAGGTTGGCTTTCTATGTGTAAATTATATGCTTGGCTAAGTGATTTTGATCACTCAAGTTTCTTAAATTATTCCTTACATCATTGTCCATTATAGATTAGTAAGGTATTTCAATCTTCACCCATCACAGGCTACCAATAAAAAAGATTCAATTTGAGTGAAACTATTTCGTTAACCATTGCGGAGATTATTATCTTACGAAAACGTAGGTACTTTACTCCCTCTTAAAAGGGATAGAGTCCGGATATAAAGCTCATGTAATGCAAATGTATGTGATAGTGTCTGTGAAGGAATACAAACTTTTTAACCCCATAAATCAAGACAAAAAATAAAAAATGTTAGTAAATAAATAACATAATCATTATATTTTAAAACCATTAGATCACAGGATAGGATAAATTTAAAATTTATGGCCTAACTCTTTATCAGCCAATCCTCAATGAAGTCACCAAACTGTCATAACATGTAGATCCATAAATCAATAGGTAGACTTAATAAGAAGAGTCACCACCAATCTTTTTTTTCTGTGTATGATTGACCACTTAATGAATCTTTCTTTTTAAGGAGCTTCTAAGCTTAACTAAAAGTCCCTAAAAAATAGGTTCTGACCCTTGGAATAGAACTAAATTCAAGAGTTCGATTACGTTTGGAGAAAATTATAGCACTCTCACAACTGTCATAACATGTAGATCCATAAATCAATAGGTAGACTTAATAAGAAGAGTCACCACCAATCTTTTTTTTGTGTATGATTGACCACTTAATGAATCTTTCTTTTTAAGGAACTTCTAAGCTTAACTAAAAGTCCCTAAAAAATAGGTTCTGACCTTTGGAATAGAACTAAATTCAAGAGTTCGATTACGTTTGGAGAAGGTTATAGCACTCTCACAACGTCCATCTTAAGATGGTACCATTTAATTTTAAATTATCCTAACAATTTTCTTGGTTTTAATGGATTTTATTTTAATGTTTAAATATTGAAAATGACTTCTAAGATTTCTCCATCAATATGATAGAATTCTTAAAAATACTTCATCACTTCAAGAGTATTCAAAAGTCCTATTTATTTTCTTGAAAAAACTCTATTGTCAGAAAAAGGTTTAATCATTTTTATTTATTAAAAATATTTCTAATTCATCAATCATTTAAGCCAAAATTAAAAATATCTTCTCACCTAGAAATTTCTTAGATAATTAACAATTTGCAATTACTAAGAATTTAATCATTGAAATTTATTTTTATTTTTATTTTTCATTTCTAAATTTTTCACCATTTGGGTCAATTTAGAAATTTTCTTTTTTATTTCTATATTTTTCACCATTTTGGTCTATTTAAAATTTTTTTTATTTTTTTTATCTTTAGAAAAAAATAATATGATAATTTTTTTGTGAAGTTTCATTTAAATTGTTCCACTAATTGGAACAAATTTAAAGAAATTTCTCACCTAAAAATTTCTTAGGAAATTTATCATTTGAAATTTCTCAGATTCTCATCTTTGGATAACTGTCAAATATTTCAACAAAAAAATTTTATATTTGGAAAAGAATACAATTACTTTTATTGAAATTTCATCTAAATTATTTCACCATTTGGGACAAATTTAGAGAAATTTCTCACCTAGAGATTTCTTAGGATATTTACTATTTAAAATTTCTAAGAATTTCATCCTTGGGGAATTAATATTTAATTTCAAAATTTTTATTAATTTTTTTTTGTTTTTCATTTTTTTTGAATTGAAAATAAATATTAATTATTATTATTGAAATTTTATCTAAATTATTTCACCATTTTGGATAAATTTTTAAAAAATTTTCTCACCAAAGAATTTCTTAAAAATTTACCATTTTAAATTTTTAAAAATTCTATCATAGGATAATTATTATTTATTCTCCAAAAATTATTTTATTATTTATTTTATTCTATTTCTTAATTTTGTTCTCTAATTTTTTCTAAATTTAATCATATAAAAATACTTTAAAAATAAATAAATAAATAAAATAATATCAAAACAGGAACCAGCTCAACTCAGCTGATGCATGTGGGTTTGCTACAAGCACAAAACTGGCTGAAAATGCTTAGGAAGTAGCTCGACTCAACTTAGATATAGATTGCTGGATTCTATGATTGACCATCGGAATCTGGATAATTACTCTGAAATTTTACGCTCAATTACTGTCAAACTCTTGCTCTCACGTTTTCTTCTATTTTTCTTTCCAATTGTTTAATGATCGTTGTCCTTTGTTCTATTATTTAAAGGTCTATTTATAGGGTACAATAAAAAGAATTTCATATGGATCTAATTTCAAAAATTAGGATTATCATAAAAAAATAAAATTTATCTTTGAAAAGTTTAATTTCAAATTTAATCATGATAAAACTGCATTATCACTAGTCACTCTTTTTTAATTTATGGCCATTTATTCTTTTTTGTTCAATTATCCAATTTTTTAGATATCCATATACATTTTTAAAAAATTAGATAAATATAAAAAATACAATTAAAGATAAACAATAAATAAGCAAGATAAAATAAATAATTAAAATAAAATAAAAAAGATAAATAAATAAATAAAATATATAGATAAATAAAGTAAAAACATAATTTTAATAATTAGGCTTGAATCAAATCGAAATCCAATTAATTTAGATCTTTTATCTTGAAATTAAATCAAGTCTAATTAATTTAGACTCTGAAATAAATTTGGTGTTTATTGTCATAACGTCTACATCTGGGGGTCTATCGCTAGACATTGACTTAAGGGAGTCGCCACCAATCTTTTTTTATCTAGGTGCGATTGGCCACCTAAGAAATCTGTCTTTTCAGGGAATACCTAAGTTTAAGGGTCCCTAAAAGAATAGGTTCAGGTCTACTAACCAGAATAGGGTTCGGGAGTTCAGTTACGTGTGATGAAGGTTATAGCACCCTCACAACGCCCATCAAAAGATGGTACCAGTTGAAAATTATTCTTAATTGACTCTAATACTTTTAGCAGAAAATTGAGAAAATTCCCTCACCTTAAGAGTATGCAAGAAAAAATTACTGTTTCACTTGCAGAGGCTCCGTCGTCGGATTATTTAAAAAAAAATAAAAATGAAACTTAAAATAAAAAAGGAAGGAAATTATGATTGTTCTTGTGTAGGAAAAATTGATACTTTCAACTTTTCTCCAAAAATATTTTTTTGAAACTTTTATTTTCAAGGAAAATTGATAATTTCAACTTTTCTCCAAAAATATTTTTTTTAAAATTTATTTTTAAGAAAAATTGATACTTTCAACTTTTTCCCAAAAATATTTTTTTTTGAAAATTTATTTTTAAGAAAAATCGATACTTTCAACTTTTCCCAAAAATATTTTTTTGAAAACTTTGATTTTCAAGAAAAATTGATACTTTCAACTTTTCCTCAAAAACCCTTTTTTGAAATTTTATTTTTAAGAAAAATTGATACTTTCAACTTTTTCCCAAAAATATTTTTTGGAAATTGATTTTTAAGGAAAATTGATACTTTAAACTTTTCTCCAAAAAACCCTTTTTTGAAAATTTATTTTTAAAAAAAATTTATATTTTCAACTTTTTCTCAAAAATATTTTTTTTATTTTTATTTAAAGAAAATAGAATAATGAAACAAAATAAAAGTAAAAATAAATAAAAATAAAAAATAAAGAAAAGTAAAACAAAAATAAAAATAAAATAAAGATAAAAAGAATATTAAATAAACCTAATCTAATAAATAAACAAATAAATAAATTCAAAAAAAAAAAAAAAAAAAACCTGGAGCGGCTCAGTGTACGGCTCGACTCGGCTCGGATCAAGAAGAGAAAACGGCTCAAAGAAGCGGCTTGAAACCTCGACTCGGGTCGACTATCGGCTCGGAGGGAGAGACACGCGCGAGTCAGGAAACGGGTCGACGTTCGGGTCGGGTCGGATCTCGGTAAAATGCGCGGATCCTCTGGATCACTTAAGGTAAAAACAACATTGTTTTAGGAGGGTATATAAGGCTCTTCCCTCTGTTTTTCGACAGAAAGCTCCTCCCATCTCTCTCTCTCTTCTTCTTTTTTCTCTCGTTTCTCTCTAAACAGCTGAAGAACTCCGATTGAAGATTCGTTGGATTCTGGGATTTTTTGTCGGAATCTGGGTTTTTCGCTGGAAGTTCATCGGAAGTTCGTCGGAAGTTCACCAGTTTCTGGGATTATTCGCCGAAAACTTCAAGGTTGACCGAAATTTTCACCGAAAAATTCAACCAAAATCTGAAATTTTTCAAAAATTCTCAGAAAAAAAAATGCCAAAAATCATCAAAAATTTTCTGCTAATTCCCAGAACCCTTCTAAATCTTTTCTTAGCTTTCTATACGCCCCTTTTCTCTCAAATCAGTAGCTTTGCTCACTATTTTTTTCTGTGTTTTACTTCTGTTCCAGGAGGTCCTTTTTATAGGGATTGATCAGGAGTTCCTGATCAATCTCAATTCCTCTTTGGACGGGGATTCAATCTTTGAATCCAATCTGAACTCTTCTGATTGATTGAATCTCCATTCACAGTAGGATTCTTCAGCCTTCAATCACAGCCCCAAAAAAAGAAAGAAAATAATAATAATAATAATCAGATAAATGAAAAAAATAAAAATAAAAATTAACAGATAATTAAAAATAAAATAAGATAAATCTAAAAAATATTACAAGATAAAAAAAATAATAATAATAATAAATAAATTATAATATAATAATAAATAAATAACTATATAAATAAAATACATATAAATATTAACAAAAAATAAATAAATAAATAAATAAATAAAGATATACATATATTAATACATAGTAATAATAAATAAATAATAAAATACCTAAAATACAAAAGAAAAAAAATAAAAATAATACAAAATAAGAACCGAATTGGGCTTACCCATTTGGGTCAGGCCTAATTGATCTGGGCCTGGACCAAATTGAGTGTCTACAGCTGCCCCTCTTTGCACATTTTCTGTGAAACAAAAATTGCACAAAGACGTAGACACCCAATCAAGACTCAACTCAATATTTTCATTTTTTGTTTTTTTTGTGTTTTTTTTATTTTTTTTTATTTTTTTGTTTTTGACCAAAGCTCCTCTAAACAGAGGCTCAACGACTTTGAGAAACATAAATTGCTCATCTAAACAGAGGCACCACGACTTGGAAAAGTAAATTACTCCTCTAAACAGAGGCACCACGACTTTTGAAAAGTAAATTGCTCATTTAAACAGAGGCACCACGACTTTGAAAAGTAAATTGCTTCTCTAAATAGAGGCACCACGACTTGAAAAAGTAAATTGCTCCTCTAAACAGAGGCAACAGAACTTTGAAAAATAAATTGCTCCTTGACAATCATGTCCAAAGGAGTTGAAAGTTGTGTTTGAAGGAATTTCACGAGATTATGCCCAAAGGTCTTATAAATCAACCCTGATACCAAAAAACATCCTATTTCAAGGATTAGTAACTTACTTGACAAGCTTTTTCTTTTTCAATTTTGTAAAATATCTTCATATCTGTCTTCTCCATGTGGTATGTTGGAACACCCTTGCTTCTTGAATTTATACACTATACTTTCCTGAAAGTAATGTATGCTATGCAAATGCATATGAATTTCAATACATGCTATGCAAATGTTGGCCAATTAATTCCTGTTCAATGTATGGTTCTCAAGTTTCTCAAGCTTTTCTTGGGCATCAAGCCTTTTGATTCTTCAGAGATCTAATTACACTGCTCTTCTAAGATCGAACCAGTGTAGCTCTTAATTATTTCTTCCACTCATAATCTTCCTGTAAAAAAAATCTCTTCCCAGATTCAATGTCTTAATCAGAAACTGAACATCTCGATTTTACCTTTATCACTCTTGATTTATTCAATGTAATGTAAAAATCTTTTTATGTTGTTATTCATTCATTAATCATTATTTTAAACTCAAAAAGTAAGAATGCATTTGCACATTTCTTCCATGGTGGGGTACTACGAAGAAAGAAATATGAATGGTTGGGAAACAGTCATCAAAAAAAGGCACAAAGAATGAAATAAAATATTTTTTATTAGCAAAATGTTAGCAAACTTTGGCCAAGAAAGAATTACAAGGATAGGTATGGGGATAAAGCCCAAAATGAACAATCAGATAATCATGATAACACATCTCAAAGTTTTTTCTGAAAACTCAACCCTCTGATGTATTTAACAACTTGAAACTCTTCTGAATTTACTAGCCTCAATATCAGCAGACTTTTAAATTTGATGCTGTATTCTCCTTATCTAAGCTGCTTTTTCAGGTTTTCAACTTAGACAAACCCTCTATGACTAAAACCGCCATTTTAGGGTTTTCGCCTTGAGTCTTTATTTTTCATTCACTTTTTCTTTTTTTTTTCTATTTTTTTTATTTTTTCCCATTTTTTTATTTTTTCAAGCATAATATTTCTTCACAGCATCAGAATTTATAAGATGGGGTAAATCATTTCCATCCATCTCAGTCAGTATCAGCGCTCCACCCGAAAAAACCTATTTCACCACATACGGTCCTTCCCAATTTGGAGTCTATTTTCCTTTACTATCGTACTGGATTGAGAAAATTCTTTTCAAAACCAACTCTCTTTTTCGAAAGCAACGAGGTCAAATTTTTTTATCATGAGCCCTCATCATTCTTCTTTGATACAGCTGATCATGGTACAATACAGTCAATCTCTTTTCTTCTATGAAATTTAACTGCTCATAATGTTATCGAATCTATTCAGCTTCTTCTAACTCAACTTTTTTTAGAACTCTCAAAGATGAGATCTCTACTTCTACTGGTAGTACAGCTTTCATCCCATAAACCAAAGAAAATGGGGTTACCCCAGTAGAGGTACGAACTGATGTTCGATATGCATGCAATGCAAATGATAACTTCTCATGTCAATCTTTGTAAGTCTCGATCATCTTCTTCAAAATCTTTTTTATGTTCTTATTGGTCGCCTCAACTGTCCTATTCATTTTCGGACGATATAGTACCGAGTTGTGATGCTTGATTTTATATTGAGCACATATTTCTCGCATCATCTTACTATTTATATTCTTACTATTGTCTGAAATAATTCTCTCTGAAAGTTCATATCTACAGATGATCTCTTTTTTTATGAACTTGTAAACCACAGAGCATATCACATTTGCATATGAAGCTACCTCTACCCATTTTGTGAAGTAATCTATCATCATAAAAATGAATCTGTGCCCATTAGAAGCCTTTGGGGTGATTGGACCAATGACATCCATGCCCCACATTGAGAATGGCCATAGTGGTGCCATAACATGTAAAGCAGATAACGGAGCATGGATCTTATCAGCATTTATCTGGTATTTATGACATTTACGAGCATAATCAATACAATCACTCTTCATCGTCAACCAGTAATATCCTACTCTCATGATCTGCCTTACCATCATATGTCCACTAATATGTGCCCCGCATATTCCATCATGCACCTCTTCAATGATTTTTTTCGTTTCAGTTTCATTTACACACCTCATTAGTACTTGATCTTTACTTCTTTTGTACAGGACATCCCCATCCAGGAAGAAGCTCATAGTCAATCTTTGGATGACCCTTTTATCATTTTTTATTACTTGAACTGGGTACTGCTGATCTTTAACATAATGTAAGATGTCATAATACCAGGGCTTTCCATCTTCTTCTCCCTCTACATTAGAGTAATAAGCTGGTATATCCTTAACATCTAGCTTGATGGACTGAATGTCAGTATTATTATTAATTCGAATCATCGCAACCAGAGTAGCCAATGCGTCAGCAATCAAATTCTCTTCTCGAGGTAAGTGATCAAACTGGATATCTTCAAATTATTTCACCAACTCTAGAATATACTTATGATATGGAATGAGTTTTGAATCTCTTGTCTCTTATTCTCTTTTCAACTGATATATAACTAGAGCTGAGTCTCCAAACACTTTCAAAATTTTCACTCTTCTATCTATAGTAGCTTGCAAGCCCATGACACATACCTCATATTCAGCGATGTTATTTATACAATTAAAATTTAACCTCACTGTTACGGGACAGTATTGTTCTTTTGGAAAAATCAAAATCACCCCAATTTCATGCCCCAAGGCATTAGCAGCTCCATCAAAGTACATTCTCCAACATTTTTCCACTTGCTCCCCTTCTTCCAGTTGGAAAATAGTCATTAAGTCTTCATAAGAGAATTCCAGCTTCATCGGCTCATACTCTTCAGTAGCACGATCTGTAAGAAATTCTGTTATAACATCCTCTTTTATTACTTTTTGGCTCACATGTATAATATCATATTTCGAGAGCATTACTTGCCATCTAGCGATTCTTTCAGACAAAGAAAGCTTCTCGAAGATATACTTAATGGGATCTAATTTTGCTATGAACCACGTAGTGTGATAGAGCATATACTGTCTGAGTCTTTTGGCAGTCCACGCTAATGCACAACATATTTTCTCCAATAAAGAATACTTGGATTCATATTCAGTGAACTTTTTACTCAGATAGTAAATAGCTCTCTCCTTTCGACTGGCCTCATCTTGCTACCCCAGCACACATCTCATTGAATTTTTACATACGGTTAAGTATAAGATTAAAGATTTCCCTAGAACAAGTGGCACCAATACTGAAGGGTTCGATAAATATTGCTTAATTTTATCAAATGCCTCTTGACATTCTTCATTCTATTTTCCAAGATTATCTTTACGGAGAAGCTTAAATATGGGATCACATTTGTAAGTAAGCTGAAAGATGAACTGAGAAATGTAGTTCAATCTCTCCAAAAAACCTCGAACTTCTTTTAGTGTGCTGAGAGGTGACAAATTTTGGATGGCTCATATCTTATCGGGATCGACTTCAATTCCTCTTTCACTAACCACAAAGCCTAGCAACTTCTCTGACTTTACCCCAAAGGTGCACTTGGTTGGGTTTAATTTGAGCTAAAATTTTCTTAATCTTTCAAATAACTTTCTGAGGCTAGTAACATGATCTTCATCCTCACAAGACTTTGTAATCATATCGTCTACTACACCTCAATCTCTTTGTGCATCATGTCATGGAAGAGTGTTACCATGGCCCTTTGATATGTTACCCCAACATTCTTTAACCCAAAAAGTATGACTTTGTAACAAAAGGTTCCCCACATGGTCACAAAAGTAATCTTTTCCATATCATCTACAGCCATTTTTATCTGATTATACCTCGAGAAATCATCCATAAAAGAGAAAATTGAATGCTTAGCTATGTTATCTACCAGTGTGTCGATATGAGGCAAAAGAAAGTTATCCTTTGGGCTAGCCTTATTCAAGTCTCGATAGTCTACATACATTCATACTTTTTCATCTTTCTTAAGAACTGAGACTATATTGGCTACCCATTCTGGATACTTAGTCACTTGTAGAAAACCTGCATCAAATTATTTCTTCACCTCCTCTTTAATCTTTAGTAGCATTCCGGGCTTCATCCGTCTCAGTTTCTGTTGAACTGGCTTACATTCTGGCTTTAAAGGTAACCTGTGCTCCACTATTTTTGTGCTCAATCCTGGCATATCCTGGTAAGACCAAGTAAATATATCTATAAATTCTCAAAGTAGGTCTACCAATCGTTGCCTATCTTCAGATGAAAGTGAAGTGCCCACTCTAACCTCTTTCTTATTTTCTTCATCTCTCAGATTCACTAAGTCCACTACCTCCTGATGAGGCTTAATTGGCTTATTCTTTTGTTCAATCATCCTCATTAGGTTCGAAGGTATAACATATTCTTCAAAATTTTCTTCATTGTCAAGTTCATCAGTGTTAATTGAATTCTCAAAGCTAACCTCTTGATTGTTATCATGATTATCTTCATGTTCATTTAAAGACTTGTAATTGAATGAAATGGGATATGTTGGCAAGATGTGCTTGGAGAGATGAAAATAATGAAGACACAAGAAGAAATGAATGAAAATGTATACTTTTTAATTTTTATTAAAAATAATAAATGAATGGCCCGAACAAAAAAGATCACCCCAATGCCTTGGGCAATAGCTATTGGGATGTTACAATTACATTGCATCTAAATCAAAAGTCAAAGGCATCTCAATGGCACTTCAATTATTGAGCTCAAAATCTGGTGGACAAAAGTGAACCCACTCCTCTTGATTAACCTTCACTTCATCTTCAACAACATTAATGGCTAACTGGGCAAAATCATCTTCCATACTTTTTCTTGCATCTGGGTATATGAATCTTCAGGTCTGAAGGTTTCATATAAATGTGAGATAAACATCAGTCTTGCTATCTTTCTTGATGGCCTTCTTTTGACTTCCCACTCTGTCATCTCATAGCCTAGGCCCACCTGTCGCTATTGTCTATTATTGTTGAAGGTTCTTTAATTCCCTATAAGTTTTTACCTAGCCCAAGTCCTGGATACCAACCCTTGTTGATGACTTGGCTCACCACTATTTTTGAAAAAGACTTATTTTGAAATCTTTCACCTACATAATTAACCAATTTAAAAGATCGATAGGAGTATTCTAATGCTTCTTTGGCAGCCTCTACGTATGAAGTGTTCAATGGTTGGGTCACCAGCATGTCTTCTTCCCCAACTACCACTACCAATTAACTTTCTACATTGAACTTGATCTTCTGGTGCAAGGTAGAAGGCACAGCTCCTGCCATGTGAATCCATGGTCTTTCTAACAGATAGTTGTATGGAGAGATATCCATCACTTGAAATTTTATATTGAAGGTGCATGGCCCAATTTGTAAAGGTATTTCAATATCCCCCAAGACTTCTTTTTTGGTCTCATCAAAGGCTCTCACAATCATCTGACTATCCTTCATGTGAGAATAATCAATGGGTAGCCTTGCCAAAGTTGACATAGGCATGACGTTAATAGCAGAGCCATTATCGATAAAGACCTTAACTATAATATGGCTCTTGCACTTGACTGTGATATGTAGAGCCTTAGCATTTCTTTTTTCTTCAAAAGAATCTCATCATCGCTGAATGAAATATGATTTGACATGACTAAATATTTAGCCAGGTGATTCACATATTCAACAGATACATTATGTGCCACGTATGTCTGATTTAACACTTTCAATAGAGCGTTTCGGTGTGGCTATGAGTTCAACAACAGTGATAATAATGAGATTCGAGCTGGCATTTTATTCAACTATTTTACAACTGAATACTCACTATATTTTACCAACTTCAAGAATTCATAAACCTCTCTTTCGGATACTGGCTTCGGTTGATCTTCTTCAAGTTTTGTTTCAAGATTATTTTATCTTTCTCCTTCTTTAACCTTCTTCCTTCTAGCTTTCTCTAGCATTTCTGAAGTGTAACATCTCTCACTTCGAGTAGTGCCTCTTACACCAGTAATATTGAAAGCATCGACTTTGGAGACCTCTTCTTTTCGTCCATAAACTACAGTGTCACAGCCATATCTCTAGGGTACAGCTTTATCATCTTTGTATGAAAAAAGAGTCGAGACTTTAAAAGTTATCGACCTGAGGAAGAGTTTATCTATGACTGACTTTGGTTTGTTCCCACACTGAATTGTCACTGGTTTTGGAAACAGCTTTACAGACCTATCAGTCATGTGCACCTTAACATTCTTCAAGTCTTTCTTTTCTTCATAAATTTTCATCTGATGTGAATCCAAGAGTTTTTGCACCTCCTGATGAAACTGCTCACAGGTCTCAATGGAATGGCCCATTGTCCCATTATAATACTTACAACTAGTACCAGTTATATATGCTCCATGATAGCTGTGTGGACTTACCAGTTGTATCATGTCTATTTTTCGTAAAATATCGAATAGTTGGCTGAGAGGTGTCTTAATATTTACCACTTTCTTCTTCACATGACACTCCTGTTCTTCACCTATAGCATTCACATTATAATCCGATAAAAGATTACCACTAACATTCGGAGCTGTCATCCCTTCAGTATCAAAGCAAATCATCCCATCCTTGATCAACCATTGCACTTTGTGTTTCAGAGTAGTATAATTTTTGATAAAGTGACCAGTAATCTCATAATGATAATCACAATGGGCGGTGAGATCATACCACTTAGGGTAAGGTGGCTTGAGGGGTTTTAATTTACTTGGAGCAATCAAATGACTGTTGTAGAGCTCCTTATATAATTCCATATAAGTCATTGGAATTGGGTCAAAAATGAGTTTTTCACGAGTGGTTCGTTGCTCCCGCGAGCCACCAATGGGGTTAGTTGAGCGATTTTGGGGTCTTGAGGTAGGTTGAATGTTAAGACTATACATGGTATTTTGGGGTTTATGAGGGGCTTGATATGTTTGAGGGTATGATGGTTGTGTAAATGGTTGGTATGGGTGAAAGAAAATGTTATTTACAGCGAGGTGATATGGCAGATATTCTGGTGATGGGTAAGGTGAATAACCTCTAAGTTGTTGTCTATCAAAGCTTACAGCCTGAGCTTCAGTTTCTTTTTTCTTCGAGACTCTTTTGCTAGATGCTTCATTTCCTTTTAGCTTGCCATTCTTGATGGCACTCTCAATGATTTTTCTCGAGATTACCATATCAACAAAATTTTTCATTGCATTCCCTATCATCTTTTCATAATAGAAAGGTTTTAAAGTGCTAACAAACAGCACTGTAGTTTCTTTCTCAGTCAGAAGAAGTTGTACCTGAAAAGCAACATCCCTCCACCTCTGGACATACTCTTTAAAAGACTCGTTTACCTTTTTCTTCAGATTCTGTAAAGATAAACGATCAGGGGCTAAATCGATGATATGTCGATATTGAGCGATAAAGTCATGTGCCATATCGCTCTAAGAGCGAATGTGAGTTCTGTCCAGCTGAACATACCATCTGGCCGTAGAGCCAGTAAGACTGTCCTGAAAAACATGCATCAAGAGTTTTTCATCATGTGTATAAGCTGCCATCTTCCTACAATACATGATGATGTGGGTTTTGGGACACTTTGTACCGTCATATTTTTTAAATTTTGGTACTTTAAACTTATGGAAAATAACCACATCAGGAACTAAACAGAGCCCAGCAGCATCAACTGACCCATAAAAGCTAAATCCTTCCACAGCCTGTAGCCTTTGCTCTAGCATGCTAATCTTGGAGCTTTTTTGAACTTCCACTCTTATCTTTTCTTTCTCTTTTTCTTTTAAATCATCTAGATCAAGAATTGGTTCTGTGACTTTTTCAGTGAAGATAGGATTTACATAGCTGTTATACTGCCCTGGGTTAAAAGCTGATGACATTCCAGGATATGTCGAATATGCGAAGTGTTGTGGTGAGACCTCTTGAGCAGACTGGGCTTGAGGTGGGCCAAAATCTGGAGGATACAAAGGGTCAACCATTTCTTGTAATAGAGGAACTTGCTGGCTTGTATTTTTTTCAACTCTTTTTCCTTTATTCATGTTATTAAGAGCCTTCAAAATCTTGCTTAGCTCACTTTCAATCTTCTCCTATGCTTTTTCTATCTTTTCAAATCTATGGAAATTTTTTTACTCTATTTGTCTTGCTTTGGATCTTGTGTTGTGTCGATGGGTAGGATTTTCTCTAGATGGAGCTATCCTGGAACCTTGAGTACCATATATTAGAATTAGTAAATTTGCATGATCTGTTCATACTAGGCATTGGCTTCTTCTATGAAGTTCAACAGACGTTATCCATGTTCTCCTACTGGGGTCACCATTTGTCTCACTGCCTCTGCCTTTGCCTCTTCCACCATCTCTATTGCCTTACATACCCCTTTATAGATTTGGGTTGTTAAGTGCTCAATGTATTTTTGCCTTTCTAAGTTCTCTTTTTTATCACATCAGACTTGGTATGATAATTCTCTATGTTCTCTAACCAATGTAGCGATGTGGTCTCCTTGTTCATCCAACTTTTGACTTAGCCTGCTCAAATAACTGTTTAGCATGTTAATTTCTGCCTATGCTTCGATGCTTTCTTCTTTCATTTCGACGTACTCTTACTTCAATCTTGTATTTTCCTCAGTCAGCTCGACAATAGTTATCTCTTTGACTCTTTCTCTCACACATAGCCTTTTATGCTCCTGGTGTAACTTTGTTAGATCTTCAGTAGCTGTATCACGTTCTCTAGCAATCTTATGAACTTTAACTTCATAACTTTCGGCTCTACCTTTCCATTGGGCTTTTTCTTCTTGAAGTTCTTGAATCTCTTTATTTAACTTGATCTTTTCAAACTCAAATTCATTTGTTACCAGCTCTAACTCTGATGATGTTTCTTCAAGTTTTTCTTCTGTTGGTGATTAAGAGATATAAGTGAATACCATTTCTTGTCTTCTCTTTGTTCTCCAAACCAAGTAACCTAGGGTGACTTTTTCAGTGAATGGTCCAGGACTCACTCTTTGGAGATTTTTCCATGCTTTAATCATCTCATTCATCCTTTGAAATGCTTTAGGCTCACTGTAAGAGAAATCTAACTGATGAAGCCCATAAGTCATAGGAATAAACTGTTCTCCCCTCAATTGCCTTCTCACTAAGAGTGGTGCATAATTCATCACTCCTCATAAACCCAAAAGCGGAACCACTGTACTATCCCCACATTGGTATAACATAGGCTCATGATTCATCCATGTGGCCAACCATCTCACCCTGGCACTTTCTAACTTTTGTAAGAAAGTTATCCATTCTTGTTTAGACTTTCGCTTTGACCACCCACTTTCACATAATTCCTTGATTGAAAAATGATTACGAATATAAAGCTTCGAGAAAGCACCATTTTTTTGTTCAAAATGGCTTTTCATCCACAAGTACAATAACTGTATGCATCCTATGAAGTGTCCTCCATTCCGACGATAATAACTCAAAGATTTAATAGTTTCTTCTAATATTACCGTTGAAGGATTACAGCCATTGATCACACTTTCGAAGAAATCAACCACCACTATCTCAATATGTCCCAAAACCTTTGGAAAGATCACTAGTCCGTATATAGCCAAGGCAAATATGTCTAACCCCCGTTCTTCATTGGCATGTTGCATCAAAAACTCATGAAAAAACTTTCAAGGTAGGTAAACCTGTTCTTGTTTCTTCTTCGTATGAAAATCCACAACTTCCTTGTCTATCCCCATGATTTGAGCCAGACTTTTACGAAATCTTGACTTATGCTTTTTGACATATATCTTGTCAGAAGTCTTGAGATGCAAACCCAACAAGATCGAATATTCTTTGATGGTGAGAGTCATATCAGCTTCATTAAAGATGAAACACCTATATGCAGGATCCCAGAATTATGTTACAACTTTAATTAGTTAATCATCAATAACCACTGCTAGAAGGTGTGTTATATGCCCATGTTTCTGGCAAAACTACTCTTGTCTTGACGGATTCATCTTCTTCCAGATATCAACCAAATCTTCTAAATTATTCTATTTGAGGAAGATAGATGTTTCTTGAGATAGAGTAGAATCATACCTAATTGGCAAGCAATCTTCCATCTTTAGTTGAGTCTTTTCTGACTGGGCCCTTACTTCATTGGGTGTCTCACAGGGTGCTAATACTGATGAAGAATAAACTAAGCGTTCATTGGCATCCATGAAAAAATTTGTTGAAGATCATTTTTTCAAGCAAATGTTCTTTATGTAAATTTATGATATGTGTATGAACCAATGCAAAAGAATAAGAAAACGGTTAGTATACCCAAAAAAAGAATAAATAACTAAGTAAATTTAAACAGCACACAGAGTAAAAGGGATGAATCATATACTTTTGATCAATTTTAAAAGGGAAGAATGATGGCTCTATCTATAGGTTAAGTACTCTTAAGGTTCACTATATGCAGTTTTAAGGTCAAAGTCTAAAGGTCCTCAAATTGTTCCTTACATCTTTGTCCATTATAGACTAGTAAGGCACCCTAATCCTCACCCATTATAGGTTACAAGCGAAAAAGGTTCAATTTGAGTGGGAGTATTTTGCTAGCCACTGCGGAGGCATTAGATCTCACGAAAGCAATAGGTACTTTACTCCCTCCTAGAGGGACGGAGCTCAGGTGTAGAGCTCATGTTATGCACATGCACATGAATGACATAATTAACAAGGTAAATAAACATGAATGAATAACAACACATATATACAAAAAAGTTCAATTTTATTAGGCTTCTGGATAACACAAATTATTTGCTAGCCTGACTCTCAAAATCTCCAGTGGAGTCACCAAGCTGTCATAACGTCTAGATCCAGGGATCTATCGCTAGACATTGACTTAAGAGAGTCATCATCAATCTTTTTTTTTATCTAGGTGCGATTGACCACCTCAAGAATCTGTCCTTTCAGGGAACACCTAAGTTTAAGGGTCCCTAAAAGAATAGGTTCAGGTCTACTAACCAAAACAGGGTTCGAGAGTTTGGTTACATGTGAGGAAGGTTATAGCACCCTCACAACGCCCATCAAAAGATGGTACCAACTAAAATTTATGTTATCCAATGAGCCTTAAAATTTTATCAAGTAATTAATTATTGAAAATTATTCTCAATTGACTCTAATACTTTTAGCAAAAAATTGAAAAAATTCCCTCACCTCAAGAGTATGTAAGAAAAAATTACTGTTTCACTTGCAGAGGCTCCGTCATCGGATTATTTAAAGAAAAATAAAAATGAAACTCAAAATAAAAAAGGAAGGAAAGGATGATTGTTCTTGTGCATGGAAAATTGATACTTTCAACTTTTCTCCAAAAATATATTTTTGAAACTTTTATTTTCAAGGAAAATTGATACTTTCAACTTTTCCCCAAAAATATTTTTTTGAAAATTTATTTTTAAAGAAAATTGATGCTTTCAACTTTTTCCCAAAAATATTTTTTTTTGGAAATTAATTTTTAAGGAAAATTCATACTTTCAACTTTTCTCCAAAAATATTTTTTTGGAAACTTTGATTTTCAAGGAAAATTGATACTTTCAACTTTTCCTCAAAAACCTTTTTTTTGAAATTTTATTTTTAAGAAAAATTGATACTTTCAACTTTTCCCCAAAAATATTTTTTGAAAATTGATTTTTAAGAAAAATTGATACTTTTAACTTTTCCCCAAAAAACCCTTTTTTGAAAATTTATTTTTAAGAAAAATTGATATTTTCAACTTTTCCTCAAAAATATTTTTTTTTATTTTTATTTAAAGAAAATAGAATAATGAAACAAAATAAAAGTGAAAATAAATAAAAATAAAAAAATAAAGAAAAGTAAAACAAAAATAAAAATAAAATAAAGATAAAAAGAATATTAAATAAACCTAATCTAATAAATAAAAAATAAATAAATAAATTCAAAAAAAAAAAACCTGGAGCGGCTCAGTGTACGGCTCGGCTCGGCTATCGGCTCGGAGGGGGAGACACGCGCGGGTCAGGAAGCGGGTCGACGCTCGGGTCAGGTCGGATCTCGACAAAACGCGTGGATCCTTTGGGTCACTTAAGGCAAAAACGACGTCGTTTTGGGAGGATATATAAGGCTTTTTCTTCTGTTTTTCGACAGAAAGCTCCTCCCCTCTCTCTCTTTTCCTTTTTTTTCTCTCGCTTCTCTCTAAATAGCTGAAGAACTCCGATTGAATATTAACCGGATTCTGAGATTTTTCACTGGAATCTGAGTTTTTCGTCGGAAGGTCACCGGAAGTTCGTTGGAAGTTCACCGGTTTCTGGGATTATTCGTCGAAAACTGGGCAGGTCGTCAGAAACTTCAAGGTTGGCGGAAATTTTCGTCGAAAAATGCAACTTTCGTCAAAAAATTCAACCGAAATCTGGAATTTTCCAGAAATTCCAGAAAAAAAAAACGCCAAAAATCTTCAAAAAATTTCTACTAATTCCCAGAACCCTTCTAAACCTTTTCTTAGCTTTCTATACGCCCATTTTCTCTCAAATCAGTAGCTTTGTTCATTGTTTTTTTTTTTGTGTTTTGCTTCTGTTCCAATAGGTCCTTTTTATAGGGATTGATCAAGAGTTCTTGATCAATCCCAATTCCTCTTTGGACGGGGATTCAATCTTTGAATCTAATTTGGACTCTTCTGATTGAATCCCCATTCACAGTAGGATTCTTCAGCCTTCAATCACAGCCCAAAAAAAGAAAGAAAAAAAAATAATAATCAGATAAACGAAAAAAAATAAAAATAAAATTAACAGATAATTAAAAATAAAATAAGATAAATCCAAAAAATATTACAAGATAAAAAAATAATAATAATAAATAAATAAATTATAATATAATAATAAATATATAACTATATAAATAAAATACATATAAATATTAACAAAATAAATAAAGATATACATATATTAATACATAGTAATAATAAATAAATAATAAAATACTTAAAATACCAAAAAAAATAATACAAAATAAAAATTAAATTGAACTTACTTATTTGAGCTAGGCCCAATTGATCCGGACCTGTATCAAATTGGATATCTACATTTATAAAATGAATTAACAACATTTTTGTTATTTGCAGAGTCCAAAATTTGGATTTAGAAAATAATATAAAAAAATTAGTCAAAGCATGTAAGATTCGAGGCTTGCATGGAAAAGTCTAAAACTAGAAGCAAGAACCCTCCAACTTTTACTACAACTAACTTTCGCCACTTAGTCAATCCTCCATATAGGTTCTATGGTAACTTTGAAGTTTGACTAGTAACTTCTAGACGAATTAACTATTTCATTTCATAAGGTGAAAAGAATCTAAAGTCCTCTTTGCCA
Source organism: Durio zibethinus (assembly GCF_002303985.1). The sequence continues at coordinate 1,639,877 of NW_019167827.1, read as the reverse complement.
AAGACGTTGATATATTTACTCATTTTTTTCATTTTCTTCCTGTGTAATTTTTTTTATAATTTTAGGGTTTATTCACATGGTTGAAAAAAAAAACTCATTTTTTTTTAAAAAAGGTTGAAGTTTAGGAAAATAAGAAAAAAAAAATTTACAAGCGTTAAACATTGAACTTGAACCTTGCAAAATATTCAACTCTTAAAAATAATTAAGGAGTGAACTATTTAGAATAAACCTTAAATTCAAAAGCTAATTCATTTAAAGTAAAAACTAAGTTTTAAATAAAAGGGAAGCAACTTATGTTTGGAATACTGGCATTTTAAACAAAAATACAGAGATAAGGGAGATACAACAGTATCTAACACCCAATTAACCCAAGAACGAAAAAAGGACACAAAACATATATTTTGTACGTCATGGTGGATTATGAACATGCATGTTTGCTATCAGGAACCATGAACTTAGTTATTTGTTTTGTTTGAACCATCATGTGAACACATATGTCGTCTCTTGTACATGTTAATAACCTAATAATTTCTCAATTTTGTCTTCTGGAATAAAGGAAGACCAAGTGATCATCCCTTTTTATCGACTTGCTCGTGAAGATTTAGACTTTTTTTACCAATATCGAAATTGTGAAAGTCCATAAATTGAACATTCAATTCAATTTCTTCAAAGATATATATAAATATAAATATAAATATAAATATAAATATAATATATATATCCTTTAATACTATAGCCCGACCTAAATCCGAATAAAAAAGATTTATCTTATTTTCCTAAAACTTTTGAGATTATTTTTTTTTAATAAAAGATTGTAAAATGGATTACAAATATTAAAATTTGAATATATCTCTATATACTAACCCACCTAAGATTTAAAGGAAAAAATTTATCTAACATTTGTGAAACTTTTAAGATTATAATTTTTTTTAAAATAGGAGATTATAATCTGATATAAAAAATAGATTATAATACTAAAATTTAAAATTTAAATTATTAAATAAATCAATTGAATTTTATAAACTCTCGATTCCAAGATTATAAGGTACATCACGATGATTTAGACAGGTATTAAATTTCACCAACTAACATGGCCATGTGAACGATAAAACTAGCCTTTCATGATTTATCCTAAACGGTCAAGCTAAATGCATGTGGATGTGGGCAAACACCCAATTCGGAAGTAATCTATATATTATTTCCTCTACTTTCTCGAAATTTCCTTGTCAAAAACGTTTGATCAAAGAGTATGTGCCAATTACTATAATTTAAAACTAATTTTTCACCAATTTTAATTGATCTACATATCCATGAAAGTGTATATATATGAATTAAATAAATGATATACACAATATCTACAAGTTATTATAATTATAATTATTAATAAATGATATATTCAACCAAATTGATAGACCTTTATATATACACAATTTCTTTTTGTTTTTACAAAAGAAATTATAACTTATCAATTAAGTTAAATTTTGGGCTCATAATATCTTTATATATAATTTAAAAAATCTTTAAAAAAATAAGATTCCAATCCAATACCACTAAGTTTTAAAAGCCACCTTAATAAGGTAAGACCAAACAACTCCCAACGTGTTAAGGATTTCCTTGAGCACGCATAATATTTAATTTCCCACAGACTTTATTTCTTCACGTTTGCTTTTGACTAGCATGGCACTTAGACATTATGTGAGAAAGTTCATTTGTGTTTTTAAATGACTTTGATTATAATTAATTTTTAAGTGCGTTTAGACTTTTAAGCTTAAAGATGAATTTAAGCTTAATTTCTTAATCTTATTCATCAACATCATGGTTATGTAGGAGACCAAATGGTTGGTAAATGAAAAGGGAAATGATGGAAATTCAAAGGAAGTTGGAAAAAAGCAACAGGTTTCAATATTCCTGGTTCTCTCTTAACTTGCAAGTTCCAAAATTGGCTTTAGGTTCACATGCCTAACATCAATAAGATTTCCTGTAACAGTTTCACATTTAAATGAACTGCTTTTCTCTTTCTTTTGTTTTTTAATTTCTAGCTATGGCAATCTGGGCCATAACCCTAAAGTGCTAGAAACCTAGATTTCAATCAAGGGCGGCGCTAAAGGGGGGCAGACAGATGCCACGGGCCCCTCCCAAATTTTTACCTCTTGTTATATAATGATCAGTCACATCTAATTATTACCTTATTTTTTTCGTTTTTTTTTAAATTATCATTTGATTCCTCCCTTATTAATTTCTGCCTTTGCCTCTGATTCCAAGTAAGGATCTAATCACACTCTCTCTTCTCCTAAAAAGTTGTTTGGGTGGGTTAACTCCATTGACTTTTGAGTTAATTTTACTTAGTGCAAAAAATCAATTTACTTTGTTATAATTATTTGATCATGTGATGTGTATGCATGTAAATATGAATAATTTATCATAACTGCATTTGATATTGCCCTATAAGCCTATAACCTCTAACTATAAACATTTTTGTAATGATTGTTTGTGTCATTTTCACATTGATATGAGGAGGAAAAAGCAAATAGTTGGTAAAGTTTGGCAATTGTCAACCCCACCATGCCAACCAAACAATTTTGAGGCTGATATACCAAACAAATCCCTAGGCCTAGCTACCTCTCTTGAAAGCTTGCCCAAGACCTGAATTTTTTTTGCCACTAATTTGGTTTAAGAATTGGCTTCAAATCTTAACCTGATGCGACTCCCCCCTTTATAACTTGAACAAGATCAATGTCACGGTATAGTGTTTGTTTGATCGATCGACGGGTCTTGGGCAATAATGGGCATTGAAATGAGTTTGTCCATTCTTAGCAAATCCACTGTGAGTGCCGTAAACATAAGGGAATGGTACGACTGGGCATGTATCAAAATTAAAGTATGTGTTAACTTTTTTCTCCCCTTACTCCAAAAATGTTTTTTTTTTTTAATTTGTGGAGATTAATTGATTAATAACAGTTAATTGGATCTTGTTGTTGGTGGTGCTATATCAGAAATCCTTGTGCTTATATATAATATAATATGCAATTGTCTTTAATTTTTTTAATTATTTATTTGTTGAATTAAACAAAACCTTAATCTATATGATCATACAAGGCACCAATATATATATGATATTCGAAAGTCCTTTGTTCCTCAAATGCAATTAACAAATCATCCATCATTAATTCATATTTGATCCTCAAGTATTTGTTCCGCACCTACTTACAAATTACATATATACTTGTATGAACCATAATTTTTTTACATGTCCAATTTAGATATTCCATAAATATGAAATTATAAATGAAGGTAAGCTCCAAAAGGTTGAATAAAAAAAAAAAAAAAGAAGAGAGAGGAAACTTCATATTTTAAATTTGGTTTAATAATGGAGTATTGTTCAAATTAAAGCTTTAGGATCAAACGCCGGTTGTTCATCACTTGATATTATCCAAATGTAAAGAAAAAAATCGAAAGCATTAATCTTTCATATATAAAACTACACAAAAAAAAAAAACGATGTCCTCTTCCAAGTTTTTGCAATTAATCCTCAAATTTCCACTGATATCAATGAACCAAAAAAACAAAGGTCATCACCATGAATACACCAATATCAATTAATCCCTGTCTCCACCGTAAAAGACAAAACTCAAAAGCCCCCTACCCCTTGAAGTGAAAGGTCATTATAAATCAATATGATCAAGTGGTTAAAACTTTTCTTTCTTAGTAAAGAGGTTTTAAATTTGGATTTTATAGTGATGTTTTAAATTTGAATTTTATAGTGATTATTTGTTGATATCATTTAAAATGTATGATTATAATTATTTATTTTATATTGTAAGATATGATATATTTTGATATAATGTGAGAATTAAATAATTTATTTATCTTAAATTTTTTTTAAAAAAAAAAAGTCATTCTAAATGAAAAAAAAAAAAAAAGAAAACTTCGTGTAAAAAAAAGCGAGTAGGGAATTTCAAAGGCAACATACGACCTTTGGGAATTTGAGGCTGCATTTCAAATGGTGTCTTTGAAGACAACCAAGAATCGTCTCAACCCTGGCTCGTGCAATTTTAGAGGAAAGTTCCTGGCTTTTACTCAAATTCTACCAACTTTTTATCACTTAATAATTAAAATCAAGAGATGGGTTTTCATGAATATATATATCTTTTATTCTTTTGTAAACTTGAGTCATAAGCTAAACAAAAATTAGTAAAAACACTCAAATCAAACAATTCAATGGATCGTGCTAGCATAAATATTAAACAATTTTAATTACGTATTTTCCCAGAATATTCTATTTCTACACTCTTTTCAAGCAAAAGTAAATTAAATTAAAGTTGCTTTCACCATTGACATAGTAAATTCTTTGAGAAGAATGGGTGCTTCTCCTTCATCATCACTTACATCATTAGGCAAAACTTGCAAGGTTAACTTTTTTACGTTGTTTCCACGCTTTTTGGGCGGATGCAATTTCCATGCAAGGAAGCCACATCTAGAATTTATCGTTGGGCTATACAATAATCCTGGAGAGCAGTTTGTTCAAAAATTTAATATATAAATTTGTGGGTGGAAATGGTTTGATTTTTCTAAACATAAGACTTTTTATGTATGCTTGATTTCAAAGTCCAAAGTTACTATTTTACAACACCCAGCAAGGCCTAGTTAGCTCATTGAAATCGTGATCGATCTTTAAAGTCTAGTGATTTCACATCATATATCACCATGACACAAAACAACAATATTGTACTCTCAAGATATATGTATATATGATTTTCACAATTTCCTTGCTTTAAATTGATCATTATTATCATTTATTTCTATTAATTGTCGAATGGGTCCTTTTTATAATGCAATACAGATCATATTCTAGTAATTGTTTCCCCAACAGATTGAACTAATGTTTTGTCTAAGATCGTTAAGATTAGTATCATAACGTATGATAAAATTTCTTATGCATGTTTATTTAATTTAATCAGAAATCATATATGACCAATAATTCACACATTTAATTACAAGACATTTAAGCCATCTGAAAGACTAACATCAAACACACTGTTTGAATTGAATTGAAAACATTGCAACACTAATCTAACAAGTTTTACAGGGAGGAAAAGTACGATTGGACCAAAACCGTTGGCCATGGTTTGTCTCTCGGAGGGTGGTCCAGCAAGCTCAACCCGTGTGCGCCATTGTCAAAAACGACAGGGAAACAAAGGGTCCCCTCCCCGTCAGTTACCCACCTAATTACATATATATGCAGCATCAGTTTAGTTCCACGATGAAACCTAACGCCTTTTCTTTTTATATGTGTCCTTTCGATTAGTCACCAGCATCGGTTAATTGTTGAGTAGTACGAAAGATATATATATATTTAAGGAAATTGGCAGCTAGTTCCTAGCTTTGCTATCAAACAAATTTCAATCAATTATTACAACACCATGCTGTCGGCCACGTAGTAATTTGTAGTTTGTCATACGCCCATGTGACAAAAATCGATTATTGTTATATAGTAGAAACTTGCTCCAAGCTTAATTTCTCAAGTGTATCAATGGACGATCACAGGGAAAGGGCGAGAGATTAATTAAACTGGTTAATAAGGAATCGAGTTGCTTGATTTAGGATTTAAAATGAGATTAAGGATAGCATGAGATCCACATTCAGGATAGTTTAATTGCTTAATTGCAGTACATTAACCACCACATTGAGCAACTAACATATAAACTATTCTGCTCGGCAACTTTGTTAATTGCAATCTAAAATATTGTTCAAACTTCAAACAGGCATGCCTAGAAATAAATAAATTGGCCATCGTTATCCGAAGTGAATGTTAATTCCATCTTTCAAGAACTTCACACAATTTATTAACCAAGTTGACAATTGGGTCTTTTATTCCTTTCTTATAGCCTTATTTTTTTAAACTCATCGATCATCTGATGCTTGGGTCAAAAGTAACTCTCAGATCCTAATATTTTCAGGTAATCATGGATAAAGGAAAACTAGCTAGTCTAACAACTCTAAAAGTACTTTAGTAGAGCTTTTTAGGGTACATGCTCGAGGTTAATTACAAACCATTTATAGGTTTCTACCACTCAAATTTGATATAACATTTTGTGTTTGAATCATGTGTGTTCGTGCTAGTGCATGTGTAGCTCATGAGCAATAAAGAGAGAGAGAGAGAGAGAGAAGACAAGACATGGTTTGAAGGGATAACTTAATAAAAGGGAAGACTAGACAGTTTCTGAACTTCCTCAATCGGCAAAACTAATTGCAACAGTGAACGACTATGTCCTTTGTGTATGCATGTACGAGAAGGTGACCAATTTGGCCTAAGGATAACTTACCTAAAAGGAACGCTTAGACAGCCTTCCTATATATGGATTACTCTTTCAAGTTTATCGAGACAGACTCTAACAACTTATGAAGTTCAGAGATTCAAGTTACTTATGCAAAATTATATATTTATGTAAAGAAGAAGAGCTAAAAATGCAAACTCCCTGGCTCAGGTGTTCAGAGCCAAGTTGACCCTGCAGATGCTCCACTGCACATTATTGAAATCATGACTTACTTATTCATTGAAATATATTATAAGCTTTTCATGAGTTGGAACTCACTTTGTTGTCCTTTGCCCAATGGGCTGCGGCTGAAAGCACCTTTCTTTTCATCTACCCCCCCCCCCAACTTGTCGTAAAGGACAATCCTTAAGTTCATGTATTTTTACATGAATGCATGAATTGCAAACGATATTGACAAAGAAAAAAGGAAGATGGTGACACATGAATCTGTGGTCTTAGACAACAAAGTTATATATGGTCCCGGTCCGTGCTACATGCATGTGTCACGGGTCGAGACTTAAGCTTCGAATTCGCGCGATTTTGAGATCTGAACATTCACCCTTCCGACGTCCCAGATCAACCTAACCGTCACGGTTCACACCTTTGTGAGATATTGTCCGCTTTGTCCCCCTGGCCTCACGGTTTTATCTTACAAAAGACGTCTCACAAGGCGGAAATGGTGTGAACCCTTTTACACCCTAGTGACCTTCCTATTATGTTCGATGTGAGATTCAGGACTCCTCTTAGGTCCGTGACATTCTCCCGCACCCAACCTCGTGACGAGGAACCCTAGTGACCTTCCTATTATGTTCGATGTGAGATTCAAGACTCTCCCTTAGGTCCGTAACATTCTCCCACACCCAACCTCCTGACGTCCTCGTCACGGAGGCTGGCCACCCTGCCTACCTCCCTTGAGGTGCTTGACGTTGATCAAACGGTTTAGGGCTGGCTCTGATATCACTTGTCACGGGTCGAGACTTAAGCTTCGAACTCGCGCGGCTTCGAGACCCGAGCATTCACCCTTTCGGCATCTCAGATCAACCTAATCGCTACGGTTCACATCCTTGTGAGGTATTGTCCGCTTTGGCCCCCTGATCTCACGGTTTTATCCTACAAAAGGCACCTCATAAGTTGGAGATGATATGAACCCTTTTATACCCTAATGACTTTTCTATTATGTTCGATGTGAGATTCAAGACTTCTTCTTAAGTCCGTAACATATGCACAAGCAAATATCAATACATTTTACATAGTGACTAGCGAGATACCCATTGAGATTTCACCCAAAGAAGGGAAAAGATCGTTGAGACAAAAATAATGCAAATATTGTTTAATTTTTAAATGTATGGACAATTGGGTATGGATAAAGTTTATGCATGGGGCTTGCAAAAAAGGAAATTAAGGGATTGATTAGGAGTGGATAAGAATTTTTGTTAGTAAAAAAACTCATCCTTTCGTTCTGGACTATGTACTTTCAAAATGATTGTTTTGGATAACGTTAGAACTTCACTGACAAAAATATCAAGTGGAATTAACAAACTCTGCATCGAACCAGTTATACCTTGTCCACTTGCAACACTTATTTTGAGTAACCTGATGCCTTGTGTGATTAATTATTAAGGCAAGTGTCATTACTATATATATATTGTTTACTTTCAGTGCTGATCATAGCACCAAACAGATGCCAAAAATAACATCAAAGAAAAGATAACCAAATTCTGGTTATGGCTTCCTGGCTTTGACCTGTTTATCTATACAACATATAAATGCACATAATCCAGCAGGAGACATTTGAGTAAACAAACTAAGTCTTGATAATGTCGGTTTGGTGCTTATTTATTTTATTCTGTATCTGTAGCTAATATTTCAAAGAATACTAGAAATCATTCATTAAGATTCTGATCTGTAATCTGAAATAGCACTAGACTCCAGAGCCCTAGGTCAAGGAGTAACATATTTGGTATAGCTACTTATATGTCTTCTATAATCAAGGAGAATATCAAGACTTTAGATCCTTCTCCTCTCTTACAAACTATTCAAAAAGAAAAGCTGTTTTCTTGTGCAAATATCCTCCTTTTGATAACCAGCCCCCCTGTCTAACTTCAAGGCTTGAGCAGCATCTTAAGATTTGGGATATTTAAAGAAAAGCTGTTGCAGAATTCGTAGTATTGCATTTGCATTCAACAAATCCATTTTAACTTTAGACTATAAGAGATTTACATTTAGCAACGAACCAAATTTGTTATATAGTTTTTGGTTTATTCAAGGATCCATATAAGACCAAATTTGTTATACAAATTTTCTCGACAACCATGGAAAGACTAGCATTAGCCATTAGCAATTAACACTGCAACTACTCGACAGTTTAGATGACCACCTCTTAGCCCATTGACAAGCAAACCATTTTTATTTTCTCTCTTGATGGACCCATGCTAAGATTGGATTCCAGGACCCAGTAGCGTGGTCTGTGGGCTCCATGTCAAGCGGATTTGGATTCAGAATGGACTGAGTTTACAAGTGCATGGGCTTAACTATCTGATTTCCAAGATAAGGTTAATACAAATGATGCCAATATCCAATTCATCACCGGCTTTATTCCTCTAAGCCCAATAGCAAATGACATCCAGAGTTGACAGCTATTTATGTGAGATTAAACAAATGCAGGCCCATACATTATACAGTCCTCAAAACCCACCAAGGCACCAACGGCAGTAGCTGTCCTTTTCCCTCCAAAACCTTCTCTGGCTGCTTTAGTCTATTCCTTCTTTCTCCATTCTACGTCAAGTGTAAAACCAAGAAAGTTAAAAACACCCACCAAACTGCACCAAGTGAAGAATCAATCCACTCACTGCCCTTAGAATCCTCCGTCATTCGCCACAGGCATCATCTTGTGCAACAATGCCAAGACCCTTCTCTTTTTTTTCTCGCAAGAAATCCACCACTCTCTCTTTCAAAGACTACCATGAAGAGTGGTTCAACACTCTCAAGAACACCCTCCTCCCTCCACTCCACCAATCCCTCTCTTCTAGCTCACCCACTCTCCTCCCCTTTCATCGTGATCTCCTCCTCCAACACTTCCTCTCCTACTACGACTCCCTCGACCTCGCAGCCTCCAATGATGTTTCTCAAATTCTTTTTCCTTCTTGGCGCAACTCCCTCGAAATCCCTTTCCTTTTTCTTGGTGACCTCCACCCTTATCTTTTCACCAACCTTCTCCGCTCATTCATCGATGCAGCCAACAATGAAGAACATGCGGAAGTTGTTGGTTTCAATGATCCTGCTAAGGGTTCACTTCTTGATAAACCCTGGCAGGTTTTGACTGCTTGGATTAACCCATCCCAGAACTTGATCCTAAGACTTGAGCAGATTGAATGTGGCTTAAGGCTAATGGTTCCTGCACTTGTTTCTAGAATAAAGAAAGTTCAGGAAGCTTTTGTGGGAAGGGTTGCAAAGAAATGGGCCGCCAGTGAGGGAAAGAAAAAGGCCCTGGAAGAGGCAGTAAAGGTAGAAATGGAAGAAATGTTGGGTGTATTTGTGGATGCTAATAGGTTGAGGAGGAGTGTGGTCATCGAGATTGTTAATGCAACCGACGTTTATCAGGGTGCTTTGTTTCTTGAAGGTTTAGCCCAATTTCTTGTTGGGTTTAAAGACCCGGTATTGCTTGGTGAATTAGAACGATGCAAGACACCCATCAGTGGAGGAGTTCACTGGGGATTTTGAGGCACTGCACATATATTTATTGTTGTTTCTTGGTCAACAGTTGTTTGATTTTGTATCTTGTTCCAAGGTCTGGATTCTGGAGTTATGAGTTAATTACCAATTTAGCACCCTCTCCAAGCTTTTTTGGTTCAATTGCTTTGTTAAACTGTTCTACTAAGGTCTAATTTCAATGGATTTCCCTATTTTCTGGCTGTTCAGGATTTCAATTTTCACATAGGTCTAATTCAATTTAGCTACTGGTTGTAAATTTGTAATACTTCTGCAAACGAGACAAAGAGGTTTATATCAGCTTCCATCTAGCAAGTGTTAAATGGAAAACTTTTCTAGTTATAGTTGCTGAATGCTTTGTAGAATCAATCCTGGTAAAGAACAGAAAAAATGTGCATTGGAGGACTCCCGTCTTTGCTCAGCCGTAACATACTTCTGCCCACGTTTGACACAAAGGGGTAAAAGGGATTAGTATTACAGTGCTCATTATGGTGATCCACAGGGCAGAAAAACTAAAAGTTAGAAGGCTTGAGGAAAAATAATAAAATTTTATTTGCAGTGCAACAACCAAAATATAACAGACTTCGAACAAACAAAATGGAGATTGCAAGCGCAAACTGCCATTATCTGCGTGCTTTTGGATCAGGATGTAGGTACTGGAGAGCTGCACTTCATAAGAATTTCTCTTCTTTTCTACACGGTTAATTTCGCTACAGGGCAATTTTTCATCCCCATCTAATAATAGCAGAACCCCAAGTTAAACCTGCACCAAAACCTGCAGTTGCAATTGTATGGCCTGGTTTTACCTTTCCACTTCTAACAGCTTCATCCAATGCCAAAGGAATGGATGCAGCACTAGTATTACCATAATTTGCCAAATTTGATATGACCTTTTCCTGTGGGAATTCTAAACGTGTTGCAACTGCATCAATAATCCTCTGGTTTGCCTGCATTAATCGAATCTCTGTCAGATTTCTTTCCCCTCTTAATCATTAGAAGATATTATGCTGACTTGCTGAGTACTACCCTCAGCCATAAAATATGTGAATTAGTGGCTGCAGTTGGTCACTTCTGATGGCCTGGGCTTTAATCATTACCCTCAGATAAATTAATCAAAACAACACTAATGTTCTATTTTAACCAAATAGCTTTCAACAACTTCCAATGGTTGCTGGTGTATAAGGGCAGCGGCCAGAACCAATTGTACTCTTCCTATTCTCGAGATGTTTCTACCCCAAACCCTAAAGTACCACTAATGACTGGCTAAGTCACTTTCTGTCAAAGGACTTTCTCATAGTTAAAGATATAACATGCCTGAAGTTAGATTTAAAAATGAAAGAAAAATGCATCAGTGACAATAATGTAGAACAACTGTCATTAAGGGAAATCTAAGCACTGATAATCAGGGAGCTCTCCTTGTTAGGCTAGCTCGCCAAGTAAATGGCAGGGCATATTTTGACAAAAGCAAAAGCAACACTATCTCTGTACACTCTAAACCATATACCTGATGAAGCAATAACCAGTCAATGCTGGCGGCAACGAGACCAGCTTTTCCCAAGGCAGACTCAATTGATTGTGGCACACATCGCACAGCAAAGCGAAAAACTTCTTGGCCATTCATCTGTATGCAGGAATAAGAAGATCTTTTTGGAGGGAAATCTAACACTGAACCATTAGAACCCAACAGATCACTGGTTTTATTGTCATTTATGGGGACACCAAGATGTCTGCAACAAGGGAGGCAGCTTAGTCAAATTCCTCAGAGGAAACAATATAGTGTTTACTTACTTCCACAACATGAGAAGCACATACCTTCCACCCTCACCATCACTATGCAAGTCAAAGCTTAATAAACCATCTTCCTCAGCATCGCAGGCCTACAGAATCATTTTTATCACAAATGATATTAAGTTTCATTGCAAAAGAAAAGCAGGTACATGGTAACACTATTATTTCAGAAGAAACCATTAGGCCAGTAATACTTTAGGCACATCAACAGATACAAAAGTTGGTATAACGAATATGATAATGGCACAATTGGCTCTAAAAATATACATATGAAAGTTACAATTAAAAGTATAAAACAAAGTCTTAGATAATTTAATCTCTCAATCACCATATATCCATCCCCCATCAGGGTTACAAGAGTTTGGTTTTTAACAAACCAAATAGAAAGTGAAAGACAATTCTCCACAAATATTTATGATTTCAACCCACTAGTTCTATTTTTAGTCTGCCTGATGATTATAGGAACCTCTATTACATGCAAATTGCTATGAAATCTGGATGCAAGGATCAACCTGTCACTCAGATTCATCTACTCCCAAAATCTTAGGTGAGAAGTGGCCCCCAGAAAATATCTAATTATGTTTGCCTATTTTGTAAATCTAAGATGAGAGCAGCTGAATATAGGTACTTCCAATCCTGTACTTTGTATTGTGCAACAAAGTATTAAAGTAAAATGGAGAACTGTATCTTTTATCAGGATGTCTATTCAAGTCCTCCATCACACAAGCGTACCAAAGAATGTAATATAATGTGCAAGTCAGGCACATGCCACTCCTGTACCGGTATCATGTGTGCAAATGTGTTTGGCAACTCAACAAGGGTATGATGCATGAAGACATCATTCCTTGCAAAGATTGCAGATTACATGCATGATGCAAGCTTCTACAACTTGATATAAGGCAAGATAAGATCTTTTCCTTCATAAACAGTTCTCTATTTACAGCCAATTATTATGACCTCTGGTAGACAGAAACACCACATATGCATGTAAATTGACAAATCAGATTATCCTCTTCATCAAGGAAACTAGAATCTGCAATTGGATGAAATAAGCTGTAATAGCTAATGCATATTCAAGAAATTGTCATTGCATCATCCAAAAATGAGTTAAATTACAAAAAGAAGGTATGATGTATTACCTGAACTAGAACAGCACCAGCAGCATCCCCGAAGAGAATGCATGTACCTCTATCAGTCCAATCAACTAACCGAGAAATACCATCAGCTCCAATCACTAAAACATTATGAAACCCACCTCCTGTAATTCATAAAGGTAAAAGTTTGATTTTATAACAAATGAATTGCCATACTCAAAACCTCCTTGCTATGAAGTAAACAAATTCATTACCCCTAATGTGGCAAGCAGCTGAGACCAAACCAAGCACAAATCCACTACATGCAGCAGTAATATCATAAGCTAAAGGAGTTTTTCTGCAGCCAAGCTCTCTTTGGACCTGACAATTTAAAGAAAGGTTTCCCGAACAATGTACAAATTAATATTCAATAAAACATACACAAATTACTGTTAAAATAAGCACATATGCAGTGTTGAGACCTACATACAAAATTGAAGACTAGTGAAGCTCAAGAAAACCCAACCTCTGCTCAAATTAGACTAAATTTGTTAAGCCAAATAGTTGTCTAACCAAACTCTGTTCTGAAAGTAATTTTTGTATCTATCTGAAGTTTATGCCCAATGACACTTGATAAAATCTACTATAATATCCATGAAATTCAATGTAGTACTAGGGAAAATTTCACTAGAACAAAAGTTACTCTTTCGACCCCGCCTCTTTCACACAAAAGAGAATGCTTAAACCTGGAATCAAGATCTCTGCTCAAGCCCCTATCCTCCAACTACAATTCATGTATGTTACTAAGTTTGTAACCTTCATGTGACTTAAAGCAACAATTATACTTTCCAACAATCTTTGGTTACACTAGTTCCCATGAGATCCCACTATCAAAAATGCAAGGAAACCCCTTATGAAACCCAAACAAGCATGCAAACAAACCAAAAGAACATTTAGTTTTTACAAATATTTAATAGTTTTGAGACAAATAAAGATATACCAATATTGATAAATTTCTAGAATGCAGGGGGAAAAAGCTTGTAAGCACAAACTCAAAGTCTCCTATAATACAAAACATACTATTATTTGTGCTGTTCAAAACAAACAAGCTTTTCAAGATAATCCAGGACATTTCACTTTTAAATTCCCTCTTGATCTGAGTATATTTTGAAGCAGTCTTGTTTAAAATGCACAGAACCATCCAATTCTAGATTTTTAGAAACCTACATGCAGCTCAGGGCATAAATCATGAAAACTGCTATCTTTATCAAAGCCTCCTTATTACATTCTGCAATAAATATCAACCTATCCCCCTATACCTGTGGAGCAGCACCAAAAAGATCTTCTGGAGTAGATGTGCACATCAAGATTAGGTCAAGATCGTTAGGATCAAAATCTGCCATTTCAAGAGCTTTCCTTGCCGCTTGAACCGCTAGGTTTTTTAAACTTTCTTTTCCTGTAAGAGCAATTGTTAATAGGAATCTCCTCCACAGGACCACAGAAATGAGGACGGCAATACATAAAAGAGAAGGGATGTAAGCTTCCATCTTTTGTTAACAAAAAACTACACAAACAGACAAGGTTTTGGTCCACCTATGGCCAAAAAAGCAATTTAGAAATAAGTGATGCAACACTTAACCCAGGCCAAAATTCTGCCATATTATAACACGAAAAGCCTCTATAAACTATTTTTCAACCTCTTAAGAAATAGCAAGAATAAGAGGCTGTACTTAAAACCATTCTAACTCAGCGCAACTGGGGCTCGGACTTTTCAAGACATATACCCTTCCACATGATTTAAGCTAAAGGTTTTAATCACATTAATGAATGTTTGAAACAAGAAGGAAATTCCATCAAAACAGTTGACAAATAGTCTACGCATAGCACTAGTATGCATTAGAGTATGTTCTGACCTGAAATAACCCGTCGATTTCGTATTCCAGTGCGGACAGAGATCCACTGGTCAGAAGTATCAACTATTTTTGCAAGATCATCATTGGAAACTGAAAGAGCTGGCACTGCTGACCCACAGCCAACCAACTTGCAGCCTTTACTGACAAGCCTGTATTTTTTCCAAAGCGTAAATAGAAAAGTAAATCACGTCAGGAAAATCATTCTCCTTTCAATATGAAAGTAGTAAATAAACAAATAAAAATGAGGCTGCTTCTCAACTCTGAAGGCCAGACTGAATTTGAAGTACAAAGTAAAAGCCGTTGGCAGACCCAGCTGTTTGGCATGTGTTCTTTGATAACATCAGTGCCAAAGTGGGTTACATACAACATTTTACTTAAACTGCAGGCTCCAGCAGGAGCTTCTCAATCACCATCAGAAGAGAAAACCGATGCTTCTAGTAGATTAATAGTAACACTATACAGGCCTGGAGTGCTCAAAAAGCTTACTGATACCTGGCTGTCTTTTACCAGTTAAGTGTCTCCCTGACTAATGTAGAATTATCAATCACTAAGATGGCCTCCCAGAGACAAAACGAACCAAAAAACATTCAACAATGAATCCAGAAACTAACAAACATTAAGTTTCTGAATTATGACCATATTAATTTCAAGCTCCAGATATAAGCAAAGCATGTAGGTATTAGCCTACCAGGGTCACAGGAAGATTTCTCTATCGAAATGGCAAAAACTCCAAAGAGATTGTTATCTCCCTTACTCTCGTCTCATAACCCAAAGCAAGCTTTCCTATATCATATATATCCATGAAGGGATAACAACCGATACTATTTCAGTGGCAAACTCAGTACAACAAGTTATTCTTGTTATGCCAGACACAGTCTCCTAAACCGCTGATTATACCATTCTTAATTTGGAGATTAAGGTTAATTAATTGTTAATTCAGCTAGGACTACTTAAGAGCATATTAAACCAAACATCTTGCTGATACCAAGTTCAAGAAACCTCTGCAAAGCTACCTTCGCATAAACTAGGTGGATCTCAATTTCAGCTTATCAGTAATTTTTCAACCCTCAATGGAAATCCACCAAGAGCAAGCAACACGATTAATGGGAGATCCTAATCTTTCAAATTTAATTAAGTCAAATCCCCTGTAAATAAGCTCCAAATGCACATGCATGAACCCCTTTCATCAATTTATAAATGAAAAGAATTGTCTTTGTTCAACGCACATGATTCTTGTGCAAGAGCACTCTAGCCTTCAATTTCATAATAAATATAACACGCAAACTACGCAATCCTAATAAAATTAAAACCCAATAATAAACCAAAAATTTCTTCTTCCGTGAAAAAATATTCATATTTACTAAACTACTAGAACACAATAAAGAACCATAAACCATGCTCATTTAACACAGTTTTCACAAATAAACTAGTTGCTAGACTCCAACAACACAATTTCCAGAGAAATAAATCAACCAAGCAACAATCAAACAAGAAATCGTATAAATAAGCGGAAGAAATTTACTTGGGTAATCGAGATTCAGAAGGGGAAACATGCTTCTCTGCACCTTCAATGCCACTTGAGCAGACAACCCTTCTAAAGTTTCCTTCAGAGAAGCAAAACCCAGATCGAAAAATGCCTATTGAAGGCTGAATATTTCTCCTCATCCTCGGAACTGGAGGTGAGAAAAACCCAGATGCATTTGCCATTTACGCTCACACACCAAAAAAAAAAAAAACAGAAAACACTCACTTTACAGCGGCAAAGGAATATTATAGCTATGAAATGAGAGATAGAGAGGAAATTTTGAAACTTCGGTTGCCTAAACGGAGAAAGCAGGGATCTTTAAAAATGGAAAAAGTACATAAACTATGAACGCCGAGAAAACGAGAGATACTCAAAGCAAATAACTTTCATAAATCAATTTTTACAAAAGGTTCAATAGATTTATGCAAAACTTGAGTGACACACAGGTTTCATTTCAGGCTGTTTTAGGTAAAGATCTTTGGAGGGTCCGATGATAAAATAAAAAAGAAAAAAAGTTGGCGATTTTGCCAACCAATTATGCGGAAACCCCAATGCTACTCTTAATTTCTCTCACCATAAGTATATGTTCTTCATGCAATGTGCTTCACCATTTCCAATGACTTTATTTTTGCTGCAATCCAAGTGGTGGTGGTGGGATTGTTTTGCTGGACAGAAAACAGGTGGAACTTGACACTTGGTCATTTTTGCTCTTTAGTGGGTACGTGGCAAATACCCATTGGCTGTTAGTTCGTGAATTACAAGGTTTGGTTTGCATAGGAAAGGATGGAAGCTTCAGTCCCCTCACCCTCCTCTACTCATTCTTCCAAGTTCTAACTTAACTCTTTTCCCCAACAACAGAAGTTAAGAGTTTGTTCAGCTACTAGTTGTCGAAACTTTCTGTCCTTTGACTTGAAAAAAAAAAAAAAATTAAAGAAGCACTTGTTTAATTTTGATTTTATTTCATTTTTTAACTTTAAATTATATAGTTTTATAAATGATCGTGCTAATAAAAAATGTTCAATGTGGATCATACGCCATCACCTCCGATATAAATTGGATTTGCAAGTAGAAATTTTTAATCGATACCATTGGTTGACATTGGGTTTCAAATAAAGGGTAGGTTTCTTTTTACAAAAGAAAGACAATTAAAGGATTGTTTGTTTTTGTTTTTTTATTTTTATTTTTATTTTAAATTTTTTTTAAATTAAAAATAAAAATATGTTTGGTAAGTTGTTTTTATTTTTTGTTTTTAAAAATTGAAAACAAAATTTTAGAAATTATTGAAAGTTAAAAAATTATGTTTTCTTTTTTAAAAAAATAATTTAACATTGTTATCATTGAGTACTGTTTACAGAATTTACAATTAAACGTTACAGCAAAGCTACAATTATTATATTAATAAAATAATTTTTTATTATATAAATATTATTATATTTATTATATTAATAATATTATATTAATAAATTATATATTATATTAATATAATATATTATTTATTTATTAATATAATATTTATATTATTATATTATCAATAACAAATAGAGTCTAAAAACTTTAAATATTTTCTCTTATATGTTTTTATTATCACATTTTTTAAATAAAATCATTCTGTTCATGTTTTCAAATTCAATAAAATAAAATAAAATAAAACAAAAATTTTAAAAATATAAAATATAAAATATAAAATACACAACAATACCGAATGACTTTTAGTTTATGACTTAATTTCTAACATCTTAAATATTAAAAAGAATAAATCTTTCTTTAAAATAACACGAGGAGAATGTTTTAGTGAGGCTATTGGTTGAGGTTCGGCTATGAATTAAAACTCACTTAATATTGTTGCTTTGTGCTAATAAATTATAATTATGTCATATGAAGATAAGATATGGCATATAAAATGGTTAATATGAATTTGAAATTTAATTAAATTGTATTTAAATAATTTTTTTTAAGAAATAACATCAATAATGTATAAATTTTAAATTTTAATATTTACAATTTTTTATTTTTAAATTATAACTTTTTACATAAAAATATAAAATGATCAACAAAAATATAATTATGTGATTAGAAGATTACATATCTATAATATATAAAGTAACCTACCATGGAAATGACAATTTTACTCATTTAATTTTTGACCAAATGCTTGACATGTGTTTAAAAAGATGATAATGCCCTCCTATTTAATTGACAAAAATACCTTTTCTTTTGAATGTAAATCACTATAATTTCCTCATTTTTTAAATGAAAAAAACTCTCTCATAAATTTCAAATTAATATAATGTCCTTTATTCTTAAATGACAAAAAAAAAAAAACTCTTAAAAATATAAAATCACTATAATATCATTATATCATAATTTCGAAAATAACTCTCATACTATATTAGGCTAAAATTACTATAATACTCTTCTAACTATAATTATGAAAATTGCCTACTATCATGATGGATCAAAATTACTATAATATTTTTTCATTATAATTACCAAAATGCCTTTCCATCAAAATTGATCAAATAATTATAATACCTTTTACCATAATTATGAAAATATCCTTATAATTAGTTTATAAAAAATTTACATATGTCATTTTATTTGAAAATTTATAATTACATATAAAAATAACACCCATTTGGAAATTACAATTATGACATTCTAATTATTTGCTTATTGCTTAACATGAGTAAAAATTTAATGTAGTGCCCCTCTTTTCAAAATCAACCAAAATTTCATTGACAATTATTATAATACATTTTTAATTACTTGACAATTGAATGCACGTATCTAAATTTAGTGTAATACTCATTTTATAATTAATTAAAATTATTATAATATCCCTTTCATTATAATTATTGAAATATCCCGATATCACAATTGGTCAAAATTATTATAATACCCCCTCTAGCCATAATTACAAAATACCTTCTACTTATATTAATCAAAATTATTATAATGCCCTTCATACTATAATAAAATTATTGGTTTTTTCTTTAAACAAATTAAGTTGAATGGGTGATAATATTAGTGCCTTTGATTTCATGGGCAAATGAATTTGATAATTGATTAATATTTATAATAAATAAATATGATATCAAAATATTATATTGTTATGTATGTATTATTAAATTTGGATTTATTTTATAAATTTTTTTTAAAATAGTCTCTCTTATTAATTTTATTGTAAAAATTTTCGGGATCAATGATTGTACCATGCAAACTATAAATATTTTTTATTGAATAAAAGAGGAGATCATTCGATCGATTTCCGTGTCACTCATGATCTATATAATAACTGGGGCATCCATTTCAAATGCATATCCCATTTTTGTGCAGCAGGGGTATGAAAATCCACGAGAAGCAATTGGACGTATTGTATGTGCCAATTGCTATTTAGCTAATAAATCCGTGGATATTGAGGTTCCACAAACGGTACTTCCTGATACTGTATTTGAAGTGGTTGTTAGAATTTCTTATAATATGCAACTGAAACAAGTTCTTACTAATGGTAAGAAAGGGGCTTTGAATGTGGGTACTGTTCTTATTTTATCGGAGGGGTTTGAGTTAGCCCACCTGATCGTATTTCGCTCGAGATGAAAGAAAAGATAAGCAATATGTCTTTTCAAAACTACCGCCCCACTCAAAAAAATATTCTTATGATAGGTCCTGTTCCTAGTAAAAAATATAATGAAATCACCTTTCCTATTCTTTCCCCAGACCTGCTAGTAATAAGGATGTTCATTTCTTAAAATATCCCATATAATGTTATGTATATATTATTGAATTTGGATTTATTTTATAATTTTTTTAAAATAATCTCTCTTATTTAAAATAGAAGCTAACATCTATCCAATTGTAATTAAGTTACACAATTAGAGCTTATTTTTTTATTTTTTTAAAAGATTATATTTTTCTAAAAATAAAAAACCAACAAAATACTAAAAAATAATTTTTAATTTATTATTAAATTAAAAATTTTATATTTCATCAAAATAAAAAAATTTTACAACCCATGTGTGATCACGTAATTTTTCTAGTAACATATATTATATGGTTTGAACAAATTTAATAATTTAAATACGATTAATATGATGACATGGTTAATTCAACCATGCCAAAAAAAGTTTGGCAGCACATGAAATTTTGGAAAAACATGACTGGGTATAAATTATAGTTATTTTAAACAACATTGCTTTTTGGGGTTTCATTTAACAGGTAGAGGGATTAGAGTAGGGTTTAGGGAGGAGGGCATATAGGAAGTTTGTTACCAAAATATCAACTCAAAGTTTATTCATTCCGTCATTTACCTTTTGATTTAGTGATTAAAGAAGTTTTACAAAAATATAAAAATCTTAATTTTGAGTCAAAATTTCCTCCCCTTTTCCGTAACACCTTTCCCTGAAAAAACAAAAAAAAAAAAATCTACTCCACGAGTAATGTTATAACGATGAATTCGATTTTAAAAACCCAAAATCCTGCGCTTTTCATTATGGGTTATCATCTTATTATATCTTAATAAAGGATCCAAGTCAAATGCAGCCCAAAACTGAGAATTTGGGGAGGCCTGAAGGCAATGTTAGCTCAATTCAGCCCATTTTGGTACATATTTAAGGAACTAAACCAATACCCTTGGGCCTTTGGGAAATAAAGATGCGTGACACTTCTCATCCCAATAAATATAGCCCCGTGGCCTTAACTGTATTGGTTAGAAGGTGCAGAAAGTTGAGCATCCCAAATTCAAAGGGATGTTTGTTCGATGGGACAAAAGGAAAAGTGTGTTTTTGGTGTGGAACTTCAGTTAGAATAGTAGTAATTTTTGGTGGTCATTTACAAATGGTTTTATCATTTGCCATTTCATTGTTGACCATGGGTTGGGCACTTGAAATTTAGGTGCTATTCATGTTCACATATCAATGCCACCATCTTTGGCAAATTGGAATACAGGAATAGCAAAATATCAAATCTAAAGGCATTAAGCCTGAGGATGGATTGGAAAATGGACCCCCGAAATCAACAAAAAGAAGATTACTCACTCACGCACCTGACAACAACAGAATGGAATTGCAAAGCCAGCACAGCTATAAAGCTGCTGTTTTATATGTTCAGTACAGCTACAATATTCCTAAAGGAAAACATTATCAAATAAATACAGTTCAAAACCAGGATGCTTAAATCATCTTTATATTGGAGCTTCTATTCGAATACAATGGAATAGATAAACAGAACTTTGAGTAGAGCAGGGGTGATGACTGATGAGTAACTCCTTTGTGCTTTATACATGCAGGCTAGCTGCAACCTATGAATTAACAGATGCTTGTGTTATTGATGAATGCATCCACTATTAGGCTTTATATTTGGTAGGTCTTTTTGAAGTCTTCATGGGGTTGCAAAACAAGGTTTTGCCCATTCCCATACCTGAAGGTACTCTGGTGGGGCGAGTCTATTAGTGGATACAGTATCATGCATTAACCGTCTCCATTCTTCGAAGCCTGGGCATCCACACTGAGCTGCAATCTAGTTGTAATACTCAAACTGCAATAACCATGCATGTCCAACAGATACATTTGACTATAACCTAAAGAAAAGCGACAAAGAGATATTAAAAATTTGCAGGTTTTATAGTGTAACAATTGAACAACAAACATATATATTGCAAGTTGTTTATCCTTAAAGTGGTAAAATGAATTTTATAATTAGTTGCAAGCCGTCTAACAAAAATGGCACCAGTGGTCTAGTGGTAGAATAGTACCCTGCCACGGTACAGACCCGGGTTCGATTCCCGGCTGGTGCACTGCAGTTGTTTTTTCGCACCTGCATCTTTTTGTTTAGTAGAAGGAAAGTCATAAAAGGCTGTAACTATAAAACACACTCTTCTTTTATTTCGTTTTGCAGTCAAAACCTTGCCAAGGAAAACTGCAATGACAATTTACAAGGTTTTATTTTTCTTTATTTTATTAAATCATTAAGGTCAAAATTGAATCGAAGAGAATTAGTATACAAGTAAAACATTCTGTAATGGCTGACATCCTTCACCTTTGTACATGGATTTGTTTTACATTAATGGTGTACTTTGTGAAGTACTCATGGGCTTCCAAAACCAGGTGGTGGTCTTCCCATTCATCCTTGTATGTCACTGGTCGAAGACGTCTTTTCTCAGAAGCTGCACGGTACATTTGCTTTCTCCATTTTTCAATGCCTTGGCAGCCACATTGTGAAGCAAGCCAATTATTATACATAAACTGCAAAATGCATTAAAAAGAAAACTAATTAATGATATGGATGATGAACTCCTTGTGATCAATGGGAACCATACCAGCACCTATTGCAGTTGAGAGTTAACAGATAAGCCCAGCAGGCAATAAATTTGCCATCAGGAGTAGCATTCCAAACCAGCAAATCTGAAGGAGACCTTCTGCTTAAAGGAATCTGTAACTAAAATCTTAACATCATCGATCATCCTCAACAAATAATTGCTTAACTTCATCCACCTTCCTTCTGCATGATCAATCAAATCAGATACCATCACCTGGGTAAGAAGTTCAGGATCCCTAACTTCTGCTCTATATATCCAAACCTGGTTTATTTATCCATTTGTCTCTCGTGCGACTGTATTCATCCCATTCCCCACCGATCTCCACCTAAAGCCTTCCTTCAGCAATTGTGTCTCTTCCTGCCATCAAACTACGCTAAGTCATAGAAGGATTACGATCCTCCACAGCAGCCATAAAGGAGCAAGTATATGACAATATTTTGCTTAGCCAGTAGAGCAAGAATAAAATCTCTGAAGCCCATGTTTTGCTTTATTAAATATCATCATATCATTTTTATTATTTAACCTAATTCATGGTTGTAGACAAAAGCTATATAGAACATTTGACTTAAGAACATTATATTTACAAGATGTGGATTTGAGAATAATGATGTAGTTACTTATAATAATTATAAATCGGGTAGCTTGGAAGAATGGGACAGTGAACCAAAGGGTAACGGAAGATGGGAAAAAGGACATATTAATGGAGGGACAGAAATGTAAAAATAAGAACATAACATATCAAATGGCCTTATCTTTGCTTTTTGCAGTTGAAACTGTCCTACCACTCCCGATTGGTCCTCTTAGAAAAGCCCGAAATCTAAAAAATATAAAATAAAATAAAATAATAAAGGAATCTCAAAGATTATGTGAGAGAGAGAAAGGGACAGAAAGTAAATATAAATAGCAGAAAAAGAAACAATGATGTGCCACATAAACTACTCTAGAAAACCTTTCTCTTCAGAAACAGAGAAAAAGAGAATTATCTTCTCTCCTCTTTCATGGTTTCATTACATTACATTACATTTCCTTTCTTTCTCTTTCAGGTTTTTTTTTGGTCCCAAGCCTAAAGTGATCTGATTCATTTTCATTTATTTTCTCTAACATATCTTCTCTTGCATCTATCTGCATCAAGTTTTTAGTTGTTGGGAGTCTTGGGAATTGTTTTTGTTTTCTTTTCTTTTTTAATATCTTGATTGTGATCTGGTTAAGACAGTTAGGGGCTCTGGGGAGAAACAAGTGGAAAGTGGAGGTTTTTCTTTTCTTATGGTGGAATGCTTTTTTGTCTTATTTGTCTCCTGGTGAGTTCTTTCTCCCTTTACATTTTTGGAATTCGACTATGGATAAATTTTGACTCTTGTTTCTTCACTTGTTTATGTGTTCATGTCTTGTTAGCTTTTCTGCCTATTTGTTTAATGATTCATGGCTTGGATGAAGTGGGTTTTGTTTTACTAAATGTTGATAAAATTAACAATTATTGGCATTTAAGTTCTGTTTCTTTGGGTTTATTCTGTTTCTATGTATACGTAATCAAGTTTTTTATGCATAAAATCTAAACAGAATATGGTTTTCATGGCTTCTGTTATATGTTAAGATTTTCCTATGAATTTTACCAAGATTCATCTTCATGATGAGGAGAAAAACAATAGTTATTTCTAAATGAAGGGAAAAAGACCTTCTTTTGGTAAATATCCATACACCCTGCAGTCCTGCACATCTTTGAATAATATAAAGAGCTGAGTTGAATGGCGTCTTAAATCGAACTCCTTTAGCAACTTTCTTTTACATTGAACTGGCTCGTTCACGTTTGATTAGTGTCAGAGTGTTGTTTGTGATTGTTAGAAGTGACTTCAACCACCCAAGTATGTGGATTTTCTATATACTCAGGGTGCGGTCTGTGTGTTTCAGCCACCCTATTTTTCTCCCCAACTACAAGTTTATTGTTGGATTTTTTTTTTTTTTTACCTAGGAAATGGCATGTCAGCTACCATTGAGTTGCTAGACATGAGTATGGATGAAGCTTAGTTGAGCCTTTTAATTATCTTTTAGAATGCATTATTTCAATGTTGTTAAATGTATGGATTGAACCTATAATTCTGGGGATGCTGTTATACCGTATTATGAGATAACATATCCTACAAACAGCACTGTTCAATGGGAAACAGCTGAGAAAATGTAATCTTGTTATGTGGAGCTAACGTTAATCATTTATTCTTTCATTTTATATACATAGATCTTTTCAAACACGGAATCTCTGCTTCATACTGCCGAATGGTCAAACTTTTTCATCATAACATCACCTAGGGCCCATGTACTATTGGCTACTTCGGCTTGGGTTCTTTTAGTTATAATCCTAAATTTGCTAATTACAGCTCATATTGATTCAACAAGTTTATGTGGTTGGAAATATTTTTAACTTTAAACTCCTTTATAGCAAAGTATGTCAGTAGATAGAATTACCGCAAAATCTTGTAAAGACCGTGATCATTTTGGTTTTATGTTTAAATTTGTTGTTGTTTAAATGAAAATATTTTCCGGTAAGGATTTTTCTTTGTTAAATTATTATGTTTTTATAATGAAATTGATGGAACTTTTTCAAAGTTTATCTGATAGTCATTAAAACAGGACACGTTTCTCACGCGGAAAGACTAATATCTTTCCAAGATTGGCTGCCTTATTTGCTGTTATCAGTTTCCCCGATTGGCAATCTTAGTGATTATTAGTGGTGCTGCACTATCTTATAACCATCATTTCTGTGAGGAAATGGTGCAGAGATGGAGACCAAAGGACCGTGTGAAACATCATTTCAAGAGTCATTTATTCAAGGATGAAAGATCTGATATCATATAAGGCATTTGTTCCATTCTTTTGAGGAAAATATGTTGACACTAGGAGATATTGATTTGAATTCAATGCAACGATACACTGATTCACTTAAAGATATTTTCAAGCAGACGATGCTCAACCAAGAGATCATATTCAGAAAGCAGGTACAAGGATATCTTTGTGGGTCTTTACATGTTAGTTTGCTACTTTTTTCTGTTCAGAATTGGCGTAAGGGCTGCCTTATCTGATGCATATAAATAATTTCCCTTTGATGGGTCAAGCCTTTGGCCATCTTGATGCAGAAAGTTTTGGCTTGAAATTTGGGTTCTTGTCAATCTTATTGCTCTCCAACTAGATGAAATCATGTAATTTAGAGTTATACTTCAATATATTGCTTTTGCTGGAAGGGTGGACCATGAGGCCATGCATGTCAACATCTGTCGCATGGAAGAATCGTGACTCTCCCCCCACTTTAGATGCTAACATTCTTGCTGTTGGTTTTGTCAGGTCCATGAACTCCATCGCTTATATAGTGTTCAGAAGACTCTAATGAAGGATCTTGCCCTTCTGGAGCTGGAAAAGTACAATTCATGGAAAGCAAATGCACAATCATTGCCCCAAGAAACCAGATTCCCCACAAATTCAGTTCCCATGGTAATTGAAGCTACTGTCTTTTGAAATCTTAGAAAATTGACCTCCAAGGATGCTTGAGTGGGTTTCATTAATTAGTTAGAGATTTGCTTCTTTCTCGAATGGTGTTATGAAATAAAATGTCTTTAATCTAAAGCTTTTGAAGGGTGGGAATATGATCAGGAAGATATGGTGAAAAGTTTTATTAGTGTAAGAGAAATCTAGTTGAGAGTTCTTTGCTTTTGCATGCAAAAATGCATTTATCATGACTTTTCTCCTTTTGGGAAGTGTCTGTGTTCTTTTACAGGATGGGTTAACAGATCTAACATTTTCTCTTTGAAACTTTGTTCAGGTGGGGTCAACAGTATCTTTAAGTCAGGAGTTGTTAGGAGGGTGGAGGTGCAAATACCATAAGTTTCAGCGAAGGCCTTTTGATCTTCAACTTCTACCTGATCAGTATGTTAGTCTTGGTGATAATAATATTCCAAATAAAGGAAAACTTGGGGATTACTTAAAAGAAACCAAGGATGTAAATTCTCTTCATGGTTATGATTTCTCAGATCCTCTGGAGTTGAGGCTTTCTTTGAGCCTTGGAGCAGCCAAGGGGAAAAAGGAAGATAAACAGAGAAGTTGTAATGACAAGAAAACTATTACCTGCTCTGGAATTGTCATTGACTTGGAAGAATCTACTGAGAAGACCTCAGATGGGGATGCAAAACATCCTCCTTTAGATTTTGCTGCTGAAGTTACATATTCCGAAGGAAAGCATGATTCACAAGTTGCTATAACCTCTGATGCAATCACTTCAAAAAGGACAAAGAAAGATCTATCTAGTGAGATTGCAGAGAGTAGCTCCTCTGTTGGGGATAGCAAATGCTGCCAAGACTGGAGCTATTTTGATCAAGGTAATAGTGATTTCTTCACATTAAAAGCAGCATTCTGGTAGGAACAATTTTGCCTCTGTTCTTGTTCTGTTCAAGCATATATTTTAAGTATCATAGTTTAACCTTTCTTTTTTCATCCCATCTACAGGATTGAAATGCCATGCAAATATGCCACATGAAAACTTTTTTACTGGAGAACGCCAGTTCATATCAAATGGAGTGGGACATTTAGACCTTAATGTAGCTCAGCTTGAGGATCGGTCTTGTCACTCAAATGATGCAGTAGTGGCCCTTCCTTTAACAACTAGCTCATCAGGTGGTTTTAGTGGACTGGTTAGCAGGAGTCAGGAAACCTTGTGTCTGACCACATTTTGGAGAAAAGAAATTACGGAGGTCTCTAATGACAGTTTTGAGATGCTTCAACATGATCATTGTGTAAAACTTCCTTTGATGAATTCCAATAACAAGGACAGGGGAACAGAAATTCAAGTCAGAAATTCTGAACTCAGTGGAAGGAATGAATGTGAAAAAAGCCTTATTGGTCCTGCTTCTCTATCCAGGCCCCAAATAAACCTTCCCAAAGACCTTGGCAGCCACAGCGAAAACACCAAGAATGGAAGGGACGAACTGATGTTGAAGTTACCAAATGTTCCTCCTCATGGTCCAAACCCTGCATGCGTAGTTTCTACTCAAATGGGTTGTGAGAGGATTGAAGAAGGGGACACTGTGTTGTTCTGTTCTGATAAAATCCAAATTACGATTGAAGATGAACATCCTGATGAGTCTCCTACTTCAGGGAACTCTAGCTGCATTTCAGATAATGATTCAAGTCCTGTAAGGACTATGAAATCCGGAATTGAACCCTGTAATTCAAGTCTTCCTGCATCTGATCAGTTTTCAGGAACCCATGGAAGATCTCAAGTTGCAGAAACTTTATCAGGTGAGCAGGATCAAAGATCTTCTGACAGTAATGAAATAAAACATGAGTGTTACAATAACAGGGAAGAATCAGCTGAAGTGGATGATTTGATCCAAATAGCAGCAGAGTCACTTATCCATATCTCCTTGGAGAACTCTGTTTGCTATCAGGAATCTTCAACACGGACAGGGTCCAATGAGTTAGAGAATGAGGACAAGGAGCAGCCACAGTGTTCCGCTGATTCTTTTGAGTTAATGACTCTGAAACTGACAGAAAGCAGTGCTGATGACTATTCTATAACATCAAAGCCACTTGAAGTTGGTGACGCAGATAGAAAAGATTCTAGTATCAAGTTGAGAAGAGGAAGGAGACTGAAGGATTTTCAGAGGGACATACTTCCTGGTCTCGCATCTCTTTCTAGACACGAAATTCGTGAAGATATAAACATTCTTGAGGGAGTTTTAAGATCAAGGGAGTACAGGAAAATGAGAGCTAAGATGGCTAACGGAGAGAGTTGGTGTACACCAGTGAGAGGCAGAAGGTCAAGACTCAATTATGTTGGAAGAAAAACTTTTAGATGATATTTAAGTTGAAGTTTAAAGTTTAATGTATTGTGTAATCCAATATCTTTTTAACTAAAAATAATCTGTAAACACATTCATTGACCTAGAGATATTTAACTATGTTCTGATAATGATTTGACCTATCCATTTTTAACCCTTTCTTCGGAGTTATTTGGCTATGTTCTGAATTATGATTCAATGAAGAAATCAGTAGACTTCATACGTTGATCGCAGAAATTTTGTTTAAAAAGTCACCAGTTTTTCATTTCGGCGGACAGTCACAGGGCTCGATGTAAAGGATAAAGAAGACTTGCTACTAAGGCAAATACTATTAAACCGACCACTCTTGAGTCTTGAGGAACTTGTCCAAGTAGTGAAAAGAAAAGCACTTTGCCCTTGGGAGTCTAGGATGTCAGTGCCAGCAAAGGGAGATGCCTTGGTTAGAAGTAGAACACTCGCTTTTTCCAATGGAAGCCTTCAAATTTTTAGCAATATACAAAACTGAAATATGCCGACCGCTTGAAGAAGTCAATTTTTTTTTGTTTTTAATTTAAGGCTAGAACTAATATATATGATCTCTAAATCAAACCAAACCATCTTGAAGGTAGTGTTTGGATGTTGGGGCCAGATATTTTACATGGCTCTTTTGCTCTTCCAACCATCAATATCCACATGATCAGCACTGGAATGTGATGAAGAGTCCTTTTTTAGTGGTCATCTTAATACGTGGCATATTTAAGAGAGGATTGATCTATCATATGATTTCCTTGGCAAGAAAATCAAATAATGAAATAATGAAGAATTGAAGCCACTTAAGAACACCCTTTAGGAACAAGCATGCTTCAATCATGAACCCGAGAGGATAAATACCAATGGTCCAAGTTGCTTCGAGTGAGAGAGACTGCTTATAATTTTGGTTGGCTGGCTGGTTTAGTAGATTAGATTCATGGGCAAGAAATGCCACATGGAGCCAAAAGTCTTCACCTAAACCTTTGAATCTTTGTGTGTCATCTTCTGTAATTTTGCACACCCCACAACCTACAAATATAATGCTATTTCAATAATAAATATGAAAAGGTCAAGGATTAAATTATCTATTTGTTTCTTTATCTGCATTGGTTTTCCATATTATTATTCGAATCTAAATTTAAATTTATAAAATTATAGCAAGTGCCTGAATTAATCCTAACCCATATATCAGTTGCATTCAGTTTATTGCAAGATAAAATATTGTTACATGAAAAGTTTTTCATCGGTAAATAGGGTAATTAAATGGAGTACTACCACAAAAAGAACATTCATAAAGCACTTCTGTTTCTGAGTAGGCAGGCAATGTACCTTAAGGTTCTCCTCTGAACCATTTCTTTTCTATATCTAGAGCCTTGATGAAGCTGCAAATTGATTACAATATTGAATAAGAATTACATAAAGCCGGCGATTGCAGTCACTGTTGATTCTACTTTTCAATTTTCTCATCTGTTATCACCTTAATATCTCTCTATCAGTTTTTTTAATTTGTTGCCAATTTTGAGAATACTATGGTTATGGTGTGCATTGGTTGGAGTATTGTGTAACCCAAGCCACCGTTGACTGTGAGGGCAAAGAGTTAGATGTGATCGGTTGTGTACTTCAAAAAATTAAGTAATCTTTATGTTGGTTTTCTATATTTGGCTCATTCAATTAGTACAAGACTCATACAGGATTCATCTTTTGGTGGTTTCTGTACATTGGTTTTATCAAAAACTTAGTCTAAATCTCTCTAGCCTATGTTATTTTTATATGAGTTACACAGGCAGAAGTTGATCATTAAATTAAAGGTTGTCTGGTTCTTGGTGTAAAGTCTCTTTGCTTTTGTTACATTTCAGGCCTTATCAGCTAGATTTCAGATATCATTTCTTTGTTAGTAAATCATGACAGAAGCTTCAGGTGTTTGTGTTTCAATGAACCCAAGATGGGATTTCAAAGTTCATGAAGTTGCTCAAAGCAGTTTCAGACTCGCCAATCACTTGTTTAGTTGCATTTGTGATCAAAGTCAAAAGAGAAGCATTCAAGAAGTAAACCTTATGGCTCAAGATGCAGTGAATGGATTCAGAAAATTGCTTGCCCTCCTTGATGGATCAATTCAATCAGACTGTAAGAGGATCAGAAAGGGTCCGTTGCCGAAATCCTGTAACGTAAATCCAATTGAATTGATGGATAGCCCCAGTTTTGCATCTCAAAGTTCTGGTTGCAAATCAAGCCAACCGCATATTCTCAGACAATTAGTCTCTCCACAGAATAATCAATCAAATACTGGTTTAATCCCCAGAAATGTGGTGGTTTTGCCAAATTTGATCATGGGATTGCATCATTCTTCAACACTGCCAAGCATGTCACTGTTTAGTTTGGAAGGACGAAGTAACATGGACAAGAAGATAATTCCAAAGTCATCATCAGAAATTCTGGTTTCTCAGGATGAGTCTTGTATGTTTCCTTCCAAGAGAAAGGTTGGGGTGGAGAGTGAAGAAGCTAGTACAAAATGTGCTGCATCAACTGGGGGATGTCACTGTTCAAAGAGACGGTAAATCCTCATTTCAATTTCTCATGTGACATGATAAATTGTCAAAAGTCTGAAATCTACATATCTATGGGGGCTTGGATGAGTTCAATATTTGACATTAATAATCTGATAGCTTCTTTGTAAGTTGTATCTACTGATTTAATATTTCCTTGTGGCTGAGGATGGATATGTTTTGTTTCTATTATTTCTCAGTGACTCATTTCTTCGTTTCTGTCCCAGCAGGAAACTGAGAATAAAGAAAACTTTTCGGGTTCCAGCTATAAGCAACAAACTATCTGATATACCTCCAGATGATTACTCTTGGAGGAAATATGGACAGAAACCCATTAAAGGATCTCCTTATCCTAGGTATGATATAGTATTACCTTTTTCTTTTCATCCCAAGCTAGTTATCAGTTGATCATAATATTAAATGGCATTTAGCTCTGTCATTCCAATGAATCAGGGTTCAAAAATCAGAAGTCTGTCTTCAATGTTTGAATATCATATCATTTTTTTTATAATTTCATCTCTTCTGGATCTGAGATGTTACCAGTTGCATTTGGTAATAGATTCAGTTTAGGCAATAATCAACACATTCAGCTCATAAATTTTGAAAATAAGGGACATTTCATGGTTTGGGGGTCCAAATATGCGATACTGTTTGCTCAACCAACTCTTCAAATTAACAAAGTTAGCATAAATGGATGTATTCTCATGGAACATGAAACAGACAGGAGAAAACAGTTTCTTTTCACTGGAACTTTAGGGATGCTTCTTGCATCTAACCAAGAAAGATGCTTCGGCATTCTTATTGTCAATCAATCAGAACCATTACTAATCCTGACTGACATGTTTTCCATGACTTATTTGCCAAGGAGCTACTACAAGTGCAGCAGCATGAAGGGATGCCTGGCAAGAAAGCACGTGGAACGATGTTTGGAGGATCCAACCATGCTAGTTGTGACTTATGAAGGAGATCATAAGCACTCGAGTATCACATTTCAAGCCCCCAATGTGATAGTTCAAGTTCAGAAGTAGAACCATTCCAAGGAATTCCATGCCAGTATTTTCCAAGCTAGAAGTGTTTCTGCCTGTGCTTGGAAATTTTCGTTTGAAGATTCTCTGTTTTCAATGAGAAAAGCCAGTTTTCTCCTGTGAATGTTCATAAACTTCTGCAGTTTCAAGCCTCCGTCTCTTCCTTCTGTGTAAGGGTAACTTCCACAAATTGTGCACATCACAAATAAAATTTCCATTCAGTTTTTCAAAAAAACTGACCCTGAGAGATGAACAATTTATATGGGATTGGGCAATTAAGTTCCAAGACAGTGCCACTCCATCATAACTTGGAAAATCTCAAATAAAATGTCAGAATATGCTCATGATTGCATCATCTCCTAGCATTTGCCTTTCTCGGGTTTTCCTATAAGCCCATTAATCAAGCCCAAATATATTTTTTTTAACCCAAGTTATGTACTTTAAGTCCAAAGACATATTTGTTTTATATTATATTATCTATAATTTATTTCACAATTAATTTGCTATCATTGAAATATTTCGATAATAAAAAATAATATATAATTTTATAACATAAATATTAATATACCGCCAAGTTATACAACAAACTATAAATATTTAAATAAAGTTAAATGCATATTAAGTTACATAGAAAATATATTTATGATATAAATTATATTTTATGAATAATTACTTTAAATTTATTTAATTATTGGAAATATATTATTAAAGGAATATTATTACATTGATATTAGTATATATTAAAGTATATTTAATTAAAAATATTTTTTCTATAAATATTTAAAATAAGTGAACCAATGCACCATTCTAATATCTATCTATTTATTAAAAAAAATTCGTGTATATTTTTATTCATATATTAAAGAATCTCTAGTATATAAAAAGTTTTGTAGATTATTAAGGGTATTTTTGAGATGAAACAATGTGGACAAAGTTCTCAATGTCGCTTTCATATGGCATGTGATTCAACAAATTCAGATATAATGTCATTCTTATCTGTTTACTCACCCATCTAAGTTATCCCAGTTGGAGAATTAGAACTCAAAATCTTAAGTTAATTCTCTTCTTCCTATAAATCGAAGTATGAAGTCTAAAAAATGGTCAGTTAGTTTGGTTGGAGGCAATTCTATCATTGGACAGAAAGGGAAATCTTGTTCCGAAAATAATGGTTTAAAAACTGTTCATTATTCAATATGCAAAGCAACGTTGGTTGCATCTTTACTTAATTACGTAAATATAGATATGATAATTCGTATATTTGTATCATATAAAATATATTATTTTAATTTTATTAAATTTATATATAATTATTTTTAAAATTTTAAATTATATTATTTTTATATTATATTTTCATGCGATATTTTCATTTATCAAAATAGGACACAAAGTTCTTAAGTTCCCATCAAGATGTGACTCTACACCACTTATCAACCTTTCATTTTGCCCAAGGGAAGTAAATACACGAAGAACAAAGTAGGTGGGAATTTCAGTTTGTTTTTGTTTGTGCCATTTCTGATAATGCCAGCATTGAATGTTCCATGTTGAAAGAAATTTTATCCAGGGTTTTTCAATACATCACATTTCTCGCCGAAATCAGTTGCCTAACAGGGCGACTATTACTCAAGCGGTATGATCCGTGCTAGAATTTGATTGCTCTTAGGTCGATAGTTCTGGGTTTCAGATGCAAGATAAAACCATTACAGAACAAGAATCAGGAAAATTTAAGATCAGGCAAAACAATATATAAAAGCACAAATCAAATTCACGTTTTTATCAAGAACTCTTGATGGAGAAAAAGAGAATAAAGAGTTAAGGTCAGATTATCATTCAACTTTTCTCACTGAACAATTTTGAATTTGGAGGCACAAACCTGAAAAGCTTCCACATTCTTTTCCCATCTCTTCTCTTAACAAAATCATTAACAATCAGTCCACTTTTTTCCCGTTGTGAATCATTCGCATTCAATTCTAGATCACCATCGATTCTTGGGTCCTAATCGTCATTATAATGTTTTTTTGGTCCCCCAAAACATGATGACGTGTAATATATATTTCTCAATCTGAAACCCGAAAGATTTAATGCTTGTTTTTTTCTTGATGAATAAAATTTTCAAGCGTTATCAAAACACAAGAACGCACCAGAAACTACTGGTGAGTGAGTACCTGATGGCCTATCAATGGTATGAACCAACCTGAAAATTATATTCCGAACTTCCACAACCACCGTAATTTTCACCCAATTGTAAAATTGGCGTCAAATCAAGTCCGTTGATTAATCAATTTTCTTCATCCAAAATGTCAACAAATTTGAAAATTCCACCACCAAATCACAAAATGATCTAAACTCTGAACAGCACTTTATTTCAAAATCCAATTACACAATAACGCCAAAACGGTAGATTGGATTTATTAAAGGATTAACAAAATAATGTAAAAATAAATCTGAAATTTAATTAAATTGATTTATATTATTATTTTTTAAAAATAATATTTAATAAAATTACAATTTAAATTTCAACGTTTAAAACAATTAAGTTACTTGATCCATTAACCTTTATCAACCCAATTTTTTTACTAATAATAATGACATTAAAATTATCAAAAAGAAACTTAGAAAAAACTGAATCGGAAAAAAAAATTGTGTTGATAAATGCAACAAAGATGATGCACTGTCATAAAAAAAATGAAAAAAAAAAAACATATAAAGAAAAATAAAAAAGTTTTTTTCCCACTATTTTTACAATTTGTAGATAATAAGAAAGCAAGGCAACACCGCACGTGGATCAAACACGAGCAACTCGCCGTTGTCCCCACTCACTGAGTCATACCCAACTCGCCCATCCACCAACGAATCGTACCCGAACCCTACCCGCTTCGAGACTCGACCTGCAATAACCCGGCAAACCAACATCGCCTTCCGTCCACTCCCACCTCCGGCGCTCTCGTGGGCTCCGCCGCTCCCGGAATACGTGCAAATCGCCGCACCTTTACATCCGAAAAATATCCGCGTGTCGTTCATCCCGCAGTTCCCTGAAGCGGGACCCAAACAATGGAACCGCATGACCTCGTTCCCATCAGCGACGCACCTCGCATTTTCCTCGTCAGCAGAAACCGGACCACCTGAACCCGACCCAGGCCGAGTCCTGACCGTCTCTCGATATTCCTCGAACCGGGTCACAGTCCTCGGCCCATTTTGAACTTTAAAAATCATCTCGATCCGACCTGTGAAAGCCTTGGGGCTCCAACTCGTATGAAAAATAATCTCCACGACATTCCTCGAAGGGTGACCCTCAGGCATCTCGGTCAGTGCTGGCAGAAGAGGGTCAGTGTTCCGAACGGGACGTGCAGGGGCAGAACTACTCCGGCGAGGTCGATGAGGAAGATTATTCAAATCGGCTTCGGGTTTGCGGCTGGGGTTTGGAAGCATCTTGAAGTTGGATTTCTTGCCCTTTTTCTTGGTACTTTCAATGACGTCTTTGATGCTCTGAGAACTTCGTCTACAACTGGAAATGGGTATCAAATGCTTCGTGTTCGGGTGATAAACATCTTCGAATGCCCTCGATTTGCATTGCAAAGATTTGAACCACCCGCTTGCCATACACGGATCCTTATTTTAGCCAAAGAATCTAAAATCTATCGCTCTCTTTTTTTTTTTTCTCTTTCTAACACTTTGCTTTCGGTTTTGTTTTGTTGGGAGCTTTCATTTTTTTTTTTTTTTGGGTTGAGGTGGAAAGGAAAAGAAATGGAAAAGAAAAGAAGGGATACGGCGAGATATTAAAGGCGGAGTGTGTCGTGGATGATGTAATGGGGAATGACGAAAATGACCTTATGAAACTACTACAGTGATTCCAAGACCAAGGTTATAACCCACGTGGATTCTGTCTTAGGAACTGTTTCCTTGGGGTGGAAAGACAACGATCCATTAATGACGAAAGCAAAGTGACAATAGAAATTTTATGTTTTTTAATTTTTATTTTGAGGTCAGGTTGGGACATGGGGGTCTTTTTTCCACTGTAAAACAGTTTTTTTTTTTTTTTTTTTCAATTGTGGAGGCCAATGCTTTTAAAAAATGTAATTAAAAGGATTGATTTTGCGGTTTAAGAATATTCAATGGAGGTATGCCCTCGTTAACCATGAAAACCAATGAAATTCCCATAACTTTCTTAATAAAATGAAAAAAAAAAAACTGTTTACAGATTCAATGAAAGTTTATTTAGATAGAAGGATTAAATATTAGGGTTTTTCATTTGTCAAAAGCAATTTTTGTTGAAGAGATGGTAAGTAAAGGAGTACTAGTGCTAAAACCCAATTATCTAGTTGTTGGAGGTTTCGTAAACTCCATTCCATTAATTTTTTTTTTTAATTGTATGCGTATTAAGAAAGAAGTTTGATTTTTATGTATTTAATGTTAAATTTTAAAAAAAAAATTATAATATTGATGTATCGTGATTTTTGTTATTTAATAATAAGTTTTAAAAGTAAAAAATAAGGGTATAAGATATGTCAGTACCATACCAGCAAATTAAAAGTTGGTCGACAAAAAAAGTGAACACTTACAAGAAAAGAGAAAGAAAAAAATTGTAACCAATCAGGTTGAAAAAGTGATAAAAACTTTAATTAAATTAATAAATAATTATAAGTTTTCTTTTCAACAAAAACAATTTTTTCTTTTAACCTAAGATGTTATTAGTTAGTAGTTATTCCATGAGTTATAAAAATTTGTAAACTGCACAAGAAAAATGTACTTCCTCCTGTCTTGTCACTGTATTTGTTACCATCGCCTTTTTTTTTTTTTTTGGCCGACAGACAAGAAATTCTTCAGTTCCAGAGAGCAAAGTACAATGTTCAACTACAGAAAAAACATCAATCAAAACAACAAACCCCAAGGAACTTTTAGAGGAGACTCGCACAGAAATCTCAAGACAATCAGGCATACAAAGGGGAAGCAGGTAACACATCCCTACTCAATATATATACGTTGCCATGGCCTTCACTGTATCCTTACTTTTCTACAGGATCCAGGGAGTCAAGGTTCAAGATCCGTTTGGTGTTGTTCAAGTTCCAGTTTCCAAGAACTACAGACATGGTTAATTATTTTTTACATTGATTCTTATGTTTGAAAGTAATTTATGATAAAAACTTACTCAGACACTGATCGATTGGGCACCAGTTCAGTACTTAATCGATCTAAGATACATAGTCAAGTCTTTTACTATTGAAGGTCCTCACTGCAACCTGCCATCCAACTTTTTAAAAAGGCTTCTTGACTTAAGTTGCTCCTTCAAATCAAAGAAAAATCAATTAGTTTTTTTATACAGTGTTCTTGGTGAGCTTGAGGTTTCAATGGAACTGAAAGCCAGTGGACCTTGGCTTTCATTTATATTATCTGAGTGTAAGTTTGGCAGCTTATGATTCGTAAGCCCAAGAAAAGAGAGAGAAAGACAAACCCTCTGTCCCACTTTACATGACTTCTAACCTACCAGTTTGCTTTCCTACCATTTTTTTCTATGGTCACTGCTGATGACAATAATATTTCTTATCCACAATGAAGTTATAGTTATATTGATTTAGATATTTTACATCAAACCCATTTTTTCAAATAAGATTACTTAAGAAATTATCATAGATCTCACTTTTTAAATTAATTTTTTATTTTTTTAAAAGGGAACAAAAAGTTGAGATATTTGATGAATTAACAATTCATTTCTTAAAGAAAGGTGTGTTACACCACATAAAATGGGACAAAAAAACTTATATGTGGCAGATTTTCTCATACATTTTTAAAACAAAAGAATGATTAAGTGGAAGCTAAGTAGGGTCTTCCATCTCCATCACGCCCTTTAATTTATAGTATAAGAATTCTTCCAACATTATATTTTAACAATTTTTCCCATGATGATCCAACTTTGGACATTGCCAATTATTGTCAATTTGCACACCCAATGGTTAAGGCATTTTAGGAATAACACTTCAAATATTATATTCATCTCCCCGCGTATTCAATGAGTATTTTAAATCTATTTTCATCTTCATTTTCATAAGTGTAGACACCCCGATATATCTTGGATGTTATTTTTATTAATTAAAAAATTAAAATTAAAAAAAATGAAAAATTAGGTGGTTGGATTTGCTTAGGGCTGTTTTATTGGGGTTATCAAAGTTGTGATAAATTTGAAATTAGATATTGAGTTTAAAGGGGATTGAAATCTCATTTGGTTTAGAGTTCTCAGATTTGAGATCTTATAAATACAACCTTGGACACAGATGAAAGACACAAAAAAAAAAAATAGAAACACAGCAAGCAAAAAGCAAAAAATATTTTCAAAGTTTTTGGGTAAAAAAAATTTTTTTTCTGAAAATTTTTTGAAAAATTTTTAGATTCCAACAAAATTTTTCGACGCCAGTTGTATTTTTCGGCAAGGTTTTTTAGAATTCGATGAAGATTTCGGTGAAGTTGAATTTTTCAGTGACCGTCCAATGAACCAACCTAGATTCTGACGGTATTCCCTAAAATCTGATTGAAATTAAATCAGAGTTCATCTAGTTTCTAGAGAGAGGGGGAGAGAAAAAAGGGAGAAAAGAGAGAAATGGAAGGAGAAATTTGAGGAAAAAGTCAGAAACCGACCTTATATACCACGTCAAAACGATGTCATTTTGACATTAAGAGACCCATCAAGATCCGTATGTTTTCATTCGAATGACCCGAATCGTAGCACTGACCTGTTTCAACCTGTTTCGTAGACCTTGCTGTCGAACCAAGTCAATTTTTCTCCGAGCCGCATTTCAAGCCATTGTCTGTGCCTTAAGCTGAGCCATTCTGCAGCCATCAAACTGAGCTGTTCCATTTTTTGGGTTTTTTTTGGGTAATTTTATTTATTTATTTATTATGTGTTTATTTATTTTTAGAAGTATTTTTGAATGATTAAATTTTAAAAAAATAAAAAAAAATAAATTTTGGGAATAAATATTAATTATCCAATGATGAAATTTATAGAAATTTATAGAAATTTCAAATGGTAAATTTTTATAAAATTCTTAGGTGAGAAATTTTGTCTAAATTTATCCCAAATGGTAGAATAATTTAGATAAAATTTTAATAACAATAATTAATATTTATTTTCAATCCAAAAATAATAATAAAAAAATAATTTAAAAATTTGGTTGAAAATATTTGACAATTATCCAAAGATGAAATTTCAATAAAAATAATTGTAATATTATTTTCTTTTCAAAAATTTTTTTTTAAATAGGTCCAAATGGTGAAAAATTTAAAAATTAAAAAAAAAGAAAATATTTCTAAATTAACCCAAATGGTGAAAATTTTAGAAATTCAAAAAGAAAAAATATTTCTAATTTAGCCCAAATGATGAAATAATTAGATATATTTTTGACAAAAAAAATAAATAAACCTTTTTCTGATGACAAAGCCTTTTAAAGATATCAAATAAGATTCTTGAACATTCTTGAGATAAGAAAATATTTTTTTAAGAGTTTTACTAGATTGATGGAGAGTCTTAAAAAATTATTTCTAATATTTAACATAAAAATTAAAATTATTAGAATCAAGATCTTAAGATAAATTTAAAATAAAACGGTACCATCCTTTAAATGGGCATGTGAATGTGCTATAACCTTTTCACATGTAACCGAACTGTCAACCCCTGTTTTGATTTGTAAACCCAAACCTATTCTTTTAGGAACCTTTAGTCAAGCTTAGGGGCTCCTTAAAAGGATAAATTCCTTAGGTGACCAATCATACCTAGATAAAAAAGATTGGTGGTGACTCCTTTTGTTAACTTTAACTATAGATTTTTGGATCTATATCTTATGATAGTTTGACGACTCCACTAGGGATAGCCATAGAGAGTTAAGCCATAAACTTTTAAATTTATCCTATCATTTG
Source organism: Durio zibethinus (assembly GCF_002303985.1). The sequence continues at coordinate 1,599,945 of NW_019167827.1, read as the reverse complement.
GTCTAATGATTTTAATGATTTGTGTTATCTATTTACTAACGTTTTTGACTTTTTTGTCTTTTATTTTTTTAGGGCATGAAACCTATATGTTTTTTCATACACTATCACATGCATTTGCATTACATGAGCTCTATACCTGAGCTCCATCCTTTTTAGAGGAGAGTAAAGTACTTACATTTTCATGAGATGATAATCTCCATAATGGCTAGTTAAATACTCTCACTCAAATTGAATCATTTTTGTTAGTAGCCTGTGATGGGTGAGGATTGATCTATCTTACTAGTATGTGATGGACAATGATGTAAAGAATAATTTAAGAATCTTTAGTAGTCAAAATCACCTAACCCTACATATAATCAACACCTACGAAACCAACCTTAAGATAAAACCTTTCTTACTCAGTGATAGATGTAACCCGAAGTTAGGATACAAGAAGAAATAGTTTATAATCTATTTATTTTATTTGTTTGACTTTGTGCATTTGTATTATCATGTCATACATCATTTTTATTGTCATATGTAACATTATGCATCTACATCATTTTTATATTACATTTCATCCATGAAAATGTATATTCCATTCATTCATTCACATTGAACATAAGGCATAGCATTTTTAATAACATAATTATGGTGCTTAAGGTTCAAAGATAGCTTCATCAACCAAGAATCCTACACACTCAACTCACTAATACAATACAAGAGCTCGAACCAGACTAATAGAATAAAAAAATTTTAATCATCTCAAGAGGATAAAAAAAGCTCAAGAAAAGCTGAAAAAAGAGTTAGGTAAGATTTTGGAGGCCCTGAATAAGTTAAACAAGGAGAAATGTATAGAAAAAAGTACTAGCCAACAAGATCATCCATCATGAGAGATGGATAACCTACTGTACCTTCTTGATTTTGGGCCATATCAAGCCCAACCCACACAAGATCCATTATTATAACAGTCACCTATCTTGTAGGGTATATAAATCCTGAAATGCCATCAGCTTCAAATATGAGGTAGTACCACAGTTATATAAATTTTATTTTTACTAAGAAAATAGTAAAACTAATATCAGTCCTTAATTTGGATGATCCAAAAGAGAAAAAAACTACGACCCAAGGAGAATGAGGCTTTAGAAGCTTCAAAAGTAGAATAGAAGATGAACTTATTAGAGAAAAGGTTACAGGCTGTAAAGGGAATTAGTTTTTATGGTTCTGTAGATATTGCTGGGCTCTATTTAGTCTCAGATATGGTTATTCCTTCAAAGTTTAAGGTTTTAAAGTTTGAAAAATATGATAGTACAAGGTGTCTAAAGACTTACATTTCATGTACTATAAAAAAATGATAGCTCATGCTAATAATGAGAAGTTGTTAACGCAAGTGTTCCAAGACAGCCTTACTTACTCTGCTGCTATGTGGTATGTCTAGTTGGACAAGACTCATATTCGTTCTTGGACTGATATGACTTATGACTTCATTAATCAATACCAATATATCATTGATCTAGCCCATGATCACTTGTATTTATAAAATATAAAAAAGAAGGTAACTAAATCATTTAAGGAATATGCCCAAAGGTAAAAGGACATAGCTTCTCAAGTGCAATCCCTTTTAACTAAAAAAAGATCATGGTATTGTTGGTCAGCACTTTAAAGTCTCCATATTATAGAAAAATGATAGAAAATACAATAAAAAATTTTGTTGATATAGTGATCTTAGGCGAAATCATTGAAAATATCGTTAAAACTGGCAAGTTAAAAAGAGAAAAAACCATAAAGATGCCAAAAAAGAAAGAGACTTAAGCTTAAGTCATGAACTTTGATAAATAGTTCAGAGGATATCAACCCTATCCATCACAAGGTTACTTTCTGTTTTATCCTACTGTGAACAATATCTCACCTTATCTTTACTAACCATATCCACAATTGGCTTACCCATAATTAGCCTTTCAAGTACCTGCATCAGTTTTAAAGTCAAACAAACCAAGCAAAGGGTTTAAGGAGATCTCGAGATAACTAAGAAAGGATATATTAACCCTATCCCTATGACTTACACTGAATTATTCTCAAAATTGATCAAGAATAACTTAGTATCTTTAGTTATTCTAGAATCATTAAAGCTATCCTATCCAAAGTGATATGATGCTAATGCGACGTACGATTATCATAATAAAAATGTAGGTTATTCTATTAAAACCTACCTTACTTTCAAACATAAAGTGTAGAGTTTGATCCAGAAAGGCTTAGTGAGCTTCGATGAATCAAAGGGGAAAGATATCAATAAAAATTTTTCACCTGATTACATAAGAGCATAATTTTGAGAAGGATGTTAAGGCTGGTTGGAAGCTGCTTGCCATTTTAAGATTTTTTTTAGAGTAATGTTAGAATTTTTTATGCAATAGGATTTCACTTGTTATCATTTTAATAAAAGAAAAGTTGATGTATTTCATTACATTTTCTCTTTCATCTAAGTCATTATTTCATGCTTTATTATTTGCCACATATTTTTATTCCCATTTGTAAATTTTAAATGTTGAATGTTTAGATAATGACAACAATAATTTTGAGATTTAATTTTGAAAATTCATTCACATTGATCTATGGAGACTATTTGAACAAAAAAAGTAAGCTGATATAAAATAGATATGTCTTGAAGATATGCAATCATTTATAAAGGTTCATGAGCTTGTTTTTGCTCAATAGATGATTTTCAAGGAAAGTATTCATATTTGAGATGAAAAATGATCATATTTTCTTTACCATTTGAAAAATCATTCATTACTACCCCTTTGAGCCTATTATTTTTTTAAAAAAAAATCTCAACTAATGATCACCCTCTATACTGGAGGATAATTTTTTTTAAAAAAAGTAAAATATCACAAAAAATCTCAAAGATAGAAAGCAAAAAGGAAAAAAAGTAAGAGAAAAGAAAAATTAATACCATAAATGATTTGGGGCAAAGTAATAAAAGTTTTTTTGTGAGGAATAAGATGAAAAAAGAAAAAGTAGTGAAATGATATGAAATAGGACAAAATGCCAAGTTGTATCAAGTGATGAGAAACGATCTTTTGGTTTTAAACCCTTGAAACACATGCATTAAGCCTATTTTATCAATTTTTTTCATGACCCATCACCATAACCTACATTATAACCTTTAAAAGTCAATTTGGATCAAATATGAATGTCAAAATTAAATGATCATATGTTAAGCTAAGGTATGTTTGTAATGAAACAACAAAATCATGCTACATTGCTTTAGAGATTAATGTGTGAGAGATATTACTATGGATAAAAAAATGAAAAAATAAAAAAATAAAAAAAAGAAAAGAAAGACTCAAGTTGAAAACTTGAAAGGACGATTTGGGTAGAAAAATTTCTAAGTTGAGAGTTGGATAAATAGTTCACATAGATGGAAGGTCAAAGATATTTGAAGATCCCTCGAAGCTAAGACAAAGTTTAATAAGCTCAAAATAATTTCGACAGTCAATGAAATGAGTTTTTAAAAAAGAATCCTAGATTAATGTTCAGAATTGTTTGAATATTTATTATTTGGATATACCATTCATCTTAATGACATGCATCCAACTTGTTTCTTTCCTCATTTATTTTTGTACCAAACTCATTTCTTATTAATTAACTTTCTTTCAATTCACATTGTGCTCTCTTATATTACATCTCTAGAATAAATTAAAAAAATATATGATTGTATTGTATTTGTCACAATTTGAAATGATAATGAATGAATGAATGAATATATGCTTAAAAAGATTCTTGCATTCTTTTTAAAAGAAATCTAAGATGATAGGGGATAAAAAAAAATAGAAACTTGAAAAGATGATTTGAAAGGATACATGGTGTGATCAAGTAATGAATGTGGTGATGGATTAGTCGATATAATTTGTGAAATGTGATCAAATGATCAGAATTAGTGGATGAAATTCATTTTGGAATAGCTAATGCTGAGAAACCTATCAATGGTGATCAAGTGATGAACATAATATGGATTAGAGGATGAAATTCATTCTGAAATAGTTACTACTGAAAAGCCTGTGAATGGTGATCAAGTGATGAACATAATGTGGATCAAAGAACGAAATTCATTTTGGAATGGTTAATGCTGAGAAGCCTGTGAATGGTGATCAAGTGATGAACATAATGTGGATCAATTGATAGAATTTATTCTGAGATTGCTAATTCAAAAAAGCTTGTGATTAAATGATATGAAGCAATGGACGAAATTTGTTCTGAAATTACTAATGCTGAAAAGCCTGTGAATTACAGTCAAGTATTAATTGATGAAACTTGTTCGAAATGGTTAGTGTTGAGAAGTTAAAAAAGAAAATGAGAGATAGTGGAGTTTTGAGAATCATATTACCACAATTAATTAAATTTCATGATATGAACATCCGTATTACATGCACTATGTTTGTATTATTGTTTAAAGAATATTTGAAACTTTGGTTTGGCTATGCATTTGCATTATGCAATAAATATTTGAATCATGGTTGAGAATATGATATTATGAGAATCTAGATTGTTGCATTTGCATCATTAAGAAAGCATTTACATCATTGATTATGACATTCAGTACATACAAAATTTTGACTTTGGTAAAAGTTTGAAGCTTATCTGAAAAAAAAATTTTAAATATTTTGATGAAATTCTGAATCCCTAAATGAGAATCTTTGAGTCTTAAATGAGAATCCTTAAGACGTTTTCAAATGAGAATTTTTGAATCTTAAATGAGAATCTTTATGTCTTAAATGAGAATTTTTAAAACGTTTTCAAATGAGAATCTTCAATGAAAATCTTTAAGACATTATTTGAGTCTTAAATAAAAATTTTTAAGATGTTTTCAAATAAAAATCATTGAGTCTTAAATGAGAATCTTTAAAATATTTTTAAATGAGAATCTTTGAGTTTTAAATGAGAATCTTTAAGACGTTTTCAAATAAGGACCTTTAAGTTTAAATGGGACATTTTCAAATAAGTATCTTTGAGTTTTAAGTTTCAAATGAGAATCTTTGAAGTATGAAATCCTAAAATTTGTCAAATGTGAATCTTCAAACTCAAATGAGAATCTTTGAGATTTTAAATGTAAAACTCTAAGTTTTATTGAATGTGAACCCTCGAACTTAAATGAGAATATTTAAGATTTTAGATGTGAAACTCTAAGTTTTATTAAATGTGAGCTTTTGAATTCAAATGAAAAGCTTTGAACTTTTGATGTGAATCTCCAAAATTTGAATGAAAGAGTTTAAACTTTTTGGATGTGAACCCAAATTTGTCTAAATGTGAATCTTTGAACTCGAATGACAAGATTTAAACTTTTGGATGTGAATTTTTAAATTTTAAATGAGAATCTTTAAATATTGAATGAGAGTTTTGTAATTTACAAATGCGAATCTTGAAATCTTACAAATTTGAATTATTGTGAAACTGAAATTTTGAGAGTCAAATTTTAATGAATTTTTGTGAAGCTGAAAGGTTCTTACGAATTTGAACATTTGATTTTCGAACTCAAATTGTGAATATTTAAGTTTCCGTTACAAATTTCATCAGATTTGATTTACCACTCTTTTAGACGTGATTGTCAATAAGCATTTTACTTTTCAAAGTTGTAGTGCTTCTGTTTAGAGGAGCATTTTACTTTTCAAAGTTGATTGAACCTCTGTTTAGAGGAGCTTTTTATTTTTTAAAATTATTGAGACTCTGCTTAGAAGAGGCTTTTATTTTTTAAAATTGCTAAGCCTCTATTTAGAGGAGCATTTATTTTTCTTAAAGTCATTGAGCCTCTGTTTAGAGGAGTTTTGTTTACTTTTTTAAAAGAAATAAAAAATAAAAAAAATGAAAAAAAATGAATTTGTTAGAGTGATCATGTGTGGGGTGTATATGTCTTTGCATAATTCTTATTGCACAAGAAATATGCAAAGAGAGATAGTTGCAGATACCTCGATCTATCTGTGGTGTTTATTTTTATTAATTAAAAAAATAAAATTTTAAAAAAATAAAAAATTAGGTGGTTAGATTTGCTTAGGGCTGTTTTTATGGGGTTATCGAGGTTGTTGTAAATTCAAAATTAGAGATTAAATTTAAAGGGGATTGAAATCTCATTTGGTTTAGGGTTTTCAGATTTGAAACCCTATAAATACAACTTTGAACATAGATAAAAGACACATAGAAAAAAAAATAGAAACATAACAAGTAAAAAGCAAAAAAGATTTTTGGAGATTTTGGGTAAAAAAAAATTTTTTTTGGAAATTTTATGGAATATTTCCAGATTTCGATAGAATTTTTCAGTACTAGTTGTATTTTCTGGCAAGATTTTCCAGAATTAGGTAAAGATTTTGACGAAGTTGAATTTTTTAGCGATCGTCCGACGAACCAACCCAGATTCTAGCGATATTCCTAGAATCCGATTGAAATTCAATCGGAGTTCATCTAGTTTTTAGAGAGAGAAAGAGAAAAAAAAAGGAAAAAAAGAGAAGAGGAAGGAGAAATTTGAGGAACAAGTTAGAAACCGACCTTATATACCCTGTTAAAACGACGTCGTTTTGGCATTAAGTTACCCATCAAGATCTGCATGTTTTCATTCGGGTGACCCAACCCGTAACGCTGATCAGCTTCAACCCATTCCCTAAATCTTGTTACCGAGCTGAGCTAAGCTGATTTTTCCTTGAGCCACATTTCGAGCCATTGTCTGTACTTTAAGCCAAGCTGTTTTGCAGCCGTCGAGCCGAGCCGTTCCATTTTTTTAGTTTTTTTTGTAATATTATTTATTTATTATGTGTTTATTTATTTTTAGGAGTATTTTTGCATGACTAAATTTAGAAAAAATAAAAAAAATAAAATTTGAGAATAAATGTTAATTATCAAATGATGAAATTTATAAAAATTTCAAATGATAAATTTTTATAAAATTTTTAGGTAAGAAATTTTGTCTAAATTTATCCCAAATAGTAAATAATTTAGATAAAGTTTCAATAACAATAATTAATATTTATTTTCAATCTAAAAAAATAATAAAAAAAATTTTGGTTAAAAATATTTGACAATTATCCAAGATGAGATTCTTAAGAAATTTCAAATGATAAATTTTTTAAGAAATCTCTAGATGAGAAATTTTCTTTAAATTTGTCCCAAATGAATGAATAATTTAAATAAAATTTTAATAAAAATAATTATCATATTTTTTCTTTCTAAAAAATAAAAAAATTTATAAATAGGGCTAAATTGTGAAAATTTAAAAATTAAAAAAAAATTTCTAAATTGACCCAAATGGTAGAAAATTTAAAGATAAAAAAATAAAAAATTTTAAATAGGCCTAAATGGTGAAAAATTTAGAAATTTAAAAAAAATCTTTTTAATTTGGCCCAAATGATAAAATAATTATATATATTTTTGACAAAAAATAATAAATAAATATTTTTCTGATGATAGAGCCTCTTCAAGATATCAAATAGGATTCTTGAATACTCTTGAGGTGAGAAGTATTTTTTTAAGAGTTCTACCAGATTGATGGAGAGTCTTAAAAAGTTATTTTCAATATTCAACATAAAAATTAAAACCATTAAAATCAAAATCTTAAGATAAATTTAAAATAAAATCGTACCATCATTTAGATGAACATATGGGGGTGCTATAACATTTCTCATATGTAATCTAACTCTCGAACATTATTTTGGTTTGTAGACCTGAACTTATTCTTTTAAAAACTCTTAATCTAGCTTAGGAGCTCCTTAAAAAGATAGATTCTTTAGGTGACCAATCACAAATAGATAAAAAAGATTAGTGGTGACTCATTTTGTTAACTCTAGCTATAGGATCTATATGTTATGACAATAAGTATTTATTGGTATGGTAATTTTTATATCGGTAGTTTTTTTAAAAAATATAAAAAGCAAATTTTATTTTTTATTTTTTTATATTTAGATAATTTTTTTATAAATATATATTAATATATATTTTTTCAATAAAAATACATTAATTTTAATTAATTTAAAATAATAATTTATATTATTTAATAAAAAAGCTATTTACTAAATATATAAATATGTATGTAGAGTATGGTTACAGGATGGATGCCATATTACTCGTCTCTATTTTTGTACCCAATAAAAATTTAAAACTATATTCATTCTTATTTTTATACCCATAATATAATATCCATTATTTTCCTCATTCAAATAAAAAATTTATAAATAGGCCTAAATTGTGAAAATTTAAAAATTATAAAAAAATTTTAAATTGACCAAAATGGTAAAAAATTTAAAGATAAAAAATTAAAAAAATTTAAATAGGCCCAAATGGTGAAAAATTTAGAAATTTTAAAAAAATCTTTTTAATTTGGCCCAAATGATAAAAAAATTATATATATTTTTGACAAAAAATAATAAATAAATATTTTTCTGACGACAGAGCCTCTTCAAGATATCAAATGGGATTCTTGAATACTCTTGAAGTGAGAAATATTTTTTTTAAAAGTTCTACCAAATTGATGGAGAGTTTTAAAAAATTATTTCCAATATTCAACATAAAAATTAAAACCATTAAAATCAATACTTTATGATAAATTTAAAATAAAATGGTACTATCTTTTAGATAGGCATGTGAGGGTATTATAACATTTCTCATATATATTCGAACTCCTGAACCCTATTTTGATTTGTAGACCCGAACTTATTTTTTAAGGATCCTTAGTCAAGCTTAAGAGTTCCTTAAAAAGATAAATTATTTAGGTGACTAATCACACCTATATAAAAACGATTTGTGGCGACTCATTTTGTTAACTCTAGGTATAGGATCTATATGTTATGACAATAAATATTTAATGGATATAAATAATTTTTATATCGGTAGTTTTTTTAAAAAATATAAAAAGCAAATTTTTTTTTTATTTTTTTATATTTAGATAATTTTTTATAAATATATATTAATATATATTTTTTTTCAATAAAAATACATTAATTTTAATTAATTTAAAATAATAATTTATATTATTTAATAAAAAAGCTATTTACTAAATATATAAATATAAATGTAGAGTATGGTTACAGGATGGATGTCATATTACTCGTCTCTATTTCTATACCCAATAAAAATTTAAAATCATATTTATTCTTATTTTTATACCTATAATATAATATCCATTATTATCCCCATTCAAATAAAAAAATTAAATTTTTCATTAAATATAGTTAAAATTGACATCCCTAATTGTTTCCATGGAGTTCCATGATATAATATTGGAAAGGAATTTGGGGAGGTAGGGATCATAGGGTTGGAATCTTTTATAGGAGTCTGAACTTCGAAGAGAAAAGAATAGAAGCAAATGAAAGAATAGAAAAAGAATGGAAACTAGAAGAGATAAAGCATGTTGAAAATTAAAGCACTGAAATTTAAACTTACAAAACGACAGCCTGTTTTCTCCTTCATCACATTTTTTATTGGGATAGTGGCTCCTAGTTATGAAGAGAAGGGGACAGCATTGAGATTTGTACATAGTTTAATCCCTTAAATACTAATTATTGGTTTTAAAAAAGCACAATAGAATTAGATTGACTATTGATGTGGATGCAATTGCAAGAAAATTTAAATCCATTTGGAGCAATTAGGGTGATTTAATTATGAGGTTGATTAAAAGGAGTGCATGCATGGTAAGGTAGGAGGGCTGAGGGTGGAATTTTGCCAGCCTTTACCTCCACGCCTGAAGAATCTCTATATCTTGGCGTGCTTCATTTTAATTTCAAGCACTCTAAATTATTGTTTTTTTCTTTACTTACATGCCTTTTAAACATGTTTCCCTTCTTTCTTTCTCATCCCCAACACCTAAAATTAAGAGCTCAAATTAATTCAATGTTTGAATTTTTTTTGACCGTATGTCTATTAGCATTGTTTTAAAAGGTTTAAATATTATTTAAAAAAATTGCATTTAATATATTATTTTCATCAAATTCAAAGAAAAATAATACTTTAATTACAAATTTATTTTCTTAAATATCATAGGCAAGCTTTGATCCTGAGGACTGTGTTCCAAATTCAAACTCATTAGGTTAATATAAATGTTTGCAATATTGTAAAGTAATATATTAATTCGAGCCAAACTAAACTTGGGTTTGACAAAACATTTGTACACTCGATGCAAAAATTAGCTTAGATGGACCATCCCATCTATAGATATATACATTTATGAAAGTTATAGTAATATGTAAATGGTTATGCAAATGAAAGTGAATGAGCTCAATTCCAACTTCACGTACAAAATGACACATGATGATTTTTTTTTGGGGATTCATTTGCAAGATTTGAAAAAGTTTTAAAATGAAAGGTTTCAAAAGGAACAAGCAAATCCATATTGATTTGAAATGTCAATAACCTGAATTGAATTGACATGAAATCCAATCTATGAGCTATTAGGGTAAGAAGGAATATGATGGAAACAAGCATGACTTTGAACCTAAAAAATTTTTACTTACTCAATCGAACCTACTTTTTCATTTGACCTATATTTTATAAATTGAAAGGTGATAAAGAAACCAAGAAATTTAAAAGCAATTTCTATATTCTGTTGAAAAAAAAAAAAAGGTGATCTATCAACAAATACATAAATTTGAAATATATAACTTAGAGGAAAAAAAAAATTTTGAATTATTGGACCACTGATTAATGATGAAAATAATACATCATACATGCGTTGTTTGAAAGGACATGTTGAAATCTGAACAGACACCCGAAATTAAGATCGATTGACACAATTTGACCCAACTCGGAACAATGAATCATCACTGCATTCGAGGACAAAGAATTCAGGTGTCATAAATGCTCCTATTTTTACCCAATAAATGCTTTATTTTCTTTTTTCTTACTCACACCTTGATATCCTGGCATCGTTTGACGTGACATCAATACGGAAGCTCACCTTACTTTACGGCCTTCAAATCACACTGTAGCTTAGCTTGCATTGACTCATTTGTCTATTGACTATTTCCCTCTGCTTGTCTGCCATATAAGTCAGAACGCCGGGTCAAAATCATAAATGGCTACTAGTATTGATTTCATATTTGCAAATAACTTATGTGGCAAACGTTTGGTTAGTTATTGAAACAAAATGGGATTAATGTTTTGATTATTTATATTGAATGAAGAACATTAAACATTTATGGAGTACTTTGGTTTAATGCAGGTGGCTTAAAGATGAATGTTGCAAGGTTTGAGCCCTAAATTATTCATTAGAAAAAAAATTTTTGATTGGGGACAAATGAAGACAAAGGAGGCAAAAGCTAGCATTCAATTGGGAAAAAGTAAATTTTTAGATCAATCAAGTAACTTTTTTTTATTACTTTCTGGTTGAAACAAAGCCTCATTGACTATGTTATTCTGTTTTTAAACTCTACTTTGTGGTAAGAAAAACGAGAGCATTAGTAATTAATTTAGAATTCAACACACATGGTGAAGAATTGTCAGCAAAAATTTGATTCACTATTGGATTAGGCCCATCAAATACAAGAATCTAAGTTAACTCTAATTGGCTCGAAAGCTCAGAACAAGATGTTAGCAGGCCTAATGTGGCCCATGTCAATTTTCCTACATCTCTTTTTTCCAAGAAAGGAAAAAAAAAATGGCCTACATTTCTTAAACAAAAATCAGAGCCAACCAAGTAATCATATCAAACATTCTCTCAAGCCTCAACTGTAAACTGTCTGTATGGAGATGTGTTGTTTTCAGGGGATAGGAGGTTGGTGTTAAGTGATTGTCTGGCTTTTCTTTCTTTAAAGCCATGGTTGTAGTTGGAGATTGTCGAGTTGCGGGACATCTGTATATGTGCTTCTTCCCTTAGGCTGAAGAATTTTTGGACCAGGCAGAGAATATCAATCATTTATTGGCCAGCCAGTAGAGCATATGTCTATGAAGGATTGGGCGGTGTTGAGAGAAATTGGACGAGAACAACATTGTAAAAAAGAGATTTTAGTCTAGTCTTCTCAACTCACTGCCTGCTACAGCATATCCCATTTGTAATTCATATTGATGCCAAGAATCAAATCTGTAATGTAAACCTATAAAAGAAAATTCTAAATTCATGAAGATTTGGTTCTTTAAATGCTCCAATTATTTGTTTTGCTTTATTGCCGCATCAATCGTATGATATCCAAAAATTTTTGGATAATACGTAGCATGCTTTTATCAATTTTGTTCCTTTTTCTTGTAGATGTTGAAAGGCAAATACATATTTTCCCTATCTATATTTCCTTGAAAGAAAACCACATGCTCCACACTTGAGGGAGAACATCTGATTCTGCATAAATAATGTATTCCAAAATGAAGCAAGCATTGTCGGACTCGGTCACCTGATGTACCTTCTGCTGAATTTGGAGATACCCTCAGAACCTGAGAAGTTCTGAAAATGGTAGACCAGTCAAGGCCTCATGATTGTGACCCAACTTAGACCAAGGTCTCAGCTGAGAAAGCTTGCCCTCTCTAGCAGCCTGTGAGCGCAACTCTAGAAAAGTGAATGGAACAACATGTGATGGCTTAACTTGCTTTTGTACCCAACATTATCTTCGGGAAAGCTTTGGTATTTGGCATTGGCCACATTGCCAGTTAAAATCTGAGTTTGGACACATTCTCGTGAGCCTCAGGTTTGGATAGTTTATGTTTGCCCCTTTTCTCAAGGATTAGGACCACTGAGCGAGATTAGATTTGGAGATCTGAGTATGGGGAAGGTGTGGACTTACATGTCTATTGGATTTTACTTAGCATACTCAATTCTTCATCATCACCATCACTGCCATGGCCTGGGCAGATAGATTCAGATGGGTAAACACACACCTTAAAGCAAGAAAGAAAGAATAAACAAAAAAAAAAAAGACTGACACCCTTTCAGAGAAAAACATTGGAAAAAATGTTCACAGAGATACGAAGGCAGTACTGTGCATCATTTGGCAAGCCCTGTCCTCTTTGCCCCACTAATCATCATGAAGTTAGCACTAACTTGTTGCCCATTTGTGTCATTATTGATCACTCGGTTTAAGTTTTTTTTTTGGGAACCAGCCAACAGAGACTTCTTTCTTCACGAATTTGATTTAGCAAAATTGCTGTCTGTTTCTAACTCAAAACTGTTCTTTTACAGAGAAAAAGCTTGCTAATCTTTTTTTGCCTCTATTCCCTGTAAGGAAATCACATGGAATTCGAGGTACTCCAAAATCAATCACATTGTTACTTCTTTGATTGGAAAGAAACTGCTGTTAGATTTTGACCAAATTGTCGTGTAAAAGAAATTTACCAGGCATTGATTAGAAAGAAACTATGCTGATAGCTGGTTTCACGGTAAAGGTTTGGCAGACGTCCTTAAGCACATGCCATGTCTTCCGAAACACAAAATTTAAGTAAACATAAAGCATGTTGCCCAAATTTATGGGTCCACCTATGAGTGTGACTCAAGGATGAGTTTCGTAAATGATAAAATCCAACCGTCTCTTTAAACAAAGAGCTTTGCCACACAAATAAAAGAAAGAGAGAGAGAAGAAAGAAAATTTCACGTGCAATAAATGTTATTAAAAGCATATATGCCTCCCAATGTGGTACAATTAATTTGTTGGTTGTACATCAACATAATTGCACTTACAAAACCCCCCATGCAACCGTAGTACTATACATTGCATGCTTCTCAAACCAAACACATTTCCAATGGTGCAATAATTCTACTTTGTGGGGACTTGTTTCACAAAAGCTTCTCAAAATAGGATGTCATGAAGTCCATAAATACTTGCAAAGTGTCAAAAGTAACAAACTGTGACTCCAGATTTGGCAACAAAATTCAGATGATTTCTCTCTAATGTGGCGAAGGGATCAACTTGGGAAGGAAGTAATTGCAATCTATATCATTAAAAAAACATAAAAATCTGATCTCATTTGAGCTAAGGGCTAAGGGGACACCGGAGAGTATATTAAATTCAAAATTTTGCGCCTCGATTTGATGATATGGTATGGGCAGGCACATGTTGTGCTGGTGAGGCACATTTTAATGATTGAGGAAGCATCGAAGTATTGCTCCTTGCATACAAGACACCAACAGCCCTAGGGGGTCCGGATGTTACCGGCTTAGTGCTCCAATGAGTTGTTTCCTTGCTGTAGGTTTGGTTACTGGCTTAGTGCTCCAATGAGTTGTTTCCTTACTGTAGGTTTGGTTATCTCCATTGAAGAAAATTGTTCAATATTGTTTACTACTTGAGAAACATGGATTTGATTGAAAGTTGTTGCTTTCTTTTCATTTTCGACCCACCCTCTTCCTTCAACGGAATCCCATAATTTTCATTACTATTATCATTGGTTTTTTCTTCTTTTGATATATCCATTATATATTTTCATGCATCGTCTCAAATTTTCCATCAAAATTTTATGCTCTACAATTTAGAGTATTTTTTTTATATATAAAAGAGTTCATAGTCTTAGAATGGGAAAATGAGTTATAAGTTAAAAATATTATAATTTGAACTTTAAACATATTCGATATTAATTTTTAAACGTGACTGAATGAATCAATGAAATTAACTATCTTTTTACATATATTTACTAAATTTGCTTAATTTTCGAGCTTTTGCCTTCCTTACAGTTAATGGTATGACGATGCCTTTTTAATTGCTTTATTAAGAGATAAATGCCCCATTCTTTTCTGAGCTTTTCTCTTCCTTATGGTCATCACCCACCTCCTATATGAAAGGTAAGGAGGCCTTTGATTTCGGCCAGCACCCCAAGGTAGAAGCACTAGGGGCTGGCTAGTTGTCAACAGGCATGAATATTTTATTTGATCATATGCAAATGCAATAATGCTGGAAAAATCACATCACATGATTCTAAGTTTATACTAGTATTTGTATTTTCGCCATTTATTTTTATGCAATTCTTGGTGATCTCCTTGATTGAAACGGAAATGTTAGACATTACATCATCACAAACCCTAGCCTCAAGGCGTCGTCCTCTCCCCTAACACATGTCCATGCATGTTGATCCCCATCGATCCCAAGCTTAAAGCCTCATTATTTTAAAAATCTCTTTGCCAATCTCTCTACAGATTTGCATAAAACAAACACACTTGCCCACCATTTCAAACCAGTTTTACACTTTTATACAACAAACCAGTTGTAAAGTGGGGTTTAGATTTTATGGTGTTCCCATAATAATGTGACATTTTGAAGGGTTATAAAGGCTTAAAGCTAAGCTCTTTTGCCCACTTAAGATGATGCCCAGAAGCGACTTGCGATTGGGACAATATTGTTAAGCTCTCCCTTAGGTAGGGACACATCAATCGGGGAATTAACACACACCTAAATACATACATATATATGGACAGTTTTGGTCTCACAAAGAGTTGACACCATTATTTTTGGGGTTGAGTGTTTGTGATTTGATTTGTTTGCCCCCATCTTCATCCACTACTATTTTATTTATTCAACTATATTTCTCATAATTTTATATTCTAACAAGCATATAATAACTTATTCTTGTTAATATGAATATGTGATTAAAAATGTCAAATAAAATTCTATCTAAAAATCTCACAATTAATAAAAAAAAAAAAACTTATAGATAAAAATTAATATATATGAATGAATTGAAAATTCTTTATAACATACAATAATTTTCAATTTAAATACAAATATAAATGTATTTAATTTCCCTCAATATATAATTGGGGCATGAAATTTACATGCATTGCAACTTACAACTCTTTCTTTTTCCTCTTTTCTTGTCAATAATTGTATAAGAAAGAAATCAAACATAGTCACCTAGTCGGCTATGGAATTCTTTTATCCTATTTTTATGTCATGCAAGTTAGATAAAAGTTTTAAAATTATAGATTCGAAGGAATTTAAATGTATAATATTTTTTAAAAAATAAATTAAACATGTGGGTGTTGGAGAGATTAAAAATAAATTAAAAAAAATTTTTTAAGTTTGAAAATGGAATTATCTAATGATAAAGATTTGTCCATATATAATTATAGATATTATTATGGGGACAAACAATTTGTACAAATTTAGGAGGGCAAAAGGGGGACAGATTCTTAGCTTTTTTAAAAAGAAATGCTTCCAAGACAGGTGTGGAATTGTCACTTAGCTTTGGTAATTGCTGCTAATTGAGCAATCAATTAAAAGCATCGATCATTCCCTTAAGGATTAAAACGACTTGTCATTTGGAGAAGATAAAATGGATTTTTGGACCCACGCCTCCCTGGATATAATATATGGTATAGTCAATCTACCCTTGATATGTCATTAATTCGACCTTAAATACTACGACTGGGGGACTCTATGGGGTTCCCCCATTGTTGCACTCTTTTTTAATGATTGACAACCTTCAAGGATGTTGATTGACGACCACTTGGCCACTGCCAACCGCAAGTTTGACCCCCTTCACTATTATGGATACTCATCAATTTATATTTTCGCTTTATATATATATATATTAATTTATCAATAATCACATGGATACGTTAATACAATATTAAATTTTTAATTTTACTAATTAAAATTTAAATTTTAATAATTTTATTTTGATATTCATAAAAACAAACATTATTTTGATAGTTTGCAATTTACATCCAAATATTTTTTAATAAATTACATTTTATTTATCCAAAAGAAATAATAAATTACTACACTGAACCAGGTGGTGAGTCAGTGCCTGACTCGAATTGACTCACTTACACATTTTCTCAGCAGTCATCACTGACAAATTTCCATGTCTCAACACGTGTAACAGAGACGTATCATGATGTTGAGCCACAAAGATTATGAAATTATTTTTTAGAAACAAATACGAACAATTCTGACCCAACAGTCTGTCATTAAGGCCCTGTTTGGCAAATGAAAATTTCTAAGGGAAAAGAAAGTGTGGGACCTTCACCTCATGAACAACTTCAAGTACAACAGCAACAGCAAGAGAAAGAGAAGAAGAAGAAGAAGAAGAAGGTAACACTGCTAGCCTCGTCGGTAACGGCTCCGGTGATTGATGGAAGCGATAGGGATGGAGAAGAGGATGAAGCAGAAAATAAGCTAGAGTCAACCGTTAAAAGCTAAAAGTAAAATGGTTCGTTAAAAAACTTAACAAATCTATTATTTTCAAATTCCTTCCGATTTTTGTTATTTAAAAAAAAAACTTAAAAAATTAAAAACCAATTTAAAAAAAAAAAAGAGAAAGAAAATTGCTTGACCCAAAATGTTAAGGCCAAACGGCCCAAATCAAAAACCAGCTACACAAATAAAAATCAGTAAAAATCTTAAAGATAATTTTCTTTTTTATTCTTTCAAATATTATGAGTTTAATTCTTTTTTTACCTTTCAAAATAATTTTTTATAAAATATAAAATTTACAAAAATATTATAGAAACAAATTTCATGCTTTTTTTTTTTTGCATCCAAGCAAGATAAAAAATTTTAATTTTTTATATTTAAAACTGTTAAGAATTAAACTTTAATTATTATAAAAATTTAATATTCTATTAATGGGTTATATGATTATTAATAAAAAATTCATTATTCCTCGATTTTAAAATATTTTTCTTTCATTCAATTCTCGTAGACCTAAATGATTAACCAACAACCCAATTAGGAGTAAAAGGAAAAAAAAAACTTAATTTCAAATCTTAAGTCCTGCATTCCAAATATCCAAAAGTACTTAGTTTTATTCAATTTGTACACAGTAACTAAATTAGATGCGACCTCACCCCATTAGATATTGCTTGTGGTCTAAGTGGCTTGTTAAGGTTTGAGATTGGAAGAAGAAGTGGAAAGCAATTTATATTCGGAAAACAAGTACAAGTCCTTTTAAGTTGTGAAAATTACTAGCTCCTACACTAAATTACTATTTGAAAGCTCAGTAAGAACGTTTTTACCGTATTAAAATATGTATTTATGATTAAATTTGAAATTAAAAAAAAAATCACTAACTTGTGTCCCTAAATAACTCAAAATTTTGTTTTACAATAATTTATTGTAGGCATTGAGTTGTCACTTTCAAGAGTCAAAGAATATTTCATTATATAAAATTTTTTTCTTTGCCTTGATAAAGGAGGGTAGTTCCTAAGAATTAAATCCAACTCCCTCAAATTCTGGATTGCTAGAAACTCCATTGAAAGTCCACAAGAGAAGTAGTCCAACTTGTGTGATTTCCAAACAAGGTGCAACTAAAGTTGACAATTTAATTTATCATCGATAAATTTTGATTTGATATAATTTTATAGGTTAATTTTTTTTTAAATTATCAAATCGAATAATATTATAAAATGATCGAAATTGAATCAGTTTAAATTTTAAATAAATTTGATTGACTCGACTTAATATTATATAAAAAAATAATTTTAATTAATTATTAATTAATTATTTATATATATTTATATAATAATATTTTTAAATATTTATATTTAAAAATAATATTTTATATTTTAAAAAATAATATTTTTTTAATTCAAATCGAATCAAATTGGATACGATTTATATAATATCGAATATAATCAAATTCAAATTTGATATTACATAAAATCAAATCAAATTTAGGATGAGCAAAACCTACCCCATAACCCGCCCGATGCCGTGCAGCAGCTAAAAAATACGTGAACACCATGAATTCCCAAGAGGTCCCCCTCCCTGCCCTTGTATCTGCTTTGCTACCCTGCTCATCTCAGTAGCTCATGCAAACAAAATCCCTACCAAGCTAGCTATTAGAAATTTTTCTTTCAATTTCTTTTACCTTATTCGAGAAAAACTATACAATTTTGTTTAGTTTTTTTTAACTAGTTAATATATTATCTATTATAATGCATCAAATTATAATTTTATATGTTATTGTATATTACTAATATGTATTAGTGTTAAAGAATGATGTTTGAAAATTGATTAATAATTTTTTATTTTAAAATTTAGAAAAATATGTTCGTCAAACATGTTTTTTATTTAAAAAATGATTATTGTTTTTGTTCAAATCGTGTACGTGGAAAAAGTGTCTAAAATATCTTTGGAGGGTTACAAATCATTCCACGACACTTCAACATCAACGTTCAATCTAGGACGTACCAAATTATTCTGTCTCGATCTTATTTTTTTAATGAAGAATTATCCATTTTTAAAGTATAAGTTTAGTTCTTTTTATTTAGATATTGTATCGTGAGAATAACGTTTTTAAGAATCCATTACGGAGACTATTATTTTTAAAAAAATTCTATAAATATCTTGCTTAATTTTTTTTTTTCTTCTTTAATTTTACGCACAACACCTTATTGATGAATCTCGATGTATTGAGTGAAAATATTACTTTATATGGTAAATTAAGGGTTAAGTAGTAAAATTCATATATCAAGGTTAATATAAAAATTTGATAAAATAAAAGAAGAATTGGACTGACCAACCTTCCCAAGGAACTATTAATTAATACCACCACTTCGTAACTTCCTAAAATAATATATATATATTTTCCAAAATATGCTGACATTGTTTTTACTTCACACGTTTGCTATACCTCTAAAAATTATAAATAAAAAATTTACGATTGTAATTAAATCGCTCAGTTAAATTCAAACTAAAATCAATTTAGCATTGAAACTGAAAATTAATTTTTACGTTAATACTATATAACGAAAAAAAAAAGTGATTATTCATTGAAAACTTTGATTTACAAAACCAAGCTAAAAATTTTTAACTAGATGTTTTTGAAATCAAGTGTAAATTTTATTATTATATATTTTTAAATGTTTTAATTTATTACTATTTTTTTCACAAAATACTAATTAAATACTTAAAATTCTCAAACAATATTTTTTATCACATTTTTTTAATTCATAATTTTTAACGGCAACAATAGTATTATACTAATATACTTAATCTTCCAAAAAAAATCTGTTTTTTTTTTTTTTTTTGGTGAATAAAGTAAGACCTTTTGCTTTCATAGCTTTTGCTGTCAGTTCAAAACTTCGGGTTGACACCACCCGCAAAAAAAAAAAAATGATGACAACAGGTGAAGCGAAAAGGTTAAAAAAAATCTGAATAAAATTCATGATTACGCAGTAAATGCACTACTTCCAGTCTTTTTATTCAACAGTCCCTGCCGTACTCTTCAAAACCAGAAAAAAAAAAACAAGGACTTAAACGGTAATTTTGGTTTTACCGATATTATACATTTTCCAACTCGATATTTCCCATCCCGATAAAAAGTTCTTATCCACTTAATTACAAATCTGCCACAATCCTTAATTGCTATAGAAAAAGAAAAAAAACCTTTTTTTTTTTAATTAAAACTATTTTACTAATAAATTTGCTATCGTTGCTTCAAGCTTAATAAGACTATTAACATACCTGCCCTTCTCATTCTTTCACGAATCTATCAGTTTCAGAGCTCAAAACAAAGCTCACCTCTCAACTCAGCATCCTCGACCACCAAAACTAAAGAAAGAGTCTCTTCTTTGAACTCTTAAACGAAATTTCTATTTTTTAATAATTTTTTTTTGCTTTCAAGTTAAAAGTATATATTATGATTTGCGGTTAAAACTGTTTTTGTTTGTTGCAGCAGTTCGTTCTATAATTTTGAGGAATTTGTGATCGAGATCGGAGAGAAAATGCGGGTGAAGGAAATGCATCCGCTATGTTGTATATCGTTGGAGAGTCTCGGCATCGGCCACCAATCACCGGAGGTTTCGTTGACTCGTGCTAGGAGCATGCCGCCGGGGACTTTATCCGGATCTGAAACAGGCAATGCGGCGAGATTGATGACAGGAGGATCCGAAGGCACCGTCGCTGGAATTCTCTACAAGTGGACTAATTACGGCAAAGGATGGAGATCCAGGTGGTTTTTGCTTCGTAATGGAGTGTTATCTTACTCGAAGATTCGCCGCCCGGAGGCTCTAAACCTTCCCTCTCCCGATGACGTCAGATTGATCGGTGATATCTCATCCAATCGGCTTTCGAGAATGGACAGTTGTAGCGGTAGACGGAAACACCAAAAAACCGTTGGCATTGTTCATTTAAAGGTATAAATAAAAAAAATGAAAATCAAATTTCTAAAATTCGAAAATTAAAAAAAATCGAACCAATAGCTGATCAGAGTAATCCATTTTGGCGGTTATATAATTTTTTTAGAATATATACTAATATAAGGTAATATTTTGATTCAAAAAAAAATTAACTAAAGTGTTACCAATTATATCATTTTATACTAATTTTAGTGGCCCTGAAAATTTGTGTCTGAAAAAATAAAATTGTCACAGAAAAAATAGGCATTGATATCTGAGTTGAAGTAACAAAAAAAGGGGTTGGGGGGGGGGGGAATTGAAGAGCAAAACCCGTAGGTTTCTTGCATTGTTCGTTTTGTAATTTACTGTGTGATCTGTAAAGGGAACCTCAAAAATATTTTCTGTGGATTTTCTTTTTCTCTCTCCTTTCTATATTGTTTTGTGATTTTCAATTTTCATGTTTAACTTTAGAAAAAAATAAGATAAAATAGAAATTTTGTTTTTTAATATATATTTTTACAGTTTTAACTGGTCGTTTATGTAAAGTGGGTCACATCAGCAGGTGGGCTTGGAGGGCTTTTTATAGGGTATGATGTAAGTATAGGTACTGTGGTCACATCATCGTTTAATCGGTGTTTGATAGATGGTTGAAGTTTTTAAAGCCATCAACAACGATTCTACAACTTGATCTTTCCATTTTCCTCTTTTGTTGTTGATCTATTGGCGCTTTTTTTTCACGTCGCACGCATGGTCAGACTCACTACTTTTTCATCAACCTTATTACCCATTCCCTTTGCTTGCCAGCCACTGTTTTGTGCCTCAAAATAACTTTTTTTTTTCGGTCAAGGTGATAGCTGAAGAGGGTTTCTTTTTTTTTTTTTTTTTTTTTTTTAAGGAAAAGAAGCAATGAGATCATGTAGGAATCAAACGGTGGTGAGGCTAGAGTATTTTTTTCTCTGAAATGTCGGTGAGGTTTTGCTTGTTGCCGTTCTATTGAGTTTTGTAAGAGAGGTAACTTCTTTTTTTTTTTAAAATCTTTTTTACATTGTCTTTTCTGGTTTTTAGGCATTGGTTTGATTTTTTTAGTGAAATAAACAAAAAGAAAAAGGAAGAAAGCGTGGGGACTTGAGACTAGTAGGTGGGCTTTCCTCGTTAAGATTGTATAGAATTTTTATGGTGAACACTGTTTAGAAACATGGGAAAACTGAAAGGATATAATAGTATTTCTTTCTCCAGTCGCTTTAAGTATATTCTTCTATGCACAACTAGGACCAAATGGTGATTCCTGGTCTTTCTTTTATCCCTGGACAGTTGTAAATTGTTATCCTCAGAAGGTAGCAATTAGCATGGGCTTCGGTGATGAATTTTGGTTTTGGTTTTTATTTTTTGTTTACAGCTGGGATTTGTATTTATTCGTTGCTAAAACATTTTCTCTCATTAGAGGCGTAAAAGTCTGGTTATTTTGTGTTATCGTCTGCTGTTTGATGGTAAATGGGTTTGGCTCCTGTCGACGTTACACCTTGATAGCCTAATCGTCGGTGGACTAAGTTACAGATATTTGTTTTTCTTCAGGCTATTTTAGAAAATTTTCAGCAATAAGGCTCCCTATCTTGGCAGGGGACGCAAGGCTTTAATTTTGAGCTTTTCAGCTTGCATTATCTTGAATTGATAGCATTTGTTCCTTTTTATTTCTGGAAATGGACTTTTTATATGCATTTAATCTGTGAATTTATTTTTTGTTCATGAAATAAGGCATATAAATCATGCTAGTGAACAATGTGATCATACCACAGTAATGCAACTCTTGCATAGCTCATGGGTCTGTTAATTGAATTCTTGTAGCAGATCTCGTCATTCCGGGAGAGCAAATCTGATGACAGACGGTTTTACATTTTCACTGCTACAAAGACCCTTCATTTGAGAACTGAATCGAGGAGAGATCGAGTTGCTTGGATACAAGCTTTGGTATCCACCAGGAGCCTCCTTCCGCTGAGCCTGAGACCATTAAACGATAACCTCTCGCTTGTACCCCATGATTTGTCTATATCAACTGACAGGCTCAAGAAACGGTTACTTGAGGAGGGAATCAGTGATAACCTTGTGAAGGATTGTGAGCAGATTATGCTCTCAGAGTTCTCGGAGATACAAGGGCAACTTAAAGTTCTTTGTGAAGAAAGATCTAATTTGCTAGACACATTAAGGCAGTTGGAGGTAATGTGAACTTAGTAATTAGTATGTACTTTAGAATGAAAATGCTTGATCGTTGGTTATTCGTTTTTGTTTTCTAATAATTTTGAATTTAAATAATTTGGTGAATTAAAATAAATTTCTTCCTTCTGAATTAGAGTTAAGATCAATTTAATTAGACTTGGACCAATATCAAGTTCAACCTAATGAAATTAAATAATAAGAGATCATTTTGTTTTCGTATTTTATGGTGTTTCACTGTTTTGTATAGAGAAGTGGCAAGTCTCAGACAGTCTCAGGTTGGTAATTAGCACAACTGATGGATCCTTGCATTTAAAGTGAATGATATTTATTTCATGGGATGAAAGTCACTGTTCGCGAATGTGAGTATGGAGGCCAAGTAAAAATAATAGCAATAATTTTCATATATGACACAATGGAAACTATCATGTGATCGTGTTGATGGCTAGTGTAAATGAATAGCTACAATTTTGGTCAATAATAAAACGAACCTATTCTGTTATTTGGTGCATTAGAGCTTATGGGTTTTCTCCAGGCTATACATGATACTGCTAATGGAGGGTAATTAGTGTAGTGATCAATTAAAACTGGTTCTGCTTTTACTGTTTCTCATTGTTGTATGTTTTATTAAAACTTTTGGACTATAATATATACAATTTTGTATGGTTATAAACTTTATTGAGTTCTCCATTTTTTCTTATCAAGATTATTTGTCAGTGTTCCCAACCTCTCATCTATCATCAGTGAATTTGAGGTTATTTATGTCTCTTGTCAATGCTTAGGGTCTTATGAAATTTTAATCACATTTTACATTATGTTGTTACTGATGCATCCTAGACAATTTAAATGAATCCCCATATTCCAGAGGGAATTTATTATGGTCCCTAGAACTAGATTATCACTGATGCATCGTTAATGCAATTTTTTAAGTTCACAAGTCAGCACAGTGACCATTATTGCATTCATTTTCTTTTGTCTAGTAAACATCGATAAAGTTAATCCAGCTGTTTTGGTGGTTGCATTGGAATGAATAGGTGGCCTTTCTATATGTATTCCCATCCACACTATATCTAATCCCTGGCCATTCTCAAAGTTTTAATCTTGATGTAAATTTTGCCTTAGCAAATGCTTTTGAAGACTTGATCAGCTTCTATAAGATTTTGGGCCTTTAAAAACCTTTCATTTTCAATCTATACTTAGATAATCTTGTAATACCTGAAAACTTGCCATGGTTTCAAGGGGTAGCGCATGGGCTGAAGCTAGAACTTACTAGCCTATATTTCCAAAAGTGCAAATAATATGCCTTTGGGATTTATACGTTGAGAAGTTCTCCACATTGCCTCAGTTCTTGGAGAACTGTTAATGTGAAAACCAGTTCAGCTTGTGGTGTTGCTATGATTGGCTTCTTATCAAACATTGGTATGATCGGTTTATTGCATTTTGTAACATCATAATAACGAGTATTTCCATTGCACTTTTAATTTTCCTCTTAGTAAATAGGATTATAGGAACTTCACTTAAATCCTAATTACAAATGGAGTTCCAGGTTGATCAATAAAATTTTAATAATCAAATTGGTGGGATTGCTAAACAGTGTGTTTTAATTATCTCATCTTTTAAAATGTTGTCTTAATTATTGTTGGTTTTAGTTATATCATCTTTTAAATGATTGTTTCTTTTATGAAATTGCATAATACCACAACATTCCTTTGTGACTTATCCTATGCATTATTGTGCTGAGCTTTATAGTTTACGGTGCACTAAGAAGTTTTCTTTGCATGTTTAGGCAGCTAATATTGAAGCTGAAGCCTCTGGAATTCATGACGGAGACTACCAATTGACGAAGCATGAATATTCTGGTATTGGGCCTGGAAAATATAGTGGTATGTAGCCCGTCTGTAACTTTGGCTCCATCATTGTTCTTGCATGAAAGTCTGACTCCTATGTTTTGCTTGTCGTAATCAAATTTGTTAGCAAAGGAAGGTAGTCTTCGTTGTTTTTACAGACCTATATTCATAGCCATGGTTTCTTGAGTAAGAAATACATTCTCATTATCCTACGTTTCATTAGCAATTTCCCGTCTTGTTCTCCTTATTTGTCATCATCATTCTCATTTTATTAAATTTAAATGCAAGGTTTTCAGAAATGTTGCAATGAGTAATTATCTTTTTATTAAGCTCTGCTTCTGCTTACTAATTTCTTGTTCTCTTATGGCCTGATATTTTGTTTGACTTCTCAGAATGCAGCACAACTGAATCATCTGATGATATTGAGAAACAAGAGCTTGAGGAAGTCTCCGATGAAGATGAAACATCGTTCCATGACACAAAAGAGTATTTTACTGAACCCACTGTTAGTTGTGGATCTGTAAGAGGGGCAGCGGATCATGCGGATAATCAGAAAGAAATTGAAAATCAATTTGATGTTGTGGAAAAGATGCATGCTGAGAAGGAAGATTGTGATTCCAGATATCCTCAAATTGAAAGACGAAAAAATCTTCCCGATCCAGTTGAAAAAGAGAAAGGGGTTAGCCTTTGGTCTATGATCAAAGACAATGTGGGAAAGGATCTCACACGAGTTTGTCTCCCTGTTTACTTTAATGAACCAATATCATCCCTTCAGAAATGTTTTGAGGACCTAGAATATTCTTATCTTTTGGACCGAGCGTACAAGTATGGAAAAGAAGTATGTTATTCATGCATTTCATCTTTAATATTCTGTGCTTCTCTTGATATATGCACTATTTGTCTCAGGGTATAGCAAATTTTTGTCAAGTTCTCAAAAACTTGCAACATGGGGGGACTTCTAGAATTTGAGAAATTGGTGTTTACTCTTAGCTAATGTTATCTAGAGTGACGCTGAATCATCTTTCCCATATGCTACTGAAGATCCTGCAGGATGTCCACTTGCCACTCTATAAACAATGAATCTTATTCTTCTCTCTCTGGTTGGGTTGGGTAGGAGTATGAAGAAAATGAAAAGACTGATCATCCCCTTTGACACGTGCTATATGTTGGGCTAAATATATAGCTCTTCTTTTGGTTTGTAGATGCATGCAGTTGTACACCTTTCTTTTATATAAATATATATATTTATTTATTTATTTATTTATTTTCTGGTCAGGGTATAATATTTGGAGCTAATTTATTAAATCATTTATGATTGGACCAAGGTTTTGTTAGTTTAAAAACATTTTGTCATCCTGTATAAAAATTAGCATGGAAAGTCTGTATTAGCATTTGTGGCAAGTTGTTCCTTGCTCCTTTTTTTAGGGTGATGTTGTTCAACTTCTGAGTGTTCCTCTTGGTTTGTGTACTTTTGTGGTTATACTCCAAATCTCACTCCCTCAAACATCTCCTGTACCCGAAATTTTTGTACATGTTGCAATGCTTATTAAGGTTTCATGAACATCAGCAGGTGCTCTTGCTTTATATCTGTTCAATCTGATTGTATGCTCTATCTGGGTTTTCTTTTAAATTCTCAGGGTAACAGTCTCCAGCGGATTCTTAATGTTGCTGCATTTGCTGTTTCCGGGTATGCTTCTTCTGAAGGCCGACACTGTAAGCCCTTCAATCCGTTACTAGGAGAAACTTATGAAGCGGACTATCCTGACAAAGGAGTTCGTTTCTTTTCTGAGAAGGTCAGTGTTCAGGATCTATCAATAGAGTTGACTTCATATTAAGAAATGTGCATATTGAACCTAAAATTGACAAATTAGGAAACTTTTTTCTCTATTTTGATCGAGTGCTTTTGACTTCTCAGCAGTTAGGAGAAAGTCAACTTGATGGTTTACTTTTGCTTACCCTTTGATAAATGAAATAACACGGCCTTTAGAAGAAAATGACATAGCTTGAAGTAGTGTAGATGTTTTTAACAACAAATTAAGGGGTTATATATATATATATATATATATATATATTAAAAAAAAAGAGAGAGGAAAGTACTGTCATCATCTTCCTTTTTTATTATGGATAATCAAGATGTTGGAAATTATTGCCAATGATAGTGTCTTGAATAATCTTTTGAATCATTTATCTGGAAAATGAAAATTCGATGGACGGTTCTAGGAAGGAAACTTTCATGTTCAAACAAGTAGGGTTTGGGGTTCTCAAAACAGAAAACAAAAGCATTTTGAGAACTTAGGAAGCAAACTCGAATTACCCTAGTTCTGTAGGCCTTTGGAGTACTTACCTTCCAAGTAGTTGCTTCTATTTATGTGGATGTGAATGCGCAAATATTTGTATTCCAGTTCCATAGCATAGATGACTTACCTTTCAAGTTGAAACAGGTTAGTCACCACCCAACCCTTATTGCCTGTCATTGTGAAGGTAAAGGATGGAAATTCTGGGGTGATAGCAACCTCCGCACAAAGTTTTGGGGGCAGTCAATTCAGCTTGACCCTGTTGGAGTTCTGACCCTAGAGTTTGATGATGGTGAAATATTTCAGTGGAGCAAGGTGTGCACTACTGGGTTTTGCATTTACTGGATTTGTTGTTTAGGTGTTTTTGTATTCTAGCTTCCATTTCTATTTATGTGAGATGAATTATTTGAACTTCATTCTCTACAGGTAACAACTACTATTTATAATCTTATCCTTGGTAAACTGTATTGTGATCACCATGGATTGATGCACATTCGTGGGAATCGCCAATATTCATGCAAACTCAAATTCAAAGAGCAGTCTATTCTTGACCGGAACCCTCACCAGGTTAGTTGTCAATCTAATTGTTCCTTAAGTTTCTTTCCAGTAGCCCAATTCAGTTATTGTTCTCCCAATCCGGAAAATGGATTATCTATGCAATTGGGTTATCCTGGCTTCATTGCTTCAAATCCATAGTAGTCTACTTTCCATATTTTAAAAGAGTTATTTCTGTAGTAATTGTTTATCCTGTCCTACATTTACTTAGGTCCATGGGTTCGTTGAAGACCTTTTGAGTAAAAAGGTTGCAACATTAATTGGCAAATGGGATGACAGCATGTATCATATCAATGGTGATGGGAGTGGCAAGCCAAAGGACTGCAGCCCTTCATCAAATGCCACCTTGCTATGGAAAAGGAACAAGCCACCTCCTAATCTGACTCGCTACAACTTAACTTCATTTGCAATCACACTAAATGAGCTAATGCCAGGACTGCAGGTAGAGATGATGTATTACATCAGTTTCTAGTAAGCATTTTCATCTTCCTCTTATGCATATTTAATTGTTTTCTATAGCTCTGTCTGATCCCGGGTATTTGATCACGGATTAAGGAGAAGCTCCCACCTACAGATTCCAGGCTAAGACCAGATCAACGTTATTTGGAGAATGGTGAATATGATAGAGCAAATGTGGAGAAACAACGGTTGGAGAGGAGGCAGAGAATGGTATGTCTCTACAGCCCTGATTTTCATGTATCTATGCTCCACCTTCTGGATATGTCTGCAATGGTCATTGAATGATTTTGTGGCATGAAGCAAGTCTTACTGCAATGAGAAATGAGTCTTCTAAACTGTGACATGAAAATATTGCTGCAGTAGCAAATTATTAGATTCTATACTCGATTAAAGACATTGGCAGAAATTTCTATTTCTAGGTAGGTCTGATTTATATTATTGCTTTTACTGCTGATATTGACACTGCCTCTGGTCCTGCACAGTCAAGAAAACTACAAGAAAATGGGTGGAAGCCTAGATGGTTCCAGAGAGATGATGAAAATGGATCCTTCCGCTATGTGGGCGGTTATTGGGAAGCAAGAGAACAGAGGAAATGGGATGGGTGTCAAAATATATTTGGTGAATTCGATGAAGAACTCGTTGATTCCTCTGAACGATGCTGACTTCAATTTTAGGTGAGTAAATTCATTAAATTCGATACTAGTGGAACTGACACCATATTATGATGCTTCCGATGTGTTGCATATGTCTATGGTGGAAGCCTCTTAGTGATCTTGTTTTACTTAAAGGTAAAAGGGAAAAAAAAAATGATCTTGGTAATTGTTACTTGAATATCCATATGCTACCATTTTTTGCGACAATAGTTTGGTTTTGTCATTTACACCTGACGATGCTTAAATTTGTTTATCATTTAGGATGGGCAAACATTCGGGACAACCATGGAGCAAATTAAGAAGATCAACACATAAGTAGCTTTGATTCCTGATTGCTGTTCTAGCTGTTTGCATAGATCCCAGACCAAGAGTCGCATGGTAGTCCCTAGAGACACCCGAGTTAAGAATTTAATCTTTTATTATTGAGTAGATACTGGATAGTTGTGAGCCTAAAAAATTTCTGCAACATTCTCTAGAGTGGGAATTGTTCGTGTAACGTTATCTCTCCATAGTTCATTTGTTCTAGCCCCTTGAACTGAATTAGCCTATCGGCTGAAAATTTCATTTTATAATTATTTGTATTTTCTTCCCAGGAATAAATGAAAAGAAAAGAAAGAATGATCAAGGGCTCAATAAATCTAGTCTGAAATAGTAGAGAAAAAGGACGAGACACAGAATAAAAATGATGTGCAGATGAGTTAGGGCACTAGTTGCGCGGCGAATTGTACGTTGAGGATGTAGATGAATGTCTCAGGTGCATCTTTAGGTGGTATAAAAAGAGGTAGATGAATGATTTTCTAACTAAAAACAAAAGATGATATGAACTCTGAGGTATGATTCGGATTTTTCCTCCACTTGGGTCCTAGCGGTTTCAGGCATGAAGCCTTGGTTTTTATGAATACACGGACGGACGATCTTCATCAATATCTTTCATCATTCCCGTAAATGGTACGTCGGGGGCTTGGCTTTACCTGTGTGTAAGCTTGAGGGATGTCCCTACAAAAACAGATGACATAAGTATAGTTTAGTGAAGGAGCATTGATAGAACGGAAGGACATGATTCCCACGGGCCGTATCTACCAGATGAAGGGCAAATCTGTGTGCCACCAATTATACATTTGTTTCACCTTTATATCAACCGTTGGTTTGGTAGCAAATATTATCTAAGACCCAGATTTTTGTATCTAGCTTTACCCAGAGTTCCAGTCCAAATTCTTATAATTAAATATTAATTATAGTTAAAAATATTTTGTGGGAAACATATGTTATCCCAATCCGCAACTTATATCCATTTTTCTCATGATATGAACCTTTGTCGAAATTGGCATCTTACACTGGAACCCATCATGTCATGTTTGTCCTTAATGGTTCATAGTTATATGCGACGTCGTGGGGTTAGCTTCACAATGGAAAATGGAAATGTTTTCCCTTTATAAACATGAGTATGGTTTTCAGGACAGCTAAACCCACCAATCCTTTACGGCTGAATATTGCAGGAATATAGCGCTTTGCTTTAAAACCCAAGGACGGAACCCCTGAATTATTATGGTTCCACAAAATTATTGGAGAGAGAGAGAGAGAGGGATTTTGGCCTTATCTGTCCGATATTTTTTAGCATCTGGGACCCTTTGATCAATCAAAAATTTAATTGCATCCCAAGCTAGGGACGACCAACAAATGGGCAGGATCCCAACTGGCTCGTAAAGGAAGCAGATATTCTCTGCATGCTAATAACATCGAATGGTGCCATACATATTTTGACAATATGCATTTTTTGTGCTCTAAATCTAATCTATTTTGACACGGATTTAAGAGATGAATACAGCCCATGCCATGGGTTTTTGTGCTGTCATTCCGTGTCCTTTTTGACAGAATCCTGCGAGGTGCATGGATATGGCAGACACGAGACAATACTTTAATCTTTATTACTAAACAAGAACTGAAAGTTTGAATAAATCTTGATTCAGACAAAAGAATATGCAAAATTTCTCACTGCCTATCCCTCTCGTGCAGAAACCTGTCTCCAATCTCCTTGTAAGCAACAAAGCCTTCTTAATGGGATACCATGTAAACAAGTTCACAATTAGAAGAAGCTTTTGTTCCTGTGGATAAGTTTAGGTTCACCAAAGTGCTTGTGATGGGATATAAAAGAAAGAAAATGAAAGATCAAAGAGGTGAAAAAGTCATTAGTTTTCGCTTCAAAGTTCACGGTCAAGCCGTAACAGACAAATTATTTTATAAAGTTGAGAATTTTGATGCTTAATTAGTTCTACAAATGGGATTCTTTAGCTTTATTTTTGTTCTATACTTTGCATTGCATTTAAGTTTATGAAATCGAAAATGTCACAAAAGAAGAGCGCTACAGTAATCTAATGGCTTGACTGCCTGGCTGTTGTGATGTGAAAAATGAAAAACTCGTCCAGTTAGGGACTCATGGGCCTTAAACATGGTCCAATATTTGAGTTAGGGGCTAGTGTCCTCCAAAAAGTTGTTCCCTAATTATTTTTGGGCCAACTAGTACAATTTGGATTTTGAATAAGGGTCCTATTGGAAGTCTCTTTTGGCCCAATTATGGGCCCTAATAAGAAGGGTTGACCTTTTTAATTGTTCTTTTCTACCACAGAACAGTAATGGATTGTTTCATGTGGTTTATGGTTCAGGACGAAGAAGAGAAGAAGAATGGTTGATGAAAAAGTTCTCGTATGCTTCTCAAGAAACTCTGAACAGCTCCACTAGTCTTGTGATGGAGAGATGGGCATGGCATGCAATGTGGGTTTCTATAAAGTACGAAGTGAAGTGTGTTGCTTGAATTGGCAAGACAAAATGGGTAATTAACACTAGCCATGTGAAATAGCTTGGCTGGGATAGGTTGGCTTGCAGTTATCCAGTCCCCGTGAACAACACCCCTTGGCATTTCTGTTTTCTGGTGCTATTATATATTTGTGTGGGACTCAACCAATCAAACTATCACATATTGCAAATATGGATCTCCTTTGAGGAGCATTAACATCTAATTCATGTTAGTTTGAATATGAAACTAGTGGATGTGAATTTCATAGAATACTTTCTATGATGTACAAAAGTTAATGGTGGAGCTGCTTTTGTTTTTGTTCCTTTTTCTTTCAATCAATTTGAATTCATCAAACTAATTGTTTGGTCATATCTTAAGTTGGAAGATATAATGTTGACTTGATTAAGTATCAGTAGTTTCTGCAGTAGAAAGAAAAAATGATGGTCTGACTCAAGGTGATGACAACCAACCATCATATAAATGGAACCGAAGGCACAGTTCCAAATGAATCTCTGGTGGAGCCCAAGGTAGGTTCTTGGCTCACCCGTGACACTCCAATCCATTCCAGCTAAAAAATACAGGAACAAAACCGGTTGGTTAGCAGTAAATATCAATAATCTCAGATTATTATAGAGGCAAGTAAAGGACTGAGTTTTAACAAAATCAAAAGGAACCATGTTTGGTTGCAGTAAATGTTGCTTTGTCATGCTTCAGAATCCATACTGGAATTTTTAACAGAATCTGCAAGATCACCAATGCCTTTCAAGGAAAAACCTTTTGTGTTCCCTTAAATGAGCCAAATTAGAAACCATTCCTGGATGTTGGATTTTGGGATCATTAGTTAATGTTGCAGTCAGTTTCTTACAGCAACTGCGATTGGGATCTTGGAATTCAAGTTTAATGTGAATGATTTCAATAAATCTTAGAAGAAAAAAAAATTTCATTGGTAACATGGCAATTTGCTAATCCCCAACCCTCAATCAGAAACATCCAAACTTCACCAAAAACCTTCTGTCCTGCCAGCTCAAATGTACAAAAATTATATTGATTTATTTTATTAATTAATTCTTTTAAGCTGAAGTTCAAAAACAACAGACTTGCCCTCTTGAAACACTATAAAGCCCCCTCCCTTCACTTCAAATTCTCCTTCCTCACACTAGTACTATTACTTCTACGTACTCTAAGAAAGATAAGGTCAGGTTTAGGGTTTGAGATATGGCTTCGAAAAGTTCTCATGCATCACTTGCCCTCTCTTTTGGACTCGACATTCTCTTCTTTTCCCTAGTCAGTGCTAGTGGCTACTGCCCTCCCCCCAAGTCAAAACCAAATCCCACACCCTCCCCATCTCCATCTGGAGAAGGCAAGTGCCCTAGGGATGCCCCTAAATTAGGTGCATGTGCTCATCTGCTTGGTGGTTTGCTCAACGTCACCATTGGTACACCACCCGTACAGCCATGCTGTTCCCTCATCCAAGGCCTTGCTGATCTTGAGGTTGCTGTTTGCCTCTGCACAGCAATCAAAGCTAACATTTTGGGCATCAACCTTGATATTCCAGTTTCCCCAAGCTTGCTTCTCAACGTCTGCCCCGAGAAAGTTCCCTCCGACTTCCAATGTTCCTAATCACTAATTCTCTCCTTGGTGTTGCGTGGTTTTGAAGTTCTAAATTTCTATTACGTACGTGATCAGTGTTTAATTATTGGTAACTTGTTGTGATGTTGCTTGCTTCTGGATTGATACGGAATGAGTGTAATACGTACCTTTGTTCAAGTGTTTTCTTTGGCTTCATGCATCTTTAAGGGAAATGAAAGACCAGTATATATCATTCAGCTTGTTTATTTTAATAAACCAACAATTTATCCTTCCAGAATCCATAGAGAGTGAAAGAATATTGTCTAATTTCTCAATGTTTCTCATGCTATATATGCTACAATATTTGGTCTGGTGACACGATAGGAAGGGCTATATTGCGTGTCAAATCATTCTTTCTCTTGTTTATTTTGTTGAAAATGATCACCTGGTCTTGTCTCTCAATGTCTTACTGCAAGCCCTAACAATATTTAGTAAGCCTACGTTGTTATATCAATTAATAGTTAATATGATCTACAAACTCTAATTAAAATGGGTCAAACCATATTCATGGGCAATGAAATAGTATGGAATGTAACACATTTAATAATTCATAAAGTATAAGAATTCTCAAAACCTAGTAATGAAGCACCGTTGCAGAATGGAAAAATATAATAATAAAGAAAAAGAAAGGAAAACATACGTGGTCGCATATCAATGCTGGTTTGGATTTTCTAAACTGTTGACAACAATCAGGTGGGGCATGTAAGAGTGCCCAAACTAGGGGCATGAAAGAACCCACAACTGAAATAACATATATCCATCTACTCATCTAATATGACTCCATGTTATAACAAATGAGACCTATCTCTTCACCATAATACAACAGTGTCAGAGCAAGTGCACCTGTCAGTCACTCAGTTACCGAAAGCTACATTATCTAAACCAATCAGAAAGGTGAACCCCCGTCAAAAACATTCACACAGAGGCAAATCTCAGAAACAGAGCACCATCAATGCTCCCCGAACATTAAACTGCTTGCCTATTTGGAAACAGCTTCAGAAGACATATTTACACAAATGATGAGTTATCGATATTAGAATTTAAATCAGCTGTCTAAAGCCCTTCTAATAAACAAAATGGACAAATTGTTCAGCTTTAAGTGATTGTTTGGCCATTCATTCTGTAACACAAAATGAACATAGTGTTCTACTTCATGTTCCACATAAGCATATATGTGTGTGTGTGTGTGTGTGTGTGTGTTATACACACACACACATATATCAGGATGATCGTCATGAATATCATAATCTTTATTCTGTAACACTATAATCATACATTTTATTCTGATTCTGCCAAAATTGGGCACCAAACTGAAAAAGACAAGAGTCAATGCATCTTAAATAATATTTTCAATGAGTTATGAACCAAACAACATTGGGCTGTTTGTTCAAAACATTTGTTTCAGCAACAAACCCACAATCCATTATTTAACTGTTTTTTAGTTCCAAAAGAAAACAAATAAACATAAAGAGGACATAAGTGAAACCAAAATAACTGTACGATTTCTCGCACAAGGATGTAACTATGGTTCTCCACCAAGCTCCACCCGCAGGTTGTCATATGGATATACTTTTGGTGTCTGGTTAACAGTAGGGAAATAATATCAATCAGTATGAGAAGAATGAAACAACGTATACCAGAAAGTAATATAACTTTAAGAGTGTAACAAACTAAATTCTTGCAAGCAACAACAATTTTATACCAAATTCATGAAAAGTAGATCAAATATGCTTCTCTCTAAATACTTTTGAGGCTACTAATGACTCACGACATGAAACATTGGTTGATGTATCAGTGAAAAAAATTAAAAGCTATACAAAATAAAACAGATAATAAATCTTCGAAAACAGAGATCACTAACCCACATGTAGGCATAAGACAGCTAGTCAGCCAGTGAAACATTATTGTTTAAATTTCTCACTATCATCTCCCAAGAAGAACAGAATTTCAAGTTATGAAACCAAAATATCTAATTGCACAAGTAAACAAAGGTTTCCCACGTTTGCCAGATGGATCAGAAGCAGAGCAATGTAATACTAAATACCTCTCCAGAGAGCTCATATTTTATTGTTTTCTCCCGATTTTCCTTAAACCCTTAGCATATCAACAGATAGAAATTATCAAACAATCCATTTTTGGTATCTACACAGGTGACATTGAAGTGCTTTTTCTTCCCTCTAGTAGAGGGATGAAATGAAGCTATCCTACAAAGGCTTCTTGCAAACCCCAAAACAAATTATCAACTTTGCTAACTGAACATAAGATGAATATATAATTACAGAAGGCCGACGGTCAATTTTACCTCCAAGGCAAGGACTCGAACCTACAATTCAACAAGTCAAAAAGGGAAACGGCATTTCTTATTACATTCCCAAGTTCATAAGAGAAGAAAGCAACGGAAAACCAAAGACATGGGCCTTCTATTGTGAGCCTGTGTAAAATTCTAGCTCTCAACCCTAAAAGATTGTTGAAAACAGGCTAGTGCCCTCTAAAAAGAAATATCTTCCATTCTCAAGTGGGTAGTTAATATGAGTCAGATAACAAACTCTAGGATCACCACTCACTTGAGCACGATGTTCAATTTTTCAAGCAGACAACCAGAGTGACAGTATGGTAGCATTTGATTCAGTGAGAATCCTACGTTTCCCCAATTTGAAACACACCACAAAACACCATCAAAGCAACAACTTAATTTCACATGAAGAAATTCAAGAACTATAAAGACAATTAAATTGAACTCAGGCAAAATCAAATAATCAAGTCAGAGTTTTTTGAACTTACGAATGGAATCCTAGACGCTTTATCATTCCACCAAGCTAATAATCCCAACGATGCAAAGCAGCTCAAGCCTCCACACAACCAAGCCAATGCCTCGTACTATTCCGAGAAAACGAAATAAATAAAATAAAATGAAACATAAGAATAAACAAGGGAGAAAAAAAAAAGAAACTCAATTTATTTAGATAATCCAAAATCCCACAACGATAAACATATAACGGACCTTAAAATCGATAAATCTCTTACCTTTCCAACAGTATCTGCGATTCGATCAATACATGGTTCTGGAAATGCAGTTCCATTGTCCCAAATTAACTCGTCATTTACAGGAAGCTGAAGCGTAAAAAGATGTTAATTTTTTAGGGTTTAGGGTATATTATCTCGATTATTGTCGGTGAATAAATCTGAAAAACTATAAAGTAATTGAGCTTACGGGCTTGTCGGGGACGATGTGTTTGCCCACAGGGAGACCCATGCCGGAACGGAGGCGAAGAGAGGAGGCGACAGAGCGTGAAACGATGCCGTTTCCCCCCATGATCGTTGACGCTACGCTGCTCAATCTTCCTGCCATTTTTTTTGTTTCTTTTTTTCCTTCTTTGTCAATAACCAAACAGTGGTTTAATCGATGTTTTGTTGTCGACTCCTGATACCACCCAAGCCCATGAGCCAAGGCCTATCATGTGTTATAGAGAAATGCAAGCCTTAAACAAGTGGCCCATCAATGTGGAGACTCTTCTTAGTAATAACTTTTTATTGGTATATAAGAAATTATCTAAAAAAATAATTAAGTCTATTTTACTTCCGATTAAGAATTACCTAAATTTTTCAAAAAAAAAAATAATTACCTAAAAAATGCATATGATAGCTTATTTATTTATTTCGTTTAACAGGCTTTGGTTCAAATCACGTAATCTTTTTTTTTAATAAAAAATAATAAATAAATAAATTTAATCCAATGTTAATGATTGAAATACAAACAATATATTAAATTATAACTCACTCATTAAATCTTAATATTTACTATCAAAAAAATTATAATATTTTCCAATTTCTCATTTTTCATTCAACTCGTTTAAAATATTTTCCAAAAGCAATGGATATCTAAGACTAGTTTGTTCCCTTTTGCTTTTCCATCATTTTATAAAATAAAATCATTATCCAATTAAATTAGTTTTTCCATTAATTATATCTAATGAATCTTTATATTAAAAAAAATTTTCAATTTATTTCTGTTAATTTTGAACTTGGCCTTGTTTGCCATATCATTTGGAGTACTGGTCTCGAATTATGTCATTTTAACCCATTAGAACCCCTTTTTTTTTTTTTCCTTTTAATAATAAACTCAAGAATTTTATTCATGTAACTTAATAGAATTAAATACTATACGATTCTTAAAAAACGAAAAAAAAATGGTCTCATCCATCATTGATTATAGTTTATGAATCAAATTACGACGGATTAAAGCACAAATTTAACTCTTAATCTCCATAAAGTTTCGTTTTATAAGTCGCAGAGAAAACTGAAATTTCTTATGAACTAGGAACAACGTAGAAACTAATTAAGGATGATTGGAAAGTGAGAAGAATTAATAAACTATTATTAATGAATTAAAAGTCCGATTAAGACATTGGCTTTTATTTGATGGCTAGAGAAGGTAAAAAAACTTGTATCCGATGGGTTTTGGTCCGATCTGATTTTTTAGGATTAATTTTTTTTTTTTGAAAATTAAGTATCGAATCGGGTCGGGTAGCATGAAAAAAAAGTCAAAGTCGGGTTTTAGGCAAACCCGACCATATATATATATAAATAATTTTTTAATTTTTTATTTATATATATATTTATATAATTATATTTTTAAATATTTATATTTAAAAAATAATATTTTATATTTAAAAAATAATTTTTTTTTAATTTCGGGTGGGATTGAGTCGAGTT
The DNA here is from genome assembly GCF_002303985.1 of Durio zibethinus. The sequence continues at coordinate 1,561,813 of NW_019167827.1, read as the reverse complement.
CGAATATAAAAAAACAAAAAAAATTCAGATTGAGTCAAATTCGAATTTATTAAAACATTAAATCAGGTCGGTTTAAGACGAACAATACCCTCTCGAATCCGACCCGATGTCAACCCTATTGATGGCAGTACGTAGGTAGGCAAAGAAGAGAAAAGGTTGAGGGAGAGACAATGGGCAATTGATATGCAATAATATATAGTCTTAATTTGAAGCCATATCTCACATAACAACTAGTAAGAGAAATGTGAATGATGAATTGACGATGAGTTTTTTTTATCTAGATTCGAAAACCAAACTTTTACATTAAAATATTATAATTTTTTTGTTTAATAATTTTGATAGAGTAAAAATCAGTTTTTAAATACAATAACTACTTTAATTGGTATTGAAATGCTAACCTAGAGATAATTGCATTAATTTTTTTTTTCACACAACAAAAACTAATCTATGCCACGTAAATTTGATAATTTGTGTCGTGTTGTATTTTATGCAAAAATCAAGTGTTATAATTCGTATTAACATAAAAATATAAAATATAATTTTTAATTTTATTAAATTTATTTATGATTTTTTTAAATTTTAAATCATATTATTTTTATATTTTTTATTCATATCATTTTTATATTATATCATCGTATCGTATTTTAAATTATCAAACATCATATTCAATTAATACTTAATTACATTATTATTCTTAGAAGAGAGTAACAAGCAGCTCCTAACAGACAATTTGCGTCATTAGCTGCATAACAAAAAAATTTAAACCAGAAATAAAGTATCATAATTATTTGCACATAATTCTCTCTTTAAACCGTTTCGGGCCTTTGCATCACAATTTGTACACAATTCTTTTTGTATATAGCAAGGAAGTCAACAACAATTATAACTATTAATTCGTTTTGCTATATGCCTATAACCAAGGGATTTTGTTCTATACTCCTTTTAATAAAAAAAAAAAAAAGGAAAAAAATTTTAATTGCATGGTTAAGTTTCATAATATATAACATGTGTTATTTTATAATTTAATAATTAAATTATAATTTTTTTTCTTTTTTACCTCTCTTTTTTTTTTAACCAAATATAGCCGTCATATAAAAAGTTTTTATATTTTGTATATATAATTTTTAGTAAATTTATGCAGGATTTATTCAACTCTTAGAATTTACCTAACCAAGTTTTTTTTTTTTTTTTTTTGGTTTAGGGAGGACATAACTTTATAAACAGTAAAAGGAGAGAAGATTTTAACTTGAAATCAAGATCTCTATATTTTTATAAAACTTTCTTACCCATTAGATCAAGAGATGAAGGATTAACCGAGATTTATTTAATAAAGCCTACAAACCTAACAAATGGCTTGGTAACTATTAATGTACAAAAAAAAGGATAAAATTTAGGTTATAACGAAAGCAATAGACATGTATGGATTTAATTAATCGATTATTATATATTATTAGTCTTGAATTGATCTTTATTTTGAAATAATAAAATATTAAGTTAAATAAGTTTTATTAAGATTTTAAAAAAGATTTATTTAGTATATATTCTTAAGTTTTATATTTTAGTATTAAATAAATAATATATTTTTTATAGTGTAAACAAATATTTCTTTGTTTTCATATTTCTCAAACTAAATCTATCTTTAAAGATTATTTATTTGAACTTAAATGAAAGTTTAATTATTATTTTTAAAGTGAACTTATTCATTTTGGATTTAATATAATTTTAATAATATTGGTTTTAAAAAATAGATTAATTTAAGAAAGTTATTTTACAATAATAAAGTTTTTCAACATTGAACTTATTTTATTTTTTTTATTAATTCACAAAGCTTTAAAGATAGATTTGGTTGGAAAGTTCACAACCATATTTGAATTTTATATGGTTGGAAAGTTCTTTGAGTCTACTTTCTAATAGATCAAACAAAATTAAAATCTAAATTTTTTAAAAAAATATTTTAAATTTTTACTAAATATTTTACAGTTGTCTAAAAATTACATATACAATGAATTAGGTGATGAATTTTATAAGGATAGAAAGTCCTTTAAGTCTAGTTTTTTAATCTTCAAATGGTTTTTAATTTGGATTTATATAGCTCAAGATATGATCAAATTTTTTAAGAAAATATTTTAAATTTTTACTAGACATTTTACAGTTGTCTAAAAGCTACATATACAATGAATTAGGTGATGAATTTTATATGGATAGAAAGTCCTTTGAGTCTAGTTTTTAAATCTTCAAATGATTTTTAATTTGAATTTATATAGCTCAAGATATGATTAAATTAGTGAGTATAGTACAAAACGAGAGACAACCATCCAGTTTTGATAGGATCAATTCCCTCAGAAAAGGGATCGATTGATTTTTTACCCAGAATGTATCATTGTGCTCCAGGTTAAAGAAAAAAATCGATCACCCCATTGACAAGATCGATCCCCTACATAAAAGGATCGATCAGGTCGTATTTTTCAAGTGCAAAATGACCAGCAAAACGTGAACCAATCAATCCTTTTAGGGAAGTGCAAGTGCCTTAAGGATGCCCTTTAAGTCTAGTTTCTAAATCTTCAAATAATTTTTTATTTGAATTTATATAACTCAAGATATGATCAAATTAGTGAGCAAAGTACAAAACAAGAGACAACCATCCAACTTTGACAGAATCAATCCCCTTAAGGAAAGGATCGATTGATTTTTTACCCAGAATGCATCTTTGTGCTCTAGGTTAAAGAAAGGATCGATCCCTTATATAAAGGGATCAATCAGGTCGTGTTTTTCAAATGCAAAATGATCAGCAAAACGTGAACCAATCAATCTCCTCAGGGAAGGGATCGATCAAGTTTTTTCAGAATCACTCAAGTGGCTAGTTTTTCATGCTTCCAATGGGTAATTTTTCTTCCAAACTATCCACAACGGCTAGTTCTTCAATTCCTCTATATATTGGCTATTCAAACACACCAAAGAGGTTAATGAATCAAGATAGCAAGATTAAACAAGTCATATATTCATTCTCTCAAAGACATCAAGAGTTTTAAAACTTTAAAGTCTATATTTTTGTATTTTTTGTATCTAAATCATTGTTGTTATTCATTCATCAAATTTTTTTATACTTCATTAAGTAAACAGTTAGCCTTTGAAAAGTGTTTTAAGTTTGTATTTTTATTAAGTGATTTTGTAATCAAAAGGTGAAGTATTATCTTAAATTTATAGGATTAAGATATTGTTACTTAGCTTAAAAAGTAAAGAGTATAAAGTTTCTATCTTAAGCTTTAGAAAAAAAAAGATAGGATTGTAATTTCAATTCAAGATTAGTAGATTGAAGCTTTGGTGTGGATAACTAAGAAGAGATAACGTAGGTGTCTTGTGAAAAATGATCAAACATTTATAAATCATTGTGTTTGATTTCTTTATCTTTATCTTTTTACTTTAATTATAGTTTATATTTGCTTCAAGTTCATCAATTTGTTGTCATGTGCATTATATTGTGATCCTAATTTTAATTTTACATTCAATTATTTTAAAATCATTGTTTTGAAAGAATTTGAAAATATCTAATTCACTATTCTATTGGATTACCATCTCGCGTAAAAGGCTAACATATACATATACATATATATATATGACTTTATGCATAAGTTTTATATAAATAATTAAATAGATTTTTTTTTTAACTAAAGTTCATGAAAATTTTCATTAAATACGAATAAATAGAAGCTAAGACTAAAAATCAAGATCTTTGTATCAATCCAAGAAAAAAATTCTACATATTGATTGAGTTTAATAATTAAATTAAAAATAAAAATTATTTGATATATTGATTGTCATAACGATTTTTTGCTGAGGGACTCGATTGCTAGACATAAAGGTCAAAGAGTTGCCACTAATTTTTTTTGTTGAGGTGTGATTGACCATCTGTCCTTTTTTTTGTCTATGAATTTAAGGTTGGATTCGGGAGTACGATTACATATAAGAAAGGTTATAGCACACTTACGGCTCCTATTCGAATACAGTACAAATTAATCTTATATGATCCTAGAATGGTCTTATTGAATAGTCTTTTACTCTTTCTTTTATCATTCTTATTTTTTTATTGTAAAAATTTTTTAAGTTATTTTTGACACTTTCAGTATAATTTAAAATTTTCTCATCTCAATAATATTCAAAGAAATCACCTATTTCATTTAAAAGACTTCGTTGTTGAATTTATTTTAATATTTTTTTAAAGTAAATCATAATCTTTTTATGCCAACACTTTTGGTATAGTTTTAAAAAAATATGGAGAAAAATCACCATTGGTAATTCTCTCTTAATTTTATTATTGATGAAAATTTTAATTTATTTAGTAATATTTATTGATTGTTTATTTTATTATTAAAGTAAAATTTATTGGTTGAACTCTCAAAATATTTTCGACCCTTTCAGACTATTTTGAGAAAATTTTTTGTTTAAGAAATTTTGATAAAGTCACAACTCGTGACTTTTATTATTGTAAATTTTTATTTATTTCGACAATTTAAACATTTTATATTTTATTATTTTTTATTAAAAAGATTTTCAAATAATTTTACTAATACTTTTGGGAAAATTTTGAAAAGAATAATTTAAGAATCACCACTTGTGATCTTATTATTATTAATGATAATTTTTGTTTGGAAAATTCTAAAATATTTTTAATTATTTTAGAAATTTTCTTTGTGTGAATATTTTTTTTAATAAAATCATCACTTGTGACTTTATTGTTATTAGTATTTTTGTTTGAAAAATCTAAAAATTTTCTAACATTTTTTAGAACATTTTAGAAAATTCCTTTGTATAAAATTTTTTATTAGATCACCACTTATGATTTTATTTTTATTTTTATCATATTTTATTTATTTTTCATTATTATTATTATTATTTATTGTATATTTTTCTTTATTCTTTGTTTATTAAAATTTTAATAAGTTTATGTTTAGCAATTATTTTAAATTAATTAAATTAAAACTATTTTATATCTGCTACCATTTATTTTATATGAAAAATTTATACAAAAATAAAATAAAAATAACAAAAAATCATAAATTAAATAATAAAAATATATTAAAAAATTAAGTAGAAAAAAATCAAAAAATTTATTGTAAAAATACCTAAAATGCCATTGATCCAACACCAATCAAAGGTTTAAAAATGACTCAAACGACTTAGACCCACAGGCAATGGCTTGATCAACTTGGCTTGAATATATGGCTCGATTCGATGGCTTAACTATTATTTTAATAAAAAAAACATCATTTTAATTTCACTCTAAATAGTTCCCAAAACACCCACACTTTCATTTTTTTCTTCTTTCTATTTCTTTCTTCTTTCTCTCTCCCCTCTCCCATAATTATTTTTCTCTCTCTTTCCTCAATTTTTGGAGATTCTTATTGCCACCGCCGCTACCCCAAAATTCTTCTCTCTTCTTATTCCATCATTAATTATATATATATATATATATCCAACACTAATTATATTAATTATAGAGTTTATTTTTTATTTGCAAAAAATATACATTTTTATATATTATTATTTCATTTAAATTTAAAATTTTTATTTTTATTAAAATTTTTTTTATCAAAGCTCCATTTATCCCATCTTTTCATTACCAAAAGGAAAGTTCTAACTTCGTCCTTTCTCGAAGAAATGAAGTTTAGAGATGATTGCTTCATTTATGGAGTACAAATTAAGCTCAATTAACTAGCTTTCATATAAAAGATCACAAATTTTGATTTGTTGGACAATAATTTCCTCCTTAAATATATATATATATATATATATATATATATTGTTTTAGGCATTCTCCTCACAATTCAATTTGTTTTTTATTTCTTTCATTTTAGTCTTAGTAATCACTATATAATTTTTTGCTACCGGCTGACAGAAGGAAGAGAGTGATCTTCTCATCAAATTGGGTGTCTGCCTCAACACATGCTGTCACTTTAGAATGGGGTCGTAATTTAGTTGTAGTTTCCCGCGTATCTAGTTCCATTCATAAGTCAGCGATTTGGATTGGTCAGGCCTCTGTCCTCGGATTCACTGAAAAAAGGGTTTTATTAGATGGGATGGACAGAAGAGTTTGAAGCAGTACGGAAGAGTTTGAACGGGCAAGTGACTTTAGAGTTCCACTGGTTCCAAAGGCTAAAAGCCGGAATAGTGGATCCAGAAGTTATAAATATAGATAGAAGAATCCCGAATGAACAACCATCCACAAATGTCGATTCATTCAAGCAAGGGAGTGCAACAATCCTTTCCTTTGACACTGGTCCCGTAAACGAGTGAAAAATGCCTTGTACAGTTTCCCTTTCAGCCATTCCAAGAGTTCAGTTCACTCGAAAGCGGCTCGACTGTTTGCACTAGACTTCCAGTGTCTAAGCTCTGAGGAAGACTTAGATCGGAAGACGCCAATCCAATTGCGCAACCAATGCTTAGGGGCAGGAGCGCAGATCTGAGAATTCAGGTTGTTGTTTCACTAAGGCTACTTGATCTATCTTCAATTCTCGTCTTAATCCTGCCTTGCACGGTTCGTGCCTGGGTGAGCCTTGACACGTTTACCCCAGAAGCCAAGAACAGATTCATTCTCTCTATTAGAAGAGAAGATCACCTCTTTGAGAGCACTAGCAGTTCGGTTTGAATAAGAAAGTGTTAAGTGAGTCTTCCTGAAACAGACGATTCGCCACTTCTTTGAATAGCAACATCTTTTACAGCACAAACCAAACTATTTGAATAATGAATAAGAGAGGAAGAGGTTTCGCAGCTAAGAGATACAGAAGGCCAAGGAAATTGATGTAGTGCCTTTCTATGAGATTTTCTTGGTATATATGAATAAGTTCCTTTACCTTTCCTTTCTTTCATTTGGTCTATATAAGATAACGGCTGCATGACGGAGTGATCTGTTCATCTTAACGAGAAAAATCGTAAGAGAAGAAAGAAAGCAGCGTAGAAAGTATTACGTACTCTCTCTTCTATCTAAGTAAGAGAAAGAGAAAGGTCAAATCATGCTACTTCAGCTATATGCTTAACACATGCATGTCGATCAGCTCGCCCTTAAGAAAGTAAGTTATTGGATCGAATCCTGGTCCCACCTTGAAATGCTGGGGATGGGGATAGATTAACAATTGCAAATAAGGAATTGACCCTTGGAAAGTCACTTCATACCTTAAAGGTTTAGGCTTTCGGACAATGACATAGAATAAGATGGCATCGATGAGAGAAGGACAGTAAATGAGTATAAGGATAAAGGATAAGGCATATGCCAGAACAGAGCCGCCAGAGGGCTTATTTCCACCGAATCTTCCAATTTTCCAGTCATGTTGGGGAAAGCATTGTAATTGTACATTGCAAGAAATAGAAAGTGCGGATAGGGAATTCCTTTGGCTAGATAGAGTGGAGTGAGAGAGCAAGATAATCACTTTCCAGTCTTTTAACTATTTGAAGCGGATAGTTCACAGTGCTTATGCCTCTTTTTTCATCTATTACGTATTTGTGTACCAATGATTTTTCTTTTGACTAAATGAAAATTGATAGAACTATAGCCAGCATAAACTCTTATATAAATTTCCAAATAAAAAACTATTCCCATTAAAAGAAAATGTCTAGTTGTTATTTTAAATCTACAACAAAATATTTTTTTTTATTTTTTTCATTTTTATCTCAAGAAAAAAAAAAAGACAGTGAAAGTATCTAAAATTCTTTGGTGTGTCAACCTCAAAATCTCACATGTGAAGAGATATGATCAAGATAATAACATTCATGTAATTACACTAATATTGTTCAAATATAAATATATAATAATACTTTGTTTGTTTATTAAAAAAAAAGAATATTACAAACTTTGCAAGTTGCAAAAGAATTCATCACTCCCTAATACTACCAAATTAACGTGCCCACATGCATCAATGACTACATTCAAAATTTTAAACCCAAGCAGGTCCAATGTCTTATCTCCCCTTCTATAAATATCTTTGCATTTTCAATCTTTTGCATCACCACTCACATTTCACTAAATTATACCATACAATAAGCAAACTCTTAGGTCTTCTCTTCCAGCTATGGCTTCCAAGGCTTCAGCATCAATTGCCTTTCTTCTTTCCCTCAACCTTCTCTTCTTTACTTTGGTCAGCTCTCAGTCGCCTCCATCTCCAATGCCAGTTTCAGCTACCATCTGCAACCCCGTAAATTTTTCTGCCTGTGCTACTGTGGTTGGGCGGGTGTTCTTTAATGCAACCCAACTTTCCAACCCAGGGAGCCAATGCTGCAGCAACATTCGTGGTTTGGGTAGAACTGATCATCAAGTTGCTGCTTGCCTTTGCATAGCTCTCCGTACCAATGCCATGGGCGTAGATGACGTTAACGTTATGGCCAATGAGCTTAATACAAAAGATCACTAAATTTGATTAATTTGTTGGACAACAGTTACCCCATTTTATATATTTTTGGCTGTTTTATTTTTTTTTTTAATAGTTGCTTACGGCCTTATAGTCAATTTGTATTTTTTTCCCCTTTCATTTAATTACTTAGATGAAAATTTCTCACTGTATAAAGTAATAAAATTATAAAATACAAAGAATCACAACATTGACAAATTAGAAAGGTGAGAAACCTTCCATAAAAAAAAAGAGACATTATTAATGGAAAATAATTATTAATGAATGACAAACAACAAACAATCCCAATGATGAAAGACGTACACCTTCAAAAGAGAAGTAAAGAAAATTAAAACAAACATCAAAAAAAAAAAAACACGTAGAAGCGTGTTACGATAAATATATGAAACCGAAGAATAAACAGGATCACTTGAAGTCTCAAGTTGAAAAGGCCTTGTAAAGGTGCAAAGACAGCAGTAACGACTAACGGCCATTATATAATTTGTGTTGGTTCCTCAAAGCCCCAACTGGCTTTGAACTTCAAGAATAGTCTTAGCCGATTCTCTAAGCCTTTGCTCCTCTTCATCCGTCAAATGGATATTGGTCACGCCCAAGACTCCACCCCTGCCGAGCTGTGCCGGTAAGCTCAAGAAAACATCGCCACCATCAATGCCGTAAAACCCCTTTGCAAGGACTGAAACTGGGTGGATTTTCCTCTGGTCTCTAAGCAGGCTTCTAGCCAAGTTAGCCACCGAGTAGCCAATTGCCCAAGAAGTATACCCCTTGAGATTAATCACGTCATATGCACTGCCGATAACTGCTTTGTGAATGTTCTCCAGGGTCTCCTTTTCGTAGGCAATATGCTGATTCTGCAGGAAGCTTAACACCGGCACTCCACCAACACTAATGCTAGACCACAGTGCCACCGAACTGTCTCCATGCTCACCAACTATGTAGGCCTACAAATTTTTTACGAGCATTTAGGAAATGGAGAGACATGAGAGTTAATTGTGTTCTTGGAACAACTAAAAATAAAAATCAAACTGACCTGCACATCTTGAGCAATGACGTCCAAATGATCAGCGATCAAGAACCGAAACCTCGACGAATCCAAGTTCGTACCCGAACCGATGACTCGATTTGATGGAAATCCCGATAGTTTCCAAGACACGTAAGTTAGCACATCTACCGGATTCGACACAATCAATAAAATCGAATCTGGCGAGTACTTTGCTAGCGGAGGTATAATGTTCGAAAACATAGCAACGTTCCTCTGCAGCAGATTCAGCCTAGACTCGCCAGGGTTCTGACGGGCGCCAGCAGTGACGATACAAAGATCAGATCCAGCAGTCACGGAGTAATCAACGGAAGCGTTGATTTTGGTGCGTGGAAGGAACGCCGCGGCGTGTTGCAGATCGAGCATTTCGCCATGAAGCTTGTCAGCCTTGGCGTCGACGAGGGCAAGCTCGTCGACTAAGTCCTGAGTGAGGATGGTTTGAGCGATTGCCATGCCAACATTACCGACTCCAATGACGGATACCTTCGTGTGGCGCTTGGTGGGGGAAGGTGGGGCGGTGTTCTGGATGGGCTTGAAGAAGGATTGAGACAGGTCTAGACCACCTGGACCCAAAGAAGAAGCTGAAGAACTCTTTTGCATTGTAACAATAGAAAACCTGAACTGAATGGGACTTAAAATTAAGTTGATTTGCCTATGGATTTCGTTCGACTGTCTCGTTCAGGGATTTATAGTTAAAAGAGGAAAAGAGGGTTGTCCGTTGCGTGGAGAAGAAGAAGGATGTTGCGGGATATTCCGTTTTCAGTTTTTTCAATAGTCAATATTCTTTCTGGAAGACGGAACCAGCACTTTCCTTTTCCGTGGCAGGCTTTATACGTTTTAACAGTCCAAGGGCCACGCGCCATTCTTCTCTGAGGTTCATAGCAAGATAGCTAGATAATTAAGAAAAAAAATTAAAAATTAGAAAAATATAATAAAAAAGTTGTAGATGCTAAAAAAATAAAAGTAAATATAATTTTTAAATAAATTAAAAAGACATTTATGCATTAAAAGAAATACAAGCATTTAATTTGTAGCAGAAAGCATATATATTTTGAATATAATTTTTTAAATTTAAAAATATTGTTTCTTCATTTAAAACAAAAAATAAATAATATATCAACCAAACAAAATTTTAATTGGCCACAATTCCGGTTCTTATTTTCATTGGATGGGGCATAATCAATGGCGGAGCAATTTGATGGATAATTGCACGCGTTTCAATTGCGAGTGGATTTTGATCTTCTCCGTGTCGGTTGGAATGAAAATGATTGAATTTTCCATTAGTTTGGGTGCAAGTCACTTCACGTGGTGCGCCCTGGTCGTACGATATATCCATGCGACAAATTCCAATCCGTGGGCTGCCATGCGAACCTAAGACGGTGCCCCCTACCAATCCATTTTGATTTTTTAATTTCTCATTTTACTAATATTATTATTTATATGTGATAAAATTAATCCAAATTTAAAAACCGAATTATAATTTGGATATAAAAGAAGAAATTATAAATATTTATATTTAAATCTCATATTTATTAAATATTATTTTTTAAAAATAATTATACGAATCATTTTAATTAGGTTTTGATTTTTACTTACCATAGTAATTAGTTTACTTTTCATTAAGCAACATTGGAAGAAAGTTGACTGCTCAAACAACAGCGCCTAAGCCCCCTGATTTGAGTTATAAACGACTAATATAAAGAGCAATTGCCTTTAAGACATTGAAAAACTCAAAACGTGTGGAAATTAGAGTCCCTCTTCTCCAAATTTCAGCAATATAGAACTCTCATTTGCCTCCAATTTCTACGACACCATCATATTCCATGAAGGAACAGACTAACTTTTTAGAACTGTTCTTGCTGATTGCTCTAGAATAAAAGAAAAAGAAAATTTTGGAAGAACATGCAAAAACCTGGGGCTCTTTTCAACTTTCAACTTTCAACTTTCAACTGTCAGCCTAACCAGAGGTAGAGATGATTTGACCTACTATAAAATTTCTGAGAAAATCTTCTTTTTCTTTAGCCAATTTGCCAGCCCAAGTTAAAAGCAACACCGGCAGCTTGCTTTTGGTGGGCTTAAGAATTGCTAAAAACCAGCCCAAACAATGTTGAAGCAAAACGCCTAAGCCTAACCATTGTTAACCAAGCCCAAACTAGAGCTTTTATTAAAGAGAAAAGCAGAGCCCAATATGGGGAGGATTTAGCCCAGAAGGATTATAATTGAAAACGATGCAATGCAAACAGCGCCCGAACCTCCGGGTGGGTTGGCTAACATCTTTGTGCAACCGAGAGATATATTTCGAGTGATAAATGATAAAACAAAGTACTTTAGCATTGGGGGGAAATCTTAAAATTTATATACAATATTCAATTGTACACCATTTCATTTTCAGGTAATTAAATAATACTAGCAATAACGAAATTACCACCACAAGCCAATGGAAATGGTAATGCTAGAGACAATACATTGGTACGGTGATACGAGGAAAAGATAAAAGCGACGTCCGAATGAATCTATGAATGGCTACCGAGAAATATGTCCCCAAATGTGTTCTCCCCACTGTAAGTAACATAAAGAAATCCATCTTCATCCTTCTTCTCCTCGTATATGGCAGACATAATGGTACCTGCAAAACCAAGGAAAGAGTTATCCCTCTTTGAAAGCAAAGGTAATGCATCGAGCTGGTTTGCAAGGCATTACCAGTTGATGGGAGTACACTGTCCACAAATATGAATATTGCTTTTTCTGCACTCAGTTTGATCCTTTTACGGATGACATATACCAACTGTCCAACAGTCAAGTCAGCTGGGACAAGGTACCTGTAAATTTCGGAATCATATTATGTGTACACGCTCTCTATCAAAGACTACAACCAATTACTATGAACCAGCCATGATTTACTCCAGGACAAAGCTTTCAAAAAGGAAACGATGATTGCAGATGGAAAACACCAATACGTGTAAATAAATAAGCAATTTGAATGATTGCATATGTCCAAGGCAACCAACTGGCATTAAAATACAGGGAATAGCTTCTACATTTACATGGGAATCATAATACAACAAAGAAATGGTAGGATCATCAGCATTATTAACGTTATCAAAACTGTCTCACACCATCATAACACCCCTAATCCTTGAAAATGCTTCTTTCTAGCTAGGGATGTCTATCATCACAACTATTCTGCCAGGTGTAGATGCAATACGACAGAGATAGAGAATTCAAACAAACTAAAACAAGATGCTGTTTTACCAGAATAAGGAATTGAATCAGGATAATCTAAAGCCATGAATAAGATATCAATGAAGCTTACTTTTTCTTGTCTATGGTTGGTATATCACTTCTCTCTGCCTTCTCCACAATCACCTTAAACATAAAAGAGGATAATAAACAAGTCAAGCTTGGAAAAACAGGCAAAGGATATATTTAACACTTACAATCACCAATATACAGGCCTATCGCAAAAGTAGCATATATTAGATGAAAATTAACAACAGATAAATTAAGATTGAAAGTAAAATTCAATCCTTACCGGGATTCTATCAGGGTATTTCTGCCTAATCCTAGCAGCCTCTGCCCTTCTCTTCTCTGAAGCCAGAACCAAAACAAAAACGCATAAACTTCAAAAATATAAATAATTCATTTCCACATACATACCATAATTCACATTGATTTACAATACATAACGTAGACCTTAAATTAAAAAAAAAAGTTCTTTTAATCAAATTAATAACAATATAAAGGATTCCAGTACATACCAAGATCGTGCTCTTGCTTGAAGTAACTCTTTGCCATTCCTCCTGAAATCACCAACCAAAAATTAAGTCAAAACACTTGCTTTTCAAGAAAAATTCCTTGTTTTCTTGATGAATTTCCAAAGTCTTAAAAAGCCATGATGGTGCAAAACAGAGATATTATGGCCATCAATTCATGCACAAAACAATTCTAAATCAAAGATACAGAAGCAGAGTAAAGTCAACAAAACAAATATAAGCAATCCGAAACCACCTAGGTCTTATACCGATCACAAAGTTGTTTCCTTCGCACAATTTATGGAAGAAAAATGATCACATAACAAAAAGCCTCGAATTTCAACAAAAACTATCCTTGCTAATTACCCCACACACAAAAAAAAAAAAGAAATATGCATGAACTGATAAAATATAAAGGAAAACCCAGAAGGCAAACCTTGTGAAGATGAACCCAAAAAGAAAGCTTTTTTCTTGATCAAATAGAACTCTTCAACTTACTCTTCTACAGTTTCAGCCAAAGGTTTTTTTCTTTTTTTTTTTAGTTAATGATGTTGAAAGATTAACATATACCTTTTGGAATGCCTACCATGTAGTTACTCATAGGTATGAATAAACGTGGATTAGTTTTATTGGTTCTGGTTGGTTTAGGTTAACAAATCCTAGTTGGTTACGGTGAGACGACAGAACATTTTGATCTGTATCTGTTTTTTGGATAATGGCGGATATGTATGTGCAACGGACGGCTAGTAGTATGATGATCATGGGACGTGGACAATGAGTTGGGTCGTAGGGATGTTCACAGTGGATGGATAAATCATAAGAATATGCCCGGATCTCTTGCTGAATCAGCTTTTCTAGTTGGACCCTACACCCGGTCGGCTCGGCCTAGACCCCATTATCCTTTTGTTTTTAAAACCCCATTTATAGTTTGATTGGTTAGAAACGCATAATATGCTGAATTTAATTTAGTTAATTTATATTTTATTTTTATAAATTAATATTTAATAAATTTTAAATTTGAGCTTAACTTAAATAATTTATTCACTTTTTTAAAAAATAAACTTTTGTAAAACTTAGATTTGATTCTTAAAATTTACAAATTTTCTTGTAGGCTTTGGTTTTTTTTTTGTGTAAAAAAAATATTTAATAAATATAAAATTCAAGATTTATAATTCTTTCTTTTATTGTTAAACTTAGATATCTTTTATATAAAAAATATAAAAATAAGAAAATTAAATTGTCCTTAATTTACCTAAAGAAGGGGGAAAAAAAGGATTATTAATCATTGTTAAGCAGTGGTGATCGTGGTCTATCTTCATCTTATTTTCCAACCATTCCTCTCTTATTCTTTGGGTAACTTGGAAAATCTTAAAGGAAATGGTGCCAAAGGTCTAGTACTTTGTAGAGATTTAGACAATGCGCACCTCCCGACCAAAGTTTTAATGGATCACAATTCTGTGATTCACATTCACATGGGTTTGAAGGCATGCGGTGAACCTCAAAAGTACAAGTTCATGAATCAACAAAGCAAATCCGAAGCTGATAGTAGTGAAGAGAAGGGAAACAAGAAGGCAGTTAGGTATCCTAAGCTAGTTGTCTTGTCTCCATCTATTTCCAACCCCAACTAATTAAATTTGTAGGCCAGACACTTGTCCCCGTCCATACTCTCATGCTCGCTGATAATAAATTTCGGATGTAGGCTCATTGATCAAGGCTTTCTCACGTCCGAACACTTTGATCTTTAGCCACAAGGGTCGATAAAGACATTTTCAAAGATATCTTGATTCTTCTTCCCCGTAGAGGTAGATCAGATTGCCACACTTTAGCCCAAGCATAAATAAACCCAGGCTCTTTCTTCGAGGTGCTCTTTCTTTTAGGCCCCTTAAGCCTAATAAGAAAAAGCCACCCTGAATTAATTTTGTTCTCAAACTAACCGGCCCAAATCCACCTAATTTGAGTTCTTTGTACGATGTACCTCGGTTAAATTTAATAATTCATATATTTATATAGTATAAAATATTAAAAATTAATATATTTATATTATACTTTTATAAAAATTATGTATCAAATTTTTTTTTAATATGAAAATATAATTTTTTTTTATTTTTTAAATTTATTTATAATTTTTATTATTTTTGTATTTATTATTTTATTATTATTTTATTATGTTATCGTATCATGTTACATGTTTAAAGTCGTGAGATATATCATCAGTGGAGTCTGGAGAACTCCTAGGGCCTTGACATATCTTTCTTTTTGATCGTCAATTAAAAATGTCCAAATCTTCTTACTCACTGCAAATTGCTAGAAAAAGATCTATATAAAGTGATTGCATGCCATGTGTTAAGGTCTTATCCATCTTTGATAGTTGATCCCCATGTGTATTGTCTACCATTGCAATTTTCCCAAGTTTCCAAACAAGAAGAAAATAAAAACACAAAGAAACTGATAAGAAATCTTTCCAACTCAACTCTATTTAAGACCTGTGGAATTCATAACCCTTTTTGTTGTTAGAGACGCATACAACAAGAAAAGTTTAATCTTAATTTTGGAGGGAACAGATAGTATGCTGAGCCACACCATTTTGCAAAGGGGAAGAAATAAAATGGGCAAAGGCAAAAGTTTAGATTCAACCAACAAGCAAAAATCCCAGCCAAAAGCAAAGCTTGTCTCTTCCTCTGGTTAGCACTTTTATTTTAAGAGTTTATTAACCTGAATGTCTGGTGCCAATCTTAATCACTTGTATTTTCATGCTTTTTTTCTTGTGGCCACCCCACGACACACACCCATCTCATCATGCCCTATTATCTACTAAAGCCATCAAACACTTTTTAGTCACATGCAATAATTGGTTAATTAAAAAGTTTTTTTGTCATAACGATGACCCAAAATGTAGTTATTTTTATTTAACTTTATTTATTGTATTGTAATAGTAGTAAGTTTTTAATACAAAAATTATTATAATTTTAAAATTAAAAAAATTATACGAATTAAAATTTAAATATTAATGGGATATTATATTTTAAAGGTATTGCATAATCTAAGTTAAACTTTAATTTATAATAATAGTAATTTAAATTAGCAATAAAGACCTGTTTTGAATGAAAAATAATTAATTCTATTGCTTTTGTTCTAAGAAAACACCAAAAATGTTCTAATAAAACTTAACTAAGTATTATTTTTCATGCAAACCCTAGGCAGGATTGAAGTGTTTGGGATTTGTTTATCCTTCCTCAAGCAAACATAATGCATAAACAAATTAAATGGTGGGTTGAACGGGAGCTCTATTTGGGTAGAAGAAGATTGAGGAAGCTATGATTTTTTAGGCTAAAGTCAGTATGATATATCATTATCATAATGGTTAAAAGCTGACCAAAGTTGCATGAAATAATTACTACAAACAAAAAGTCCACAGCTTTACAGTTTGAAAGGTCATTAAAGATCAGTAAACTGATTTAAGCATTCCAATGAAAAATCGAAAATAAAACATATATTATATTGAAAAGATCTTGAAAGTTAACTGATCTATGTTTTTTATTCATTTTATATATGATGTGAAAACTCCATACCCCAAATCTAAAATCAAGCAAAAGCTGCTTCGTTATGATCCTATCCTTCTGATGAATGAATCTTTTATTTGTAAAACTGAGACCCAGGCTCCAAGGAAAACAGCCTTAGATTATTTAGCTAGGGTTCAAGTCTTTTTATAAGCTAGAATTATTTTTAGTCCTTTTAGTAGATTCATAACTTCAACAAGAATTTCGTTTGCGTGTGTGTGTGTGCATGGAGGCACTTATGCTTTGAGTTTTGAACAGCAATCTCCATGTTTTTATGACTTTTTTTTTTTGTATTGTTTGAAATTTATCTACCAAATCAATTTGTCCTCATTATAATCAATGTTTAATCAACCCCACCAGCCAAGCAGAAGAAATACGCAATCTTTGCTATGAGCATTTTCATGATCTTTTTGTTTGTTTCATTTTTCATCATGCATTTTTCCTTGTAAGTTGATGTTTCTGGTTGCTTTTCTAAAGCCAGCAAATAAAGCAAGATAAGCTGGCCTAGCAAATTGCGGCTCCTTGTTCCTCATTTCCCAAATTTTTGCTGTGTTTCTTTTTCTTTCTTTAATAAATAATCCTAATTGGAAAGAAAGTTAAAATCTTCTAGTACTACTCAACTTTAAAGATCTTATTATATAAAAATGGAAAATGGGGCAAAATGTGGAATTGGAGCCTGCAATTTCTGGCCTTAATCAGGGTAAAGAGATTGGCAACCTTGTCTTGACCACTACCCTAAAAACAATGAGAAAAAACCAACAGAAATACAAAGAGAAGAAAATTGAGTAGTGGGAGCAAAGAGGAGTAAAGTTGTGTGTCACTTTCCCCTCCATAAAATGGAAGGAGAGGTTTTCGTTTAGGATCACAAGGAACTAGGGATAAAATAAAACCTCATTCCCACTGACATCATGTTTTTCCTAAACAAATTCAAAGAGGCATGTCCCCTCCATACAATTTACCCCTTTAAAAGAGTATTATATAGACAAGCGGGACACCTCTTTTAGGGCTATGCTTCCAACACTGCCATTGAAGGGTTATTATTTTTGTTTTCTTCTTCCTCTTGGAGACAATGGTACAGGGAAAAGACACAGAGATCCATTTGAGACAGGACCAGTCAAAGTGGGTTAATTTGTTTTAGTGTTATGAATTTTATGCTGAATTTTTTTTTAGAAGGCTGAAAAATATAAAGGTTTTGAAGAAATAGGCGTTTTTATAGCTGGCAAAGCAGAATTTAGATAACCAGATTGGCTTGACTTCGAAAATTTAGGTGTTTGATAAGATGTGGGCCCTGTAATGCTGCAACCTAATCTATTAGTTTAATATCGGCTTAAATATAAAAACATTTGAAACTAAAGTTAAATTATTATCTAAATCCTTATCATTTAATTATCATATAAATAAAAAATAAAAAGATTAAAAATAAATTAAAAATAGTCCAAATTGAAGAGAAAATAAAAAAAAAATCATTTGCCATAATTTAGATATGTGAAATGTAAGCCTAATTGTGTATGGGTTAGAAAAATTAAATTTTTAAATCTAAAAAAAATCAAAATATCTAAAGGTAAATTATGAAAAATATTGATACAAATAATAAAAAATAATATCATGATTAAAAAAATTAGATAAAAAGATTATTATTGATAAAAATAAATAACGTAAAAACATTCAAACTACAACTTAAGTTTCTTATTTGATTTTTTATGTAGCCGACCCTAAAATATGAGATACATGACTAAGATGTTATTGTTCTAATCCCTCCAACATTCATTTTTATCTAATTGAATCTTCAATTCAATGAAAATTAATTACTTGAGTCACTTTATTATGACACACTTAATCAATTTTTGTTTACTTAAGGATTCAATTTGATAAAATTAAATGTTTGAAAATTCAATTGATTGTAATAAAAATTTAAATAATTATTTAATTTTAGTTTAATTTTTTATTATTATATCTTTATATAAGAAGAAAAGCAATTATGATCCATTTTTTGCATTTCTTTTTTTCACTTTTCCTTTGCCCAGCATATTTCACAGACCAATGGGCACTTTAATACTACTTAAGTATGTACACTAAACTTTCATTTTCAGTGCATAAGTAGTGGAAAAAGACTTTTAAAACTATGTAGATTAGAGCAAATTAAGTGAAAAGAAAAAGAAGTGATAGCAAACAAAAGAAAAATGTGGTAACGTAGCTATATATCTACTTAAGTAGTTGAGCAAGATTTTCAATTATTTGCTTTTTCCTACATCAAAACCCACTTTTCAATAAATGTTGCTTTCATTTTGATCGGATAAATGAAAACAAGTAATTCATTCGAGACAATTGATGAAATCTCACATTAGCCTAATTAATTATTGTAACATTGGAACAATGATGGAATTATGATTTGAACAATGATGCTAATAAAACATACTGTTTATGTAGTTGGGATGTTACATATCAATCTAATCACAACTAATTAAACAAATTAACTTACTAAAAAGAGATTATTAAAGCACACGAAAGATAATGATTTTTATTAAAGATGTGATTAGTGGGTGATTATCGGATTTGTGGAACCCAGTAAATTCCATCTCGATTGTAAAGATAAATGTGGTTAATCTTTAAAAGGTGAAAAGTAATGAATTGAAAAGTATTTTTTTTTTTTTTTAAGTTTCTAATGATCCAATTTCGACAATCATCAAAGATTTATGTGATGACAAATTGACCCCAAAATCCCAGTTAATGGTGATTCCTATTGAGAAACAGGTTTGGGTATGATTAGGTAAATATTAATTTTTGACCAATAAAAGTAGGCTTTCAAGCAAATTATTTGCCTTCAAATTATGATAATTCATCCTTTTTAAAAGTAAAAAAGAATATAATAATTTAGACAATACATGCGGATAATCATTAGATTCTGTTATTTGTAATTATAAATTTTGAATTTTTTTGATAAATGACTGACCAAAAAGTCAAATTATTTCTTCATCAACGTTCAATCAACTTGATTAAATTAAAAACATAGATTAAAATTTTGTATTATCATCAATATAAAACCAGAAATGGTAATCACTAAACTTTTTAAAACGTGATAAATGTTTGCCGAACTTTAAGGTGTACATTTTGTAAAGTAAATTTTTTTGTTCCAAAATATTTTTTATGAATTAATTATTGGGAGTTTATTTTTTTATTTTAATATATTTAATAACAAATTTTAAATTTTTTTATAAAAATTTCGTAATTTTTAATGTAGAAAAAATCATAAAAATTAATTTTAAAATATAAAAAAATAAACATAATTTTCAGACATTTAAAAAAAAGAAACAAAGATAATAAATTCTTTAACTAAAAGTATATATTTTCATCATCAAACGTCTCAACTCTCAATATTTAAATTCATAATTAAAAAATAAATTTCATTTAAAATTCTTTGTACACAAATTAAAAATTTAATGAGATATAAAATCTTTAAGTACAAAATAAAAATTTTCATTATGAAATAATTAACTTTATCATCTTTCATCAACAATAACATTCAACTTTTAATTTTAATATCAGCACGTAATCTCAAATGCCAAAAAAAAGTTACCACCTTTCTTTCAAAATTCAACCGATGAATAATAATTAATAATATCAAGATTAATTTTCATATCGAGAACTAAACTTGAGATGGAGCAAGATATCGTGATAAAACGGGGAACAATGTTCAGACAAAATGATAATCTTTTTAGCTTTAACTCCAACCTCTGTCGCATTCAAAGGCTTATTGTACTAACTACCAACAACAGCTGCAGCTCGCAAAACTTTCGTGGCAAACTCTGATATTATCTATTGATCGTAGGGATGTTTCCGTCATATAGGTAACTTTTAGAAAAAATCAACTATTTGTATATGCTAAAGCAAAATCAAAATATTAAATATTAGTGTTAAAAATAAATTTTTAATACAAAAATTATTTTTATTTAAATATAATATTAAACAAAAAATTTGGATCTTTTAATTTAAAATTTTAATTTTTCAACCTAAATGAAAAAACTCTTTACAATATGCTTTTATGATAAAATTTCACATTAATTTTATTAATAATAAGTTGATGTGATAAAACAATCAATAATATCATGAAATGTATCATTTTGTTTAATAATTAATATTTTATATCAATTAATTTTTAATCAATTATGTTAATTAATAATATAAAATACTTAAAAAAATAAAATTCAAACATCTAATTATAATTTATTTATATCTACCAAATCTGTAAAAATAACATAATTCAAAAATCAAATCAGATATTAACCCGACATAAAATAATAAAAAGCTTACACTTTTTTCCCAGCAAAGAAGCAGCTCTCCTTCGCTGCTTTTTACTAACCGGGCTTTCCAGCCGGAGTCTGATAAAAAAAAACGCAAACAGAGCTACCTGTAAATCAATCAAACAACGGAAACCACAATGCCTCTCTGTCCCTCACCTCGCCGCCATTCGCACAAATAAGACTTGAGGCAATGACCTGCAAAGACCAACGCGCTGTTAGGCCACGGTCAGCCACTCCTCCTCAAAGTGGGGCCGTAATCCTGAAAAATGAAAATGATTGGAGCGTGTTTCGAAATCGCGGTGAGGGTCGGCCGCAAGCATTCTTTTCGGAGTTGCAAAAATGAAGTTGGTGATATTTTAGCTTCTATAACACTTGAATTAGCACTGATATTTTGGTTAAAAAATTTCTTAAAATTTCAAGGTTTTGGATTTAATTTAATTCTATATTAAATTTATTTAATTATATTTTAATTAATTATTTAATATTTTTTATTTACTTATAATTTCATAAAAAATTTGAATTAAAAGATAACAAGAACGGGGTTAAATGATTTTACTGTATAAAGTAAATATAAGAAAAATACATAAACAAAGGAAAATATTAGTATATGAAAATGACAGAAGGAAATTCACTCCCTTTCAGCTTACATCCTAAGATAAAAGCACATGAGTTCAGCTAAAAATACGTGATTTGTCTTTGTCTTGTTGCTTTTAAAAAAAAAAAAAAAAACGAGACAATGCTAAATATAATCATATACGATACACTAACCATTAAAAATTATCACAATAATTTCAACTCTTCATTCCTGTTACGTGCTATCCATTTCTACACTAATCATTAAAATAGTATGAATATTAATGTGAAATTTCAAAGCACGTGGAAGAAGATACCCTCTTGGTTTTGTAATAAATGTGAATTTAGCAAGAATACACTTTGTCCGATTTTTAATTTAATTAATTTATGTAATAATTTTAAAAATTATGGCATTTAGTATATTAAAAATTCAAATATTTAAATTTATAATTTTTTCTATTATCATAATATAACCTCAGTTTATAAAGGATTTGATGTTAAATATTACTTTTTTTTCAGTATTATATGTAATATATGAAGCCGAGTTCGATGAGTGAAGAAGAATTTATTATTAACTTTTTTTTTTTGTGAAAAATGTTTTTTTTTTAATTAGACGCGCATTTTGCTATGGGACAAGTTTTTTTTTTTTTTTCACCAGACAAACATAACGATATTTATTTTTCAATATAAATTATAATTTAATTATATATAAATGTAGTTTTTTTATTAAATTAAAATATTAAATAATATTTTTATTAATATATATACATATATAAATATAAATTAAATATATATTTTTATATATCTCAAAGAGAATTAGATACAACACTCCAAATCCAATCTCAACTTGATTTAAATTATTCAAACAAATAAAACTTATTCCCATTGTTAAAAAAAACTGCATTAATTAGATCATAGTGAATTGAAACTCATCTGATATAGGTTTTTTTTGTCATTTCTAAATTCATTATTTTTTTTACAAAATTTATCTAATAAATAAAATTTAAAAAAACAAAAAAATAAAAAAAATCAAATGGAATGGTACATAAATTTATTAAATTAAGATATTAAATAAAATTTTTAATAAAATTAAATAAAAATAAAAATTATTATTATATATATCAAAATCGAGACATAATACTTAAAATCTTGCTTTTACTTGAGTTTGATTAAAAAAAATTCAATCTAAATTATCTTAATTTTAAAAAAATGCACTAATTAAATTATAACGATTTGAAAACTTACTGAATACATATTATTTGATCATTTTTATTTCAATTGATATTTTTATTATAAAATTTATCTAATAAAATAATAAAATTAAAAATTAAAAAAAGAAACCTTTAAAAAAGTGAAATCTTTAAAAGACAAAGAAAATGAAAAAAATAAAAAAAGGGACAAAACACTTTAAGTTCTTCTCCAATTTGATCTCATTTAAAAAAAAAAAATCCTGCATGATTTCAGTTTTTTTAGAAAATGCATCTATATAGTTTTTTTAAAAAATGCGTTTATATTGGTCTATTGCAAATTAAAATCAATAGAATAAAAAATTTTACAAAATTTTACAAAACACTTATGACTTTTTTACAAAATGTATTTAATAAAAATTTTTAAAATAGAAATAAACTAAAAAAAAAAAAAGAAAAAAAAGTAAGGATGTACGCCAAGTGAACACCTTCTCTTTCAAAGTGTCAAGTCAACATCTTCTTCTTTCCCCTTCTCCACAAAATTAGCTGTATAGATAGTAAATCAGCAGATGACCCAAAGAAAGAAAAAAAAAAAAATAGTAGCGCAAAATGACCCCCTTGATAGGTAATAAAGATAAAACATGTGGGCAATTCAGGGGCACTCGGAACATTAACTTTTTGGCTTTTTCACTTTTACTACAGCAGGCTCCTAGTCTGTCTAAGTGAAAAAAATAAGTGTAAATCTTTCATTGATTTGGGCGCCCTGCATTTACTGCCACGTTGCAGAATGAAAAGTCCATATTATAGACTGATACTAGCAGGAGTTTTCATTTCTTTTAATTTCATGGCATTTTTTAAAAATTTTACTAATAAATAAATTTAAACCACTTTTAAGTTAATTAAATTATTATTTATAAAAATATTTTTATATTAAATGAAGTAGTTGATAGTTTATTTTATAAATTTCAAAATATTAAAAATATTATTTAATATAATAATTTATAAAATATCTATAAAACATTTGTTAATAACTTTTATATTTTTAATCATTTTTATTATTAGTACTACCAGTAAATAAATTTAGCTCTTTTTTTTTTTTTAAATGTGAAGTCTACACTCTACATCAGTCATTAATGAAACAAAATGTTCTTGATAAAAAAAAAAAACAATTTAGTCACAATGGCTATAAATGAAAGCAAAGTGAATTTTTTTTTTATAAAACATGTCCTAATTTAAGAATAAAAAAGAAATTATAAATATTAAAATTAAAAATAATTTAATATTATATTTTAAAAATAATTATATAAATTAATTAAATTAAATTTTAAATTCAAGAAGAGTGATTAATTAAACCCTAATGTATTTGTTAATTTGCCCAAAAACAAAGAAGTTGAGACATGGAGGGGCTGTAATGTAAATACGGGGAGAAAATGCCCGGATGGTGAGGAAAATGGAGCACTCAGATGGGGCTTGCAGTTACCACTCACCCTTTTTTTTTAGGGCAGGAGTAGCACTAGTATTATTATTATTTTTTTTAAGGACCATATACCTCCTAAAATAAGGGAAAGACAATTCAATATTACCACGATAGGGACACGAGATGGATATCTATATATATATATATATATATATATACGGGCTACGGGCTAGAGAGAGAGAGAGAGAGAGAGAGATGGGGAAGAGGATGAGCACTTTATTACTTTTTGGGAGCCTGTATTTGCACCCAAAAAATTTTCATTATATCCCATTAACATTCCGAATTTAAAAGTTAAAAATTAATTTTTACTCATCACACTTGTATAATCTTAAATTTCATTTACCTTAAATACCCTCACACTTCTCTCACACTATTTTCCTGCCTCTCATACCATTTCCTTCTTAAAAGTCTAATCACTCTAATATCTCAAATCATAAACTTTAAAATTCAATTTAATGTTATTAAGTTTCGGAGTTAATTAAATCATTAAATTTTTTATTTTTATTTTTGTTTTTGATTTTATTTGAATTTAATTAAATTATTTTTGATTTTGCAAAATTTTAATAAAATCTTGTACGTGAAATAATTGGTTCCAATTTTATATTTTCATAAATTTTTAAAATTTACATTTATGAAAGTTTGTGAATGAATATATGATTACAAATTTTTAAATTTTTAAAAATTATTGAAAATATAAAATCTTGAAGCTTCTAAAAAATGCTAATAAAATTTTAGAAATTATAAATTGCTAAAGCATTTAAATCATAAATACAAAATTAAAAATTTTAAAGATTTTAGAAAATATAAATCTAAAATTTTTTAAAGATTTTCAAAATATAAATAAATGAAGAGAAATAGAAATAGGAATAAAAAAACTGAAAGGTAATTTGTTAAAAGGGTAGTGAAATAATTTCATTTAAGAATATTTTTATAATAAAATTAAGATCTGAAGAGTATTTGTGGGGTGCGAAGCTCACTCTGCCTCTTTCTTTTTAAATGATGAACGCATTCATGGCAGAACATAGAAGGGTACAGAGTGCTGCTACGAAACAAGGGTAGAAGGAGAACAACAACAAAAACGGAAAAAAAAAAAAAAAGAATAACAAGTGAAACTACATAGTTAGCAGCAAACAACAAGAAACGGCAACATCAACAATAAGGCCATAAACTCCACCCAGAGAGAGGGATGAAAGAAAAAAAATTGTAAAAAAAAATGAGAGATGGAATTAAAAAAATGGAGTTGTTCTAAGATTGAGTAGGGGAAATAAAAGGATGGAGCTTAAGAGGAAGAGAAAGAACTGGGTGAAGGACAGCAAAAGGAGCTATTTTGATGAAATGGGTCTTTTTTTATTGAAGTTGGGAGATTGATTTCATGGCATGCAAAGAAAGATGAAGTGGGTTTGATTAATCTTCAAGGAAACCATATATATAATTTCTTTTGGTCTTGCTTTGTAGCAAAAAAAAAAAAAATTTCTTTCCCTTATCTCTGATCCTCGCGAAGAACAGCGTCTTTATCTTTTCGTTTGTATACAATACAAATGCACTTTCAGTTACAGGCTGAAGGGGCGGTAGAACGCGCGGGTTTTGCTTCGATTTGTCAACAGGACAAGTGGATAAAGCAGCAAGAAGCTAATAGTTTTAGCTTTGCGAACAGCTTCTACTACAACAGCGAGCAAGAACCAACTTCTGTTCTTCATATGAGAAGAAGCCAAAGCCCGCCCACATCAGCATCCACTCTCTCTTCTTCTTTCAACGGCGGAGCCGCCGCTGCAGGCGGCGGAGGTAATTCCATCGACAACACCAACACCACGGCGGCAACCATAGCACCACCTGAGATTCCACTTCCAAACAACAACAAAGAAGAATGGGCCACGGAGCTTCAACCGATCCCGAGTGAACTTGACCTTGTTCCAGGGCCTGGAGGTGCTCAAAGATGCAATCTTGGATTGGAAGATTGGGAGACTATGCTTTCTGAATCAGCCGTGTTACCAAGCCAAGACCATTCGCTTCTGCGATGGATCGCTGGTGACGTGGATGGCTATTCTTTTGGTCTCAAACAGCTGCTTCAGTGTGGGAGTACTGGTCCTAATCAGTGTCTAGATTTTGAAGGCAATGCAGGGTCGGGGGTCGTTGATCAGGGTCCAGGGTTTGACCCAATTCCTTGCCTTGTTAGTTCTGGTCCTGGAAATGTAGTTTCAAGTGCTGCTCCTAATTTGGGTGGTTTTCCTGGTTCTGGGTTTGTGCCAAATTCCAACAAAAATGGGAATGGAAAGATTGGTTCAGTCATGCCAAGTTGTTCTTTAGTTGATGCGGTTAACAATCACAAGGTTCTTGGTGCTCCTGTTGGGTTGAATACTAGTATTCAAAATCCAATGTTTACTTCTCCCGGAAACAGTATTGGTCTTCCTGTTTCTTTGCCTGTGCTTTATCAACATCAGCAGCAAGATCAATATCTTGAAAGCCAAGAAGAGAAACCTCAGATTTTGAATCCACAGGTTTTGATGGGTCAGCCCCAACATCCTCAAAATCCAAACTTTTTCTTGCCATTACCTCAAGAACAGCACCTTCTTCAGCCTTTACCAAAGCGCCTCAATCCTGGTAACTTAGAACTTTCTTCTCAGATCCCAAATCTCCCATTTTCTGATGCCGGACATGAGTTGTTTATGAGAAAGCAGCAGCAACAACATATGGGGTTTCCTCAGGGAGTTCAGTTTGTTCCTCAACAGAAGCCGCTGATGGTGGCAAAACAGAAAGTGTTGGGTCCAGAAGAGGAGATGGCTCAACAACAGCAACAACATCAGTACCAGTTATACCAGCAACAACAAGCCACATTGTTCGACCTTATTTACAAGGCTGCAGAGTTGGTAGGAACTGGTAATTTTTCACACGCGCAAGGGATATTGGCGCGGCTCAATCACCAGCTGTCTCCAGTAGGTAAGCCCCTTCAAAGGGCTGCTTTCTACTTCAAGGAGGCTTTGCAATTGCTTCTCATGAATAACCCAGTCTTTCCCCCGCCTCCAAGGAGCCCCACCCCTTTCGATGTTATCTTCAAAATGGGGGCTTATAAGGTCTTCTCTGAAGTCTCTCCCTTTATCCAATTCGTTAATTTTACCTGCAACCAGGCCCTCCTTGAAGCTCTTGATGATGCTGATCGGATTCACATTGTGGACTTTGATATTGGATTTGGTGCTCAATGGGCTTCCTTTATGCAGGAGCTTCCCATGAGGAGCAGAGGAGCTCCTTCATTGAGAATTACTGCCTTTGCTTCACCTTCAACGCATCATCTTGTTGAGCTTGGGCTTATGCGTGAAAATCTTATGCAATTTGCTAATGAAATTGGTTTAAGTTTTGAGCTAGAGGTGCTTAATTTTGATTCTTTAGATCAAACCCCGTATTCTCTGCCAATGTTTCGGTCAAATGAAATTGAGGCAGTTGCGGTGAATTTTCCCATTTGGTCTTCTTCCAAACAGCCCTCTGCTTTGCCCAACCTTCTGCGCTTTGTGAAGCAGCTTTCGCCAAAAATTGTGGTGACTTTAGACCAAGGGTGTGATAGAAATGATCTGCCATTCCCACAACATATAATCCATGCGTTTCAGTTATATATAAACCTATTAGAATCACTTGATGCCGTTAATGTGACTTCTGATGCTGTGAACAAGATTGAGAGGTTCCTTCTTGTGCCAAGAATTGAAAGTACTGTGTTGGGGCGTTGGCATGCACCTGAGAAAATGCCTCTTTGGAGGACACTTTTTTCCTCAGCTGGTTTCACCCCTTTAACATTCAGTAACTTCACTGAAACTCAAGCAGAATGTGTATTAAAGAGGGCCAAAGTGAGTGGGTTTCATGTTGAGAAGCGCCAGGCTTCACTTGTGCTTTGCTGGCAACAGAGGGATCTTGTCTCAGCTTCAGCTTGGAGGTGCTGAGGAGCAGCATCGGGCAGGCAGGGGAGGTTGGTTTCTTTAGCAACTCGCAATCCATCAACTCTATCCTGAATTATGAATTAAGTCAATAATTACTAAAATCTGCTGCTTTTATGACTTAATACTAGTGAATTGTCTTGCTTGTAAGTCTTCTCTGCTTGTTTTTCTAGCACAGACGCAATTGCCCGTAGAAGAAAACATCTGACTGGAAAAGTCAAAAGTCTGTTAGGGGCATATTGATATTTCTGCTATGGTAGTCTGATGTCTGTTGTTTTTTTTTTTTTTTTGGTGAGAAGCTGTATTTTCTTCTGGTTAAGGTGGTGATTTGTTGAATATTTGACAACAAATGCAAACTAAAATTGCAAATACAGATTACCAGAATTTAGTTTTATGTTTCTGGGGTGCTGTTGATAAGTTCTCAAATTGTATGTTAGTTTGATGTTTGAATCCAAATTCCTACTTTTCTACTATGTTGCATATAATGCATATTTTAATATGAGACGTCTATGCCTTTGCGTGTCGTCTGGAGCTATTGCCCAGTTTAGAACTGGTTCATTGATAACAAATGATTAAAAAAACTATTTTCTTGTGCATAGTTAGAGTAGTGATTTTTCTTGATGATGTTTAGATTTAGTTGAAAAGGTGATCAGATTGAAGAAGTGCTAAAGCAAGCAAGGAATCAGGAAAATGTGCCTAAGGTGGGGTGCCCTTGGCCTTTAACTGCCCTGAGAATATACCATTCCATCTTAGTGTTAAATATTTATGAATAGAAAGATTTCTTGGGGGGATATAGTGATTCCTTGATAAAGCAACATCCATTTGAATGTCTCCTGTGTTTTACCATCAACAAGCTGCTTCTTTGAAGTTTTTAGGTGTTTAAGTAGATGTTCTTAGATAGATCAGGTAAATATCTGTTGGAGTTTCCCTTTGGCATCCCATAAATTTCCACTCCTATCAAGAAAAAAAAAATACTGAAATATTTGTTATGTTAATGATTAAAGATGGGTGATGCTTTGAAATCTATCTAGCTTTACATGCAAAATCTGTCATAATAGAGTTCATATCATTTACATCTCCTTACTTCTTCACTCTACCTAGTCTTATCACAGGTTATATTGTCCAACCATATGGCCTGAAACCCGTTTTCTTTTTGTGTTTATTGTTGTGGTGTTGCCTTCAAATTATGTGTGATTTTATGTTCTACCCTGTGATGAGCTCAATAGTAAAGGTGTTCCATAGGGGGTTCACTATAGCATACTGCCAATCATTTGTTGGGTAAGTCACGATTTTCTTATCCAATGTTCTTTCAGTATCTTGTCGATGATTATGAGGTGTTACATTTAGTTTCCTTACCATGTTTTCTCACTTACTAATGGAGTAGTTCCAGCAGTTCCTACCATAAGTCAAATAAATTAGGGTGATCTAATCTTCAAATATATTTGTTGTCAGTGATTGTTCATTTGTTCTCTTTCTGAGGCTCTGATGGAACTGCCAATCTCTTGTTTAGGATCCCTTTTCAATTAGTTAATTTAAGTCAACCATTATTTGCTTCACTGATGGGTAGTTATAATCTGCTTAGATTGGGAATTAGTCTTTGGAATATCAGATAATGGCATCCCTAGATTCAGTGCTCTGAATATTATTTCCAGAATCAATATTATTAGAGCTACCCTTTTGCTTAAATCTTATCCTAATCTTCATTTAATAGAAAGTTATCTTTTTCCATTACTTAAAAGCATTTTTGCTGTGTCAGATTCTCTATTTGATTAAATAGGCAGTTAATGCAGAGATGGGTGTGAACATTCCATATCACCTCTTACCAAGTAGTAGCCTGTTTGTTACAGTGCCATGAAGAAATACAGGTAGATATGTCTTTAGCTGGAACTTTGACATGATATATAATGATATAATAAAAAAAATACAAAAATAATATGAATATACGAATTATCAAATTTATTGGAACCTGGTACATTTACCCTTACCAAGTTATCGCCACAAAGCTACTTGGTTCCTTCCCCTACCTTTCCCTGGGAGAGCTTCCTAGACATAAACCTAAACAGAAAACAACCTTGATTAGCTGACCTGACCTGTTATAAACAAAGGGTAAAAAACATTTGCTGCAACCTTGGAAGACAAATAGACAATAAACACGAAGACACCTAAGATTAACTATATTTTGTTCAAAGTCTCTTAAACAAATACTTGTCTTTTAGTACATTGAATTTGCCATTCCATTTTTTTTTTTTTTTTGTTGATTAGTTATTGGACATCTACTAATCAAGTCACATGGGTCATTTTTGATTGAACACCTTTCTTGATTAATTTAACTCATTTTCATATTGGAGGCGTCTAGTTTAATCTATTTCTTTTTTATGTGAATGCATAAATGATTGAATATTAAAATTCATGTGAATATTATATGTAGTTTATGGAGATAAAATATGATGTTAAATTCATGAGAACATGCTGAGTATGGACCGCGACAAAGATTAATCATAGCTTATATCCTTGCTCATTTTTTTAAAACAAATAAATAAACATAAATTATGGTTTTAAATAGATATGATGATCTCAAACACAATAAATTAATACGACATAAAAATAATATGAATAAAAGATATAAAAATAACGTGATTTAAAATTTTAAAAAAAATAATAAATAAATTTAACAAAATAAAAAAAATTTATGTTTTTATATTGATACAAATTATGATACGTAATTTTTATATAAAATATAATATAAATATATGAATTATTAATATTTTATATGATATAAATATATAAATTATCAATTAATTTTTTTACTCTACTAAGTTTACTAGCTGGTCTAATCTATAACTAAACTATAATTTATGAATATTACAATAAAAACTAAACGTAAGAGAGATGGTAGATGGATTTGATGAAGGAAAATTTTAATTATATTAATCTCCGAATGTAGAAATTACTAATAATAGTAATTAAACATAATTCTATTTTAATCTAAAGGCCCAGACAGTCTTCAGGCCCAACCCAATTGTACGGCTAGCTGTGAGCCATTTAAAAAATTAGTACGTCTATGAACTCTGTGTCTGTGATGAAGTGATCAGGACTGGTCCCTTTAGCCGTGGGGTCCTTTTCATGAGAGATTCTTATCAAAATCATGCCACGTGTACGGATGATATGAGGTTGTATTAGTAGTCCATGGTATCATTGAATTAAAAAAGAATTGAAAAAGGTTATCCTATTGTCTTGCATTGATTATTACTCAAGTCATTGTTCCAAGGAGGTTAAAAAAGTTAATGTTCTCAAGAGGGTTCTTAATTTACGTTTAATTAGTTTTTAACTTAGAATAAGTAATTGAGCAAGTTTTAAATTCATGTGTATTAATTGAGTTAAATTAATGTAGATTGAATAAAAGGGGCTGAATGTATTGAGTTAAATTTTAAATTATATTTTATTACCTTTCTTTGTTGTGAAGAAACAATCTTTTCAGAATCAAACAAAAGAATAAAATTAATGTAGATTGAATAAAAGGGGCTGAATGTAAAGCTCCATTCCAGCTGGTTTTGGTTGTAGCTAGTAGAGTTTCTTCGATCATTCAATTTGCCGCAGAAATTCTAGCTACTGTTAACCATCCATTCTTTTTAATCCATGCATGCACTTTTAATTAAGCCAAATGGGTTCTTTTTCCCTATTCAATATCTTCCTTTTTCACCTTTTTGGCGGTTGTTTGATCCAATCTCAAAGTTTTAATTCCGATCCCAATGCAAAACACGCCCGGTTCTCCTGTTTTCAAACATGACAGACAAGGGATTGCATGGGAAAGCAAGGTATCTTCATATTCTGAAACCAAGGTTTGGTTCTGGGTCCATGCCAATATGCCAGCCAAAACTCCAGGTAAAGTATAAATTAAAACATAGTCACCAAACCAAAGAAACTGAGCCATAATATTTAGGTTGCCATTGACTTTTTGAGTTCTATAATTGGCCATAAACGATTGTTTATTGCTTGCTTCTATCCATACTTCGTTTCTTTATATAGGGTTGACTCCAAAATGTTTCCAACCTCCAAGCACCAAGCAATCCAAGTTGACTCAAGAAAACAATTTCCTCTCCCTTTCCAACTAACAATGATGACTTGATGAGGATGTTCTGGATGTGCATGCCAAGATCGATTGTTTGATCAAAATCACTTTAATACAAATACTTGCGCCATCCAAGTCAAATAAACGTGTATATTTTATCAGTACATTTTTTTATATATCTTGACTTTTAGAATACAAAGTTTCGACAATTTTTTTTTATTCAACACAAAAGTTATAGCCTGTTTTTGGGAAGTCAAATTTGCATAGAAAATCCAGTAGAAAACCGATTCTCGACTGCCAACATTGAACAAGGTGGTGGTGGGATTGATGATTATACCATCAGGACATGAAGCGGCATGATTGAAGAACGTGTTAAGCAAAACTATATCCAAAAAGTATTTTTAATCGCACAGATATCAAGAAAGTGTTTGAGAAAACAAGGCCATTCTTCTACAAATTACGATACGAAAACTTGGAGACATCGAGCACGTCATTTATGCTTGAGGTATCAATCTTTGTTTGAAAACATATAAACATTTTGGATAAGTTGAGTTTCTTGTACTGAATTCCATAATTCTGAGTATATAAATTTCACATCACATTCGAATAGGATTATGGTTTCAAACATGATATTATAATACTGACGGAGCATGAAATTTGAGAGAGAAAAACAACCAATTTCAATTAAGTACTAAGCCCTTCAATGACAGATTGTTCATCATTATCAACAGGAAATGTTACAGGATTGTTCATAATCCACGTGCTAGGCACTAGCCCAACCTCGAAAGTCATTTTAATTGTGGTAGAACCTGCCCTAGATAAAGATAGATCAAGTTCTGGGCAAAGTGATTTGGATATATATAGTTTTTATTTTTAGTGGGGAAAGTGTTTTTGTCATCAACATGCCTCCTAGGAGCGAGGGATTTTGGTTGGACAAACATAGATGCTTTTCATGAGACATGAACCAGCTTTTGGTTCTCCTAGCCGTCAATCATGTTTGCCAAAGCAATGTTGAGTGGGTCGCCACCCATCAAACTCTATTTGCTAATGGTCCTTTCAGCTGGCCATACTGATTAATACTAGTAATCTTTTCAAACATACCATTTCTTCACGTTTCCATCAAATAAATATTTAATAATTTCTAGTTTAAATTTACCGCAATATTACAGCAAAGGTTACTGGCAAGACTGATAATATAATGGCTAATGTTAAAGAGTTAAAAAGATGATTTGATTGGTGTGCGTATGCAAGGAAAGTTGAGGTTTTCGTCACAAAAAACCTTTCCCTTCTGTCTTTTATAGATGCTTTGCCTCTATATCTCATCCAATCCGATCTTTTCAAGTTTCCCCCATTGTTTTTACGTCTCATTTTTTAGTTGGGCGTGAAAAAAACGCATTACTTTGATTTATTTTATGCCAAAAATGAAAAACAAAAGTAAGCATTCATGTCAAAAAGACATTCAAAAGATAGGACCCAAACACTCCCAATCGCTTTCTTTGTCTGTCTGTGCTGCAGTCTCATTTTCTGTCATAATTTGTGTCCCATGCTGGACCCATTTTCTTTTTCTTTGAACCATTCACCTCTGTGGAGCTTTGGTTCCACAATGAACTCTTAGATGAGCATCTTGGGTGGCTTCAAAATCAGGGGTTTTAATTTCTTCTCTTCTTTTTTCCTAGACTTTCCCCTTATCCCGTCTTTGACAGTTTGGTGTGATCAACTCATTAAGGTCAACCATGCATTTTCTTGCTTGAGTTTTTTTTCATGGATGTCTAACGTTTTGATATTGGAAAGATATTATAGTCAGGGACAGTTTTGTTCCATCTATTACTATTATTTTCTCTCATGGCCGATCCTCTTACCATTCCAAAATTTCAATCCTTTGCCAGTGCTTGCTTTTTCCTGACCCCACTCTGCTCTCAAGTGTCAACTAACAATCATGACAAAAGTTTGAGAGTGACCCTCAAAAACCCATCTTTATACAAATTGCTACCCGATGCTAGATAAGTTGAGTGCAGGAAAAGAAATTCCATCTTCTTGTCTCAAACTCTCAGTAGTTACAGGTTGACAGGAAAGTTTAATGCAATAGCTACATAGAAAAAAGTACAGGTCCACTACTAAACTTAAATTTTGGTGGATAGATCACTTTAAACAAAAAATCAAGCACATATACGAGTTAAAGAAAGGGAACAGAAGCCACAAAGAGAAATTTAATAAAAGTTAACATCCCTTGACAGTTGACAGTGAGCTATATCTTCTGAGTGTGTAGCAGGAAAAAAAAAAGTGAAGAGACCGCTTTATATCAGTTTCCTTTCGGTTTTGGGATAAGAAGTGACTTTGTTCTCTTCTGCCCACAACTGACATAACATATATTATTGATGACATTAGAGATATCAAAACTGCTTTCGGTTGATGATCAGCAATCTGTGGAGATTTCCCCATTACTCTTACAAAAAGTGATGCAGGGCCAATGGACTACTTCAAGTTTTTAGCTTGCAATGCATGTTCTTTTCAGCCCAGATAAGAGAATCCAAACGCCGACCCAGTCATAGAATGACAGGAACTGACAAGCAGATTCAGTACTTGGACACGGATAATCTGATAAAGTACAGAATCAAACACCAAGCACAGATGAAAATCATAAAGTACTTTTTATGAAATAGTGATAATTAAAGCTAGAAATAGAAACTGCAACTACAGTTTAGAAATTGCAGCCTTCCAAATAGGAACAGTGCAGCCCCATCCCATGGAACAGTACTTCAACAACATAGGAAAAATGTGTTTATTATCTCAGTCCAAATGAATCATGACGTGAAGACTTGTATACGAGGATTTTCCACTTTGATCTAAAAGCTAACTTATGAAGTATTATTCATTTTGATAAAAATAATTAAAATTTTGTTCTACAAAAGATTTCACAAATTTAAATTTAAATCTTTATATATATATATATTCATAGTAAAATTTTAGATTATTTCAATGTGAGATTGAGGCATTACACATTATGGCAAGTTGTTATGATGTAATGTTTTTCCCTTGTTTGATGGAATTGTATAGATCTTAAACTCCAGCAACATGAATTCATACCCCAATTCATTCACTGAAAAAATCAACAAAAAAGATTATAGTCTCTGCTCACGGTATTAACTGACGGGCCCAGGGATAATTTTCCCCGAGGTTTCTCTTCAGGTGCTGGAAACAGGAAGGGCCCATCTCCCCATGTTTTCTCTAACCAGCCCAATTACTCTTGAACTTTTTACTTGGAGAAAGCAATACGGCCCAGTGGGTCGCAAGACCAATGCTTCATTTCTCAATGCTGCCTGTCATTCAAGTAAAACGCATCGTTTTAAATTCTCTGAGCTGCTCTCCTTTCCCTAATAATCAATCCTTGGCAAAACAGAAAAGAAAAAAAAAAAAAAAAAGGAAAAGAGCGAGAGAGAAAAATGGGAACGAGATCAAATTTCTACAAGAACCCTTCCCTCTCTTACAAGAAAGATTTAAGTCTCTCCTCTGCTCTTCAAAACCTAAAAGGTGAATTTTCTTTTCTTGTTTTTCCTTCTCTCCTTTTTCTTCCCAACCAAATAGGTTTAACTTTCCTTCCTCCTATTCACAGCATATAATATCGCCACCGGAAATGCTCCTCCTCCCGTCGAAGAACAATCTCATGTTGACAACAAAAGCGCGTGCAAGAAACGCTCGAGAGAGCGTAAGCCATTGTCACCGCCTCACGTTAGCCATGAAATTGAAGACAACGATGGACCTATGTCTCATCAGGATTACATTCAAAGAAGAAGGCGAGTTTTTAATGTATTTTTCACATTTTAAATTTTAATAAATTTTCGTTTATTGTGAAATTGCTTTAAATTTTTGTTTAATATCCGGTTCTTGATTGAGCAGGAGAGAAGTTAGTTCAACTCAGGGTTACGAGGAACTCAGTACGGATATTTTGGTAATTTGGCGATTGCTTTTTATTTTATTTTATGTGAATTTTAATTATCTTCTTTTAGTTCTTAATTCTTTTTCTGTTTGTTGCAGCAAGCTTCCAATTCGAGTGTAAATTTGGTAGACTATGGAAGTAAGTTAAATTCACGTTACTTTTGATAGCAAAAGCCAATATTAATGAAAATCTTACATTAACATAGATTCAATTGTTGGTTCGGTTAATAAACAATTGATTTTAACATTCAATTTATAAGCTTTGATGAATTGCAACTCTATATTTTCCTTTGAATGTATGCGCAATTACCGAATATCATTTTCCCTTAAATTCAGGTGATGGAAGTGCTTCTTCTGACGATAAAGAAACTCCAGATCCTCCAGATTCTGGTTTGTTTTTGTATTTCCTTCAATTAACCGTAAATGTTTTGCTTAGAATATTAAAAAATTTAAAATTGGGTTGGCAGAATTAGTGGCTAGTTTATGCAGAATGACCCAGGTTTCTTTTTCCATTTATTGATAGCTTATGGTTGATGAAGCTGTAAATTATATTAGTTGCAGATGTGGCCTTTACACTTGTTTTTACTATGTTTATTGTAGGTGATGTGAATGAAGTAGATCAGGTTAAAAGAAGAAGTGAGCAACGTTTTCCTCTTCCAGGAGAACCTGTTTGTGTAGTTTGTGGTAGATATGGAGAATATATATGTGATAAGGTGGGATAAATGAACTTTGTAATTCAAAATTTACCACCTCCTACCCTTAGTTATTTCTGTCTGGAATCTCCCTAACTTTGTATGTTATGTGTGTCTGCTATTGTAGACTGATGACGATATTTGCAGCATGGAGTGCAAATCTGCTCTTTTGCAAAGTCTTCAAATAACTGAGGTCCTCACGCTCTTGCAACTTTCTTGCAGTAACAAAAGGATGTCTCTGTTTTTACTGTTTTCACTATATTAAGTCTGTACTATTTGTTGTGTTGCCAGAAATCCTTGAGTGACCGAAATCCATCTCTCCCATCATCTGAACTTGCATCTATCTATCCATTGCCTGAACTTTCAGAGGACACTTGGGATTACGACCACCATCGCTGGTCCAAAAAGGGATCTAGTCTTTGTACCTACAAATGGTACAGTTTCTTTTTTAAGCTTTGTATTTCTGAATAACATTTGAAAATGAATTTTCTTTGAGCATGAGATATCATCATAGGTGTTTCCATGTCATTTGAAAGTAGTTTCCTACTATTTAGTTGTGATTACTGTTGAGTCTAATATGAATGATTCTGGTTTTAGTTGGAAATGCAAGAGGCCTGGACACCTTGCTGAAGATTGCTTGGTCACCACACCTGAGCAGGTTTATTATTACTTATTTTCTGCTAAAGGAAGCACTTTGGTCCTTTACATTTATGTACTGTGAAAACATGTTTCTGCTTAGTAAAGTGTTCTTTATATGT
Source organism: Durio zibethinus (assembly GCF_002303985.1). Next base: position 1,524,168 of record NW_019167827.1, on the reverse strand, counting down.
AGGTGGCCCTGAGGCAGAGCAAGCCTACTTCCATATCCAGAGATCTTCTTGAACTGTACAGAAGGTTTATACAACTCAATTTCATGTATTATCGAAATTATGTATTTTGAAGAAGAAAATGGTTAAAGTTAAAAATTATTATGCATGGGATTGTTCTATATTGTTTTCTTAATTTTTCTTGAAATGATGGCAATTTTGGGTATGACAGCTAGACTCCTGCATGGAGGATTTGGTAAAGACTTGTTTTTTCCTTTATTTATTTATTCGTTCTTTTTTTTTTTTGGGGGGGGGGGGGGGAGGGTTCACACTTATTCTTTGTTTTCAATGGTAGCCTCATAGATCTAAAGCCTTTATTTTAATCTGGGATTGTTGAGTTTCAATCTTTATTTGACTAAATGAGCTAGATTTGCACCATTTGTTAGTCTCTTTGGTTGGAAGTTGTTGATTTCTTGCTTTATGTTACTTCATGACGAAAAAAGGAAGATCCTTGCTGTGTTTGAAGTCAAAATAATTTTCATTCTGAGGGAGCTTAGTTCTCCTTTTTGCTTCTCTTCTATCTGCAGATGCCATCAGGTAGGCAAAAACTTATCTAGGGCAAGCTGTGATGTATGCCGCGGCTCAATAGGCTTAGCCACATGTCTTGATTGCAGCACTGTCATTTGTGACAAGTAAGCTATATAACTTCTATCTTCTCACTTTTCACACTGGTAAATTCAATTGTTATGTGTTTGTCTTCCTCACATCTTGTAAAACTAAAGGGAAATTTATGATCTTTCCTCTTGGATATCTTGAAACACAGTGCAGGTCATTTGAATGAACATATCTGTACCCATCCATCTCATAAACAGTACTACTCACATAAACTCAAGCGACTGGTGAGAATTTACTTTTCCTTTCTGTGCACTTTAGATACTGTATCACTTGGAATGCTTGTCATGACAATAATGTAAAACATGTAATCAAAATAGGTGAAATGCTGTAAGTCAACGTGCGAGGTGACTGACATTAAGGATCTTTTGATTTGCCACTACTGCTTCGATAAGGCCTTTGACAAGTTCTACGATATGTATACTGCAACCTGGTAAATTATCTATACCACTTCAATTGTTCTTTAATGAAAATTTTATAGCCCATTATAAAGTCCTTTGTAACTGATCAAATGTGCTCGTCATTGCTGACTGCAGGAAAGGAGCTGGACTTTCAATCATTTGGGGTTCCATTTGTTGTGAAGATCACTTTGCTTGGTATGTTTTCTAACATCATTGACATTCTTTGTTGTTCCTCTTATGTACACAACTTTATGGCTCGTCTTTGTGCTGACACTGCAGGCATAGGATGAACTGCCTAAATGCAGATGTGGAAGACCGAGCATATATAGTCAGTAAAAACATAGAGAAAGAGAAAAACGTGCAGCTCAGTGACTTCATTTTCTAACAGAGTGTTGAAGGCAAATAACTTCCTGTCAGCTTCTTCCTAGATCCAATATTTATGGGATATGGCATTGCCTTTAAATTTAGGATAACTTGCCTGTAAAACTGCACATAATCTGTTTGATTCAACTTTAAAGGCTTTTGAGTATCATAAAATAAAAGGTCTTTATCACTTTCTTTGAATCGATTTCCGGTTCAAAGCAATTCACTTAGTCTTAGGCTGCCCAGGCCTTCTTCAGCAAAGCAGCTCATGTATTCTCTTTGAAACAACGAAAGCGCCCTCATTTTAAAGCCTCCAGTAAGGTTGATCCGGTGCACCTCTATTATTATTTATTATTATTATGCTACTAATAATAACGTCCTTCCTTGGAGAATTTTCCTCCAAAACAAATCCTAGTTTTCTTCCCTTCTCCACTTTTCAGTTTTTGTGAATTGGATTCCTTGGTTAGCAAAGCAAGGACAAGGAGACCTCATTTAAATTAGCGTTAAGCAAGGTAAGCACGCTATTTTTCATATTTTCTTGGAATTTATTGATCCATTATTTTCTTCTTTGTTCGGTATTTGAATCTTTGTGGAATTATTAGAGCCAGACAAGAATTGGGTATAATTGTTGCCCCAAAAAAATAATTTTAAATCCCTGATTTACAATCTGATTTCTATTGCTATTGAAATTCAATTTGCTTTATAACCCCATTGCATTTAATCTGAAATTCCAGTTCTTATCAATTTTAAACCTTTCTCAATTAGGTGTAGTCGACAATAGCTTGATGGTGACCCTAAATTTCAATTTTTAAATAGCCTACTAAATTGTACACTGATGATTTCAGGTGAAATTTAGAATTGAGTAGCTATGGGAGGTCATGGAGAGTTAAATAATTTGCCCCAGAAACGTTGGAATGTTTATAACTACGAGAACAGAGAGAAAGTCCAGAAAGATGAAGAAGCCGCTGCAAAAGAAGAGCAGCTAAAGCGTGAACAGGCGAGAAAAAGGGATGATTAGTTCCATCTTGACAGGCTTCGGGCTGCTCGTCTCTTCGCTCCATTAAATAAAGCTGGAGGTTCAGAGCCTGTTACTGAGCCTGTGGAGGTTGTTGAATTGGAACCCAAATCTGGTCATTTTAATCTCTTTGAAGGGATTAAGATTTTTGACCCCATTGAAGGTTTGGAGAAGGAAGGAGCTGCTGAGAAAGATGGGTTCAAGAGGAAGAAATTGAAGAGAGAGGAAGTGGCACCCATGGTTGTGGCGCCAGAGGATGACAAGTATAGGTTGGGTTATGGGATTGCTGGAAAGGGAGTTAAGTTGCCGTGGTACCTGGAGACGCGGAGTGTTGATGTCGAAGAGGAGTGGAAATTATGGGTCAGAAAGAGTGTAGCAGCTGTACGAGAGAAGGAAAACTAGGAAGAAGATAATAGAAGAGTTGAGGGATGAACGTTTGAAGAGGGATATGCGGGAGAAGGAGAGAGAACGAGCATTGTTAATGGAGAAGAGCAAAACAGGTAGGGCTATGAAGAATATATAGAAAGTTTTTCAGGAGGTGAGCTTGCAGTAGAAGGTAAAGCTTAGTAGTTTAATGTTTGTAAATATGAATTTATGGGGCTAAGAATCCTTTTGATATTTGTAAGAGCAGCATTGAATTTTGAATTTTTTCAATATTTAATATCACAAAATATTTTGTAAGAGGTAATTTCGATTCTTATATGCGAAAATTTATCATTTTATTCGTCAAATTACTAACTTGGATGTTGAAATAATGTGGCTTGATGTGGTGGTTGTCAATTGTTGGCAACATCCATCCTTCTGACCCCAATGATTTGATGTTTCCATCCGCTTTAATCACAGCATGCTTCGAAAACCTGTAGAAGCAGGTTTATTCTTTCATAGTTATCATTGGTAGAATTGATCTTCAATCATTGTTTAATCCTTGATTCCGCCCATATCCAGGCAAATCAATGAGCTCTCCCCTCTCAATAGGCTTATACCAATCTCTCTTAACCTTCATCTTATCCTCCTTACGCATTATTTGATTTTTATTATTAGCCTCTGCAATTTCTATAATGTACTTGTACTGCATTCCTACGTAACAATTTTGTTTTTTAACATATCCAAGTCCTAATTGTCTAACGAAACTAAAAGAAAAAGGTGAAGACATCCTTGGGCGGCCAACGAACCAAATTTATTTTATCATTGACATAAACATAACAACTGTATTTGAATTGCATAAAATTGTGGATTGTTAACACTTAAAGCCATGATTTTATGTTTAACAAAAAAAAAAAAGAAAGAAATTGAAACTCGTTTTGAGATTTTACTTGTGGATTTTATTATCATCTGTAGATTTTAATTCAAAAATTAGGTATAACTTTGTACATGATTGTATATATGATAAATGTGCGTCTCTTTTGACTTTGTTCCAAGTAGATTGCAGGAATGTGTAAATTATAACATATCTTTAGGTGTATTTGCCAAAATTACACGCTGAAGTTAGTTGAAAAAGCCCTCTCAACACTGACCAGATCCAATAACAAAATTCAACTCTAAATGTCTATTTCCTCAGTGAAATGCCTGAAGATGAAGTCATCCACTACAGGAAGCTTTCAGAATTCCTCCACAGTATTATTCTGTTTACTTTCAAAATAGATTAAAGTATCATTTTGTCCATTCCCCTTTTTAGCTTTCTCGCTGTTCATTTAGATCAATAATAAATTTATCTAATGTAGACTTGAGTTTAATCTTATCTGTCATAGAAAAACAAAGATTTTAACGTTAATGGTAATTATATACTAATTTATGGAACATGAAGACCACAATCACACAAGTTTGGTGGCCATAACATGCCAAACCAATATGCTCCTTCCAAGAATTTCAAAGTGGAATTTTAGGGTGGTTAAACTTTCACGAGGAAGAGTGCCTGGAAATATTATCCAATGTCATTATGCTGACGGTGCTGAAGTTGAACTCATTTTCTTAATACCGACTTCACATTTTTATTGTAGTTCATACATCATTTTCTTCTTCTCAAGGGTTGATTGTTTGAAGATAAATAGATGTCATAAAAATTACAAGAAATTTGGTAGAGTAGAGAAGAGAGTTCATTTGGAGGGCCACTGGTAAAGAGGAAGCACATCATAATCAATTTAAAGAAGCAGAGCAGAGTATTGATATGAATGGTTTCATCAAATAAGAACACTCTCTTACATTTCGAGGATCTGGCACTCCCTTCGGTATGTTTTCTGGGTCCCTTTCTTTATATCAAGTTCGTAGCCATGGGTTTCTCGCTTGCTTCATCATTCTTCATATATAATTTTAGTTTCTCGATTCTGCATCATTGTTATCTTGCTTTAGCTTGTCTCTCTACTTTTGCTTTTCTTGATTTGATTATGATTAATCTAGGCAGATTTCTGCAACCTCTCCTTTTGATGCTTCATCCATGATTGTGATGTTTTTAAACTGAATTTTCATATCAAAGGCTAATTTCATATGGGAATGGCCGAAATTCCAAAACGTGTACAGACAAATGAAGTTCACTTTGATTCCATTATTCAGATATCACATTCCTTAATCTTCAGTTTCAGATCATAGTGATGACTGCAAACATGGGCTGCGCTCAATGTCGAAAGAAAGTCTCCCAAGTTGTGTCTAAAATGAAAGGTAGGAACTTTGATGGTAAACTAAACCCCACATCATAGGCTATCTTAAAACTTTTGCAACTAAATTTTATTTTAAATCCAAAGCTTATGTGTGTTAAAAATGGATAAACTACCAGACCTTCAAACTTCTTTAATTTTGATTTTTTATGCAGGGAAAAAATAGATAATATTAATTTTTTTTCTCACCTCTGAACTTGCAGGATTGAGAGAATACATAGTGGATGTAAGCAATAAAAAAGTTATTGTTAAGGCAGATTTAGGGTTTCATTGGAATGTGAAAGATGATCTTTCTGAGAGTGAAAAGAGAAAGGATTGGCATCCACTTGAAGTGTTCAAGTGTTTGAGCCCAATTTGTTTCAAGAAACAACTAGAAGCTGATTGAGCATTGCCAGGACAAAATTGTATCATGTTATTGTAATTGATTGGAGACTAAACATTGTTTGTATGATCAAGATGCTGTAATTCCTTTGCATCGATCTTACTCCAATTTTATCCCAGCCAGTTGGTTTAGATTTCAGATATTTTCCTTTTTCTTTATAAATGAAAACCCTCTAAGAACATGGTTGCTCCGATTGCCAGGGCAGGAGATTCAAAACCCAAATGTTTTAATTCATGCGTGGGATAACATATGAACTGTACCCCGATCATACTACAGTTTCTTGAATGATTATTTACGGTGAAGTGAAGCAGAGTGATGAACAGAGGAACAAAAGGAATAACATTCCTCAGCAACACTGATCTCAAAACCCTGTCTCATCCATGGCAGTATCAAATATTGCTTCCCTAAACCCTAATACCATTAGGAATTTCCATAGAAGAGAGAAGGACATAGGCTTGAAATCCAAAAGGAAAAACACGAGTAGATGAGGTAGATCAAGCAAAGTAAAATCAACCAAGTTGCCCCTGGAAACCAAAGCTAAAGATCCAATACATGATGTTCCATGAGACCTTAAAACATGAAATTCAAAAACATAATAAAGACAAAAAAAGAAAAAAAGAGACCCAAAAGGCCAGAATCACTAGAAACCCCTCGTTCAAACTCCACATCCACCGTATAATAAGTCACATTTTTACCAAAGTTGAGAACCCTCATCTCCTCTTCTTAAACAAGCTTGATCTTATGCGCTGCAATCCTAAGCAAACCATTGTTGACCACAGATTTGATCTTGTCACTTTAGTATCTCACAGGACCTGAGTGTTAGTGTTGAAGGAGCGATACACAGAGGGAGCAGCCACTGAAACGTTAACGTACTAGTGAAAGATTGACCAGCTTCGAAAGTAGAGTGGAGACAGGGACTCCTCTTAAAGCAATAGATGATTCCATCTCTTCTAAAACACCGAAGGACATAGCTCTTTCTTATCAGATTTTTTTGTTTTGATAGTGTTTTGTATGAGGATTTACGTTTCAAGCAATGACATTTCTTCTAGAATTTGTTTAGGAATTTATTTGTTGTATAATGTTGGAGAAATCTGTCCACTTAATTACATCCTTTTTTTTATTGAGAACAATATGTATCAAGAAAAACATTTTTTTTTTTTAATGTAACAATAAGTCGAACTTAAATGTGTGTAGGATCATTAACAGTTTCTGGTATTACCATTCTTAGAAACTATCAAATTGAACCACAAAAGAAAGCTGGGCAGAAGAAAGGGAAGAAAGAAGATGATAAATTCACTCTGTTTTCAAGTTACAGAAAGAATGCATGTTAATGGAAGTGCGGCTACCAAATTAAGAACAATAAGATCTACTCGTAACAAGTTTTGCTAATTCCACAAGGCTAACAACTAACAGAAGCACCAGACCAAGACCATCTATTGTTCTTCCCTTTTCATCATTTTTCTCTCAGATGAAGTAGAGGAAAAATAGTCAGATGAGCCTACTTGAAAGGCGCTTATGATATCTTCATGATATATCCCATAATTATGCCAAGCAAGCCGATAAAGATGACAAACAAGAATGACACACCACCACCACTTTTGCTTCCTTCGCGCCTCAAGAGTTCCTAAACATTTGTAATTTATTATATGTAAGAAGTTTCCATGGCTCAGAGATCAAGAGAACGTAATAAAAAGGGAGGAAGACAAGTAAATCAAAAGCACAAGTCTATCAGTGATAGAAGTTTTCAATTGCATATCATAAGCAGCTATAAACAAGATGACATCTGTTTAAGAAATAAGGAAGAGTAGGGATCATGCTGAGGTCTCAGATGTAGAAGGAAAACAGATTTGTACACTACTAAGAGGAAAATAATGAAAAGAATCAATGTCAACTAAAAAATTTCAATAACTAGAAGCAATTATCAAGAGATGATAAAACACAGATAAAGGGTCAATGAATTTACTGTCTTGGTCGTTCACAATGAAAGAAAAATGCAGGGGAAGTATAGAAAGGATCAGAATAACTTTTTCAGCAAAATCCTAAGAGCTTTGTTGTTTATATTCGAACATCAGTTGTGAAGGAAATAAGGAAGGATAGAACAGGTAATGCTACTCTACGCATTAATCACAATAATCACTATAATACATATGATATAGTCACGGTCCTATTCCACTCACCAGGTCTTGGCGAAGCTTGTTATTTTGTTGAATTGCATGATTTTTTTCATTAGTCAGCTTTGCTATAAGAACTCTTGCCTGCAATTATAGAAAGTATTATTGAATATTGAGGCTTATTATACTTGCACTGTATCAACGTTACATACAAGATATGTCAATTAACAAGAAAAAAAAAAAAAAAAAAAGAGATTCAGGCCCAATGCTGCAAAAGCTGGCTATGTATGCACATGCATAAGGGGAAATTTTGCCAGAAGGGTTCAAAGGAAAAAGCATGTGCCTCCTAGCTGCAAAATAACTTAATTGACACTGCATTTAGTGAGCCCAACTTGAATAAGAGACAAATTGATGGTACATCTCTTCCAAAATAGATCTCCCTATTCATGTGGTCAACTCTTGTAATCATTGTGCAATTAGTGAACTTAATATAAGTTATTCCTAATTGTAAATGTAGCAGACTCTATTATAAATATATATTTATATATATATATATATATCTATAAATATATCTTAGACGGCACCCTGATTCAACCAAAAAGATGCAACTGCTTGATTTCGCCCCAGTACAGCCAACTGAATTACAGCTTTAAACTCGCTCAATACATTTTGGTCTAAACAATTAGAAACGAATTTGATTCTAAACCACCCTCTTACCAGTTTTTCCCGGAATGCAGATATCTGACAAGAAATTATGGACTTTACCATATCCAGAATACCAAAATAAATAACTACTATCAAGATAAATAAAAATAAATCATGCATATGAAGCAGCACACAGAGACACAGAAGATACAGAATTCAGATTTTACCTCAGAAGATTTATCTTGAGCTTCAAGCTGTTCAGTGAATGCTCTTGCAGCCTACATTCAGCAACAAAATGCATACTATTAGCATTCTAAAAAAATAAAGTAAATACAACAAGAGAAGCAATAACAACAACATATGCAGCAAGATCTCATTACATTAGTAAACTCAGCAGCATTTGCATGCCCGTTGTCTGAAACAGAGCCTCTTGGTGAAGACCCTTCTTCTGATCCTTCATGCACAGGTGAAGGTAGTTGAGGTGGAGAAACATAAACCACTCTCAACTTGCACTCCTCAACCACATGCCCAGCTTCTTTGTTGAACTAGAAAATGAAGATTCCCATGATAAATCATAAAATGTACATCCTAACCCTTAAAGCAGTAAACAATACCGTGTAATATAAATAGTTAGATACCATTTCCGCAGTTATGTCTTTTGGGGATGCACCATCATTTGCTTTTACACTTTGAAGGAGGAATTTGTCCCTGCATTGCAAATCAGGAGGAGCCTCTTTTTGCGCTTGCATGGTAACTAAATCCAAACCAAAGATTCTTTTACAAGTTAAATCCAGAAGCCAATAATGATAAAGATAGAAACCGCAAACCATCTGGCAGAATTATAATTGATTCAATGTACCTATCACATCGCATGTAGATCGAGGCAAGACGATCCCCGTGTTGGGACGAACACAGTACTTCTTGGGATTTGTTGTTTTCACCTGAAAGCAAAATCAATTAACTCGAAGGAAATCTACAATTATAATCCAAATAAGGTATTGATTTCTTTTCAGGTTCAGAATCTTTGTTAATTCTTTATTCCTGATTTTACTCAGCAGCCAAACAACAACATTGAAGGGGGAAAGTCGACGTCGATGAAGAATACCTTGAAAGCTACATAATTATCAGTTTTATTCGACAATTGAAGAGAACACGAGATCTGCTTCCTCAGCTCAACTATTCGGTACCAAAACAACAAAAAAAAATAAAAAATAAAACATTAAAACCCTAGAAAAAACAGAAACCACAGATCCAAAAAAGAAGAACTTACAAGGAAACTTGAGCTCTAAAGGATCGATGCTGAGAAGGTCACCCGTGCTCATTTCGAAGCAATGGCTTTTAATCAAGGAATCGCTTCGGAAAGGATCGGAAGGAAGGAGGAAACAGAAATTATCTGTTTGGCTTATTTTAAAAAAAAAAAAAAAAAAGATTTGGGCGGAGAGATCGAGAGGGAAAACAAAAATTAAAACGACGGCGTTTGGCGTCTTTTTCTGAGCAGTTGAAATATTAGTATGTTTTTGTTCTTTTCCAAACAAAGAGAGAGAGAGAGAGAGAGAGAGAGAGAGAGAGAGAGAGAGAGAGAATACTGAACATTGCGTCGAAGAAGAATGGAAAGGAATAGGAAAAGGAATCTGATCTCTTTCCCAAATCTCTCTCCTAATTTTGGAATCGGCCTTTAAAAAATTAAAACAAAATAAAAAATTGTAAGATTAGCTTTTTTATTTTCTAAATTATAATGAATTTTCTAATTCCTTTATCATTAATTTTAGTTTATATAATTAAGAAAAATATTTGTATCAAGTATAATTTTATTTTTAATATTTTAAAATATTTGTATTAATCCAATATTAATTTGAATGACTCAATGATTGAATTATTTGAAATGAGATTCAGATATGTGTAGTTCAATTCAGATAAATCATGGTTAGTACTAGTAATTAATTGTAATTGTTTTAAAAGTGTTTTTGTGATGTATGAATTATGTAAAAGCATGAAAAAATAAAAATAAATCTAAATACATTATCTAAATTTATTTGGCATTTGAAACTTTCACCAGCTTTCTAATATGTACCATAAATCTTTAGATGCCCATAATTTTTTCTTGTGATTTTTTTATTTTCTTTAAAATGATTAAGGTTAAAATTATATTTTTGTCTTTTTTTAAACATTTTTATATATTAAAAAAATTTTAAATCTTACATAACACATATGAAATTGAAGTAATTTGTTTAATTTTTTCTCAGTAACAAAAAAAAAAAAAAAAACTTGTTAAGAGGTGCAAAAGAATGTCATCGTCTGCCAATTTTTGCAGCTTTTACAAAATTAAAACTTTGGTAAGCCATTTTAGATTTGCAAAATTCATAGCCACTAAAGTCATTTTCCATGGCCTGATGGAAATCTTAAGAGTTAGGCAATTTGCTTTGTGGCAAGGAAACTTAGGTGGGATTCAATGGAGTAAGGCTAAAAGCTTTTAGGTCTGCATAAAGTTGGAAAATACAAACTTTTTATAAGAAAAACAATAGGAAATTAGCAAAAAGTTGGCTTGAAAATTTAATAATTCTGTGCTTCAATGACCTATCCATCCAAGATTCGGATAGACCAAATAATAAAATCTTAGTAGGAGATAGAATGAAGGTGATTGGTGATTGGTGATTGCTGGTTTGTGGGTGCTTCTATGAGCATCATTGAAGTAGTTGGGCTAAAGATTCCTGAGGATGGCCTTTAAAAGGCTACTACTCTCTTTACAACATCTAGGTCCCAGAGGCAAGATAAGCCCCTCTTCAATTGTCTCTTATTTGCATAATTTGCATTTTTCCCAGTCAATCTCTATCACATCTTCATTATCATCCCTATCCCCCCGATCTTCCCAGGATAAGGTTTTGGTTTTTTTTTTTTTTTCCTTTTTTACTTTTTATATACAGGTTAAGCATTTTTAGATTGAATTCAATAATAGATGACTGACTTGCTTTGTCAAATATGGTCATAGTAACAGAGTTCAATTGTTGGATTTTTCAAGTCACTGCCTCTTGTTTGGAAGGCAATGATTCCAACCATCACAGTGTTTTACTTTGGCAGACTCGTGCTAGATTAATGGCAGGATAATGACATTGTAATGGCCCTGAAAATGGGGAGAATTTGAAAAGGAAAATGTAATCTGCTTCATGACTTATGAAACAAGAGACATGTTTACCTTCCTGGCAGTTACTATTGCACCACAGCTCTTAAGTTCAACAATCAAAACAATGGCGTTCTAAAGAAACAGTTGCACAGAGTTTGAAATGTGCACAATGAGTTTTGTAGCTTTGGATCCAGAGTTCCAGACCACATTGATACAGTTATATGTTCTCATAATCAACCAGTATAGATCATATATGGTGGCCTTGAGGTCCCACTTGACCAGTGCTCAAGAACTGAAGCACCAAGGGAAGAACCACCAGGTTAGTCTGAACACAAAAGAGAACCTCTAAAATGATAGTTTGCTTCTCAAGTTGAAATGCATATCATCTGCTTCCAGGGCACCTGGGCAAACAATAACAAGAAGGTGAAACAGAGAATGAGATATCATAAATGACAGAATCACATTTATCAAGTACAAAAAAGGACGGTGAAGAAGAAAACAACAACAAAAACACTTCAGGTCGTATTTATCAAGTTCAAAAAAGGATTTGGCGAACATTTAATTGCCAATAGAGAGAGTGGAACATGCTTTCTGGCAACCAAATTTGTTGGAGAGCACATGAACCTTTATCATGTACCTTTATTCTTTAAACATCAATTCTGCAATAAAACCCAGATGCATCATTATTCAAGGGAATTTCCAGTGAAAAACAAAGAAAAAACATTATTAACTAATTTCAGCTTAGACATACTTGTCAGCAAGTTCAAACCCTCAGATCTTTAATATGCTGTGCAAGCCCTTTCAGGACCTGTTAAGGAAAAACAGAGAAAAGAGTAATAATAAAATGATTTGATTTAGAATGCCAGCCACGAGGGAGCATTAAACTTTTTTGAGGCTCACCATCTTGGTGTCCTCAAGTGCCACTTCCAATGCATCAATTTTCTGTCCCATGAAGATCATCAAAATAATTGCATTGAATTTTATCTGTTGTCTCAGAGATGAGAGTTGCAATTGTACTTACTTTATTGGTGTCTGCAAGTGCAGCTTCAAGTGCTATGATTTTTTGAGGTGCAAGCCTATCACTCATTGCCCTTTCCCCATATTTCAAGTCTTCTTTTTTTTCACCATAATCCTGTTTTGAGTCAAATTAAGCCTTGATCAAGTGACTACATAAAAAGGAACAAGAAAGAAGGGAAGGGGGCTGTAGTGTTGAGTCAATGACCTTCAATCCTCTGCTATTTGCAATGTTACGCAATAGAAAACGGAAACAACCAAGGAATAGAACTGGCTTCATGCTACTTATTGCAACCAAAACGCACTAAATTAAAATTGAGTGTCTCCTATAGTGCAAAAAGAAACATGATAGGTTGAAACCTATCTCAGTTCATAATTTTTCATACTAGAGCAAGCAGAAGCTCAGAAATTAATAACAAGCTTGAACTGTGCTTATAAAAAGCATTTAATTAGTGACCATATCTTTCTCAAGGTTTCAAAAAGCTTACAGGTCAAAGGTTTTAAGATGTCAAGCAGCATTATGGAAGACATTGATTAATTAGAGTTAGCATTAACGTTTATACATGATACGTTCTATCAGGCCAATGATCCTCGCACTAGACATCGTGGAAAAGATTGTGTATACCAGGAACAGATATCTTTTTGACACTAGACACCATCCATATTATTAAAGATAAATAATAAACATCTTCAACACATACACCATGAAACACAGGAGTATCACCAATGAGGTTCAAGCATAGAGATTAAGGATGCCTACCACATCATGCAACAAAGCATCTCCTGAAGCTAGGTCACTGTTTCCTTCATTATTGGCCTCTTCTGTTGCAGAAATTGCCTGTAACGAAATAAATGAAAAATTAAGGATGACATAGTAGTTAATGAGTGAAATCATGTTCATATTTATCTCTACAAGCCAGAAATTAACCAGGAATAGTCTGTCTACTAAGTAGGAATTGACCTGCAGCATCTCTGTAATTTCTGGATTATTCCATGGTCCTTTATCACTTAACAAGCAACCTCCATAGTCAGCACATGTACAGTTTCCACCCAGAAATGCCGGCAAATTACTGTGAATTGAATGAAAGTCATATTTAGTGGCTCATAAGCATAAATAAATAAATAAATATTTATATATATGTATACACACGTAAACTGCCAACACTTCTTCATGAATATATAGACATAAGAATGACAAATTACCTAGGATCAATAACTTCAATTAGGTTACCAAGATAGTTAGATCCCAGCACCTGAAACATCAATGTCACTTTCCCAAAGTAAACATTTCCCTTGTTTGAGAAGGAAATCGCGTAAATATATTAATTTAATGCCATCATACACAAGAAAGGAAATTGACTGCTAGAGTCCTTACATGAATTTTTGCCAAGGTTCTTGCATCCATAAAGGCCTTGAGTACCTTCCACAGCACCCGGAACCCAGATCCAGCATTGATAATGAAGAGTCGATTCAGAGTCTGCAAGTCCTTGGCCAAAATTACCCAACTTATGTTAGTGCACATAACCTAACAAATCCTGAGCTATGACTTATTCATGTGTATAATCGGAAGCATAAGTCGTGTCTGCATCCTGAACAAAATTTCTATTGCAAAGAAAGCACATGAACTAAAGATTTGCCTACTTTTTCCTTCTGAGTGAAAGGTAAAAAGGACCAGGACTAATTGCCTCAAACAATGTTCTGGCGCTGAAATTTCCTACTGTATCCTCTTTCTCTAACGATGGTCATCATTAATAATGCCTAAAAATTAGTTATGAGCAGCATGCATCCTGACCCAACCCTTTGGCTAACGTGTCAACATATGGTTACTTGGAACCTGGCTTCACAAGTTAACCATTCCCACTATCTTCTTGTTCCTAGTCTATCAATCAAAAATAATGAAAATAAAATGGAATTTGCACTGACCTCTGGGTAGTAATTGCTATCAATCTTCTGAATTTCCATGAAGAGATATCGTGCAGGCTTTGAGAAATTAGACATTCCCTTGGCAGACACAACGTTCAAATAAATTTAGAACTCACTATTAAAAAGTCAACAATTATGTAATATCCCACAAGGCAGGTTTACCTTTTGAGCCAACCAAATATTAAATCATAGCTCAATTCGGATCAATTATCAATTATGAATTGTCCAACATAGTCATCCATATATGGTCAATGTAAATAGGCTATATTGTGAGTAAAAGCCATCCATCTCGACTCGTGCTTATCATACTATGATGCAATACTTATTGATCACAAGATTATAGACAAGTAAAACTCTTCAGCAAGAAAAGCATATAAAGGTTTTCATGGCTCTCGCTTCACATATACACAAAAGGGGGAAAGAATAAAAGAGATGCTTACAACTCCCTTCACATCTAAGATACTTGTGGTGGATGCTATATGCCTCTTGGCTGCAATTGAGCATGCTGGAAATCTCAAATTTAATGTTTTCTCTTGTTCTGATACATGATACTTAACAAATCTGTCTGTGCTAGTTACTTGTAGTAACGCATTCAGATCTACCATCCCAACCCTTTCAATGTATACTGGTCTACCACTTCGATCTACACTATGAAATCCATGAGGATAGCATTTCTTCACCTCTGCAAGCTCAACAAACTTAAACTCCTGGATGGCGAAGATTTACACGACAGGACAAGGAGAATATTAAGCATTAGACAGGGCTTTAATCGGCAAGATTTAATTTAAATAGAACTTAAAATAAAGTGTGTAATAATATGTTCTGTTGTGCATAAAAGTATGAGAAGTAGTCCGAAATTAATGCGATTTGTGGAGAAACAGACACACGGGCAGACACAGCAAAACAAGGAAAAAGAATGAAAAACGGATGATCTGATGCAACCGGAGACAGCAAGCAACCCCGGTGGTCCTTTGCTTTATCAATATTTAACTTGCCTTTTGGATTGCATCAACTCTATAGTCCTTGCGCCACTGAAGATAATTCAGAAACATTTCTTTTGCTTTTGACGGATCAAAGTCTCTCATTCTTAGAAACCTAAAACCACAAGGAAAACCCGGTAATAATAAAAGGACAGAGATATTTAAAAGACATTCATATGCATTGTTCTATTAATAATAACATAGTCATGAACTTACCGTAAAAGTGTATGATAGTCATTGTGCTTTACCGGTAACTGATCCTCAAGGAAAAGTAATTCCCGGAAAGTCTGAACAATTTGTTCATCTTTTGGATCATGAGTTCCTTCAAGAATTAGTTCCATGCTTTTGCTCTTTCCAAGTCTTTTCAACGAATCACGAACCTTGAGTGGATATGATAGCACGGACTTAAGGCCTGATGAACTTGTTGAAGAAACTGGTCTCTCTCCTTGAGGAGGAAGGAGGAAATGGGCCTCAATTGGTGGATGGGTAGGCTTATTCATCCCCTTCGGAAACTGGTATGTATCTTTATTGGGAGAGTCCTCACTTTCTCCACCACCTTTGTCTATAAATATTTCCCTATATTTCTCATTTGATTTATGCATATGCACTCTAATTGACAGTCGATTCAACTCAAAAAAAATATATAAACAAATAAAAAAAAAAAACCTATCTTTCACCTGCTGCAATTACAACATGTGATTGAACAATGATCAATGCTCCACATTCTCTTTCTTTGCAGGTGTCACAAAACTACCTCTACTCTATTCTTTACTCACAAGAACTTGAAGTCTTTAACTAATTAACACAAAAACTGAATATTTACATTTGAAGTTACATGAGTTTTTTGATAGATTTGTTCAAAAAGTACAGAAAAAAAAAAAAAAGATGTTTCTTTGAGTTCCACTAATGTGAAACTCTGGAAGGAGTTAAAAGAGTTGAAATTATTTCCTGTTCAAAATTTATTTGAGGATATAATTAAAAACAATACCAAAAGTAATGACCAAGATTTCAAACCCATTTAAGAAAATGAAAAGAAACAAACAGCATTATACAAAGTTGTTCCATACAGCAAATATTCCAAGTGAAAAGAAAAAGGGATGAGAGTCAGCAGAAGAAAGATAGTAAAATTGAAAAACGGAGTCACCTAAAAAAGAAGAGTGAATTGGAAAAATTATAAGTGAAACGAATAATGTTGAGAAATGGAATCTGATACTTTGTGTACTAATATTTGCGAATTAACCCAAAAGCAAGTGATTCCATGTTTTTCACATCTGATTCCTTGGTATCTTTTTTTTTTTTTTTTGCGGTACATAATTCTTTGGCATCTTTAGTTTCCTCTCAAAGCGGGAAAACACCCAGAAACAGAAGTCTTGAATGGAGGAAATTCGTGAATGAAATAGCTTGCCGAAGCACAGTAGTAGAAGTGAGGAAAGGGGCTTAGCCCAAATCTCAGCCCAAGTTTTGGCCAATTCCACTGAATTTGGGTCAGTTCCGGGATTGCCTTTAAGCTCATATAACCCTCCGAATTACATTGTAAATGACAAAAGCTAATGAATCCAAGTCAATGCTTTTTAGAATGAGTTACATGCATCTTCTCTGGGAATGGGAAGTAAATATCTATTGTTTTTTAGATATTTACATTTAAATTTATTTAATATTTATAATATTTGATTTTATTTAAATATTTGTTAAAATTTAATATCATAATCTAAATTTAATCCATTTTAATAAATATTATCCGTTTAAATATTTAAATTTGTTAAAATATCTATTTATTTAATTTTTTTATCAAAATATAAAATAAATAATAATTTAATTTAAAATTTAAATTTATTCTTAAAAAATTTATTTTTTAATATCCAAAATATTTTACAAGTAAAAACAGGTTTACAAATTCAAATATTCATTGTTATTTATTAAAATTTAACCGAATTTAAATATTAAATATTAAAAAATGTTATTTATATTTATTTTGAATCTATTATGAATAATAAATATTTTATTTAAATTTTTTAATTATTTATTTATAATTATCCAAATATGATATAAATAAAATAAATATTTATTTATTTATTATTTATTATCATCTTTAATTTTTTCCGCATTTTCTTGATTTTTAAAAGGTAAAAAGATCACAATCACAAACACAGGACAGCCAAACATGATATTCTCACTAAGGATTTGGGTTGTTCCTCCCATTCCTATTGGCATTTTTTCCCATCTCTATTTTCCTTGTTTTCACCTTCGAAGACAAACTACTTCGACAAAAAACCAGTATCTGATAGTTCAAATTTTAAATTACAAAACAAAAATTCTGACAATTTTATAAAAAATAATATATATTTAATGAGTATGAGCATTTTCGGCATGGTGTCATTGTCATGCACGCAACATCTTGCTCACGATTGAGCTGTCAGAAAGCGGAGAACTTTAACAGTGTGGAGGCCCACACTGGGAATAATGGGCCCATAGAAAAGACACTATAAGCACACGTGCGGCGAAAGCTCGCTGTGTCTTTGTCCGCACTCTCAGGCACACTTTCAAGTCGTCGGAAATCGAGAATCAATGTCAAATTGACGTCATTGTCCCAACAAAAGTTTCGCGGCGGCGTCGCTATTTATTTTGCCACGTTTAAACAAAAGCGATGGCAATCACTCAGCAAGTCAAAATACGCAAAAGCTACCCACATCGCCGTACTTAGTAATCACAAGCTTTAAAACCAATAAGTAATAATAAATTAGAAATACACATTATTTTTTTGAGGTTTGTCTTAAATTATAATAGGTATTTCTCCTATCAATCTATCATTTGGGATAAGAAAAAATTGAACTTTTTTTAATTTATTAAACATATGCATTTGTTTTTTGAAAAAATGTTTAGCAAAGTCTTATTAAATTGAGGGTTTATCATAAAAAAAACTCAACTTCTAACAATTATATTTATGATATGGGGAATAAAGTGTGGCTTAGCTTTGAAGCTTGGTTGGACAGAGTAAAATGGAAGAAGGATGGGGTCTTACAAGAAGAAGCTGAGTTGTTCTGCTTGAATCACGAAGTGAGGGTTCAGTGGGGGACAGCCGGACAGCTGGTTTGCATGACTAAGTTGACCCAGTCCTCTGGTCCGCATCCCCAGACTTTGGGGTGCGCACTCATCTCAGCCCAAGGCATCCAATTGGACATACTTATCCGGAACTAATTGCCATGCAATAATTGTGATTCTGTCTTAAAATTTAAGACACTGAGAGCCAAAAAAAGTTTGGATTCAGGTGGGCGTACGGTATAATTAAATTTAAATATTAATTATAATAAAATTTTTATTAATTTTAATTATTATTTTTAATATTATCAAAATTAAAATTTATCTAAATAAAACTTAAATAAAAAAGCACCAAAACCAGATAAATCATCTGCCATGATATCCGTGCAACTCTGTGTTGAACTGCCCTTGCCCTTCAGATCTCTCGAGGAGAAGGGCAATCTTTTCTTGAAGCTGCGGTTTGGATAAGGATCGATATATGGTCCACTTGATTCAATTCGAAGGCCCGAATTTAACAATCAAATTTAAATCACAGTGAGGACCAGCAGCTGAATATGGGAAAAAAAAAAATCTCAAGCCCCTTCCAGAGAAATCTAACCAATAAAAATTAAAACATCTTCATTGAAGTATTTATGGCGTCCCCAGCCATATTTTAAAAATTTTTCAGGGGGTACCAATGTACTATGATATGGATCACTTCCTTCTTGATAGATCTTCCAGCCAAAGCTCAAATAGTAACCAAATGGATTTGACTTTTTTTTTATTAAAAAATTTAAGAATAAATAAATTATTTAATTTTTAAATTAAAATAAAATATAATTTAAAATAATTCAAATAAAAAATTATTTAAAATTTTTTTTTAATTGAACTTATCAGTGATTTGACACTTTTCACCCACCAATTCTCAGCTCAAAACAATTTCAACGAGTGCAGGAATGTGTGGATTTAGGCAGCATATTTCGGCAGATTCAGGCAACTTTCCTGTGGTGTCTGATCAGTTTACAGATTTAGTGGCAGTTTGGAATACACGGTATTTTCAGTATGACGGTATTATTTTCAGTATGATGCTATTAAATTCATCATAATTAAATATTAATTTTAATAATTTATTTAACATAAAAATTTTATAATTTTTTTAAATCATAATTATAATAATTATTATTTTTAATCTCATCAAAAACTCTTATTCATTGATCAACACATTTTTATTTTAAATTTCCAATATACACAAAATTTACATTAACATTTTAAATATACAAGACTGGTAGAGTCCATAGAGCTAAGATTGAAGTGCAGATAATGAAACCTACAAAAGTTAAAGAAAAGAAAACCCAATAATTTCATGAAATAAAAGCCTAGAAATTTAATTTGTACCCAAAATCAAACTTAATTTTTCAAGCTATCCCACAAAGAAGAACACTTTCTTCTTGCAAACCCAACCTTCCTTTTCTCCAAATCATAAACCACCTCAAACCCTTGCTGCTGATAATTCCCAAGAGTAGCCCCTGGCCCACCAATCAACTCCTCCTCATCACCACCGTTCATCAACATTAAACACCCCACGTTCCTCTTCTTCCTAACCCCGTCACCACCATCCAAAAACTCATAAAAGTAATTCCTCCTAGGCAACACCACACTGGATCCGTTTCCCGCAAAATGCAAACTGATCAAAGGAACTTTGGCTACCTTGCCATAGTAATAACATGGACTCATTCCTGTTGTGTCTTCTACTTCGCTTGCCCGCTCATGAAGTCGTCCAACTCGGTGATCGAACTCAGTAACCACTGAGTCATACAAACTCGCTGGTAACATCGTAAAAGTTGTCCCTGAATCCACCACCATCCCTCCACTCCCTTTCCTATCAACCCTCTTCAAATTCTCCTGCGCCGGAATATTCTTTTTCCCGACAGAGATTCCCTCCAACCCAACGGAATAAAAGTAAGGATGTTTAGGATTGGAAAGCATGTCTGTGTACACAAACTCAATATTTTCATTACCAAACTGCTTTTCTTTTTCCTCGTTCCGACCAAGAATCAGCGGACTTGGCCGCCTAACTTTGTCAGGATTGAAAGAATGAGAAACTAAACAGTAGGAGAATCTGTTACCAAGTTGAGGAGACACAGAGAAAAGCTGAGCTGGCAAAGAGAGCCGGCCAAAACCAAACCCGGCTACACCAACGGGTTCACCCAACGTGGTGTGGGCACAACCAAACGTGAAGTTTTGAATAGAGAAAGAGTTTGGGAGAGTTAAGGAGTCTTTAAAAAGGTGGGCGATTAAGCTACCGTCACCGTATGCATAGTAAAAAGGAGGGCAAGGAAAGGACTTACAATCCGAGATTTCGATGGAGTCGAGGGGACAACGTGCAATGGCGCAAAGGTCGGAGGAAGGAAGGGAGGAGTGAGCAGCGGAGCAGGCGGAGGATTTGCATGGGACAGCGGTTGCGGAGGAGGAGAGGTTAAGAGGAGGAGAGAGTGGTGGTGCTTTTGATTCGCAGAGAATGCATTCGAATGGAGAACAAGGAAGCCAAACAAGGTCGCTGCCTGTGTCAAGGTAAAGGGAAATAGTTTGGGAAGAACGGGAGCCGAGAGTGAAGGAGAGAGTGTAGTCACTGCCAGGGGAAAGAGGGAGCGGGACTTGTTTTTGGCGGTGGTTTCTATGGTGGAAACGGGCGGCGGAGCGAGCTGAGGTGGTTTTGAGGAGTTGATATGGGTTGGTGAATTGGGCTTTGGAGAGTGAATGAGTTAAGGGAAGAAGGACCATTTCTGACACTGAAATTGTAAGCCAGCATGTTGGAAAGAGTAGCAGGTATAGCAGGCAAAGAGAATTTGCCATGACTTCAGAATTGTAGAGAACACAGCAAAAGCAGAGTCTTTTGCTTGGTTTATATAAGAGACGGGAAGAAAGAAAGAAAGAAAAAGAATTTCAATTTTGGTTAAGGCTGATGTTTACAAACACAATGATGAACTTTCTAGGTGAAGTTGGCAAAGTTAAGTTTTAAAAGTAATTTAATAAAAAATCTTACGAATCACTTTGTTTAAGCGCTTCCTCATAATAAAGGGTCGGTCGGGGGAAGAGAGCGTAGGTTGGTTTGTTGTTAGGGGACGAATTAGTAAAGATTTGATAATTTATAAATTTGTATTAGGTAAAATATAAAAAATTTATGTATTTATATTATATTTTATATTAATATAAAAATATAATATATATTTTTTAATTTATGTTAAATTTATTTATAATTTTCATTAAAATTTTAAATTATATAATTTTTATTCGTATTATTTTTATATCATATTATTTTATTATATTTAAATTTATTATATTTAAATTGAAGAAAGGTGTTATCAATAAATATATATTTATTTATTTATTTCATGTCAATGCTTACAATTTTAGTGAGGATGTGATAACAGGGGATCATAATGAAAGTTTGCTGTTGTTAAGTGATATAGTGATTCCTTGGGCGGCGCATTAGAATTAGAATAGGATTAGATCAAAGGAAAAAAAATTTTCTCCTAAAATTGTTTGCAGCTATTCAAAATTTCACTTTCAACGAGTACTTCTGACATCTTTGACGGTCCACTAGAATTTTAAACACTTGAAATTTCAAAATACCATACCATAGACAAAAAATATTGAACTCTTTCTTGTTTTTTTTTCTCTCTTTGTTTGTTAATGCTGCACTACTATACTTTTCTTATACATAAATCTAAGTTTTTGAACAACTATAAATATGTAAATACTATCACTATATTATAATTGAATTTAAATTTAAATTTAATTGATTAATACAATTATTTTTAAAAATTAACATATAACAAATTTAAAATTTAAATAATACCAATAATTTTTTTTTTATAAATATTATATTATAACTTATTCATAGTGGAGATGAGGGAAGAGATTTTTTGAGATATAAGTATGATTTTCATGTGAATTAAAGAATATGTAGAGCTATATTGGGTGTATTACAGGATAAGGTTAAGAGGCTTCATGTAATTGAGACTTTGAGTAAAGACAAAATTGTAATCTTCATTTAACACTTTTCTAAATTTAACATTGTCATGTCTCCTAATAATGCAAAATGATGATGTAATTTGTAGACTCGAGGAAACGACACAGAGGGTTTTAACTAGGTGCCAATCTTGCATGGCTGTCCATCACACATTAAATTATTCATTGAACAGTATAATTTATAAATTTTTTTTGGGTAAAAATAATTATAAAATATTAAAATTTAAATTCAAATATATTCAATAGTGAAAAAGTGTAATTCATGGGATTTTAATTGTAGGCAAAACAAATAAAGAACCCAAGGTAAAAAATGAAGAGTCAAATTCAATCACAATCTCGCATGGCTGGACTCCTTCAGTCGAATTCAAAGTTGATGTACTAGGTAAACTCCAAATTTGACCATTTTTTTTTTCTTAAAATCTTAATTGGGACCCTGGCTGACCTGCAATTACTTGAGTCACTGCAGCATTAAACCTGAATAACTCAATAAACAGAGCACTCTGTGAGCCTTTTATCTGTCTCTTTAGTACTTAAAACTCAGGTCTATTTGGTAGATGATAAAATTAAAAATAATGATAAAATTATTATAATTATAATTAAAAAAATTTTCTCACCAAACTTTTTAAATTTAGTAAAAGTTTTATATTATATTTGATAAAATTCACCTCATTAATTTTAACATTTAAAATTTACTGTAATTTACTTAGAGTGCAATTAAATCCAAATCCACCTTATTGCACTCTAAGTACCTACCTAGGAAATAATTTTGTCATCCTCGAAGAAACAAAAGGCAGAGAGATCTTTTCTCTTTTCGTAAAAGGAAAAGAAATGAAAGATATGTTGTGATGATTGTGGCAATGAGACAAGTGAGTCAAGTAATCCATTATTGCTGCAAGAGAAAACAGGGAAGTCATGATTGTCCTAGCTTTAGGCTGTGAAATTTGTTTGGGACTATTTTTTTTACCGTACCCTATGACGGGGAAACATCGTGCATACCATTGAATCCATCCACCTAAATTTCTCACATTGAATTGTATGTCTTAATTGCATCTGATAACAAAAAAAAATCTTTGAATTTCTCATTAGGGGTAGGCAGAGCGGTCAATTAAGTTGAGGAGGCTTAATGTGCTAAAAAAGGGGAATTTGTCAAGCAATGTATAAAAATTAGATACGATTTGAGGGCAGAAAAGAAACACGAAGCATTTTTTTTTCATGTTAAAAAAAAAATCATTATCGCAATCTATCTCTTGAATCAAATATGAAGTCAAAAAAAATACACATGTAAACTATATTCACATTGATACATGAAATTTAACCATCAACGAAACGAATATTTGGTTACATGTGACTGTTAAATCTTTAAAATAAGTTCTTTTGTGGGAATTGATTGACAGACCAAACCCCCCCCCCCCCCCCCAAAAAAAAAAAACGGAAACCTTTAACTTAACGTGGCAGTGTGAGCTGGCTTTTCAGCAGGTTCTGCATGCCAAAGTGGGGCAAAGCTAACTGGGTCCCAGGATTTATTTTTATTAATATTTATTAATATCTTTGGGTACAGTTTCAGGCATGCAGCAAGGGCCCAAGAGCTTTATTTGGAAACCTGAGTTAGATTCCTGAGAGCCCTAGCGTAGCCCCATTGCCCTACCATTGTGAAAAATTACAAATGGCCCTATCTACCGTTTGCTATTTACAAAGTCTCGAGTTTTCTTCTTCCTTTTTACTTGCATATTTGGTTTTTTTAGTTCAAAACTCTTCGAAAATAAAATTTTAAATGTATTTTAACAATGCCTAAAAAAGATATTAAAATCAAATAAAACTTGAGAATACTGTAATTGTATTATAAACATTTCTTTGCTTTTTAAAGTCTTCCATCCTCGAATACTTAAATATATATAAGGAAAATACTTTGTACTTGATCAATTAATACGAGGAAGCTATCAAACCAGAACTAAACCATATCCTAGTGGCAAAGGATCAAAGTGAGGAGGGGAATCCAAAGCAAACCAAAACAGTGACCTGTTATTGTAATGATTGCCTAGCAGCAGCAACCATAGTTACAAAAGAATCAGTCTAATTATTATTTTTTGTTGATAAACGAATGATAGAGCCTTAATCCACAACCATATATAAACCAAAAAGCTTGAAACTGGTATATTTTTGTCATCCATGCTTTCTTCACAATCATGGCTGCCATGCTTTTGACTAAGACAAGAACAATTTGAAGAAAGCTTATTAGCGGATTCGAATTTGTTGAGCTTTGACTGTCTAATGAATGTTTTATCTAATGGAGGGTATAACCATCTAAATGATAGCATGAGGTTTTTGCCACATTCTGTCCCGTGAGGAATTCAATGAGAGATAAGAATAGGATAAGCAAACAACAAAGTTTGTTAGTTCCTTTCTTTTCCTTTCATTTCCAAGGATTAGCCTGACTACAATTCAATATTCATGCAGCAAAATCGAAGATGTGGGACACTGTATTGGCATAGATTTAAAGTCCAAAACCTAAAAAAACAAGTGGTCCTCTGCAAAGTCAAACTCTGCAAAAGGCTAAAGGGTATTCATCACAAGCAATGGCAAAGTCCAACTTACCCAATATCTATATGAGCCTTGTTTAATTTTTAATTCATTTGTGGATCCTAATTCGATTTATTTCCCAGAATGGAAAGATAGGCTGCTTTTGCCATATTTTCACACCAACCAGATAACTGAGATTTTCCGGTCAATAATATACACAGTATAAAAACCATGAATAAGAACACTTTAAAGGCTCTGCAAGCTGTCTCCATTCTCATTACGCATGAGGCATGTGAGCAGATTGTGTTTTGTTTGATTTCATGTGAGCAGATTGTGTTTTGCTTGATTTCAAGGTTCAAAAAGGTGGCTCTCATGGACATAAAGATGATGACAGTTAGTCACATCCTCAGATATGCCACTGAAAGGTATTAAAGCCTCAGAACAACACAACAACATATTCCTAGCACAAGATGCAATCACTATTGCAATTTATCTGCTATAACCAGGAATCAAGCTAAAATTGAGAGATCATATTCTGTGTGCCAACTGGGGTATTAGCAACTCCTCATAATCATCCACAACCACCTGATTCAGAAATTTCCAGTTTGTCAATGCCCTCATTACCATTTATGAAGATAATTTTGGGTTAGAACAATAAGAAAGAGTAATTTGTAGTAGTACCTCGTATCTCCCACCACGGTAAGTATACTCTACATGCAATTGCTTAGGTTCCCCAGGGCAAGGATCGCAGAAGCCCATAATGCCCGACTTCTTTACACCATCATGAAGCTGTGTCAAGAGATAAACAACCAAGGTTATGCTACTAATGGGATTGATCAACTGCAGAATGCTGATTTTTCAGATGCACATGTAGCAAATGAACAAACAAGTATGCACCAATAGTCAAATTATCCAAATCCCTGTTTATGTACTTAATACACCTTTCAAGGGTCTTAATGCTGAAAGAAATGTACCCTCCTGGGTTCTCCTATGTTTTAGATTTCTTTTTGGTGAAAGCTTCCATACCATTACTTCATGCCCAAAAAATAACTAGTGTAGGAACTTTGTCTTCCAAAATTCTTTCGAGTTATTAACTAGTTAAATTCAAGGCAGTTATCACAGTAAATCAGATAACATATACATACATATAGTCAACAAACAGGATTTAAAAGAAACAAACCTTAAGTTGCCCCGAATCATTAACAAGGAAATTAAGAGGTAATGTTACATCCAACACTTGTGAGGCTAATTCATCATTAGTTTCTCTCAGCTCATCTCCTTCCCTTAAAGCTTTACGATTTCCATAAATTGCCTTAGTAATAACCAGTCCCCCTGTTTCCTGTTGCTTATTTCTTTTTCTGTTGGCCACATTCTCTAGCAACTGCTGAGCTTTTGCGGCTGCTTCCCTTGCCTCTCGAACCTTAATGCACATCAAGTAAAATACATTCATAAAATTTTTGAACAATACTCATCAGCTGCCTATAAAAGAAGTGCACAAGCCCAAAATATTAGATCTCATAATTATTAAAAGTTATATTCACCACACTCCCAGCTGAAACATCACAAAATTCATTCATCAAAGCATGATTTTGTAAATGTAAAATATTACACAGATTGCATCTTGGTTTTCATTCATGTGAGACACTGTGACCAACTAAAATAAATACATAAACAGAAAGAAGTTGCATCATAAATATACAACAGCAGAAGATTTCTAGGATCTTTATGAAAGTAATAAAGAGGCCAAAACCCATTTAAATATTATGAATACCTAATGCATTTGGGTAAACATACCTGGGTGGCAGTCCTTTCCATATTTTCTAAGGCCTTCTGCTTTTCCCTCTTAAGGTAATATGGTTTAAAAACAAATTTCTGCAAGTGCACATGTAAGGATAGTTATTTACATCATCAAATAAATATAATTAAAAAAAAAAAAGAAGCATGAAAATATGGAGACATATCCAGTTTATCCTAAGCCATGTGATATTTAGCTTGAATTGGGTACAAAATAACTAGTAAAATAATAGATTTTATATAAAAGAACTAAAGAGTATATCCATGCAGCTAACATCCAAATAGCCCATCTAGTTTATCTGACCTGAAATGGGAGGTAAAGAGCAATAAGAAATTCAAATTGTAACCAATTAATTAAAACTACAAGGAGAAGCATAAGTGGTTACCTTGAGTATAAAGTAAATTGATGTGGGAACTATAAATGCCCCAGTAGCTAACACAGGATTCAAATGCCTGGAAAGCAAAATCTGCATATAACACATAAGAAACAGATTAAAATGCAGGAACCATAATCAGTATGAGAGTTCAATCTGTATTACATAAATCCCAACAGGACAAAACTAAATTTCCATATTCTTCCTTGCATTAAGTCTACAATTTCTTTTGCTTAATCATGCTTACATACAACGCCATATAGCTAACTGTTATCACACTTCAATAAATGGATCTAGAAGTTTATAGGTAGGCATCTGTTTGTGACTTTGTGTCTAAGCCATAACAAATCATCTGAACACAGATATGATTTCCCAATGATATATTATTTTCTAATTCTTCATGTAGAAAGCTCAAGTCATATACACTTGCAACAGTATCTTTCAGTTTCTAGTAAAATGTTAACAATTAGACAAAAGTTTTCTAAATGATAATATCATAACTTTTATAACATAGCTTCTGCTGTAACTTAAAAGCATTTCATTTCAGAAAACTGACAATAATGCAAGGATAGAATATTATATCCCATGAAATTCTACACAAGCACAAATTCTCTTTCTAGACCCTAAATCAATATTAGAGAAGGTTCAAGGTGTCAAAGAATTAATGTTTCAATGGACCAACAAGTTAATTTTCATAAAGATCTTCATTAGAGCTATGTATTTTATTTTTTGCATACTAATGAAATAAATTGTTAATGTGTTTATCTCATTCAGTCAATCTTTTTACTAGCAATTATGCAAAAAAAAAAAAAAATGATTACATTGCGTAAGTTTATGCATTTACTGAAATTGACTCCACAATTAGGTTTAATGAATTGTATTATATTTATTTGAAAAATCGATACATAAAAGAGAAAGACATGAATTGATCTAAAACCAAAAAAATTATCACTTGTTATCAAATAATGAATTAAATTGGGTTCTAATGGAATGGCTGATTGTTTAATTGTCATCTCTTCATTATATATAGAATAGGCGAATTGTCCCATAATTTCTATGAAAACAATCAGATATGGGTAAAGGAATTTACCATGAGAAATTAGATGCAAGTAGAGAATATATGTAGAAAATAAGATTTAGCTACAATATTAGTTTTATTATTAAATCATGGCACCAAAATTGAGATAATAAGTTGAGTCAAGCTATTTGTATGATTCTATCTTTGTTGAAAGAAGTGCCATGAGAAATTAGATGCAAGTAGAGAATATATGTAGAAAATAAGATTTAGCTACAATATTAGTTTTATTATTAAATCATGGCACCAAAATTGAGATAATAAGTTGAGTCAAGCTATTTGTATGATTCTATCTTTGTTGAAAGAAGTACCACACATCAAAACATCAAATGAAAATCAGAAAAACAATGTCATGCCTCAAATATAAATGACCTTTGAAACAAGTGAGAGGACATGAATATTCTTACAGGAATAATTAACTTTTGGCCTCCACGGTGCAACTCAAATCTCCAAAAGATACCCTGTCAACAAAAGAAAAGATATATAAGATATTTTTGGTTTTTATCTCTATATGACAACATCATCACACATATAAATCAAGTATGGACTAACTAAACAAGTCAGTATAACACAATAATGCCAACAAAATGATATCTGATAACCCATTGTTGTGTGCAGGAACAATACATTTCTTCATAGCCATATTCATGAATAAGTAGGTTTTTTCACCAAAATATGACATTATAATGAGCAATCCCTTTATGGTAAGACATATGCAATTACCCGAATTCCAATTGTATACAACATGCGAACAGTGCTAAAATCAGACACTTTCCTCCCACCACCAACTTCAACCTCAAGTGCAGTGCTGAAAAAAAAAAAAAATCAGCAGTCAGTGCAGACCCTTGAGATTAGCAACCACTGTTCTAACTAACTACTTAATAAAAATAGCGGCTCATTGAAGAAGCAAATTTGATGTCCAAGGTGCCACAGCTAAATGACAGCATTAAACAACCTGGTGTCTTGGTCAATTAAGGGAATGTTTACAATAATAAACTTTTATCGCTTGTTAAGTATTCCATTAACAAACTGATCATTTGGGTTAAAATTTAAGTTTTGTCTCAGCAATTTCCAGAAAATTACGAAAACATGAACAAGTTTATATATGCTTGTGACTGTGTTTCAATTGTTTTAACCAAATGCTTTATCAAACATTCATGATACTTACAGCTTCTCATAGTGAGATGTGTGCCCTTTGATTTTACAAGGACTAGCATAAACACTTATCAAAAAGTCCTAAAGGAAGTCGCAGTTGAAAGACAAGAGGGAATTGTTTCTGCAAGCTTCTTGGACAATATTATGCAAGAAAATGATAATTATGCAAAGGATTTTTATTTTCTTTTTTTGAGCATCCTCTTTAATTACAATGTTTTGATACGATCTATACATAACTCATAGTCCAGATCATGCAATATACAATATTTGTAAACCTCATAAACAGAATGGAAGAAACATAACTTTGCAATAGATATTAATCCAAAAAAAAAATTGCAATAGAAACTCATTTATCAGCATAAAAAGCATAGAAAAAGAATAAAAACTAACTTGCCTCACTTATTAATCATCAATATCAGTTATGCAAACATACCTTCCAACTCTCCCTGCAATACGACCATGGGATTTTGAAGAAAAACGATGAGTATAATGAGCTGATACCCCAAATGAATGTGTACCAAACTGCAGTTCTTAACATGAAAGAAAATTTTATATTCAAATACAATTGGGGTCATGCTGACAGAAATAAATAACTAAATCAAAGCAAGAGGTTTTGAATAAAAGGTGGAGAAAAGAAA
This sequence comes from Durio zibethinus, assembly GCF_002303985.1. The sequence continues at coordinate 1,494,320 of NW_019167827.1, read as the reverse complement.
TGAGAAATGCAAAATCTGAAAATTTACAGGTCAACTACTATGATATGTTATCATTACAATATGCAAATGATTGTTCGTTTGTCCTTATCACCATAAGAGATTGAAACAGCAATATTGATAAATCATAATAGCAGAATCAATGTGCCAAATGATTATAGCTCCAAATGCTATAAACTTTTGTGCAAAATTACATAGTTGATCTCCATTCAAAGTCAAGATCTCTAGTTCACAATCGGACCAAGAGCAACAAAATTTCGCTTGAAATTCTGGGATAGTTATTGATTATTTTGATAAGTGGAAAAAGCTAATTTTGCGCCTTTAAGGGTCTACCCTAGTCCAAGAACAGGACAATCTAAGTATAATAATTGCAAATAAAGTCTTTTGGGTATCAAAGGTAGCCCCTACACTTTTATGCGGAATTTGATATTTTCTGTAAGGAAGCTCCATTGCAATTTTTCTTTCTGTTAGTTATTCTGCCATAAATTTAGTAGTCTAGATAGTGAACATAGACTTACCTTCACTTCTCCACCAGCAGACATATTTTGATCTTTCTTTTGCCATCCAACCCCGATAGATGACTCTGGACCTAGCAAAAGTTCTATCTGTAGAAATGGTGAAGACCAAAAACCAACTGACAGATATTAGAAGCCTCAAACAGATTAGCTAAAATTAAGAGTTAGGATTTCACAAATTTCTCAGCCGAGAATGATAAAACAACTTAAATAAAAAACAAAAGTTGCATACATTTCCACTTGCTGTCTCAGAGAGTTGACGAGTCCAGGAATTGGTAAGATTAATCGAACCATCATGAAAAGACTTTGCAATGGCCATTGTTGCAGTTGAGTGTACCGATAATTGACTGGAAAAAAATAAGGAGAGAATGAAGAAACAGAGTAAAACTACTAACTTATTGAGTAGACAAATATAGTTAAACCCTGAATGCCCCACCGTGTCGTCTGCACTCCTATAAGACCGTGTAAGCCCGCTGATCCTATAAACTCTATGGAAGAAGCTGAGGAAATCTGATGCTTAAATACAGCCGAGGCAATCCCACCACCGGAATCTTCCTTGACTTGCAAATTTCCACCAATTGCAAGAGCATTACGTTTTGATAATTGAGACTGAACTTCGCTAGCCATAGCCATTCTGAAAATTTATAAAAAACATACAATTTACTATATTAATGATGCTATATTCAACCAAATTAAGGAACTAAGGAAAAGAAAGGACAGGGCAATACCCTTCCATAATGCCATCACCGTCTAGAAACTGTGGCAGCGACAAATTAGCCAGTATTGTACCGGAAGGTCGAATATGCGCCGACGTCTTTTGTTGTTCCTTCATCCGTTTCAACTTTTCGAGTTTTTCTTTTATCTCTTCCACTTTATTCAACTTTGGGCCAAGCTCTAATCCAGAATTCAAACCCTCCATACCATAAATATCGTATATTTGCCTTTTGTTTTCATCCGATAATATTTCATATGCTTCACATATTCTTTGGAAATTCTCCGTAGCAATTTCCTTCATCTAAAAAAAAAAAACAATACTAATTCTTAAGTAAAACTTCAAATAGAAAGCATTTATATATAAGAAAAAAAAAAAACTTACATGCGGAGCCTGGTATTTGTCAGGGTGATAAACTTGAGCCCATTGCCGATAAGCTCTGCGGATTTCTTCATCGGAGGCGTCCGGTGATAGGTGTAAGAGTGCGTACAGTTCTCTGTTTGGGGCTCCGCTACCATCGTCTTCCTTCATCCTTTTTTCTCTCTTCAACTTGAAATCGACAGAAAGAAGGGGGCGTGTTCTCTGTTTCTATGGTTTGGGGTTTTGGGGGTTTTTGCTTGCAAGCGTGGGGGTTATTATTTGCGCACGGTTGTCTGAAAAAAGGCTATGTACCGTGGGATTTATGTCTTGCAACTGATGTGAATCCAACCCCATCATAGCAAACCCGTTTTGGGCTTGGCTTCGTCCATGATTGCTTGTCAGTCGGATCTATAATTAAGTGATATGATGACCCGAGACTTAGAAACAGCCGAAGGCCTAAAGCCAAGCCCGGTTGTCTGGAAAAGGCAATGCACCGTGGGATTTATGTCTTGCAACTGATGTGAATCCAACGCCATCATCGCAAACCCGTTTTGGGCTTGGCTTCGTCAATGAGTTCTTGTCAGTCGGATCTATAATTAAGTGATGTGATGAGCCGAGACTTATAAACAGCGGAAGGCCTAAAGCCCACATGTTGTTGGGCTCATGTATGAGTTGTTTCTCCAAAATCCCAAAAGTATCATCTCCCTGGCCTATATTCGATGGCATTATCAAAAGATCCGATTTCCATAGCAAATTTTCTTCCTTGATTACCGTATGATAGGCATGGCGATACGTGGGGATTGAAGGATAGGGTTATTGAATTTTTCTCTTCTTTCTTGTCAAAAAGGATGAATTAGAGCTAAAATTTGGGTTATTTATCATTTAGGATAAATCCTGAAATTTGAAAGAGTAAAATTACTTCCTTCGAACTTCCACTTTCCAAAAAATTATATGATTGAGTCATTTAGTAAAAATAATTAACTTGATCGTGTTTCAAGTTTAAAACTATATTGAATTGATGATCTAATTAATCTGAAAGCAAAAGGGAATATCTCTGATTTTCTGATGAAAATAATTGAGCAATGGTTCATGATGGAGAGAGGTAGGCTGACAGAAGATCAAATTATATATATGATTGATTTGGCCCCTCTCATATGAATGTCATCTGCACAGGTCATTCAGCTTATTACAAAAACCTGAAAACATCATTCCGTCGAAGGACCATCCGAAGCTTCAAGGAAGTTTCCTAGCCTGCACCCACATAAATAATTAGGAGATCGTGATGCATACGCATACAATTCCATCCAAGTGGCTGCCTCTGTCACGGACAGCGCACGAGTCTTAAACCAAAAACGGAAGCTCTCAGCCAGTGACACCTGTATCTGCATGAATAAAAAAAAAAAGAGAAAGTAATAAAAGCTGAAAATAAATTTCCTAAATACAATTGAATGATTAGCATGTTTACATGTCTAAACTAATATTAGCATGAAACAGACATATATAAATGTCTAGCTATCAATCTCGAAAAACGTTTTTAGTTACATATATACTTGTTTGAAGGATCTATGCTTCAGCAACAAGATATGAAATGATTAGTTCTTGATAAAAACACCAGTTTTCCATCATCCATATTGTACAAAATGGAAACAGATTTGATGTTTTTCAATCATTATTCCTTTCTTTCTTTGACATGTAATCATGTAATTAGCAACGTGAAAAGCCTTTAATTAGCCACAGAAATCTTTACCCATAAAAAAGGGAAAAAGCCAACTAAAGTTTTTCGTTGTTGTTTACTACATTTTTGAAAAGTTAAAAAGTTTGTAGCTCTCAATATATTCTCTTGCCTTTCACTTCACTGGCTCAGTCCTACAGTTTGTCCATATTTTCATACATTAGAGACTAAACGGAACCCAATCAACAAAATTCTACCTTCGTTATAGATTTTCTTTTTTTTTTTTTCAGTTCATAAGATTCCATGGGGCTGCATTTAGTAGCATTAGCCAAAATCCGCCTCTTATCTCCCTCCCATAGTTTCATTCCCTTATTTGCAGGCTTGATTTGCCCATTTGTGCTCAAACTTTCCTTCAGTTTGAGGATTGTTCGTCGTGTTTACATTGACGCGATTGATGAATGCAGGCTCTTCTTTTTTCAGTTGAGTCAGATAGCCTTCGATGCTGATCAGGCAGCTCCGGTCAATGGCGACAGATGGCAGCGAGCTCTTCGGTTAGTTTGCCAGAGGATAACCCATGTGGGAAGGTCTTCAGCGGGACAATCTGACCAGGATAGTTTCCATAATACTCTCACCATGCTTTCACTTTAGGACGCAAATATGGTCATTTCGGGTGAGAACATGAGAACTTTAAGATTAAAACTTGAAATCCAAATTTCATGAGTATTTATTTACATCTGGGTTTTTCTCTTCTTATCTTTATTTGTTTTAATCTCCTTGAAGAATGAAAGAGGTGTCGGACATGGTCATTATTCTGTCTTTTCAAGTAAACAAGAAACATGAGTTGGGATGATTTCAAGACTATGAATATATAAAAAATGTTGTTGACTTCAGTTGATTTCCTTCAGTCGCATGAGCCTACTCCATGAACAGTCCATTAGCTCTCTTCAAAAAAAGAGTTAAAATTCACTTCCTAGTAATCTAATTATTCATGTCTTTTACAGTGGTTTCGTTTCCTTTTTTTTTTTTTTTCGCGTTATTCCATGAAACAGAAACTGTGAATGAGATATCAAAATATAAACCAAAGCAATCAATTAAATTTATTTGGTCAGAACTCAGAGCATTGAGGAACTTAAATCACAAATAGCAAAATATCTACGATGTCTTTTCTCTTTTGGGTGCAAAAGCCGAAAACCAAAATAAAGGATGCCTTTAACGTGCCCATCTCACTTTCTCTCCCTCTCCTTTTCAAGCTGGCCATCGATAGCTCCACCCAGTGAAGCAAATCTTAATCTAGGATTTGGCTTACCCCAAAACAAGGTTGAACGCTCAAAAGATTTCAAAGAGAACAAAAAAAAAAAAAACCACTACTAAAAGGCAAACTTTCCAAAATGGGTGGGCTGATCCAGAAAATCCCAGCCCGTAAGAGCAGAGAGGGCTTACAATCTCGAGTTACGAGGAAAATTAAAAGCTTCTAGTCCAGAGAAAAGGAAAATAAAATTCTAGCCCAAGAGAAACTTAAAGGCCGCGTTCAGCATGGCAGAGAGCATATTGCCCAAACCAAACAGGCCTCGTTTGGTTGTTGTTTTAGCCATATTAAACCCAATATTAAGAGGCTGAGGCTGGGCCTGGTTAGGATCTGCCTGATTGAAACCCATACCAATATTCATACTCAAGACTCGTAATTAGAGCTTTAAAAACAAAAAAAGGAATTTATACTGTTTGTAACATTTAAAAACTTCATGGTTTTAGGATAATTTCCCTAATACTTTATTCCTATTTTCATGACAATTGTGAAAATGAATTTTTTTTTCATTTACAATGAAAATGATCTAAAGAAAAGTCATTAAAGTACGTAAGCGACACGTTCCTTTATATATAATAATAATAATTCCCCAATACAACCAGAGTAGTCAAATAATCATACTTTGTTAGTTTATACGTTTAAATATGAAGAAAAAAAGTATTATACGTTTTATTTGAATTATATACATATTAGTCAATTTTCCCAGTTAGAACACTAAAATTTTTTTTTTTTTGTAAGATCAGTATTCCCCACTCTCCTTAATAGCCTCGTTATTTGAGGAAATAAAGAGGACAATATCACAGAATTTGTGCACTTATCCTTGAATGAAAAGGTTCTAATAATTTTCAGCTGCTTAATTTAATGATCAAAATAATCTTAAAGAAGACATCAAAGTTGAAGTTCGAACCCCAACTTTCCCTCTCTTCCTCTTAATATAGGACTTTATCGCCTTGAATGTTAAAAGAAAAAAATAATAATAAAACTTTTACAAAGTATATCCACTAAAGTATCGGATAATAGTACATTAAAGTTATGTTCGATATATAAGATTATTAATATAGTAAAATAATAATTATTTTATATTATATATGATTTGTATTTAAAGAGAGATATAGAGATTATGAAAACAATTAACATTCTTTTGATATAAAATTATTTAATTTTCTCTAAGTAGATAAAATTTTTTTAATTTATAAAATTAAACTTACATATTCAATTATATTCTTAAAAATTATATTAATAATTTAAATTATATAAATTTTGTAAAAGTATAATTTTAATATCTTGATTATCGCATATATCAAATATAAAATAAAATAATATTAATTAATCTAATTTTATTCGTAATATTAATTTATCTTATCTTATATTATTATAATATTATAAAACAAATATGATCTAATGTTCTTGAAAAAGATAATCCTGTCGTACGTAAGCATATGTATATTAGTTTAAAAGGAAAAGCTGAGGGTGGAGGATCGATAACGAGAGATTGTTTTTAATGTTGTTCTAATCGTAAGCTAGCTAGGCTGATGATGATATAAGCAACCCAATGGATAATCCTTACAAGCGTGGAATATTATTTTGATACCGACCGTGAAGGAAAATGATTTTTTTTAAAGGAAAACTTGATAATAATTAACCAAAATGATTGATTATTAATATGAGAGTGATGATAAAAGAATCTCAAATTTGTTAAATTAAAATGTATTTTGATCACTTAAATATAATAAAAATAAACGTGAATTTTAATTTAATTTATTAATATAATTATTTTTAAAAAATTATATTAAAAATATTTAAAATTCAAAATTCAACCCACGATGATTTTAAATTAGATACTCATTTAAATTTAAATCTAAACACTACATCTGATTCTCCATAAATCTTCAAATATTTTAGATTTCTATGTTGTGAGAGAAACTTAATTCTAATACATGATTTCTATTTATGCTCCAAAAATTTTGGTTACGCTATAATTTTTTTCTTGTATTAGAGGATACAATTTGCGAGGATTTAGATTTTTATTTTTGTATATAAGTAATCGCGAAGATAAAAAATTTATTGTAAATATTAATATTTAAAATTTAAATTTATTAAATATTATCATTTAAAAATAATTGAATAAATCAATTAAGATAAATTTTGAATTCAAAATTTAAAATTTTTTGTTATACCGTATTGTATTTGGGATTTGAAAAATTGAGAGGAATAGGGGAAACAATCACATGTGATAAAATTTACAAAACAAGAAGTTGGATCTTATTCTCTCTCTATTACTAGAAAGATAGACAAAGAACAGTAAGAGCGGCAGAATGTTAAAGTCCATATGGTCTCTTTGCTTAACGCGTCTCTTATACTCCAAATGCCTTCACTAAGTCAAAAAGTGAGCCATGAGCCCCTAATATTGCGTGGAAAAGACCAAACTCAATCTTCTTTTACTTATTGCTCTTGTTGTTTACGTTATACTGACTGTGTCAACCAGGACAATCGCGTAATTTGGTCTCAGTCCTTTGACTTCTCATTTTTGCCATCCCTTGTCCCACTACGTGGTGCATTTGATTTTTGTGTTTTTAATTTTTATTTTAAAAAAAACTATAATATAAGAATTAAAAATAAAATTATAAATGTTATGATTTAAATTTTAATTTATTAAATATTTTTTTTAAAATATTATATAAATTAATTCAATTATTGAATTGTTCCATCAAATTTTTTACTGTTCTTTTTTAAAAAAATTTTCTTATAAAAAATAGATTAGAAAAGAATCGGTGTCTGCCTGGCCACGATGAATTTGCCTAAAAATCTTTAAAAAAAATGGAATTAAAATATTGGACAACAAATAGTCAGCGAAATTCCGAACATGTAATGCTATTTTAATAATACATTATTTTAAAAGGCTTACGTGAATTTTTTTGTTGAGAATCTTTTTATGTTCTTCATTTATTCTCCTAAATAAATAATTTCTTCGTATCTGCTTGGTACTATTTGTACAATTTGTACAATTCTCAAAAGTCATGACTTTTTCATCTAGTGAAGGCTGAAACTTATAGGTGGACTTACTCCTCAGTTACACCCAAAATTAGTATATAAAATTGGATCAAATTTAAAAAAAAATTACCAAAATACCCGCTTGCACTTCCTTCTCTCAATCTTACTTGCTTTTTTGTCCCCCTATTTATATAGCTTTCGAAAGCTTGAGGAGTTGCCATTCAAGAAATTAAAAAAAAAAAAATCAAACAAAACTGAAGTTCCCTAATATATGGAATGCTGCTTGTTTTCCATTTCTAAAGGCACTTCTTGATTATACTTTTTGTGGGTTTTTTTTTTATATATATATATAAAAGGGTGAGAGAAACGAATCAATGGGTTGGAGTGGGGAGAGGCGAAAAGAGGTTGTTACATTTTTGAGAGTGGTGCTAGTGTTGCTGGCGGTGGTGCAAACGACGGCGTTTCGTGGAGGAGTTAAAGTTAAGAATAAGGAGCACCGGAATGCTTACGCCACAATGATGTACATGGGGACGCCAAGAGACTACGAGTTCTACGTGGCGATACGCGTCTTGATCAGATCGCTTGTTAGGCTTCAGGTGGACGCTGATCTCATCGTCATTGCCTCCCTCGACGTTCCCCTCCGTTGGGTTCGTGCCCTGTAAGTCTCCAATCACATTACCGCCTCTTCTTTTGCTTCTTTAAATGCAATTTGATTTTTTTTTTTTAATTTCCCAAACAACTATTCTGCAATAAAGTTGAAAAAAGAAATAAAAGTCTTCAGGACCACTTTGATCTTTTCCTTTTGGAAATTACTTAGAATTTGCTCAATAATAGCAAGCTTTTAGTCTTCTTTCAATGAAAACTTAATAATTAAGCTTTATTATTAGTTTTATTTAATTTTTGTAAACTCAAAACTATAAACAGTGGCAGGCTTTAGTAAAAATAATAATATCAGCTTTTAAAAAATACTAGTTATATGGGTGAGTCCAGATGTTAACGGAGATTTGGATAAGCCAAACAAGCGAAATGAAGATCCCTGGTTTCGATGAAACTTTGTTATTGGACATTGTAACGGTGTTTTTTTTAATCATTAAATTAAAATATTTATTAAGCCAAAGGAGAAAAACGGAAGGGTTGTCTCGGCTTATTGGTAAGGGTGAGAAAAAAATATTTGTTTTAGATTTTTTTATTTAATTTAGATTAAATTTAGTTATTAAATGTATATAAATTTAGATTGAATTTTGAGTTAAAAATAAAAAAATTTTAAAAAAATCTAAATGGAGTGAATTATAAATTTTATTAATTTATATATATTTTAATTTTTTATAAAATAAAAATAATTATTTTATATTTAAATTTATTTCATTTTTTAAAATAATATATAAAATAATTATAAAAAACTTATGAATCGAATTAAATTGAATGAACAAAATTCGATTTAATTTAATTTAGGCTGTATGAAAATTTTGTTCAAATTTAATTAAAATTTAAGATAATTTTATGTATTATTTAAAGTTAATAAATCAAATAAAAAAAAAAGACAATTCAGCAGAAAAAAGTGTCGGAAAATTAGTGATAGTGACAGTTTTGTTTTTATTTGCCGTTGTCTAAAATGGTGGAATGGTTCAAACGATGGAAGAAATAAAATCTAATTTCCTTGTCTTTATTTATTTTCTTTTTGTTTCCACTTTATCTTTCACGTAACGTCAAAACTCAAAAGCGAAAGTTTTGAAAATGGCGGATGTGTTTGTATTTGCCAAACCCCAGAGACCAATCGGTTTTATTTCTGCTGATTCAGCAGTCATATTTCGTAGTTTTATTTGCCTGGCTGGCCTGCACTGCATTATTAACATTTTTTAGCTTCGTGCTATATAAAACATTTTATATTCCTGGTCAAGGAAACAGACAATCAATCTGTCAGATTTGTTTAGGTTTTTTTTTTTTTTAATTTAAGGTTGTCAAAAAATTTGATTCCACGACGATTTGTTTGGTCTTTTTTAAATGAAAAGAGGTGATACATTGATAGTAACTAATAGGATTCCCGCTTGGTCTCTTAGTTCTTATCGATTAAGTCAAGTTTTATTATTTGTTTCTTGTACAAATGGTGCAGTTGAGGTTACTTACAATTAGAGTTGAGAAAAAAATTAAAAAATTAATTTAAAATTGTATCATTTAATTTGATTTAAATTAAATTTGAATATTAAATTTATACATTAAATTCGAATTTTATTTTTGATTGAGAGGCAAAAAATAAAGAAAATTGAACTTAATTGAATTATTTATTCTTCTTAATTTTTATATATATTTTAAATTTTTATAAAATAAAAATAATAAATTTATATCAAAATATATTTAAATATATTAAAATAAAAAATAAAAAATAAAAATAAATAAATAGAATTAAACTGAATCGATAAAATTCAATTTGAATCTAATTTTAAATTTTTATAATGTTATACATTATATAAAAAAATTTAAATAAATCCGATTTAAATCCTATCATTATCACTCCTACTTGCCGCATGTTTAACCACATACAGAAAACACTATTGGAATGTAAAGGTTATTCTTTGAGTAGAGAGAGTAGGTTCCAAGGGGCAAGGGTTAACCACCGATAAAAATTAGGGTGCTTGGGGCCAGGGGCAAAACTTATAACACGTTAGGACATTTTACTTTATTTATGTTTGAATCATACCTTAATACTAGTTCAACCATTGATAATGCAACGAAAATTATATATATTTAAGAATGGAAATAGGTTTTTAACTACACATAAACAAGAGAGGAAACTGATAAGAAGAGAGTTTCCCCACGACACACCGCCCATTATAGTTTAACCAGAGGGTGGTCCTTAATTTATATTTCGGGTGGATCCAACGGAATTATGTAGATATATACCATATTATTCAACTATTTAATCACCATGTCCCCATCACTTTCAAGAAGCACATGATGTGGCATTAGGTTTCGTATTATAGTAGACGAAAAGCATGTGAGATCAGTAGCTTGTATGGTGGTGCACCACGCTACTACCTTCTTGAAATAGCAATTATTGTTAGATCGTGGGGGTTTCCTTCACTTTGAACCGTTCAAATACATGATATTCAATGGCCTGCTGCTAAAACGAATAGCTACCAGATTTATGTCAACAGAAACAAAAAGTTAATTATCAATGTTTAGAATATTATATGCTGATAAAAGTAGCCGGTCAAAACAAAAAAAAAAGTTTTATATGTTTAAGTGATCATTTGATCTTTTTGGTGAAATATCATCTTTTTCTTTTTGGCTCTTTCACAACAAATGAGTTTGCTTATGATGTGTATCTGAGGATGCCAGCAACATCTATGATAACTAATCTTCGGTATAAATATATGATACGTGTCCAGATGTAACCAGTCAGATAATTCTTTAATGAATCTTTAGCATATATCTGCAAGGCTAGAACTTGGGAAGTCACACTTGGTCCAGTTAACCAAGGGAGTTCTCAACCATTCCTTATAATAATAATAATGACTGATGCAATGTTCCTTATTATAATGAAAAATGTGATGAAACAGATGTGATTGACTCTGTTTTTGTGTTATAGGGAACAGGAAGATGGAGCAAAAGTGGTGATGGTAGAGAACATTAATAACCCTTATAAGGGTCAACAAAATTTTGACAAGAGATTCAAGTTGACACTCAACAAACTATATGCCTGGAGTTTGGTGGACTATGATAGAGTGGTTATGCTAGATGCTGACAATCTTTTCCTCCAGAAAACTGATGAATTGTTCCAATGTGGGCAGTTTTGTGCAGTCTTTATCAACCCCTGCGTCTTTCATACTGGCCTCTTTGTGTTGCAGGTAAAATTGATTTCTGGAAATGGTTCATTTCAATTATTTTCATGAAACAGCGCCTCAATAGTAGTTATACAACTTTGGTTCCTAAAAAAAATTATCTGCAGCCATCATTAGAGGTATTCAAAGACATGATTCATCAACTGGAAACTGGTAAAGAAAACCCTGATGGTGCAGACCAGGGATTTATTGGTGGCTACTTCTCTGACTTGCTTGACCAGCCAATGTTCTATCCACCCCTAAATGGCACCAAACTAGATGGGCAATACAGACTTCCTATGGGCTATCAAATGGATGCTTCTTATTACTGTGAGTAAAAAAATGATAGCCAAATCCATAATGATTCCAAGCATTTTGATTTGAGCTGCGAATCTAACCTCGAATTATCTTTGAATTTTTCTTCTGGTCCACAGATCTTAGACTTCGCTGGAGAGTACCATGTGGACCTAACAGTGTGATCACCTTCCCTGGTGCACTATGGTTGAAGCCATGGTATTGGTGGTCTTGGCCTGTCCTGCCCCTAGGCATTCAATGGCATCAAAATCGTCGTCAAACTCTAGGGTAAGATAAAAAAAAACAATAGTACAACACTGACAGATAAATATAATCTAGCTGCTGCTTTGTATGATTAACGTGAGTTTCAATTTCTTATACAGGTATGCAGATGAGATGCCCATTGCAATAATCCAATCGATCGTTTTTCTTGGAATCATAGTGATGACACGTCTAGCACGCCCCAGCATCTCCAAACTATGCTACCGGAACACAGACAAAAGCACATCTTTGATGCAAACAGGCCTAAAGTTTATAGCAATCTGGTCAATTCTTGCGGCCTATATAGTTCCCTTCGTCATTATTCCTTGTACAATTCATCCGTTAGTAGGCTGGACATTGTATTTCCTTGGTTCGATTGCTCTTTCCTCTGTGGCAGTCAATTCGTTTTTGCTGCCAGTTATTCCAGTTTTCGTTCCTTTGGTTGGGATTTTTGGGTCTCTTTTGGTCATGTCATGTCCTTGGTACCCCAATGGAGTTATAAGAGCTTTAGCCGTTTTCGGCTATGCATTTTGCTATGCTCCTATTGCTTGGGGTTCAATGGTTAAGGTCATGGCACGGCTTCAGGTCTCACTTGAAAGAGACCAATTTTTCCCAAAATTGGGTGAATCTTCACCACCTTCCGGTTTTAACAAGTTGTATTGAAACTTACCAATTAAACAGATGATACATATTTGTGATTATAGGCTTTGCTATATATGAAAGGTTATTGTAGGAAAGCATGATTCTTGCAATTTCCTTTTTTTTTTTGTCAATACAATATTTTGTCATCTAGTTCATGTCTATCCCTAATAAATTGAGCTTTTATTAAAAATAATAAATAAATAAATAAAGAATCACCAAGCAAATTGCATACTGAACCTTGGTCATAACTCATAAGCCTTTTTCCTCATAATCATACATAATCTTGACAAGAAACCAGGCTCAAAATAGAGCATGAAATTTCTTGAAGGATCGAATGACTTGAAGTTTAAAGGAAAGCTACTTTATTTCCCAGAAAGGTATTAGTAACAGAGTCTTCAACAGGATATTGCCTCACATTATACAACAGTTTTGCTGTGACTCTAGCGTCTCTGGGGATCTGGAAGAGTAAAAGTGTTTGTTAGCCAAGGAAACAAAGGAAAATGCCCCTTACGACAAACTGATAACAGAAAAAATTTATCTAACATAAAAAAAAAAGGAAACAACAATCTCTGAATAAGAGCATCTATTACATTTAATAAGATGAGTAATATCTCAGTCAAACTAATTCGGAACGGTGAAAATCCTCATGTATCTGCTGCAGTTCTGGGGAAGTAAAATCAAGGACTGACCAGTTACCGGTTTTTGGCTAGGAGATATAAACCTCAAACCTAGGGCAGGCCATTCTACCACAGTAACATATAATCTGAGGCCAACAGAACCACCACCACCCTCATCCCAATATTCAGCAGATCAACAATTCCCAACAATTATTGAACAAAACAATTGATTCATGATTTGAGTTACTGTATGGTGATCGTTTGAATTTGAAAACCGTTTTCCTAGGTCATTTTATCCTGCCAAACGGCCTTTCACCAAAAACAGCACTGAAGGTAAGGGGACAACAATTTTCATAAATGAAGGAGATACATGCTAGTAGGTTGGACAAAAACCAGAATATTGAATGTTAGATTGCCGCAAAAGAATGAGCACTTACAGCTGGCCAAGATTGGATAAATCAAATTCAGGCGCAAGCTCTCCCACAATATCATCTGGTGGCTGACCATATTCTTGCATTTTTTGCATGAGGTCAACAATCCTGGTGAAGTTATTAGGATCATTTTCATACACTCCATTAAGCTCCTTTATCAGTTCATATTGGTGGGAGTAACGTTCATAGTCCTCTTTGCTCAAACTGGCTTTATGCTCTTCTAACCACTGTGGGTATCTCTCTGCAATTTCCTTCGTGGGTTCATGAAGAATCTCCTTAGACAAAAGTTGTTGTATCATAGTCTCCACAATGGAATCCATGTTCTGGACAAAACAATGGAATAATCAAGTATATATTTCCTAGCACATGATACTAAATATGACTAACATAATAGAAGATAAGATATGTGCATGAATAAATATATGCCCTTGATTGTTTAAAGGATAAATGTTTGCATGTATGTATGAGACATATGCATGTCCGTGTAAGAATGCATACAACACTCTGTAACTTATAATGCTATATAAACATAGATAACACAACTGGCTATATCACTCAACAAATTTGAAAGTTTCAGATGCAACTCAAATAAGACAAGATAACCAATCAAAACCTATCTATTTTGAACATATATAACATGCCAGTCTTGCCAACCATGTCAAATTTTACTTCATCATTAGAGTGATCAATACTAAAACACAATGACCTCCTTAAAACCAACCTTTTTCTTAGGGCTTTTGCAAGTGCATTTTTTGTCTGCATTTTTTGTCATTTATATACCCAAAGCCCTTGGACTGAATCTCGGATTGAATCTCATGCACTATGCATAAACACATGTTGCACTTTCTTTCAGGGAATGTTTCTAGGGGGGTTGGAGCTGGCTTAAGAGGGGGCTGGTGGAAGTTCATTTCAAAGCTTCATGAATTTTAGGTACTTCACTAGTTCACTTATAGCAGATATAGAGGACAATGACGAAAGCCAGAGAATGTACATCTCAAATGCATAGAACAAAGAAGGCAAGCACAAATAACATGGCATAAGGCAATCTTACTACTGATCTTGTCATGTGAATTCAAAGTGTTCCTGAGAGACACAACCAACCTCCCCCCCCCAAAAAAAAAGAAGAGGATAAAACAAACTGTCTTGATTTTCAAGTCACAACTGAAAAACAGTTGATAATTCAATGTTCAAGCCAGGAAATCTAACTCAATTAATTGGATGAAAATGCTACAAGTTTTGTTCACAGAATATTGGAATACAACCTCCTAATATGTAATAACGTGCAAATTCCAACTTAAGGATCAACAAGCACCTGCTTCCATGGTAAATTTTAAAGCTAATAAGCCAAAACTACGACTACAGCAAAAACCAAACCGAAGTGTACAATAACTACTTGACATTCCAAAATAAAAAAACTACCAGACCAAGCAAATTATAAGTGACAATATCAAAACCTTATAAGGGACAATAAAACATTCAAGCAAATATACCTGAGACCCTGCAAGATCCTCCAACTGCTTGACCCAATCCTCCATTATTGCATCCTTCCCGAAATCATCTCCTCCAGGTTTCGACATTGATTCCAATCCTTTTACAGTCTCTCTGGTATGTTCTCTCAATTTATCAAGAGCCTCTATGACATGGGATTCCCTTGAAACCTTTTGCTTTCCCTTTTTCTTGCTCTTCAAGTCAGGTAATTCCATACCTAATCCTTGAACCCCACTTGGTAAAGAACCAGATTCTTGCTTCTTTTCTTCATCATCTCCTCCTACTCCCCTATTAACCAAATATAAAGCTAAATACTTGGAAGAAATTGGAATAAAAACTCAACCAAGGCAAATCACCAGAGTTAATATCACAGATTTCTAATCAAACATCTAGCTTTTGAGGAAAAAAGTTAGAAAGAGGAAGGAATCCATAGCTTGGCGGAAAAATTTTGGACCCAAAGAAACACTTGATATAGAGAAATTAAAAAAAAAAAAAAGAAAGATGAAAGTTTTATATACCTATAAAAATACATGTATAGAGAGAGAGGGAGAAAGAGGGTACCTTTGAGCAGAAGGTATAAGGTTGAGATTCTGGAAATCATCCAAAGCACCTGAAAAACAAAGTTCAAATTTCAGAGGTTTAAGAAACAGAAAATTAAGGGAAAAAAAGAACTAAAACAAAGATTTAAGAGAGAGAAACATACTATCGAGAAGTCGGTCTAAATCATCAGAGTTGTCTGCCATTTTTGCTAACAGAGACTTCTAATCCTCTGTTTCTCTCTCTCTATATATATATAAGTAGAGAAACCTCAAAGCAATGATTTTTGTTCTGGAGGGAATATGGGTTGAGCTGAATTAGAATGGAAGAGCAACCAGGCGTTACAACCAAAATGGGTTTTGCGTCAGAATCAAGGCTGGAGTTTGGATTGCTTAAATGCATATTCGTTTTTCTTTTGTCTTTTGTACTATCAAAAAGAAATAAAATACGGTGATAGTGGATCTCACATTATCTTCTTGTGTTGAGTCCCCAGGAACGGAAAAATCCTACCACACCGAAGAATTTGATTTCACCTACAGACGTAACACTTACCTTCTCTTTGTAAGTAAAACTTTTACCATAATTTCCATTATCCACTCGTCTGATACTAATAATAGAACTGCCTTAAGTGCTGCTTGCATCTATTATTACCATAAGTTGAAAAAAATTGTTTCTTTGCTCTGACACAAGCAATTAATGTAACCCAAAATTTTGTTTCAACTGAAAATCCAGACTCCATCCGGTTCCTCAGATCGGTCTCATATACAGTTAGTAGCAACACAAAGGAGTATTGTATTTGATTGGAAAAACCACTGTCCATTGGACACACCTCATGTAGCTCATCCCCAAAACTGCTATTCATTGGACCAGGCATAAACGAGGATGGAGGCATTCCTAATGTCTATCCTAAAGGTCTGATTTCAGCCTTCCTAGGAAGACCCTGTCCATTCTATCAAGTATCAGCTGTGGTGCCAGAGGAAAAAACTTCTGCTGGTTGCCCTGCAACTGCAATTAGTAGGCATAATGGCCGTAAAGGAGACCCTGCTACCAGCTGATGAAGTGCCATCTGCTTCATAGTATCAACATAGAACTGCATCGATCCAAAGCCACCATACCCAGAAGAAAATGCAGAGAGTGAGAGAGAAATTGCAGCTTCAGTTAAAATCCTCCTTAAACATGAAAATCAGACTAAGTCACAGGCAATTGCATGAAATAGAAAAAAACCTGATCACCAAGTTGTGATGCGAGAACAAGTGCAGGTCCCCACAATCGACCTTCTTGAGCGCACTGTAGAGCCTCTTTCTTTCTACCAGAAACCAGAAGACTCTGTACCTCAGAAGCGGTTGCCTAGACCATCATTAAAGTTAATTAAGAAAAATAAGATAAAACAACCTGTAACAATAACAATAGTAAAGTATAGTTGATGGCGTACCTGCATTTGTCCTTCAGAAGGCAATTGCTGCAAGCAGTGGCTAAGGGCACCATAAAGTGTGTCCTTCCTCTTCGCAGATGAAAAGAGCTTAGTAACTTCTGATTCTGGAGTATGAGTCTCCCATCAACAGAGACATGCCAATAAGAATGAAATACAATATAACAAGCAACAGAAAAAGCAGAGAAGAAGAACAGATAAACTGAAAAAACCTCAGAAGATCAGTTATTTCTTGAGTTGTAAGGTAGAAAGCGCAAGAGGATTGGATTGAAAAAATTCACATGACAAGCATCTTCCCAAGATACAATTACCGGTTAAAAATGACAAATTTAAGAGAAAACTTGTAAAAAAAAAAGTTAAAATTACAATAAAAGTATTTACCTTCAACACAGTGTCAGCACCAAAAGGAGATTGAAGTTTTCCATAATGCTAGCAAGCTATTTGAAGCAATGAGAGAAGGAGCCTCAAATTTCCAGCTTTTCTGTAGTCCATGTCAGATGATTCACATCTGGCAATTCTGACATTTTTGAGCCATCCAATTTTGGTTTCAAGAATCCAGCTTTGGTTTGAATACTGGAAATTGTTTGCCATTTCTCTTTGTCTAATTGGTTTCCATTTTAAATTCACATGGAAGCACTGAGAAATTTTTCAACATTTAAAGTGGGGAAGAACAAAAGTTATCACTAATCAAGTAATCATACAGAGAATATAAATGAATGGCTAACTTTTTTTCTCTTGCCTTTGAAGTGATTCAAGTTGATCTCAGCACTTTAAATATCATATCACTTTTATCAGTAAGCATTTGCTTTGAAGGAGCTTTCAATCAGCCATTGTTATTAGCGTATTTGTATCAAATTTTTTCATCCATTTATAGGTTAATAATGAGGCTTTTTCTTTTATTTTCTTACCCTGGTATAGAATGAGAACCTGAAAGTGGGTTCTAGATTGAGAAGAGTTTTATAATCAACAAAACATCATGTTGTTGGATTGCTAAGTTTTTTCGTGGTCAAATCACGAAATTATGTTGTCAGAAAACCTATCATTTGAAATTCAGCTGCTACAATACAATAATTACTGCTCTCATCAACCAAAACATTTTTTTTTTTAGCCCTTTGTCTACTCTATCCTATCCTGAACCCATCCGATCCCACTGTCTGTAAGATTTACCTGATGCAATCCTCCCAAAATGCCGGACACAATGCCACTAAGCCAAAGGCCGCTGGGAAAAACAATTATTTTTTTAATCTTCTTTATATGTCAATTTTTCTAGCCTTTGCACACCTCTTTCCTAGCTTCCTTCCTTCGTCGTCAAAATTGAAAGCTAGTTGGCAGCCATTTTTAATTTTTATCTGTGGCCTAACGACTATAGACTGTATGGTTCTATATGTGTAGTTGAAAGCCCTATTAGGCTCGTTGTAGGACACACCTATTTTGGAAGAGGCAGCCACTTTCCAGAGCCACAGCCCACAAGGCAAGTTGGTTATAATAAAAAATAAAGTGCATGCTTGCTCTTTCCATTTCAATGGGTCTAAGATAATTTTTCTAGTTCATCAAGGGAGTTATTTTGTGCTCTCAGTTGTAATATAGTCTTTCCATTTCAATGGCTTCAAGGACATAATCTTTCAGCTATTAATCTTAGGCTTTGTTTTAAATGCCTAGTGATGGACGAGCAAATAAAAAGGCTACTGCTGCGTTTATAATCACTTCAATCTTCATTAATTCACATGCTTTAATTGTTCCCAATTTTGATCAACTAGAAAGTCTAAAATTGATAACTATAGTACTAGATAAAGGCATGGGTGGTTGTTTAGGTGGAAGGTGAATAATGGTTGCTGGATCGTTTAGCTTCTTCAGAATCTCATACCTCACGTGAGGGAGACATTACCCTGATGGCAAAGACTAGGTCAGCCATGTCTCTGTTTCTAACCTAAACTGGGGCATGGAATCATGGCTTTTGTGGTTAAAATGCCATTAAATTTTGCAGAAAAACAAAGAAAAAAAAACAAGTACTGCCTGGAATTGGATGATGGTAAAGTCACAAAAGCAGGATTTGTTGAAGAACAAAGGGTCAAGTCACAAGCTTTTGCATATGCTTTGAACAGTCAGAACAACCAAAAATAAAAGAAATTAACCCACCTCAATGTGGACTTATTTTGAATGATAGTCCAAAACATACAACATGGAACATGTTGCAGAGAAAATGTGAACATCTCCACATGCATGTAAAGCCCACATCACTACTTGTTCAGGCCTCTAACTTAATTTGTCCACTTTCATACTAAATTGGAAATTTGGCATCTCCCCATTATGTCTTGCTCTTGATCGTCTTATATATAATTATGAATTTTGTTAACTAGTACTTTTAAAATATTATAATCTAAAAAAAATAAAAATATTGAGGTTTAAATTTTAAATATACTAAATACTATTTTTTTAATATAATGACATGAATTAATTAAATTTAATTAAATGTATTTATAATAACATGTGCCTTAGGTTCTCGTCTTCATGGTCGGACTTTGTTGTATTAATAATAACTAACGAAATGATGGAACTGCTTACGTACAATCCTTTGCACAACCTTTACTTTTGCATTTCTATCTTTTATAATAAATATTTTATTTGAGTTTTTTTTTTAATTTTAATATTATAATAAAGTAACGTGGTATATCCCCGCCGGGGGGGGGGGGGGTGGGGCAGTTCGTCGAGAGAAAAAGATATCAAGAAGTTGACGCAAAAAGTCTGCCATTTCATCAGTTCAGACTACAGCCTCGGTTCAGTACTTTGCTGCCACTTTTCATAAAGAGGGGAGCATATCACACTGGGCCAATCCTAAATCTCAATTTACTTCTTTGCCCTCTAACGGACGATTGTTTACGTGTCGAATTTTTGAATGACTTGTTACAGGTTTGATCAAGCCCTTACGATTTGAGGGTTCGAAAAGCTTAAAAATTATGCATTAAAATATTAATAATTAAATAATAAATTTATTAATAAAATAAAATTTTAAATCTGACTGAATAAAAATGAAAGAGCTCAAATCCAAACTTTGGTATTTAGATGTTTCAATTCAACCAAATTGATGTTTAGTTATATAGAGTTTTTGGTTTATTTTAGTTTTAATCTGTTTAAGTAAAATAAAAAATTATTTTTCATTTATAAAAGATGATAAGTAAAATCAGTAACTACATGTTTGTCTACTAAGTAGATAAAACTTCTAATCTACATATAATTGTTAGCATAAATTAAGTAGAAACCTTAGGAAGAAAGAAAATAGCATGCATGCGTCAAAGAAAGGAACCTATAAACCATTATTTTTATTGACCATAATGCCCTTTTCATTTCCGTAATCAAATTGGAAGACATTTTTTAATGGACGGATGGAATGGAATAGTATAATTTAAAAAAAAAAAAAAAGGGAAAAACAGTGAACCAAATGCACATCAGATGCGTTTAATATATCTGACTGATTCTCGGATAAAAGTAGCATGACTGATGGGCAGCTCCTTTTGCCCGGATATTTCGTTTATTTCAAGGCAGATAAAAATTTTACATTATCTTTTCATGCAGAAATTCAAGGGATTTGGATCTCCCCCGAGTCAGTACTCACTAATCACTTCAAAGACAGATTTGCCAAAGACCCAGACCAAGAACTGTAAAACCCAAGTTCCATTGAGGTTATTCTTGTCAATTCATGTTCAAGTTTGTGGTTAATGTCCTACCATTGATACTCCAGATTGGAGCAGAGAACAAAAGGGATCTAGAAATAAAAGAACAAACATTGTTTTTGCAGGGGATAAACAGTTTAAGGAACAGCTGGAAAACAAAAAACAGGATATGGTAACAGAATTGAACAGCTTTGGTACTTGCAGAGAACAGTGCTTGGTCCACAAGCAAGCCAAACCCCCAGAAAAAATGCTTCGGTATTTCTGCTTCTTCTGACATGGGTTACCCTTGAAGTGAAACTTGATCCAAGTCATTGCTATCTGATTCCGCAACAATGGCAGCTTCAGTATGCCACTAATACCATGACAAAATCATTGGAAGAAGTGAAAAATGTACTTTATAGGGGAAAAAAGAAAACTTGTCCTAAGAAGTTTAGAGTCGAGTATTTCAGTAACAAAAGAGAAACAATTTTCAGCAATAGTAAGTTTTAGTTATAACAATTATTTAAGTGTTTGAGACAAAAACACTTGCGGAGAATTCAAGAATGAATTTGTGTGTCAGCAACAATGAAGAATAAAAAGAATTATCAAAAGAGAAAGAGGCTACAAAAACATTTATGATTTCATCTATGAAGAAAGATATATTAGCAACTACAGTACCAAAAAATAAAAGTTTAAAACAATGCATAAAAACATTGAATGTTGTGGCGTCAGATCCACGTGACTTACCATAACTGCTCGATAGCCCCCATCATTGAATTTATGCATCTGATAACACACTAAACTCGTCATCTTCCAATGGAGCAGGCAAGTTTAGATCTATCAAATTGTTCTCAAATTTAGTAGAATTTGCAGCAGTGGCAGTATTTGATGAAGAAGCAGCAGCAAGCAAATGAGATCTCTTGTGACCGCCAAGTGCTTGTCCTGACCCAAACACTCTGTAACAAAATGGGCACTCAAATATATTGCTGTCATTAACAGCTTTACCTGCATTTTTTGCTCCACAGCAAACCCTTTTATGTTCACCCAATGTGTCAAAAGATCGAAATGTTTTCTTACATTTCCCACATCGATGCTTTCCATGAATCTTCTTCTTACTAAACTCACTGTTGTTGTTGTTCAGCTTGATCTCTTCTGATTCTTCCAACAACTCAGCGGATTTTTGTTCCACGTTGTTGCTTTTCCAAACAGCTCTTGACAGCATCATCAGACACATAGCAACATGTTCTTCAGGTGGAGTATCAGAAACTGAACTCACCGGTTCTGGCTCAGTCGGTGACTCGACCAAACTGGGTTTTCTCAACAACTTTGGTTTCTTGATTTCCTCTGTTCCTGTTGCATTAATACCCATCTTCCGATTTCTCTTGGAGCGTCTCCGAGTTGGGTTTCTTGACTCTGACTCACTTTCTCTATCTTGGACAACGGACCCAGAATCTACCGCAAAAGAGAATTCAGGATCTGCAAACCTGAAACTCTTCTTGGGATTCTCTCTTAACCCGTAAACCAAAGATTTCTCTTCAACTACTTCTCTGCTTTTCTCTTCTTGTATTTCTTGCTCTTCACCTGATGAAGAAGATGATGAAGAAGCTGCCTCCACACGGTCACGGAGTTGGTTCTGGAAGCTCTTTGGGGGCAGCGGATGGTTGGTTAAGTGGCCTTTCATGTGACCTCCTAAAGCTCTGCCATTAGAGAACGTTCGGGCACAGAACTTGCATTTGTGCTTCTCCATTGTCACAAAACGGAAGCAAAGCAAAGATCAAACAAAGCTCATTATTTTTCAAGTGGCTTCTCTCTAAAAAGCATGAGAGAGCAACAGAAAGAAAGATTGGGAACTTAAAAGGAGTAGGTGACAAGCATTCCTTCACCAAAAGACACACAACCCAAAGTTCTGATTTTTTTTAGTTATTTATCAAACATTTTAAAAAATTATAAAAAAATAATGATGCATTTGTTAATTGTTGTACATATGGTGTTAAAATATTAAAATTTTAATTTTAATAATTAAAATAAAAATTTTACTATCTGAATTATTAAAATAAAACCGATGTATATATGAGTTGTATGATATGGAATTTTATTTTTATTTGAAAAAAAAAATTAATGTTACCATTTTTTGTGAAATAGTATGTTTTTGATGTGAACGAAACTAAATGAATGCAACAATTTTCTGAGAAAAATGGATGCCAATGCCCTGTCAAATCTACGACTAGTGTTTCTGCCGTATGCTTATCGTTTAAAAAGAGGGCTT
The DNA here is from genome assembly GCF_002303985.1 of Durio zibethinus. The sequence goes on along the minus strand of NW_019167827.1, from coordinate 1,471,340 downwards.
AGTCAAGGAAAACTGTGGGGTTTGTTGCACGCCGACGACGTCGAAGAGCCATACGGGACACGATGATAAAACCACGTGCCAATAGAAGTGCCAAACCAGTCACCTCATCATTTTAATCTTTTTATAAATTTTTAAAAAATATTATCTCGAATAAATTAGACGATTTTTGTATTTATATAATATAAAATATTTAAATTATAATTTTTATAAAAATTATGTAAAATAATTTTAATCAATATAAAAATATAAAATATTAATTTTATTAAATTTATATATAATAATTATTAAAATTTTAAATCAATTCATCTCAATTTTTTATGCGGCGTGATAATTGCAAATGCGCATTAAAACATGTGTATCTTGAACTCAACTGTCTTATAGTGAAACTTGCAAGGGTCGTTTCAAATGAAGTATTATGAAACGTACCTTCGTTTCAAATGTGCACCGAGAATTAATTAGGATTTTAAAAAAATCATAATTTAAAAATACAAAATTTTAAATTTTAAATTTAAAAGTATTAAATATTATTTGTTAAAAATAATAACATGAATCGTTGAAGTCAAATCAATTCAATTGCAGTTTCATTATTTTTATATTTTCGTTGATTGTAAAATACAAAAAAGATTGTTAAATATGTGGAAGAGAAGTGCAAAATGAACCTAAGCTTTTTTTCTTCGTACTTTAATTTTTTTTAAGTAAAATTATTTAATTTTTATTTTTATTTCACACAAATTTTTGAGTAGTTATAAACTTTTTTTAGAAATAAATTTCTGAAAAATTAAATGACTTTTAAAAAATTCATTTTCAGAAAGTGGGATAATGAAAATTTAAAAAATATTTTAAGTAAAATTTTTATTATCTCACTTTTAAAAAATGGATTTTTGAAAAATTATATGATTTTTGAAAATTTATTTTCGAAAAAAATTATAATTTTTTAAGAATTTATTTTTAAAAAATTATGAAAAAAAATTAAAAAATTTTGAAATATAAAGAAAAAGAATAGGGATGCATTTAGCGCCTCTCTACGTGAAAAAGAAAAGAAGGGACATTGCTAAAAGGTCCAACTGATTACCTTGTCGATGAATGGTCAAATATAAAATTAACTTTGACCGGGTCAGATTTGATAATTTGACCCTTGGACCAACTTTGAAATAATTTCGTTGATTTTCTTGTTTTATATTTCTATTTCAAATCATTTGGGATACAATTTTTTATATATATTTTGTAAGCATGATAAAGAGAATCAATGAATTATTAGCTGCATGTTGTTTTCAAAACAAACCTCTTTGTATAAGGATATGATAACTAATATCTTTCATGTCTTTAACACCAAAGCTATTCCAACATTTGACCCAATAGCTATTACATAATTTTTATGTCTTCCGTATTACGATTAAGGCTCGAATTTGAGATTTTAGAACTTGGAATCAGACTTTGATACCATAGTTTGACAAATCAAGATTTAAGTAGTTTGGTTGATTTCTTTAGGTGTTAGCCCTTTAGCCGATAAACGTGAAGATATATCCAGGAATGTTTCTTTGTTGGTCAGAGTGAAGGGAACAGGGACATCCACGATAAGCTCAAAAGCAGGAAAAAGAAAGGGTCTTTGAATTCATAAAGTAATTTATACAATGCCATTACTCTGGAACAAGACTCATCAATGGCCCTAAAACCACGGTGAACTTGCGGCAGTCAGACAGTCTTTCGGCTCATATTTTGACTCAAGCCAACCACATTTTTTCCTGTTGAAATGATGAACTGTAACGTTGTCGGCCAACAATCTTAGCAGCAGATTGCATAATATTTGGTTCATCCTCCTATATCCCATGATATACAGAAATTAAAGCTGATGAAAGTACTATAGCAAAATCTACCGAGTAATAATTTCAAAATGTTGTGACCTTGTTACAAAAAAAAAGAAAAAAAAAATCTTCCGCAAAGAGATTATAAAATTCTCAACATCATAATTTACAGCTAGCCTGTGTAAGAGAGGGGGAAGAACAATGCTAAAAAAGTCCCTTCATTGACTGACTTGTCTTATTTGTCAAATGATTACAAATCTAATAGTAGTAGGATTACTAATAGTAAAAGTAGTCACCTGCTAACTAGCTCGATCCCTCACCAAATTTGGCTATCTCTCGTTGCAGGCTCTGGATTTCATTTTCAGCACGACCCCTTTCTTCAGGATCATTAATTGAAGTTAACCTAGACGCCCAATTGGTTATTTTCTTCTCCATGCTTTGAATCTGTATAACAGAACATGGAGTAACTTCAGTAACCAAAAAAAAAAAGTATATATATATAGTAGAATCCAAGAAAGCCATATCGATTGATGAAGAAATGGACCTTTCTATGGGGCCATCTTGTCACACCATATTTGCGGCATATCTTCTTAACTACAGTGGCAGAAAATTCCATCTTCTTGGCTGCCTCCTGAATAGGCAGATGAAAATAGTTTTCAATCTCTTTCAAGGTCAGGTTTCTTGTTCTCTCTCTCTGCATCTCACCCCCAATAAGAAAATATCCAAGTTAGATATAGTGACTAGAGTGATTTAGTAAGGCCCATGGGAAAAATTCTAGTGATATATAGCCTGTATTATCAAGGGTTGAAGACAGTAGCTACAACCTGTATTGCCAAGGAGGGCTTAGCAGGTCTCTCTTGGTTGTTACTGTTCCCTGCTTCATCTATCTGAAATGCCCCTGCACCAAAATTAAACAGTTCCGCCAAACTGTTGATTATATGACAAAAACGGAGTTGCAAAAATGGGAAACCATCAACAATCCACATGTTCACAATGAGATACCTGAATTTGAGGAGCATGGTTGGATAAAGTCGCCATTACACAAATTATCATCCCAGACAAGCCCCACGCATATGGCCTCATAGAAAATCGAGAGCGGATCCTTGATCAGGATATATCCGGCTTGGTTTCGTTCGATGCAATATTGAGTCAGAAACTGCTTCACATCCTCAATGCTCTTTTTGCAGAAACTAATCAAAGTGTAGCAAAATGAAGATTGTAACCAAGTTCTGATCAAATAATTGAATAAGAAAAAGAAAGGGGAGAGATAAATATCTGAAACTTACTCAAACATTTGATACTGATGGCCAGAAGTAACCGCATTACTACTACTACTTTGATCATTAAGAATAGCATGACAGATCATTCCAAGTCTTCCATGAATCTCAAGTCTCGTAACAGCAATGCCTAGCATTATTAAAAAAAAAATGAAATACATCATTAAGGGAACATCCTGATCACAAATAAAGACAACCCCATTTGATCTGACTCTAATTTAACATGAAACGCACCATTAGTATGAACGATTTCTCTCAGAACTTGGCAACAGCAACAACCAAATGGGATCGGTTCACTTGGCCAAACTGAAACTGGACTTAACTTCACATTATTTAAACTCTCTGTTCCCAAATCTGTTTCTCTTTGAGAATTCTCAGCATTTGTCTCATCATAAAAATCCCTAATGACTGGATCATCCGAAGGATCAATGGTATTATCAATTTGCTCTCTGGACTGAGGGATTGAAGAGGGACGTGAAAAGTGTATTTCCTCAGTGGTAAAGTCCCCAAGAGTAGGATTCTGAATGTCCAGGAAATTCAAAACCTCGTCCATGTACAGGGTGTCATGAGGATTGTTGTAGGGAACAACGGAACTTGGATTTGCCATGCCCGAAAATTGCTAGTGTTATTAATATTGTTATTGTAAAATCTCAATTTTCTCGAGGAAGACGCCGAACTTTTGTCCTCGGGAGAACTAGGCCTTGGTGGTGACGCGTGATGGAAGTTCTGTCGCATAGATTGGAGAGGGAGGGGGGCTCAAGCACCTACGAAACCTGCCGTAGGTGCTTGAGAATTGAGGGAGCGCAGATTGAAACTGAAAATTTGTTGTTTAAAATTTTACGTTTTGTATCAAAGAAAGACGAAATGCCGCTAATGACCGTTGTGACACAGAAACTGTCAAAAGGGAGATTTTGCATCTGTTTATGAGACCTGTTTTACACTTTTAACTTATGTTGATTGTCATGGTTGAAGATTGGGCTTTGCCTTGGTCAAGAAAAGATTGGGCTTTTGTCGTCCTCAGAAAAATTTTTTAAAAAAAAAGAAAGGCATTCGGCTTTGTCGTTATGGGCGACACTAAAAGTTGAAATGAATCAATCAACAAAATATTCCAATAATTCTATCAGCAACGCTATGAAATAGCCGCCTGAGCTTGGAGATGCAGATACTCTGATCAAGTTTATCGACAAACTCTAAGACCATCCTCTACCTGCCCTTGGACATGGAGATGAAGATTAGCACACTGATTCGCTTTAAAGTAAAAATTATACTAACAAAATGAAAACACATCAGCAGGGGAGAGAGAAAATCACGGGAAGCAAGTAAATTGGAATTTGTAGAAGATGGTGATGGTTTTATCTTTTGAGCATATAAGAACATGTCAAAAGAAGACTACTCAAATTCTTATTTCAGACTTGAGAGAAAACAATCTCATAACTTATAAGAATCATAATTAGCTTCACTGCCGCTAGAAATGACAACTTTGTTCAAATAAAAATCTACAGGCCCTTGCTGCTTCAGTCATTTGAGCACTCGCCATTATCACGCTCTCTAACAAGTCACCTTGGAACTGCTAGACCAAACTCTAAGACAACAGAGAATGCACTCAAATCAGAGTTATTAGCAGAAACCTTTCTACAATGTGAAAATAAAGCAGAGATAATAGCACTTAATCCTAAATAACAAACAAGTGCAGCAGCTCAATCTCAACAAACACGTTAAATTTATAAATGCTATTAATGATATTTGGTTTTGAGCACGTATACAAAAAGCTTAGAGACATTCCGGAAGGTTTGTACAAACTTCTAAATGTAAGAACACTTAAAAAGTCATTATACTTGGATCATCTAAAGTGGTTTCCCAGTGTTCAATGTCACAAATAGAGAATAGATGACAGGCCCACCTCCAAAAACTGCCACATGTCTCACGTACCATCAATTCCATCTGGGAAAAGGAGCAGTTACATTACCATTGTGTTCTAGTCACTCGTAAATGAATCACTCTAATTGCAATAAATTGAAGTCAAAATATTATATTCCACAAAGATGATTGGACCATATCCTGATCTCTGTTGCCCTATTGCGGAAATCATTAGAATGCATTCACTGGGTGGATGTGTCTACTACACTTAAAAGAAGAGTTTGTCAAAAGAATGAAGCAATTGTAGGCACAAATCATAAAGCTGAATAGAAGGGGGGAGTGGGGTGGCAGATTTTAATATGTAAATTTTGAAGTTATATCTTTTCCTATATAACATAAGCAAGACTAATTACCAGAAAGGCAGGAGGAAAACAGTACACAAGGTGCACAAATGCGGGAATAACATGGAATGTTCCGATCCCACAAGTACAAAGGATCACCATGTATTAGATTTGATAGAGGCTTTTTTTTTTTTTCCAGAAATAAGAGTATAAATAAGGGAACTGATTTAGATTATAAAAAGAGAAATGTGAAAATAAGGCTCTATCCTAAATTCCTGACGCAATTAAGTACTTTCAAGATCACTAAAAAAGCACTCGTGGTTTCATACTTGAGAATGAAGATGGACCTGTCACTGCAAATTCCCACTTCATATCTTTCAAGTATATTGAACTTATGTGCCTGCAGGAACCAAATATTGTGGATCTGAGATAGAAATCATTTGTGATATCCAAAAGATTATGAAATCAATATTCTTCAAATTCAAGTAGCATATGAAGTATAATTTGGAAACAGACTCTTCAATTCAAGAAAGCTTGCATCTTAAAAATATTTTCCTACAATCTTTGTGGTCCTCCTCGTAACTCATAAGCCTGATTTGAAAGACACGTTTTTAAGGGTACATGACTCACTCACCTATCCAATGCAAGGTGGGTATTTGTCAAACTCCCTTGAAGAAAAAGTGTTTCTATGCCTGATTTGAAAGACACGTTTTTAAGGGTGCATGACTCACTCACCTATCCAATGCAAGGTGGGTATTTGTCAAACACCCTTGAAGAAAAAGTGTCTCTATGCCTGATTTGAAAGACATGTTTTTAAGGGTGCATGACTCACCTATCCGATGCAAGGTGGGTATTTGTCAAACACCCTTGAAGGAAAAGTGTTTCTATGCCTAATAGGCTAATTCAACAAACAACTATGAAGATACAAGTTATACATCTCTTCCATAACTCATTCAGAAAAACTCATAATATTCCTGGCTTATCTTATGCGTGCATGGTCTACAGTCTCTGCAAATACTCAGCTTCATGACAGAGAGAAAGAAACAGAGATTTTGCTACTTGCTTCTTACTTCTAAGCAGAACGTGTTTAAAAAAACAATTATTTTGAAGAATTAAAAATAAAAATTTGACATTCATGGAATCATTATTTTTTAATTTGAATTAGTTGGCTATTTGCTCATTTTAATCAATATGATCCAGCTCTTAGCCCTAAAGCTTTATACCACAATTATAACACAGACATTACATTTACGAGGCAAAAAATCATTCAGAATTCTCATGTTCACAACATCTTAATACCTGAAGTAATTGAACCCGGAAAAAAGTCAATAAAATTATACAACAAATTCAAAACCAAAACTAAAAAAAAAAAATGAAATACCAACAGATATATACTCATATTAATAGTCAGAGAAGCAAAAAAAGGAAAAAAAGTTACTCACAAAAAAAAAACAGATAAAACAGTACTAGAGGCCGGGATAGGTGCAGCAAAGTGTACCCTGAGAAAATGCCCGGCAACTCCTCGATGTTGTGCTCAGGCATGACGTCATCCTCGCCGCAGCCACCACACTGTGCAGCGGCAACAGTGACTGCGCACATCCCAGCTCGGATGGACACCTGCGATCATGAAAAAACATACGTTCAACTTTTAAAAAAGCAGTAATTTCCTATTTAGAAAACGAATAGTTACCGAAAAAAGTAAAGAGAAATATAATTTAGAAAATGGAAAAAAAATATTTTTTTTATTGTACCTGGAGAAAGAGAAACGGCGAAGAGGAGCGGTGGAATGGGAGGTGAGAGGTGATCGAGTGGGGGAGGGAGCGGTCGCGGATCTGGAGAATGTGGATTTTGGACCGTTAGATCTAAAGGCCGATTTTATGGAGGATGATGACCTACTGATAAATCTGTTGCAAGTTGAAGCCATTACCAAGAAAATTTTTTTGAAGAAGATAGGGAATTTAGAAACTTGTTAATAAAACTTGACAGCTTTGAAAATATTAACAACGCGAGAGGACAGGGTTTAGGGTTTTTGCCATATGGGGCAAGCCGCAAGGAAAGAATATGATTTGGTCAAATACTGGAGCGGGTCGGGTAATCAGTTGAGTTGATAATTGTTAAAAACCATTTTTTTTCTTTGTTGTTTAAAATGTAAAATTAGTGAAAGAAAAAATATGGTTCCAACTTCCTTACACCTTTGGACCTTAGTCAAAGTGTACAATCTTTTTGGGGTCTGAAGCGTAAAACCAACTCCAAGTCTCCAATTGAAGTAAACTTTAAGAATCCTTGATGGATTGCCTGGTTCCCTTGGTTATAAAAGATTTATGTAAAATTTTATAAGTGAAATTGATAAAATTTTTTATTAAAAATAAATAAATTAAAATTAAAAAATTTTATTATATAGATCAAACGAATAAAATTTAAAATTTTTTAATAAATTTAGATATTTTTATTAAATAAATATTTTAAAAAATATTAATAAAATTTTACTATTGAATAAATATCGATCAAATTTGAATTATAAATAATATTTTTAATAATTATTTTACATATTATTGATTTTTATATTAAATTTTATTAATTTATTGATTTGAATTTTTATAAAAATTTTTATTTATTCATTTCTAATAAAAACTTTTATGAATTTCACTTATAAAATTTCATGTAAGTTTTTTCTATCCTCATTTACCATAATTGATAATAAAAGAAGAAAAAAAAGAAAAGGGAAATTTTTTTTAATAATGGATGTAATATCAATAAGAATAAGGTACAAAATCATTAAATTATACACTAATAAATAATCCTTTCCATTTTTTCCAATGACTAATCAAACTATATACTATTAATTAAACCTTCATATATTTTCCTGTCAATTCCATCCCATTCTTGCAAAATCCAAGTATAACAATTCCTTCGTATTCCTATACATATTAAAGGGAATCCTCCATCAACCATTCGTACTTATTTTCCTTTTGCTCTCCATGGCTCTCATTTCTCTCATCACCAAAGTCCTAAATGCAGTAGGGTCAAGAGTTTTGTGTTCCTTGATTGTCTCATGTTCCAAAAACTTACTGACCAGGCACCTTTTAAAGAAGTTTGAACCATATAATTTAATTAAGTCACCAAAGGTAAAAAAAAAAAAAAACTATAAAGCAAGCAAAAACATATAACACCACCCTGCACCCAATATGAAAAAAAAAATTCACAAATACATATCCATAAAAACCAAAGTATTGTTTTAATTCTTTTGGGTGTGAATAATTTTTTCTCCACAAATAAATAATCCTACAAAAAAAAAGGGGAAAAATCTTAAAAGAACAGAAAAAAAAAAAAAAAAGGCCCTCATGTAATCATCAAAAGAAGAAAAAAAATTGCCACTACCAAAGAAGAAGTCCACTTGGATGTTCTACACTTCAGGCCAATTCCTTTGTTAGAAGAATTTTCAGACTCTAACAAAGATTCGAACTTGAAGTTAGGATTTGACCCATACAACGACTGAACGCCTTCCACATCGTCGAGTTTCAGGTCCACTTTTCTACTCCGAGGGCTCAAGCTCGGATACATCACGGCTTCCTTGACCGGAGTATGAGCCAAGCCGAGTATGTGACCAATCTCGTGCGTCGCCACTGATTCCAAATCAATAGCCACCTTTGATTTCACTTTCCTAAAATCAATAGCCCACGTTTCAGCTTCATCAAGGTGAAGCCTCCCGTTCTCTGGCGAAAATGAATGAGCTAATACTCCTAAAACCCCATCAAACGGTTGCCCGTCGCCGTGGTCGCCACTGAAAAACCCGATTCTTATATCAGCCGATATATAATCTTCTGTCTCTGCAAAGTTTACCGGAATTACCGATGCCCACCTCGTAAACGCGCTTTGAAATACTGTTCTAATTTCCGATAAACTTATGTAATTGATCATGTTCGAAGGCGAAAAGGCGTACGTTAAAGTCATAGGCGATCCACGCACCCATCTCGGCCTTCCATAAAAATATGCAAAATGTTTCGTTGCATGGATTTTAGGGGCGGTGTCCAAAACGCCGCACCTCGGGGACATGATTGTTGATATCGTGTCGGAATCGAGCTTGCCGGTTACCGTTAACCCTAGCTTTTGTTGGTACAAAATAACAGCGGTCTCGAATTGAGTGTCGAAAACGTCAGTGAAGTTGCCGTTTTGGTTGTCCCGAATCGAGAGGTAGCCGAAATGTTGGAAGTATTTCTTGAGTTCCGACATGCCGTTGACGTGGCTACCCTTCTCGGCGTCTTTAAAACGAATGAAACTACGCCACGTGGCGTTGTGAGGATCGTTAGTTATGACAGTTATTTGTGCCGGTGTGATTCTGGCGGGAAAACAAGGACGTGGGAAAAAACAGATGAAAAGAAAGAGGAAGAGGAAGGAATAGTGACCAAACAACTGAAACATGATTTCCGTTGTTAGTTATTTTGAGATTATAGCCGAAAATTGAAGGAATGGATAGGTTTTTATGAGGAGATTAGGTTAGGATTAATCCCCAAAAATCAATTTTAAATTTACATAAATAATTTTTAAAAAAAAATTAATAATAATAATAATAATAATTGAAACATAGCAAAGATAAGATCGAGGAACAAGAAAAAATCATGAGAAAGTTACATAGATTCTGCCGTGCCTGCCTTTTCATTGGAGATTCTGACTTTGGAGGCACAGAATTATGGGTTAACCACTGCCTCAGTTTCTAATCAAAATTTTAAATTAATATTTTTTTGGGATTAAAAAGAGTATATACTTAATAGTTTTAGTTTAACTTGATTGGTTCAAATTTATTAAGTTTATTTTGTTGGTTGACCAAATTAGCTGATTTCAGCATTAGTTGTTTTTCAGATCACTTTCCATTCAGGTTTCCTATTGTTCTAACTTGTAATACAAGACAATGCTTGGTGACTGAAGATCTTCAGTTGCGTGTTTCATGTTCCATCAATTTGACCGTTGCTTTTGAAAGGGTTTGGCAGTTTAACCTGGAGATCAGAATTCAACAATTTAACAAGTTAAGCATTTACTTAGAAATTTTACAAGTCTCTCCTGCCTCATCATATAAGCAAGCAATCGATTCTAAGTTACAATCTTTAATCATTTACGAGTAAGATGTTAGAATAAAATGAATAAGCTGCAAGTAAACGATCATCATGGAAATTTTTGTCTTTAATGTTCTTGAAGAAGCTGTTAATTGGAGTATAACAGGAGTCAAATTTTTAGCTTGAAATTTGGTTGGGAAGAACTTTTCGACTTTACGAACTTGGGATGGGCTTACCAATATTGTTTTTGCTTTGAAAGCTATTATAAAACCTATAGAAGCAAACCATCAACCCAAGGCTTCTCTGCTGTTGGCCACCATATCCATTTCTGACAATAATTTCTGTTGTGATCACCAAATTACATCATCCCCCGGCCCCTGGATAATCAAAACAATTTCAGAGAGTCAGAGAGAGAGGATGACTGTTTATTTAAGGCCAAAGTCTTCCATGGTTTCGCTTTCAAAATCGCAATGAAGTTATCTTGTAATGGGAGTATTATTACTTTTATGAATAATACTTCTTTTGTCATTGACTATAGCTCTTTCAAAGAGTCCAAAACCCTGTTGCTTTCCCTTTCATATGGGTTTTTTTTTTTTTTTTTTTGACAAGCTCTATGGTTGATTTAATAGAAATCAAGTAGACATAAAAAATATCTCCATTTGTTTGTTCCTCTTTTGGCCTTCGTCAAGAAAGCTGATGATTAACACCACCTTGCCTTGGTTCTTTAGTTAGAACTTATGAATGGTATATGGATATGATCACACCTTTTTTAGGTCAATGGTTGGAACACCTAAAACCTACCGGCTAACCATTACACCTTAGGTAAATTTAAGAGTCTAAAATTTAGGGAAAAAATATAATTAATGCATTATTTCAACTTAAATTTAATAAAAATAATATCTTAAATATAAAAATATTTTTTACGTAATATTTTAATCATAACTTGTTTCTAGTATAAAGAAATATAATATACATTAATTAGTAATATATTCAAGGAAGGAGATAAACTAATTTACTAGTAGCCATTGATGATGTCATGATGAATGGGATATTATGGAATTATAAACTGACTTGGTGATTGATTAAAGTCATCCACTTGGCAAGATGTCCATTCAATTTGAGAAGGGTACAAAATTCAATCAAACCATAATTAAATGGGAGGACTTAAGTTCATTGGATTTTTGAGGTGAGGCATGTTAAGTGGCTAGAGCAATTTCACACCATGTAATGGAAACGCCTATCACCTTTTGCAACCTCACTCTGATCAGTATTTGCCTATTCACAGTCAATTCATGATTTTTTACTAAGATGAATTCTTAAAATATTTACTTCAAAGTCTGTATTTGACCTTATGACAAAAAATTTCAGCATTTCATCAATTTTTCAAAAAAAAAAAAAATTTTAATCATTTACAGACAGAGTTGTCACATATGATCATTGAATTATAATTAACACATTACAATTTTAAATTATGTGAAATTTATAAAAAATTTTATATAAAATTCAAACTTATAAATAATGAATTATTATATAATTATTTATTACGTTTGAATAATTATAAAATTATAGATAAAATATCTAAACATTTTTGTGGTAAGGAGCCTCAGACTGGATTTTGGTCGTTTAAAAACTACTGATTTACCTGGGCAATTACTAATAAACTAAAAAGGTTTGCCCAACAACAAGGAGCCTGTATCTAAACCTGACCTAACCATCACAATTTGTTCCCTACAACGTTTTAACCCAAAAAATGGCCCAAATCACTGGCAAACCCAATTATATTTTCGTACCTGTCAAAGCCCAATGGGTAGCCCAAACTTGCCAAACGACTACAAATCGGAATCTGTTTTCTACCGTGCCAATTACCATGAAAGTTCATGGAAATGATTTTTAATAAGAAAACGACAGCAGAAGTAGCTTGACCCATTGTTTTCAGTTTGTGTTGGCTTTATATTTATTTCTTTTTTAAGAAATATTTGGATTCACCTGCACAAACATTAAATACTTGATAATTTATACTTCCCTTTTCTAGTGTGAGATAATCCTTTATCTGTAGCTCATTAAAGCAAAAATTACTAGAAGAAGAAGGAAAATGGTAACTATGGGGCCGCTGGGACCTTAGCTCATTGAGTCCACTTACCGCTAGCCCTGGGGCAAAAAAAGTTCATTTCATTAGTCTAAAACATCATGATGCGAGTAAACTTCCTTTAATCATGCAACTTAAAACCTTATTTTAAGACATAATCAACAAAACAATAGCTTTCCCTTCCATCAACTTGTCTTCACTCACCACTTTATATTATCAACTCATCAAAGCAAACCCTTTATTCACTCGCAATTGGGACTTATCGCCTTTGAATTTGCAGCAGCGCCATTGAAACTGCATGAAATTACATGATTCTTAACTTGGTTTGACAATTTTCCCTTGATAACACATTTTCTAATGCTGAATTCATAATTACAATGATCAGAATTCAATTTCGATAATCACACATATAAAAAAGATTATGATTTTTTTTCAATTATATTACTTATAGTTTATTATGATCAACCCCAATTTATGATTGCTTCTGAGTGTTGGTTGATTCGTGTCTTTCGTGATATTAGTTCTTGAAATTAATGCTTCGAATATTTTAGTTTTCCATATAAAAGAAAAAAATTGCATGTGTAGCTACGTAAGTTGACGTTGATGTTGACAAATGTAATTAAATTCTGTGAGGGAGCACTTGCATGCATGATTTGGCTACCGATATGGTTGACATAGGAACAACTTTCCCCCTAATTCTGGCTTTGAGTGTTCTTGTTTATTATAAGAATAAAGAGCTCGTACTTTAAGAAGGGTTAAATTTGAAATTAAGAAAAAGATAAAAATCAAATGGAGTGGGAAGGTTTACAAAGTCCACGAACCAAGTTAAAAGATCATAGGGATAATTAATTATGGTTTGCAGATAAACCAAAGCAGATGGAGACAGATCCAAGTCCATTTCTTTTACCTGCTAAAGTCCCAGATTGCATGAAAAATGTTAGAAAACTCGGCTCACGTGCACCTCAAATACAGTGTTATTTTCAGTTTTAGTGAACAAAGACAATAGCAACAACATTAGTTGATAAAATGTCGTTTTAATTTCATAATTATCTATCAAATAGGACATAGCTTTTGCTGAGAAAAATCAATTTCATAATTATATGCGTCCTCAGGTTCTGCTGATCATGGATTAAATTTGTGGTACCCAAACCAAAGAAAAAGTAGAAAAAAAATCTAGGACCACCAACAGTCCAACGTATCTAAAGGGGGGGGGGGGGGGACCCTAAAATGACTTGAAAAAGAGTCACAGCAGATTGAATAAGACTGGGGATTTGTAGTTTTGTTTTGTACTGTTTTTTCTTTTTTTGAATGTCGGTTACATACTTATTGTTCTTCACTTGGATTTTCCCAGTCCTTGTTGTCAAATATACGGGCGACTAAATAAGAATGGTCATCAATCTTAGCCATAATTTTGTGAAGGAAAAAGAAAGAGGGACTGTGCTTATATATTATTGTTGACATTGAAAATTACCCTTTTTTTTTTTTTTTTTGGCTTTATCCTTGTCATCTGGCTTTGGTTTAGGGAATATCACCGAAAGTTACAAGTAGTGGCAAAGCAAAGTAGAGATTTTTCTTTTATTTGATAAAGGATATTCTCTATTTGATAAAAATAGTACAATTTTTTTAATTTTATTTAAAAATAATATTAGATTTTTAATTAAATTTAAAGTTAATTTTATATAAATTATTTTGAATTAAATTTTATTTATTTTCATACTTAATCTAAAATCATTAATGTTTTATTACTCAGATTTAAATAAAATAATAAAAATTCTATTACCTTTTTGCAAAATCTTTTAAAATAAACAAATAAATGCGTTTTGAAATTTGAAGTACGGAATTAAATCAATGATTAAACATGTTTCTTGCATTTTTAATTCAAATTAAATTCTTCCCACAAATCCATTAATGATTAACTACTCAACTAACTAAAAAGATCTTACTAGTAATACATTATTTGATGTTATTACTAAATTGACCCTCGTCTTCACCCAAATTTCCATAAACACACTCTTAATTAGCGCCTAAAATCCGTTTGTCTTCGTTCTTCGACTTCCTTATAAACCGGAGTCAAACCAACCATATCTTTCTATAATCTTCTTTTATTCTTAGATTTTAATCTCTTCTTTACTCGTTCGTGATCGTAGTCGTTGGGAAGAGCGGGGGGTGGCATTTTGAGTAAATAAGTGATGAAGTTGAGGGCGGGGTCGTTGTTGCTGTTTTTGAGTCCGTAATGGGCGTAGCAGCCAAGGCGTGGAGGTTTAGCGTGACATCGGCGAACCTGGCGCTGTTACAGCATCCGAACGGCAGCGTTCTAAGCAACAAGCATGTGTTCTGGAGGTGGCGATCCTTTGCGGCGCAGCAGAGGAAGCCGATCTCGTGGTCACTCCTCTGTGGCTTGATGCTCTTCTGCTTAGGCATGATTTCGCTCTTCACTGGACACGTGGCGTCTGATCTCGAGTGGTACTCTCAACGACTTGTGGAACGAAGTCTCTATTTCAAATTGGTAAAAGAACTCTTAAATTTTGTTCTATTGACGTGTTTTAAATGTTGAAATTTCTTTCTTTTTTTTTTAATTCTTATTTTTCTTTGTAGGATGTAATTAATAAAGGACCGATCGATATATGGAAATCAGAATATGCAAAATACTTCTATGGATGCAGCAAAAGAAGTCGTGAATTTCCTCGTACGTTTTATTTATTTATTTATTAAAATGCATTTGGTTTGTTTGTTACTCTGCTCAAATATGTTAGCTTTATTTGTAATTCTCTGCTCAAATATATTGTTTTAGATGTTTATGTTAGTTTACTTGTTAAGCAAAGTTCTGATTTTTCCTATTGGAAGTTCCAAATTATCTGCTTCTCCTTAATTTGTGATTTTTGAAGATGGGAGCAGCTTTAAGTTCTTTTGATGGCAGTCAGTAATTTATTTGGTTTTGAGGTTAGCAAAAGTACATTGCATTATTGTGTAACTTTGTGATAATTTTTTGGTGTCTAGACTTGAATGCAAATCTATGGTACTCGTATTTCTATTAGTAGTTGGTAATGTTGAAATGAATGTGTCCTTAATACCATCATACACTTAATCTGTTACTACAATTGTTTAGCTCTTTCTTGCTTGACTTCTTATTTTGCTTAAAATTTAGAGTGTTGGATTTGCCTATGTTTATTATGTGTCAGCTGATAATATTGGCATTTAACTTTGAAGATTAAAACTAAATTATTGATGATTTCTTCCAGGAGTGGAATTAACTCATTCCGACCACTTTGGTGATGCTTCTTTTTTCTTTTTCTTTTTTTAGCATTTAAGTTTTCAGTAAAATGTTTCTAATTACCTGATGTTGTATATCATCTGTTTTTACTTTGAAAAGAATCCATTTGTCATTGTTTTCATTTACTTTTCACCAAACCAGTCACTTAACTGATTCTTCATTTACATTGATAATTTGATATCTAGATGCTACACATGAGCGATCATCAAATGGTTATTTGCTTATTGCTGCAAGTGGAGGACTGAATCAACAAAGAACAGGAGTGAGTGGAATTATCTATACATTATGCTATATTTTTGGATTAATATTGCATCAATGACAAATATAACATCTCTATGACTGTCTACAAAGTACTGTTACTCCTGCTTTATGTATATTGAACCAATAAGCTTTGCTTTAGTTGATTTGAATTAATTGAGTTTGTGCCTTTGAGATTTAGTGTTCCTACTGAATCTATTATTTCCACCGACCATGGAGTAAACTTTTTGTTTAGAATTAATAATTTGCTTCTGTCACACAGATAGCAGATGCTGTAGTTGTTGCACGGATTCTGAATGCAACCCTAGTGGTACCTGAGTTGGATCATAATTCCTATTGGAAGGATGATAGGTAAGTTGAATCAGCTTATTAGAAGTTCTGCTTAATTGTATCATCTTATTTTTCTGCTACCTTGTTGAGTGTTTTTTTTTTTCTGACATGCAGTGACTTTGTCGACATTTTTGATGTCAACTGGTTCATTTCTTACCTTGCAAAAGATGTTACTATTGTCAAAAGAGTTCCTGATAAATTCATGCGATCAATGGAAAAACCTCCGTATACTATGCGTGTACCAAGGAAATCCCCTCCAGAATATTATCTAGATCAAGTCCTGCCAATACTTAAAAGAAGACATGTAAGACCACTTTCAGATACTCTATCACTAATGCTGTTTACGTTGTTTGTAGCCTGTAGAAATAATTTTCAGTTTCACAACTGAACTTTCTGTTTCTTTTTCACTCCCTCAATTGGTCTATATAGATCTGTGAATTTTGTATTTTTTTGTGAAATTAAATGCATTTAATTCCACAAATTGTCAAGAATTACGGTATCTTCAGGTTAATAAGAGAGAGATTAAACAAGAAGAGAGATGATAGTAGTTATTAACTTCAATTTCCTTTTAGTTGTCTGGGCTGGAAAGAAGTAATAAGCAAAGAAAATGGAATTATAGTTGTTTTTCAACTATGTTTTATTTCTCCACTTTTGGAGAATCTGATTAGTAGCTTAGAAGAGAATTTGTAAGTGACAAATTTCTTCTGTTCTTTTCACCTTTCTCACCCTTTCTTGGTTTTGTGGTTCAAAGGCGAGAGTTTTAACTTGCTATCCTTTTCTGATCTCTCCAAACCAAGCACCATGTTAGCAGAATACTTTTATTATACATTTTCTAGGAATGCGGCAGTTAACACTACTGAAAATTTTGTAGGTCCTGCAACTGACAAAGTTCGATTACAGACTGGCCAGCAACATAGATGAAGAGCTACAAAAGTTGCGTTGCCGGGCTAATTTTCATGCTTTAAGATTTACAAAACCTATTCAAGAACTTGGACAGAAACTTGTCATGAGAATACGTGAGATGGCAAAACATTTTATTGCAGTCCACTTGAGGTTTGTTCCAAATTCTAGAAAGGTGGAATTTAACTTTTGAAAGTTATGTGCATATCAAAAAGAACTTTGACAAGGTAACCTGTTGAGATATGCCTCCAGAAATTGGGTTTTGTTAGTAATCCATGGGGACATACCTGCAATAAAACACAGCATACCTCAGGTGGTGATCTCTAAGACTTCAAACCAGATAAGCTAGTGACAGTATAGATTACCTTTCCCTTGAGTGCCTAAGCCTCAAAATGTTGGAAATGCTTCTTAACTTCAGTGAGTTTATATATACATTGTGCTGTTATGTTTGACTTTGCATCTAGCAACTACTTGCTGCATCAATGACTCCTGCGGCACTTCAGCATCTGAGCGCACATGTATTCTTTTTTTTGGTCAATTTACGTGTATTCAATAACAGCACATTGGCTCATACACATGCATAAAAAAACCATTTTTAAGTATGATTAAACTCTGCAAATACCTGTTTTCCTTACCTGAGTCAAACTCTTTCAATTACAGATTTGAACCTGATATGCTAGCATTTTCTGGTTGTTACTTTGGTGGAGGGGACAAGGAGAGATATGAGCTTGGAGAGATACGAAAACGATGGGCAACTTTACCAGTGAGATGCCATCTTTTATGACTTCTGAACCAATTATCGCTTTAATATACACCATAAGACATGTTTTCATAATAAGTATTGATGTTTCTTTCTTTTGCATCCTGCAATTGCATTTATCTAGTAAAATTGCACTTATCCTCGTATTCATGCAGGATTTAAGTGCTGCTGGAGAGAGGAGCCGAAGTAAATGTCCACTTACTCCTCATGAAGTTGGATTGATGCTGCGGGCACTTGGTTTTGCAAATGACACATACCTTTATGTTGCATCTGGAGAAATATATGGTGGAGAAGAGACTCTGCGACCTCTAAGAGAACTCTTTCCAAACTTCTACACTAAGGAGATGTTTGCTAATGATAAGCTGAAACCTTTTCTTCAGTTCTCTTCTCGCCTTGCTGCCATTGACTACATTGTTTGTGACGAAAGTGATGTTTTTGTCACCAACAATAATGGAAATATGGCCAGGATTCTTGCAGGTCGAAGGTGAGAACGCTGGTGATTTCTTATACCATACTTGTATCTAATACAGTCCCATGTCTTGCATGTGTATCTTAACTTCAAAGTTAATTCAGAAATTAATTTGTTGAAAATGTAATGATGAAGTGAAATTTGGACCAGACTCCAAAGACATCAACCATGACCAATAATGATGCTCTTAACCTGATCCTTTGTTAATATGCATCCCTGCAACATATTGTGGGGGCTTTTGATGGCTAATATTTACCTCTTTAGTGGGCCCATTTGTTAGCTTAGATGTTAAATGTTACATCTGAGAATATATAAAGCCTCAACTTTTATGATAATCTTCAGTTGAATGTTCGGTATCAAACTGCTTACTTATAGACTCCGTATGTGCATATCGTTTTATTTCTTTGCATTTTACATTGTTGAGCATTTATTGTATATTACTTAGCATAGTGTTGTTTCTCTTTGGACTTTCCTTAATTCTTCATGATTGCATGTTGGATTTAAAGGAGATACATGGGGCACAAGAGGACCATAAGACCAAATGCCAAGAGACTCGGTCCTTTGTTGATGGAAAGGGATCAGATGGATTGGGATACCTTTGCCAGAAAGGTGAAGGCGGTTCAAAGAGGATTCATGGGAGAGCCAGACGAGATGAGGCCAGGACGTGGTGAATTTCACGAATATCCATATTCTTGTATCTGCAAAAAGCCACTCAGTGATACTGTAGATAACAAGAGTGGAGATCCTTAGAACAAATCAGAAGAAATCAAGGGTTGACGAAAAGAAAGGAAGTAGAGCCAGTTTTAGGAGCCAAGGAAGACGAAGTTTTTCCTGATTAAGGGGGAAAAAAAGATGCTGCAGGCTGATTTCATCATAACCAGAACTCGTTCTTTTATTGATCGATAATGATCTAACATAACGATGCCCCTGCCAACTTTATTGTCATGTTTTATCATGCCGGCAAAAAATTTGATACAGGAAATTGCCATTTGAGCAAAAACACAATTAGTTATAGCCCTGGTTTCTTTTCACTTTCTCCGGTTGGATCATTGGAAGAATTGAATCTTTGTACCGCGAAAGGGAAGATTAAGAAATTGTAAGTGTTCATATATATTTTTGCTACGTATACGAGCTTATGGTTAGGACAAAAAACGATACTCGAGCTTGTTTTATGTGGCGGACTATATTTAATTCAAGTGTCAATAATCAATTTATTCAAAACATTGATCGTAAATCATGATTCTGGACCTGTACAGTGCCCCACCATTTTCACGCTTTGCACGTAAAAGCACGGCGTGATCAACTTGGTCTTCACTATTTCCATTCAAGTCCGCAACGGCGCTTCCCCCTCCCCTGGCCTCTCTGCAAATGGTTTGACCACGTCGTTAGAAAGGCCCATTATTTCTGTCTGCCATGGCAAATGATCAGAATGCTTAGCATGATATTACTAATACAGCACACGAACATCCAAGCGTTTGAGCACGTTGCTTTCTCTATCACATACCATTTCTTCCCACAGTCGGATTAATTTAAGTCGTCAAAAGTTAAAATGTTTCCCATTTATTTTGCACTCTTTTGGTGCAACACAACTACAAGAAACCCCATCACTAGTGGGGTCGATGCAGAGAGGAGAATGCTGAGTAAGCTTATGAGCAGTTGGAAGCAGAACAATATATGGGTGGTTTGATCACTTGCAATGCTCTTCTGCAAATATCAAGCCAAACTGCATGGGAGGATTTCCATATACAAGCTAGAATGGTGTGGCCAAGAGAGAGAGATTATAATTGTGAAGAAAACTAATAATCAGTATAAATATCTACTGCTACATCTCCAAAAGCCAAAGAAACAAATTTTCATTCCTAGCTTTCTCTCTCTATCATAATTTACACCAGCCATACCTTGTTCATCATCCAATAATCCCTGAATTTCTTTACACTGGATTCCGGTTGCAAAACAGCTCCACTCAACCTTGGTTATTTCCTATTATGGTCAGACAGTTATAGTTACATCATGCATCAGTGCATATTCAGCAACATTTAAAGTTCACCATTACTTCAAGAATACCAAGGGATATGAAATTTAAAGTTCACCTCTAGTACTCCTGCTTTGATTTTTGTGAATTTTGTCATGAGAAACCGAAGGAATTTTCGAGACGATCATCGAGCTTTGTAGACCTTCCAATAGCTGTGGGCAACAAACAAGATCCATAAGCAGATTAGAACAAAATGCAAGGGGCACAAACAGATACATCTATAAAAATGAATGCATGAAAATACAGGTGGTTAGTGATGATAACCAGTTTTCCTTCTTTTTGATAACACACATTATCATAATCACTGTACTCAGACAAGTAGAGCTAGATAGAATAAAGAGAAAGAGGCAGCCAGATAAAGAACTCTTAGGATTAGGACAAAGCTTGACGGTGCAACGAAAGAGAAATCATAGAGGGATGCGGCAAATCCTAGTTGAATATAGTTGGCACCAAGCATAGGTTTCTTCTTTAAAGAAGCAAAACGGCAAAACATAAACTCTTGAGCTCCCATTGTCGATCAACAAAATATTTTACACGGTTGGAAACTATCAAAGTAACATACCCTAGCAGCAGGATCTAAACCCATTAACAAATATGTTAATTGTCATAACTCAATGTTGATTTCCTTATTTACAATGAAATGGAAATATGACAAAGATGCTGCTTCTTAAGTCTCTAAACTCCACTACTAATATAACATCTATGCCAACCACACTGTGCCAATTTCATTTCCTTATTCTCGTCCAGGGGAAAGGATGTTCCTATATTCCAAGCAAACCCCTACTTGCCAACTTGTTCCCTCCTGGCAGTCTGCAACAAGGAATCTAACGCCTCATATGTCACCCTTTCTTTTGTGGGTAAAGAATTTTGCAAAGCATAACTCAAAGTTCATAGAGGCATACGATGTACAAGCAAAGAATTTTTCAATTAATTTTCCACAAACAGAGCACTATAATGAGTAAAAGAAATTGATTTCATAAACTAGAAATTTTGATAATGCTATATTAAATGCATCAATGATCTCAACTTATGAAATGAGAAATGACCATATCTATTTACTTACTCTTGATGTTGGCTGAATCCTGCGATTAGATCTACGAGGTTCAACTTCAGAGATTGTTCTTGTTGAATTGCCATCGAAGACTTTTTCCTCCTCGATTTTTGCTAACCTCCCAGCTGCTGGTGCAAGTTTCCCTCTAATAATCTGTTCAGATTTAGCAGTTGATGTGGAAGTTTTCCTGGGGAGGACATCTGATGAGAAAGCCACAGAAGAAAATAAGAATGGGCCCCCTGCTGCTCCTTCAGAACTTGAAAATGATCCAAACTCCATCATGTTATGCTTTCCAGATATATTCTCAGCATGGCTTTCAAAATCCTTGAATTTTGACACATCTGAGGCCACAGCAACATCAGGTTCAGAAACCATAGTGTTTGATAAGTTGTCCTTCTGAGGAATAGTTCTACTAGAAAAACTAGGCAGTTTTCCGGACTTGAGAACCTTGGGCTTGGATACAGCCATTCGCTTTTCCTTTGGTTCAATTTTATTTTTTGTTCCACAGGGTTCAGATCCTAGAGGCAACAAATATTTTGTAAACTTAGCTGAATCACTTGTTTCATGAGTCTTACTGCTCTGATCTGCAACATAATGTTTGCTTACTTCCATAAACTTTCTCTTCTTTCCTGGCTTAGGAACACCAAAAATTACTCTTGATCCTTCCTTCTTTAAACCTGTACGTGTCATTTGGAGTGAATGGGGCTTACTCTCATCTCTGTTGCTTTTACCAATATTAAATATTTTTTCACTCGCAGATAAATCCAGCAATCTTGTGTCATCAGGTTTTCCAGACTCCTTAATGTCAACATTTTTTGAAAGTTTATCCTTCCCTTTGGCCTCAACTGCAGGACTGCCTAACCTTAGTCGCTTTTCCTGTGGGGTATCACCCTGAAGAACATATCAATGACTTATTTCAAAGAAGCAACTAAAGTATTATCAAAGAAACATCAATCACAAGTATAGAAGCTAACATATCACCTCTTGGGAAGAACCATTATTATCCCGAGAACTGGACCATTCAACCCAACTACCATTCTTCCACATCAGAGAAGGACGAAGAAGCCATGCTTTGACAACAGACGTTTCTCCTTGAGCTGCAATATAAATTAAAAAAAAGAAAAAAGCTTTATTATCCTAGAAGCACAGGCTGCACAGAGTACTACTGAGCACATTACGATCAAGATTGTTAATAAAATGTTATACTCGGTCACACATACCAGGAAAATGAACAGTAAATGAAGTTTCATCTTTCTTGCTCTTCTCAGTGACAACTCCCTCCAACCAGCTGAAAGACAAATAAACGAGCATAATTTCAAACACTGGTTAATTTCTTGATAATTAATGTTGAAAGATTTTATACAAATGAGGTTCTCTTCCTTCTCTAAACACAAGAAGAAAATAAAGAATGGATGGCAAATACTACAGCATTGGATTCACAAAAGTGGTCAAAGAGCATCCACAAAAACAGGGCTTAAAAATGCCGTCTTGTATGCTTATAAGTCAAGGCTCAACATCAGTTAGTAAAAAGTTAAACAACAACTTGTCATATTACAAAATGACAAATTTTAGGATTTGGCAGTAAAATCTTTGCGAATTTCCTAAACGCTGGATTGTTGTTAACTTGATATTTATGATCACTTTTGTCCATAACTAAGCACAATTTATTTGACAAAAATTTCCACTGATAACCTATGCAAATGACAATAATGGAGAATTATTAGTTGAATAATTATCTAACACTTTTATAAAACAATTTTTTCACATCTTTTTCATCATTGTTTCTTGTACAGGTAGTATAACAACAAACAACAAAGTAAGCCTTATGTCCTATAACCCTAGGGCCAACTGTATGAAAGGCCAAAAAACAGAATCATGTTGGTCTTAGTTTTGAATCTTCTTGCCCCACTCATTTCATCAAAAACAACTTTTTCATCTACTTCCTTAACCCTCATATTACTTATTACTTTCATCCGTCTTTTGTGGTCTACCTTCTAGTACAGCTAGTGAGAGTTTAAAACATCCATACAGATCATGTTGCAGTATTTTTTAACAATATGACAAATCACACTCATGTTGCTAGTTTAGCTACCAAATGACAAATTATCCTACACTACTTCCTCATATAGATTTTTTAATGCCCCCATTATCAACAGTACCATTTCTGTCCAATATGCTGCAAGAAACACATAGCAAAATATAGAAAAGAATGTATATATACCTATCTTGCATCCATGCATCAACCTTATCTCCAACACACCAATTATAGTCCCCCATGGCTGCCCTGCGTCTCTTCCTCGTTCCTTCAAATGGCACAGCTGTAATAGGACGAGCACTGCGTATCCTGGGTGCCCTATCTCCCTCACCTTCAAGTTCCACCCATTCCTTTAGCCTATCACCATCTGTAAGACAAGCAACCAAAACAGGTTTATTAAGAAAACTATCATCAACACACAAGCATGAGACAAATGTTCTAATTTTCTCTACCAAGAAAATGCATTTACATAGGAAACCCAAAGTTTCAACACACAAGTTATGTAGACAAGTACATTAGAAAAGGAAGAGACCGTCTGGCGCATTTAATCACATTTTCTATCTCTGAACAGCAGAGGCACACATAATACAAGCAAAATTCCTCATTCAGGATAGAGATGATCATGCAATAATCTCCAAAAAGAAAGTGAAATCTCATACATATCAAGGAGGAGTTGCATAAAAAATTAAGGACAAGATTCTCCAACAGATCTGCTATACTAGATATCAATATTCAGGTGATTCAACCAAAGCATAAGCTACAATAGGTGTGATAGCTCACCATCTGATCGAATTTCATTGTAACACAAATAAGCTTTGCCATCTTTCAAATCAAGTATATCAGCCAGGAACCATGCTACTTTCAAGCCACCTCCATCTCTCAATACCTATAAAAGAGGAAATCGTAAAATTGTGAAAAAGGAAATAAAATTCATATACAAATATAAGATTAATAAAACATGTCCAACCACAACATTTACCTACAGTAACTAGGAAAAATAAATGCAAAATTTATCAAACTCACTACTATATCAACATATTTCCATCAACTACAAGTGCAAACATACGCATTAGAACTTAGCAAAGGATATATATTTCAACTAAAGATGACAAATCTCAACTTATATTTCAATCAAAAATCACAAACCTCAACAAGGGAACCCTCCCTTATATTATTATCTTTTGAAGTTTCCCCTGCTTTTTCATGCTCAGTCTGAGTGGTCACGGAAGGGGATCCAATGCCAATCTCAGATTCAGAAGCGACTCCTTTAGTTTTGGCAATATCTAAAGCTTTGCGGCCCTTTCGTCCCTTTTTATCCTTTCCACTTGTTGCAGCAGGATCCAAACTGCCATCTGGCAATCTAGAATGATCTTCCATAGACTCTCTGGCCATCTCTCTAAGAGTAGGCGACATTCCATGGTTATCACTCTGCTTTTCCCTCCTGTCCACTGGAACCTCTGTTGGATGCCTGACAGATGACCCAGAAGCTCCCATACTACCACCTTTGTCTATGCATTCTCTGATAGCACCATCTGGCTCAGAAGATGCTTGGGGTACTTTCCAGTATGCATCTGGACCAGCTTCTATCAATTCAGTCAATGGGAAAGGCTCACCCATAGCAACAATCCTTCCAGCCTGTGATACCGCTTCAGCTGCCAGCTCAGCAGCTTTAACAATGGCATCCATGTTTTCAGCTCGCTTTGAGGCAGCTGAAGTAGCTTCTACCCTCCTTCTAGTAGCTTCCCTTGCAGCAACAATAACAGAATTCGAACTAGTAGCATCTTCACCCCTCAAGATGGATGCAGGAGTAGCCTTGCCCAGCTTCTTCACACTATCAGAAGAAGAGATTGAATTAGTTGGAATAGAATTTCTGTAGCCTCTCGAAACCAATGTTTCATCAGCCATCAGTTTTGCTTGTAAGGCAGCATTTGAAGCAACATTGGCAGCCGCAGCTGCAGCCTTTGCAACAGCAGCAGCAGCTGCTATTGCAACAGCTGCAGAAGTCAATTTAGTTTCAATATCTGGTGACAACCCAGAATTTTTATGCTTGTCCAACAGACTCCATATTTCTTGACTGTGACTAACAGCAGCAGCAGCAAGAGCAGTAGCATCCTCTGCCTGCTTCTGAGCCTCCTTGTGTTTACTAAGGGTCTCTTCAGACAGAGTAGACATCTGATCAGAATATCGGTCACTCTTTTTGAGATTATTAGCAGAGACAGATGTAATGAATTTGTCAGTGGAAGACTTGGAAACAATTGTAGCAGGAGTTGTAATGGCCGCATGTGTAGAGGCATGACTAGTCGCAACAGTAGCCGAAAGGGACTCTGTTTGAGAATGCAGTATAATCTGCGCAGGGTCCTCAGAAACCATAGACTTTTTCCTTTTTCTAGGCTTTGGATCAGCAGAAAGTTGACCAGGTGTTACTGTTGCCTTTTTTGTGTCAAGCAGGGGAGCCCCTGCAAAAACATTAGCAGGACTTTCACTCTGGCCCATAGGAACTGTGGTACCCTGTTTCATGCCAGAAGAATGAGGCAAAGATTCTTCTCTTACAGGAGTCAAATTAACTGTTTCTGTGGTAGGAAGAACAGGAAAACGAGCATTGCCATCAAATGCAGAAGTCTGTGGACCCCAGGGGCCATGGAAAGGGGATTGGGACATCCAAGGACCATTATGTCCAACAAAATTCCTTATTGGTGGAGGATGCAAGGGAGTAAGTGCCTGCTGATAATCCATAACTGCACCTCTTGGAATGCCAGTAGGTTGAAGGGCATCACCAGTAGGTGTAGCAATACTCCACAGTGGCGATGAAAGGGGCATCATCGGGTTTACAATTGATGATGGAGTACCCTTGCTGGTGGACCGACTAGCAGGTGAGGATGTAACTTTACTCTGAAGAGGATTTTGTTTGATTATTTGATCAGAAGTTTTAGCACCTGCGCATCTCAATCAAGGCACAAAATTAATAGACAACAGAATCAGATGAAAGTAATTCAATCAAATAAAATCAGGAGAGATACCTATACGTGACTGCAAAGGAGTTTCAGGGCTAACAAGATGAGATTTTTGAGCATGTACCCTCTCTATACATGCTCGCCAGGCATTCTCCCATATGGTTCTTCCACCATCTGCACACAACCCAAAATAGTGACTATATCTGTATAAAAAGTCCCAAGATAACATAGTTATAGATAAGAAAACCTAACCAGGTCCCCCACATGCCGATATCATAGATGCCTCATCAGGTGCAGTTCCTTGACTGCAGCAAAATTGTTCAAAACAATTAGAAAGACATGCTTAAATGATCAAAAGACATGCTCCATATATGTAAGACTGATCATTGTTAATTTTCAACACCCCCCAAGGAGAAGAGAAAAAGAAAAAAGCCTCAATGCTACATGTCATTGGAATACAATATACACCAAAATGAACGAGAGTTATAAGACTTACATTAGAGCTCCATACACAAAAATCTGAGCACGCAATTGGACTTGTTGCAAATCTGTAAAAGGCTGATGAAAAACTGCAGAGGAAGAAACCAAGGCGTTCAAGACTGGCAGACTAGATACTGAAGGAGAAAGAACACCAATTGGTTTCATATTACCACCTTCCATGTGCCCATAGTGCTGCATCTCATTGGATTGCACAAGCTTGCCGATTCCAGATGAACTGAGCGACACATTACTTCTATCACTTCTTTCTGATTGTCTTGCCGAAGTAGTTTCTTTTGCAGCAACTCCCCTTTTAGCAGCTTCCTTTCCTGTGCTCTTACGACCTGCCCGCCTTGTTTTACGCTCAGAAGTCCCTTTGGAGCCACCATGTACATGCACATTCTCCCTCTCAGATGCCAGAATATTTGCATGAGCAGCCTTGGCTCCCACTCTGCTTAAGCCAGAAGTTGACAGAGTTCCGTCCATGACCTTCTTGTTGTATCAACACAAAAAGTGAGAAAGCAAGTGCAAAAGAGATAGAGCAAAACCAGTATGAAATAATAAAAAAAAAAAAAAATAGCACCACACTTAATTTCTCAGAAATCTTCAGCGAGAAGAGAAGAATCAGGAAATTATTAGAGCAAAAAAGGCCCTCTTATCATAACCCAAAGCATCACTTTTGGAAAACAAAATTTTACCAAGGAAATTTTGTTGTGTTGCACGGGAGAAAAGGTTTGCCAATTCTTTCCAACTTCTTTTTCAGACAAATCTGCCAATGGAGGTACCTCAAAGGTGAAGTTTCTGTCTCCTGAAGATGCATCATTTCCTTTTGTGTCATGAGAAATAGACTGCTCTTGGTTCACTCCCCCATTAATGACCCCAGATGCTGAAGCAGTCTGATCTTTGGATCCTTTCACACTTTCCTTTTCAATTTTACTTTGAGACTGCTCAGAAGTTCTAATGACAATTGGAGAACCACAGGAAGGATTGTCAAGATCAGCACTACTACTCCTGCCTTCCATCATGTGAAACTTAGTTTGAGATTCAGATGAAGGAGCAGAAGTAAAGGAACAATTATGAGTCTTTGCAACATCACCTGCAACATCAAATTAATCCATCAGAAAAATAACATGAAATAATGTAGGAGAAAAACAGGAAAACTGATGAAATGGTCTCAAAAGAATACAAAGCCATAAAAGAGGCTAGGCATGCAATTGATTTATGGACCGTACATCTATTAAAACAAGTAGACTGTTCAAAAATTTCCCTTAAACAAGACATAACTTCACATGACAGAAATTACAAGCAAAAGGAGATACATCCCAAGAACCTGGGAGAAGGGTGGCAAAAACAGAACAAAACATACTTTTTACCTACACAACACCGAATAGACCCACAGGACAAGACTGGGGAGGATAAAGAAAGGATTCCACCATGACAGACTTAAAATATCAAAATTATAATTACTTCATAAAAATAAAATGATAAAGAAAGTCACCATCAACATGATGCACAGCAGCATGTCCACCGATCTCTTCAGAAACCAATTTGGGGTCACTATCATTGGGATGATTTTGGTCAGTATTACAGGAAGGTTCCTTTGAAGTTGAAGACACTGAATTCATCAACGTCTTGTCATTCTGTTGAATTGATACATCACCTGAGGAAAATTTTTTGTTTGCTGACATTAATCTTATGGAGTTTCCAGCATCATAAATGCAGGAAAATATGCTTCATAAAGTAAACAGTAGCTCATAACCAACCAACCATCATCACAAAAATAAAATATTTCAGAAAGAACTACAATGACTTAAGGAAACAGCACCATATCACAAGGTATGGGCAACAATAAAAAAGCCATTTAAATAATTGCTCCAGCTATGGCAGAGTACCAAATATAATTTACATGCACACCCTACAGGATTATTATGTAAGAAATTGCTAATCAGAATTTACTCTATTACATTCAAATCCAAGTTGAGATGGTCACTAGGTAAACTAAGATATCCTTAAAATTATAGGTCACCTGTAGCTACTGAAGAACCCCTTTTAGAGATAACTTGAGCTTCAGCACCATCAGTCTGTCTCACTGTTGAATCAGAGACAACAGATGATGCATGCATATCCTTTCCAACCTCCGGTGTGACTTTGCGAAGTGTCTGGTCTCCACTTTCGCCATCAACTTTAGAGGTATCCTCCATTGACAAGGACTGATCAACTTTCTTACAAGAGAACTGTTCACCGGTCTCAGAAGGTGCAACTTTTTTAGTTGTCATTCCAGAAGTTTTTATGATTGAGAAACTTGCTTCTGAAGATGGCACTTGAACCTCTTTCTGATCAAGAACAGCATCAGCAGGAAGACCCTTACCAGAAGACAAAAGAACATAATCCACTGTACAATAGGAACACCATGTTAGCACATGATGCAGCATGGGTAAAAGAAAGAGCTCAATTTTCAGACTTAATCTTCAGAATACACATACCTGATTTGCTGCTGACAGCGACATCAGATTGCAAATTAGAAGCTAATTCATTTGATGTGCCACCTAAGCCAAAGGAGGAGGAATCAACACCCTTTATTACAAGTGGAGATCCACCATCACCACAATCTGTGTTACTACAATCAGAAGGCAAATTGGTGTTCAGCTTTGCAGCAGCTGAAACACTTTGATCACGTTTATAATCACCACTATGTTCAGTGACTGTATATTTTTCACATACTCTAATGGGTTCTGCTCCCAAGGTATCAGCAGCACCTTCACCTTCACCCTTAGCACCTTTACCATCTTCTACTAACAAAAAAGGTTTCTCAGACTTGCTAATCAAGATTTTTGCATCTAGGTGGCAATCACTTTCTAACAAATCCTTCTTCTCTACAGCATCACATGCTATCTGCAACTTTGAATCCATCTTTGACTCTAGACTCGTACAAGCTCTAGTATCAGCATTGCTGACCTCATCTTCATGCTCCTTGAGGGTAGCATCATCAACAGAGGGCTTTGTTGACATGTCCTGTACTTTTCCTTCAGACAAGACAAAGTCTTTGGATTTGCCGGTCTGCAGAGGAATTTCTACACCCAAGCAGTCGCTGCACCCTTCCACCATATGGACGTCAGAATTCCCTTGTAATATCCTATCAAAAGGCTCACCCACATTAGCTGTGCTGTTTCCAATAGCATTTCCATCTTTTATAGATTGCATGTTCAAGGATGAATGCTTCTGCACATGTGAGGTAACACTTGGAACTGCATTTTCAATCAAGTGCTCACAATCAATGTGAACTTCTTGGCTCAAATCAACATTTTCCCTCTCTAAACTGTCCACATCTTCATCAATGATATCATTTTTTAAATGGGTGGTTTCTTGACCATCTATCAAAACACTACTTGTACAGGTGTTTTGCACAGAGGCAATTACATTATCAATTTTTGACCCAGAAGCAAATTTATCTTCCTGTCCCCTGTCATCCACAGATTGATCAACCAAAGCCTCCACTTGATTTTCATTAACAATTTGTTTACCATCTTTAGATTCATCTCTCTCAATTGCAGTTATGTTTGCATTTGTGGTATTCGAATCTTTGAATGCCCCATCAACAGATGGCTCACCTTCACATTTTTGAGAAACATCTTCAACCAGCCAATGATCTGCCCCTACATCACCTTTCAACCCAGAATATATCCCTGGAATCTCATCTATACGTAAGGGAGGCTTTAAGTCATCCCCTACTCTAGAAAGACCACTATCTCCGTGTTTCAAACTAGGTTCCATCTGCTTTATTATGCAGCCCAGTTCATCACAGGCATCTGAATCCTTACTTATAGTTTGACCGAGAATAGTTTCTTCCTGTCCTACAGATTTTAATAGCATTTCAACAGATTCTGAGGAGGCTGCCTCAGACCAGACATTGTTGTGCCTAGAAATCGAACAAGGTTCCGCTGCACTTGAACTAAATGTAATCCCAGTACTCCCTCGTGAAAAATCTTCAATCCACTGATTATCCTCACCACTTTCAATGCCAAGAAAAACTTCAGATTCTACCAAACTATCAAATCTTAAATGCCCATGAAGGTTATCATCAAAATCAAATCTCGGGAGAGCGTATGGCCGTAAAACAGGAGGAAATTTACTGTTTCCTTCACCAGCTAAATGAAGATTCTGGCTTTGGAAATCAGTGTCATCATAATCCATGAGTTTATCCCTACAACAGAAAAAGTTTAGAAGAAAATTGATCGTTAAATTGCAGTTCAACCAAAATACAGAAAAAGTGATCAGGCCTCTGAGTTTTAAGAGTATATTGTTACAGTAAGAATTGCGTAGGATAGCTGCAAATTTTAGAAACTTTCTTCAAACAGAACAATCCACATTATATAGCTAACTACTACTACCTGTAGAGTTGAATACTAATTTACAGTTCAAACAAATTAATTAATTAATAGGAAGCATGGAAAAGATGCTAGAATCTTCATATTGCATGCCCTGAACTCATCATAAAAATATGAAAATGAGAGTAAATATGCAACTTAGTTGATATACAAAATGTATAAATGGTGGGTATGAGTTATTTTCTCTTTTCCTGGTATAGCATGGATAAACTACATTTATGAACTTATGATGCATATAAAGTCAATTTAATAAAAAGGGCATGCACAAAACAAGTAAATTTAACAGTTAAAAAACTTCATATCACATCAATTAAAGAGAAAATGCCCATCTGTGATTAGCTAAGTGGTATAGAACTACAATTACAGAGATATATGGGGAAAGAAAACTTATGCATTTCCATAATTCACTTCCTAGGCCCCAGTAAGAGGTTAAGCTGCACTTAGAAAATGCCAACACCTTGATCTTATAGTTTTGTCTAACAATCAACATGGTTTCTTTAAAAACAATTTAGTATGAAGAAGTCCAGGCAACAGATCATAGAAATATATATATTGGCAAATAAGGCTTGGAGGAAGCCTTTATGAACTAAAGAAGCCAGAAAAATGTCAACTTGGTCAATTCAATGCAAACTTAATGTGATGTTTCTAACGTATATCAATTTAAATCAACACTAGATCATGTTTAAAACTGAAATCTTCTGACAACCCGATGGTGTGTTTCTGCTATGTCAACATTAACAATAACGATTATTATCCTAAACACTCAAGATGGAGTTTGAAAGTTCCACAAGCAGATGTACATACTTTTCGCATCTCCAAGGTAAGGAAGTCAACACTAAATTATTAGGTTAACATATTTTAGTTAAATGAAATCGCGGCAAACATAAACCCACCTGTGGTGTTTCAAACTCTGCTACAGGGAAAAAGATAATAATCCTTAAGGAGAAAAATAAATAAGAATCTTACTTCCTGAACTTATCAGTTGGTTGCACTCAGATATCAAACCAGTATACCACTAACTAATTTCAAACAAACTCTCGCTCAAACCACTAGCTACTCAACTGCCAATTCAATTAAACAAAACCTCTGGCTCAAACACATTAACTATTAAAAAATTATAAAAGAGAAGAAACTTGTCAAGCATAATTGACTAAGCTACAGTCTTAGTTCCAACATATTTAAGCTGAAAAGCACAAAAATTTAATTCTAAACTTTAAATAACACTAAACTCACCATTTCAGAAAGATAACTGTTTCCAAGCTGTAATTAAACATGAAAAACAAAAACCCTAAAACACAATTTGTTCACTAAAAAAAAAGTAGGAATATGAACAGTTACCAGAGCAAGTAAGTCTAGAGACGCTACCTCCCTCCATCCGGTGACGAAATCTCTGGCCGTTTGATCTCAACTCCTCCCTAATCGTACGGTCATCTACACAAAACTCAAATTCAAAACAACATGACCTTAACCACGCTATAACAACAAAAATAATAACAACAACAGCAACAAAGAGGAACCAAACTACGAATAAAGAGAAAACCAAAAAAAAAGTAAAAGATAAAAGAAAAGGAAAAAGTAAAATTGTTTGAATAAAACCTAAACTAACGGAAGAGCAAATGAGTTGAAAAATTGAATAGTAACTGCGACTCACCGGAATCTTGAATTGTCCGGCGGATCGAGTTAGGGTTCCGGTGAATTGAAGTAAAAAGAAGTCAGTGAAAGAAAGAGAGGCAAGAGAGCGAGAGAGAGGGGAGATTTTTCTGATGTGTAACAAGGAGAAGCCTTTGGCTTCGTTTTCTCGTTTTCCTAGCGAGAAAACGATAAAAACGAGTGATGTTGATCGTATTTTGAAAAAGTGGGGTTCAGTGAACTCAAAACGTGGCGGTCAGTGGATGGTCCTCGATGCTTCTAATATGAAACGTGGCTTGTTGTTTACGTCCAATAAACCGACAATAACAATGTTAATGATACCGTCAGTCTTCGTTTCTTTTTGCGACATACGAGTTCCTTGCGGTTCAAGTTACGGCATGGGTGTGAGAATTGACGGTGAAGATGGGAATTGTGACCCGTTAAATTTGACGGAGGAATGTGAGACTGTTCTTCATTTAAAAAGTAGGCAAATCCAAAATCATATCCAGTGAATAACACGTGGCCAAAGAAGGTTAGGTCAGGTTAGATACGTATATCTATGATTTATCTACGGTCCGAAATTTTATCTATATTTTGTTAGCGATAGTGTTGACCGTTCGATCAGAATAATCAGTCCAACACTTGTTAATTGGGTTGTTACTTTAGGTTATAAAAGCAATACGTATGTTGCCGAAAGGATCTTTCACAAATGGTAAAAAGTAAAAACCGGTTAGTGAATATTAGGTATAGTCGATCAATTTGGACTTGATATATAAAGTTCAGAGTCAAACTCGATTTTAAATTTTAAATTTTAAATTTAATTTTAAATTTAATTAAATTTAATTTTTTTAATTTGAGTTTAATTTGAGATAAAAATTAAATTATTTAAATTTATTTGATTAAATTTAATTAATATATAAAAATAAATTTAATTTTTATATTTGATAAAATATTTATTATTTATGTTTGAACTCGAATTTAAAATATTTTATTAATTAAAATAATTAAAATATATTAAAATATAAAAATTCGATTAAATTCACGAGTTATTCAAATAGAATATAAAAATATTCAAATTCAGTTCAATAAATAAATCAAACTATTCAAGCTCGACTCGATAATAATCGTATCGAATTTAAGTTTTATTCGAGTAAAATCTAAATAGTTTACGAGTACTAATATATCATTTATAACTCTAATAAATACTAATAACAATTTAAAAGAAAAAAAATATGAAACAAAATCAAATAACATTTTTATTATATCTTATGAAATGAATCTGAAATTGACTAAAGTTGCATTATTGTAAATTTTCCAACGTTGGTTATTGTAATCAAAATTTTCACATGAAAGATTATCAACATGCAATGTATTTGTTGATGGTAACATAATTTTAACATCATTAAACAAAAGGATTTTAATTTTATTATGGAGAATAGTAATTTCATAGAAATATAGTGATTTTTGAATTGCATAAAAATCAATTCAATCCTCACAAATTTCACAATAAAGATGATGAACTTACCAAATTTAATCTCTTTGAATATAACCTCAACATGCATGATTGTATTAGAATGAAAAATAATTTTTAAAGTGTTAACGGGGATGATAATGATTAAGATTTGATTTGATTTAATTTTTTTTATAATGTATAAAATTATGAAATTTTAAAATTATATTTGAGTTGAAATCTAATTTTTATACGATTCAATTTGATTAATCCATTTTTTATTTGTATATATTATTTTAATATATTTAAATAGATTTAGATATAAAATAATTATTTTATTTTATTAAAATTTAAAAAATATAATAAAAAAATATATTTTAGTTCTATTATATTTTTTTATTTAAAATTCATTCTAAACCTAATATATATATATATACAATATATAATCCAAAATAAATACAAAAAAATCCAAATCAAACTAAACATTATAATTTCAAATTAATTTTCAATTTTGTTTGTTATTCTTCTCATCTCTAAGTTTTAACACTGCCATTCTCAAATCAAATTTTAAAATAATAGAACGAAAGCCCTTGTCCAAAATAGCTTAACGGCCGTAATCCATGGCCCACGGTTCAGCTGTGAACTTAATATCTTTAGAAAAGCCTTTACATTTAATTCAACATTTAATAAGTGCTCTTAAAGTATTCTCTTTAAACAATCCCTTGTTTGCCAAGTAAGTTAATTAAATCACCATAATAAATTTTATATAGTCAATTAAATGGAGTTTGATAGGTTCTCAACTAAAAGCATGTCATTGGAATTAGGGGTGTAAATGATTAATTAGTACTTGTAAGCTATTCGGATTCGATTCGAAAAAAACTCGAATTCGGTTCGATTATTGTCGAGTCGAGCTTGAGCTCGAGTAGCTCGACTTATCGATTGAGCCGAATTCGAGTATTTTTATATCTGACTCGAGTAACTCGCGAGCCTAATCGAGCTTTTATATTTAAATATATTTTTATTTTTTTTAATTAATAAAATATTTTGAATCCGAGTTCGAGTTCGAGTTCGAGTTCGAGCATGAATAATCGAACTCTTGTCGAGTATACGAATCGAGCTTATTTTTATATATTAATCGAGCTTAATCGAGCAAGCTCGAGTAGCTCGAATTCGATCACGAATCGAGCTCGAGCTTGAAAAAAAAACTCGATCGAGCTTGAACCGAGTATCGAACCCCGAGTTATGAGTCGAGCTCGAGCTCGAACTTCTCACTACTCGGCTCGACTCGGCTCGGCTCGTTTACAGCCCTAATTGGAATCATAATTCAACTTGAGATGATTTTTTATAATTTTTTTTACAGATTATTTTTTATTAATTATATTTTATGATATTATTTATTTATTAAAAAAACTGTAGCAAAATGAGGGCATCATCCTGATCATTTTTTAAACAATTTCACCAACTTTTTAAATGTACATAAATAAAAATATAAAAATGAATTAAAAAATATAGTGTTACAAAAGTCTGTTGGACTTAATCCAAATCAGTGGGCTAATGCATGGAATTAAGCCTAGCAAAACTGGGTCAGCTTAGATCTGCTATGTCCATTTTAATTTTTACGCTTTTTTTTTTGTTTGTATTTCGTTTTAATTTGTACTTACATTTTGGCATACAATACATGAAGCAAAGTCATAGGCTATAGAAATTTTATGTACTAATTGAAATTCGGATAGATTTGATTCCTGCTGTTAACAATCTTCTAACACTATTTTTATTGTATAATTTAGAGAGAATGAAAGCATGTAAAGAATGTTTCAAAACATTTTACAGTTTCATGTACGAGCCACATATTTGAAGCAGAATGCAAGTCTCCTTATTCAACAAGTAAATAAAATATAAAATCTGTACTTTCAATTGCCTGATTTTGTTACTGGATTTTGGCAGGTAAAATGTCATTGATTTTACAAATTTGGTGACTCTCTCACCCTTCTGTTTGTTTTTCAGAGATTGAGGTTGAATCTCCTGTATACAACTGTTTCAGTGACTACAGTTACCCTGAATGTTTCCGTTTAATTCTTGTTTGGTGCAAATAGGTGGATGGCATTACAATGGGAGGAGGTGCAGGGATTTCAGTTCATCGTTCATACCGTGCTGCGACAGGTAAAGACCATATGTACTCTAGATATACAATTTGTGAACTGAATGAAACCCATTTTCAAGTTTTAAGAGACTATGATTGGGATGCTAAGAATTCAATTTTTTTTATGAGTTTCCATGTAGAATTAGCAGTTCAACTGGCAACTTGGTTACCAGATCTTCTGATCCAACTGATTTTACAATGTTGTTTTGCCTTTAACTAGATTCTGATAGCATCCACAATCACTTTAATTTCCCACTTGACTAGACTTGAAGAGGCCTTAAAAATCATTAGTCCTTCATTAGAATTTGATTCAATTATAATCTCTTTCCTATCAAATTTGTTAAGTAGTCTTTCTCCTGGTTAATATCAAGGCTATTGTCTCTGCATTTATCTGAGTTTCAATTACCTTTTCATCAGCTTGTTTTTTTTTGTTAATAAAATTTGTCTTACGATAGGTAAATGCAGGCTTCTTATTATCTCTCATGTCTGCCAGGATTTTAATTGCATTATCTTTGATGCTTTTACCTTGTCGATAAGTATCAACCGTCTAACCTAGTCTTGTAATATGTCAAGATAAGCTTCCTGTAATTGAAAAGCAACTCAGTACATTAGCTTCAAAAGACTTTTTTGGCTAGATATAGTGATCCCAGATGTCCAAATTCGTTAAGTGTTCTTCACAGGTTTATATGCATACTAACCTTTTTTTCTCCCCTTAACGCGTATGAGCCTGAACTAGAGTTATCTGTGAACTTCCCAGGAGCTAACCTGACTTGTTAGGCATATATCATGTGTTTAGATGCACTCAAGTTGGGCAGAGACAGGGCATTTAATTCCAACAATGCAATTGTGACCTGTTTGATCAGCAATCGTGGATATGAACATCCGCAGAAATCAAATAGTCGATACCAAGACCAGATGGAAGCACTGTAATTCCAGATAGGAGACATGGTCCTTAGTTCTGAGTTCTTACGAACTTTATATGATCCCAAATGTGGGAGAATAACTTTCTATCACATATTTTTTTCTTTTATTTTTATTTTCCTATGGTTTCGGCATTGATTCCTTTGATAATGTGAAGTGATGGAGTTAGATTGCTTTAGAACAAAGTTGAGCTGGTCATTGGTTAAGCCATAGATGGGGGCAAAAAAACTGACAAAAGGTTTTTGCTAGTGGATCTCTTTTTGAAAGGCAAGCAAGTGGTGGAAGATGACACATTTTTTGCAGCCAACTACTTTTCAACTTCATGTCCCCATTTTCTTTTCATTGATTCACTTTAATTCGGATATACTTAAAGTTTAAAAAGTGATTTTTACAATCAAATCTCGCCGTTGTTATGGTTTTGAAATTGGGAGGAATTTGTACAGTCTGGCTTACTCAAATCATGCTATCAGGATAGACTGTCATGTTCATTATCATGAAATCCTGGGGTCCTTCCATGCCTTTTTTTCAGTTCCAAAAGACTGAGCAAAAACATAAAAAACATAAGATGCCATCAGATGATCATCTTCACTATCCTAAAAATTCAAAAAGGAAAGAAAAACTTTGGTATAAATACTTATTTTGGTAGAACCCTGGTGTCCAATACGTCGATTGAAAACATTTTCCGCTACAAATCGCAATCAAAAGGAAAGCAGATCGATGTAGCTGTACAAAGACAAAGTTTTGGGACCAGAGCTGAGGTTTAATAATTGGAGCAGGTTTTAGGAAGAGAAATAGACGTGAAACTACCCATGTAAAATTCACGTGAACATCGTTTATATGTCTGGGGCACCAGGCTGGCTGGCTGGGGAATAATCAAATTAAAGGAGTTGAGGCCAAACTATTCGCAAGCGACTAATTAAAGCTTGTTTTAATTAATTAAATAGGCCCTAATGGCCTAATTTGTTTGTAATGTTAATCAGATAGGTTTATCAAAGCTGTTTCATACAATACAAGTTACTGAACATTCATAAAAGTTAACCCATGATTGAACTCAGAACTTAGCCCATGATTCATGCAGTCATCTTAAGAAGTAACATCTATCAGGTTTAGATTTCAAATCCCAATTCCTGCAATCTTTTCTCTTATCCTCGGCAAAAAAAAGCTAATTTAAATTTCAGTGATTTTAGTTATTGCATGTCGTGAGAAACAGCTCCCCCCTTTCCCAGGATATATGCTTTCTTTATGTTCCTTAATCTAATACTTGATTGATATTTTTTTGGGTTTCGTGAATTCTGTTTGGACTACTCCCAGTCTCTTTCAGTAAACCACACCTGAATTCATGGGGGTTCAAAGCACTAAATTTTGATATCAGTTCCTGTTTCTACTATTTTGTCACTCATTGTTTCAAGGGTGCTCGGACAATACAGTAAGTTTTGTTCTTAGTACAGACCCTTTTCTGTTTCAAAAGGCAATAATTTTTTTTTCTCAACTTTTATACCATAAGTTTTGTAGGGCTACTATTACTACGGGTTATTATAGGAGGATTTAGCTTTTAAATTCGTCACAAAAGTTTTCAAAGCGTTTTCCTGTCAGCTGAAAGAATCCTCAGATAGCAATGGAAAGTGGGTTTTATTCAGCTTGGAAGAGTGGTTCTTTGTTTGGGCTAGAGAATGTAGAAGAGGATGGAGAGCTGAAATCAGCATCGTCGTTGCCATCTATCCCTCAGCCACAAACACCAAATGAGCCTATGGAATTTTTGTCTAGATCATGGAGTCTATCTGCATCAGAAATTGCAAAAGCTCTTGCTCAGAAACAAAAACAGTTTGAATTTGGTATTAATCCAAGTTCATTTCCAGACGCCTTTGTTGCACCACAAATTGTAAGTGATCTTATATATTCTTAGCATCGTTTTTTTTCCTTCCTAAAAGTTCATGTTATACCCTTTTTATTTGTTTTTTTTCTTTTTAATCTCAAATCCTCAGGATCCTTGAATTTCGTTGGATCAAAACCAAAATTTGATCTTTCTTGATAGATTGCATTGCATATTTTGGCTTTCTGTTTCCTGGCCTTTGGTTAACGCTGCCTTTGATGTGTTGTCTCTGCAAGTACTAGTACTTTTCAACTGTGAAGAATCTGGCAATTTCTTTTAATGGTTGGCTGACGAAATTAAGAATCCCAACTAACTTCATAGATATCTCTGGTCTATTTTTTCTTTCGTGCTTGAATATATTTTTTAGGCAGGGAAAGTCATAGATTCAATTAATGCCCTAAGAAGTGGATTAATTGGAAAATGGTTTCATCACCACAAGGAGTTGGGGACTAACACAATGAAGAAGAAAGATAAGATTCGTGCAGAAAATGCTCGGGTGCACTCAGCTGTTTCGGTGGCGGGACTAGCTGCAGGTTTGGCAGCAGTAGCCGCAGCTGGAAACTCCAATGGCACAGGCTCAAAAATGAGCCTGGCATTGGCATCCGCTACTGAACTTCTGGCATCGCATTGCATTGAATTAGCTGAACTAACCGGGGCTGATCATGACCGCGTTGCTTCTGTTGTCAAATCAGCAGTGGATATTCAAAGTGCAGGTGATCTGATGACTCTCACAGCAGTAGCTGCAACAGGTATTTGCTATCTGCAGTTTTTGAAGAAATTCAGAAGCAGTTGTACCTGAATTTCTACACAATTTTTATTCATCCCAAATTATTAATACTCTAATCTTTTCCAATCTCAATATTATGAAATGGGCTTTGATCCGAATCATAATTTTGCAAAATTAGCCTTGAGAGGAGAAGCAACTTCGAAAGCAAGATTGCCAAAAGAAGCAAAGAAAAATGCAGCTATAAGTCCTTATGAGAGGAGCATGAGAGAAGCTTATTGGTCTACTGTTTTTCAAACTCAAATGAAGGAGCAGAATCCTCCTTGCGAGGGTGAACTATTGCAACACACACGAAAAGGTAATTCCTGTTCAACGCTCAAGATGTCTTAAAACTCAACTAGAAACAGGTTTTGGAACTTTGATAGAAATTACTGATTCAGCTACATTGGAGTATTACATCTGAATCACTTGTTACTGCTATTCTCAGGTGTGTTGCGATGGAAGCGCGTCTATGTCTACATTAACAAGAAATCTCAGGTACAAAAACTAGCTTGATGGAAAAACAAGAAAGCATATTGATCAATTGCAATGTTTATAAGCTCTTACAAACGCTCCATTGTCAGGTCATGATTCAGCTTAAAAGCAAGCACGTTGGAGGGGCATTCTCCAAGAAGAATAAATGTAAGCATTGTATTATTTCTGATTAATCAAGTCAGTTCCTTTGCACTACCTTTTTCTATAGCTCTTTCCTTTGTTTTGACTGCCAGAGCAGCAAAAGCAACTTTTTGCCACAAAACAGTATAACTAGCTTTTTGTTTTCTCTAATATTTAAATGTCCTCTTACATATACCATTCCAGGTATTGTTTATGGAGTTTGCGATGAGACTTCAGCATGGCCATATAGAAAAGAAAGGGAAACTTCGTCTGAGGAACTCTATTTCGGTCTCAAGACTGGACAAGGTCTTCTAGAGTTTAAGTGTAAAAGCAAGATTCATAAGCAGAAATGGGTCGATGGGATTCAAAATCTTCTCCGTCAAGTCAGCTATGCCGAAGCAGTTGAGCTTTCTCTCGAATCTTTGAGTATCAGCGACAGTATGTAGTTCATAGTATAGCTGTGCATACATGGTCAATTTGGCCCCTATCTGTAGGGAGAATAAAATACAGTTTTTTAGAGACCCTTCCACTATTTTCATGCTCGCAAAAGATAACAATAACAATGATCCCGAAGAAATTGACTAAAGACATTTGATATTGATAATCTTAAAAGGGAGAAGAAAAAAATTGAAGCTTCCCTTTTTTCCCAGTTGTTGAGAGGAGGATAGCCTAGGAAAGATAAACGACAAGAATGAAATTACCCAAGAGAACCCCGGAAATACAACAAAAATATAACATCCCACTCCCATTCTCTTCACAATCATTGCTGCCTGACAGCAATGATGCACCTTGGTAGTTTTCATTTTTTTATCCAAAAAAAAAAAAACTGCAAGTACAGTAAAGTGGTCCCTGCTCAACCAACCACTCGTTTAGCTTGATATTTGAGAGTGCAAAAATATCAGGCAAACCTCCAAATAAAAAATTTGCTTGTTTTATTTTCAAATAAACTTCTCTTAAGCATATAAGGAGATTAGGGAAACAAAGAAGAGGGGGGCCCTGGGGTATGGTATCAGAAGCATTTTGAACCATTTGAAAAACTGCATGCTACCAATTTCCGTTTTCTTCTGTGGACAAAGGCAAAGGAGTAAGGCAAAGCAATTAGAGATGTATGGAGTGAAATTACTTTTGCTAGGCAATCTATATGACAAGTTCAACGTGCATGACACCCCAACGTCCTCTTTTACACTGCTTTATCTTCTAATTTTCCCTCTCAAAATACAACAGTCCTGTTTTCCTCGTACGGTAACAGTCGCAGTTCACAGTATGATCTCATAGCCTTTGCGAGGCATTGCCTCTCAAGATTCTCTGACTTTTGCACAAAACTCTGCAAATTGTCTTTGTGAGAAACTCTTTCAACCTGTCAAAAATGACACATTGAGGATTGATCATTAAGGAGCATGACAAAACAATAATGTATATACCAAATTTATTTATTTGTTATCAGCATCAAATAATGGAACAAACGTCATCAGAGAACCGTTAGACGTGAAAATATATAGATGATAGGCACCTATATTTAGTTAAACTTGAATGTTGCTGCAAAAATAGCTATAGAAGTTGGCACTTAGAGTTCATTTCTTTGGAACTCTGTTTTCAGCTCCTTCTATCATTAATAAAGTTTCAGAGATCACATTAAGTTGTTATGGCTTGCGACAAATTTTATTATAGCATTAGCATCAATTCAGAATTAATTAGCCAAATAAATTGAAGAATTAGTGAGGAATTACAACCATCAAAACAGCCTTCATCTAAGTTGAGAGAAGTTAACTTTAGTCACTCACAACCAGAATTTTTCAAGAATGATGATATCCATGGGATAGACAGTAAGCAATTGCATTCTAAGTTATTATTCAAAATTCAAAAAACAAAGCTAAGTTAATTCAAGCTGACTACTTCCTTGAATGGAAAATAGTAGAGGAGAATAATCACCATTAACTGTAATCAACCTAAGGAGAACCTAGCAGAGTTTTACATGGTAAACAATGACTGGATGAAACACTGTTCAGAGCAGCAGTAAACAAATAGAATAATACCATCTGTTCAATAATAGGCCCTGAATCAAGTTCTTCAGTCACGAAATGACTTGTTGCCCCAATTAATTTCACACCCGCATCAAAAGCCTGCCAACATAATCTAGAAAATTTAACATGCATATAGAGTTAGGGCGGAAGCATGAAATAGTCAATAAATTCAATTACTCATGGATAAGCAAGAATACTCACCTGTTTAGACGGATTCCCACCCTTAAATGATGGCAAAAGGCCATGGTGAATGTTAATTACATCCTTCCCATATGTCCGCAAAAAATGACCTGATAATATCTGCAAAATAAAATAAAATAAAATAAAATTATAACTTAGCTTCCAGATATAGCATTAGTTGATTCAACCATTCCAGTACACCTGAAAT
Organism: Durio zibethinus; assembly: GCF_002303985.1. The sequence continues at coordinate 1,428,213 of NW_019167827.1, read as the reverse complement.
CATTATAAGATACATAATTGTTTAACTAAACATAAGGATAATACCAACAAGAACAGACACTACAAGATTTTGCTAAATGTTAAATATACATAAACACTTGCTTGCATCATTTGTGAAAGAAAAAAGTTAAGCCTATTCTTCTAGTTAATATTGTGGACTCCCATATTAAAATATTTTCAATAAAAAATAAAATTGCTTTGCATTGAAATAAAATTGTAAAGAGAATCTGATAACCTGATTTACCTGCATGTACCTGGCAAGTACCAAAAAATCAGTATTCAGAACCAACTCTAAGATCTCCCCTTCTCTTTTATTCTCTTTGGTTGTGTGCAAATAATGATATGGAACATTATTCCTTTCAAGAAAGCGCATCACATGTGTGTTTGGACATCTATTGTGATTACTGCCAAACAATTGATGAAAACCAGAATCAGTATTTTGAAACAAAATACAAATAGGACTAAAAAGAGTTTTGAAGAAAAACGATAAAGACAAAGATCACCAAATGGGATGACAGTTTAAACAATCACCTTATAACACAAGTAATATCAACTGGAAGTCTTCCCTCCTGCCATCCATAAAGCAACTCTATGAGGCAATGGTCCTGTAGCAAGAGAAATATGGTTCAATCATGCAAAACATAAAACAAAACTAGGAGAAAAGAAACAAGTTATACCTGTTTTGAAGCAAGGACACCGATTTTAAACTTGGGGTCTAGATCAGGGACCCTGACAACAGACCTTGTAGCACTGAACATTTTTGAGAGCTTTAGGAAATCTTCATCCATTTGCTCCCGAGGCCATTTAACAGGGTCGAAAACAAACTCACTGCAATTTAGCACACAATAAAATCCACGTCTAATTATGGCTCATAAACCACCTTGTTACTAAGAAGTACAGTCAACATTGGTGATTGGACATATAACTCTTTGCCCAGTCCAAACATTATTATTGGACATTCATAAACTAGCAAGGAAGCTCTGACCAAAATCAAACCTACTTCTAGTCGGTGCTGGTGTAGATTTTTTTTGGCCAACATGCTGGTATAGATTAGCAAGAAGCAATTTAGAAAACAATTAAGATAATGCTCTCTCTTCTGGATTGCTATAATTCTCTTTTATAAATGTACTAAGCTTCGTTTGCTAGTTCAAACTTCAGCCAAAAGAAAAACTATCCAACATTAACAACACCATTGTCCAACAGAACCAAATTCTTAATTGCAACGTGTACATGCTCCATTGATTCAGTATTGATTCTTTTCGAGCATGTTTCCTTAGGATAAAGCACTAAGCTTTATCACCTTTGCAAAAAATGATGGCTACCAAGAATCAAAATTTGTCGCTTGCATTCATCAATTAAAGACAATTAGCACTGAATTAGAAAATTTTAGATAATTAAATAGCCTTACCTTCTGGAATAGAAGACATTCTTATTCTCAGGGACAAAAACATCAGCCCCAAGTATATTTCCTCCTCTTGAAGCTATACATTCTGATAGCTTTGCAACTATTCCAACTTCATCCTATCAACCCACAAACAAAACCACCATATTCAATTAAAATTAAATTCACAAAATCATCATTTTGAACGAAAAAAGTTCATTTTTTTGTGAAGAAAATGAGAACTTTAAGTGGCAATCCAGTTCAACATTGGCAACATGGAAATGGGTAAAGAATAGAGAGAGAGAGAGAGAGAGCGAACATACCGGGCAATGGAAGACGTGGATGCCATGGGCTAGAGAAGGAGAGGAAGAGGGATCTCCGGGTAATTTATAGGATTTGAAGGACCTCTTTGCAAATCCAACAAATTGGGGGAAGCTTGATGAGACTCGTCTTGTGAAAGTCATTTCTTAGAATTTCACCAAAAGCTGGCTTGGCGGCCTTCTCTTTTGGCTGTTGAAGCTCGCAGATGGAAAGTAATACGACAACTAGTACAAAGGCTTTAGACTGTCACTGGACGAATCTTAGCCCTTGAGCAGTTATCTAGTTCTCTACCTACTAAATATGGCCATCAACGTAGCGAGAACTAGATAACTGCTCAAAGGCTAAGAAATTAAATTAAAGAGTAGTTATCTTTAATTTAATTTCTTTTCTTAAATTTTTAAACATCTAATTGAAGATACTTATTAATTACAAACATTTGTTAAAATTAATTTAATTTTTATCTTAAAAATATTTATTTAATAAATTATTTTTGCCAAAGTGACACCTGAATTTTCGTATTGCACCCCGGTTTAAATCACAAAACCACGCAATTAACCGCAGATAATCTTAATCTTAGTAGTGAAAAAAAAATAGAAAAATAAAAAATTATTCCAAATCATAGTATTTAGATTAATTTAAATTAATTTTTTATATTCGGTTGAAATATAAAATTTAAATATTAATATACATTAGATTGAAATTGAAATTTTAAATTTAAAAATAAAAAAATTAAATTATATATATTTTAACTTATATATATTAAATTTTTATAAAATAAAATAATTATTTTTTATTTAAATTTATTTTAATATATTAAAATATATTAAAATAATATAAAAAATTAAATTAAAAAAATATAGATAAAATTTGATTTGATTTAGATTAAATTAAATTATTTAAAAATTTATTTTTATTCAAATAAATTTTAAAATTTAATAATTTTATATATTATTAAAAAATAAATTAAATTCAATCAAATCAAATCCAATCCTTCGGTACTATTAATGAACTCTAACTGACGTGGATTCTTCGATTTTTAGATTTTTAATTTATTGTCAGAAACTTACCGGACCAATCACAAAGAGATTCAAAATTTTCAAATTAAACCCAAAATCTTATCTTCCAAATTCCTTTCTTCACCTGGGATCTAAATCCCCTACTGGAACCACAGTTACGCTCAAAATAAAACCCCCCAAAAATGACTAAAAGTTTTCTTCTGCGATTTGATCCAGGTCTCAAAATTCTAATAATTAGAATTATGTTTTCAAATTATAAATTACCAAATTGATGGTTAACGTTGGGTTATGATCTTGTGTGGTACAATTCAAAATAATGATAGTAGTTGAACCATCGAGCCCGTTAAAATATCATCAGAGCAGTAATCATGATGATCGGAGTAGTATTATCTGTCGAATGCATGATGTTCTGTAACAAACGCGTCCCTTCTACTTTCTCTTACTCCAAACAAACGTAGGCGTGCGTTTACTTAAATGCTCTATGTCCATTTCCTTTAAAAAGTATAGCTTTGTTCCCTTGAATTTCAATTGCATATTGCCATATTAGAGGGAAACTTATCATTTATTTTTTGAATTAACTGAATTTATACAAAATGTTTACTTTGTTTGGATTGAAGAACAATTTAGTTATTTGACAAACTTATATTTCTGCCTGGTGTTGGCATTTCAGGAACAAGGTTTTGATATAGTGATTTTGGTGCAAGAAGAGGTTTTTTGAAGGAAGATTAGGAAGGATTGGAAGAAGGCATTGATTGAGCAGCAGAGACAAAAATGTAAATGATTTATAAAACTCTCAACTCTGTTTTATTTTAGTTGTTTGGATATCTATTAAGGTTTATAAAAGATGAAATGTGTTGTTTTGTTCAATTCATGAGTTTGCCTTAGGTCACCAATTAGCATCATAATGTATCCATTCTATGATTCTGGTTGTTTTGATACTGATTTGAGTTTATGAAACTCAGTTCTTTACTTCTTTCATGTGTTTGATTGGGAATAGCTATCATTTTTGCTCCCCATAGTTTCTTTCTTTCATGTGGTGTGTGATGAAAATGGTATTTTGAACGACTCTTTGTTGTTTGTTTCATGGTGGAAAATGGCCTACATCATATTTGTGCTTTGGTTGTAGTGGTTTATATGCGTAGGCTTCTTGTATCACTAGTTCGATTTGCTCGCTTTTTTAACCAAATGATAACATGTTTTAGGCACAACAGGTTAGGAAAGAACTGCCACTAAAGCAATTTAAAAGACCCTTTGTTCCAATTCATTTTCTTGATGATAAACTCAGTTCTGATAGGATGCATTTATAAGAGATTGTTTGAATGATTGAGTTGGCCCTTATATGGAGGAACATGATCCCATACTTCACTAGTTTGTAGTATTGTCCTACTGGTAGGTCATGCTAGCACCTTTGTAGTGGTTCGTTCATCTGAACTGAAGTTTGTAGATTTACAGGTCTGAACAATGAAATGAAAGATTATAGCATTGAAATTAGAATAGCATGGCATGGTTGCTCCACAATCAGCATATCTGAACGAAATAAGCGCACTGTTGTGTGGGTCTCAATAATATTTTTAGTTCCTACGGTGAAACTTTCCTACGATTTCTGTTTGTGAGTTCAATCTATGGTTCCTCAATGATAACATTAGCGCTGCACAACTAACAGATAAAGCAGCAGCACCAGCAATGTCACCTAATTGGAACTAATCATGCCACCTTTTCAGTGCTGCTCTGATGCCAGCAATGGCAGTCCATCCGCTAGTTCCAACAACTAATACACTTGTGACACTCTCATGAATCATGCCATCTTCCCAGTGCTTCCCCAACACGAATTCTGTCTCCACGTCTAATAGAAAACCTAAACTCTGAAGCATCATTGTTCTTCGATGGTTTTGACGGAGGGGCCTGGAAGACAAGCACCACTGTAGATCCCATGTTGAAAGCAGCCACCTGGAAGGATCAAAGTGCAATGGAAAATGCAATCAAAACCTAATTAAAGGCAAGCCAAAGTATAAAACAGAGTATTCAAATTAGCTTATTAACATTCAAACTACTTCTCAAAATGGAACTAATTTTAGAGAATAAGCATCAGAAGATCAAAGCAAAATTCTTGCACGATAGAAGGCATCAGGCTCTGAAAGGAATTTTCTGTGTATCTAACCTCATCTCCTTTATTTAGCATCACACCAACCCCTTCGGGTTCGTATACACGTTCTTCTGGAGGCTCTGAGTGTAACAACTTTTTTCTTGGCCTGTTTGTTTGAAGTTCTGGTTCTATGAAAAGCTGTCATGCACATATTTATAGAGTTAAAACACATATCCATTGAAGAACATTTATTTGTCTATGCATGCATGCCTCATCTAAATAAGATTTCTTATCTGACTTTTCTCATTGCCACCTAACCTCAATAGATCCAATATTGGTTGCACCAATTGCTGCAATGGCCATAAATCCTTGTTGCCATAGACCTTCAAGGACAACCTGATGACATGAGATTTGCAACCACAATTTAATGAAATTCACTAAAAATGCATCTATAGATTTATGTAAGTAACCAGAAGTATTTAGCACTTGACATGAATGTAAGCTCCAAAGTCTGCAAATATCATGATTCTATTGGCAATTTAAGTCCAAAATTACCTCCCTTGGTTACTGGTTAGGCTGCAATAATCACGTTGAGCTGTTATCTCTACCTACCATCTGATGGTTAAAGAACCCTTTGAAAAAGGGAGTTGTTTTGGGATTAGAAACAAAAGTGTTTTTCAAATGCTTTGTGTGTATGAGAAAGTGAAGCCCTTTCCTAAGGCTCAAAATCAACAAGAATACCCGCTTATTTCTATGCATTAAAACAGAGTCTACAGAACTCCTAAGTCCTAAGTTTTTAGGTTTCTATGGTAGGATACACCTGACTTAAAACAACTTACAACCTGCAATAATGTTCTAAATGAATCACTCTATCTTCAAGATGACTTATACTATATTGTTTTATCCTTTTCCAAGTTACACTATATTTTAATTCAACCAATTGCAATACATAAAGACTGTAGAACCATTCAAGAAAATTTGAAAATTTTTTGCAATACATCAAGACTGCAGAACTATTCAACAAAATTTGAAAATTTAAAGGGCGAGGGGGTTTTAAGAGCTGACAAATCAGATTTACCCTTTCATTCTCTACATAAAGATTCCTGATTGTTCTTGTAGCACGTTCATTCAAAGGAAACAGGCGGCCTGCCAGATAAGCAGCAGATGAAATCATATGATCAATATTATCACTGTACAAAGAAACCTTTAACTATACGCAACCAGACAATCAAGTTACCTGAAAAATGCCGTCGAACAAGAACATTCCAATCTACTGGTGAGTGTATGCGATGATAGTCTCCTGGCTTCAAGTAAATTACACAGTAATAAAGGCCTTTCATTGGACTGCAATAAAAGATTTTATGTTTAAAGTACTTTAACTCATAAACATTTTATAGCAGTTAAATCATGGAAACTACTTTCATATATAGGAATAGAACACAATAAATATCTTGGATGATACAGCAATCTAGAGACCCATGATGAACACATACAACTGTGTAACAAATTCAAAAGCACATCTAAGGAAAATACTGAAAGAAAAAGCTGACCACGCTGATTCTGTCAACAATATATGCTCAATCATTCAAATAAAAGTTTGGACAAATGGATCTAAACAAAACCAAATCACTGGTACAAACAAATAACCAGGCAAATAGTGCACAAACCAAGTATGAATACAAGATTACCACTCAGAAACTGTTTCCCGGACTTTAGGATAAGCCAATGAAATCCGCCACCATGACTTCTTACTCTTTTCTCTCTGAGTGCTTTCCTGCTCGCTATTAATGCTCTCGTCTTGGGTATTTTTCTCAGCTATCATTTGGAGCAAAGGACTAGCACCAAGAAGAGACGAAACAGAATAGGAAAATCCTTTGACTTGCTCAATCATAGCCCCTGCACCCTTCAACTCCCCAAATCTAAGAATAGTACCATCCACAGGACTAACCTATTATATCACAGAGCACACTGTTAGCTATACTTCAGAGTGAAACAAATGAAAAAATTAACATGTCCAAGATGCTCGTTACCAGTTACCAGACTATATGGATCAGGGTCAACAGGCCTGCAACCTTCTCTCAATGTGCGAACAAAGAAATCCCTTAAAGAAGCATAATCGTTGAGAGGCAGAGCTGCTTCTTCTAGGTCTGAAATGCAAACCACATCACAATTTATTCTTCATTTCTTGTTAACCATATGTGCATTTCATCAATTCATAAAAATGATCTACTGCAGAAAATAGATAACAAATACAAAATGAGGGCAGAAAAGATATAAGAGGTAAACATACTTGAGTGAAAAGCACGCGCCCATGCTCTATAAACATGTGGACGCAGCCAAACTGGAACTTCCTAAAAAAATGTTCTTTAGGCAGGTAAAGGGATAAAAAACAACATAACAAAAAAAAAAGCAAGAAAGAAAAGAAAGCATGAGAAGCATCATCAGCCTGACACTAAGAGTATTTCCCTTAAAAGTACAAAGAGACACTGAAGGGAAGAAAAGAGATTTAACTTAAAAATAAGAGCATGGCAAATCGCAATAAATTAAGAAAAAGATTTCTTAAAAGAGTAAATGATCTTATTTTCTAAATTAAGAAAATTACTCACCAAATTTGTCAAGAAGCCCCAAACTCTAGAAATGGATCGCAAAGGTAACATCCTCATAAATGTAGCCTAAAAGTTGGAAAGGTTCGAGAAGATATATGTACAAATATTAGATGTGAAGATCACGGTATAGGCATCTTAGCAACAAAAAGGCCAAACAGTGAAATCAAAACCAAATAAATAAATATAGATATTTATATACGACTTTTGCATCCGGTTGGAACTCAAATTCGATCCCTTTCTCCCGTGCTTCTTCAACCTACTAGCAACAAACGTATATCAGTAAATAAAAAAAACTCTAAACTCCACAATCAGCATGGTAATAACACTGACATGTAAGATTCAAGAGCAGGCAATACACAAACAAAACATGAGTTTCAGTTTGACAAACTGTTTGGATTATAGATAAATTGAAACAAGGACAAATAGCGGTGTGGAAGGCAGCAAGGAGTTCCATTTATGATAAATATACATGGAAACACATCCAACTAAATCGAAATAGGTTCAGAACTTTAAGGTTCTTTGAAAGAGATTTCGAAGTATATCAACAAGGAATTTATCAATCGTGATTCATGAGTAAAAAAATCTACAAGTAACCTAATCGTCAATGCTTAAAGGGTTAAACAAATGTTTCCAACCACTTTTCTAACAAGTACGGACTAAGAATCAGAAATACAAAATCAGATAATAAGCAAATTTATACCTTCTTGTCATCGTAGAGCCGTCGAGCATGAAGAACCCCGAGCATGAGTAGCGTAGCCACTGTCGCGCCAGGTACCAGAAAAGCATTACCTATAGACACATAGCAATGGGCTTCACATGCTTCTCAAGATGGAGAACATAAACTTGATTTTATCGTCGATTTTCTCAGAAACCAAACAAAAACTACTGCTCTAAATTTAAAAAAATAAATCAATAATTAACCTTGAGAATTGCTACTGCCGCCACTGACAGAGGCGCCGGCTTGCGACGTCGTTCGGAACTGCTTGACGTACCAGGAGACGAATCGACGGTCGTTGACGACATGGCCGAGTTGTGAATAGTGAGGGAACATAGGGACATCTTGGGAAAACCGAAATTTCATTGTTGCCTTCGCGCTCGAGTAACGGAGACGCGTTTTCTTGTTACCCGTTAGGGTTACCAGCGAGTTCCAGCAATTGTTAATTATTATCTATGAAATGCCCTAAAACGGTGTCTGTTGACGCCGTTTAGGCGTTCTTCCTTCACTGCGATGAAGCGGTAACTTATGCGCTGTCGCTTTGTGTATAAACGGTTTTGCCAATTGCTCAATTCTACCCAATTTCATATAGTTTTGGTATTTATTTTTAGACTATTATTATAAATTATAAAATATATACATTTTTTTGTAGTTTTTAAATTTTATAAGTAAGATTAAAATTTAATTATATATATTTTTATTTATTAAATTAAATTATTAATTATTTAAATTTATTTTAATAAAATAATGATAATTCTTCATTGATGAAAGCAATATAAAATATTTTAATATTTTTAAATTTTTTTTTGGTGATTTGGAAATGAAATTGAATTCTTATACTAACAATTTCAGTATAAATACAGGAGGCTAAACTCATGCTTTCAGGTTCGCCTAGCCTTTACGATTCAGTCCGGCCCAGTCAAATAGCCGAGCGAGAGACCCTCGGCCTCGTGTCATGTATCAAAGAAACGACATCGTTTTACTTGTTCGTCGAATCCAATTCTTGAACTCAACTTCAGCAACTACAAGAAGATAAAGTAGAAAACCAGCATTAAACAACTGAAGCGAGACTCAAATAAAGAGAAAGAAAACATCCCTAAGTGGATGTTCAACTCTCCCAACTCCCAAGCATGGCAGATAGTGAACCTGTGAAGTATGGAATCATAGGAGTAGGAATGATGGGAAGAGAACATCTCATTAATCTCCATCATCTTAGAAGCCAAGGTGTTGCTGTTGTTTGCGTAGCTGATCCTCACATCCCCTCTCAACAACTTGCCCTGGAACTGGCTCAATCCTTTGATTGGCCACTTAAGGTATGGGTTTTGTCTAAGTCCCGATTATTACTAAATTCCCAAGCAGCTGAAAAGAATTTGTAAGACTCTGATATGAAGTGTTGTGACTTGGGATGTAATTTATACTTTATATACAAAGGTTTTCTCAGGGCATCAGGAGCTATTGGACAGTGGGATATGCGATGTGGTGGTTGTGTCAAGTCCTAATATGACTCACTACCAGATTCTGTTGGATATTTTGAACCATCCTAAACCCCATCATGTGCTAGTTGAGAAGCCATTGTGTACTACGGTCGCTGACTGCAGAAAGGTCGGCCATCTGGTTTTCTATGAAGTTTTTATTTACAGCTTCTATTTGTATGGAGTTTTATAAACAACCTGATGAGATTGAACGATAATGCGACATCCAACTCTAGTTTCTAAACTATGGCATCGAGGAAGTAAAGGAAGAAAGTAAAGACTGCAGAATTTTCATCAGTGAAAAACCTTTATTGTTGTGTGAATCAATGGTTATTCTTTCGTGTAATTGGCTTTGCCATCTTCTATATCTTGATTGCTGATATTTAATATCGTAGTGTTAAATTTCAGTATTAAAGGAGCCCTGACATTTATTTTTGCTCTAACAGTTGTATTATAATTATGGCACATTCTAGGAAAACAATGTACGTATATGTTTGCTGATCCATCCCTGTTATCACTAGTCCATCCATGTCTTACCTTTTTGGTTAGGTGGCAATTTGAATGGTAAAAATTGTGTTTGAAGGTGTCCTCCTATAAAAAATAAACATCAAGGCAATCTACGGAGTGAGTGTTGGAAAGGATAAAAAAAGGAAGTTCTTTGTTTGAAACTGTATAAATTTGTTTCCTGGAGTAAGCTTTTGCGCTATTATGAGCATTGTTTAGTTTGTAAAATGTCTTTTGTTATTATCTCAGTAATCTCTGGTATTTACTTGTTATCTTAATTATAATTCCTCTGAATCTGGTTGTGTGTAGCAGTCTTTATGCATTTTGATTCGTTCCTATTCTATGTTCCTCCTCTGTTAATTAATCTGGTAAATATACTTTAACATGAAATCAGGTTGTAAATGCTGCTAGAAAAAGGCCTGATATGCTGGTACAAGTTGGATTGGAGTATAGATATATGCCCCCAGTTGCTAAATTGATAGAAATAGTCAAGAGTGGAACTCTTGGGCTGGTCAAGATGGTGGCAATTCGGGAACATCGATTCCCCTTTCTGGTTAAGGTAAAGTTAGCTACTCAACTTTTGCTCTCATTGTGGCCGTATGGTTAATTGACTTTTTGCTTGGAATAGGTTAACGACTGGAACCGGTTCAATGCTAACACTGGAGGGACCCTCGTAGAGAAGTGCTGCCACTTCTTTGATTTGATGAGGCTGTTTGCAGGTGCAAACCCTGTTCGTGTGATGGCTTCTGGTGCCATGGATGTTAATCACAAAGATGAAATATATGATGGAAAGGTCATTGTGTGATTTTTTTTTGCATTATATAGACTTGATATCATGCTCACCTTTCCTGAATTTCATTTTTTTGATTTGTGTCCAGGTACCTGACATTATTGACAATGCATATGTTATTATTGAATTTGACAATGGTGCTCGAGGGATGCTTGACCTCTGCATGTTTGCCGAAGGGAGTAAAAATGAGCAAGAAATATCTGTTGTCGGTCACACTGGCAAGGTCCTCTCTCTGTCTCTTATGTGTCTTTGTCATTCTTCCTTTGTAATAATTAATGATCTCAAGTATTAACTTTTAAATTCATTCAGATCATTGATCACCTAAGAGATATTCCTGGTACATCCATTTGCAGCACAATGTTACCTTGTATGCATCTTTCTTTGTGGTTTCTCTAACTTTGGTTCTATGATACTGCAATAGGGAGAAGCCTTTGTTCCTGAAAGTATAGTGCGTTTCGGCTCTAGACTGGATGGTAGAGATGGGGTCCAGTCACTGATAGCTGAAGATGAACGAATAAAGTCGGTCACTCTCCTTTAGTTTCTTAGTCATGACATGAATGTGCTATTTATGAATTCTCCAGCATGATCATGTTGGATATAAAAACTTCTTGTTTATGGCTAGCTTCGCAATTTGATCCAGGACTGCATTGTTTTCCAGGTATGAAGGACTGCATCATGGTTCTAGCTATTTGGAGCACCTTAATTTCTTGTCTGCAATTAGAGAAACAGGTGCAAAGACTCCAGCTGTGGATTTACAAGATGGGTTGATCTCAGTTGCCATGGGAGTTGCAGCACAACTTTCCATCGAGAAAGGCCGGTTTGTTAGCATTGAAGAAGTCTTAGATGAAGAATGAACGCAAATTTTTCCTTTAAATCCAGCTTAAATCACCATGCTCAATGTAGCCAAAATCACAATTATTGTTATTGTTATTTTCTACTTTGTTTTATGACATTTACAAACAAAATGCTTTATGGTATAACCCAAAGCCTTCTTTTTATTGTTAAATAAATCAGTTTTCCTGCCAGTTTGGGGTGCGCATGTTTGCACACCATGCTCAATGTAGCCAGGGCGTCGATCCCGTATTTTGGTGCTTAATAATCGACATGGAAGACGACGGGAGAGAGAGGTCATGCTTCGCGATAGGTCCAATTGTAAAAGAGCTAAATGTAACTCTGTTTGGTTTCTGAGAAAATGCACGAAAACTGAAATACGGATGTACAATCACCAACTACTTAAATTGTTCTGAAATCAGATATCAAACACAAAAAAAAAAAAGATGTAAACTTAAGTGGTATCTCCAAAATTTCAAACTCAAGTTGATGAATTCTAAAATCAACAGGAGCAGAATCAAAAAGTCTAAGCAACCCACTAAACTCAGCGGTAGCGACGCAGGGAGAGAGTGTTGTTTCTCTTCCAGGTTGCCCTGCGAGAAGGGCGATTCTTGTGGTGCAAGTGACCCTTTCCTTGCTGGCCCCTGTTTTTTTTACCAGCAGATGTCAGTCCTCGAAGCTCCCTGTGCTTGTGAACAGGATTGCAGATCCAGTTAATTCTTGGGTCATTGCGGATAGCATTGTGAGCAACATCAACCAGGATAACCTCAAAGTACTTGTAAGTAGAATCCTTCAAGGTGAAATGGAACAGATATTTGAGCCATTTAGGAATCAGGTCAACAAAATACATATTAAGGTGGCAAACCAGAACTTTTAGCAGGCACTACAAACCTCATTGATCCAGTATGAATTAACAACCCTGAGACCTCCCAATTTTCGACCAGCACGCTCCTCGGCAACAGATCGCTTGCTGCGCTGGAACTTCAATTGGGTGACACCCTGGTTCGTTGGCTTACCATAGACAATACCCTTGGGAACAGGCCTCTTTCGACCACCCCTCCTAACACGGACACGATAAACCACATAACCCTGGGTAAGGATTGCACAACTTGTCATATGCAAACATTTGAAAAGAACATGAGCAGATTATGAAATGATAATGTTACTATCTCCTTAAACCATGAGTCTGAAAATCCCACATCCCATACCCTTTTCATTTCAGAATAAAAAACACCTATAAATAACAGATGACACTACAAAAAATGAATTGTTTAATTTAATCTAAGTGGTCTCAGGAAGCATCCCTTGTGGACGACTGCTTGACCTGAACAAATCAAGTGTTAAAGCTAACGTTCTTGCTAAGTTCTTTAGAGTGAAAAGGAAAGCTTTCAGAAACTGTTGAATTGGACATTACCTGCTTGGCCTTGTAACCCAAGCGGCGTGCCTTGTCAGGACGAGTTGGGTGGTTGACCCTAACAATTGATGGATGCTGACGGTATTCCCAGCACCTCACCCTCTGCAAAAACCTCATTACATCGGACTGCTTCTTCCTCCATAGCTCCGACACGTACTTATAAGCCCCTACATTTAATCATCCCCATAAACAAAAACTCCAGTATAATTGAAAGCAGCAGTTCAACAAGACAAACCATGTTTTACATTATAAATAAATTCCCATTTTTAAGCCATAAAAAACCCCAAAAATTTTCAAATTGACAAAGGAAAAAAAAAGAATTTCAGCAAATTCTAGAACAACAAAAAGCTGAACACTTTGTTCCACAGCATAACAGTGACATTAGAGCAAAGCTTGAAAATCTGCAAAAACAAACATAAAGACATAAATCTCGTAAAAAGAGCTCAACCAAAGATAATTAAATTGACAAAAATGAAAATTCTAAACCCTAAAAACAAGAACAAAGATCCAGCCTTTAGTAGAAATGTAAAAGACTTAAGTGATACCCACAAGGAAAATACTTGAGAAAAAGTGAAAGAAACGATCTTAAGGCAAAATCAGTAAAGACAGATAGAAAGTACCCATTAGCGAGTTGCCAGAGGTGGCTAGGGTTTTCAATTACTGAAGAAGAGGGTTAAACCTTTTATAAAGGGCGAGCCTGATTGGACTCTCTAAATCTGGGCCGTCGATTTTCTTCGTTTTGTTCGGAGTCTGAGAGATTAAATCATTATTGGGCCCAATAAATAAATTATGGGCTGCTTTAGAACCCTAATTGGCCCAAAGTGAAAGCCTACGTTCTTTTTTGAGCTCAATTGGATTTTTTTTTTCACGCCCAATCATCACTTTAGGTCAGACAATAAACTATAATTACATTAATCACTAAATATTTTGAAAATATCCTGAAAATGCTCTAAAATATTTTCCCAGATTAATTAAAAAATACAATATCAGCTTGTGAATACTTATGTTCCCTTCCATAAACCGAGTGAGTGTTGGGTATATCAGCGACTGAAAACAACCATCCGCGAAACAGAGAACGTGCAGCCTTGAAGGTGAACCAAACCATGAAGAGAAAAAGCATCATCGCAAGGAACATAAAACAATAATGAAGAAGACAATCGCAACAAGAAACCCAAAACCTTCCCAAGTAAAAATAAAAAGAGGAAAACCAAATAGGCTCATCTTTTATAGGTTTATAATTTGAGTATTCATATTATATAAAATATTAAAATTTATGTATTTATATATTTTTTATTTGAAAGTTTCATAATATAATATGCTAATACAAAAATAAAAAATATTTTTTTATTTTATTAAATTTATATATAATTATTATTAAAATTTTAAATTTGTTATTTTTTTTCTTTTTTTTTTATCTTATTTCATGTGTATTATTAGATTGTCAAAAATTTCTAGAATCGTCATCGTATTGTTGGCTGCTCAGAGTGAGTTAGTGGAATCAAAGACAAGCAGTGCAAATTGAATCATCACCGTCAACCGGAGGCGCCATCGATGCATTAACGTGCCTTTGTTCGTCGTTCATGGTTTTGGTTGAAGATAAAAAGAACACAAACGAAACCCTTTTCATAGAACCAGATAATTGAGGATAGAGGAAACCCTTTTTTATAAGAATTCATATAAAAAAATAACAGACAACAATACTGATAGTTTGAGACGTTATCAAATAGTTGTAAGAAGTCATAACCAATTTTGGCACTTTAATTTGGTGTATGCTTCATCGTTCCAACAAACTTAGGCAACTGTGGACCATAGTCCAAGTCGTCCCACCCGGTTGGCTTAATCTGATCCAAGGGAATTGAAATCCAGTCAATTCTATTAACAACTACTTCCTTTTCATCATCAGAAGGTGCCTTGATTTCTGCGGAAAGGACTGGATCAATCTTCGGATTCCAATCAATATCTTTATCAATATACATATCTGCACTTGGCAAGCCTATCTTGCATGGAAAGCCATGGAATTCTGCCCAGAATCTTTGTTTGGCTTCGTTGAAAGCCGTTAACCCAGCCGAATCATTCCAATCATATACTTTATCAGTTTTATATAAATTATTCTTTGTTTTCTTTGCCAGGGTATTCCACCCACTTCTACGCAGAATCTTTTCTCCCATGCAGGCAACGGTTGCCCTGAACCTGAAAAATAAATAAAAAAGAAATTGAATCAGTTCTATGTTTTCTTTGGGGTTTCTATAAAATTCTTTTTGTTTTTAAAGCAATTAAAGTATGGTATTCTTCAAGATACAAGAAAGAAACAATCGATGATCGAGAGGGAAACGTACCATTACCATAGGGTACTCTATGCCTAAGCTTTGGATGACTCATCTTTGGAGCTCCATACCTATAACTTTCTTGACCATACGATCTTCTCTGATGATACGACATGTTTTCCCGATGGAGAATTCTCCAAGGAAACTGTAGGATTCGTCAATAATTTGAAGGAGAAAGTTATGATATGAGGCGATGATAGCCATGACTTGGTTTACATAGTGCAACTTCACCGACTCAGGCGACTCCTTTTCCTTGTTTGATAAGGATTACCATTCCTCAGTTGCGATTTCCATATGTTCTTGGGCCAGGTTTGTGATTTCAATTTAAAATATATATATATATATATATCGTATATAAGACAATGGAGAAGAGATTTATGGCCAACACATATCATATTTAAGTAATTACATGAATTAACCTAAACTTAAGTTTTAAAAAATATATTAGGTAAGTTGATAAAGAATAAATTATAAGTGTTGAAATTTAAATTTTTAACCGATGAGATATCATATTTTAAAGATAATTATATAAATCAACTCATTCTTATATTTAAAGATATATATTATTTAAGAAAGTAGTCCTGTGGTTATTGCTTTTTATTTATCCCTTCATTTCAAGTTATTAGTATTTGTTGGCAAGTATTTTTGCACTAGAATAATTATATTTTTGTTTATTTTAAATAATAATTATAGATAAATGTAACTATTTAATATGATCATATAATTAATTTAGAAATATATGAAAACAATGAGTTATGAATCAAGTAAATTATTTTTTAATAAATGTGATTTAATGAAATTAGAAATTAATATTATAATTAATTAATAAAAATTATTTAAAATATCAATTTAAAAATAAAAATGAACACAAAATATCATTTTTCATCTATCAAAAGTTTAACACATATTTGTGCTTTTATATATGTATTATATAAGAGAACATAGTTTAAATTTGTTCTTATTATATATTTTAGATATAATATTTAACTAATTGATAAGTCTTTTTTTTTTTTTTTAAGTTCTCCAAATTTCATTTTACAAATAAAAATCCTCTCAGTTAAATGATTTTTTTCTTCATACAAATAGATACAAAATTATGAGGCAATTACTGAGAAGTACATTTTGTACACAACCCTTTCTACATGATCATGAAAATTTTCATTTTGATCTTGGAGTAAGGTTTAGGTTAAGTTCATTAGGTAAGTTAATTAATATTGGACCCATACATATCTAGGAATTGTTTTTATTAGGGAATTTGGCGAATTCCACATAAGAAATTATATCCAAATATTTTTATCTATTTCATATAATCATATGTGTCATTTCTACAATTAATTCGATGAATTTATTGGTCAAATTTAAAAAATTAAAGATATATTAGTAGAATCTGTCACTTAATAATCTTTTTTTTTTAGCTTTTAATTATTAAAAATACACAAAACCCAATAAGATCTTGTCTTGATGGTAAAGAAAAAAAAATCCTAAGTCTACATCCCATTAAATGTGAATTTAATGTCGTTATTATATGTTAGTTTGTTGATTATTGATAATGATTTCGTTTTGCTCTTCTAAATGTATACATGATTTGGGTCCTTGGGAATTGGGAAAACGTGAAAAGATCAGGCTGACAGCTAACTGCAACAAAATGGAAAAAATAATACATTTTTTTCATAAAACCTAGGTTTTCAAATTATAGAAAGATGAAATATGAGAAGCAATTGCTTTATCATAAAAACTATGTAATCATAAAGCATTTGTGGTATATTATGTACTTGTGAGAAAAGAGAGAATGATTTTATGATAGTAGCAAAAACATTTTGTATCATCTGATCTCCACAATTTCTCCCATTAGATGTAAAATGGTGCAATAGCAAGCAGCAATACAACCCTCTTGTATGATATTCTACCTATGTTTACTGCAGCTGTAGCTACGCTCTCGTGCCCTGGATCCCCTTGAATGCCGCGATTCTTCTTCCCACTCAGCTGATGGTGGCGGCGATGGTTCATACCTTGAGGGCTTCCTTTTGAAATGTCTATCATCATCACTAGATTCGTAATCTACAGCATTGCTACTAGTGCTCTTCCTCCCACCAACATTAGTAGCAGAAACTGTCTCAACGGCTGCTGAAGAAGTCTTGTAGTCATCATGGTATCCATTGGAAGACGGCTTGTGATGGCCAGAAGATGCAGCAGCAGAAGATAGCTTGCGTTTCTTGCTGAGTTCTTCTACCGGAAAGCCAATGCGAGAGAACACGATTGCCTTTTGCTTCTTATCCATTGCTGTTGTCATAGTCGTGGAAGTGGCTTTCGTTGTTGTTTCAGGGGCAAGCTTGGAAGACTCAGATCCATGGTGATGATGACGATCATGGTCACGATCATCATAGTCATAATCACGACCACGTTCACGGTCATGATGCTGGTCAGCTTTTCTTTTTGAAGGGCGGGGAGGTGCTTCATGGTCCCGCAGGGAGCGTTCTGGTGAGGACCTATCTGATCGGTGCCAGAGACGTTCATGGCGATGGTCAACACCACTAGACATTTGTGGAATAGGCTTCTGCAACAAACAAACATAATTGAAATGATTAAGTTAAATGTATTCCATCGCATTGGGACATCAAATAAGCAAGTACAGAACCTCTTTTTGAAAAAATGGATTCTCTTTTTTGAAGTTTTTCTCCCATTGGGGGGAAGCATATTTCCCTGTCATTTTGTTTTTTTCCACTGAATTCTTTGAGTAGCATCTAACATTATCAAAAGACCATCTCATTCTTATCGTGTCACTGGAATTGGACACAGCAAAAGTAACTACTTATCTTTCCAATAAAACGAGAATCTTGTAGTAATTTATGAATAGCCACTATAAACACACAGCCCACCTGATTTGAGGATAGAAATGAAACGGCAATGCAAGAGCTATTTGGTAGATGAAGAGACTATAGGACCTGGGGATGGAATGGCCGAGGGCAAGTACTGAATGATTCCAAATTATTTTTTGAGGAAAAAAAAAAAAACTTGACAACCAGCAAGGAACAAACACAGACAAAGAGGAAGAGCTTCAATTAGCAACTTCGTAAGACAAGCTTATGTCTAACTGTATGCCAAAATTGGTTATTTTCATGTTTCACTTTGTTGTCTTTGTGGAGGTGATTTACTTCAAACCCCAATAAGATTTGGCACCATTAACCAAAGACCCCAGGATGGATTCAATGTTTCAAGTATATCACTTTTTTTTTTTGGCCAATCAAGTATCACTTCTATTTCATTAAATTTCAATCAAAAACAAATGGCAGAGAACGGTCTTAAAGAAACAAAGTGTGAAGCAGAGTGTAAAGCAAATATTTGGCAAAGTATAAGAACATGGTATCAAAGGCTGCAAATTGCCACAATACATATGCTTAAACTGTGCAACTCTGGCCAACTCCATATGATTATCCTTTTTCAATGTACAAAAGGCTGTCAGGAAGTTTCAAGTTATATACTCTTCCTTCGACTTCTCCTTGCCAATAAGTGAAACCCGATGTGCATAACAAAAAATAAAAATTTAAAAATTAAAAGCATCCATTGAAATAATCAATGAATCCCTTTTTTTCAAGCCTAATGACACTGACAAAATAAAATCTTATATTCCTTCTCCTGCAGAAAAAGTCGTTATCGACAAAAAGTATCCCTAGCCAAATGGTTGCCAGACATCATTATAGCATTCCTGGAATAGCAAACACAGAACAAAAGAAAACTAGGAAAATAAAGAATACATACAGATTTTGACTTCAATGATGAAACATCACCACTGCTGCTCACTTCTCTACCAAATTCCTGATTTCTGGAGAACTCCCTGCAACAATTTTAGATATTGTAAGTAAACCATTTAATCATGTGGAATCCAAATCTGTAAATAAAAAGCGGAAAGATATTACTTTAAACCTACAGCAAGCCATTTTCAGGGATCTCAAGACTTACATACACTATGACCCAGGGAATAGCCAAATAACTAGGAATTATTCCCAGGTCAATGGAAAGTAGTCCAATTGAACAACAATTACCCTACCTAGTAAGCTTAGAATGAGAAAGTATACTCAATACCTTTCACCTTGTCTCTCATTTTTACGCTTCCTCCTCAAATCAGCTTGCCGAGCCTCAAATTCCTCTCTGCTCATGATAGGTGGGGCAACATTCATACCCATTGCAATCTCAGCAAGATCTCTGCAAAGCATTGAGACCATAGATGTCCAGATAGCATCAAGTTCCATGGGAAGTCCTAAGCTCATTGGTATTCAACCCAATAATACTTTCAAAACAGACAAAATTGCCATAAACACACTCAAGCAACACAAACACAACTGATATAAACATAGCATAGGCTTTTTAACAAATGTTACACCTACCTCGGAGGTAGGACAGGAGGAAACTTGAAATTTTGAGCACCAAAAGGATCTGGAGGCATGACACCTCCAAATGGCATGTCCAATAGACCTAGTACATAGCTCCCCATATAGGGCATTGCACCAGCACAAGGACCCATAAACCCATCCATCCCAGGCTGCATACCAGTCCAGTAAGGGTTATAAGCAGAGGAACCCATAGACATCATATAGTTCTCAGCTGCAAGATCCTGGGGGGTTTTCCACTGCAAGTCTAGAGGGCAAAAGAATAAGATTCAGGTTAGAAAAAATTCCTAATGATTTTATAAACTCACATGTAGTATGCACCATCACCAAAAATGAAAAAGGGCCTGTAGACCTATCATTTGCTGGCAAACGAACCTTTTTCTTTTTCTTTTTCTTTCCTGAAGAAGAAAAACATCAAAATTAAAACTTCAATCCATTTATTTTCCTGATTTCAGTTTTCCACTACAGAAATAATACTACTTACTCTCTCTATAATACACAGAACATCCATCCAACTCTAAATGCTAGATGGAACAGGAAAGAAGATGACATAAATATTTACTGCCTGCAGAATGTATTTACTTAATAGACACACCAGAAAATCACTCTCAAGAAGGATACAAGAAATATATCCCAGCCACAATCTTTAAAGAACAGGAATGGCACTGAGGCTGACATGGAATGGGATAGCCCCACTCCAAGCATTTTCCACCCAGGTTTCAACCTTAAATCTGACCACTTTCGCAAGGATATCAGTTTCAACCTTCTTAAAGGTTGTCTTTCAACCTTGCCCAACAAACGTAACCAATAACTTAAGAAACAAATAATCATTACCTGCCTCTCCAGAAGCCACCTTCTGTTGCACTTGTTCCTCTGCAAGTTGGACACTCCCTTGTGATGCAGGTTCCTTCACACTCATTGACTCCAGTGTAGCCTCAGATGCATCAGCTGTTTTAGCAATCTTCACTTTCCCCAAGACCTGCTGTGGGAGAATAGTTACCTTCAGCTCATTAGCTTTATCCTTCACATCAGGACTTTCTTCCTTAGTAGATACTGGCTTCTGCTCTCCCTTTGATGCAACAGATGTAGTAGGAGATAGAATTTTTGGATGAGGACATTGGGCCAATTCCATATCTAAATTTGAAAGACAGAAAAAATCAACAATGATTCTTACATCATAGAACTTTGAATGTGAAATTCATTTCAATATGTCAATAGCTGATGAACCTTGAACTTGAAAAGTGCTTCCAGCATTGTCAGCACTGCTGTTACCAGACTCCAATATACAATTAATTGTATCTCTTAGGGTCTTATTTGGCAAAAGATCATCAGCGAGTATGTTTGTCAACCCACATACGCACATTGACTTTGAGATGATGTGATCCCTTATACCTAAGTAACATTTTTTAAAGTAAGCTTCAGCAAGCATAAACAAATCCATAGGCAGGGAAAAGGAACCAAAAGATGCATGGAACAAGTAGTACCTATAAAACTCACATTTATAACAAAAACTCTTAAAACAACATTTACTAGTTAGAACAGCATCTTTCATAACTTCCTTGCACAGCAGGCAGTGGAGTTCAGGTGGAAGGTCACCAACAGAACGAGTGGAAGGTAAGCCCTCGATTTCTTTCTCAAAAGCTGCCCTGTTAGAAACAAAAAATTGATTTTCAAACATGAAAACTAGAATTCCCTATGAGCATTTACAAAACCGCACTTATAAGACGAAACAGTTACTCATTGGGCTTAAAAACTGCAACTGCTCCACTTGGCAATACATATGAGCCATCTGGAGTCGCCATTAGCATTGACTTTGGAATACCAGTAGGAGGCTTCACCCTTTTAATATCATAGTTGGATCACCATTTTTGGGGCAGTGCTGAATAAAATGCCCTGCATCACAAATTCCCATAATAAGAACTCGACCCAAGGCTTTGTTTCTGTCCTAGTTGATCCTGATTCGACATTAGAAGTATATTGATTTTTCACCAATAACCGAGTCATTTTGTCAGTAACTACTGCATATTTGATTTCATTCATAAATCTATTTTTTCCTTATGAGAAAAAGTCTCAATAAGAATGCTAGTTCTTAATGTTCATATATTATCATATAATAGAATATAATCATATAATAGAATATACAACAACAATTCGTTATGTATAGAGGATGAGATTCCATTGATACAGAACCAATTCCATTTTAAAATCCCTGATGTGTCGTTCAGTTTTGCTGAAAAGTATAATCTCTAGGGAAAAAAAAATCTAAGAAGCAATGACACAATCACAAACACGTAATATGGGTATGATATGACATAAATACAGTTACACACTAATTTTTAAAAAATTAGGACACAAGCATAGAAGGACATGACAATAAAAAAAAATTTTTATGTAAAAATATTTAATACAAATGTAAAAATTTTTAAATGATAATTAGTAATTACATATTTATAATTTAATAATAAAAAATGGTCTTCAAAATTTGGAACTTAAAACTGTAACAATTAAAACCAAATGAAATAAATGGGCCGCCTAAAAGTCTTGTAAAGTCTGTAGACCCAAACCCAATTTATTAATTACACAAAGCGCCCTTCTTCTTCATCCTCGTTTCTCTTTTCAAATCCAACATTTCCTTTGTCGAAAATGACGACAGCCCAACTACACCCAGGTCAGTTTTAGTTCTCTGCCCTTCCTTTTCTTCTATTATTCCTCTTGCTCGCCGGTACTCAAGGGAGATGAGGACTGCGGCAACTTGAATGCTATTGTAATTTTTGCCGTGTCTTAACCATGTCTGACTGTATTCAATCTGATTTTTCTTTTTTGGCCATGTCCCGTACTGCTATGAAACCGGCATGCCGGGTGTTCCGCGGCGTCCGTGCTTCACAGAACAAAGTATTATCAACATACAAAGCACCTTACAACGGTGACAAACACAACCCTGAGGAGGTGTTTTGTGCTTCAACCCTAATCGACCTTGATGAGAAAAACATAAACTTCAGCTTCATATACAATTTCAGAAGTACAATTACAGAAATGAAATGTCCCATAAAATTTCATAGCCCACCGATTTCAAATGAGCATAAATGGCCATCACTCTTTCAAGTACACACACATTTACACAAAAAGTAATTACATGTCATGGCAACAAAAACAGTGACAGTTCAAACTTAAATAAATTTATATCAGCTTAGACGACTGACAAGCTCACACTTAGTGATGCAACCATGGACAAGAACAGCACACTCACATGCACACATCTACAGGCACAAACTAACAAAGAAATCACAGTACTAACATCACATGCAAAAAATAACAGAGGCACATTTATACTGAAATAATAAGCAACAGAAAAATATCAAACTTCAATTATCTAGAGATTTAGCATTAAAAGATCATATACACAGACTCGAAAACACACCCACCAAGACAGCCTACCATGATAAATGATGCAATAAAAACGAAAAAGGGCATAAGAGAATCACCAAAACTATGCCCGCCCGTCCTTCCACCCATACCCCTTCCAAAGCCTCTACGAGTTCCAAAACCTTCTGCACCTTGGCTGCAAGTCCAAAATAATTAAAAGGCATTACGAATGAAAGTTGCATCAATAAGACACAAAAATATAAAAGAAAATGCAGGCGTCTAACCGCTGCCAGTCCAATGCAGGGGCATCAATTAAAGCCTTAATCTTGCTGTCCTCATCAGCTTTATTAGCAGGGGGAGCATCAGGTAGTGGATTGCTTGACTGCACTGACAGCATTTCAGGCATTGAATATAAATCATTCCCAAATTCATCCCATTCGAAGTCTTCTGGCTACAAGTA
This sequence comes from Durio zibethinus, assembly GCF_002303985.1. The sequence goes on along the minus strand of NW_019167827.1, from coordinate 1,404,549 downwards.
AAAATCAAGCTTAATATTAGGTTTCTATTGCTTTCTCTTTGCTGACAAATACAAACATTCCTCAAATGCTAAAACAGCCGACACTAGTAGCACGAAGACAAACCAAATTTCAACAGGGAAAATATGTCAAGAACAAAGCTTACATATTTCGGAACAGATGAATCAGCATCCAAGAAGTTAGTCTTTTCTGGTTGAGCATTTTCAATCTGATTTTCAACCTTGGGCCTGTGAAGCATAACAAAGTCCAAACTCAAACCTAGAATCAAATTTCCTCTCATACTAGTAAGCAGGCCACCAAATCAGAGCTGATTTAAACACACAAGTGATCAAGTTCGTGCAGTTAACTGAACCTTTCTTACATGCTTTTATAACAAGTTCACTAATATTAAAATATTTGAGTGGTTAGGCATCTAAGGATTGGTAAGTACTCTTGAGCAGCAACAATGGGCATGCGAGGCCTTCAAGGAACCCGGCGAATTAATACAGAAGTATTTTTCGGGATTAACATTGCTTCATCAAGATATTCTGAAATTGAAAAGAGAGAACAAGTCTATAAAACACTGCAAACAGAATAACCCATGAACAACAAACAAAAGTACAATCTTTATATCCAGTCAGGAAAAAAGTGGGCTAATATAGTGCTCAATGAGAATTTCAACAGAAAGGTAGATTTGGCCATACTCCCAACTGACATTTATTGCGGATATGATTAAAAATCATAATCCCCACTCTGAAACAAACCATTCCGTCTGTTGACTTGGTCAGTATCTGAGTATCCAAGATATTTTAAAGATGAACCAACTCTACACACTCAAAGTACTCTCAACAAATTAGTTAAAGAGCGAAGACCAACCTTCATTAGTTTGGGCATTAATGACAACAAGGTCGAAGTCGGTACCCCTGCCCAAGTGCTTTGATTCAAATATTTTTTCTTGCAAAGTACCAACGCTTATAAACGGGCCATCCATGGCAATTGAATCAAAATCTTGCCTCTTAAACTTGTAATAAACAGCCATTTTTCTTCTTAATAAAAATAATAATAAACAAGAAAATAATTAATATTGCAATGAAATTATATATTGGCCATAAAAAATTAGGCCTTATGTTCACTCAAAAATGAAAATCAAATATGAACGGTACAAAAAATTTGTTCTTTTTTTTTTTTTCTTATTCTGAAGGAAACCGAACCAAGCTCATCGCCGATGCAAAATCCGAAGCTCTCTTCCAGAAATCAACTCTGAAAATTTCTCCACGATTTATTCAAAAAACCGCCAAAGTTTTGGAATTGTCAGCGAAACCAGAAGTTTCGAATTAGATTAGGGCGAATCGAAGCGAATTATGAAAAAGCCCCTTGGTCATAGATCTTGATCAAATTCACACGAACTCTTCGATTATTTTATTAGAAAACAGGCTCCGAATTAATTAATTCTCCACCGATCCAGATCTTCTAAGACTCGAACCAAAAATAAATCTTCGGAAAGGCATCCCACAACCGATCCATCCGCAAGGAAAAACTCGGCAACTTCGAAGGTCGAGATTCTGATACGCCGAAATTGTAAAAGATTATTAAAAGATTGGAGAATCGCTAGAGATTGGATAGCCTTCGTGAATCGCTAGGGCTAGGGCTTGATGAGAGGGTTTCATAAAGAGAGGGAAATTGACATTAGGGAAGAGACGAAAACCAGGCTATTTTATATAGGATAAGCTCCTTATGGAGCGCTTTTCATAACCGCCAGACCGGCAAAGTCGGTTTCCACTGACCTTTAAAAATCTGTTTTATGTACTTTATTCACACCGAAACAGTACATGATAGTATTATGATATATAACAATAAAATAATATGAATTTTTAACTAATAAAAAGTGTTATAAAAGTTCCGCTTATCTTTGTCGAAGTGGGCCCATCTCAAATACCCAAAAGAATGGGCCGATCGGATTTTGTCGGAGGATTTAGCGGGATTGGGTTGTTTCTGGGTGGGCTTTTAGTCATTTTCTATTCTGGATGCTGTCGACATTTGAGAGTGTAATGACATGGCGTTGTCTTATTGGTTAAAAACAATAAAAAAAGCATTAATACGTTAATGTGCTGGCCAATAGAATATAAATTATCTTTGTTGATTAATTATGTTCCATTTTTTATGCAATGGAAAGTTGAAAACATTAAATCGGTAGTAGCGATGACGACAGATCAGATCGAAGTAAGTTTTTTTTCGTTTAAATTTGATTTAATTATATATATAAAATTTAAATTAGATATGATTTGATGATTTTTTTATTTTTTTATGTTTAAATTTTATTTGATTTAATATTATATAAAATAATATTTAATTTAATTTAATCTGAAATTAATAAAATATTATTTTTAAAAAATAAATATAAAATTAAATAATTAATTAAAAAATATTTTTTTAATTATATCTTATTGGATAGGATTAGATTTGTCAAAATTCAATCTCGATCTAATCTTTATTTTTTTTATATATTACTCGATCCGGCTCGATTGATTACATAATATTTTTTTTAAAAAATCAACTTTAAAAAATTAGATCAAATTGAAATTTATCAAATTCGAATTATATTACATTTCTCATAAGCAGGAATTGGATTAATTCATTCATTTTGGATCAACTTATTTTTATATTAAAAAGTTGATTGAATAGTTTTAAATTGAATTATTTTAATTCTAAATTTAAATTTTTAAAATTTTAAAATTAAATTAATTTAAATTATTTTTTAATTCTTAAATTCAAATCTTTCGAACACAATCTAGCTTTGCTAACTCTATTAATGAATAAATATCCATTTTGAGACACAACAAATATATTATCATTTCGAGAATTAATAAAAATCTTTTTTAATATCTAAGAAACTAGAAATAAAAATTAATTTTATTGGGTTAAATAAATAAATAAAAAAAAGGGGACAGACAGTTAAGAAAAGTCAGACAACTATATATAAAGTTAGACAACTATATATTAAGTTTACCAAGACCGTTACCGTCTTCCCCGCTGTTTCCCACCATTCAAACCTTTCCTCTCCGTTTCTCTGTCTTTTTCTCTCATTTCTTTCTCTTACAAACTCTTTTTTCCATTTTTTTTGCTCCTTTTTGTTCACTCCTCATCGGTCATCGGATCCCTTCAATTCCCAGAATCTTTTTTTCTCTCACTTCATTCAGGTAATAATCTCAATCTTTCGTTGTTCTTAACTTCTCTTTCTTTCTATCTTTCTTTCCAGTTTAAGATCTCACGTTAAGACATAAAATTCCAGCTAAGTTATTATAAACTATGAAAACAATTTTATGGGAAGGGCAGGACAGGACAGGACAGCAAACCCTGTCTTGTGTTTACTTCATTCTAAATAATTCCTTGTTAGCTTTGTTGGTTTCACAGTAATTTGCCAGACTGATGCCATGCCATGCCACGTTATGTTATGCTGTAGATCTTATCACAATTGGAATTTATGCTTTCCTCTTGTATTTGTTGTTTATCTATTTGGTTATGATAAATACACGAATTTCTTGGTTGTGAACTTCATAGAGTTGCTTTGATGTCGGAAGTTGGTGGTTATCCTTAAAATTTGCTCTGCGGCATTTGCCCATTACCTTGATTTAAAACTATGGTATACTTATCAAAAATAATAAAAAATGGTATATTTGAATTTAAAGCAGTGAAGATTCAATGGATTTCATGAATTTAAGTTGAGATCATAATATTTAAACCCAATTTGAAGTCCCAAAAACCCTCCATTCAAAATCAATTATGGTATCTTAAGTGGGCCTTAAGTTCAATTATGGTACAGACACCTATTTTTCATCTGTTTTCTAGGAACTATTTGTGGTTATAACATCTGTCTCTTATTGTATAAGAACTGGTGAAGATAATTTTGATTGATACTTTGCGTAGATGAGGTTGGGGGATGGAAGGTACCTGATGAAACAGGAACCAAGTCCAACCTTGTCAAGCACTTAGGAATGGCTTGACATCTTCATGTAGAATGAGATGAGGAAACTATTGGAACATGTTGCTGTAGCCCTGATTAGGGAAGCAATCCGGCACTGCACATGGCGGAAAGTTCATTGGAGAAAGTTGTTGTTTGCTGGAGCAGTTATGTCAATAGCTGGTGTAGTACTTCCAACCATTTTGTTTACTTACCACTGGAACATCCTCTTCCTCCCTTCTCTTATTAATGATTCATCACACCAATCTTTGAATGGTTCCATGCGTTTGAGCAAGAACATGACTGAGGCAAGGTTGGAAAAACTTCAACTTTTTCCAACTGCTCCCTTTGTTTCACTGAATTCATCAATTGAAGCTAAAGAAAGGCCTAGAGTTTACCGTAGGAGGAGAAAGAGAAGGAGGAAGAGTAAAATAGATGATGGACCAAAGGTTGTGCCTCCTCCTCCTCGTAGACCAGCACCCCCTCGCTTACAGGTAGAGATATAAGAGTTATTTTCCTTTTAAATGAGAAGTATGACAAAGAACTGATATTTATAATCTAACTAGTGCTTCACCTCTGATTCAGAGATACCTTCGGTCTTTGTCGCCTGATGAGGCTCTTATATACGCTAAAACGGAAATTGAGCATGCACCATTAGTCGATAACGATGATGATTCTTATCTGCATGCTCCAGTATTTCGAAATGTTTCTATTTTTCAAAGGTAAAATCACTTCATTTTTTCAAACTGAGTTCTTTGTGTGATTTTTGCAATGTTTTCGGTAATTAAATATTGAAAAGTGGGTTGTTGCCTGAAACTTTTAGGAGCTACGAGTTGATGGAAATGATACTTAAAGTCTACATTTACCCTGATGGAGAGAGGCCCATTTTTCATGAACCTCATCTAAATGGTATTTATGCTTCAGAAGGATGGTTTATGAAGTTATTGGAGGCAAACAGGGAGTTTGTTACAAAAGACCCGGAGAAGGCTCATTTGTTTTATCTGCCATATAGTTCACGCCAGCTGGAGCTGGCACTTTATGTGCCAAACTCACATAATCTGAGACCACTTTCAATCTTCCTAAGGGATTATGTGAATATGATTGCCTCGAAGTATCCTTTCTGGAACCGCACACATGGATCAGATCATTTTCTTGTGGCATGCCATGATTGGGTATGGTTGTCTATTTTCTTCTTAAATCACAGAAAAAAAATGTGCCATTTTGATTTGACTTCATTCTTACATGTTTTTAAGCCAGTAGAGTCATTTTTTCTGGTTACTGATGCCATATTTTATCACCTAAATTTCCTCTAATCTATCCCTTTGCAGGGTCCTTACATAACCACTGCACACAAGGAACTAAGAAATAACAGCATAAAAGCTTTATGCAATGCTGACCTATCCGAGAATTTCATTGCTGGAAAGGATGTTTCTTTACCAGAAACCGCCATAAGAAATGTTGGTAGACCTCTTAGATATATAGGTGGTGGGAACAGGGTTTCACAACGCCCGATCCTTGCCTTCTTTGCTGGAAACATGCATGGCAGGGTCCGTCCCAAGCTTCTCAAGTATTGGCACAACAAGAATGAAGACATGAAAATCTATGGTCCTTTACCAATTCGAGTTTCTAGAAATATGACTTACATTCAGCACATGAAATCAAGTAAATATTGTATATGCCCTATGGGGTATGAAGTGAACAGCCCTAGGATTGTTGAGGCTATATATTATGAGTGTGTGCCGGTAATTATTGCAGATAACTTTGTGCTACCTTTTAATGAAGTCCTAGATTGGAATGCATTTTCTGTGACTGTGGCCGAAAAGGATATTCCAAAACTGAAGGAGATTCTCTTGGCTATTCCATTGAGAAGGTACCTTAAAATTCTAATGCATGTGAAGATGGTGCAGAAGCATTTTCTTTGGAATCCGAGACCAATGAGATACGATCTGTTCCATATGATACTCCATTCCATATGGTATAACAGGCTGAACCAGATCCAGATTTCTCAGCCCTAGCCTGTTTCTCAATAGGGAACATTTTGTTAAGAAGATGGACAGCTCAAAAGGGCCAAAACTCGTAACCAGGCAAGCATCAGTTGACAGAATTCGGAGGCTTAGCTGTTGATCGGACAAAGATTGCAACAGAGTTTTTATTGCCTCGTGATCTGTTCCCATGTTCAGAAATAAGTGTTTGGGGTCGGAAAGGGGGATGAAAAACGAATGAACTGCTTATGCCAGAATGAAAATTCTTAATACAGATGTATACTTAATCATTAATTTGAATTCTTTGTTACATAAATGTTCTAGTTCATGGATTATGACCTTTAGCTTCAACTGTGGCATTGACTAGAGTGATTTAAACAGAGTGCAACTTCTGTATTTCCCTATATGTTTCACCCTGATTGTACGTCATTGACTTGGACTGAAATATTATACATGCTTTTTCAAATGATGTCAATTTGCTTCCAGATGGATGATGCCCATTAATTCCAAGTCTTTTCTTAATGCTAATAATCCCTCTTTTAATTAATGTAAAAGATTTGGTGATCAGCATATTATCTGCTCTTAGTTGTACCTCCCATCACATTAACTTCACCAATTTTTTGTTCAAAATTTCAACTTGACACCAAGGCTTGTACACTCTTGATTCCCAGGGGCAAATGTTCTTCAATGAAAAGCAAGGCCCCTACTAAAAGGATGGCTACCCATTCAACAAACAGTTGGCTAGAGTCTAGAATAATGCAGCAAGTTAGAGCAATTTTGATTCAAACATCTCTTTATTTATTTATTTTTTTCAGAGGAAACGTGCTTATTACAACCTTGTTATACAATTGCTATGGATCCTAATGATCAAGTTCAAGAAACTTATTCACCCACTCCAAACCAAAGCAACCTTGAGTCGAGAAGTCGAAGAACTCGTTTACATCAAAGCTATGTTCAAAGTTGTCATCATTTCCTTTCACTACCTCTTCTTCCATCTGGACTGTGTCCCAAGTTTTCTGGGGCATAGTTTGTTCTGAAGTTGAAGTTTCTTCTGTTCTCTCCTTCTGCTTTATTGTCTTGCTCAAATGTGAATTCCAGTAGTTCTTAATTTCATTGTCTGTTCGCCCTGGAAGTCTCCCAGCAATCAAAGACCACCTGTACCAAGTAGCAACATTTAATTGAATTGCATCAATGCTTATCATTTTCTTTTATTACTATATGATGACACAAACCTGTTCCCTAGCAGCTTGTGAAGCCTAAGAATTAAATCCTCTTCCTCATCTGATATGTTGCCTCTCTTGATGTTAGGTCTCAAGTAGTTCAACCATCTCAATCTGCAACTCTTGCCGCATCGATTCAAACCTATACATGGAAACAATGCAACCTGTCAATTCCAATGCTCCAAAAATGTAGTTTCTCTGTGCTAAAAGAAACTACAAGCAGCGGAGCTGTTATAGAACACAATTAACCTGCTTTAATTGCGATTGCTTTCCATCTCTTTGCACCATGAATCTCAATATATTCAGCCAATTTTCTATCTTCCTCAGCTGTCCAAGCTCCTTTGTTCATAAACCTTTTACTCACTCCATCCTTCTTAGGAGCCATCTGCTACAATGAGAAGAGGCAGACAGAATAGAAACTGCCAGATTTTAGCAAGAGTAATATCGATTGCTCAAAACAAGGAGCAAAGTCACAAATATAAAACATGGAGTGTTTGGCGTTAGTGCAATAGAGGATTGAACGGTCAGTGAGTGAGTCCACGCATCTACCCTTCCTGGGCAACTACCAGTTCTATTTAGACTTGATGTTACAATGGCAAGCGAACCCTCTATTTCTAGAAACTACTTTGCCATTTTTGCTGATTCATGGCCTCGAACGAAAGGAAAAAAAAACACTAAAATAAGTTGATTTTATTATTTACAAAGCTTAACACATTGACTTGGTCAGCTGATCATGCTTTTCAGATTCCATGCTCAGATAATGAATATTTACTTTGATAAAATTAATGTAACCCTTTTTTTTTTTTTTTTATGTCTTGTTTCTTCGTTTATAGAATGAAGCTTTTAATGTAACCTTTTAATTCGTAACCCGACGCATAAAAAACAAATTTATATTTAATATATTATCGGTTTATAAATATTATATATTATCAATGATTAATAATTTTAAAAATTAAAAAATCTTTTAATTTTATATGTTATTATATTTAATTTTAAATTTTTTAAAAATTTAATTTTATTCGTTGCTATAGTCTCCTAAAACTAACGCAACAAGCTAAAATAAGTTTCACAAAAAACATATTCCTTTCGTTTTTAAATCTTTTGGGCCCTAATTCCAAATGCAAGCACGGCCCAATAATCGAATTTATTGAGCCGAACATTTAGTGGCCGGATCTTCAACATTATTGGGCCGGAAACAAAAGCCATGTCCAAATCAATTTACTTGTAAATTTTTCAATAAATTTTTTGGTAAAAAAATAAAGAATTGTTTTTATATAAAACCATTTTTGAAGTCAATTGTTTTTTAAAAAATTGAATATTATGATTTTTGTTAAACAAAAAAATGATAATTAACATACTCTTAAAGGAAAAAAAATTTTTTGCTAAACAAAAAAGAACATAAAATAATTCAATTATCAAGAGTTTGTAAATGTTTTCCTTTGTAAAAAGGAAAAAAAAAATAATAAAATTTAGGCTTTGTTTGGTTTAATAAAATATTTTTATTTTTATTTTTTATTTCAATTTTTATAAAATAATTTTTATTTTCTATTTTTTTCTAAAAACTATATTTGGTAAACAAAAATAAAATTTATTTTCTAAAAATGAAAAATAAGAAAATAAATAAAATATTCAATAATATTACTATTAATGGCATCTAATTATAAATATAATATATATTTATTAATTAATGACATTAAAAAGTATTTAAATTGGTAACTTGTAAAACATAAAAAAATATATATAAATCCCTTATTTTCATAATTAAAAATATCTTTTTTATTTTTATATTTTTAATTCATTTTTATTTTTATTTTCTAAATATTTATTTTCATTTTCAACTATCAAACACATTTTTATTCATATTTTTTTATTTTTTTTATAAAAATAATTTTATTTTTTAGAATCAAACGCTACCTTTAGTCCTCTTCTCCAAATTCTTTTGTAAGCTTGATTGTATTCCTAAAAGTGGTTGTGAAATAGTTTTCATGCTTTTTCTAAACAATGAACCCAAAAGAGACCTGTATGGCATAGTACATATGAAAAAGTAAGAAAATGATGGGTTGTGGGGTCTTAGCTACAGATGAGCATAGAACACAAAGTAATAATAAAAAAAAAATCTCTCTTATCCAAAATAGGAATTTTCTAATGGAGAAACAAGACCCAGTCACAAGTCAATTTTACCCTAATTAATTATTTCCTTTACCCCCATTTATTACTTTACTTTTGTTCCAATGTTATTCAATTTAGCACCTAAATATTCTTTTATTTTAAAAGTTGAATAATTAATATGGTCATTTTGCACCAAATAAATAGAATATATATGTATATATAGATATACTAGTACTAATTTGCCTTGTTCCAAGGAAACAAGCTGATCTCCATTAAATTTAGTGAAAAAATTTTACTTGAAAAGCATAAACAAAGGGATAAGGTGAATTTTATTAAAAACAAGGGATAAAAAATCCATTGTTACAATGTCAATCAAAATATCTAATTGAACAAATCCTAAAAAATAGGGTCCAGTACAATGCAGTGAAAAACAGGTGAACATCCAGAATTCTTAAAGTAACATTTTGACAAACATATGAAAGAGTAAAGCAAACCAGCCACAACTGAAATTAGCTTAAGAAATTGATTTTAATCCTTGATTTCAGTTTTCAAACTTAAAAGAACTGAAGCTTAATTTTTTTTTAATTCCAAAACCAGTAAGTAGTTTTATTATATAAAGAATTTCGTAATTTAGAGATAAAAAAAAAAGATAACAAGTGTTAAAATTTTAATTTAAAATATATTAAATATTATTTTTTAAAAGTAATTATATAAATTTATTGAATGAAATATCATATTAATCTATAAGTAATTTTTCATTTGCTGAATCTTTATGCCTAATTCCTCACATTTACAGAGCGTGATGGATTCCCTTAAGGCTAACTTTTGTCATGCTCAACAGCTTTTCCAAACTGCACTTTTATTTTTAATTTTTTTTTTTTTTGCCTTGTTAAGATTTTTATCATTTTAGGGAGAAGAGATTCGGCTAGTGTTTCCATCACTGCTCCATTAAAAAAAAAAAAAAACCCAGAGCAGAAATATTGGTCCCTTGGTAATGGCGCAGGCAGCTACGTCTTCCCTGTAATGCTAAGTTATCATGATACCTACAAATTACTATATTCTGGCTTGTCTTCCAAGTTTAATGTTGTGTGACGAAAGAGCATCATCGTCATCCTCTTTCTCTTCTTTATGTCTCTTTTTCTCTTGCTTTAACTCCCTTTTCTCTCTTAAGAATATCTTGAATTTTGAAATTTTCTAAAAGTAAAATATACCCTTTTGTTTTTATAAGCAGATCATTAAATCACTGATCTTAAAAAGAAAAAGATAAAGAAAAAAATTAAAAAAGAAAACATGTTTTTTAGTATAAAGAGATCATAATCTTAAATTAAAAAAAATTATCGAATTTATTAAATAATATTGTTAAAAATAATTATATTAATTAATTAAATTAAGTTTTGATTCAAAATCATGCATGTTTAGAGTCACGCAATTGATTCTTAGTGTTAATATCATACTATGTAATATATATATAAATATACTTATTTTTATTTGATTTTATTAATCATTAATTTTCATGGGGTTATTATAATGGTAAAGATCCTCATTCCAAACTTTGTCTGCCACTAATAATAATCAACTCAATCACAATATCTCATATACACGTGTTTCTTACATTACGTAAATCAATTATTTTATATTTTAGATTTTATTAGATTCTACAATTATTTCTCATAAGAGTGGCTTATAGTCATTAGATTCTTAATTCTACTCATTTTTTAATTATTTATATATATTTTTTATAACTTCGTCTCTTCCTTTTATTTATCATTATTATTATTTTTTTTTTGCAACTTCCAATTTAGGAACCATTCAAGTGGCATGTTGTTTAGGGATATTATTATGTCATTAAACATATCTAACTAACGTTTTAATCACAATTTGCATAATCTTTTAATCTTCTATATATTATCGTTGAGACAAATGCTAAAAGTAATTTTTATCTCCAACAATTAAAATAAATAAAATAAGAGCATTAATATGTGTTTTTTGTGCCCAAAAAAAAAAAAAACCACCTTTCATTCTAGAAAAGTTAAAACTAGTAGGATGTATAACATAAAAGAATTTATATATGATATATATTTATTATATAAATTTTATAAATCATCAATGAATCAAATAATATATTTTATTAATGAGTAAATATTAATTTTTAAAATAAAATGTAAAAATTAATAATTTAAAAAATTTATTCAAAAAATAGTTGATTTATTTTATTAATAAAATAATAATTTTTAAAAAATATATTAATTAATAAATTAAATATAAACTCAACATGAAAAGGACATGACATGTTCATTTATAAATGAACAACTAATACAGTAAATTTTAACATCTTTTCATCAATTAATTATGTTTAATTACCTTTTTTGTTTTCCTAAGTCAAACTCATAGCCAAGAGACTTGAATATGCCTTAACACCTTTCAAAAAAAAAGAAAGAAACAATCACAAGCTTTCAAATATAAGCCAAACCAATTTTTTCAATCATAGTTGCAAGTTGATAAACAAACAAAGATCATGATGAATGATGAATGATGAAATGCATGTGCCCTTATTTTGTGACTAAGAGCTGGGGTTCCATTGATGCCAAGTGGCAATGTGGCATTACTTCTACAAAATTGCCCATTTTGAGATTATCCCATCTTTTTTTTTTTTTATTTGGCACAACGAAAATAGTGAAAAAATTTGCAATCAAACCATGACACTTCCACGCAAACAAGTAATAATTTGACTTTTACCCTTTATCACTAACAAGTTTCGGATAATTGAAACCATACCCAAAGGTTTTTTTTTTTTTTTTTTTTTTTTAATTTTGTAAATCATTTTCAAAAGAAACTGGAAATGTTAAAAAGAGAACAAAACTATGCGCATCAAAAGTATACAAGTATCTTAAAATCTATTTAAATGGATGATTAAATTAATTTTAATAAAATTAAAAAAATAATAAAAATTATTATAATTATAATTAATAAAATTAATAAAAAATTTATATTTAAATTTAATTAATAATAAGATGAGCTCAGTGACACTCTAACACACATATAATGAAACCTAAGCTAAGGCTTAATCATTTGAGTTACTAGCATTTCCAAAAATCCAAAGTAAAGACAAAAAGATGGAGTTTCGAATTGTCATTTCGCTTTCACAAATTTCATTTCCATCGGCCCCAACTCCTTTCCACCTTGACGGGGCCATCCTATCCGTCTTCTACCAACCCCCAAAGTTCTTGGACAAACATTATACTCTCTTCTATATAAATAAATTCAAATAATTTGAGACTAATTTTCTTCTTTTTCTTTTCACAAAATTTATATACCAAATACGTTTGAAAGTTTTTCTTTAATTTTTTTTTGTGTGATTTTCGTGACACCCAGTAAGTAAACCTTATGCTTAATCCATATTTGAGCACTGATTATTTTGACTTAAGAATTTGATTAATCGAGTCTTTATTTATGTAACTTCACTTTAAAAACATAGGATGCTTCATATCACACTCCATCTAGTCCCTTTCTCTTGGGTATTTAATGTTCAATTTTTGTTTACAAAGAAAGCTATAAAACATGAGAACAGGAAAAGAAGCCGTAGTTATTATTTTTTAAAAGTTATTATATGAATTTATTGATTGCATGAATATATTTATAAAAAAAATAAAAATAGAATAATGGGAGTTGTTAAAGTTAGTTGCATATTTCTTTAACGTCTAATTTACTCATATTTATGAATTTAAAAAAATTTATGTAAATTTTATGCTCCATGACAAATTTAGCTATGATTATGTATTTGAGGCTTCCTCTAAACAATACTATGATTTTGTTATTATTTCTTTTGAACTATCTTTTATATTTTCAATCCCTATCTTGGTTGTTAGCAGTACTCTCCAATAAAATGCATGTTCATTGGTCTATTGATGATGATATTTTAGATGAAGCTATTAAAAATATGTGGACTAACTTATTGCTAAGCTCAATTTAAAGCAAATTATTCTTTAATTGTTTTTGTTAGAAATCAATGTTGATTTGACCACACCACTAAATCTTGATGGAAAATTTTCCTTGAACCTTTTCCAAAAACAATGCATATAGTATATATTTTCTCTTAATTATCAAGATCAAAGTATTTTAAAAATTAAATTCAATATATGTAGTCTAGATTGTTTTTTTTTTTTTTTTTTTTTGACCTTTTTGATAGACAAGAGCCAGACTAGAGCCAGACTAGAGAGGCAGTTATTGATGGTTGGTTTAGTAATTTTTGTATTTATATAATATAAAATATTGATAATTTATATTTTTATATTATATTTTATACAAAAATTATATATCATAATTTATATTGATATAAAAATATATTTTTTTGTTTTATTAAATTTATTTATAATTTTTGTAAAAATTTTAAATTATATTATTTTTATATTATATCATGAATTATATTATATTTTAAATTATCAAATTTAATTGGTGACCAGTGAATTATGAAAATGATGGTAAAGATAAGGCCAATTTGCCACTTAACCTTAGGTGGTGCAGCTAATCTAATCGACGGGTCGTTGTTGTTTATGTCTACCAATCAAAGAAAATAAAAAAAAAATTATTAAGACTAACTGAATAAGATTTCTTAGCTCTAATATTAAAATGGTGGGGCCTAGAGCTAATGTTGACTGAAGGTTTAATGTTTGAAATTTATTCCGTAATAATACCTTTTTGTTTATTATAAATGTTTAATTTAGAATTCAAAGTTTAATTCAATAAATTCATTTAATTATTTAAAAAACGATATCTAATAAATTTGATAATTCAAATTTTAATGCTTATAATATTTTTTTTTACTCTCAAGTTACAATTTCATTTGTAAAAATAAAATAAAAAAATTTAAGATTTGAAACAATCTAATTTTTATATTATAAAAACAAGCATTTAAGTTACAATATCACCAGAAAGCTAGGTAAAAAAACGCTATAATTCAATAAAAATAAAAAGGGTTGGGGGGATAAAGAACCTTAAGCCATCTAATGTGCATAGAAATTTGTCATTGAATCATATTTACAATGTTCATTTTAGATAAAATCAGGGAAATGAAAGCTCCCCTGTTATCTTGAACAGGGTGACTTTGGTATGGATGAACGTTGACCTCTCAGTTAGTGAATAGAATTTCAGAGTAGGATTTTTGGGTAGCAAGATTCTAAATCAAACCTGTAAATTCCATTTTTCTTGCACCAGATTGGTTTGGGGATCCAATTTTGAAGAAAATTGGACTTCCTTAGTGACAAATGTACCAAGCATGGGAAGCTTGGAATATTACAGGTAATCATGGAATTGCTCTCTCTTGATCTCCAATTCTTTCTAGCAGTATTCCCAAAGGCAAGGCTCCTCATACCCAAACCCATTTTCAACAGGATCATCAGTTGCAGCCAACTGCCATGAAAATGAGCTCCAGAACTCATCAACCTGATGATTCATGTCCACCAAGAGATCTGGAAGGTCAATGAATGCATCATCATTATTGATTGAAGGTGAGCTTGACGAGTCATGAGATATCACTGTGCTTGCTGAAGACTGAGGAACCATTTCATCAACCTGGCTCACCTCTGCTTCAACTTCATGGCTTTTCATGTAGCTTAAGGCAGCTGCTTTAGCAGCAGCAGCTTGGATATCCTTGGGTGATGCACTAACTGGACGGGGAAGCTCATGAGCAATCTCAGGGAAATTGAGATAAGCTGACTTGCCTTTAATGGTAAGAGCTGCTACATCATGTGCTCGAGCTGCCATTTCAGCTGTAGGAAATGTGCCTAGCCAAATTCTTGACTTTTTCCTCGGTTCCCGGATTTCAGATACCCATTTACCCCATTGACGCATTCTCACTCCCCTATACGTTTGATGTTTCCCCTCAACTTCACCATTTTTAACCATTCTCTTGCTTTCATTTGCATCTTTCACTTCCTGAATTCTCTTGGACTTAAATCCCATCGACTCGTTCACCGGAGGGGATGATGAAGGGGAAGAAGCAGAGGATTGAGTCTCAAACTCTGCATCCATGGTGCATATTCTTTTGGAGTAGTATGCTAAGGGCATTGCTTGCAGTAGAAGAAGCTGAGCCAGCTAGCTTCTTATAATTCCTTCACACGTTAGAAAAAGTGAATTCAAGGCAATGGGGCCTAAGGCAAAAAAAGATGCCCAATTTGGTTCTTTTGTTACCCCAAGTTGATTTTGAATCAACGCAAAAACTTTTGTAAATTCAAGCCATGCATATCACATGAAAGCTGGGTTATGTCCATTTAATCTCCTTAGATTTTATAAATTCACTGCTTATTTCACCTTTCCTTTTTTTTTTTAACTGTTTTTGGATTTTATCTCTTTTGAATTATTATATAATAAAAAGTAGATTTTTTCTTGCTTTTGTCTCTTTAGCCATTCTATACGTTCAACTTTTGAAGGTGATTGGGCAAACATTCTCAATCTTGCTTTCACTTTCACTTCGTCTTTTACTGATCTCAAGTAAATCAAACATCTAGAAGAGAATATAAATCTTTTTCTACAAGTTCATAATTTCATGGGATGTATTGAGTTCAAAGATGGCTTTCCAGCCAATTTACTGATGGAATTTGTCTGTATATTTTTGGTTAACTTGTACATTTGGTTGTACATTTAAGTTCTTTTTCCCCTCCTTTAAGTACAGTTCATCAAGCTAGATGTATAGGGACTCAAAATCAAGCCAATGAAACAAAAATAGCTTATCAAAGTCCAATCAAATGGCAATAAGTATGAAGGACGATTGACATTTGATATTCACAAATGTTTTGATTATATCTTTAACAGTTGTTCCAATGTTTAAAAAATTATATATCAAGTGACACTTAATTATTAGATGGATCAAGACTAATCCTAATCAAAGTTGGCTTAAATTTTATTTAAATGGACAGTGAAAGTGATTTTTATCGCATCAAAATTTTTATTTTTTAATTGGACATTGAACTCATGGAAGTTTAAAGGCAAAACAATGATTTTGATATGATGATAATATCGTCGGTCCAAATAAAATTTATTAAAAAAATTTGTCGTGATTAATGAATGAACATTAGATAATAGCATTAACAAAACAAGAGCTAGCCTCCAAATTTCGACCAATTAAGGGATTCAAGCAAACTTCATTAAAATCCCTAAATTAAATTATACTTTTTGGTAAATATGAGGAAAGTTCGAGGATAAAAGGTGAATTCAAATGTTGAATGGTTATAATTTTTTTTTTGGCCAATGAATGTTTATAATAATAATGTTTTAAAAGGGGGCAGATTTAAAAGAAAAACACCAAAATATGTATGACAAAAGCTTAAATCGGTATTAATTTTAAATTATTTAATTACTAATATGATTTTATCTTTTGTTACATTTTTCTAATAATTAAAATTAAGTTTAACAATGTTAAAAACAAAATTAAAAAATGTGAATAAATAAAAGTGATGACCAAAACTAATAGTAAAAGTAGGAATGTCAATCTTATTCATACCTAATAGAGAATTTGATTTTTTACTTCATAAGGATGAAGATGGGAATTATATTATAAATATGAAGATACGAATATGTATGATTTTAAATTTTTATTGGGTATAAGGATGGAGACGGGTATTATAATACATGTCCTTTACATATACCTTATATATATTTATATATTTAGTGAAAAAAATTATTAAATAATATAAGTTATTATTTTAGATTAATTAAAATTAATAAATTTTTATTGAAAAAATATATATTAATATATATTTATAAAAAATTACTTAAATATACAATATAAAAATTAAAAAAAGCTAAAAAATAAATTTTATTTTTTATTTTTTTCAAAAGTGATGGGTAGTAAGATTATCCATACCCATTAAATACTCACAGAAATGATGATGGAGATAAATTTAAAATATCAATTGGGTATAGATACGAAAATGAATATATTATAAAAATCCGATGATGGAGATGAAAAATAATCTACTTTTTTTATACCCTATCATTTGACATCCCTAAGTAAAAATGGTTTTTTTTTCTAATCATAGAAGTTTTATGTATTATAGGAGACGATTATATGGTAAGAAATCTGTCAATGAGTGTTTTAACCTTTTTAAGGAAAATTTTTAATTATGTTGATTTATTAATTATTTGTATTTTTTTTCTGGTGATTGATTTATTAATTTTAAGTTTTTGTTTGTATTAATGTCATGGTTTTCCGAACATATTATTAAATATTTTCACATAAACATTGTTACAAACAAAATTTATGACTTCTTGATATTTAAATGTATAAGATATCAAAGAAAACTGTGAAAAAATAAGGCTAACAAATTTTTTTTAAAAAAAGGCCCTTAAACTAATCTAATTTGTTTTACATAAGCCTTTATATTTTTATTATATTCAAATAAATCCTTCTCTGTTCATTGGCATCAAAATAATTTGAAATGATAGATCAATTTATGTTAAGAATTTATTTAAGTACAAATTAAAAATTAATAACTTATTTTGATGTAAAATAAAGAATAAAAATCTATTTTAATACAATAAAAAATACAACAATTTATTTAAATAAAATTATAAAATTCAGTCGACTTTTTTTATTATTTTAATTAAAAAAAAAAGTGGTTAAATTTTTTTAATTGCAATAGATATGGGGTCTTATAGTTATTCAAACCTACTTCTCAGCTTGCAAATATTAAAACTTAAAAGGTACGTTCAATATTTAAAGATGCATGCATCTCATTAGAATAAAATTTTCCTTCCAAAAAAAGAAAACTAATCAATTTTCAAGACTTTAATCATAATGTGAACGACAAGTCTAAGGTAAAGTCTTAATAAATTTGAAGTGCTGAAATTGTCATCTGATCTTCCTTAAAATATGTAAAGAGTTCCTAAAAAAAAATAAAAAATTAAAGACTCATTTTGATTGGATTATATGTAGTTTTTAGGCAAGAATTAGCTCTCAATTAATAATTTTTTAATGGATTAGGTGGAGTGAAAGGTCCAGCTTATTATTAATTTTTGTTATCCATGAAATCGTCCAAATACACAGAGTTTCCCTTCTTTTTTTTTTTTTTTTTAATTGAAGAGCAGAGAAAATTACCTCATCTTCAAAGTAAAGGCATACTGTCAATCTATAAGAAAATTTATAGATTTTTTTAATTATTTTCTTATAACTTTTTAAATTTACAAATTACCTACTAATAGTAAACCATGAAAATTTGAATATGAATGTTTTGCATTTAAATCTAAACTTTAATCACTTATGTCAATCTCTATTCACCCTTTTATTCTTTTTGTTTCTAAGGTTTTCTCTACTTTCTACCGTCCAAGAACAAGTTTAAAACATGAGACATTTAAATTAGAAGCATAAATCTTAGTCGATATAACATGTTCTTGTTTTTCACTCTTGCATCTAAATTTATTATTATTATTATTATTATTATTCATAGATCGTCCAGAAATGGAAGGTGTGGGTGGAAGTGAAATGCAAGTATATATAAGTTAGGTATGGGTTGATTTGTGAGGATGCATATCTTCTATATTTAAACAGCCCCATCAAGAGTTATAGGGTTTGGGATAACTCGAGCGGGCTAAGTTAGCCTGGGATAATGATATCTACTTGATGGGAAATATAACTGAAACTAATTATATGGATTCCATTTAACCTTTTTAGCTTTTTGTTTTTAATCTTTTTTAATTAAGGATTGAAATTGAGATCCCAATTTGAAAATTTCAATCTTGGAATCGATTCTAATATTATTAAACTAACGTCTCATCGTATTTTCTAACTTTCATGCATTCAGCGGTTCATTTTCTCTTCCACTTGCCATGCATGTCCAATGCCTTCTTATCTATTTGTCAACATCATGAAAATCGCATCCAATTTTTTGTCGTTTATGATCAAATATATATATATTATAAAACATTTCCTTAACTTGTTAGCAGCCAGCAGCCTTGTTAACTTCTGCACGTTTTCATTTTAAGAGCTTGCAACAACACCTATCAGCACTGCACACAGAAGACCAAGTGCGTTGACGCTTGGGGTCTTTTCTTACAGTTGAATGGTTTTCGCAGTTCCTCCAATTATTTTTTCCTTTGATGAAAAAAAAAAGGGCAAAGAAAAAGATTGAATGGTTTGTATTAATGGATAGACATGCTTGAAGAATATGCTTATGAGCCCCAAATATTTTATCATTCCACAAGAGAGATGAGTAAAATATTTAAATTTAATCTTCTATATTGGGGAGATATTAACCTGTTTGAGATTAACATTTTTTTCTATTGACAATATTAATGTTTGCCTACTCACAGACTGTTGGCATAAATTTGAGAATGATGGATGATTTTACAAGAAATTTCATGCAGCAGCAAAAGCAGATTTTAGCCATGATTTTACTTTCCGCCTTCCACTGTAAAACTTACATTATCGAAGGCGAAGTTCAGCCAAAATTTTAATTTGACTACTTACCTTCTTTTTTGAAAAGCAAGTTGGTTAAATTTTTTATTTATTGCATGCATGGTATAAGGCAGCAAAAACGAAATTGCACTCTTACGTCTGGATGTTCATTGCCAGCTGGTTTTATTTTTTTTTTGCTTACCAGTTTTAACTCTCTGCTCTCCTGCTGTCATGTGATCTTTGAATGGAAATTCGACATTTCCCTTGTTTTTCCAACCGTAGATACCAAGGCTAATTGAATGAAACTGAACATTCATCGAACTAAGATGTTTGCTGGGTGATACTACCTGGTTTGAAGTTTAGAGTCAAAACCTATGATGCGTAATTATTATCGAAAGACTTTGACAATAGATCTATGCTTACAGTGATGAGTTCAATTAGCCTTCGTATTATTCCTTCGTATTATTGGCAGTTGGCAGCTGGCAGCTAAATGGTGATGCAAATGTCGACTATGACCAGGAATTTAGCTGTGGTGGTTTGTCCATTCAAAAACAGGTATAAAGTACTGTGGCAACTTCTTGAACCCCCTGAAAAAATAACCATGAACTCGGAAAGTAATGTTAAGACACTGTTGCGAAGTTGATTTGCGAAATTAGGGTTTTTCAATTAATGTAACCCTTTTTTTTTTTTTTTGTTGAAGAAAATGATTTGGGTCTTTAACAAACTAGGCCTGGAACGCCAGGGGCACCTTGCTTGCTTTGTTCCTTCTCCAAGAGGCCATTGTTGATGGGATTGCCTCGTCGCTTCTCCAAAAGACATAGTCCAGCGAGGGCATCCTCTGTTTCGCTTGCTCCTGCTTGGAGAGGCCTAGACAATCAAGGGCCGCCCTTGGGCTCATCACCAGATTCACAGGGTTCCAGGTAACTGCAATAATCACCCAGTCAACAAGGAAAGACAATGGGCAGAAAGGAAGCTGGGTTTCCTGAGGGTCAAAAAATGATGAAAATGATCTGCAGATTCTGGTAAATCACTGATCTGATGTAACAATATCGCTATTTTTTGCTTTATGAAATAGCAAAGTTAGGCCCATGGGCGGCCTCAGGAAACAAACTTTGCTGAACATTGCCGAAAACATATGGGGAGGTTGATGAATTTCAGGGACATTTTACCCAGGGGCTTCGCAGAAATTGGATGCATAATTGACAAACATATGCATTATGTGTCATTCTCATCTGGAAAAAATATTGTCTCAAATAAATCATGTTAAATAGTTTCTTCGATCTAAAAACACAAATGACAGGTTTGATTATCGTAGGTAAAAACAACGAAAAGAGTCTATTTTCAATTAAAAGTTAGGAATCTATTGATAAAGAAGGATAGAACACAACTTTGTCACAGTTGGATTATTGCTGGAATTTATATACCTTGATCATGCTACACCTATAAGTAAAACACCCGCAAAAAAGATAAGCTCAAAATTGGTCAAATGGCCAGAAAATTTCAACTAGATATTCTGGAATTCTTTTTCTTTCAAAATTTTTTATGTAAGAACCATCAAACAAAATTTTACTTACAAAAATTCGGGAATTCTATCACGTCCTGTTCACATGGAAAACGATGATACTTTTGCAAGCTCTGGAGACTAGATGTGACATGCTAGCTAGCATGCTCAGGTCAGTAGCATCATCTGATTCAGTTGGTGGCGCAGCATTAGGTTGTTTTAACTTCAAGCATCGCAATACCTAGTTGAAGAGAGCTTCGATGGTATTGTCATCGTAGGAATGGATCATTCGAATCAACTCAAGAGTAACCTATTTCTTCTAGCATGACCCAGCAAGCCATTGCTGGCTTAAACCTGTCCGGACTTTTTACCCAATGTTGAGCCCGCCATTCTATTGAGAGGGACTCTTTCCAGAGAGTAGAAAAGCAAGAAGCCTAAAAGAGTCCTATTCCAGGCATGTTCCTGCCGTTGAGAGTTAAACAAGATAACTAGAAAAGTTGATCAGGAAATTAAAACTTATGCGGTGGGATTTTGGCGACGAATTATTCACAATCCAGCCGGTGGCGGAGTGCACTGGTTTGTTTTCACCTTTAAATGAACTAGTTTGCATTACAAAAACAAAACCAAACCATAAGAAAGAAGTATCATGAAACTTAGTCATTCTAGTCGTTGGAAGTTACTTTTGAATACATATAAAACACATAAATACATAATGACCGATGTAAGCAATAATACTTACTATACTTAATTTTTATCCCACTAGATGGGAATTGAAGATCTTCTGCCCCGACTTTAAGTCCACAGATAACAACATATCAGCCATGAGATAAGGGATGACAGATAGCTGCCAAGACCAGTGAACCTGAAATTCCACTTTCAGGTGGTTAATATCTGGGCCGGGCACTTTATTCATTCCTAACCTAAAATACAGTTCAAATATTGAACCAACTGCGTCATACTTAATTGCTTCTTTTAGAGTCTTGCATTACGTATATGTTGTTTCAAAATTGGCCGAATGTACTCATGGTAACCATCTGGCACAACGGTTTCATTTAAAGGATCCTTCCATGCTTCATCATAGAGTTTTTGATATACATTTCCATCATAGCAGCCAAGAATTGAGCCAAGGTAGTGATCAGTGTAGTTGAATGCATCAACCAGGGCAATAACACTTGGACGGACCTAAGATTAAAGGAGATCAGAACCAGTGGACACCAGTAGCCTTCCAAGCTGAGCACTGTATTAACTAAATCGAATTAATGAAACAAACCTGGGAATACAATAATCTGAGTTGTTCGTTTGCTAGTGCGCCTTGCTTGGGGCTAATGGAGCCAGTGGAGATGAAATCACCGAGATGTTTGTGTAAAAGATACAAAGCATATATATTACAGAGTGTCTCCAACTGTCGTTTCACTCCCTTTCCTGGTATGTCTTGTTGCAGTTTCTCAATGAACCTGAAAAAGAAGTTCTTAGAAAACTTTTGAGAAAACAAAAGAAGCAGCCAAGAATAAGTGGATCCCATGTATCGAAGTTCAACTTTTGCAGCCAATTCCTTAAAAATTGCCCCTGAAAATTAGGGATTAGAGTTTGGCTCCTTCCACCCACAAAATAAATCATTTCATAGGACCTTATGCAGAGCACCACAATAAGAAACCTCATTAAATATTAATTTCGTGCCCCCAACATTCTGAGTTAATAAGACTGGAGAGGCTTACTTGGAAACAATAATCAACTGACAATGAGCAACTGCAGCCTCAACTAAATCAGCTGAGAGTTCAGCAAAACCTGAAGAAAAACAAAAAGAATGTGGGAGAACATTAAACTTGTGGACTTCAACAACTTTAACACAGAGAGGCTACTGCACAACCTTTGCCTTATAGTATTGAACCTATTGTTCACGATATATCATAACAAAATGATGTTTATTAAAACTCAACCAAAATTTTTAAATTATATGACTCAGAGTATGCCAAATTTTATGGTAAGAATTGCAAGCATGACCATCTACTAGTCGAGCATGCAACAGTTATCTTGGTTGAAGAACATGACAAGAAAAATAACTGACAAAAGAGAATGCTTATTGCTCAATCAAGGTAGAAAGAATATACCCTCTTCTGGATTTGAAAATTTGCTAAGGCTTTTAGCACAGGCGACAGACATCCTAGCGGCCCTTGCTTCAAATGCCTCCAATATTACACTAGGCTTTAGCCAATCCTCAGCTGCAAGCCAACAGAAGGAATGAAATAATTATATTGTTATTTACCCAAACCGATATTAATTTGTCAACTAGTATGAACTGATGTATGATTAGCAACTTGAAGACTAGTCTATAGATTAAGGACCAGCCAACTCACTCAGACATATTGGGCAAACCCTAATTAATGTTTGTAAAAATGACAGTTTTCAATCTTCCAGAATGTGAAAATTCAAAAAGCAAATATAAGTTTGAAACAGGCTCAAGAGAGTAAAAAAAAAAATAAAACAGATACCCCTTTGAACTTCACAATTGCATTGCGTGAGGTGTTCTACTCGTCCCATGTAGGCTGTTGTCCCAACAGGGTTCTTCCCAGATCCCAGCTGGGAAACGGTCTTCATTAGAAACCTTGCAACCTACAGAAATGTTTCAGCTTACATTGTCAATGAATGGCACCCCATCATCATTAAAAACACATCTAAGGATTTTAGATTGGTTCTCTATTTTCAATTGTGATACTTCTTTCATGTTCTTTACTATTAGATTCATCCAATTATCATAAGATACCAAGAAACACCAGAAATACTAGCTAATAAGATATTGAAGTAAAAGATTCTCAAAACAGATAGCAAGACATATTACTCAGATTAAGTCTCCATTAGAACATTGGAATTCATTCCTGACCATCTAAAAGAACAAATGAAGATGATGAAAGGTGTTGATAACAAAAGTTACAATATTTCACATTTGACATACCTGTAAAAGCAGCACAATATTGTCTCCTTCATAAGTACAGGCGGGGATATAAACTGCAAATAACTCAGGTAGCCCACTGCTAGAAAGATAACCATGACCACCGCATAGTTTTCGGCATTCTTCAATCGCATCCTGCAAACATAGTTATTTTAGTCAAGCTAAAAGCATACAAAAAAAAAAAAACTAAAATGTTATTATTTTGTAATGAACGTCAATTTTTAAAAGCTAGGAAAGACCATTTATGCCATCAAAATGGTGATAGAGGCACTTTTATACAAAATAACTGGCCAACCAAAATATATTAAGCTACACTAATATTTGACAGAGTAGAAAAATAATCAATACATTTATGTGAAGGAATAGTGAAGATTAGCAATAGTGACATACTGCAGTTGCAGAAGTAGTAACAGATTTTAACCCTGCAGTACATGCATGAGCCTCAGGTAATGTGGAGAAATCATTGGCTTCCAATCTTTGGGTCACATCAGCGTATAACCATTTCAGCCATTCACCAACAAATTTGAAAGCATAGGCAGAAGCAAGCAAAGGAAAGAGTCTACTTTGCTGAGTTTTATAGTTAATCACCTGAAACAAAATAAATAAATTTAAAAGCATTACATGCATCAGCCTATACGAAATGTAAAATTGGTTCTGAAACTTCAGCAGGGGTAACTCAGATACTTTTCAACACAATTATTTGAAAGTTTCTACGGGAAAGAAAAAGCCATTAGAATTTAGAAGTGATCATAAAAGGTAGCTGTATACAACAATCTGTACTTGATATAGCATGTATATGTGCATAAGATCCAAAAAACAATAGTACCTGGGTCTCGGGACCACCATTCTGTGAACCAAATTGTCTACGAACAGCACTATACCTTGTTGCAATACAAACTGCCCTCGATAAAGCACGAGAAGCATCAGATACAATTGTTTGTCGGACATAGACCATAGTACCATAAACCAACTGGCGAGGAACATCAGATTGCATATATTTCCCTTCTCTTGTAACCTGAGAAACACTGAGAGAGGAAACAAACAAAAAAAGTAAACTTCAGAACAGTCAGCTTGTTTATCCAGGAAAATCACATTATAGGAGTGACATTTCAGCTCAGGTTATCACTTTTTGGCTCCCTTTTGGGTAGTTTTCTTCTATTGAGGAAAGAAATTTTATAAATTTTAGATTTCTGAGCAGAGTCTAAAACTTCTTTAGTGTTAAGTGAAGTAGCAGAAAATTTCCCAGCTTTGCCACTTCACTCAAGACCACTGCTCATTACGAGAATCATCCAAGAAAGACTTATTCAAAAGATATTTCCCACCATGCAATTTCCTCCACAAGATTGAATGGCTATATTAAATTCCCTCCACAAGATGGGCCGACCAGAAAAACATCAAATGACAGATGAAATATTAGCCTTCAGAAAAAGAAGCAGACAAGAGTGACAAAGACATAGAGAGGCTTGATTAGAGAACAAACCGCATTAGCATTTGGTTCCTTGGAATGCGCACATGATCAAATCTCAGAACACCATTGTCCATGCTGTTATATGCTCCACTTCCAAATTTCATTCCTACATCACCAACCGTTATGCCTGGAAGAGGTGAGTGATCATCCAAACTACGCAGCTGGACAATAAAACCTGGAAAAAGGGAATTTATGAATTAATATCTTAAATAACAGCTACATAAGTAAGTTTATACACTTGGCACTTACCATGCACTCCATGGTCTTGTCCATCTATTATAAGACGAGCATAAACCACAGCATGTGTGGATACTTTACCCAATCCACCAGGCCACCACTATTAGTAACAAAAACCACATTAGATAATGCTAAGTCAAGAAAATACAAGGAGATCAATATAAGAACACAACATATCACGAAGAACAAAAAGTACCTATAAGGAAACTACACATTGCAAATGAGAAAAAAGAGGAGAGAGGATTATACTTGAGGATGTATCAGACTAAAATCCATTGAGAATGACCATTGAAGCACCACTCATGATATATAGCTTAGTATGTATAATTAATCAATGCCAAAGAATGAATTAGTCAAAGAGTGTTAACCATTTTACTCACTTTGCTTGAAGTCAATGTGGGACTATGAATAACAAATTCATCAGTCTGAGGATCAAATTTTGCAGTAGTCTCAAGCCCTTGGACATTGGAGCCATGACCGAGTTCAGTTTGTGCATAGCATCCAATTATTTGCATCTTATATGCCATTGGCAGCCATTTTTGCTGCTGCTCCTCAGTTCCTTGCCCTTTAATAGCAGGTATAAACATTCCCTATCAAGAAATATACATTAGTAGGTTAAAACTAGGTTTGAATGATGAAGCATTTAAAGCCCAGAAATCAGCACAAAGAGATAATCATTTTATATTAAATTTGGTAAACTAGATTTGAATGATGAAGTTAACCAAGGTATGTTGCATTTTCCAAACACATTGATTAGCATAAAAGTGCAATATGCAGTACTTCCAAAGGTTAGAAATAGGAAAAGAAAAATAGAACTTACCCAGTGAAGATCAGTGTAAGCAGGCTGATCCACATAAAACCTTAATGTTTTGGCCTCTTCTTCTGTCATAGAAGATTTTAATATTAATCAGATATCTAAGGGAAAAATCAATTTAGAAAAAGAGAGACCCAGCTGAAAACAAACCAGAAAGACGAAGCTCAATTATCCGCTTCCATGCATGAGCAGCTTTTCTCAAAGTATCTTTAAACAAGTCCTTCCTACTTAGCATAGTTCTGTTATCCTTTCGAAAGACCTAGAGAAAATAGAAACAAGATTACTTAAATATGGAAGAATTGACATTAAAATGCCAAAATGAAAAGTGACTCTACTCTTTTAGGTCAGTGAAGGAGGGAAAAATTAGGAATATTGAATATCAGGACAGAAACTAAAAAAGAAAATAACAAGAAGTTCAATGGCAGAGAGCCAGTCCACCAGTTGAAAAGAACTCCGTAAATCATATCTTTGCTTTAGTTCACTTTTCAATTATGCTAACTCCTTGGAACTACCAAGCATCAGAAATCAACAATAAAAGTCTAAGCAGAACTGAAGGTAAATTATCAAATTTCCTCCATATTTCTTCTCCCTAGAATTTAACTTAAGACCTTACTCTTATATTCTTCAACACAGCTCAAGAGTTAATAGTCAAATGGCAAACAGAAACAAGAGAACCTCAAATTAAGATACAGATGAAAGTTATCCTAAGTCCAAGGATCAAAACAAGAAATCATTATTCTTTGTCCGTAGCTAAGCAGCTTAAGAACATCAAATTTCACGTTGTTTCAACATCCTGAATGATGATGCACATTTAACAGACAGAAATAGAATACTGAATTTAAGACATCAAACAAAAAATTGGATTTCTTCCTACATTTTTGTGAGAAACCAACAGTAAAACACATGTTGTTATAAGAGATTATTTTAAACAATATCTTTTCAAACCAATTAACAACAAGACGCCAAAATCCAAACTTTAGCTCCGTTCTTTTCCCACATGTTCTCGGGAACCAAACAATAAGAAACACCAAACAGAAAATTGGATTTCCTCCTACATTTTCGTGAGAAACAAACAGTAAAACACATGTTGATATAAGAGATTATTGTAAACAATATCTTTTCAAACCAATTAACAACAAGACCCCAAATTCCAAACTTTAGCTTCGTTCTTTTCCCACATGTTCTCGGGAACCAAACATAAAGAAACAACAAACAGAAAATTGGATTTCTTCCTACATTTTCGTGAGAAACAAACAGTAAAACAAATGTTATTACAAGGGATTATTTTAAACAATAGCTTTTCAAACTAATTAACAACAAGACGCCAAAGCCCAAACATTGGCTTCATTCTTTTCGGACATGTTCTCGGGAACCAAACAGAAAGTAAATTAGGTCAGAAATTAAACGAATCACTGGCAAAGAATAGTGAACCAATAATATATTTCTAGCATTAGAATTTCTGTCGAAATTAGAATTAGAAGTCCAGTACCTTACTATAATTTCCTCGAAACCAAACACAGAGGAAACCAAAAGATATTAATCTAAAGAAAACAAAAGAAAAATAAACGGATCATGCAACAATAAAAGCCCAGTAATTTAAAAAATAATAATAATAAATTCTTAAAACATAAAGCTTTGCTTTCATAAACCTTTCACCGACATATTTTAGGTAACAAGAAATCAAAGGAAAAAAAAAACATAAGAGAAACACTAAATCACCGGATCACTAGCGACGAGACGAGAAACTCGATCGGAGATTTCATACGCGTGACGAGAACCAGCCCAAACGATCTTCATCTCCTCCACATCGAACTCCGCCTTTCGCCTCTCCTCCGCGAGGTAATCCACTGCCTCCATTTTTTCTCGATTCGAGTCAAAAAAAAAAAAAAACAGAGAATTTGTATTTTTATTTTGGTTACGGACAAAAAAAGATGAAACAAAGAAACTGATCAAAAGCGCAAGAAAAATAGGAATAGATGAATTGGATATAAATACAGAAATATATAGAAATAAAAATCCTTCGCCTTTTTTTGGCTCGATATTACTTAATAAGATTATAGGAGTAGATATGGCTGAAATAATGTTGACGTTGCACATTTATCCTTGTCAGACATCTTTTTTTTATTTTCTTTTTTTTTTTTACTGACTTAAAAAAATTAAAAGGTAATCTATTCACACGTGAAAGTCAAAATTTTAATTAAAGAAAAGTATAATTTTTGACTAAATCTAAAAGCTGTTACTAAATTTAATAATTTTGACTAAGTCAAATTTTTAATTACAATTCCATTTTTTATAATGTATAAACCCTGAAATTTTATATAGTAAATTTATTTATTTATTTATTCCTTACTTTATTATACCTTTGCTGACATATTTAATGACCCAATTATTGGCTAGTTAGAATATTTCCATCTTTGTTTTCTTGGGATAAACATGTTATTCACCTGCTGTTTAAATAATAATAATAATAATAATAGTATCCTATATACATTGGTTAGGTGGTGAAATAACAAAATTTTTATTTAAATAAAAGTTAAAAGAAAAAAATTAAAAAAAATTAGGATGAATTGAAAACATGAAAGAGAAAAAAATGTAAATAACTTAAGTAGAGCAGATTACGATTATTTAGGAAGAAGAAAAAATAAACAAAAAAATTTTAATTTAAAATATATAAATTAAAATCTTATTTTGAAAAAAAAAATTAATATACTCTTGCTATTATATAAGTTTTTTTTTTTTTTATCAATTCACTCATTAAATTAATTTCCCGTTAACTTGTGATAACCAACTTATTAATTGCACCCAAATTTTGATAAATAAATGTAATGCCCAACCTAACCACCTCAACTGCCAATATTTCTATCGTAATTAGATTGAACAAAGGTCAGAGGAACAATTTACGAATACCCAAAATAACAAATGTAGTCAATTGTATGGAAGAGGAGAAAAAAATGGTCCACGAACACGACTCCAACACTATTTTAGTGAAAGGGCTTTAGCTTTTAAGTCAAGATTGGTAATTGTTTTCCAGGACTTCTTGTCCTTGAAAACACCAGCGATTGTTGACTGACATTTAGACGAGTTTCTATGTCAAATAAGAAATTTATACGTATAATAATTTTTTAATTATGTAAATATTAAAATATAAAGTTCAAGTTCAAGAATAAATTAAAGGTTAAAAAGAAAATACTGAGTTGTTATCAAGCCACTTGTGAATCTGCCGGCCAGTTTTTGCCCCGTAAACCTACGGCTTGTTTAGCTTAATAATTTAAAATATAATACTATAAAATAACATAAATTTAATATAAAAAATAAATATAAAAATAATATGAATTAAAATTTTAATAATAATTATATATAATTTTAATAAAATTAAATATATATTTTATATTTTTATATCGAACATAAATTTTAATATATAATTTTTATATAAAATATAATATAAATACAAAAATTTATATAAAATACCCAAACCCAGAAATTTCATAGACATGTGACAAAGGGACAACGAATGATAATGGATGGTTCATTTTAGGTGGGAGTGGGGGAAGCACAATTATGGGTTGTCTTGAAACCGATTCTATCCAAAGAATGAGAAGCATGGGCAGAGCAGGACTACAGTCCCTTAGGTATGAAAATGAACTAAATAAATGGGGAAGTTAGCCGCTGTACCATATATATAAAACATAATGGATCATCCATCTTCCAATTCATATTTCATCAATTTCATGTTAACGATTATAACCATTTTTGCTTTTGGCACTAATGAAAGTTTTCTTTTGACAAATAACAACCTTGACTAGCTTCAATGCTCTGTGCAGCAGTGGGTGAAACCCAAATTCTTCCGAGACCCGGTGCTCATTGAACAAAAGCTCCGTAAGTGGCAATATGGCATATCAGTTGGATCATCTAGAAATATAAGAAACGAGCTTGATCGCAGAATAGTCCTTGTGTCTGTCTGACTGAAACACTTTGTTAAGCAGTGGAGATCAAAAGCACGAATATAGACATGCCTCTCAAGAACTGAACCGGTGAAATTCTATCAAGTAGGTTATAAATGAGTATATGTCACAATGCACTCTGAGTTCGGCTGGAACATAAACCAAATTTTCTCATAACCCCAATACTCTCTGCTATTGTTGAACCAGCAGTCCCAACAAAACCAAGTGAAGCACAACTACAAACTGTTTCCTCTATATATAGGAGTACATCAGGTAATTTATCAGGAGAGCAATGCTTCTCCAGCTTGGCCACTCCATTCATGCTTGCAGGAGCAGATTCAAACCTCAGGCCATGTCTTGCAAGAGAAAGTTTCTTTGCCGTATTCGTCACCAATAGATCTTCTTCTCTCAGAAAATACAGCTTAAAATTCACTGAATCGCTAGCCAAATCACCCAAGTAAATATCAGTCCAATTACCTTGAGGGAGATCAGTCACCACAAAAATATGTATTGGTCGAGAACCTGCCTGTCTTAATGAATCTAATTTTTGTTTTAAACCCAAAAAAGTAGCTTTCCAGTGGTTCTTGAACTGCCCATCTAGCAGCCTAAGCTGTGCACAGAGAAAAGGAGCCTTTATGGTCTGAGCAGCAAACTGCTTTCCTGAGTTTATAATTTCAGGGACAAATGGAAGGAATTCAATCTTTTTAATTAAAGATTTTATCCTTGGATCTCCTGTTGCTTTTTGGATATCAATATAGAGCTCTGTACCTTTATATGAGGCTGTGAAAAGGCTTCCAAATGCCAGAACAGTGGCTGATGCAGCTTCACTACCAGGCCCAAGAGCCTTACATACATCTCTACGTCTTCTAACAAACGAAAATTTCTTTTTCTTCTTGAGTTGTTCATCAGGTTGGAATGAATCTAGTGCCCCATCCACTTCATCATTTTGATACGTCCAAACTGTTGTTCTACAATCTTCATCTACAGCAAACAAACATCTATCTATATTACCATCAATCCCAGATAGCAGAGAGCCACATTGCTTAAGGCTATCAACCAGAGACAATCGTGCATTCAATTCACTGGAGCAAGCCAAATCAATGTTCAAACCACACCACAATGACACAAAAACCCTGAAATCTATGGCCCGAACAAGTGAAGAGGACAGTAGTGAATGAATATCAATGATATCAGCCATGGAGACATACCTGCAACGAGAGGTAGAATGTATAACTGAAACATAACCTAGATGCTCCATGGAGTTAAAGCAATACTGAATTTGTTTAGTGACTGAAACTTCTTGCATTTAATCAGCAGCAGCATTGCCAAAAAGAACCTAAAATTTGTTTTCTTGAAATAACCTGAAATAATTTAGTGACTTACTTGTTCAATATTCATTAGAAATGAGAGGGAAATTAAAGGCCTATGTTCAGAAGTTTACAATTACAACGAAATTTTAACTTGAGAAAAACTATTTCTTTATGCTCAAAGTGACATGACAAGAACATGATAGAAAAAATAAATACAAAGATGATGTGATTTAAAGTTTTAATAATAACTATACATAGATTTAACAAAACAAGTAAAATATATTTTATATTTTTGTGTCGATAGTGACATGCAATTTTCTTATAAAATATGGCATAATACACGAATGTACCAAAAAAAAAATATAGAGACAAGATTCGAACGTACATCATTTTCTCTTGAAGTAAAGGATTTTTTTTTTTTATCAGCAATCAAATTTAACACATGTTGCCACCACAATGTAGAAGAAAACCAATAAAAGAAAAGCAATCTAAAGGGTAAAAATACTAAATCCCAGAATTCAAACATAGAAAATTCTACAAATTACTAGAGAAATTAATTGAAATGGAAATATAAACAAAGAAAGTGGGCAATACTCGGTTACCTCCCAGTTGTAATGAGCTTAATGACATGATCCCAAACGGAAACCCGGATCTCTTTAGGACTCTGAACCCTAAACTTGGGGCAGCTACCAAGAGCCACGGCATGGTGATCAAGGATCGGAGGGACAATCAAGGTACGGTTCAAAATACTAGCAATTAAAATTGCATTTTTGAACTCAGAAAGCTGGTTGCTAAACCCACTATGAGGCGCATACCACAAGAATTTCTCCCCCTGAATTTGAGTTTTGCAATGTGGGTATTGGAGGGATAGGGCTATGTTTATGGTTTTGGAAGAGGTTGAGAAGACGGATTTGGGAAAGGAAGTGGAAGTGAGGAAGAAGAAAAAGAGGAGAGAAAGGAGAAAGAGTGAGAAGAAAAAGAATGCATATCTGCGCAGTTGTTGCTGCTGTTGGGATTTGTTTCTGCTCCATCGTTTGGGAGAGGCAATGATTCTGTTGAGAATGAACATGTTTTTTTTTGGGTTTTGTAGGCGGTGGCCGATGGGTTTTTCGGCCGTTTTGATGATGTACTGCCTGAACTCTCGGAAATTGCTTGGTTTTTGCCTCTACGGGGTGGGCTTTGATGGGCCTTTAATTGCTACTTGATTGGGTGTGCTATCGATTTTTCAGTCTTGTGGGAATGAAGGGCCCTTCAGGTTTATCGATTTTCATAGTTGGGCTATCGTATATGCAAAACCGTAGGTCAAGTCCCAGAAGCGAGAAGAAAACTGGTAAAACCAGGTTACAGGGGAACTGCATGTGCAACGCCCAAGAGCTTGCCCTTCCATCATAACCAGTCTCCTTATCAACAACTTTGTCGAGAAATAAGACTACGATACCTCTTGTAACACCAGCAGAACTATTATCCATATCCATACTTTGGGTTCTTTCAATGTGTTGTGCATTATATGCAGGCAATTTTGTAGGTGATGTGATTCTTGAGCTGCAGGCGGGAGGGGATGGGAGAAGTAGACGAGGCCTTCCTTTAAAAAACAGAGGGACTGGAGGTAGTCGCAGAGCTCATCCTTCGTATCGAGCGAGAAATGGAAAGATAAGGACTGAGGTTGAAGAGCAAAGGAGAGAGGAAGAGCGTGTATTGGCCATGGAACATAGAGCAGGATGAGGGAACTTGGATTCCTAGTCAATTCCATCTGTGTTCTGATTGCTGAATGCATACTGTTGAGTGAGGAATAGAAGAAGAGTACTCGATTGTTGCACGACTTTGAGCTAGCGCGCAGCATTGCCAATATTAAGCAAATCATGACAAACACAAACGTTAGAAAGATTCAAATAATTGCTAACTAGATGCTACATCCTAAATCTAAGCATCGAATTAAGTTACTAAAAAACAGAAAAACAAACTTATTGAGTTGATCCCACAAAAGAAATATATAACTAAACCCAAACCAGACTGCACATTATTAGTATTCTATTAACAATAACATGTATTGCTCTCAAACCCTGAGCTAACCTAAGACATTAGTTTCAGATAAAGTTGGTCTTAAACCGCATGGATTGGGCTTCCACTTGAGCTCATGCTTGCATTACCAGAAGCATCATTGGCATGGAAAGCAGACTGCCTAGATGAACCATCAAGTTTTAATGAAAGAGAGGATGAGCCACCATCACCAATAGATTCTCCCAAACTCAATTTTGACATGCCCACCAGCTCATCAACATTGATCGGGCTCTTTGAATGTACTGCTTTTGGCTTGACCACTTCATGTGAGTCCTTCTGGGTGGGTTCTGTGTTATAACCCATCCAATATGGAAATGAAAATGGAAAGAATTGCGGGAAGTAAGAATATACTAATGGGTAACAGGGTTGCAAGCCCTCTGACTTTGGAGGAACAGTTTCCCCATCATTCGAGTTATTGGAATCCATTGATTCATCTTCTTCATCCAATGGAGGAGGAACATGCAACTGGTCATTGCTCTGTGTTTCAGCCAGTGGTTGATTTGCAGAGAATAAATCCTGTGATACCATCGGGGTGTCAACCAACTGCAAGAATGTGAAGAAGAAGATCTGTTA
The DNA here is from genome assembly GCF_002303985.1 of Durio zibethinus. Next base: position 1,370,067 of record NW_019167827.1, on the reverse strand, counting down.
AACTAGAAAAGGGGGCAAACGGGATGGATACACAATGTTTACCAGCAACGGATGCAATGCATCCATGAACATAAATCCACTGAAGAGTATCAATATGGAAATTGTAAGTAAATTGGTAAAAACCTATTATCCGTGAAAGAACTAAGCTAGAATACCTACCTACAGACACGCGCACGCACGCGCACGCACGCGCGCACACACACACACACACACCCCAAAAAGAAGTGGATTAAAATACGAACAACCGCAGCTTACCATTTTGATACAAGTACAAAACAAGGTATGGATGCTCAAAATAGTATTCTTTAGACAAAGTAAGTGACCTAATGGTAAATTCCAATGATAAAAAAGCAAAATTTTCACAGGCATGAACATAAATCTCAAGGGTATGTCCATCCTATTCATATCTACACTATTAATTTCTTAATGGTTAAAAGTAGTTAGAGGTTAAAGTAGTCAATCAAGAACTACAGAGTCAAATTTTTTATTAATAGAGGTAAGGCATGAAAATTGAGGTATCATTGTAGAGAGAAGGATATTAACTTCATCTGCTGCAATATCAAAGAGGCTGGAACGTCTTTTTCTCCTAGAAACATTGGACTGCCTGATGAAATATTTCTGAGCATGGCTAGCAACTTGAGTAGGAGTCCTTGATATAACATAATTGCGTGAGATTCCACGCCAATCACCTTTCCCAAGCTTCTGCAGACCAAGTAGAAACATCCTATGCTCCTCTTCCGTCCAAGGAACACCTGCAAAACAAATTATAACTCAATTCAGGAATTGCAGAAAGTACACCCTTGCTTACTACACTATTGCTTAGACAAATCATTGACTAGAAAATCGTCACCTCGCAATTACCATGCCATGTAAATTCTAGCATTATCCAGTGCCTTCTAGACTTCTCATATCCAATGTCTATGATCAATATTTTTGAGGATCATTCAAAACTAGAACCATGTAGACAACCACCAGGCACACAAAAAGAAACTACTGTATTACCTCCAAAACTCAGTGAGATCACATCTAATAATCATTCTTTTGGACAAACTTTAACTCAATAAATTTCACATCATAGCATAAATAATCAAAATTTTATTGGATTAATATCATTAACATCTCGGATCATACACATTCCTGTGCTTGTCTTGTCACATATCTTCACATATTCTACATCATTATTAAAGACAGTAAGCTATCTGATCCATTCAAGGTGTAATTCAACAAAAACCCACCTTGATGCAACCAAAAGAAAGATAACTATAAACTAAAATTCCAAATTACTCAATGAAAATAAAATTAATCCTTAAAAATGAAACCTTTTTTTCTTTCACGACTCGAAGAGGACCCTGGGACAAAATCCTCAGAAGCATAACCGTCGGCGTGATCCGGACCCTCACAGGGCGTACCCGACCCGTTCTCGTAATGCGCGCCAGAATTCAACCCGGAGTATTGGCTTAAGTTACCCATACTGGCGCTCTTCCGAATCGACCCGTCAGTCAACCGGACTCCGAAAAGCTTGACCCCTCGGTTGGGGCAAGTGCGGGAGTTGTGACCGTTGTGGCTGCAATGCGAGCAGCGACGCGCCATTTCTTAAGACCGGGCGGGTTCGTTTTGGATCAGATCAGAAGCTAAGGTAAAGAGATAGATATGAATCAGATCTCTGAGGATCCAGATCCGACGCGCATGTGAGTTAGGGCTTTACTATTGAAAAAAAAAAAACGGTTTTTATTGGGCTCTCCCTCTGGCTGTGTTAGCAGATGGGAGAGAGAGAAGGGAGACAGACAATATCCATGTATCATGTTTTTATTACATAGGAAGGAAATTATCTGGTGCTTCGCGGCGTTTACAGGGAGAGGTTAACATCTTGGATTTGTTGCCGTTGACTTGGTCAAAATTGGTGTGATATAATATGCGTGTGATGTGGGGAGTTGACGTCAACGATCAAACGAGTCCTTCGATTTTTAAAACAAAAATTTAGTCCATATACTTTATTTTTCTTCTTTTCCTTTTAACAATAAATTTAGTTCTACGTTGTTTCTCCATTTTTTTTAAATAAAAATTTATTTAAAATACTATTTGAATTATTAATTAAAAAAATCATCTACATAGAAAATTTTTTGTTTGATTTATTTTTGCCAATAAATATTTATTTTGATCAAAGAACAAGAAAAAAATGAAAAAATTTTTAAAAAATACTGTACAAATTTTAAGAAATATTACCATTTAATGGTGAATAGGAGAGGGAAATCATAATTAAGAAAGATTTGATCTGACACGTGTACGGTAGGGACTTTCTTCGGAAGAAAACGTAATCTTTGGTGTGGATAAAAAGGTTGGCAAGATCTATAACGACTGTAACGTGGGAATCTTGCACTTGCGACGTGTGGCATTTCTGGGTGTAAAATAGCTTTGTCCACGTTATCCAAAGCCACAAACTGGGCAGACATTTTCAATGGCCTCTTTTTTATTTTTAAAGAAAATTTTGTGGACCCCATCAAAACAAAAATCATTATAAGTAATCTTTTTGCGGGTCCATATTGTTAACGGACGGTTCTGATTTTTGGATCGAATTGATCGAGATCCAACGGACAAACTAATTTCATAATTACATATCACTGACAAAATAATAAATGAATGATATTTTTTTTCAATAAAAAAATGAAAATTTTTTTACAATAATAAGCAAGGGTAAAAGAAATTTCACATTATACTCAAAATTTCGTGCAGATGATGATGAAGAATATAAATTACGATTCGGTTAACATATGTTTACTGGTAATTAGTCAAAATATTTTTTTGCTTAATGCACTATTGTTACCAATTCAAAAAAAAAATAATACATTAATTATAAATTTATCTATCAATATTATCTTAATAAATACCACATTTTTAACATCTTTTCGTAAAAAGGGAAAAAAAAAAAGAAATAAAACAAAAGCATGACAAAGCAGTGTCCTATGTCCTTGTCTGCCTGTCTCCAAAGAGATGGGACGTACAAAAATCCTACCACCCGTCGAAAAAGGAGGACATCATTCAATGAATCCATGCGATCATCCACAGAAGTTGTACGGGATGATTCAATTTCAACCACAAACACGGTAAAACGTAGCTGCTGGGTTTTTCTATTTCCATGGTCAAGCACTGAAAATTCTAAAGCAGACTTTGATCAAACCAACGGTTTCAGACCCTTCATGGCAATTCCAAGGAAAATGCAACCCCAATATTTTCCAATGGAAACAAATTCACTGTATAATCATTTATGTATTTGTTTTTCTAACACCCTGACACGTATCTTTAGAGATCAATTGTTTAGATTTAATTCTTTTTTCATATGATCTTGAAAGTATTCTCTTTCAAAATTTTGTTTTCGACATGTTATCTATAAAAAATCGTACTTAGATCGAGTTATCATTCATATTCCATAACTATTAATGTAAGAGAGGGTATAGAACAAGCAATCTTTTTTCTACATGATGTTCATGTACCAATCTTATTCCATAAATTGTCATATTTCTTTCACAAGATGCTTAGAGCACATAGATCAAGCAAACTATAATATAAATATGGTGGCAAAGGGTACATAGAAAAAGCAAACCACAACTGCAAACTCCATCTGATTTGCTTGAAGATAAACTACAATCACTGTGAATCTGTGATTGCTACTGCATCATTATTATTAAGTCCTGCAGCTATGAAGTAATGATATTGTAGTGTATGCAACTTCTTTAGTAGCAGGGAGGTTTGACACAACTAAGTGTGGCTTTCAATCTGGGGAAATAGTTCATGACTTTCAGGAGAAACCAAAATTACATCTCTATAGCGTTCTTGCAGGTAGTGTAAGCTTCGGATAGGTGGAAATCTACATAAAAGAGTAAGAAGATGTTACATCCCATGTTGATGACATACATTTGTAATGAAAAATGGAAACATTCTTTTACTCAGATTAGATATGAAAAAGACTAAGCAAACTTGATTACTCGACTCGTAAATTCAATCATCAAAGCTAAGGTTCAAACCGATCAGTTTTATTTAGCAGTGGATATAAATGTAAAAGTAGAGTGTTCATGCCCAAAATTTGAAGAAAATTTTTCAAAATTTGAAGAAAATTTTTCAAAATTTTCCCCAAAACATATGTTTCTTAATTCCCTAATCACTCTACTCACTATCACTATCCAATATCCAGTCACAGCCCACGGCCAGCCAACAACCAACAAACACTCACTGCAACAAGTGGATACTTCTGACAAAATCCAGAATCCGCCATTGGATTTATTGACAGCTTGTTTTAAATATAAACAAAACCATATACATAGAGCTAGAGTGCTGGTTATATCTATACCTTGGGGGACAAGACTCACTGCAGCAACTTTCCAAGCATTCGACCATGCATTCTTTGCCGGGATTTATAAAAAATGCTACCTGAAATGTTACATTGAAAAAGTTGTCAAGATAGAGAAAGGCCTAATTGAGACCCTGTATACCTGAGGAAACTGATCATGAACATATAGTACCATCTTGATTTCAAGCTTTCATGCAGAAATTAAAAAGAATATTCGACAATTGTTTTTAACATGAACTTTTCATGAATGATACGCAAATGCAATGGTTATTTCAAACCACTTGAGACATTCTGACACAAGAAATGACAAAAAAATAAATAGGAAAAGAGAAATGTTTACAGAGTAGCGTTCTTCTCCTGTTGCCACCACTCTGTGCATTGTTGACCTACAAATAATAGATGGCTCAAATTAGATGGAGATAAACAAAAAGTGCCATTACAAAAAACATTGCACAAACCCTCCAAGATTCAAGATGACAGGCAACTGGATTACCGGAACAAACAATTAGTCCACCTCTCCATCATGTCCCCGATGTTAACGATGGATGCTCTGCTGATTCAGATCCAACGTTCAGATGCTGGATTTGACAAGATACAAATATGGGGTTTATTTCGTGAATTTACTCACCCACTTACGCTTGGCACATCCTCCCAAACCTGTGGTTCCTTGGATTTCTCCCTGCAAAACTGTCAGCACTAAGATGAAAACATGTTGGCGTTGAAATACAACATTTAAGGATTGCATATTATTAAACAAGGAACATGCCTGAAGCCCTGGAACGCCATCAGTCAGCAGAAGAGTGATCATTCCGTAATCCGAATGAGCAGAAGCACCATGTGTTTCTTCCTCAGAAGAGTCCACGGGTTCTAACATCAAAATAAGAGGCCCATTGTAATATTTTTATGGCTCTTCTGAACTTTTCATCATCAGTTTTCTATCTAAAGTTTTGTCCCAAAAAATTTAATTGATAAAAGAAATTGTAAGAGAAAATTTATTTTCTTGAGAGTAAACATTCACTCAATATTTTTATTTTATATTTGAGGTTGCCAAAATTTGAACCATGTTCGTTGAAACTAAGAGTCCAAAAGTTTTATTAAATATTTAGACATATAATGTCAAAAACTCATTAAAAATGAAAAAGAAAAAAGTTATAAGAAAACCCATAAAACCCAGAAACTATATTCACATCAGTAGATGACTTGAAACAAATATAAAGAAGACAATGAATGCCACTATACCTGGATAATGAAACAAGCCCATAAAAGACAGATGTTCATTAAATGCTCCCAATTTTTGAAAGAAATCCTCATCCAAGTTCAAAGCCAGGGCAATTAAAGAAATCAACTTAGTGCCAGCTGACCTGAGGCAGCAAATCTAGAACGTTAGTAAAACTTGCCGAGTCTTTTTTCATACTTCTGCCAGTAGAATAATGTACTAACGTCATATGGGCAGGACTATCTCATATAATTTTCAAAGCAATGTAAATCAGAACTTTAAAACTTACATGAGATTATTGAAATCATTGGTAGGTATCAAAGCTATAAAGTATAAAAGAACAACCCTCTATACTTTAATCATCATTTACCAAATTTTATTACCATCTGCAAACCATAAACGCTAGAATGTAAATCAACAGTAGAAACTCACAGCACTTTTTTATAGTAAGCCTCCATTGCGATTCTCCAAGATGGCAGTTCTTCTGAAATTCCCAAGCCAAAAAAACATTATTTATACAAGATAAAAAGGTGAGAACAAAGAATGAATCAAGAAATTTTGGATAATTATCAAAATGAAGTTCTTATGGTTCACAACTGCAACACATTAGCATCAAATGTAAACATAACAGCCTAATAATCAGAATGCACTCATAACTTTAAATACCTTCAAAAGGCCATTGATTCAGGTGATTTTCTGTTAATGGACCGACAATGAAGCTTTCCTTAGAGTCACCTGTTTACAATGAGTCAAAAGCAATCAATTGTTACCTCAAATTTCAATCTCTATTGGACTTAATTATATTAAACCAGTGCAAAAGAAAACAAACAGACTTCTTGTATATGCCATAATAGATTCTGCTTGATGGGTAGATCCAATTGATGTATTACATGATCCCTGTGATATAATAAAAAAATTTGAAGATTTAAAAGCAATGAAAATCTTGATTATAACAATCAAAGTTCACTTTTGGTTTGTCTATTCCTAGTCCCTAGTACTCACAGGCTCATTGCAATAAGTGCAGAAATGCCGACTTAAAAAGGAAGCAGATTACGACCCAGTGTAAAATACCTTTGTATTTTAAAAAAGGAAATGATAAAATCAAAACACCTTTGGCACTTGAAGAAGTATCAAATTTCTCTGCATACGACCCTCTGTAACCGCTGTGCTTCTTGACAGCCAATTTCATCTTCCCTTCTAGTGGGAGCAAGAAAAACTTCTTGCTAAGCTCAAAAACTTCATTACGCAATTCTTCCTCCACCCCATGATTCACAAGATAAAAGAAACCATGATCCAAACATGCCTGAGATACAATTTCCAAATTTACGCATTGAACCTTCACGATCACTCAAAAACATAACCTTTAAAGGAGAAAGATTCATAACAATAAACAATTCAACATAAAGTCATGTCAATGAACGTTGTTGTGAATGCTAAAAAACTCAAAGACGATATTTAAAGTGACATTACTAGCAGACTATTCTTGCAACAAAAAATAAATCAAGCAAATTGGTCCATTCACAGCAATGGACAGCTTAAAAACAGTAAGATTTACGGGTTTTTATCCTGTTTAGCATAAAAAAAATTGCCACCAATGAATGCAGTACGTTTAATCATACAAGAAGAAAGAACCAAAAGATTGAACATCAATATTAACATTCAAACATATAAACCTGACGGATAGAGTTGGCGGTGGAGAGGCGATCGGTTGAAGACAAGTCAATGATCGGAAGTTGAAGAGCTTGAGACATTTTTGTTGGTATATGCTGCAACTTTAGTTTGCTGAGTAGTGAGTTTTGAACCTGTTCCCTATTACTTACATACAGTCATTCGTGAGTCTGGTGGCGAGTTTGGTAAACTCAGAGACATTTTGGACCAACTTTTTTCGTTTAAAGTTTACAAAATTTGAGGAAAGCCATGCAGGAAATAGATGTACATCATGTTTAAGTGTCCTAAAATTCAGATTGTCCGAATCACAAAAACCAAGTGCTATAACATTATTTGAATCAAAATTTTAAGTACTTGTAAAGCCTACAGAAAATGAAGAAGCCAGAGTATCCTTCATGGAGTATCAATATGATCTTGTCTCAGATGGAAAATGGAGTTCATGCCCCTTTTGGGACGCAACTCTTATATGGTTTTTTTTTACAAAAATGGGTTTAGGAGCGTTTGGATGTTGGCCTATGCATGGGTGCATTTGAAAAACACATATTTCGGCAAGGTTTGACAGAATTACATACCGTTTAATGAACTTTTGTTTTAAAGCAATGGTGTCAATTGATGTGAGCACCTGTCTTAATTCTTTGTCGTTCCCTTACATGTATGTTTTTTCAGATTCTACCATGTAATGTCCCTTATTTTTATATGATAAGTGATGCCATCATTCATTAATACTTATCATAAGTCGTCAGGATTCTTTTGTATTGGTTATAGAGCATGTTATTTGGCTTATCATGTTTATTTTGTGGTAAAGTTCATAGCTAATTTGGCAAGTTTCAATTGCATTTCTTTCTTAAATGCCGTTGGTAACTTTCTCTCCCCTCCTCCTTTCCTAGTTATTGACTTAGTAACACTAAAATACCTATTAATAAACTGCTAGCTATAACAATTGTGAGGACTACAAGAGAAACATTCATTTTTATCCGATGGAGAGTTTAATTAGGTAAAAATAAATATTTAATGATTCGAAATAAAATATTTAAGATTTTATTAATTATAATAAAACATCAAAAATATAAATGATTATTAAATTTTTATTTGAATTTTTTTTCCTTTAACTAAAAAAAATTGGTCAACTAAATGCAAACATTTTAAATTTATAAAAAAATTGATAGATTAACATAATCCGATTGACTGATGCCCTTGATACTAATAAAGCATTATATTATAGTCATTACTTTCATATTATTTTGTTAGAGAGTTCAAATATTAATAATTTGTTACATTCATTTACTCAATTATCATAATTAATTTTTTCTAACGCTTAAATAATACACGTTTAATTGTCATATCATTTTTTTTTAAGAATTAATTCGTATTTTATCAAAGAAAGATTCACTTAATGTCCCGTTAAAGCATAATTTTAAAAGTAAGCATTAAATTTTTAAATTTTACGTAAATTTTTTTTTAATTATCAATTATTTTAGTCTAATTCATCATTTTTTATGTCATATATAAGATAAATAAGAGGATCAAATACGTAAAAACTTAAAGACTCAAAAGGATTCTTTCCATTTAAGCTTCTTATACACACTTTACCTCGTTATCTTCAAACTCTAAAATATTTCATTGACTTGAGTGTCGATGCACATCCATAAAACCAATTCCAACATCTTTTGACCTTGCTCTGTGACTATAAATTCAGGTCATTGCACCTTCAATCCTTTGCCAATTTTTTCCAGTTAAGACATCACAAAAATACCATTAACATGGTTGATCAAGCTTCCAAAAAATATTTAAATTTATTAATTTCAATTATTTTTTTCTATTTTTCTTGAAGACATAACTTTACAATAAACCTTTCGAAATCGCATGCGGGAAGGGATTTTCCATTGTAAGAATGTCATCTTAACACAAAAAAATTGTAAATTGAGCTATTAAAAATTAAAATTTTGATAATATAAGTAATAATTTAAGAAATTAGAAATTTGAGTTGAATGAATGAATTCATAAAAGAAAAAATCATATACTTTTGCTTTTGTTTCTAAAGTACTCTTTTCGACTTTTTTTTCTATTTTTTAAAAAATATCTTTAAATTATTTTTTATTTTTATTAATATTTTAAAAAATTATATTTTATATTTTTTATATTAAAAATCATAAAATTTTAAATTTTAATATTAAATATTACATATTTTAAAATTACTTTTTTTTTTAATTTTAATCTTTCCGTCTCATATTATTTGTTACATACTAATTTTTCAGAAATTTTAAAAAATTTTGATTTTAATATATTTAATATTAAAATTAAAATTTTATGATTTTTAATATTAAAAAGTAAAACAAATCATAAAAATAATTTTAAAATATAAATAATAAAAATATTAAATATTAAAAGAAATAAGACATAATTTTATAAGATACCATTAAAAAAATAAAAAAAAAAGCGATAAAAAGAGTTTAAAATTTAATAATTCTCAAATGATTCGAGACGGAAGTCGGTAGATTTATATAAATAAGAATGTGACCATACTTATCGTCAGTCATTTCGATTAAGCTTATGTCATTTCACATGGTAGCCATTGGTTGCTGGTTTTGTTCGAAATGGTGGTACTGTCAAGTCTACATCGTGGGCCAGAATATGCACATGTTAGCCACTTCCCAAGAGTTCGGCCTTTGAGTTCTTGGAAGCCCATCAGGTAATATTATTAATTATTGCATTGCAAGTTTTGACTACATTATCAATTTTGTAAAATTCATCAAAATTAAAACAATCTCTTAAAGATTGCCATTCTAACACCTGTCTAATATTTAAAATTTATTTTATCCTTAATTAATAATAATTTATATTATTATTTATTAAAATTTACCCTATTTTTTATGATTTGAAATTTTAAAAAATAACAAAAACAATTTTTAAATAATCATTAAAAAATTCACAACCGCCCTAAAAGAAAAAAAAACAAATCTAAAGATCTCTGGAAGAAGTTGACAAGATTCCCAAGAAATAAGATTCAGTGAAAAAGAACCAGCATGTGAAATTATATTAAGAGTGAGTGAGCATAGCTTGAAGGACAGAAAATAGTTCTTTGCTGTCATTCCCAAATTTCAACAAGCACTGTGATTCCATACATGACAATGGACCACAATGTACAATTTAAAAAAAAAAATTTCATTCATTCATTCTGGGTGAAAATGAAAGAACCTAATAGGGACAGAATTAGTGGTCAAACATAATCATAATACCAATCAGTTTGAGCTTTAACAGCAACAGTAAAAGCTACTGCATTGTAACAAAGATAATGCAATATTCCATGTCTTACAGTAGAGGTACAGCTTATGTCAAAGCTTGGGCATGCAGGTTAGAATAGAAATCCATTTAGTATTATACTGCAAAAGTCACTTTCCTAAGCAAGCTGGAAACGCACATACCAATATATATACCATAGTATACTTTAATGGCGATAGCATACAAATCATTAGACTAATCAATTTAATTAGGAGGCGTTGAGTGGCAGAGAAGTTACAGGTGCGAATGGTATTGGCAAAAGTTTATACAATTAATCTGAAATTTCTTTCGGCCAATAATATGTATGTTGCCTTGACAGCAGCAAAAAGGGGCATTTAGAGTCAACAAGCTTTGTAACAATAGATACAGCAATTACCAGTAAAGCCTCATCTGTGTGATCATCCAGAAGACAGAAAGTGAATGATTCAAGTAATGAATGCCTGCTTATACCAAAGGAGGCTGCAAAGTCATCCACGATATGTCTCCATTCTTCGTTAGGCCTAATCTAATGCCAATCAAACAGGTAATATAGAAACTGCATCTCGGTGAAGAAAATCAAAGAATTTGCAGAACTGAAAACATGTTCAATCAACAGAATAACCATAAATGAATATCACGTCAAAAAGAGAAGGATACAATTGCTTACTTTGCAACCACCAACTCGGAACTACCACGTAGAAAGAGGAATGTCCACAGCAGCTTGAAGACTTTCAAATGGATAAAATCCTGTCATTCCCTCTATTATAGACTGAAAAAGGGCAAGGCTCCGTTCTTCTGCAAAAATGCAAAATTTGACTCTTCTCCCATCTCCTGGTCATATGCCAGCTCCATGTCAAGATTTGCTAGAGCATCTTCAATGAAAAGAGAACCATCCTGTCTGGTGGAGTCGGCTGAGTCATCTACTGCTTCAGGCCATGCACGCATGGTTGCAGCTAATTGCCTTTCACGGACAAGATTACGCCAGGATGTGAAATTAGCATGACAAGACTTCACACGTTCCAAGAATCGGTGCCTTATACACCATATCATGATCAAAACGATGCTGACAATTTAGAACAAATATTGCCAGAAATTATTGATTATTGTGTGATTGGAAAAACGTGTATCAGCTATAAAGTCTACTCAGACACCTGTTCTTCATTTGTCCAGTGAAATGCTAAAATGAGTACTTTTATGAAACTGATGATACAATAATGTATAGTATTCAAAGACAAAAGGTGCACAGAGCAACATTGCCACCAGAAGCCACCAGAAGCTCAGATAAGGGCAACGATCAAATTAAAGTGATTAATTTCTCACAAATTCCAAACAACATATGTTTTTATTCTCTATTTAGTTGGTTTTCTAGATTGCAGGTTCCAAAACTTTGCGATAAACATATTGCTCTTAAAAGATGCTAAAATATAGTAAAACATTTGCTTAATCGAACCAAACCTGCTTGTCTTCAATAAACTCTCTAGAAGGTAGTGCAAGTTATGGAGTTGTGCCAAAAGACGACCCTTGAAAGACGACTCCAAAACTTCAAGTATGCTGGATAAGCCGGCCAGATGTATTGAAAACTTTAGAAGCCAACTTAACTTATTTTTCATCTCTTCTACCTCAACATAACCTGATAAAAACAATTAGGGAACACACAACACACATGGTATAGACAAAATACCAAAATAACATAGCTCTCAAAACATTTCACAAAATTTTAAAGGATCTATATCCCTTGAAGTTGTGTTGTGATGTTTTTAAATGTCCGCTTGACCCAATCCTTGAAAACCTTCTCATCCAGCAACAAAGCAGTGACAGCATCACTGGAAACAGCAGTTTCATCCATACATATATCAGTAACATCTGTTATTTTTCTGTTAAAGGAAACATGAATTTCCAACAAACAACCAAGGCAGCTGTATTTGGGGAGTATTATAAAAATGTAAACAAATCAATATGCCCTAAAAGTTTAAAACTTAACCAATAAAACAACAAAAGGACACTTAAAACTTGACCAAAAAACCAAAGAAACCAAGTTATTCTCCAAGGCTACATCAAAAAAAGAATAAAGCCGTTGAACATCAGCAGCAGTCAGTGAATTATCTCTATTTCTTTATCTTGAAATCTCTCATCCCATCTTCTGGAAATGAGGCCAGCATCTATGCACTCATCATAAGGCGAAGGCAAATTCTATTATTACCACTTTTTGTCAATGGGATCCCACAAATTGGACAAAGATCAGATCTTTGACTACATTCTGCACATAACGAGGCATGCCCACACGAGTTCAATGCATACCGTACATAAGGTCCACAGCTTCTTAAGTCTCTGGTTGCTCTACAGTAGTCAACTTTCGACTCATTGAATAACTCAATAAGATCATACTTGCCAAGTGTTCCAAAGCTCCCTGAAATTCAAATTAGAACCTACTAAAATTTCCTATAATATAAATCTCAGACAAGCTATACATAACAATCTACAAATTCAACTCAATCAAGCAAATGTGAACTTAATTGCTTAATATAGCAACATTATAAAGCAGCAAAAAATTTTAAAAATAATTGAAAAAAGTTGAACCCTAAGAAGCATAGAAAGCTAGGGTTTTTGCAGTTGGCAGTTAGGGAAGGGTACCTGAAGGCTAGGTTACTGAAATTGGGAGGCGGAGTTGGTGATCTAACGGTGCGACCGTTACTTGCGGCGCTTGAAAGGAAAATCGGACCGTTGGTTCCGGGTTTCTCCATGATGTTTCCAGTTTTATTGAATTAGAGATGGAAATGCCAATTTTGTGTTTCCGCAATCAGCGGATGAGAAAAATGGGTTGGGTCGGGTCGGGTCGGTCATGTAGTCCAAGCTCAGTAAATATATAAAAGGTAAAAACGTCATAACGAAAAATAAACCCCGGGTGATCCCACTTTTGTGTAAGTGACGTGACCTATGCAGCAAGGGAAATTCCTTCAACAAACGTAGTTGATAGTTTCTTCCCCTTCGGCTGCTTTCCTTTGCTCTGCCGCTTTCTCCTCCGCGCTCTCTCTCTGTCTCTCTCAATTTGGTAGCTTTAAAGAAGTGTCATCGTTTATGTATAATTGTTGTTTTTGTTGGTTTTCTTTTTATTGTTTTGATGGCAACTGCACCAATAAAGTCACAGCCTTTACACAACTTCAACTTCTCGTTTCTGAAATGGGGGACCCACGGAGGTGGTAGTTCTTCAACCACCACCGACCACCGCAGTTCTCCTGAATCTGATTCGGACCACGGACGTCTCCGTCCGACGCGTGTTGGGTCACGCTCCACCCGCATTCACCGCTTGTTCTTTCCTTCCCCGCCAAAACCCTTCAAACAAAGACACCGCGAAGAAGAAGGAGAACAAGAAGAAGAGGATCCGTTAAGGCCGCGAAAATATGAAGCTGAAGAAGAAGAGGATGAGACGGTGCAGAGACCGTGGAATTTGAGGCCAAGGAAGGTGGTGGTGGAGACGACGGCGGTAGTGACGTCGGTAGTGGAGAAGTTTACTGAAACTGCGGCGCCGAAGTCGATGAGATTAAGGGGTTTGGCTGAAACTGGAGGGGTTGGAGAAAAGAAAGAAAAAAATAAGTTTTGGATAGCTTTGTCAAGGGAAGAGATTGAAGAAGACATCTTTGTGATGACAGGATCAAGGCCCGCAAGAAGGCCCCAGAAAAGGTCAAAGAACATTCAGAAACAGCTTGATGTAAGAGCAAATCTTTCTGGGTTTTGTTTTTGATTTTCTGACAAACATTTAATCTGTTTCTTTTTTTGGGTGTCTAGAATGTTTTTCCTGGGTTATGGTTAGTTGGTACAACAGCTGATGCTTATCGTGTCGCTGATGCTCCTGTTAAGGTTCTTGTGCTTTATCTAAATATCCATGTAAACTTGTTTCTTTTAAGGATTTTTTAGCTGATAACTGAAATTTTCTTAATTTTTCTGCAGAAATAGATCTGCTTTTAGATGCTTGACAGATTACCAGATATAAAGGTTGTCTCTAAATTTCCTACTTTTGTGTGTTTTAAACTTTTAGTGTTGTTTTTACTTTTTTGGGGAGTTTTTCTCTGCAGCTGAAATAGTTTGTTAATGGTGTTTGCAGGGGATGTTTATGGTGTCAGTGAAGTAGGAAATTCGGGAAGCTCTGTAGGGTATGGGCCATATGGTACAGACCTCAATTTTTTTAGGTATATGAAAATATGATGTTTGTAAAGAAAAAAGAAAAGTATGAAAAAGATATTTAATTTCTTTAATGTTTTTATTTTGTGTTGTGCAAAGGAAACAGTAGGGATAAAGTTTTAGTGGGTTTAGAAATTGATGGTAGTCTTTTAAGACGTCAAATATGAACAGAAATATGTGTGAAATAGTGAGAATATCTTTCAAGGCTTTTCATTTCAATATGCTGAATGGTATTCTGATTCTGGGATTTGTTTTTTTTTAGCTTTGTAAATTTTCTAATCTGTTGATTGCTTATAATGTTTGACAGGCTTCCCTACATCGGTGGGGGGCAGAGTTTCAAGCTGTGTAGTTAATTTGCAATCCCTAATCCGATACTTGATTTATTATCGAAGGTACTTCGTTCTTCATCTGGAAGAGCTCTTCCTCTATCCATTTAAGCTTCATCAAGAGGAGCACCTGATAAGGTTTAAAATTGGTTGAATGCATTTTTTACTCTTGTTTTGATCACTTGATATAATATATTTGTAGCTGTATTCACTAAATTATCTGTTACAAAATTTAAGATCTTAGCATAGGGAATTTGTTTTAAAAAAAAAAAAAAATTGCTGTCTATGCATTTTTATTTTGCAAAATTTCATAGCAGTTCACAAGAATAATTCTGTATCTCACTTAACAATTTGCATGGCCAGAGTTTGAAGACTTTGTCAGCTTGTGCTTCATATGTAGGATCTTTTAGGTGCTTGTAAGACAATAACATCCCTGGTAATAATAATTGAGACTTGGGTTTTGTTACTCACTCAGTTCTCAATTGTCTGCCTTGAAAGTTAGAGTATGTAGGATTTCAAAACTTTTTATGGCAACTAGTTGGTACTTAATTTCTCAGGCACTTGTTTCAAATTAAGACTGTAGGAAGCTTATTATTATTATTATTATTATTATTATCCCTTTTTCTGAGTGCTTTTTTTTTTTTTGTTAATCTTGTATTCCTGGTTTATATCAGTTATCTTTCTTCTTATTGGTATTGAGCAGGTTTTTCTTTTCCCTCTTCTATAAATAATCAAATGGGATAACTTGGAACTGAGGATTTAATGTGACCTCCCCCCCTTCCCAAAAAAGAAAAAAGAATTTGTCTGATGAACCACTATTAAAAATGCCAATTTTACGTTTAGCAGGCTCGTTTTTTCTTGAAAATGCAGTTTTCGAAAGGTTTTGCTGCTTAACTGCTTGCTGAAGCATCGAGTAGTTTGTGCCTAACATGAGTGGGATTAGATTTTCCTAATCCATTAACATTCACCAGCCATTGTAAGATTTTAGTACCTTTTCTGTCTCTTAGTTTTGGCTCTGAATTGTTCTGTCAAACTTTTCTAGCCAAAGCAATGTAACTCTGTCATATACTTTTGCTTATTTTCCTTCAACTCTTTTTTATTGTGATTTCGTTACTAGAAACCTTTATTTGGCATATTATACTTAAATAAATTACAAGCTCAGTCTTTACTTGTTACCACAAATGTTATGAGTTACAAGGTCATGAAATGAACTCTCTTGTAAAAGACACTGCCTCTCATTTCTCAAACTTGGTAATAACAATAAACATGGTTCGAAACTGGTGCAAAACTGTCGTTGTGAAGATGCCTATCGGCCTTAAGTTTGAGCTGTCCAGAGCATGTTTCTGAAACTCCAAACTTGGGCTCTTCTTCTACGATTGAGCTCGTCCAAAAATCCTCGGTGCCCTACATATGATACATACGACTTCATCATAATTACTACTGTAATAATTCATGGTTATAAATATAGTTTTTAACATTAAATTACTAATATGCAAGCTTACAATTTTAGTTATAAAAGTATGCTAGGTATATTATAAAAGTGTGGATAACTTATAATTATAATTATTTTAGTCAAAAATACTATGTTATGTTATATAAAGGTTGAAAAAAGGGGTAAGATTTTAGGATTTAACACTTCCATTTCCTGACTTCACGAACAAAAATGCTACTATAACTATAACTAGATTATAATTCGTGTGGTGTATGAAATAATTTTATTTATTTAATATAAATATATATGTATACAAATTATTTTTTTAAATGATATTCAAATTTTTAAAACTCATAACATATATAAAATTTATATATCTTAACCTATCATTAAAAAATAAATTTTCTGAAAATAGCAAGTTATGTTTTTTTTTTTAATATTTTTGTTTACAATAATATTTATACATCTATAAGATTATTTCAAATAAAAATAAATTTTACATTTATTAAAAAAATAAAAATATATATTATTGAATGATAAATTAAATAATAAAAGAAGTATTAACATACTTTCACTTTAGTAATCTTGACTAAATTATTATATAAAATATGAAAAGTGTTAGAAAATATGTGAAAAAAGAAAAAATAAATTAAAAAAATATTTTTTTTCATAAGAATGAAACTATAATATTAAAAAAATACATCTTGAACAAAAGTCATAAAAAAAAAAAAAAAACAAATTGCAATAGTAATAGAATATACCTTGAAAAAAAGTTACTAAAAAAATAAAAAAAATTTAATGTATAACACGTTACATTTGTAGTCTTAAAAGTGTAAGAGAATTCTTTAGTAGCAATTAAGATTAGATAGATAATTTTTAAATTAATTTTTAAATTTTAAAATGGATATAATAAGTGATAAAGATAATATTAAATTTTTTTGCATTTATTTGAAATATAAATTTGATAATTATAGTTCAAATAAATATAATCATTTTGATAATCTTATTATGTAAAGATTTAAGATGAAATTTTTTTGAATTTTTAAAATCTTATATAAAGTTACTTAAATTTTTAATATTTTAAGTAAAATTTTTAAATAGATAAGTTTTTAAATCAAGATAAAAAAGATTATTGAAAGATTTGGATAAATTTAATCTTTATAATTTTTAAATATGTTTGAAAGATTTTGATAATTAAATAAGGTTATTTGGTAAACAATTAAGATTATTTATTAAAAAAATAAAATAAATATTTCATATTTTTAATTTTAGAAAATATATACTTAAATTGATTTGATTTTCAATTATAATTTGAATAATTTTAATATTTGAATAAATTTAAAATTATCTAATTTATAATTAAAAGAAACTATCTTATTCTTTTAAAAAATTATCTTATGTGTCATTTAAAAGAGTTGTCCATATAAGTACCCATGTGACAAATTTTTTTATATATGTTGTCATATAATATATATATATATATATATATATTAGATTCATATAAATATAAAAAAAAAATGACATAACTATAATTACAAAGGTAAGACAAAATAAGGTTTTTTTTTTTTTTTTACATAAGAGGCAACAACCAAGATGGGGTACAACTAAAGGACCTAATCCTTAAGCTTAAGCTTTAGCTTTGGTTTGTTTATTGAATAAATGGGAGTTCCTTACTTATTGTACACTTTATTATACATATTAAGCCGTCAAAAAGCATATGAATTTCTTCTATAATTGTGCTTTTCAAAACTGATGATACTCAGTGACTGTATATGACGCAAAAAGGGTTGGTAAATTTCACTTTCAGCATCTTCTTTTATAAACTCTGAAGTAAACAAATACAAAAGTCAAAAACTGTATGAGTTGTGTGTAGACAAGAAATGGATATTGTGGTCGAAAAGCTTTTTCATAGTTGGAAATGGTAAAGCCAGAATAATTATAGCATTTGAAATGGTTAAAACTCCTGTTGGTTTGGAACCCAAGTCAATGGCTTCTAATTAAATGTTCAAGATTGGGCCTCGCTTGGGCTTAACTTGAAACGTCGTCGATCCATTGTCATACAACACAAGCTAGGAATCGATTTCAATCTTAAAAAGTTGATTCGTACCTCAAATGGAGGGACAAAAAAAAAACCCCCGAGACGATATTGAAGCCCTAGAAGAAACTTTTAGAAATGGTTTTTCAGCCATCAAATCTCAAACACCTGAAGCATCCAAGGTCGATTTTAGCATAGGGGTTTTTTTTTTTTTGTTAAAAAAAATTTAAGATGAAGGGAGCTTTCTTTAATCTTGAATCGGGGTAAATCACAAGTTTCAACAACTTACATTGAATTTTCAAATTGTCCATTAAAAAAATTCCTAACAGTTGAATTCATGCTTTACCAATTCAATCAACTCTCATAGGCGATTTTGCATAGCTAGAGAGAGAAAAAAAAAAGAAAAAAGCACCTGCATGTGCATTGCAGGGTTTGATTTAAAAAATGTCCTTTTTAAGGTTAATGTCTTTCCATGCACCTGCATACTTCATTTCTCTCTGACATTTTTCTCCAAATATAAGGACTCCAATGCCCCCTCTACGCCGCACGGCAGCTGATCAAGAAAGCTACTAAAAAAAGAAACCGTAGTTGAGCATGTGCTTTCTTTCAAATGGACCTATATCAACTTGAAGGTCCATTGATGTTCGCAAAGATACCAAGATGGCAGCCATAGTTCAAGCTATTTGTCAAATTTGTTTGCAGTACTTTATGTCCTCACTGAAACAATATTTCAACTTCCAAATGTTCTTTAACATATTATTAGAGCCTCTTAAAATAAGGAGCTTTCTGAGTTGTGTTGAAAGTTAGAATTGAGATGTGACTTTGAACAATAAAGCTTCATGCCAGCTTAACACTGTGTTCCCAATGTTTAATACAACGTGTAGACCATGCATGTTCTCCCCCAAATTGAGCTTTCTTATTTTATTCCAATCCGTTCTCACTTAATAAAATATAATATAATAATATAAGATGATACAATATAAAAATAATGTAAAAATATATATTTGATATAAATTAAAATTTAAATAAAAATTATAATATATATTTTTCCATAAAATATCATATAAACATATGAATTATTATTATTATTATATTGAAGCAAATATTATTGTTGCTCCAAATCATCATACACATTATTTTATGAGGCAGGCTTTTGCATGGATGTCTAAAGGAAAATGGGGGAAATTATGAGGCAAACGATACAGTTTTGACCATCGACCGGAGACACAGCAAATGCGAGGTAAACTTTGACCGAAAGTGCACGTGTGAATAAACAAAGTGCTTTGCTGTCTGTGGGTTGCATGTAAAGTCGCGCGCCACGTAGAATCCACATGAGTTGTAATAATAGGTGCGCCACTGGCGGAGTAAACAAAAAGGTCAATACACTGGAACTGTCAAAACTTGTTAAATTACTCATTTATCCTTGTAATAAGGGATAAATTACAATTTAACTTTAATAATAAATTATATCACTAATATGTCTGTTTTTTATCTATCATTGATTCATTATGATTTGAAAGTAATGATGATTAATAATTAAATAGAAAGCTTATTAGATTGGTTTACAAATATATTTGAACCCACTTGCACGAGAATATCAACCAAAAACAATGTGCCATGAATTAGGGTTTGGTCCCTGAATTTGAGGTTTGACTAGACAATTCAATCCATAATCTCTTGTAATTTTAGCTAAGAACAAGCCGACTGTGTTTACGAAATGGCAGGTAAGCTACTTTAGCTTAAAAATAATAATTTCGTCAAATTTTGTTTGAGACAACCTAGGCAGCAGGTGGCAATAATTTTGTAAGAGCTTCTTTTATTAAATTAAATTTATATTTAATATGAAATTAGTATATAAATTTTATATATTATTAATGAATTAGATGATAATAATTTATTAATAATATAAATTAAATGATAATATTTCATTATTAAATAAATTTTTTTAAAATTTTTTTAATTTGTATGCATTTATTTTAAAATTTGATATTTACTAATTAATAAAATATTATCATTTAATTCACTTCACACACTTTCTTCAAAAAATAAACTTTTACAAAATTAAAATTTGATGAGTTTCAACGCTTGCAATTTTCGTTTCCACATATCTTTAAATTATAATTTTTTTGCACCAAAATAATTTCTTTCATAAAATAATTCAAAATCAAATAAAAAATATAACATTAGTTAATTATATCAGTCCATGCCACCAACATTAAATAAAAAAATTAATTAATTATATGAAATTTTATGTCTAATAAATTGCATGTGTCTTCAAAATAAACCACTCCTTTTCCTTTGTCCCACAAATCTTTATATATCTCTTCCCCTTACGTTTGATTAGACAATGCAATCGTCCTAAATATATAGAGATTTATATCGAAATTTCAGTTTTCCCTCAATGTATATTAATAATAAAAAAATTTTAAAAATGCGACATTTATTATGGATCAGGATTGAGGAAGAAAATGGAAGTTATCTTCTTTATCTCTTTTGAGCAATGGATGACAGAACCCCCCCAAGGAATGAGAGCCTTGCCTTTTAATTTATATCTTGATAATGACCAAACGGGGGTAACAAAAGATCAAACAACCGAAAGATTGGGATTCCATTTGATGAGGAAATGACAAACGGTTCGTCGTTATGTCGTTTTATTATAGGATTAAAATTAATCATAAAATCCAATTGTAACGTTATACGTCTCTCTTGTCATGTTGCTAAATGAAAAGAATTGTAAAGAAGTTGGTGACGGAACATAGATTTGAAATTCCAACCACATAACCACACAAAACAAATCATTGAACAATTAAACAATGGAACAATGCATTAAAAAGGACAAGATAACATTGTAATTAAATTTGTGATCTCAACTCAACTAGATTGACAACAACAACCCCTTTTGGGGGGGTCTTGTTCACATGAGAATCACATGGGAGTCCCCATTGATAAGATTGTTGAATAATGAAAATACCATTTATGGATGGTTTAGGCGTTTTTGATCATTTTGGTAACTTGGAGTGTTGTACACATCAAAACGAAAATGACTTGGATTTTTGGATATTTCACCTTTGATACCAAAAGATTTTCATATCTATATGAGTATGACAAGTTTAAGTATACTAAAACAAAATAATAAATTTGTCATAGTTCAATGTTTATCCAGAGTCATTCATTTCATTTTACTTAGTTGTCTTTCATGATCGTAAAAATAGGAGAAAGAAAATCTAATACAATTTTTCACCGATCATCCAATAGAAAAAAAACCAAATTGAAATAAATTAACCAATTGGAAATAAGTTTCTCTAATTTTTTTTATTTATTTGACACTTGTTATGGGTATGTTATATCTTTGCATTTATCCAACACAATGAAAAATAATGAATGCTCATGCAATAGAGTGAGAAATGTAAAAGGCAATTATTAGTAAAATAGAAAATACTAATGAATTTAAAATGAGAAAATGAAACCAAGGGTTAGCGACAAGGCAAAGATGGACCATTTCACGTGCATATCACATGGTGAAACAAGCCTCTATGTAGGGTTGTTTATTTTTCGATTAAAATCAAATTAATCAATCGATCTGAATTATTTTTATTAATTGATGGGTTATTTAATTAATTTTACTTAATTATCAAAAATAATTTTGAGATTATTTTAATTTTTATTAATTTAATTTGAAAGCCAATTTAATTGGATTAAAAAATTTTATATTCCAAAAAAAAAATTTAAGAGAGTCCTAAATCTAAAATAATAATAATAATAATAATAATAATAATAATAATAATAATAAAAAAAGGTTAAAAAAATTTAAAACAAAAATTTAATAATTATTAAGTTTATAATATTTTATTACAATCAATAAACCCATGAAGGGTATTCCGGCTAGTCTGTAGTAAATCATTATGGAAGGGACGCGTGGGGAGGTTTCACGCACTCACGTGGGGACATCCTCAACCGTCACCCAACATCATGTCGGGGCCTCGTCCTTTCTTCCTTCCTAGGTCCCACGTTCATTCATCACTATTGACCCAAATCACCCCCGCCCCCACAATATTTTCTCAGCCGTCAGATGTATTTGGAGGATCAGATGGAGGGTTTTGATTGTCTGATGTTGGGAGTACTAGATTTGGTGGCCAATCAAAAACCAAATGATAGTTTCCTTAAAACAGTATCCGCCAGTAATTAATATCGGGAAGGTCAGTTCACGGATTTTTTTTTTCTAATCACACTAATAATTATTTGTTTAAGAGAATCATTTTTAGTTAGATTTGAAGGGTTATGCTAATACCATATTTAACATTGATTATTTTCCCAATTTTCATTTTCATCGATGGCTTTTGTTGGATTTAATAAATTATGTATTTATATCATATAAAATATTAATAATTTATATATTTATATTTTATTTTATATAAAAATTATATATCATAATTCATGTCGACATAAAAATATTAAATATTTTTTTATTTTATTAAATTTATTTATAATTTTTATTAAAATTTTTAATCATATTATTTTTATATATTTTATTTATATTATTTTCATATAGTATTACCACGTCATATTTAAGATTATTAGATCTAATTTTTGTATATTGACATCCAAAACAATATCTCCATCTAAAAAAAAATTTGCAATAATATTCAACAAAAACAAAGAAAATATTTTAATCCTTTTAAATATGTCAACTCTCGCTATATTAAAAATTATGAACATCAATTAATAATTTTTCCTATTATAGTAAATGGTAATAATTTTCTTTTTTTTTTAATAAATTGATATTATCACTTAAATTTAGTTTTGAATTTTCAATTTAAATGAAAGAGTTTTTATTAAAGAATCATCAAAATTCAGTATAAATTTATGGTATTGGTTTAAGTTTAACCAGTGAGTGTGCAAATTATAACAAAAACAACTGATCATTTGTAGCATAAATATAGGCAAATGAAGGATCTAGGCATTCAAAGTCTATACTTATACTACAGGGCTAGAGCTAAGCTAGAATGAAGAAACTCCAAAATGCTAGCTAGCATTGATAGTTGTTATGTTCCTTATTGAAACATGACATGCATAAATTAAAAGTGAATGATATGTGGTCATTATTGAAACAAAGGTTAGGGGTGAGTGAGTTTTTTTTTCCCCTCTTGGAAAGCAATATTTGCCATTGATTGGATAGAGAGAAATTAACATGATTGTGCTCTTCCCTAGAGAAAGTGCTGGTCATTTTGTCTCAACCAATAAAATAAAGTCAAAAACAAATGATGATCCCATCTTACCATTCAACAATGGACCTCCTTTTCCTTCATTATAATACTTTGATTAAAGAGGTATAATTTTGGTGCTTATGAGATATAGTCCAACTGCATTACAACTTTAACACGACCAAATTCATAATAATAGCAGCGATTTTCCATTTGTCACCATTGTTGATTTTCATGGTAGCTAGCTAGTTGGTTGTCACGTTTTTAAAGTTAGCTGTCAGACAACCTTACCAAAATTCAAGAAAAAAAATATATATATATATATATATAATTTTTGTGGAGATCGTATATAATTTATAAAGTATTATTATTTTAATTTAAAAATTTTATGATTTTATTTTATAAAAAATATTTTATAAATTTAAATTTTTATGTATATATTATATTTTTATATATTTTAATATGTGATTAAAAAAATCAAATTTTCATATTAAAATTTAATATTTTTATCAAACCAACATAAAAGATATACAAAATTATAAAATTAAAATTATACCAAATATAAAATTAAAAAAATAATTTTATCAAAAAGATTTTTTCGACGACGTGAAGTTCTTTTAATAATTTTAAGATATGTTTAAATGAGTTGTGCCATGCATCACAACGAATTATTCAATGTATTCTCAATTGACCATTCTTTTTCACGCAATCATCCCCTCATGGCTTTGCAATTGATTTTTTTTTTTTATGTTTTATATTTGAAATAATAAAAAATTAAGTTTTAATCACCAATCCTTGGCCTTTTAAGGCATTCTATTATATGTTTGGAAAAAGGTTGATATGATTGATGGGATATGTAGTGTAGGAAGTGCTATTTTGATGGTGAAGTTGAGGAGAGCAGGAACCCAGACATTGAATGACACATTCCTAACCATGATCTAGATGCTCACCTTTCCCGTTCAACCCATGATGCAGCCGTAGGGAGAGAGAAATTTTAAACTACAATTAAGCAGCCTGTAATGATTAGCTCATGTATATGAGGGACTATTTGGTCATTTCGAATCATAGGGATACTGCTGGCTGGGGACCAAGTTGCATGAAACCTGGAGATAGCGATAGGCTCAAATTAACGGCTCCCAGGGAGGAATCCCAAGCCTGTGTCACGCAGCGTGGAGTTGAGGCTGCGGAGATCAAGCGGTGAGTGAGGGGAAGGTGGTATGCAGGCGGGAAGAGGGAGCGTGGAGGGAAGGGAAGGTGGGGGGGGAGTTTCAAATGATTACGAGGGATAGAGTTGTCGGGGCGTGGAGCGACAAAGTGACACGCACGACTATGGGCAGAAGGGGAATGGAGGGTGGGCAGCCCACAGGGCACGTGTCCCCAAGCAAGACATGTTGGTCCACGTGAGTTAGGAGAGGTTTTCCCTTCCACGCTTCCCCTTTCCCCTCATTTCTAGCGCCCCTTCCTCCCACGTGAAGTCCACTCCCCCTTGTCTCCTTTCTTTTTCCCGTTGGCTAAACGTCAATCAGCCAATTGAGCCAAGTCATTTTGTTACCAGCGAAATTTCAATTAAATTGCCTTTTCTCCACCTAGACTCCTATCGATGCACTTTTCCTTGCGTCATGATCACGCTTCATCTTCCCCGATACGATCAATCCAAGTCATCCGTTTTATCGAGCATGAATCTACGCTCCAAGATGCGCACCAGACAACATCAGAACAAAAAAAACAGAGGAATGAAAGTGTTTTTGTTGTAATAGAATAGGTAAACAAAGGGACGCTTTTGTCTAACGCCCCCTCGTGGTATTCGCATGGAGAGGTGGGATTCTGCAAAAGATAAGAGGCTGGCTTGGGTCCTACTTTGACAACCCCAAAAAAAAAAAAGTTTTTCTGTCTGGTTCCAAATCATCGTCATTCACTCATGATTTGATGGTTGTCCAAAGCATCAGTGGCATGGGTTCCCCAATTATATACAGCCCATTATAACATGGCCCCCACAAATGGGGTTGATCAGGACCGTTTATTGGGATGCCAGGTGGGATCCAGGTCGTTGGTTGAGAGGCATGAAGGGCGTTGAGATTGAGGTGTTCAGGTGGGCTCTGGCCCACCGGGTTTGAATGCAGAAGATTCAAGGTGACATGTATGATTTCTTTTCCTTGTCTTCCTGGTTGGGATTCGGATACAAACAATGAAAGCAAAACCTAATTGCCTTTTTTTTTTTTTTGAAAATTTTTTATTTTACTATTTATTTGATTAAAAAAAACATTATATATATAAATTTTTTTAAATTCATGATTTTAAATATTAACTTTAATAATATATCAATTAATTTAAAAAATAATCGACTAATTATAATTAGTTTTAGATTGATTAGGATCTGGCAAAAGTATTTGGTATTATTTATCACAGTAGAATGGTTTGGTTAATGGGTACTTATAAAAAGATTAGTTAAAATATTATTTTAGAAAAAATTTTAATGTATTATTTTTATTAGTTTTATCTAAAGATAATGTATTAATTGTAACATTATATTGTAAATTTTTTTCTTTAATAAACATTTATTAACATTTTTAATATTATAAGAGGGTGTTTAGTTCATAAAATCATAGATTTCAAAAGAAAGTATGATTTCTAAAAAAATATGATACTTGAGATTTTTGTCAATTTTTAGGGCATCTTGTGTTTATATTCATTTGTTTGGTTAGGGAGAATCCATATATATTAAATCTTAAATAATTATTATAATATATTTGGCATATACAATGGTAACTTAAATAATTTAATTTTTAATTAAAGGGATTATTCAATATATTTTTTATTATAAAACAATTTGAATAATCCTTATAAAAAATTGAATGAGATTATTTAAGGCATTTGTGATCAAAAACATCTTAAATATTCTTCCTTCAATTTTTTAAATGAAATTGTTTAAGGTGTTTTCTGTAAAAAAAAAAAAACCTTTAATAATTCCTTTTTTTTTTTAGATTATTTATGACATTTTTAGCTAAAAAAATACCTTGAATAATCATTTACAAAAAATTTAATGAGATTACTCAATACGTTTCTGACCAAAAACACTTTTAATAAACTCCTTCAATTTTTTAATGACTATTCAATGTGTTTTTGCTTAGAAAATGCTTTAAATAATCTCTTAAAAAAATTGAATAGGGTTAGTCAAAGTGTTTCTAACAAAAAACGTTTTGAATAATCCCTTTCAATTTTTATAAGAGGATTATTAAGCGTTTATGGTAAAAAAAACCTTCAATAATCCCTTCTAATTTTTTATGATGAGATTATTTAAGATTTTTTTTTCAAAAAATATTTTAAATAATCCCTTACAAAAAATTGAATAGATTTATTGAAGTTGTTTTTAATAAAAAATGCGTTGAATAATCATCAATAAAAAAATTAAAGGAGATTATTTAATGTATTTCCTCATAAAAATTGAAAATGATTATTGAAGTGTTTTTGGTCGAAACATCTTGAATAACCTCATTCAATTTTTTATAAGGGATTGTTTAATAAATTTTTTTTACAAAAAACGTTTTGAATAACCCAAAAAAATGATAGGAGATTATTTAAGTCATTTTTGGTTAGAAATGCCTTAAATAACTCCATTCAAATTTTTGTAAGGGATTATAAAATGTACTTTTAATTCCAAACGCCATATATAAACTAAATTTTTTGTCAATAAAAATATATACTTAACTTGCATTTATTTTCAGACATGCTTTTCAAAATGGTAACGGCTACTTTACAATTTTTTTATCTAGTCAAATTTAAAAATAATGGTACTTTTTTTTTTTTCGGAATCCTAAAATACCACAATGAGAAGTGAATTTTTAATTTTAAAATTTTGGATATTGTAAAAAATCTATCAATTTTTTTCGAAATCAGATTATCCTAAACTAAACGTTAAAATTAAATACCCAACAATAAAATTTCAAGAGATAATGTGTGAATTCTCTTGAATTAAATGCCCCTAATATTTTTTTAATATTCCCTTTTCATATTATTTTCTTGTTTTATTTTTAGGTTATTTTTATAGTAACTAAACTTAAAAAATTTGATACCCCAACAGAAGTTCTTTTTAATTTTCATAAACACTATGATATATATATATATATATATATATATATAGCAATATGATTCTATCAATTTGGTCATCTTAATTTGTTAATGTCAAAATTCAATTATGTTTGCAATATAAGTGTAGGAAGAAGAAAAGAATATGTAGGTTACTTATGTTTTTGTATTTAAAAATTACATATGGATTCTTATTTAGACTTGAGAAAATTTTATTAGTAATTGATTACCATGCAATTAAAGCATGATTTTAAATTTCCTAAATTTAAACTAGTCAAAGTCGTGAATCATGCATTGATGACGCATTATTTGTCAAAAAAAAAAAGCTGGTCATGAAAACGTGCCAAACGCCACTCCCTATTGGAATGTTGCATGAAATGGAAGTCAATTAATCCAAGTTTGGTTGTACAACAGTTAAGCAAACCCCACATCTTCTTATAGATTTTTAATAAAAAAGTTGCATTTTTAAAATAAAAAAAAATTATAGTTACTGAAATTTGAAATCTTAATTACATAAATTAAAAAACATTAACAGTTTTTTAAAAATTAAGTATGCAAAATCAAAACTAAATCTAGGTTAAAGTATAAATGATAGATAATAAAATAGAGTAAACTTTAAGAGTATAAATAATGTTTATATCAACTTATCATATATTATTTATTTGATCTCACTAAATTTCATGATTTTGTTTTAAAAACTACTTTATAAATTAAAAATAATATGATATTTTAAGATTAATTTTAATAAATAATTGATGTAACATTTATAATTTTTTAACAAATGATTATATAGTTTTTCATTCAAACGAAAGTTCAGTGTCTTTAGTGACATATTATTAATATCTTTAAATTTAATTTTAATATAAAATATCATGATCTACATCAATTTATAAAATATTATTTATTTTAAATATATTAAATTTTATAATTTTATCTTATAAAAATATATCATAAATTAAAAATAATATAAACTCTTATATATCAAATCCTATTCTACTCGACAGTTAATGTTTTACTAATGTATAAACAAAAGATAAAAGGTGGTAACTAAGCAAACGCCAAGCAAATTGTAGAAACTGTAGATAAAAAGAAGTTTGGCCATTTACCATGGTAGAGAAAGATATAAGAGAAAGAAGCAGAGGTAGGGCCTTACTTTGGGAGCAAAAGCCATGATTGTGATAATTGGCCTCCTGACAACAAGTCATGATTGAACTTAAACTCCACTCTCTCCTATCATATTCTCTGCTTTCTATATAATCACATGTTCCTTCCTATTACGTACCCATCAGCTTTCAACTCTTTCTCTCTCTCTCTCGCACTCTCAAAGCTCGTATCTTTTCTTCTTTCCTTCTTGTTCATATCAAAGAGTCTAAGCTACTATACGAGAAAAAGCTGTGTTTGGCAAAACTGAAAATAATGATGGTGGAAAAAGAAGATCTGGGTTTGAGTCTGAGCTTGAGTTTCCCTCAGAATCACCACCTAAATCTAAGGCCTTCTCTGGTTCCATCCTCTTTCTCTTCTCCTTCTGGTTTAACCCTTCAGAAACCCTCATGGAACGATGTCTCTGCTCTTTCAGGTATGTTTCTTGTGCCACTCTTTCCATGGGGCATCACCTTTCAGATCTCGTTTCTTTTTTTATCCCCTTTGCTTTCCCGAGAACCAAACGAAGCTTAAACGAATCAATTTCTTTTCCTTTTTTTTAATGCTTTAGTATCATTTTTTCCCTTTTAAATTCAACCCAACCAAAAAAACTTATTACTTTCTTTGTTGCTTTTTTCACTTGCACTTGTCTCATTTTCACATGCAACAGCCTCTAAAAATCCGCTACTTTTCTCTAGATCTCACCTCAAAAATCAGTTTTTTTTTTTTCTGCCTCGATATTCAGACAAAATTTCCAACCTTTTTATCTGAAAAGTGTGGTCTTTGCATGCAGATCCTAACTCAGAATCTTTCCGGGCCGAGACTAGATTATTTCTTAGAGGAATCGACGTGAACAGATTGCCATCAACTGTCGATTGTGAAGAAGAAGCTGGAGTTTCATCTCCAAACAGCACAATATCGAGTGTAAGTGGAAAAAGGAGTGAAAGAGACGGTGATGGAGATGAGATTGAGATTGAAAGAGCTTCTTCCCGTGGCATCAGTGACGAAGAAGATGGTGACACTTCAAGAAAAAAACTTCGACTTTCTAAAGATCAGTCTGCTATTCTTGAAGAAAGTTTTAAAGAACATAACACTCTCAACCCGGTAAGTAATTAAAAAAGAAACTTTAAGATGAAAATTACTGTTTGGTTGCCAAGAAAGGCGGAGGACAAGTCAAAATGGAAAATTTAGTCTAATGGGTCGTTGAGTTTGACGCGTTTGAGGCTATATTTTCTTAGCAACCAAACAGAAAATACTGGGAGGATATTTTGGTAATTGTACTGATAAACGGATGACTGTTACTACCTTTGCAGAGGCAAAAGTTGGCCTTGGCTAAGCAGCTGGGATTGCGACCCAGACAAGTAGAAGTGTGGTTCCAAAACAGAAGGGCAAGGTAAGAGATTTTCTGCCACTGTTTTTAAGGGCAACGTTTTAGAAATTTAATCCAGTGACAGTTATGTCCTTTTATTGTAACATTATTTACTAAATATGGGACTGTAATTCTTTTTGCAGGACCAAGCTGAAGCAAACTGAGGTTGACTGTGAGTTCCTTAAGAGATGCTGTGAGAATTTGACGGAGGAAAACAGGCGGTTGCATAAGGAAGTTCAGGAGCTGAGAGCACTGAAACTTTCCCCACAGTTCTACATGCAAATGACCCCACCTACCACCCTCACCATGTGCCCATCATGTGAGAGGGTGGCGGTCCCACCCAACGCATCATCCACCGTTGATCGACGGTCCCATCATATGGCCCAAACCCATCGCAGGTCCAACCCAATCAACGCTTGGGCCCCAGCTTCTCCCATCCCTCATGGGCCGTTCGATGCTCTTCGTCCTCAATCGTAATTCGGAACTCATGGACAAGGGCATTTTGGTCAATATGAAAGACACATGCGTACAGAGAACGGTGTCCCATGTTCAAAGGTTTCTTAGGTCTAAGATGTGGCGGTTAGAATGTTATTTGGTGGGTCTTCTTGTTTTGTATTCGTGGACCCATCTAATCTTTTTTTTTTTCTCAAGTAACATATATGCTGAGTAACCAATGTTTGTTTTTCAAGTAACAAGTAGATTGATTTTTCTTAAATAAGATTTTGATTTTAAATTTTATGAATAAAAAAAATAAATGTTAAAGATCTTGTCTCTTTTATAAAATTTGATTCGACTTAAATTTAAAATAATCAAAATTTAAAATGATTGTTACATACCGAGGTATCTCAAACAAAAATATATATACATACATACATATATATATATATATATATACTAAGTACATCTTTCTCCTTTAATTTGAAAGGTAGGGAAGATAACTTTGGGTGTAAAGTGAAATGCCTAATTATTAAATTAGGCTAGCTTTTAAGCCAAATCTTGTGATCCAAATTCCAATTCAGGTTAAAAGGAATCTCTTTTTCTTGTATTTTCCTTTTATCATTTAGAGTTTTGGGATTCTGTGGGGACAATTACGCCTGTTTTTGAGTTAATTGTGAACGTGGTCCTAATATTTTTCTTCTAAACATAAGTCTGAAAAAAAGAAAAGAAATGAGGTAGTCATGATTCATGATCATTACCAACCTTCGAAGCTCGAAAAGGTTTTGAAATGACAAACACAATGGTTTTGTTCTTCATCTGTTTTGGGTCAGCGGACATAGAAGTTTGAAACTATACATTCTTCTGATTATGGCAGACACAATAAAATCTGTTAGGTATCAGCGATTAATCCCCTGCTCCTGTAAATGCAGTGGATTATCCTAAAATATCTCCAGGTGCTAAAATACTGTTTACTTCTCTTTCCTGTTTTTGTCAAGTGACCAGAGGGAAAATCTCCCTGCAATAAAAAGACATCCTGTTTCTAGTCATATAAAAGCTTAGCCCTAAATGCAGTGGATTGTATGCTGGCAGACACATTCATTTTCCTTGATAGGTACTTAGTGGGCTTGAATCTGAAATATAGGGCGCAGGGGCACTAGATAATGTCTCAGTGTGGTTATAACTCATAAGAGTTGACATAATTGTAGATCGTTTTGATTCTCTCCTTGATTCAACAGAGATTTGAGTCCCCTTTGGAATGTGAATGCCCCAAGTTGAAGGAATTATTTGTCATCAATCCCTTTGTGACTATTGCTTTAGAATATGCCATAGAAATGGAATACATTTAATGGCTCTAGGAATTTGTATAGACAACCTTGTTCGAGAAAAGCAAGTTTGTGTGGGCACAAGGGTCTATGGAAGGTTGGAAACAACCATTGCATTGCAGAACTATAGACCTGAATATTCATTTTCACAAGAGCCTGTCCTGCAAGCAAAGCTCCATCAGGCATCAAGCACTTTGATTTACCCTGACCTATCCACAGGTGGGCTGTGAACCTTTTAGGGGATAACAGATCGTTCTTCAAGTTCCAAAGTTTTATGGATTTTTGAATTTCGGGTTGACAGGTCCATTTAGAAGGAAAGGAAACCCACTAAAGCAGAAGTGTTACTCACTTATAATGGTTCACTGAAATGCATTTGGGTCAATTCGGCATACTGTTCTAATGCTTAACCCTTAAACCCAAACTAAAAGTGGGCCAACTAGAATTTTCGGAAACCTTCTTTGATCGATTCCTGTTCTATCTAGGATGGTTCACAGGGCTCGGAGAGGGGTAGGGTTGTGCAGCATTGATGATAATCTGGTTTACTTCACATCAAACTTTGACTTTGAGCCGTAGCTAGAGGATCAGGCAAGGAATATATATTGCGCAGGCTTCGATCTTACAAGACTCCATTTCTTTTTGGTGGTGCAGTAATTTCCTGTTTGGCAGAGGCAGTTATGTTTTAACAGCGGGAAATGAGGAAAGCTGTAAAAGATATCCAAATAATATAAGCTTCCAATTTCTTCGCTTGAACTTTGAAAGAATATATCCTTTGCTTAGACTCGAGAACTAGTTGGGTATTATAATGGAAAGAGAAAAGAAAGAACTTCCAAGAGTATAGGTTGGTTGTCATACTGGTTGATGTGCATCAATCATCATCCAGCAGTATTAGTTTGCTCAATTTCATCAATTCTCAAAGTTCATTTTCAAAGTTTTTCACTCTGATGAAGTTAATGTGAATGTGCTAATTGCTAACTAGCAGATTTCTAACAGATTTGCGGTTCCAAAATTTTATGTGAATAACTGCTTCCGGTCAGGAGAAGTAATAAACCATGGAACTCGAAACATAAAAGTCTAGGAATTTTAATCACAAATCCATGCAACAGAAGCTAGTCGTAAATGAATTGTACTAAACTGCTTCAGGAGTGAGGCTTACGGTATGCAGTTAGGCACCAGGAGTGAGATGGCTGTTATTAGAGCGGATGGGAGAGGATAATGGAAACAGCTTCGAGGAAAATTTCTAATTGCCTTCTCAAGATTTCAAGGGTAAAGACCAAGTGCGGGCACTTGCAAGTGAACAAGACCCTGTCCTTTAAAAGTCAAAATATATTCTTCACACTTAATTGGTCTCTTTTAATCACTTCTTTTTTGGAGAAAAAAATTCTTTAGTGGATGTCATGATAAATTTCAATGTGGCATGACATACATAAAATGCTATATGTTCTGTGATCGTCAGTTGGTTGAGCAGCTGAAAAATCTGCATTAGGAGTAAGTCAAAAGCATTGCAAAAAAGACTATTTTCCCAATTCAGTTACAACAATGCAGGAGATAAAATAACCAACAAGTTGAAGAACAGAAACAATTCTTCAATGTAAACGGTTACACAAAGATAAAACCAAGACTATCTCTGTATACCATGACCTTAAATTCAAAAAGGCCTTTAATAAAGCAAGAAGCAGAAGAAAGGAAAAAAAAAAAATTACCCAATACAAATTCATCCTCTGAAAACTCTATGGCTTGATGTCTCTTCAACTTTACCTTGTAGAGTTTCTCTTCATCTGGCCACTCGATCTCTTTATAGAATCAATCCTCTGAAGCCTGATCTGCTCTCTTACTTTGGCTATGAACTCATCGGCCTTCTTATCCACATCAGACCCTCCATCTATGCCACTAGCTTCCTCGTTGTTTGGACTTCTTTCGAGGCTTGAAAGACAGGAAGTCTCACCAACTTCCTCATCTTCACTCTCCGAGTCATCATCAGTAGTTTCCACTACCAATTTTTTGACAAATTCTTGTTTCCTTCCCTGTGGAAATTCCATGAAAGTTGGCTTTGGCATAAAGCTGACACTTTCACGATTCAGCTTCTCAGTCCTGATCAATGATGTTTGATCAAACTTCACTGTCTTGCCATTGATCCCATTATCAATTTCACCCTCTGTCCTTGTTCCACTAAGCGAATCGCCTGGCCGAATCGTCCTTCTTGACTTTCCCTTGGACAAACCATAAATATAGTCCCTTTTTGTACCCATAAATGCGTCTCCTCTGCTTCCATTCAAGTCATTTGATTCCCTTCCAAAGTTCCAAGGCAAATCCTTATCAAAGGAAACCTCATCATCAGTCAAGGTAGAAATTGGTTTCAGTGATGATGATTTGTGAATCATTGGTGGGGGTGGAGGAGGTGGTGAGGGAGGAGACCTGTAAATGCTCTTTTTCCTCACTAAATCCTCTGCACTTTTGGCTTGTGTTTCCGTTGACAAAGAAGAGGAAGGAGATAACTTCTTTGGCGAAGATAGAGGTGGTGAATGGGACAACTTTGGTGAAGAAGACATGGAACTGGATCGAGTCAAACGAGTAGTTTGGGACCTAAATGATCGAGATTCAAGCCTATTGAATTCAGATTCAATATCTTCTTTCACTTCCATTCTTCCAGATCTTGAGCGCCATGGAATTGGTGAAGGAAGAGCAACATTATTCTCATTCAACTTCTTCTCCAAAGTATCTTGATACAATCTTCCCAATTCCCCATTTATACCTTTATTTGAAAACCTTTTGGAACTCAAACTAGAATTAGATATACTAGGAGAGCTAGAATTTGCACTATTTTCCCTACTGGTCTCAAGATTATTGGCGTCAAAAACACGCGATTTCAAGCTCCTAACAGGCAAAAGCAAAGGCTTTTCGGTGGTTCTAGTACTAGAGCTTCTCTGGTCATCAAGAACAGCCTGTTCTTTAGCTACAACAACAGGGGGTTCATTCCTATAACATTGGTTACTCCAAGTCTGGACCTTGCTTTCATCAGACCCGGATAAGTTTTCGGCTTCATCATCGAAAACCGATGACACCTGAAGGACTCTAGGCACGAAAGACTGTACATTATCAAACTTGGATTGGTTGTTATTGTTTTCTTTCTCTGTTTCATCATTTCGCCGGCTAAAAATCCCGTAAGAGACTGCTACGCCAACAAATAGAAGGTGCAGAAGCTCCCAGCTTCTGTTGAGTAGAGTTTGGTTGATGAATTCAGGCGCTTGTGAGGGAAAAGCTGGTATTATAACCAAGAAAATTATGACTATGAGAGATTTGAAAAGGAAACGTGTATAGTACTTACTCGGGTTTGCTTGGTTTTGTTCTTTTACTAGTTGCTGCTGTTTGATGTAGGAGTCTGTATCCGCCATTGAAGAAGAGAAAAAGAGAAGGATAGAAAAGAAAGGAGTGGAGTTTTTTGTTTTGATTGAGCTTTGTTCGTGCAAAAGAATATGGAGATGACGGTGATAAAAAGAAGACTTAGGGGACAAAAAAACAGTGGAGAAATAGGAAAGGCAGAGAGAGAGAGAGAGAGAGTGGAAGAGAGTTTGGCGGAGCAGTGAGCATATTTGAAGCTAAGAATTGGTTGCTTCGCCTTTCAAGTTTTTAACAGTTCTTCTAGCAAATAACATGAATAGCCCAGTACTTTTCTTTTCTTTTCTCCATTTTTCTTCTCTGCTTTTTAGGTGAAAGCTGGGCGGTTGGATTAATGCAGTTGGGCTGAAATGATGAGCAGCTAGATGCCCTATAGTTATGATTAACGAGTAGTGATCGTGTGATTCTAATTTTTGCAATGAGTTTTTACACAGTCTAGTTGTAAAAGAAAGACACGTGGATGTGGTTCTAATCCTGTCATTTCTTTTTTTTTTTTTTTTATATACGGAACCAAAAAGAAAAAGATTTTGAACTTGGTACTGTCAAATTATCGAGTCCTTAGAATTTAAAACTGTCGTTCATAATTTGCATTTTATCATCTTAAAATTTTTTAATTTAATCAGCAGAAATGAAATAAAATAATAAATTAAATATAAAAAATAATAATTTAATGTAATTTAATTAATTAACTTAGATAAAAAATAAAATTCATTAATTATAAAAAATTATAAATATATATCAAATCATCAATCTTATTTAACAATCAATACTCATAAGATACTTTCAATTTCTTTTAATCTTAAGGAGTATTCTCAATCTAAACAAACAAAAACTCAAATCCTTGTGCACTCTTTCAACATAACTAAATATATACCCATATATTCATATACATCATTCTTATGTAGACCATCTTAATCTTTTCTAATCTACTCACAAATAAACATATATACCTATAAGACGTAGAGCGTCAATATCTATAAGACGTAGAGTTCCAATACTTCTATGAGATATCTATCTCACAAAACCTTACAACTCTCTTATATTTTTTTCTCATACTTAACCTTGTAGATACTTCACCTATTTATAATCATACAAACTTGATTATTAAGAATCTTTTTTTTTTTTAGAATTCTTCTCTTGTAAGTCAAACTTACCTATTAAAGTTCTTCTTTCTCTTAAAATTTTTTTTTTGTAAATTTTTTTGTCCATCAAATAATATATGATAAATTTTAAACAAATCTTTTACGAATTTTAAGTAAATATTTTCAATAATCAGTTGCATTTTAGATGCCTTTTTGTACGTGACATTTTGCCGGCAGAACCGGCATTTCTCCAATGGGAGGCAAAAGTCAGAAGCTGAGGCTGATCAGTTGGTTGCTGAGGTGAAGATTTTGCTTGGTGACTCATGGTTCAAATGAAAAGGAGATGAGTTGAGGTGGAAATGCAATCTCAAATGGTTAAGATCAGACTTTGCATAATCTAAAACGGTTGCATTTGATAAATTTATCCACGCCTTTTTGTACTTTATATCAGCATTAGTTAAAAGCTGGAAACAAAGTATAATCCAGTGGTCCAGTAAGAGCTGGTACAACCTAAATCACACCCATAGAAAATAACTTGATGAAGTTTCTTCAAACTCATATTCTTGTGAACAGCCTTTCATGACTGGACAATATACTAAGAAATGCGTTGTCAATGTAGTAATTAAGCCATGGGAAAAGAGAAAAAAAAAGGACTCAGCCATGTATTTCAGAATATGAAAAATCAAGGGGGAAAAAACAAAGAAAAAAGAATCTGAGTGGGAAGATTATGGGAATTAGAAACGAGGCAGAGGGGCAAATGGGTTGCCTCTAGATTGCCAGGATTCTTCTTTTGGACTGCGTACGCTAACTTTTTGTGGAGGTCATGAAAAACCGAACTCAAGAATTAGAAAAACGAGTGTTTAAAATTCAGGAGAAGGGAATGTTTTTCTTAGTCTGTCTATGCTCATCACTCCATTCTTACATTCTATTCCTATATCTCTGAACCTGATATCATTAGATGCTCTTAAGGGCCACGCAGTGGCTTTGGATATACTTTAATTTAATAATCAAGACTTGAAGAGATCTTTCCAAGAGATTAACCAATGATTCTGTCCATATAACAGAACAACTCTAAGCACTTGGTTCAACCATTTTGTCGTTTCTTTGCTTTCATATTGTAGCTTTCTTGCATGTATTATTCTGTCAAGATTTTTGGCTGATCAGGGGAGAAGCTGAGTCATGTAGTTAGTGGAATTCTTTGTAATTTTGTAATTATAGATGGTTTTGTTTGATGGGGATGTTAGTGGTGGCAATGAAGGCATGCTTCTTGGAATATTCTGGCTCCTCTGAACTGAAGATATATAATATTATTTATTTTGACAGAAACGATGCTTCTGTCAAAATAAATTAGTTGACTCTTTTCCATACCATGTGAAGCATGAAAACAGTGACCAATTCTCGATACTTTTGCTGTAACTTTTTTTTTTT
Organism: Durio zibethinus; assembly: GCF_002303985.1. The sequence goes on along the minus strand of NW_019167827.1, from coordinate 1,332,158 downwards.
TCTGGCCAAAAAAAAGATAAAAATAAAGCATAAATCTCATCCAGTGCTATACAATCATGAACAAAATTCTACTTTTGATCAATATAAACAAATTGTTACTTTGAGAATAATCCATGCGTTGGTTGAGTCATGCACCAATCTTCCCGCATCCTTCAAAGGGTTTGAGCTGCACCCAACAGCCATGTGAAGAGAGCATGAAAGTGCTGCCCATGAATCCCATGTATGTTAAAGAACAGGCAGCTTTAAGCAAAGATTTAAGAGATGAAAAATCCTCATAATTAAGTACTGAAGAAGAAGGATGATAAGGCATCCATCCCTCTTTTCTCCGATTGGCCGAAAGTGAGTTATGTTGGAAAGATTTGTAGACAATGGATCTGATTCCCTATACCTTTTTTGGTCACAACAAACCAGTTTCTGTTTTGGGTTTCACTTTTTATTTGTCTTTTGTCCCATACATAGACAATAAAATTTTAAGAATGTAAAGAGTTTGTGCCGCTAATTTCTGCAATTTGGAAAGGTAATGTTAAACTATACATTTTGTCCTAATTTTCTAAACTTTCTGCCCCTACAATTTTGTCCAACTATGGTTTTCTATCCAGCATGAGCCTTGTGCCTAAGTTCATTATTATAAAACTCCTTTATCTTTTTCTCTTATGCCTCTTTTATTAAAAAAAAAAAGAAACAAATAACAACTTTTTTCTTCCAAAATAATCCCGTAATAAATGTTCATTAGTATTTTACATTATTCTTTTAAGTAAGATATTGATGATGTATATACTTGTAAAATTATTACTTAATTTCATTTTTTTAAAGTAAAATTCATATAAAATAAATGAGAAAGATTTGAATTTAAACTTATTAAATGATATTATTTAATGACAATTGTACGAAAAATTGAACTAAATTTTAAATTTATAACATGATACATTATTATTACCTTTTTTTGGTTGAGGAAATTTTTTAAAGGAGGCATTTTTGAACCATTCCTGAGTAATTTGCAATTCAAAAATTTTTAATTTCATACTTAAAATGTAGATAAAGAAAAAGGAAAAAAATCATTAAAAAGGTTAATGTTTTAGGCCTTTAGCTCTTGATCATGGAAAAAAAAAAGCAATTAATTTTGTGAAACATAAACAGTGTAGGACATAATCATAAATAAATAAATAAATAATCTAAAAAAAATGACAACTTCCGAAGCTGAAACAACTGCTAATCTACAAGAATATTACTACAACTATGATGCCTAGCAATGAGTTGACCCGGCAGTACTTGGCCGTGTTGGCACGAATCACATCATGCTCATTCTCGCCAAAACTCAGCCATCTTCATCCACAAGCAATTGTATTTAGGTAAGATTATGCCCCATTTTTTGTTCCAGAATTAGGGTTTAACCAACACCTACACTTCCAAAAACCCTAAGTTCCCCGTAAACCATGCCAAGTCTTTCACTCTCCCGCTTCATTTCACTCTCAATTTACCCAAAACCAATTAAAGTTTTCACTTTTCCATTCAGCACAGCCTCTTCTGCAGACAAATTCTTCACTCATTTACAGAAGAAACAAAGCAACTTAGAGAAAACCCTAGCTTTAGTCAATGCCAAACTGGACTCAAATTGTGTCTGTGAAGTGTTAGAAAGATGCTGCTCTGATAAATCTCATATGGGTCTGAGGTTTTTTATAATTGGCGGGTCTTCAATCAAATTATAGGCATAGTTCCTATATGTAGAGCAAAGCTTGTGAATTTTTGAAAATGAAGCAAAACCCACTTCTTGTTTTGGATGTTATTGAAGCTTACTAGGTGCAAAAGTGTTTGGTTATTGTTAAAACGTTTAAGGTTGTTTTAAATTTGTGTAGAGAAGCTAGGATTGCTTATGAGGCTCTGTTGCTATTGAGGAAAATGCCTGAATTTAATATACGTGCGGATACTACTGTTTATAATCTGGTTATTAGGTCGTTTTGTGAGAAAAGGGATATGGATATGGCAGATAAATTGATGAAAGAGATGGGCTTGATAGATCTTTATCCTGATATGATCACGTATTTGGCAATGATCAAGGGGCTCTGTACTGCTGGTAGATTGGAGGATGCTTGTGTTTTGCTTCATGTTATGAGGGGGCATGGGCATTTTCCAAATGCCGCGGCATATTCTGCGCTTCTTGAGGGGATTTGTAGGTATGGGAGTACGGACAAGGCGACAGAATTTTTGGGGGAGATGGAGAAAGAAGGTAGGAGTTGTACTTCAAATGTTATCACATATACATCCGTGATTCAAAGCTTTTGTGAGAAGGTTCAGACAATGGAGGCATTGAGAATTTTGGATAGAATGGGCTTGTGGGTGTGCTCCTAATCGTGTAACAGTTATTACGTTGATGAAGGGGCTTTACGCCGAGGGACATGTTGAAGAAGCTTATAAGTTGATTGATAAAATTGTTGCTGCATGTGGTGTTTCAAATGGTGATTGCTATAGTTCTCTTGTGGTGTCTTTGATTAGGATTAACAGACTTGATGAGTCAAGCTCTTTAAGAAGATGTTAGCAAGTGGGGCTAAACCTGATAGCATTGCATGTAGTATCATGATCAGGGAGATCTGTCGCGAGGGACAGGTGCTAGATGGTTTTTTCTTATATGACGAAATTGAACGGATGCAATACATATCTTCCATTGACTCTGATATCTATTCCATTCTTTTGGTTGGCCTTTGTCAGCAAAGCCATTCGGATGAAGCTGAAAAGCTTGCTAGGTCAATGCTTGAAACAGAAATTCGCTTGCAAGCTCCTTGTGTCGACAGAATTGTTGAACATCTGAAGGACTCTGGAGATAAGCAGCTAGTTACTCAGCTCAGTAGAATTGGAAGATTATATTATCAAACAACTGTTTGTATGCCCTGGAGGACCTTATTTTCTAGTAGAAAGGGACATTACTACGACCAAGGATTCATATCAAAATTAGGGTTATCAAAATCCACGTAAGTGAATACTCCAAAGAAAGAATGAACAAATTCTTTTCTGATTAGACATGGGCTGATACTCTTTCAAGGATACGCTTTAATCCCATGTTCTTGTCATTGTTTTATTGTTCAAAAACAATAGAAAAATGCAAATAAAAAACTACTTGTTTCAATTGTGCGTATACATACTTAATTTCTTCATTTTTATAATCGAAATTTTATATTTTTTCTTACATTCTTTTTCGAAATGAATGTTTTGTTGCCTTTTTACACTTTGTTTGATTTATTACATGTAATGGAATTTCAACAATCCTTGGTGTTTTTTTTTTTTTTTTCCCCTTTCCTTGTCAGTTAAAGTTCTGAAAATATAATTATATTTTTCAACCAATATCTTTAATACTCTTCTTATTAGAAAATTAAAAAAAATACTAGTATTAACAGTTTCTAAGCAAAATCACGTGTTTTTTTTTTTTAATTTTGAGGTAGTCAAGATTGTGATTTTTCACCGACAAATCCTAATAATTAATTTTTTTTTGTGGTAACTAAAATTAATCACTTGAAAAGATTATTAAATTATATAAAACCAACTAACCGTTTTCATATTTGTCGGCAATCACCGCAGCCGCTACCCCAATCTCAGTTCAACACGTGTCATCCATTCAGATTGGTCACGAACTCCCTCGAAATCATCCTCGTCACTATATTCTCCCTCACCCAGAAATAAATTTCTTACCTCTGTTTTTCGGTTTCAAAGTTTGTTAGAACAAAAAGCGGAGGAGTGGAACCCAGGCTATCCTCTCTTCACGATTTCCCACAAAAATTAAATAATTTTCAGGGTTAGAGTTTCCATACCATAAGATTATAGTTCCCGATCCCCAATTTCGATCAATCAATAACCTTTCGTCCAAGCCACATCGTCTTCGGCTTGTTCCCGCCGCCCGATCGACCCTTTTCCTTCGAAATATGGTGGTGATTTCATGTAGAAATCGTAACCGAGTGATCCCCAAATCAATTTCTGTCAACTTCATCTGTCGTTCCATTTCCGGTTCAAATTCCAAGCTTTAGGGTTTGTGTTTGAAAAGGAATGTAAAGATTTAAGTTTTTTGGGTATCTTTTTCAAATTGTGCAAATTGTTTAAATTGTGTGATTAGGGTTTTTTTTTTTTTTAATTTCGTGCATATCTGCTTTATTTGCGTTGAACTGTGGGCTATGTATATAGAGGAACTCAAGGGAGGGGACGGGATGGAGAGAGCTGGAGGAGAAAAAGAAAATAAGAGTTGTTATGGAAGTAGTGGGTTTTTGGGAATCGAAAGACGCGTTGTGGAATGGGATTCGAAAAGGGCATTGATAGGTGCAGGAGCTCGTGCACTGTTTTACCCGACCTTGCTTTACAATGTTGTTAGGAACAAGATTCAACCTGATTTCCGTTGGTGGGATAGAGTTGACGAGGTATATCTTCCGTGTATGTCTTTTGCATTTTAATTGATTGATGTTGTTGTTGACGAGTTTTTAGGGTTATATTGATGCTCTCTTGTTTTATTATATGATTTTAATTGGATTCTGTGTTTATTTTTATTATGTTTCCTATAAGTGCTTTTTAATTAAGCTTGCTTGGATATGCAGTGTGAATTTCTGTAATCGGGAATATGGTGCGTTTTAGATGATACATTTTGTTGTCTTTGTGTCTAGATTGTTCAGGTTATTAGCTATATTTCTGTTGGATACATGGGTGAATGCTTGTTTCTAAATACTGGCATTCACATCATCAGGCAATTTATTATTGCACATGTGTTTCTTTTGTGGTAATATTGTGAGGTATTGGCTTGGTTGATGTTTATGCTTGCCGGCATTAACATGAATTAGATGAGTATAGTATTATGTGGTCTTTAATTAATCAGGCTCATGTTGCTACTTTGAGTTCAAAATTTCTGTCAATTTTGATGTAAAAGTCTATTTTTTCCCCTTGTGGATGGATATGGTATTGCAGAGTGCTTGATGTCCCACTCACTCTCTTAGGATATTCTTTGCTTTTAACCTATCTTATATTTTTTTTATTCAATTAGTGGATCCATGTTCATGAAAGCTATGAGAGGCATGTTGTGGAGAATCTATCTTTAATCTGCCCTTCTTGCAATGCACTTTTGTTTTAATAGTTCAAAATTTTTTTCCCAGTTTATACTGTTAGGTGCTGTTCCATTCCCTACTGATGTTCCAAAGCTAAAGGAGATTGGTGTTCGTGGAGTGATCACACTAAATGAACCGTATGAGACGTTGGTTCCAACATCGCTTTATCAAGTATGCATTCTGTTGTAGTTCATACATTGTACATTTTCTCTCCTTTGCAAGACTTTGTATCTTTGTCTCACGTATGTTGTTTCTTTTTCCCCATTTTGTGATTTTTTAAACTGAAAATTTCCATTTATTTATGTAGTTAATCTTTTGGTGTTTAAAGTTATGTAGCTAGTAGCCAAAGTTGTTAATTTGCTTTCTTCAATATTGTGGTAGAATCATGGCATTAACCATTTGGTGATCCCTACAAGAGACTACTGCTTTGCACCATCGTTGACTTCAATATGCCAAGCTATCGATTTCATTCATCGTGAGTGTTCTTTGAGGGGTTTGGTTATTCTGCTCAAACTTGTCTGCCAATGACCTTTTTTCTTAAAAAAGATGAGACATTGTTCAAACGGTTCTCCAAACTTTTGTGTTTAATTTCCCTTGTTGCAATGTTTCCTGATATTCATTTTTTTTTTCTCTCAAGGAAATGCATCACGTGGGCAAACTACGTACGTCCACTGTAAAGCTGGTCGTGGCCGCAGCACAACCATTGTATTATGTTACCTGGTTAGTGCTATATAAAGAAGTGTAGATCATATTACTTATTGGTTTATAGATTCATTGATGTGAATTTTGATTTTACATAGGTACATTATAAGCAGATGACACCCGTTGCTGCATATGATTATGTGAGGTCAATCAGGCCAAGGGTGCTTTTAGCCTCTTCCCAATGGAAGGTATAATGTCTTGGGTCTCACTTTCAGCAATCAAGTTCAGGAATAAAATCCATACTTATTTGTGTTTTAATAGAAACCTGAATCTTTTGAAACAATGGATTTGATTTGCCTCTTTCTTTGTTACAATTGCAGGCTGTTCAGGAGTTCTACTATCTTAAAGTGAAGGTTGGTTTCAACAGCCACTGGGCAGATTTAATTTTCAAAACTTCGGACTTGGCACCTTCACGAGATCTTGTGGCTTTTGATGATGGTTCTGTGGTAGTGGTAACAGAAGCTGATCTTGATGGATATGACCGAAGTCTTGAATCAGTTGCCATGAGAAGTACAATATGGGCAGATCTAAGTGTAGTGTATCGAGTTAGAGTTGCTGGTCAGGCAGCACTGGCAAGAATCTCATGCTTGTGGCTACGCTGCCAAGCACACCAAAAGATTTCAGCACAGAAACTTGGTAGGGAGAGCAGCTGCCTGGGAGGTACCATTAGTGTGGACATCCATGTCTACTGAGAACTGCAAGCTACAAAACAAGAAATTGGAGGTCGTGTCTTTTTTTTTTTTTTACTTTTTATCCTTTCGTACATAAAATGCCAATAATGTTTGTTCTTCCGTTGTAAATTGAGTTGTTATTTCTCATGAATCAAAGATAACGGCATTACTGCTCAAGGATCAAGTGCATATATTTTCATATTATATGGGAAGTATTGCTCGTGACCTAACAAAGGGCTTGTCTGGGTTTGGGAATCACCCACTCGAAATGACTTCAATGCAGTGGTTTAGTTTCTGGACCATGCGTCTTGATTAGTTATCTACGTTTGAGCTGTGAGGTTTCAGTTAGGATAAACCATGTTTTATCTGCGTGCTAGTTACACACAAACAATCATGAAAATTACTACTAGCAAGGGGCGGTAATCTTGCCATTATGTTGTTAAATGATGTAAATTTATAATGCCAGTGCCAAGAATAAGGAGTCTCGAGCCTTAAAGATATGGCTAGTCTTCTTCAAGTCCAAGAATTCCCTAATAAAGATTTGGACAGACGGAGGCCAGTGGTAGGACAATGATCCATCAAGTATCAATTTGGATGATGCTTTGTCTCGCAACCAAGGCACCTCTTGTTTTCTCTTGCGGCTCGGCCTGATGTTGTGATGAGATCAATGCACTTTGGTGGCATACCCACTTTGAATGCTTTCCACCATTGATGCTTGATCCTTCAAGAAAGGTACAACATGCTTTTTCATGTCTCTTCTGGAAATTCCAAGATGACCTCGTGCGACACTAATGTAGTGGAGCCTTCTAGCATCATCTAAGGTCTTTAAACCAATCCAGTCTTCAGTGTAAAGCTTTGTCTGCATAGATAGTGATATTATTCGCATGTAAGGCAAACTAAGCTCGCAATTAAAGTAGAAAAAGTATGAGCAGATTGTAAAGCATTGATCTTGCCACAATTTTTGCTAGCCTTGATGAGTATAGGGTCATAAAATTTCAAATTCAAACATCACATTATTTTCAACTATGTCCAGGATTCTCTCTTCTTCCCCACTGTCAATCTCTTTTCTATTTTCTAATATATAAATCTTAATCATTAGAAGAAGAAGAGGTTGTCTTGTTTTTTTGAGAAGTTAAGCTTTGGTAGTGCAACAATGGTCATTGTTATAGGAGATGTGAATTAGAACATATATGCAGGGTATACAAATTATAAGAGCTTAGATGTGGATTATTTTCAACAATAACATACATGTAGCAAGATGAACGTTCGGAGAGGAGCGATTTGTAAGTATAAGAACAAAGAATATAGAAAAATTTCAATCATAAATTAAGAAAATGAACTTTTGCAGGGGAAATATTATACCTCTTGAGGACGAATCATGGATTTGAAGGCCCCATCTGGATAATATCCAAACCAAGAGATTTCCCTTGGTATCAAGACATTGTCATTCTCAAACTATTTGAGAGCAAGATCAACAGATAAATTTGCATATATTGAGAAAATTGCATACAAAATGTGAAAAAAAAAAAGAAGCTAGAAGACCAATCTAGGTTGGAAAAGCTAAAGGGGCATTCTTTTCAGCTCACCATGATAAGCACCAAGTTTTGCAAGCGAGTGAACCTTTCCTTATAAGTGGAATTCCTTTCATCAGGGAGTTCATTGTTAAGCTTTGGAAGAAATCTACATTTTCTCAAATAATGAAGTATATCCTGGAAATTAAAAGATGAAATTAAAATTTAGACCTAAGTGTGAAATTTTTATCTGTTAAAAACAAGATCTAAGCACAACTATTAAACATATAAGAGATTTTTGGATCGTGAGGCATCTGACTCCTGTATTATTTGATGAGTCATAGCTGTACAACCATTTCAACCAGTTAATAACTAGAGATCATGGAGTAAAAAAAATCCATACATTCCATCAAGTTTTCCAGGAAGCAGTGTATCCTACTCACATTTGGTAATTTTAGATAACCACTTGGAGCCAAATGGGCTGAAAAGCGCCAATCATGTACCTGAAATTAGTAACAATAAGAATATTCCTAGTTCTATTAATGTTTCAATGTTCCTCAAAAGCATGAATAGAAATTTGTAGCAAATTAAAAAGCCTTGAAGAGAGATGTATACTTGGATATAGTCGGTGTATATCTCTGACTTAATTAGCTTGTCTGCAATCAAGTACAGAAAACCAGACTGCAATAGCACAAAAATCACTTCAACAACAAACACTACAGCTCCTGATAGGATTAAATGAGTTTAAATTAGACAAAAACTGTTGTCTACAATGTCATTTTATCAATGCTTTAAATTATTCTGTGATACATTTAGTACAAGATAGATTCATGCCGAGAAATACTTTCCATGACATCATGATGCATTGCATATTGCTCAATGGCTTTCTATTGCATAGATAACATCGGAGATCCTCTAAGCTAGAAGTAGAAAGTAAGCACTTAAAAAAGGCAGTTGATTTTTTCTATCACGGAGTCAAATAAATCAGCCTTTTGGTTTGAACGAGTTAGGACCAAGATCCTTATTATTATCCCTTGATTTTAATGAAGAATCTTCATAATCAGCTCCTCAATCTTGTAATCATTCCTTGCAAGACTCAAGTTTTATTTTGGGGTAATGCTAGACTCAAGTTGAATGCAATAAATAATATTTATGGTTTGGCCATACTCAACTAGAGTTCTGTAAGATTCTCAGTTTGTTAGAATTGAGAATGAAATGACGTTGGACATGGAGCATTTCCCAGGTTTGGGGCTAGAAGCTATTAGTTTCTCACCCCAAGAAACAGCCTTCATAGATGCCAAATCTATTTTATTTGTTTCAAAGAGTAAATGGAAAGGTCTCAGTAGTACTTACACCACAAAGAGGAACTGAAGCAGTACCAGCATAAGGCCCTGCTAAAGAGATAAAATTCTTCACCTGTTTCATCATTCAGAGGCGTAAAAGTTGGACAAAAAAATCAATTCATATCATCATATGAAACACAATTCCTTGAATATTCAACATATAGTCCAGACTCCAGAGTCCCTGAATACAGAATAAATCTCAGCACTTAATAGGCAGAAAAAGGGAAGAGTGAAATAGTTCCAAAAAACAAGGGCATAATTAAGATTGGTTAGGTAACAAACAGATATAAAAGTGGTCTCAGATTACTCAAATGTGGCTGACCATTGAAATCATAATGATTTGGAAAAACAGATGTCAATAAAAAGCACAAAACAGACACAACAATTAAGTAAGTTATAATCTTTCCAAGTTCCTCAAACCTCCTTATATATTGCAGAAGCCTAGTTGATCATATTCTGCAGCAAGTAGGCAATCTTTTGAGAAAAAGATAAACCAAGAAGTTTTAGGTTAAAACTGGCTCTTACCTGAGGACCACCATCACAAAACTCTTCAACACCTCGACCTATCAAGTTACCCTGTTAAACCAAACAAATAAAGGATTGAGAATGACAGCAACATATGGAAGTTGCCTCAACATCAAACTACAGAATTTAAGCAATCCCATTACTTTAAATATAAATCACCTGGGAGAGACCAACTATGTTGTACCCCTTACTCAGTTCTTTCATTTGCTTCACCTGTTGGTAAGTCACTGAAGTTGTCAAAGGAACGATAAACTACAAAATCGAGAACAAAAATATGAAAACCAAGAACTACCCAGAAAGCTGTATCTCCTTCTCACAAACCACAGCTGTCTGGAAACAAGCAACAAAAGTCGTTACAGAAGAAACGAGACAATAATAAATGTCTCATCAAATGTGACGGTTAATAGATATTTCCATTTTGTAAAGTTTTACCTATTTTTCAAGAGGCATAAACCAGGAATCCCATGTCCCATCTCCAACTTCTCTGCATGATTTAAAGGAAAATATAATCAAATTGTGTAAAAAAAAAAAAAAGGAAAGCAAAAGAAAGAGAACTGAAGAAGAATACAAGCAATATCCTTTATAACCAGAAAATTTGGTAAGAAGTTCAGTGAACTGTTTGGCTCCACGATTGGAACACTGATCTCCAATCCCTGCCAAAAAGAAAAAAAAGCGGGAAAAATTTAAGCTTGATATAGAAACAGAGTGATTGAAAACGTAAAAGAGAAAAGAATTACCATGGAGAACAATGAAGGGAATGGAATGAGAAAACTGAGTGATTGTTAATACAAGAAAGGAAAAAAAGGCAGCGAATTTAGAGGGAGAAGCCATGAAACTGATTCTTTTTTGAGAGGAAAATTTCTTTTTTTTTTTTTTTTAATTTGGGATAAGGAAGGTTCGTTCCAGGAACTTTTGAAGGGAGATTTTTGTTGGAAGTTGGAAGAAAGATTGGAGCTTGGACGCTTGTAATTGGTAAAAATAAGACGAAAAACACGGAGGCATGAATCAGATGGGACTCGTTTATTGTCGGAAAGTTGGGACATCGTTTGCTTTTTTTGTTTTAGCTTGTGAACTTAGTTCCGGTGTGAACGAGTCTACCTTCTCTTTGACAGGAGCCCTAATTCCAATTACTACTACTGTGTTTCCTTCAAAATCGAAATTCCATACCATTTTACATCTGATTCATGAAATGGATGGAAGGTGTATCCAACTTATTTGTTCAGCTTGGAGGATCAAACTTTGTTTGCCGCAAGAGCTGGATCATGGATGAAATCATGGATGAAATCATGAATGAAAGAACAAAAATGCCACTTTGAATGAGGAAAGATGACGAATCCATTTCATTATTACTTTATTTTATCATCCAATAGTTCTAAAAACAATATTGAGACCAAAATATCAACCCAAAGAAACCATCTTCTCATATTCATATTTGTTGCTTACGCCATTACTTAGCTGAACCTTGATTCAACTGAGCTCTTATATTGGTGCATGTACCGTTAAACTTGAAGTGTTCAATTGTTCTTCTACTTGCTTACTCTCTGATACTATAGTTTTTTTTTTTTTTTTTGTTTTCCCTGAGAGAAAGAGGAAAGACCATAAGGCTGAACTCTTTGGGCGGCAAAAGTACAAAATATATTCCAACCTCCATTAAAAAGAACAGCATTGATACAACCCAAACGAGAGTGAATACCAGTCCAACCCCATACCTTTAGACCCATGAAACATAGCAGCATGGTTTTACATAACTAAAAGGCCCAACCCAGGTAAGTCCCACCTTCCAAAGCCCTGAACTAAATGCGGTACAGAACTTCTTTTTGACATTTTGTCCTACAATGGTCTCGAAACAAGACTGGAAGGACACAAAGATGGCTAAGTACTGGGCATCGATGGCTTTTCTATGGTAACGACTGGAGGACATATTGCAGTACCAGTTTGTCATGTTTGGCTAACTGGTTAAGACATGAGATAAGAGAAAACAACATTCCCTTCCATTTCATGTCAATCTTAGGCATTAAAAATGAGAATTAAGTATTTTTTTTACTAGTATTATTTTAGCCTAATTGTTAATCAACTAAACAGGAGAAGCTATTATATTTAGGAAAAGATATGGCCGCACACACACCGTCTCACCTTAATTTTAAGAGTATGTAATTGCTTATTGATTTTGCATTTTTTTTTCTGACTTGGCTTTGAAGTTGAGTGAATACTTGGCTTGGATTAGGGTTTAATAAATTATCCTAAAGGTATACAGCCAGCCTATCTGTCATGTTACTTTGAGAAAAGGAAACAACCTGAGCATCCAATTCCTGCTTTAAAGTGCATATAAAATGTGTAATACTCTGCCTATCATGTTGCTTTGGGAAAAGGAAAGAAACTGAGCATCCAATTGTTACTTTAAAAAGGAATTCTCAGAAGTTAGAATATTTAACATAGAGTAACTTTGGCGCTAAAAACCAACAGAAGGTACAAAAATCCTGGTACTTAGAACACAGCATAATTCATTTGGTTGAGAAACAACAATGCATATTTTATCATAAAACTACTGTCTTATAGATAGATAGATCTGCCAATGAACTCCAAACCCCATTATTTATGATTTATTCAATACAAATTACCTCTATTGCTATTAACAGTGGGCAGCAATTAGTCAGATTAACTAGAAAAACTTGAGTGGTACTACAATAATCTAAGTCGTTGTTCAAACACTATATTTCTCCTTTAAAACGTTTACCTGACACTGCCATAATCAAGACAGACTCAAGACCGGTTTGCAGACAGCCCTTCTGAAGGTGAAGCTTTAACTGAATTTTGGTTTTCGTTCGTCTTGTGTTTTAGCTCATAAATGTACAGGTAACGATCTTCCTGAAGTTTATCTAGTCCCCATGCTATTGGCTGTAGTTCGGCTTCAAGTACCTCTAACCTTGCTTGCAGCTTCTGAATTAATACTTTTAAAGACTCAACTTCTACCTTTAAGGGCTTTGCCTTCTCACTATGCTTTGCGATCTCTTCATCTAGCTTTGCAAGCATGGGGTCTGTTGCAGAATTCTCTTCATCTGTGGAAATGATTCTGCTGCTCGCGGTACTCTGGTCCTCTGCAATAGTTAAGAATGGTAACAGCTGACAAAAAACCAAATATTAATTAATTAAGACATCAGAAACTAGCCTTTAAAAATTACAGAAAATCCCAAAATGACTTGTTAACATAATTTCCGAGCCACTCTTAGACTTCTTCTAAGTTGTAGAACAAGTAATTCATCTAATCCCCATTCAAAAAATTTATACAAAAATTCATCACAGAGAAAGGAACCGGATGAGGCCAAGTTCCACTCAATATCGGGAGATCTTAGTCCAACAAATGCAACACAATACGCTTGCCAAAATTGAATCTGGGCTCAATTGGTTCATGTAACTAATCTCAAGAAATAATATCTAGCAGGTTTCAGCAAAATTAAATTTAGGCACAATATAAGAACAAAAACTTACCACAGAAATGACACAGCCCATTTCAGCAATAAATTTGCATGTTTCACAATAATAAACATCGTTTTCTTTGTCTCGTTTTTCCTCGCAAATGTCACAGTAGAACTCATCATCTAGATTGTAAGCGTCTTCAGGTGAATTCAGTTCATAATCAAAAGGAGATTTGGTAACAGTTAAAGGATGTATATGGCGTTTATAGTTTATTGTTTTTGGTACCGAAGGATGGCAATAAAGATGGATGCTAAAACGACATACCACGCATCGAAGGCAGAAGTTGTTGGCTTTCTTATGACAAATGTCGCAATAAATTCCATCTGTTTTATCAAAAAGAGTAAGGAGGTGTGGGTGAGGCCCATACTTAAAAGAGGGTGTGAGCTTAGCACAATCCTTATGAAGGGTGAATTCGCACTTTTTACAGCGATAGGCTAGCAGAGACCTGACATCTGATCCACATCCCGAGCAATAGTAATCATAATCATGCGATGGAAAGGGCGAGAGGATGAGAGGGTGTTGGGGATGAAAGGGATGATGGATCTCTTGTGGTAATTCAACAGCACATGATCTGTGAAAAAAGAAGTTGCATCTGCTACAACCAAAAGTATATGAAGGACCCGAACAAATTTCCCCACATGCTTTGCATCGAACTTCATTACTGCTGCCATCCATCTTTTCACGGAGTGCTAGTGGATGCTGGTGACTAAAATGTCGAATCAGCTTGGAACCTTCAGATTTTACCGTGGGAAGTAAGGCGCATTTGACATCTAGCTGGAAGCGACACCTTCCGCAGCTGAAGGTCAAGGCTGAGGCATGTTCATCACAACCCCCACAAGTGTAAGAGAATGGACTAGTGAGCAGAATGAGACGGCATGGGTGGAAGAAATGATTGATCTTTCGTGGGATGCTGGTCATGCAAGAGTTATGAAGGAAAAAATTGCATTGCTTGCAGCCATAAGCAGTTGCAGAAGCAGAGCACAGCTTTTGACATATGAAACAACAAACTTGATCCTCTTCCAGTTCCATGTTCTTCAGATGAACAAGTAGTGTTAAAGGATGCCAGTGAGTGAAGTGCTGAATAAGCTCCACACCTTCGGATTTCATGGTGGGCTGTAGGGCGCATTCAACATGCATATCAAAATTACATTCCTCACAACGATAGGTAGAACCAGCGCCAGGTTCGATGCACAAATTACACGTGTAGACAACAGGAAGTGGCAAAATCTTGAGGACAAGAGGGCATGGGTGCAAGAAATTTTCAATCTTGGGACGAAGCTTAGCACAGTGATCGTGAATGAAAAACTTACACTTGCTGCAACCGTATGTGGGGCCCGACAAGTGTTTCAGACATCGACTGCATGTAAGATCTTCGTTTCCCTTCTCGATGAATGACAGGGGATGTCTATGGAGGAAATGTTTAATAATATCCATATGATCTGATCTCTCTTTTTTTTTCTTTTTTTTTTTTGCAACAATGAATCCAAAGGTAAACACAAACGTTAGCCTTTTGGCCGCATATGATAGACACTCCTTAATTTAATCAGATAATGACAGAAAATGCCAAAACAAACCCCCAAAAAAAAGTAAAAAAATTAAGTAGCGGACGCAGAATATTTGTTTGAGCCTCAGAGAGTCAGAGTCAGAGTTCAAGGCTCCAAGCCCTGAAATGATACCTGTGGGAGCAAAATCTACTCACAATTTGTGCAGAATGAATGGAAATTTGGTGTAGAGGGAACGAGAGAAAACTGAGTTATACTGCTTACTACAGGTTAAGAGAAAGAGAATTAAGGCCCTCCTAAAATGAAAAAGAAGGGTGGGTGGATGGGGGATTCTTGGGATAAGGTAAGGATGGGATCATTAGCCCGTCTCCAATAGAATATGGAGCGAATGTGCTTCACAAGTCTTTTCCCATTCAAAGTTCGTTTCTTTCGTGTTGATTGCGCCACTCATGCTAGTGATGACTTCTCCAACACTTTAGGAATCGTCCTCGCTAAATATTGCACGGTGCTTATATGTTTTTCCTTCGGTTCCATCCTTCCAGGATTATGCAATCCTAACCCAGATGGAGATTTTCACACCCAAGTTGCGATCCTGATAAAAGTGGTGATATAGCTACTGAAATTCTTAAGAATCTGTGGTGCCAGAAGCCAAAAAGACGTTCTTCGTTATCTGCTGATATTATTACCACCTTGAACATGAACATGAGATTTGTTTTACCAGACCTGCAAAATGTATGGAAATGTTTTGCATAAAGTAACCAGAGTGGAGGTTGAATCAACCTGGCCCTCCATTGGAAGGATAAGAATCAAAACATTCAGAATAAGCAATTCCATGATTCCCCTTAAATTTTCTTTTTATGGTACTAAAATTTTATAATTTTTTAGTATCAAAAGCATCTAAGCAAAGGATTCTTCATTTGGATGGTATGCAAAATACTGGCAAAGCAGTATTACAGAAGCATTATGTTTAGTTGTGAAGGTAGGACAATCTAAGAATATCATCCTGGAAATTAAAGAAAAGACCAAGTTCGGTGAAAGAAGCAAGAGGAACTGGCTGGCTTTTTTACCGATCTTAGTGAATATTAAAGTAGTCGATCTTTTAGCTCCTTATCTTCGTGGAGGAAAAATCGGACTATTTGGGGGAGTTGGGGTAGGTAAAACAGTACACATTATAGAATTGATCAACAACATTGTCGAAGCTCATGTGGGTATATCCGTTTTTGGTAAGAGTAGTTGAATGTACTCGTAAAGAAAATGATCTTTACATGGAAATGAAAGAATTTGGAGTAATTAATGAACAAAATCTTGCGGAATCAAAAGTAGCTTTAGTCTACGATCAGATGAATGAACTGTCAGAAGCTCGTATGAGAGTTGGGTTGATTACCGTAACTATGGTGAAATATTTTTGAGATGTTAATAAACAAAACGTACTTCTATTTATAGACGATATCTTTTGCTCTGTCCAAGCGGGATCCAAAGTACCTGCCTTATCGAGTAGAGTGCCTTCCGCTGTGGGTTATCAACCCCCTTAGTATCAAAATAGGTTTTTTACAAGGAAGAATTACTTCTACCAAGGATGGATCGAATTCTTTGGATAGACACGATAGAAAACAAATATTTTAATAGAAAACCAAAGTCACTTTGTAATATATGTTATAATATATAAATACGTAGACTTATTATTAAAAAATAAATCGTTATTAATCTTTTATTTAAATACGATTGATGATTTATTTGAATTTATTTCATTTTAAAGAGATATTTTAAGCTTAATTTATATATATTTAAAAGATAGATTTATATCTATAAAATCATGACTAAGTATGAAAGTATGGTTATGTATGAGAAAATTATAATACCCTTACATCACCTACCCAAAGGATGGTGCCGTTATGATTTCATGTTATCCAAAAACTTAATAAAACTTACCAAGTAATTTAATATAAAAATTTATCCCTAAATTATTTCAATATATTAGTAATAATTCAAAAACATCCCATCATATTAGGAGTATTCAAAGAGATTATTTGTCATATTTTAAAGAGTATCCGTCGTCGGATTCATTTAATTTTTGTAAAAAAATTTTACTTGTGATAATTGACATTTTTGTGAGAATCTTAATATTAAAAATCTTTTTTAAATTCTTTAATATGTTGGTAACATTTAGAAAGAATTTCTCACCTAAAAATTTACATAAAGATTACTATTTATAACATTCTTAATGATTCCATCATTAGAGATTGAAAATCTATCTTTTTAAAAAACTTTTTTATTTCTAGAAATATTCTCCAATATATTTGTAAGATTTTTTGCAAGAAATTATCAGCCAATATGTTGTTAGGATTTTATGAAAAATTATTTATTTTTTAAAATTTAATTTTTATTTAAAAATAATAAAGTTTTTCAATATGTTAGTAAAATTTATTTTAAAAATCAAATTATTTTCTAATATATTGGTAAGGTTTTTTGTTTTATTAAAATAATTTATTAAAAATTCGAATCTTTTCAATATGTTGATAAGACTCTTTTTATTTAAACATTTATTTAAAGAAAATTTGAACATTTCAATATGTCTTTTTTTATTTTATTTAAAAAAATATTTTTTCCTCTTTTCTTCTTTTTTTTTTTAAATATTTACAAATAATTAAATACATAAATAGTCAAATAAATAAATAATATGATAAAATGCAAAAACAACTAGAACTTAAGAAAAAGACAAGTACAAAGTAACTACTAAAAATTAAGCCATAACTGATTCCAAAGCACATGGGTTTTTGCAATTGTATTTGCCCATTTTAATTTGCTAGTTGATGGAACTAGTTACGATTTAGGCTTTTTATTGGATTGGATCTTCAAATTGGGTCAATCTCCTTTTACTTTTCTTGCTTTTTCACCCTTTTATCTTTTTTTTTTTTTTGCTTTTCTACAAAATAGTTTATGGCTTTGTTAGCGTTCCTTACCTATGGTGATTGCCTTTCTTCCTAGTTTAAATGAAAATTAAATAGAAACCTAAATTATATATACCCGAAATAATAAAAAATTTTGTTGCCAAAACTTTTTGTTGAATGCCTCCCTTTTATGTTTATTCTCAACTACTTTTCCTAGCACAGAACTCTCAAAAGAACATCCTACATATCTAAACTCAAAACACTAGAAAAGACTATAAAAAAACTCCTAATTTTTTTACTTTTTTTTTACTCTTTCTCTCTATTTTTTTGCTTGATTCTTTATTGTTTTTAATTGATCCTAATGAAGTTTTTTATAGGTCTATAATCTCAATTACAATAGGAAAATAAGTGTTCTTGGTTTGAATCTCCTAATTAATTTCAATCTTGGATTTTTAATTCAAATCCACATTTCAAACCAATTCCCTTTTTATAGTCATTTTTCAATTAAAACAATTTTAATTCAACAACCCGATTAGAATTAAACCCTCTTCAAGTTTTAGTAAAACAATTTTTCTCTCTTTTTAAAAATAATTATAATAACTCTAAACTGAATACAATACCAAAAATAAATAAAAAAAATCAAATCATAATCTTAAAATATAAATTGACCATGAATTAAATAAGGTGTTTAGAATTGCCCTTCTTTGCGCATTTTTTGTGAAATAAGAATTGTGCAAAGATATAAATAAACATTACATCTGGATTTGATACAAAGGAAAAATTTAGAGATTCTTAAACAATAAATATTTGCGATTCGCAACTAAAAATTTAAACATTCGCAATTTGAAATTCTAGAATCCTTAACTTGAAATTCAAAAGTTCACGATTAAATTCAAAGATTCTTAATTTGAATATAAAGTCTTGCAAAACATTCAAGGTTCTCCCAAAAGTTCAAAGATTCATAAATAAATTGAATTCAAAGATTTACAAAAGTTCAAAGTTCGCAAAAGATTCAAGATTTTAAAAAATTCAAGATTTACAAAAGTGTAAAGATTTGCAAGAGATTTCAGATTTGCAAGTGATTCAAGATTGACAAAACATTTTCAAAAATTCACAAAATATTCAAGATTCACAAAAATTCAAGATTTACAAGAGATTTAAAGATTCATAAGTGATTTAAGATTCACAAATATTTAAAAATTCACAAAAGTTCAAAGATTCACAAATTTCAAGATTTACAAGTGATTCATGATTTGCAAAAATTTAAGATTTTAAAGATTCATAAGTGATTCAAAGATTCACAATTAAAACTTTCAAAGATTCAAACCAATATTAAGGTTCTCGTTCAAAAATCTTAGAAATTCACATCTAAGATTCAAAAGGGCATTTAAATTTTTTTAAAAATTCTCATCAAAGAAAATTCACATTTAAAAAAAGGTTAATAGTTTTAAAATCTTATCCTAATAAAATCTTACAGACAAAGAATTAACAACTTTGAAAAATATAAAAAAAAATGCTTTTCTTATCAGAGGCTCAATAATTTTTAAAATATAAAAAAAACATTTTTATTTGAAAGAGATCAATGGTTCATTCAAATATTCAAATCGAGGATTCGAGATTCTTATTGAAAGGTTCTTGAGATTTACATAAATTTCAAGATTTGCATCATAGATTCAAAGATTCACATTTGAAAATCTTAAAGATTAACATCCAAGATTCAAATATTCTTAATTGAAAAATTCAAATCTAAAATTCAATCTCTCAAGGATTCGCATAAGAGATTCTCACCTTGAAATAAAAAACCTCTTCAAATAAAGGCTATGAAACTTTAAAAATTGAAAAAGCTCATTAACCAATGTTTACCAACTCTTTTCAAAATCATTTTCTTCATCCAAAGGTTTCAAACTTTATCCTTTGCAAAGTTTTCCTCATACAAGGATTAAAACATCATCAAAAGGCTTTATTTTTGCAAAATATTTCCTCAATTGAAGATTATTACCTTACTTATTTTTCCAAAAATTTTTTATCAGAAATCAAAATTTTATCTTCGAAAATTAATTTCCATTGAGGATTAAAATCTCATCTTTAGAAAAACTTATCATCAATTAAAAATATTTCACATTCTCACCATTTCAAGATCTAAGATCATAACTTTTTACCAAACAAATTACATGAGTGTAATGTTTATGAATGTAATTCTAATTGTGGCAAAAAAGATTTTCAAGATCATTCAGGTGTCTTCATTATTCAAGTTCACAAATCCTTCTTTTTCAATCTCTTAGGTTATCACAACTGCCCTATGATCTCTTTTTAATCTCATCATTCATAATTTTTCTTCTTAGCTTTTCAACACTAATGATTTCATAATTAACTTACAAATTTCATCAACTGATCCATTACCATTTTCATCATTTGCATAAAACTTACAAACTCCATTAACTGATCTATTGCTTTTTTCATCAATTGGTCACCATATTTGCAAAATATTTTTCAAGCTTCTTTCACTTTTCTCATTTCATTTTCTTCTTGTCTTTGTCATCTTGGATTTTTTTTTTCAAATGAATGCAAGAATCTTTTATGAACATTAACATTCATTTATTCATCATCATTTCAATTTCATAATAAATATAATGCAATCATACATCTCTTTAATTAGTTCAAGGGATGTAAAAATTGGTAAAGAATAAGAAAAATTAAAGAAAATAGGTATTTATTATTGAAAGAAATAAAAAAAAATCAGATCAAGAATAAATCAAAGATGAATAAAAGCAAATCAATGTAATTGTTTAGATAGGATATCAACATCTAAATAATAAATATTCAGACAATTTTGAATTCTAATTCATAATTCTTTATAAAAAAAACTATTCTATTAAATTCTCATATCATTGAGCTTATCAAATCTTGCCTCAATTTAGTATAATCTTCAGATAACATTGATATTTTCAACTCAAATATTTTTTACCCAAATCGCCCGTTCAGATTTTCAATTTGAGTCTTTTTTTTTTTCACATCTTTCTCATTTTTTTTATTTTTCATTTTCTCATTATTTTTTTCTTTTTATTTCTTTTTCGATTCATTCATTATTAATATCTCCATATAATTTCAAACAATCCCAAAATACTGAAATAAATCATGATCTCATTATCCTATCACAAGCATACATTAGTTCAATATCTGAATATTCAATTCAAGCATTCATATTTGATCAAAATAGACTTTTAGGGATTTAAGGTAGGCTAAAGTGAAGGATTATGAAAGAAAAGATAAAATAGGCTCAAAACATGTGTTTGAAGGGTTATGAACCAAATGATCATATCATCATTTGAAGCACATTAGCATTTTGCTTCATTTTTTCACATTTTTTTTCTTTTCATTTTTTCGATTCTTTTATTTTTCACATCTTTTTTTCTTCATTAGTTTTTCTCAAAGAAGAATTTATTCACAAAGAGTTCCTTTTACTTTGCTCCTCAAGATCATTTTGGTATTTGCTTTTATTTTAATGAAGGAGTTTTTTCAATTTTCATCATTGAGACATTTTGTATTTTTTTTTACAGATGAATTTTGTCCAAAATTTATCCCTCAATGTGAAAGGTGATCCTTGGTTAGGGTTTTTAGGAAAAAAATCATAATAAACTCAAATGGGTAGTAATGGATAATTTTTTTTTTTAAGAAAAAAATGTGGTCATTTCTCATCTCAAATATAAATACTTTATTTGTAGGCCATTTATTAAACATAGACTTACTTGTGGATAAATCATTATAAAAGACCACATAATTATGAGACATCTCTATTTTGCTTTTCAATGAATTATCAAACAATTTTCACAACTTGCTTTTGAACTCCTTTTACACAACTTGCATAACTAATCTTCACAGATCAAGTTTATCAATATGAATGAGTTTTCAAAATTGAATCCCATATTATAATCATTATTGTCTGAACATTCACTATTTAAAATATAAGAATAGTTATAAAAAACAATATGAAAAGGTAAAAGCATATAATGGTGATTCACCTAAAAGAGGAAATGTCATGAAAATACATCTTATTTGTCATTTTTATTAAAATGATAAAAAATAAAATGAAGTCCTAATACATAAAAGAAATTTTAACATTATTTAAAGAAATCTGAAAATGACAAACAATTTTCAACAAGCCTTTTCACATTCTTCCCAAAATTATGCCCCTAAGTGATCAGGTAAATAGTATTTACCAATATTTGACCCATCTGGCTTATTAAAACTCACTAAGCCTGCACTAATTAGACTTTACATATTGTTTTTCAAAACACTACAAGTTTTATAGAATGACCCAAATTCTCATCGTGATAATTACAAGTGGCAATAGTATCATATCATTTTGGATAGATGGCTTCAATAATTTGAAAATAACTGAAGATACCGAGTCATTCTTGATCAGTTCAAGGAATAACTCAATATAGGTTATAGGGATACGATTAATGTGAGCTCTCTCTTGATTGTTCATAGATTTTTTTAAACCATTTGCTTGGTTATTAGGCCTTAAAACTAGTGTAATGGTAGGACTAAACCCATATGTAAGTGTTTGAAAGGCTGATTGGTAAGTGGGTGGGTAAAAAAAAAGTTTTTAGAATAAAAAAAAAATATTTTTGCAAAAAAAAAACTAAAACAAAAGAAAACACATAGTTCTCTTTATAAGGAGGAACCCAGCGCCAAAGCTTTCTTGCAAAAAAAAAAAAATCAACTTAGCTTAAAAAGAAAAAAAAAGGAGAAGAGGGGTTTGGTCAAAATTTTGAAAGTCGATTTGGGCCGTTTGGAACACTTTTTGATGAAACCAGACCCAGATTTGTGTTTAGGGGGACGAAGAGGATCTTTTGAGGGTATTTACAATTTTTCGACCATTGATCGATGAACACCGACGGCGATCGGCACGATGATCGACGATCGACTGACTGGTTTAGAGAGAAAAGCTTTCAAAAAGGTAGAGAAAGAGAGAGAAAGAAGAAGAAAAAATGGGAAATTTTTTTTTTTTGACTTTTATAAAGTTTGAAAGTCAAAACGACGTCGTTTTGACCCAGCCAGATTCGCATGCCGCCCCTGACCCGACTTGGGGTCCGTGCACCTGACCGGTAACCCATTTCTACCCCAGACCCAGACTGGTTCAACTGAGTCGCTATTGGACCGTTGGTCTATTCAAACAGCCAGATCAAACTGCCAAACCAGTCGGATCGTCAACGGTCCGGTTCAGGTGCCATTTTTTTAAATTTTTTTAAATATTATTTTTGTTATTTTAAATTTTATTATAATATTTATGCATGTTGAAATGTTTAAATTTACTGAAATAAATTTTTGTTATTTTATAATAATAATTAATAAAAATAAATAATAAAATAAATGGTAAAAAATTGTGATAATTTTGTTATTTTTAAAATAAACCTAATAATAATATAAATTAATAAAAAAATATAAGAAAAAAAATTTATCCGACGATGAGATTCAAAGGTACTTCAAGTAGTAATATCTACGAAATCTTTACGTGAGAAAATTTTTTTAAAATACTACCAGTGTATTTGAGTATTTATAAAAAGTTTTCAATACAATAAAAATTTTCATTTTATTAATAAAATTAAAATTAACTAATAAATTAATAAAGTAATAAAAATGTGAAAAAAATATTTATCCGATAATAAAATTCTAAAAGTATTCATAATAGAGATGCTTTAAGAAATCTTTAAGTGAGAATATTTTTTTTATATTACCAGTGTATTGAAATATTTATAAAAAATTTTCAGTATAATAAAAATTTCTCTTTTCTTCAAAGTTTTAAATAAAAAATAAAAAATAAAAAAATTTTAAATAAAAAAATAAAATGTGTGCATTAACATATTAGCATTTTTGCATTGCATGCACAACATGGTTTTTACGAAAAATAAATTCAAATATCCGAGGATGAGATTCTAAGGTATTCCGAGAAGCGATGCCTAAGAAATCTCTAAGTGAGAAAATATTCTTTTAATGTTACTAACGTATTGAAACATTTTAAGAATTATTTTGATAAAATGGTTCTAATTTATTTTTCTCCAATAAATGTGAAACAATAAATAATAAAAGGTATAAAAAAAATCAAAATTTTGATAAACAAAAGAAATTAAGAAAATTATTTTTAAACACCAAAAATATGATTGTTTTTACCAAAATCAATGGATGACACATAGTTAATCGGTACCGTTTTAAACGAACGTTGTGAGGGTGCTAATCTTTTTTACGTGTAATCGACTTTCAAACTCAGACTGTTTCGCAGACTATAAAATTATCTTTTTAATAAATTTTAAATAATTTTAAAATTTTATTAAAAGGATAAATTTTAATAGGTAGCCAATCACACATAACCAAAAAAAGTTGGTGGCGACTCCCTTTTATTTTTATTTTCAAATTCGTCGGACAGACACAAAACTGTTACGACAATGACAAATAGTTTTTAACAAGCCTTTTCATATTCTTTCTAAAATTATGCCCCTAGGTGATTAGGTAAATGGTATTTACTAATATTTGGCCCATCTGGCTTATTAAAACTCACTAAACCTACACTAATTAGACTTTACATATTATTCTTCAAAACCCTACAAGTTTTATAAAATGATCCACATTCTCTTTGTGATAATTACAAGTGGCAATAATATCATATCATTTTGGATATGATGGCTTCAATAGTTCTAGAATAACTAAAGATATCGAGTCATTCTTGAATAGTTCAAGGAATAACTCAATATAGGTTATAGGGATACGATCAATGTAAGCTCTTTCTTGGTTGTTCATAGATCTTCTTAAACCATTCACTTGGTTATTAGGTCTTGAAACTGGTGTAATGGTAGGACTAGACCCATATGTAAGTATTTGAAAGACTGATTGGTAAGTGGGTGGGTAAATTGGATGTGGCACAGGTTGGTAAAAAACTTGCATAATTTTATTAATTACGAAGTAGTTAGCAAGATAAACTGATGGTGGATATGAAGCATAACTTTTGAATTATTGTCCCTCAAAATTCACAGCTTAAGCTTTAGCTTTTTTCTATTTAGGCATCATTTTTTTCTTTGCACCGGTAGTCTCTTCTTCTTTAAACTTGTCATTCTTGATGACATTTTTAATAATATCTCATGAAATCATCATATCAGTAAAGTTTTGATTGCATTCTCTATCATCTTTTTATAGTAAGGTACTTTTAAGGTATTCACGAACAATATTGTAGTTTTTTTTTCAATCAAAAGTGGCTGAACTTGGACAGTTACGTCTCTTTACCTTTAAGCATATTTTTTGAATGACTCAATCCCTTTATTCTTCATGCTCTATAAAGAGAGATGATTTAGAGCTAAGTTTATAATGTAACGATACTGGATAATGACTGCCGTTGCCAATTTTCTCTATGAAATAATATGAGCTATATCCAACTAGATGTATCATCTAGTAGCGAAACCAGTAAGGTTATCTTGAAACATATGTATCAATAGCTTTTTATTACTAATATAAGCAGCTATCTTTCGACATTACATAATGACATGAGTCACTGGACACTTAGTATCATTATATTTCTCAAACTTTGAAACTTTAAACTTTGGTGGGATAACTACATTAGGAACCAAACAAAGTTCAGTCCCATCTATGGAGCCATAAAAATCAATTTTCTCAATTGTGTTAAAATAGGTTATCCTACATCTAATACATTTATAATTTTTTTTAACCTTATATTCAAGTTAAATCTTTCACTTACTATCAATTAATAGTAAGTTAGATGCTTAATATGGTATTAGAGCTAGAATTTTTTTCGTTACCATTTTTTAATTTGTCACATGAAAGGCTTCTTACATTTTTACCTACACATGATGAGGGCCTATTAAAGTAGATTATCCCACATTTAATAAATTTTTAATTTTTTATAGCTTTATATTCAAGTTGGATCCCTCTATTTACTGTCAATTGGTAGTAAGTTGGATGTTTAACAAACAACTCATAATTTTTCTTTCAACAAGTTCATCTTTTGATTAGCTTTTGAGTCATCCAAAGACTGGACCACTTTCAGCTTCAATTTCTCTTTTTTTGGGGATTGTCCAAGTTGGGGACTTGGATTAGCTTTACTGCCTTTTTAATAAAGATGGGGTTCACAAAACTTTGGTAATACCCTTGATTTGATGTAGATGGTATTTTTAGGTAAGTATACTTACAGGACATGTAAACTATTGCAACAAAATGGCTTATGTAAACTGGACCTGATATAGACTATAATTAAGAGGATCAACAACATCTTATGACAGATAATCTTACATGATGGCATCTTTTTCTGTGGCTTTCTTTTTGTTCAATTTGTTTAGAGCTTTTAAAATTTTACTCAACTCCCCATCGAGTTTTTCTTGAGCCTTCTTTTTTTTTTAGACGATTTGCACTTTTATATTTTATTTGTCTGACTTGAACTCTAGTGTTGTATTGATGATGGGTTAAGGATCCTATATGCATGAATGAATGAATGCATTGAATGCTTGACACAACAAATTATGATACATAAACACATGAATGTATGACAATGTATGAATGAATAAATGAATGCATGTGCTAATGTTTGTCATATTATCATGTATGGATGAATGCATATGTTAATGATTTTGTATTAAAATATAACATACAGCAACTTAACAATAAATAAGAGATAAAATAAAATTTCACATAAAATTGATACAAATGAAATTTGAAGAGTCTACTCATATGTTCTAAGTAGGTTTACATTCTAATAATGGGTAGACATGGCTCTAACCTAAGTTGGCTTCCTATGTTTTACTATATGTGATTTAGGTTAACTCTAAAAGTTGTCAAATTGTTTCTCACATTATTGTCTATAACAGACTAGTAAGGCACTCCAATTTTTACTCATTATAAGTTACAAGCAGAAAAAGATCAATTTGAGTGAGAGTATTTTATCAGCCTAAACAAAGATATGAAATCTTACAATAGCATAGGTACTTTACTCTCTTTTAAGAGATAAAACTCGAGTGTATAGCTCATATTATGCATGTGCAAATAAATGACAGATATATAAAATGAATAAATAAATAAAATACAAACAAGGAAAAAATTTTAAATTAATTTAGGCTTGGCTAGCAAGAAATTATTTATTGGCTTGATTCTCGACCTTTCTAATGGAGTTGTCAAACTGTCATAACGTGTAAATTCGTAGACCTATCATCAGAAAATGAGTTGCCACTAATCTTTTTATTTAAGTGTGATTGGTCACTTAATTGAATCTGTCTCATTTTAAAAAGATGTCCTAAGCTTAACTTAGGTATCTTTAAAAGGTAGATTCATGTTTACAAAATCATGACTAGGTTCGGGAGTACGGTTACATGTGAAAAAAATTTTAGCACTCCCACATCACCCACCCAAAAAATAATACCAACTTGATTTCATGTTATCTAAAAGCCTAAAAAACTTACCAAGTAATTTAAATTCGAAACTTATTCCTAAATTACTCTAATATATTGATAATAATTCAAGAACATCCCTTCACTTCAAGAGTATTCAATGGATTAATTGTCATACTTTAAAGAGGTTCCGTCGTTAGATTCATTTAATTTTTGAAAAAAAAATTTATTTGTGATAATTGGCATTTTTGTGAGAATCTTGACATTGAAAATCTTTTCTAGATTCTCCAATGTTGGTAATATTTAAAAAAAAATTCTCACGTAGAAATTTTCATAGAAATTGCTATTTACAACGCTCTTAGTAATTCTATCATCATAGATTCAAAATCTAACTTTGTAAAAAAACTATTTATTTTAAAAATATCTTTCAATATATTGATAAGATTTTCTATTAGAAATTATCCTCCAATATATTGTTAGGGTTTTATGAAAATTATTTCTTTTATAAAAATTAATTTTTATTTAAAAATCATAAAGTTTTCTAATATGTTGGTAAAATTTTATCTTAAAAATCAAATTATGTTCCAATATGTTAGTAAGATTTTACTGAAAACTATTTTTTCTCTTAAAATTTATTTTTTATAAAAAATTAATAAGGTTCTCAAATATGTTAGTAAAACATTATTTTAAAAATCAAATTGCATTCCAATATGTTAATAAGGCTTTTTGTTTTATTAAAACAATTTATTAAAAATTTGAATCTTATCTTTCCAATATGTTGGTAAATTTTTTTTTATTTAAACATTTATTTTAAAAAAATTTGAACCCTCTAATATGTTAATAAGGTTTTTTAATTTTATTTAAAAAATTATTTTTTCCTCTTTTTTCCTTTTTATTAAAAAAATATTTATAAATAAATAAATACATAAATAGTCAAATAAATAAAATAAATAAATAAATAAATAGACAATTATGATAAAATACAAAGATAACTAGAACATAAGAAAAAGACTAGTAAAAATTAAATAGCAAAAATGGAATCACAATTAATTCCAAAATACATAGGTCTTTGTAATTGTGTTTGTCTACTTTAATTTGCTAATTGTTAGAATCAGTTATGATTTGAGCTTCTTATTGAATTGGATCCTTAAATTGGGTCAGTCCTTTTTTACTTTTTTTGCTTCTTCACCCCCTTGTCTTCCTTGTTGTTTTTTTACAAAACAGCCTATAGTATCACAAGCGTCCATCGCCTATGGTGATTGTCTTTCTTTTTTGTTTAAACAAAAATTAAATAGAATCCTAAAATTTATATATACTTGAAATCTTCAAATATTTTGCTACCAAAATTTTTTGTTGAATACCTCCCTTATGTGTTTGTTCTCAACTCCTTCTCCCAACACAAAACTCTCGAAAGAAAATCTTAATTATTTAAACTCAAAATACTAAAAAACAATTATAAAAAAATCTTAATTTTTTTTTTAATTTTTTTTTACTCTTTCTCTCTTGATTTTTTTTTTTTGAATGATTTTTCATTGTTTTTAATTGATCATAATGTGATATTTTTGTAGGGCTCTAATCTTAATTACAATAGAAAAAAATGTTTTCTTAGTTTGAATTTCCTAATCAACTTTAACATTGAATTTTTAATCTCAATTCACTTTTCAAACCAATTTCCTTTTCACAATTTTTTTTCAATTAAAACACTTTCAATTCAACAACCCGATTAAAATTAAACCTTTTTTAAATTTCAGTAAAATAAATTTTCTCTCTTTTTTTATATAATAATAATAACTCTAAATTAAATATACTACAAAAAATAATTAAAAAAATTTAAAGCTTAATATTAAAATATAAATTGATTCTGATTAAATAGAGTATCTACAATACCCGATCATCATTTTGTATTTCTTTGAAAAGAAAAAAAAAGAATTGAATCATCGTGAATTAACATGTTTTATATCGGGATTCAGAGTAGGAGCTAATTGAATATTTTGACAACCCATTTCCTGAGCATCTCTTCTCAACAAACTTGTTTAATCGTTTAATAGATTTGTGACAGATGGATTTAGACTAATCAGTTCACTTGATACAGGATCTCAGTATTATTAAGATACAGTTTTCATTTCTAACTTGATACCAATAGATTACCTCCATGAGTTTCTGGTTATTTGACCTAGAAATCACAGGAAAAAGAAGGGGGAAAAGCAACTTCAATTCTGAATCTTCTAATTTTGTATAATCATGTATTTGGCAACAAAAAGTTTGGACCATCAAGGAAAAGAAACATGACTATCCAAGCAATGAGAAAGAAGAAAAGAGCGATAATCGCGCATCTAAAAGTAACCATATTTTTACATTCAAGGGCATATTTG
Organism: Durio zibethinus; assembly: GCF_002303985.1. The sequence goes on along the minus strand of NW_019167827.1, from coordinate 1,302,715 downwards.
CATTAGAAGATATGCGGAATTACAGGTTATAAATCAGCTGCCTTCTTCGCAAAAATGATAGTAGTTTTCAATGGAATCAAGCTCAAGCACCATGGACTCTCACCCTCTTGTTGAATGCAAAGACATACATTAATCCGCAAGGCGATGAGAAGTGCAGAAATGAGCGGTGGCCTTGAATTATTCTTTCAGTTGCCTACACAGTTGATATCTTGTGAGTCAACAACATGGTAGTAGAGAGAAGATGCTTTGCCATCAAATCTAGACGCCATTTGATGCACAGATAATCCACAATAATGCTTCCCCAGGCGGGCAATGCAGATATCGATGACTTTCTTGAACATGCAATCTTCTTGAATCAGTGGTTGCTCCACAAACTCAACTAAAGGCATCCACTGCATGATATTGATAACCAATTGAAAAATTAATCTTTAATACGCAAACAAATAATCTTAATAATAATTATATTAAACAGAAACCAATCTGTTTCATTGCAGTAACTTTGTGATCTCACTGCTTTCTAACTCTTTTCTAGCCAGGTGCTTACTTTGGCTGCTTGAATTTCATGATCATCAACCGTAATCTGAGTTGATAGAGGTTTTAGCATGCAGATGAAAAACAAATCTGACTTTTCAAAAGCCGCATTGTGCATATGCCTGGAATGGGGTTACAGGCAAACATCAGTAATCAGAAAACAAAAACTTATCACATGGATTAGAGAGTTACTATCTAAAAATCTTTTTCACTGATGTGGTGACATCCATAAACTCAGTAGTAATGTGTTACCTGAATGCTACTACTTCCACAACTCAGTCTCAATCTGCAATGTGGATCAAGTGCAGCTAGCATTAATACATTAGCCTAATTAGACAATTTAAACTCTCTGAACTGAGATTAAGTTACTGATAATAGAAATAGAACCTAGGAGGCAATATACCGAGCAGAAATTCTTACCCCAGTTTCTTCCTTGACTTCTCTTACAGCTCCTGTAAAAATCTCCTCTGATTTACCATACCAAACAAAAGTTTATTAAATGAAAGATCCAGCCGTTTATATCCAAAAAAAAAAAAATCATACTGTTTGTATTTTCTCTTAATATTTAGGTCAAATTCAAACCAAAATATTATACCTCAAGAATGAAACCGGTTGGCATTTTCCAAAGCCCAACAAATGATGGAGCACAGTATTTCTCTTGTACTACAAGAACCTGCAATTGACCCTTGCAAATGCTTGCATTAAAATTCAACTTTATACAAGTAACTCAAGACAATGTATGGTCCATATTATTGAAGTAATACAAAAAATTCAACTAAATTGGTTTCGTATTTGCTCTGCCTGTCCTTTATTGAGGAAAATAATGGATGTTAAAAGCCATTAAGCACATCAGCACAATAGCAGTCTAGGATATTGACACTGATGGAAATTATGTTGAATAAAATAGGAAAGATGGAATAAATCTTTCTGCTACTTTTTTAAGACAGATAACTCAATAATAGTTCTCTCCCTAAACTATCCAACTCAAGCTCAACTGATTTCATACCTCATTTTTGTCATTGATGACAAATCCTCCAACCCCTACTTTATGTGAAGCATTAGCAGGAAGCATGCTGGGTCCTTCAGGTATCCAGTAAGTTAACATTATATACCCTCTCTCTGCGTGGTGATATTCAAATCCTTCCTGCATCGGAAACCCCCTAATCTCAGAGATTATAGAAGAGTGTTCTGAATGCAGAATATGGGAGAAGAATTTTCAATTGGCACACTGAAATTTAAGTTCTCTTCTAATTTCAATTTTGCGAGAGCACGAAGGAGTAATTTAGTGAAGCCAGTGAAGTGTATGTGCAGGTTTTAATGTCTGGAAGCTACCTTGACAGCAACTGGAACAAGATCTGATTTTTCCACTGGCAACTTAAGCCAAATTCCCTTCTTTTCCTGCAGTTTGAAGGCATAAGATCAGCAATATCCTCAAGTTACTGTTAGTTTTCATCATGTTAAACAGAAAAACAATTTGTTGTGCCCATGATTCCACCAGAACGAAAAGTTATACTCATCAGGAAAAAATTCACAGCTAGATCAACATATTCTAGTATAGTTCATGACACTTGTTATTATGCAAATTCCTAAATATACACAAGAAATTTGCTCTTATGTTATGCTACCAAATAGTTGCCATGTGACCATACAGGGCACTATGGTTAAAGGGAAAAACCACTTAAGAGGAATTTGTAATTTGCTAGACAGAATAGTTGAAAGAAAATAGTTAAAAATGAACATCGACAGGGATTAATTACTTTTGCCTACCAGTGAGAAATTGAGAAACAAAGCATGGAAGCAAAGACATTTGGATTTGCTGGTAATCTTTCTGAATCAACAATGACTCCACCATACTCATCATCAAAGGCATCGAGTGTTCTCATATTTCTCGAGAACAAACTTGAATTTGTTCCATTAATCTGATGTAGCAAATTTCCTGCTCCAAGTTTTTCTTGGTCAATTGAACTTAGAGCTTTCTTTGGCGCATAGGTGTTATCGGGAGTACTTGAATAAGAAGCTATTGGAGATATACCTGAAAACGGAAATGATGGGGAAAATGAGCAAAGAAACCATTAAAATCAAAACTTTCCAATCAATGGCATCTTATATCAAAGAGTGAGATAAGCTAATGGTTTTCCTAAAACCTGGGTTTTTTCTCTTCACTTAACTATGAAAAAACCCACTTCACTTTAAACAAAATCAAAGTATCAAATTATCCAAAAAAAAAAATCAAATTTTCGGTTTCGATATTTTAATGGTTAGTCTCTATGATTTTGAATAAAAATTTCAATTATCCTAAAAAAAATCAAAAGTATCAAATTTGACCATAAAAGCAGGACAACTATCTCTGAACTTTATGTTTATGACCAAAACCAAAACAATCCTGTTTTATTACAGAAAACAGGATGGAAAAGAAAAGAAAACCCAGGAATCTAACAAGGAAGCAAACGATATTTGACTTGACTGATGACAAACTGCCAGCTAATTAAAACATTTGAGTTAGCTCTGCAAGGACAGAACTGTGGGGTGGATTTAGCATCAGCCAATGGCCTGAAACTCGAAAACAAGCTTGAATATGTCCTATGCATGCGTGCTATCTCAGACATTGGCAAAGACTTCGAACTAAGAAAGCTGCACTCCATTTAATCGATAGTATCTAAAACTCCTAACCACTTTTAACGATATCAACTGCTTAATATAGATATAAATACCCTCAAAGATACAAAATAAAAAAAATTGTAACTATCAGAGTAATCTTGGCTCCTGAAAACAAGAAAGAGCTATAAGAAATCGCTGGCCGAGGGAACGGATTGACCTAAGAGATTACATCAGAGACTAAAACATCAATTTGAAAATGGAGCGAGGGGACAAAACAAATCCATGAAGCATGATTATTAGAATCCTTGAACAAGTTTTAATGGTGGATACAAGCCATGTAAGCCATGACTAAGCCTATAATATCTTTATCCACATCAAGCAAAAGACTCTAAAATAATTAGAGTGATATGTTGCTTAATATGTGGTACGAAATGGGTGTTCAATGATGGATGACAAGCAAAGAAATAACCAATTTTAAAAAAGATCTCCAATTCATTCACAGCTAAATGCAAGAAAACGTGGGAAGTAACTAAATCTTGAAAAAATCCCTTCTCGCTCGTGGCAAAGCACAATAATATCTTTCTTTTTCCATTTTTTTTCCTTTGATGACTTAAAATTGCGTGGATAGCATTACCGCACGTGAGTTTCAGATCTCTGGGCGAGGATTTGGAGAAAAATGCTGGATTCTTGTCTTCCGCGGTTTATATTAGCATACTAATAGGGAACATTCTAATATCATACTAACTCTCTTTAAGCCATCGATTATGATGAAAAGATTCTGACCATCCAATGAGCATAACACACCCACAATCTCTTATAAAAAATTCAGATATCTAAGGTGAACAAAAATTAATTAGCATCATCTGATTTCCTGGAGAAATTATTAATTTATTTAATTATTTATGGAATAATTGAAGTTGTGGGGAATCGAACTCTATGATTTTTGGATAAGGCAATTTGGTGAAGTCCACGTGTAACTTTTGGATAACGACATTATTTTAGGTTTAACCTGTTTCGATCCCATCAAGCTGGAGATTGGCCCAGTCCACTTGAACATTTCTTCGCCCACTGACCAGTATCAGTAACATATTTCTTCAATTTTTTTCGCTTTCTTGAGTGGGTTGACTTCAATGTCCAAACCTCTCAACTTGGCAAAGGACTCGACTCTGCCTTTCAGGGTATGAAGTTCTCTAAATCTGCACGCCTCTGCATGTTCAAACAGGGTTCCGTTGAGTATAAATCGTGCAATTCTTTCAACAAAGAGTAACACACCTTGCAATCTTTGCACGCCTTCTGGCTTCTTCTGCCATGACACTGACGTCCTTAACGGTGTGCTTTTCAGAGAAGGTCTTTGACTCCGAAGACTTTAGACCATGGAGTGTTTACTGTTCAGCGGCCCATGCAGCCTCACAAACCTCCTTACCAAAGTCCTTTTGAGTGTTGGCCGTCTGGGATTTAAATAGCCAAAGCTCATAACAGGAAACACGAAAGATTGTATATGCCAACCAAGTGGAACTTATTGGAGGAAACAAATCAGACACTATAATTCAATGGAAACAACGAATTTTTTGAGGAAAGGCTTAAGTACTTGCTCTTTTGTCATACCCAAGATTCCATACCGACGGTTGTTTAAAATATTATGCATCTCATTAGATGAGTTAATTATTGATAAATAAATTTTAATTTTAATTTTAATTTTATTTATATTTTAAAAATTATGTTTTAAAAAATTATTATATAATAAATTATTATAATTATTTGAATATATTATTCATATAAATAATAAATTTTTGGGGTTCGGGATCCCTTGATGTTTAGTAATCATTTTGAGTCTCAATTAATTCGAAATTGAGTCAGATCAGACCTCATAAAAGGGACAAGCTCTCTCAAATTTATTTTCTCTATTCCCAAAACTTGAAATCAAGATCTTGCTTAAGAGAAACGGAGTTCCTTGCTATTTAGATCAATTGACGTTAGTTACATAAATAATAATTATACAGATGATTGTAACTATTTGAATAAAAATTTATATTTATTCATTCGTTATTGTAGATATTCAATTTGATTCAAGCTCGAATCAATTGGATCTAGTCCAAATGGGTAAAATGAGCCCACATTTTTATTTTATAATAGTAATTATTATTAGTATTATTTTTTTTCGTTTATTATTCATTATTATTATTATCATTATTTATTTTATTATTATTATTTCTTTCTTGGATTTTTATCTTTTCTTTTCTTGATTAATTAGGAGATAATGATTAGATTAAATAAAAATAATCAAAAAAAATTATGAAAGTGGATTTGACCTTGAATTTGGGGCCTGACAGAGTTGGGATTAGATTCAAAAATTGAATCCCAATCCTATATGGAATTAAGATTAATCAAAAAATTTCTAATCAATCTCTATAAATAGATGTTGAAACACAGAGTTGAGAAAAACACAGAGAGTAAACAAAAGAAATCAAAAACATAAAAAAGGAGATTCTAAGAAATAGAAGCAATGTTCTAGAATTTTTAGAAAATTTTTTTAAGTTTTTACATTTTTTTTTAGGAAATTATTAGAAATTTTCAAATTTCGAGCAGTTTTTCGGTGACATTCAAGTTTTCTAGGGAATATTCTAACGAAAAACCTAGTTTTTTGTGTGTTTTTCAGATTTCGTAAAACATTCAACCGAAATCTGGGTTCTGTTTGGAGAGAAAGAGGAGAAAAAAAAGGGAAGAGAGAGAATAAAGAAGACGCATATGCTGAAAAGGCTGAGTTTTTAGTTTTATATATCCTGCTAAAACGATCGTTTTAGCGTTACTAAATCCAAAAGATTCGCGCGTTTTTGTTTGGGTCAACCCGACCCATAGCGTAACTCGCTTTAACCTGCTTTCACTTATTCCCTGTTGAGCCATAGAGCTGAGCCGAGCTATATCTCGAGCCGCACCGGTTCACCCCTTTTTTGTGTCTGGAGCCGAGCTGCGCCAACCTTCCAGTCGAGCTGAAACTTATCATTACACTAATGGTCACTCCAACCATTAGAAGTCCTTGAGTCATTCATTATGTCTTAAAAGAACAAAATCCTCCATTTTGATTGCTTGTTCTTAGGTTTCAAATGGTGAAGATTTTAGATTTTCATATCTTTCGGGCATTTTCGATGAATTCACAAATTTCACATGGAAGCCACAAGTCCACAACAGTAGACTAATTTCATGTTATAAAATCATGAAACAGATATTTCACCCAACATATCATTTCAAAGAAAGACACAAGTTTGGGGTACATAGCAGCATCACACATAATCATTGGGAGAAAAACAGAGAGATATAACATATAGAAATCCACTAATCTGGTTTTTTTTATGTGTTTAAGAAAAGCATATCTTAGAAAACCAAGTTATGTCAAGTTAAGAGTATGCTATATAGTATATACCCAACAATTATTGCAAAAATATATTATAGATGATAACTATATGATTGTTACAGACCAACCTTAAAGATATATTCATCATCAAAACCAAAATAGGTTTTAAACAAAAATCACATTTTGAAATAACTAGCATCTAACAAGAACCAAAGCAAGTTCTTGATTTCTTTTACATGAAACCACTGAAAGATGGAAGCCAGAGAATTGGAAGAGGAAGTAATGAAAAAACAAGAAACGGGTTTTGGTAAATATAGAACTGGACACCAAAGAAACAAGATACTATGCCGATCGACTAGAAAAGTGATAAATAATGGCCAAAAGGTGGCGACAAAAGCAAGGCTTCTGCAACTCCGCAGCCAGCATTTGTCAAGCAAAGTAAACTAGTTGTTTCCGAAGATATGAGTATGATGACTTTGACACAATAATGATTGGATGTATATCTTTGCTTTGGCATATAATTTTTGCTATTGTTTTAGCTCAAATTTGCTACAAGTTAAGAGTTTGGTTCCCGACAAGACAGAATTGTACTCTCCTCTTTATTAGTAACATGCACAAAGACCAGACATAATGTTTGTCACGCCATATAAATATTTTTTACCTTAATCTTTGTCTTATTAATACTATTGCATATTAAGTATTTCTCAAAATACAGGTTAATAGGAACTCACTATTCCCTTTAGTTAGTTCATACCATTATCCTTAAAAAGTGACGTTCTACAAGTTTGGATTCAAATTCTCACATAACCAATAAGAAAACGAGACATATTTTACATTCAAATGTATTTGTGTGCAATTTGTCAACGGAAAAATTATTTTCTGTTTGTAATTGTCTGTAATTGAGATGAGATGATGAGATTTCAGATTTCACAGACAAAAACAAGAAGCAGCAACGAGTCTTTAAGACATTGTTTAGCAGGGTTGGGTTAATTTAATTGGCTTTTACTGGCTGTTATAAGCTAATTGCCAGTTTTCCACAAGGCGATTGGCTGGCTTGTAGGAAAATTTCTGAGCTTATGATTTAGATTTTAGGCTTTTAATCGACTTTTGGCTGCTTGCAAGAGAAATGTGACATGAAAACTGTGGATAATTAAACCATATTTATCAATAGGGAAGAGAAACAGATTTAATTTGGGTAACTAATACAAATCCTAATTAAAATAAAAAAAAATGATGAAGAAGAAGATAAATGAAATTGATTCTTGGTCGAAGAGGAAACTGCGAAGAAACTGCGAAGGCTGACCTTGGGCCTTGCGACTGTAGGAGCTATTTTCTTTAAGGTTCCTTTTCCAGAGTATAATAACATAATTTCAAGTAACACATCTGCCAGATAAAATCATGAAAGACAAGCTTCAAATTTTAGAAGCAGAGTTGCCGATGGTGTTGATTCAAAGGAAAATTGAGGGAAATTGCTCCCCAGTAGCAAGGCATAAGGTCAGCTTCCTACTTACTTATTCCACATCCTCCGAAGTCTGAAGTTGGCACGTAAATTCTCAAATCATGATATATGCAAATTCCCTTTTTACGATTATGAAATCTCTGGCATTTGTTACTGATCTATTTCCTATCTTCAGGCATGGAAATTTAAGACAAGGCCATAGATTTTATGCATCCTTATCATGCTGCAAAATCTGGTGACAGGACATCAATATTTATTGTGGGGTTTCTTTTCTTGAATAAAAGATCTGATCTTTCGAAATATAATGAAAAACCCAGCTCAACCCATAGTTCACATAAAAATTATGAAAAGAATGAGAAAAAATGAGCATGCCTCGTTGAAATAGTATGAGTTTTAAGAATCAAATTTAAATGATTACCATGAACAAAAGAACCACAATTTAAAGATTGGATATCATCAAGCATCGATTTGTTGCAGCATTTTAAATATATTTTTTGAAGATTTACGTATTGGTCACTTCACCCTTTTCTTTTTTTTTTTTTAATTCTATTAAACCATAAAAAAATTGAGAGCATGCTCATGCAAATACATCATCATGTTGATAATGATAAGAAATAAGTATTCAGGATCGTCATCTTTGTCATCACTTATCATCAAGGTTAGAAAATTTTTTTAGAATATGAGCTAGAGAGGACAGATGCCATACGGATGTTTGAAAGTTGCAATTGTTAAGGCTGGCTTTGCCTCCAAAACACGTGGTTTTGATTTCTTTGTTAAAAAACACTACAACTACTACTACTTAAATATATTTTCTAAAGGCCTTCAATATCGGAAAGTTTGTACGTGTGACTTTAGTTTTATATAACATTCGGTGTTAACTTAAATTAATCGATTTTAAATTAATAACGCATCTTGTTTTTGAAAAAAAAAATGAATGTGTTCTTTTGCTTCGCGATCCGTCAACTATGGATCCATCGAAATGGCGTTCGGGCATTTGAAGTAAACGAAGCCACGTTCTCACATTGAACAGATTTTTTATATTGAAGAGTTTGAATGTATGAATGTAGTATATATAAGATTTCGTATTAATTTAAACCAACAAAATTTGAGTTAACGATGTCTTTTATTTTTAAATATATATATATATATATATAATGTTCAAGATGTACGTTTTGCAGAAAATAAGGATTTGAAAATTGAACCTGCGGCCCCCAAATCCAGCCGCAAAAATTGAGAGCATTAAGTGCTTTTTACTTTTCAATTATTCATGGTAGAAAAGGTGATTTTGTATTTGTTAACAAGTCAATCTTCAAAATTGACTGTTTATTAATTTCAAGATTAAGAGCATGCAGTTGCATCTCTTAATATATATAATATAATCAACACTAGCAATGGTAATTCAAGATTAAGGGCTCTGTCCATGCAGCCTTACGTCCGCGTAGAAAAACTCCTTTCTTTGTCGTGTTTTCTTCGAGGTTTTATAGTGTTTATTTGTTCGACGAAGAAGGGGCTGCTTTTGTCGTTTTGAGACAAAACTTCAAGACAAACATTGCGGTCGAAACGCACACGTGCTGATGGTTGGCAGGTTGTGACCACGTACACAGCTATAAGGGTTTCTTCTTTCTTTTTTTTTTTTTTGCCGAATGAAAGCGGCCTTTTCTTCTGACAAAGTCTGTATATGACCAATGTTGGTCAATTTCAAAGGCTCCACTTTTTTTGTTTGATGATACGGCTGGCCGTTGTTTAAAGGGAGCAAGGATTTGATTCCCCTCCTTAGACCAAAAATGGATATGGTAGCGTGGCAAATGGATCTATAACATTATTCGTGTCCTTCCAAGTGTGAAATTGAAAGATAAAATTTATAGTGAAAATGTGGGAATAGAATAATGAGAGAATTACAATTTTAGTAGTTAATAATTAAATTTAAAATTTAATTTAATTGATTCATATAATAATTTTAAAAAATAATATTTAATAAATATAAAATTTAAATTTTAATATATGTAATTCTTTCATCTATTAAATGTTTTATATTAAAAAATTGGTGTGCTTCATATTTAATCACTTCTGTGAAAAATTAAAAAAAAATTAAATTTTATAAGTTATATATTGTATTACAATAATCTTAACCAAACATAAATACAGGAGAGATAATTAAGAACACTAGAGTTGTCCATGTTTTTGAGATTCTTGACAGATTTAGATCAATAATGCAATAAAAATATTATAAATATTGCCAATTAGATACTATAAATTAAATATATATATATATATAATTTTCAGCTTCTTAATTTAACGATTAAAAAAATCTTAAAAAAATACAAAATTAAGATTCGACTCTAATCTTTTTTCATCCCTCCTTAATGTAGAGTTTTGTCTTTATTTGTAACAAAAATATATATATTTAATTAATGTTGCAAATATGCAATTAATAATCAATAATCATCAACTTTTATATACATATAAACATCAACAGCCAATGTCCAATTTAACGAGATTCTAAAGTATCCCAATAAAAAAGCAAAACAAAAGAAAATTCAAAATTACAAAGTACAATCAAAGTAGTTATTTCAAAGGTAATAAAAGGCATAGAAATCTTCCTAAGTGATAGTTAATTTAATTAATTAATTAATGTTAATAGAGATTAAGGGATAAGGTTAGTTCAAGTGTATAAACCTACCTTCCTAAAAGGAACATAAAAAAAGAAAAAAAAAAGGAAAAGAAAGGTAATATTTGATAATTTATAATATAATAAGATAATATAATATAAATATGATATAAAAAATATATAATTTATATAATTTAAAATTTTAATAATTATTATATGTAAATTTAATAAAATAAAAAAAATATATTTTTTATATTTTTATATTAATATAAATTATGATACATAATTTTAATATAAAATTTAATATTTTACTCGATATAGTACCTAAATAATCAAATTTTGAAAAAAAGGAGTGGGCCTATGCCATAATATTTTTAGGCAAGACTTATCCAAACGATAATAATAATCATTTACATCATTTTTTATATAGTACATGGTCCAGGAGCAATGTATCCGATTAGAGACAGAAAAAACAAATTTGAGCAAATTAAAAGAAAGGGAAAGAAAATGAAAGGATGAAAAAGAAATTGATATTTCAATCAACTTACGTCAGACCGACAATTACAACAAGTGGGTAGGCAAAAAGGGCTGTAATTAGACTCGTAACATTTAGCTGCTCTCATCCGGATGACGTCATTTTAAAAAGATTTTTTAGTAAAAATTAAGAGATCATTTATAATTATATTAATTAATTATAACTTAAAATTACGTTAAATTTAGCCAAATTTTATAAGAAATTTATATTTATATATTATGAACTTTATATAATTTTTTTATTATAATTAAACAATTATAAAATTATAATAAAAATAATTATAAGTGAAATGCATGACATAAAAAATTATAAATATTAGATTTAAAATCGAATTAAATTTAATAATTTTAAATATGACTCTATAATGTGATGTAAAAATAATAAAAAATCTAAAAATAATATAGTTTAAAATTTTAATAAATACTATAAATATTTGATAAAAATAAAAATATATATTTTATATTTAACATTTTAACACAAATAATAACATAATGACTTTTATATTTTATATGTATTTACTCCAAAAAATACTATAATTACATAAATTATGAACTGTGACATCCCATTTCAAATCAAAAAATTCTAAAGATATGTTATAATATATAAGTAAAAATTTAAATTTAAATTTGTAAAGTATTTTTTGTAAAATAAATTTGTGAGATTTTTTTATTAAAGTAGACAAAACCTCATAAATTGAGTGTAGATCTCCACAAATGACATCAAAATCATTATTAGTCGGATGAAAATTAAGTGTTATATTATAAGAGTCACATTTTAAATTTTACAAAAATTAAATACTATACAATAAGAATTATCTCTAGAATTTTAACATTTGATATGATCTTTTAATCTGTATGTATTATATATTAAGCTTGCCCAATGTTTGATGTGTTTAATAGATCTATATATTTTGTATTGAATTTTATGAAGACGAAAAATTTTAACGGAAGAGTTTAGGATACTTTAATTTTATATCAAAAAATTTTAAAAATCTATTATAATATATAAATAAAATTTAAACTTAAATTTATAAAATATATTTCGTAAAATAAAATTATGATACTTTTAAATTAAAATAAATAAAATTTCATAAATTGAGTATGAATATTCGCACACACTCAATCCAAACTCCTAAAAATAATTACATAAAACAATTCTCCACATATTCAAAATATTAACCACGTGTCTTGAATGAACTTTCAAAGCAACCCATTCCCTAAGTATTATTATGGATTAAAAAGAAAAATGGGGCTACTGAAGTGCATGTATCTAGTTTCCCTATATAAAGCCCAGTTTCTGTTTAGCACGCAAAGTTTCAGGCTTCTGAACTCCAACATTGCCTCTCTAATCTATTCTTCTTGATAGCCTGAAATTTTTAGATTTCATTGCATAAAAAATTAATAATTTTCGTCATGGAGATGTACCAAAATACAAATGATTCCGATTTAGCTATGCTGGACTCAATTCGGCGACACTTACTCGGCGAGTCATCAGACCTGCGACTCACTACTTCCACTGACTGTACCGCCGCTCCCCCCATGTTTTGCGGAAGCTCAAGCTTTAGCTGCTTGTACCCTTGTTTGACTGAAACCTGGGGTGACCTCCCACTCAAAGAAAACGATCCTGAAGACATGCTCGTTTTCGGGTTCCTCCGAGATGCTCTGACCGTCGGCTGGGCACCATCCGATAACTCTTCCACGAATTTCCCGCCGATTAAACCGGAACCGCAAGAAATTTTAAAAGGGACACCGATGCAAAAAGTGAACTCGGTGCCGGCGACGGTGGTTCCCGTGGTGGTTCCGGCCAGAGGGAAGCATTATCGAGGTGTTAGGCGAAGGCCGTGGGGGAAGTTCGCGGCTGAGATTAGGGACCCGGCTAAAAATGGGGCTCGGGTTTGGTTAGGTACTTTTGAGACAGCCGAGGATGCGGCTTTAGCTTATGATAGAGCAGCTTTTAGGATGCGTGGCTCGAGGGCTTTGTTGAATTTTCCATTGAGGGTGAATTCCGGGGAGCCTGATCCAGTAAGAATAACCTCAAAGAGAGCGTCACCGGAGCGATCTTCATCTTCGTCCTCTAACTCAGAGAATGGATCGCCGAAAAGGAGGAGAAAGGTAACCGCCTCGGCTCCGGTCCTGGCTCAAGCGGAAGTTAAGTATGAAGTTAGATCTAGTACGGATGGCGAACAGCTATTAGTCAGTTAATGTTGACGTGGCAGTATATTAATGTGGGATAGACACATAGCTCTCAGTTTGAGAGATTGTGTTGGCTTTGTGAATACAAAGAATGTGTTACTATTTCATTAAAGTTTTGTTGAATGGGAATTTTATTTTGTTTTTTTTTCCCCTAAAAAAAGGTGTCATATTTTGCTTGGAATAGGCACATTGTAAAGGAAAATGTGAATATTACCATCAAATTTTCTCTTTTTATTTTATTAAATGGGGACTTAGATTTTCATCCTTATAATAAATTTGTCCGACATGAGAAATGCAACGATGAAGTCTAAAGTGCATTCTGAAAATAAACTTTCTAAAAAAGCATTACAAATTAAATAAAGATCAAAACCCTTTTTCAAGATCTTAAAAGAGCCCAAGAGTGGATTTGTCAATTTTAAAATAAATATAATAATATGATATAAAAATAATATAATTTAAAATTTTATAAAAATTATATGTAAATTTAATAAAAATAAAAAATATATTTTACGTTTAACATATTAACATAAATTATAATATAATAATTTTTTACTTTTATATATTTAATATAAATTAAAATTTATATAAATACATAAATTATTAAATGTCCGGTTTCAAAAATAGCTTAAGAACGGAGGATCCTCACAAGCAAAACTCGACTTGATTATTATACTCCGGAAAAATTTATGCTGCAAAGCCAATGAAATGGGCCTGAGATAATGGGAACAGATACAGAGAATGGGTATTTTTAATGGGCCTTTGATAATGGGAAAGGTAACATTGCTACAAAAGAATGCAGGCTACCAAGTCCTAGGCCTGGATTTTGGGCTTTCCTTTAAGTTGGGTTGCTGGTTTTTGTTTCTAGGCTTTCCTTAGTCTGTTCTTGTCTGGTTCTGTTGTTGAGAACTGTAGCATTGGTCGGGCCATGGGCTAGTTGGCCTTCTAATCATGAGGACGAGGTAGTGAAGACTGAAGAGTTGGCCTCCTATTTGTTTGTATAAAGCAGAACAACATGGTACCAACTCATGACTCCTGTTTTCTCAATATATATGCAGTAGAGCATGGCCATGGGAAAACTGACATGAGTTTTGTTCCCCTTGGAGGAGGAAAGATCTTTAGTTATTCCTTTTCCATTTCGAAGATTTTGAGGATCACATATATCTATCTTGACAATATTTTCTTTTCCTCCAAAAGACGAGCCCCTAATATTATTACTGATACAATGATTTGTACAGCAAGCTGCAATTTTTTACTTGATCAATTACAAAGTCATGCTAGAATGTAGTCAATGGTAGTTGTGAATTCATTTATAATATTGCTTTAATCACCAAGCATAATTGCAATGCTTTACCAACCTTGACTTTTGTCATCTGTCATTGTGGCCAACTGGCCATGGATTTTAGTTGCGTGACGCATTTCTTTCTTCTCCCGTCGAAAAGTTTGTCGCTGAACCAAAATTCTTTAATGAGTAGGACATTCATATTTCATCCCAATGACACGTATTCCATCTATCATTTTCTTCTCTTCAAATGCGTTGACAAGGAATAGTTGCCACTTTCCACATCACGTAGATATATTCTGAATGTTACTTGTGAGCATTGATCTTTTGACAGAAGACATGTTCAAATGTTTTAACTTCTGAACTCTTTGACACATGCCAAGGTCACTGTCTATTGCCGTAATTGCAGATGCCATTGACTGGAAACAGCAGCTACATATGTTAATGTTCTCACTGAAAAAGATTCACTAATTGAATTGGGAAAAAAGAGAATGGGTTTTTTCTCCGAGCTCCATTTTTTCTCATTTTCTCTTTCGCTTTTACCTGTTTTTTCTGTGGCTAATGTAACTTTGGGCTCCTCATTGTCCACAACCCATGCTAACTCTCCTTGGCTTTCACCTTCAGAGGAATTTGCTTTTGGATTCCGGCAACTCAACAATTCAAACCTTTTCTTGCTTGCCATATGGTTCGAGAAAATTCCTGATAAAACCATTGTTTGGTATGCAAATGGAAATAACCCAGTGCAAAAAGGATCAAGGGTGGTACTTTCGGCTAGTGGGCTAGTCTTGAACGACCATGAAGGGCAAACAATATGGGAAGCGAAACCAGCTTCAACAGTGTCTTATGCTGCCATGCTTGACTCAGGTAACCTCGTGCTTGCAGCCAGCAATTCTGGTTATGTTTGGGAGAGTTTTAAGAATCCCACAGACACCATTTTGCCTACACAAAAATTGGATTTGGGTAGCGTTCTGTCTTCTCGCCTAACAACAACCAACTTCTCCAGGGGAAGGTTTGAGCTCCATTTTGTGAATGGAAGTCTTCAGCTGAATCCTGTGGCCTGGCCAACTTTATCCCGCTATAAATATTATTATAGCAGCCATACTTATAATATAAATCCTCATGAATCTGGATATCAGCTTGTTTTCAATGAATCAGCAAATATTTACATCGTGAAGACGAATGAAGAAGTCGTTCAAATTCCTTCATGGAGTGCTATAAATCACATGGACGATTACTACTACCGGGCAACACTTGATTTTGATGGAGTTTTCACACAGTATGCTCATCCGAAGAATGCTAGCTCAAACCAGAGCTGGCAGCCTGTGGGATCAATCCCTGAAAACATTTGTCTTGAAATATTCAATGAGCTTGGAAGCGGTGCTTGCGGCTTCAACAGCTACTGCTCAATTCAAAATTGGAGGCCCAGATGTGATTGCCCCCCAGGCTATGTCTTTGTGGATCCAGATAACAGATTTAGTGGATGTAAACCAACTTTCCCACAAGGGTGTGATGTAGATCATGGTTTGAGAGATCCTCAAGAGTTATATGAAATAAGGGAAGTTCGTGACGTCGATTGGCCACTTGGAGACTATGAAAGATTGGCACCTTATAATCAGACAGAGTGTGAAAATTCTTGCTTGCATGACTGCTCTTGTGCTGTTGCGATCTTCGATGGCATGAGATGTTGGAAAAAGAAACTGCCACTCTCGAATGGAAGACTCAGAAGCTCTGGTTTCTCGAGGGTACTTTTCAAAGTAAGGAAAGAAGCTAATCCAGGTTATTGCACAGCAAACTATGACAGAAACAAAGATGAATCAATTCTTTTACGAGCACTTCTTGGAAGCTCTGCATTTTTCAATGTCGTTTTGCTAGTGATATCTCTAATGGTCTCCAAGAGGCACAGAAGAAAAGGAGGAGGGAGTAGTGCCCAAAGTTCAAGTGTTTTTGAGCCAAATTTGAGTCTCTTTACTTATAAGGAACTTGAAGAAGCAACGGATCAGTTCAAGGAAGAACTTGGCAGGGGTTCGTTTGGAATTGTCTATAAAGGTATCCTGAAATCTAGTTCAAGAAAACTTGTCGCAGTCAAAAAATTGGACAGGTTGGCTCAAGAAAGGGAAATGGAATTTAAAACTGAAGTGAGTGCAATTGGTAGAACCCATCACAAGAATCTTGTTGGATTGCTTGGCTTCTGTGAGGAAGGGACTCACAGGCTTTTAGTTTATGAGTTCCTGAGCAATGGCACTTTAGCAAATTATCTCTTTGCACTTACCAGACCTGATTGGAATCAGAGAATCCAGATTGCCTTGAACATTGCAAGAGGACTTGTCTACTTACATGAAGAGTGTGATGTACCTATAATCCACTGTGACATTAAGCCTTATAACATACTTCTAGACGAGCATTTCACTGCAAAGATTTCCGACTTTGGACTGGCAAAATTGTTACTCTCCAATCGGTCTAGAACTCTTACTATGATCAGAGGAACAAAAGGATATGTGGCTCCGGAATGGTTCAAGAACGTATCAATTACGGCTAAAGTGGATGTTTACAGTTTTGGTGTGATGTTATTAGAGATCATTTGCTGCAGAAAAAGCGTGGTGATGGATTCATCAGAAGAAGAAAGAGCAATTCTAACGGATTGGGCTTATGTTTGCTATGTCGAAGGAAGACTAGATTTTCTGGCAAGCGACGATGAGGCAGCCATGGCGGACAAGGACAAACTGCGGAAATGGGTAATGATAGCCCTCTGGTGCATCCAAGATGATCCTGCAAACAGGCCTACGATGAAAATGGTAATGCTAATGCTAGAGGGCTTTGTTGAGGTCCCTTTTCCACCGTATACCTTTCTTCATCAAAATGGATGAGAATTAAACTTTTCTCAATTCGTTTCATTGACTGAATGCATTGTTTATTATTTGCTTTCTATTTTATCATTATTTGGGTTGATAAATCTATGAATAGGAATGAAACTTAGGCAGAACCCATCAAATAGCTGTTGTAACGTACCAAAAGAAAAGGCATGCATAAAACTGGATTACGCAGTTAACTGGAAAAAAAAAAGTAATATATTTGACTACCTTATACTTGATATTTAAATTACATAGCTGCTCAAAATTGAAATTGGGAAACATCAAGATAGTTGACCGTTATCTGCAAAGGACTAAGGTGTGAATTTGAAAGTCGTTCCTGATTGTCATATTTTTCATCGCTTTCAGGACTATTCGGGAAAAGGTTGAAATTTGGTCCAAGGCCTTGAACTTGTTATAAGAAGTTCACGTCTTGTTCTGAAAATAACCTTGAAGAAATGCTATAGCCAAACATACCCAGATTGTAAATTGGATCTGTATTAGGCAATTACACAGGAGATATACTCGGAATATTAGTACTAGATCATTCCTTTGGAAAGTTCACTTGAGTAATCTGTTTATTGAGAAAAACTATTCCACCCGAATGACTGAGTTAGTAAACAACAAATAATATCCCATGACAACCCCAACCATCCTTTCTCTTGGTGGGTGGTGTTACCAATATCATGGTAAGGCACAACACCCGAGTTAAATCCCAAGCTCATCCACCACTTAGACCGTACTACTATAGTGTGAAACACTACCACTGAAGTTGACTCCATCCCTTGAAATTCATCAAGGGACGTAGAGACAGTGGATTGATTTTTTTTTAAGCTTGGAATGAAGATTTTTTAATCATCAAGTACTAACACTGATAAAACTGAATCATGCAGCCACATACAATAAGTTTCTTAACGAGCAGGGTTCTACAATAAATCATCAAATAGGCCTGTTTGCTACGTGGCAACAGATATATCTGTTCGAACTAAGTTGCCCACATGCAGAGGATGAAAGGAGTAAAGAGATATGCTGAATATGTCAAGGTGACTGAATATTTAGAATCTAACAAGTTTGAAGGAAATTGATGCCAACAACTGCCATCTTAAAATCCACCTGAAACTTTCTTCGCAACTGCAATAACATTGAAGTTGAGTGACTCAGGATTTTTCTGGATCATGCCCTTTATGACTTTCGCTGCATCCTGTTGTAAGATAAAAAATTTTAGCAGTTAGTCTAATAGTAGCACATAGTGCAAATGTTTGTCACTGAAAATTATGGAAAATAGCCAGAAGAATGCTGAAACCTGATCATTCACACTAGATTCACAGTCAGAAAAGTCCAATCACAAGGGTGAAACACTCTTCCGATACCAAAATGTTTTGAGCGGTTCAGCTTAGCACAAGCAAACAAAAAAGCAGACAGAGGCAAACTCCACTGAGGGAGTTTGAGATGGATTTTGAAAGCAGAAGCTGACGCTTCAAACCAAAACTTATTCTACTACTTGAAACTCCACAAACCCCGAGCTGAAAGAGATATAGATGAGCTAGCTTCATCCACTTTCAACTTGCTCAAGGCCCAACAGACTTATAAATAAAAATTAAAAAAAAAATCCCCTCTGCAAACACCAAACCACTTCTATTTCTTAAAGGTAAAATATTTCTAGTAAAATGTCTTTTTAACATCCAAATATATGTGAAAAGGAAAATCATAAGAAGAAAATAGATTTAGTTTTAATTGCCAACACAAACCTGCAATAAGCTACTTGGTGAGGAAGCACCATGTGATATCGGTCCTGACTTTCTTCCATCAAGCTCATAAAGTTCCCCTACATTAATGAGAAGAAAAATGATTAAGATTAAATCACCAAAAACAACTACATTTAAGATATTTCAAAAGCATCTCCGACCAAAGCAACAGGCATTGTCTTTTCCTTTCATTTTTGCTTCCTTATATTCCGAAATGAGAGAGAGAGAAAGAGAGAGAGAATATGTACCATCAACACATGTGAAGCAAATAAAATGAGTGTCTACATTGTCAGAAGCCTGTCAAGAAAATTCGGTATAACAGAAAAATAGAAATATATTAGACAAAAAAAAAATCTTTGCACTCTGTCTTGCGAAGACTCATCAATAAAGTAGCTCAGCCTTGCTATACCATATTGCTCACAAAAAACAACCTTGATATGCTATATTGTGCGGATCCGTATCCTATCATAACTTCAAGATCTTATAATTTTACATTAATAGAATCAAGAAAAGAAATTACTTATAATAGATTTACCTCTGTTTCACCAGCTGTAGCCGCCACAGAATGAGCATCTTCCATTTCTCTGTCATTCTCAAGAAATGCTGCACGCTATAGAAGGATACAACAATTTGAAGTCAGCAATGAGGAATCACCAAAACATGCAGGAAAAAACATACACACGTGCATGAAGAGAGTGAGAGAAAGAAGAAGAACCTCCATTGGATCCATGCTTGCAGTAGATTTGAAAAACCTATCTAAAAATGATCCCTCTTCTGAAAAAGACAAGGAAAAAATAGTTATGGATGTGTTTTACATAATAGGCTAAGAACTACTAATACCTTTTGGTTCAGTGCTCTAAGGAAGCATGATCCTAATATGGTATACTTTGCTATAGAAGATCACAATGAAATTCAGTTCCTCATTTTGAGATAGAAAAAGGAATAAATAAAAATGCCCACTCATGGGTACAGCATATGTCTTAATTACCATTCTCCCAACAACTATTATTCCAACTCATGACAGATGCAAGCTGACATATGACAGTTAAACAGATAAATGCAAAAATTATCAAACATTACTAAGTATGGTGTGTGAACATCTTTAACATGAATATTAGAATAAGCATTATTCATTGATAAATGATGAATATTAAACCCAACTTACGAAGCTTGATTTCTGAAGTGATATTTCCAACACTGTGAAGAAGTCCAATTGTTCCACAAGCATTTCCCACAGTTTGTTTCATGAAATAAACTTTACTGCCAGCATCCTACAGCCAAAATATAGGGGAGAAAATTTTTAATTGGACCATACAAAGTTCTAATCATTGTTACCATTCGAAACTACTGAATCTATTCTTTTAGTTTTAGGAAAAACAAAAAGTGGGAATGGAAATTTTTTAACTTCAATTTTGCATTCTCTTAAGAGTGCTTTTCCTTTCCCTGTTCAATTCTACTCCTTGTACTTGGTTATTTGATAAGCTCCATCACCCAATAGAGTAATTAGTCTCATCCACCCAGTAATTCACAATTATGAATTCTACCAACACAAAATATACAAATGTGTGGTTGACAAAGAGCATATCTATAGCACCAAAGAGATCTTTTACACCAAGAAGAGATCACGATCATCTAGCAATCGTAACGCAGAACTATACAAGTTTGCACAATCATAATTTACAATTGTTCTATGGTCTAAACATATCTGATCAATCTTGACAACAGTCTGATGCAAAACACAGAGCTATAGTAGGATATTATATTAAAAAAAGCCATTGCCCTTACTCTTTTCTCATTATCCTGCTGCAATCTCTCTTCTTCGGTCTGAAAACATTCAAAACATAAAAACAGACAACTTTTATTATGTGTATCAGTTAAGTTAATCTTCAAGATACAGCCCAACTAGGCGACTACGAATAATAGAAAGCAATAAAGGTTTCAGTTGAACACACCTGAGATGTTATTGGAAAAAGGAAAAGGACAGCAAAAACAGGCTGAGGGACCATTGCTAAGAGCTCATCCTCCAAGCCATAAACATCGCAGCACTCTGCCTCATCCTCCGGAAGACCCAGACCCCAAAGAAACTGCGGAATACGAATTTTTCCATTTTCAAGGAATTAAAACAAAATATTACTATTACCACAGACTCATAACAGTCAATTTGTTTCAAAACTTAATTTTCTTACAAAAAAAAAAACCCTAACTCTCTATTCAATTGCCGAAACTTAAAAAAAAAAAAAAAAAACCCATGAAAAAGGTTTTTTGTATGTTTCCTTTCTGTTATTTTCCGATCTTTTATCGGGAACCAAACATTATAAGAAATAAATAAAAGAGAAAAAGAAAAGAAAGAAAAGAAAAATGAAAAGCACCTGGTTCATAACATCGGGGTTAGCTTCGAGAGGAAGCCACCGCTTCGCAGAAGGACTTTCGTCTGGAGTTGCCATTTTGCTTTTGCTTTTTCTTTTCCTTTTCTAGGAATTGGATTTTAATTCTTTTGATAGATAGGATTTCAGATCTGTGAGCTTTGGCTCTTCTCTTCTCTGGCTTTATATATAGGTTTTGGATGGGTTTTAAATCTGATAAAAATGACAATGAAAATAAGGAATTTGTTTTTAACCGCACTGTGAAACTGAAACACGGCAGTCAATACTAACCCGTCACTCAAATATTCCCATTTACTTGTGACAATGTAAGCATATAGGCTTGGTCTCTTGAGGGCCCATTACAATCTAATAGGCTCTTGATCAGCCCATTTTTTGGCACCGTTAAGTTGCTCTTTCATTTTTTTCAGGGGTTTTTCCAAAATTGAGTTAGTGAAAAAAATATATAATTATTGTATGCTAATTTATTATGTATAAATAAGTAAAATATCTTCATCTGACCTTGTTTGCATAATTTTATCTATCAAAGATTATGGCAATCCTTCCTCTTTCCATAGGATTTTGTCCAAGGATGATAATAGTAATAAATAAATAAATAATTGTCATTATTTTATTCGTTTATGTCAGATTTTGATAGTTAAATTTGAAAATAAAACGGATTCTAATAAAAAATTTATTATTTGTAATAGATTTGGATAGAATATGAATAGTATTATTTGAATATTCAATATTTAAATTCATTTAAGTTTTAACAAAAAATAACGAATATTCGAATTTAAATTTATTACCTATTTACATATGTAAATTATATAAAATTTTATAATTTTGAAAGGTTTCAAACCTTAATAGGAAACTTTTTTTTTGTTATTAATTAAAAGTAAACTTGAATTTTAAATTATATTTTTATTTATTTTATATTTTAATTAAATTTTAAATAAACAAATTTAGATTTAAATAATTGTACTAAAATTAAACCAATTATTTAAACGAATTTAAATATTATAAATATTAAATAAATTTAAATATAAATATTTAAAAAATAATAAATATTCACTCTGTTAACATCCCTAAATTTTGCCTAATCTTACACAAATAAGGTGATTTAAAATGCGATGTGAATGGAGGATTTAGGGAAAAAGATAAGGCCTCCATTGGCTTAAGAATACTTCTGGCCCATTGGGTTCAAAATTGATATATGACGCTCGCATTCAGAACACAAAATTTATTTAGAATTAATATAAAAAATATTATTTTATCTTTTTATTTTTGAAAGTCGCTAATTATATACAAAGCCATTCACTCATCCAGTTATATGAGCAATTGTTTGACGTAATTTTTATCAGTTATTTGGCCCTTTTCAAATAATAAAAATAATATTGTTAGTACATTTATATAAAATATTGTTATTATTAATTGTCAATTAACATTGTGGTTTTAAATTTCACACTTAGATCAACAATCAAATTACTTTTTTTAAAATAAAAATTGCGGTTATTTAAAAAAATAAATTTAAAATTTAATTTAATTAATATATGTGACATCCAATAAATTTAAAATTTAAATATCAATATTTATAATTTTTCTAATATCTTTCTAGACAAAGGTTTTAATTTTGTGATCTATTCAATTTTTACCAAATTTGCTTCCCCTTGGCTTTTCTATTGATGACAAGAAAAAAAATATGGAAGGACAAAAGAAGGGTAATATACTTTTCTCCTTGAGAAAATTTTTTTAAAATTAAATATGATAATTTTAAAATAATATGATAATATGATATAAAAATAATATAAATAAACGTAAATATTTCCCTCTACTTATAACAATGAAAACATAAAGGCTTCGGCTCTTGATAGGCCCATTATAATCTAATAGGCTCTTGATAAGCCCATTTTCTAGCACCGATAAATTAATTTTCCTTTTATTTAAGGGTTTTTCCAAAATTTAGTAGAAAAATACATAAATATTGTATGTTAATTTATTATGTATAAATAAGTAAAATATCTTCATCCGAGCTTGCTTTCATAATTTTATCTATCAAAGATTATGGCAATCCTTCGTCTTCCCATAGGATTTTCTCCATGGATGATCATGGAAATTAAATAAAAAGATATTCGTTATTATCTAATTTATTTAGGTCAAATTTGGATAATTACAACGAATAATTAATACATTCATATAAAAATATTTTATTATTTTAAATGGATTCAGATAGAATATAGATAATATCCTATGAATATTCAATATTTAATTTTAATGAATATTAATAAATATTCATCTTAAATTTATTATTTGTTTACATGTGTAAAATATATAAAATTTTATAATTTTGAAAGGTTTTGAACCTAAAAAATAATATTTTATTTGTTATTAATTAAGAGTGTATTTAAATCTGAAATTAAATTATTATTTATTTTATATTTTGACAACAATTTTAAATAAACGAATATTTTAATAGATTCGAATATGAATGATGATATTAAATTTAAACAAATATTTAAACAAATTTAAATATGATAAATTTTAAATGAATTTGAATATAAATATTTAAAAATAATAAACATCCACTTCGTTTAGCATCCCTAATTTTTTTCTAATCTCATACAAATAAGTTGATGTAAACTGCAACGTCAATAGATCTTGGATTTACGGAAAAAGATAAGGCCCCATTGGGTTAATTATTGTTACTATTAATTGTAAATTAGCATATTGATTTTAAATTTCACACTTAAATTAACAGTCAAATTACTTTTTCTAAAATTTAAATTCTAAGCAATATTAAAAAAATTGAATTCGAAATTTAACTAAATTAATTCATATAATTATATAACATTAATTAAATTTAAACATTTATAATTTTTTTCCTATATTTAAACACGACCTCTTTTGTAGTGATTTAAAATTTTTTATTAATTTAATAATTAAACTATAAAGTAATGTAGTGATTATAAATTATAATCATTAAATTAACAAAATTTTCATTCTAATTTTTTTTTCCATTTCTTTTGCCAAATAAAGTCTTAATCTCGATATTGACTCTTGAACATATTCGACACAGATCATATATAAAATCAGAAATGACACACAAAATTCTTTTCCACCCTAATTTTCTGTGACCTTTTTTTTATACTACGAAGGACCAAAGAAACTATCTAAAAGCAAGAAAAAATTAAAAAAGACAAAGTAAAAGTCATGTGTACACATTCTATACGGTCTTACTCTTCTCTGAGATTAGTTCGTAATTCATCAAAATACCGCGGCGACCTGCCTATAATCTGTTGGGAAAAAATATTTTAATCTCCCTTTGTTTCCTTTGATAGTAGCAATAGAAATTTTTTTTTTCTTTTTGTTGACTTTTCTACTCATGCCCCACTGTCTGCATACGAACCGTTGGAATTATATCTTCCATTATAGTTGACCAAAACCTTTATATTTCATTGACAAAAATCAGTTTAATTGGTAAAAATAAGAAGTTTCTTTGTCAACAAAGAATTGGATTTTTATAAAGAATATTTCAAAAATAAAATCATAAATGTATTAAGTCAAAAAAAAAAAAAGGGTCATCGTATCAAGAAAAAAAAAAGCAAAATCTGAGGACATTCTTGAAATATTACCAAAAAAAAATCTTATTTTTTAAGTCGAGTAATTTAATTAATATAATTTTTTAAATATTTGAGATCGTTGAAACTTTAAAAGTATTAACAAATGATTTGGACGTGTACAAATATTCTCAAAAAAAATTCAACGCGTTCAGCTCATGTTTCTAAAGCTCGGCTCTCACTTTCAAAATCTAATATGATTTTATATTCATTAATGCAGACTGCTTCCACCTTATAAAAAAAAAAAAAATGCTATAGCTATCGGTATAAATAGCTTAATTTAATACAAAATACCTAATGAGAGCGTCATGCATACCAAAGCATTTTTTTTAAAAATTTTTTTACTTTAAAACATGTAAAACATTGACTAACTTATTCTCATAACTACTAATTCGTGTATTTTTTATATCAAACAAATCAAGTTTAGTTCATACAAAGCCCGCCTGCTGGTTCTTATGCGTGGGTCATGTCATGTATGCATATAATATTTGCTCGTTTTAGCTATATCTTAATCCAAATGCAGTCATTTTCCAAATTTTTTTAGTTAAATTTTGCTTCGCGTTTGTGCTTAATTGTTTAAAAAATTTTATTTTTTAAATGATGCCGCGTGATATCTCTCGCCTTCTTCACCACGCTGGTCGGTGGTCTCGCTGTTGAAAATGATAGGGTTTTTCGCCCCATTTTCGTCTGCTTAAGTCTACATTTTCGTTTGTGTGTGTTCATTTGATTCATCTTTAAGTGTATAAAAGAACAGAGTCTTTCTTTTATGATGTGTTCATATCGTTAAAATTTATTAGTAACTGTTTGACACGATGAGCAAAATTAAGGAATAAATCATTGAAAAGGTCTCAACCCCTAACTTTATCAGTCACTAACAGTTATTTTTACCATGGGTTTCATTGGTAAAGGATTAAATTTTTAATTTTGATAACTTTAATTAAAAAAATAAAAGAGAAACACAAGTTAATATAATCATTCTTTGATATTGATATAAAAAAATCTAACTTATTCATAGATTGGGTATCAAAGAGATGATCGCACTAGTGTTTTATATATGATCCTTTCTTCGGAATATCGACTTTAAATATTATCGTGATTCCGATTCATAAAAAAAAAGCAATGTGATATATATTCATCCAAGAAAAAAATTTTTTTTTCATTTAAAGTTATCAAATATTGAAACGGTCCTATTATTAAAACTAAATTTTTATGAATTATATTGATATATAAAAAGTCGTAATTTAAAAGCAAAAAAAAGAAAAAAATAATTATATGAATTAATTAAGTTTTTAATTAAAAAATTTATGAATTTTATTCTTTAGTAAATGTAAGAAACAAGTTTTGAGTACACGTAATTTCGTCTTGCTCGAGCATTTAGATAATTCTGGATATGCAGTGCCCAATTGTTTGATCAGTAGTTATAATATTAGATTGATCATTAATTTCTAATATTTGACAAGATGATTGTGGAGCAACAATGGGTTTATAACTGTTTAAGTGTATTGCAGATTGAGTTGCCTACATCATCTCGCACCAGCAACAAGCTATGCCTTAACTTTTATAGTGACCCTCCCAACACTGGATTAGGGTGATAATTTTCAGCACCAACATGAAAAATAAACTTTGAAAAACTTATCAGAGCACCAAACACAGTTCAAAATTGATGACTTTTTGTTCTTTGCATTACCTTTTGGGTCTTTCTTGGTTATTTCAAGTTTCAACAAGAAAACTCATTCCAAAATTCATTCTTTTACTGCATCATCCTGGGTAGACAGGAACTTGCTTTAGCCTTAGCTCAGGTTAAATCATTTTCAGCAAATAGCCTGACTTCTTTAATGTTTTGAAAATTAAAAATAGAAAGGAGAATTTATGAGAGATGATTTTCGTAGGGTTTGAAATTATCATAGACAATTTCAAAACTAAAGACAAAAGACCAAAGAATATTTCAATTTTCAAAAATATCAAGCACTCATGCAAGAATGGAATGATCACAATCCAAATGTTAGGAATTCTAAAGGCAATAGTTATTCCAAATTGTCTGAAAAAAAGAAAAAGAAAATAGGGAATTCATAAACCGTTTTTATCATCGAAAAGGTTTGATTTTGAGAGATTTTGATTCAAATATTGATATTGTTGCAGTTCATGGATTCCTTGACTTATAACACCTGCACAGTAGTACATGATTTGCCATGAAAGTCAACCCAAAAACAAAAGTAAAAATTTTGTCAACCAAGCCAACCAAAAGAGAGAAGAGGGCCAAATGGAAAATTGAAAATTCATCAATTCATGGTTCACCATTAGAAAAGGCCAAACCCAAGGGTCCTTTCAGTCATTAACTCCAATACAAAGTTAACCTCCGTTCTCATTGATGGTAGACTTTTCTTGAACCCTGTTGAGCTCAATAGTTAAGCAGAAATGGTCAAATCTTTCACCATCGCTACTCTGTAACCCCCGTTAGTCCAAAAACATCTCATTTTTCAATGTTGCCATTGTTAGACAGCATGGTTCTTTATGTAATTATGAAAAAAGTGTGGGTATTTAGTGGAAATGTCGGTCTATAAATGCTTTGATTGATCCTGTTCGATACCACTTGGTCTTACTTTGCTGTTTGAGCTCTCTCTTTTCTCTTCATTGACTTTTTCTTTGCTCTCCCTCTCTGTTTTCCTGTTTCTCTCCATGCAGATCGGCATCAGCTTCACTCTTCCCGCTCAAAACTTGCAGGTCTTCCCAGCCAGACGGGCAAGCTTCAAGTGCCAGAAATCACCTCTAAACCCTTTAACAAAACCCCATTCATCTTCTCAAAAGCCTGTTTCATTAACATCATCGACTGAGTTGACCCGGCAACACCTCTCCAACCTCGAAAAACTCCTCCAGAAAACCAACCAAGCCGACCCAGAACAAGTTATCAAAGCACCCACTATTGGACCAACCGAAACTAAAGGTAAGGGTTTACTCGAAGGGCTTAACATTGCCAGGATTTGGCCTGAAATGAGAGCCGCTGAAGAGATGTCTCCACGTCATTTAAATAGGCTCCAGAGGCTTTTATCGAAAACCATGGAATATTCTCCGAGGAACAACCTTGGATCTCGTTGGAGAGAATACCACGGTTGCAATGACTGGTCAGGTTTGCTTGACCCGCTTGATGAAAATCTAAGGCGAGAAGTGGTTAGATATGGAGAATTTGTTCAAGCTGCTTACCATGGTTTTCATTCCAAACCTACCATGTCAACAGACGAGGCTCCCTTACCAAGGCACGTGGCGTTGCCTGATAGGTCTTACAAGGTAACCAAGAGCCTTTACGCCACCTCGTCTGTCGGGTTGCCGAAATGGGTAGACGACGTGGCGCCCAATCTTGGGTGGATGACCCAACGGTCTAGTTGGATCGGGTTCGTAGCGGTTTGTGATGACAAGAGGGAGATTCAACGCATGGGAAGGAGAGATATTGTTATTGCTTTACGCGGAACTGCTACGTGCCTGGAATGGTCTGAAAATTTTAGAGCCCAGCTGGTTCAAATCCCTGAATCAGATGACCCAACCCAAAAGGTTGAATGTGGATTCTTGAGCTTGCACAAAACACCTGGCGCTCACGTACCAAGCTTAGCCGAATCAGTGGTTGAAGAAGTGCAAAGGTTGATTGAGATGTACAAAGGTGAGAGCCTTAGCATTACAATCACAGGGCATAGCCTTGGTGCAGCACTATCTCTTTTAGTTGCCGATGAAATAAGTTCATGTGCTCCTCAAGTGCCTCCGATCGCAGTATTTTCTTTCGGAGGTCCCCGAGTTGGTAACAAAGGCTTCGTCGAGCGACTTAATGAAAAAAATGTTAAAGTGTTACGTATTGTTAACAATCAAGATTTGATCACTAGGGTTCCAGGTGTGGTCATTGGCGAAGGATCGGAACAACAACAACAACAACAACAAGACCAACAAGAAAAACAAGGTAATGAAAGTTTTGCAAGAGTGTTCAATATGCTTGAGAACAATAATCCATGGGCATACTCTCATGTCGGAACAGAACTACGAGTCGATACTAAACTGTCGCCCTATCTGAAGCCGAATGCTAATGTGGCATGCTGTCATGATTTGGAGGCTTACCTGCACTTGGTAGATGGATTCTTGTCATCGAATTGCCCGTTTAGGTCAAATGCCAAGAGAAGCTTGGTGAAGTTGCTTCACGATCAAGGATCAAATGTGAAACAATTGTATACTTACAAGGCCTTGAGCTTGAACCTTGAAAGGGATAGGATTAGCATCCCTATGTCTAGTTTGTCTAGTCCATCTAGATAAGGTAATCGTATATTAGTAAATATAACAAAAAAGTTAAGCTTATATTTAGATTCAGATAATAAAAAGGAAAGGAAAGAAAAATAAAAGAAAATAAAAGGAACAGAAAAACCCTCACTTCTAATATAAAAGAAAGGAAAAAAATGAAAACCCAATAATTTTTTATTTCCCTTATAGTTTCAACCTTTTTTCCAAGGAAAAGCTTGGTGGCCGTAATTTCATATGTTATGTTTCTTTGGTAATTTTCATTTCTTTAAGTAATCAAAGTTCAAAGTTTCCAAAGATAAAAAATTTGTCCTATCCAGGATATTCTTTTTGATTAAAGAAAAATTTACATTCTTAATTTTAAAAAGCTAACAACATCTTTCAAATGATAAAGAAATTAAATAATTTATTATTTTTAAAGGAGATCATAGTTTGAGAATAAAAGAAAATTATAAATTTTAAAAATTAAATCTCAAAGTTATTAGATATTAATTTGTAAATATGAATCAACTGAATTAAATTTAAATTTTACTTATTAATACGATTAAATCAAGGTTGATCACAAATGAGAATGAAACAAGTAACCTAAGATGATTTGTTAAATTGTCAAAATATGAAGTCACTGCTTAACCTCTTTAAGTAGAACATAAGCTAGCTGCTACTTTGCAAGTTTTTGCATATAAAGTACAGTTTTATTATTTCCCTTTTTTATTTTAATTTGTGCTTAGGCACGTGAGTCTGAGGTTTTGCCGTCATGGAAAACAATTAGTAATGGTTATTTTATTCATGATTACTTATCTATCGAGGGAGACCCCATTTCCCTTGGTTGAATAGCATCACAAATATAATTACAAAACTAGGCGTATACATGTCAATTGGTTTTGAATATTATTTCCTTTGATCTAAATCTAATAATATTAAATATGATATGATAATACGACATAAATATAAATTAAAAATAAGATATAAAAATAATTTAATTTAAAATTTTACTAATTATTATATATGATTTAATAAAATAAAAAATATATTTTATATTTTAATATTGATATAATTACGTAATTTTTTATAAAATATAATATAAATACATAAATTTTAATATTTTATTATTTTATGCTTTGAGTATCGGAAACTGTAAGATTGGGGATTTGCCATTTAGCCCAATTGGAATGGGCTTGAAACCCAAATGCTTGTTTTGATGGATTAATGTTGCAGACAAAATCATTTCGGTTTGCCCAAATCCTTCATTTTATGGATCTTCATTTTGGGTTTTTTTTTTTTTTTTTTTTTTCAGGTAATTTAATGTTCGATTAATCCAAATCAAAGTAAATGCCCATAAACCTTAAAGTTGATAAAAAATAAAGAAGAAGAAAACAAACAAAATGCGCAAGTTTTAAAATGAACTAGCCCGCATATTAACAAAACCAATAGGGTTTTTAAGATAACCTTTAGGCTTACTCTTATCTCTCTGCCGTATGTTCTAGGGTTTTCTGACGTCTCAAACACCAAACATAGATCTTTTACTTTTTCACTTGTATTCACTTCCATGGCTTTAACCATACTCTAGGCGTCTCTTGGTTTCTGTTTTTTAAGTTAAAACAGACAAGCCAAAGTTTTGAATATCATTTATTCTTTGTGTTAAGAAATGGCAACCAAGAACCCTTTCGATCTCTTGGATGATGATACTGAAGACCCAAGTTTGCTTATTGCTGCTGCTGAGAAGCAGAAGCTTGAAAAGCCTAAGAAAGCTCCTGCTTCGGCCCCAGCTCAGGCTCAGCCGGCTAAGCTTCCCACCAAGCCACCGCCTCCTGCTCTAGCTGGTAACTTTTGTTTCTTCTTGTTTTTTTAATCGGTTTTGATTTTCTGTTTTATTTTGAAGATAACGTCCAAAAAGAAATAAGATTTGTTGGTTTTTGATTTCATGTATTGTTTCGGTAGTTTGGTGGAGTATCTTTGTTGGAATTGGTTGTTGGTTTGATGTTTGGTTGTTTATTGGATTAGAAATGAAGTAAAATAAAAGAAATTTGTGAAGTTTATGAATCTTATTATGTTGTTGGAAATGAAGTAAAAGAAAAGAAATTTGTGAAATTTAATAATTTTTGTCTCTCATTATAACAATTTGTTTCGTGTTTTTATATGAATAAGTCGGTTTTGTGTATTTTTTTTATTTCATGGTATTACTCGTAAGAAATTAGTGTAACTTTATTTTTTATCAATTTCATCCATGCCTCTTATGAAGTTTAAACTTTATTTTGAACTTCACTTATATGGTTAATATGGATGATATGGTCACTGTATTACGCTGGCTGAACTTTGCCTTAGATTTTGTTTATATTTTTTGTTGGTTTATTGACAATCACTTTTAATTACTGAATTGTGGTGTGCTTAATCAGTTATATTGCATTTTTTTTCATGGTTGCCTTGTAATGTAGTGAGAGAGGCAAAGAATGAGCCTGGACGTGGAGGAGGCCATGGTATTGGACGCGGTCGTGGACGTGGTGGCAGCGGTTACAATCGTGATTCCAATGTTAGTGATAGCTCCAATGGATTTTCAAGAGGGTACAGACCCTCTGAAGAGGGAGAAGGAGGGAAGCAGGCTGAAAGGCATGGCTATGGTGGGCCTCGAGGTTCTTTCCGTCGTGGTCGCCATGGTGGTTTTAATGATGGAGAATCTGGAGAAGGGGAACGCCTTCGCAGGCAGTATGATCGCCGTAGTGGGACTGGACGTGGGTTAGTATTTTACTTTATTTGAAATTTCCATTTTCTGTTATCTTTAACCATATATCACATCATTTATCTATCTTTATCCATAACCAGGAATGAGTTCAAGCGTGATGGTGCTGGACGTGGTAATTGGGGTAGTCCTACTGATGAAGTTGCTCCGTGAGTATCTATTTCGCCAATCTCTTGAGCAGCATGCTCAACACATTTCCTTATGTGATATGTTTTATACATATATATTTTTTTGTGTGATGCAAGCTCATCTGTTTATATATCTGCTATTTGGCCAAAATAAGGGAGACTGAAGAAAATGTCCCTGAGAATGAAAAGAATGTGGGCACTGAGAAGCAGCCTGGAGAAGAAGATGCTGTGGATGCCAACAAGGAGAATGCTGCAAATGGAGCTGAGGAGAAGGAGCCTGAAAATAAGGTAATTCTTTGATACATTTAGGTTCTTTGTTTCCTAGAGTTGTGGGTAGCAGATAACAAAATTATTTTTAGTGATTTCCTAATTTTGTTACGCCTTCTTTAATTAGTGATAAGGGAGTAAACAGAATGTGTTTTGATAACTTCCTTGGACTTTAATGGTAGTCTATTAAAATTTCTTCTTTTCTATATTGGGTAACGTGTTGAGTAACTTTACATTCATTAATAGTTTTAATAGTTTTAAAGTGCATAGCATCAGTAGTTGACTGAAATTATAACCCAGGCTGTTCTGGCTCCTATTTATACTAATTAAAAACTCTTTAACTAGGTTATAATTGTTAGATGAATTTATGTTGTTTCTGAAATATTGGGTAAATTTCATCTTCAATAATTAAGAATGGTGGAATTGGCCATGCTTCCTCTTTGATTGATGGAATCAACTTTAGGATGATCAAATAATCAACTTAGGTTGGATTTTGGCTGGCAATAAGTCTTGCTTGATGTTAATGTTCTAATTTTTTATGTGTACTTCTTCTTCCATCTATATTAGGAGATGACTTTGGAAGAATATGAGAGGATTCTTGAGGAGAAGAGGAAAGCTTTGCTTGCCCTCAAGACTGAAGAAAGGAAAGTTGATGTCAAAGAGTTTGAGTCCATGCAACAACTTTCAAATAAGAAGAGCAATGATGACATCTTTATCAAACTGGTAAGATTTCTTTACTTTCTTCTTTTGTTAAATGTGGTTTCATCTATTTAATTTGCTGGTATATTGACTTAGCTTTTGATTGTCAGGGTTCTGAAAAGGACAAGCGCAAAGATGCTGATAAAGAGGAAAAAGTCAAAAAGGTTTGCATATTTTTCTCACATGTTATTGTTGATTAACTGCTTCTTTTGGATGGATGTGGTCTTGCATTTGGCATTTATCTTTTTCTTGGATGCAATCTCACATTTTCTAACTTCCTTGTTTGGTTGTTCTGTATGCATATGCTTTGCGTTGGAACCAAGATTTCCTTGCTTTTTTATTCATTTAGTGATTTGTTTTGTTTAACAAATTATGAATGCATCCCTGGAGTTTGTTGCCTAATTATTGGAATATGCTTCTTCCCTTTCTAAATAAAATCTCGGGTTCCTTTGCATATGGAGTATTGTTCTCTTACCATGTCTAGTCCCCCCTTCTTCTGACAGCCTAATGGCTGACTAGCAACGATGCAAATGAATCTGCTAAATCATTTGAGTGATGTTGTCTTCAAGCTAATTTTCTCTTCCATACAAATTAACTGCAGTAAGTTTGTTATTTTAAGGGTTGGCAACTCCAAAAAATGCCTTGTCTCTATAAGCAGAAAGTTTTTAAGTTCCAAACATAAAGCTTTTGTTTGTCGTCACATATTCATCACCTCTTTGTAAATTTTTCTTGTTGCCATTTAATTGCATAATTATGTGAATTTACCATCTTTTTCATTACTTGATGAATATGGGTAGTATCTTTATCACTGTTACTGGTGCCTGATGTTGTAGCTGTCACATTGTTTGCTTCCCTTATTAAAATTCTGGATGAATGATTGAATGCTGTTTTGGTAGTCTGTCAGCATCAATGAGTTCCTGAAGCCAACTGAAGGGGAGAGGTACTATGGGCCTGGGCGTGGTCGAGGCCGTGGCCGTGGTCCCAGGGGTGGATATGGAGGCAACGTAGCTAGCAATGTGTCAGCCCCCTCAATTGAAGATCCTGGGCACTTCCCCTCTTTGGGTGGCAAGTGAGATCCACCACAGCAAATCTACACGATGGTTTTCCCCTGCTTGGAATTCATTGTGATCTATTCAATAGTCAGGAGTCAAAAACGTTTCCGAGAGGAATCATGAATTTCCTTTATCAGAAACCGTTTACTGTTTTTGAGTGTAAATTTTAGATAATTTGCCCATGGGTCTTCAGACTTATGG
Organism: Durio zibethinus; assembly: GCF_002303985.1. The sequence goes on along the minus strand of NW_019167827.1, from coordinate 1,268,246 downwards.
TCTTTGCCTGACATGCATGCTTACCTCATTTTTCTTTTCTTTTTTGGGTTAAAATTAGAACACAGACATGGGTAATTGTTATTCCGACTGAGAGTAGTGTCATCAGTTTTGGTTCGGTGTAGGGTTAAAGATGGCCTGTCTGAGACATGGCATTCAAGTTATTTTATCTTTTTAATCTCTATTTATTTGACTGTTTGATGCTTAATGAAAATTGGAGGCTTCAGGGTGGTTTTTTACTAGGCCGCCCTGTGGTGGTGAATAGGGTGGTGTTTTGCCAGGCCTCCTTGAGGTGATGAATAGAGGTAAAATGAATAGAGATAAAATTGATCTAGTTTAAGTGAATACAATAATAAGTTTAAGTGAATACAATAATAAGTTTGAGATCGATTTAAAATTTGATATTTGAAATTTAATTTGAATTTGATAAAATTTTAATTTTTAAGTTTGATATAAATTGAAGAAAAAAAAAGAATTATTTGAGTTTATTTAATTAAATTCGATTAATATATAAATATAAATTTGATTTTTATATTTGATAAAAATTAAATTATTTATATTTGAATTTGAAGTATTTTATTAATTAAAGTATAAAAATATAATTAAATTTGTGAGTTACTTGAATTGGATATAAAAATGTGTTGAGTACAATTTTATAAATAATTGAGTTATTTGAGTTTGATTTGATAATAATTGAGTTGAATTTGAATTTTATTTGAATTGAATATGAATTTTATTCAAATTAAATTTAAAATAGTTGTGAGTGATAGTCTGTCGTTTACAGGAACGACGTCAATCTGGGATTTTCATTCTTCAAGCCTGTAAGTATCGCTGATTACTGCAGCTTTACGATACTAAATCTAACAATCTGTTCGGAAGAAAAGATATTAAGCAGCCATAACCTTTTATGGCTGATATATTTAAAGCATAATCTAAAAAAGAAGATTTTTAGAACTCAAAAGTCAATGCCCAACGATTGAAAATAACGTTGGACTTCTTTTTCATTGCAAGCATGTCAAATGTATCATTGTCTGAGAAGCAAAAGAATCCAGATGCCCTTGCCGTTACTCAAAATTTTTCTTCCAATCAAACACCCTATCACCCCTTTCTCCACTTCCACAATCCAAAACCAAAATGCCAATCCTCCAATTTCCCTTCCCATTTACAGCAAATAACCCACTTGGTTGGTTCCCACCAATAACTTAAACAAGCAAATACTCACCGCCCCTTCTCTTGACAAAGCTCCTCCTTCGGATCAATATTATTACAATGAAATCATTTCGTCCTATAAGATTATCACTTGCTATATTCGGATATAGAAACAGCTTGGTCATTCTTTAATTCAATGCCCTTTAAGGATACCGCTTCTTGTAATACAATGATTTCTGGTTTCACTCAAAAGGGCGCAATGGGGATGCAAGGTAGTTGTTTTTTGCAATGCCGGAGACGAGTAGTGCTAACGTTGAGTGCAATGATTTATGGGCATGTTGAATGTGTGGAATCGGAGTTGGCAGATAAGGGCAATATGTAACTAATAATAAAAACTCTGATTTTCACCAGTATTCCTATTTTGTACAAATGTATTCTTAAAATCAAATACAATTAAAAGAATAGAAATTTAACAGATCGAGCAAAAGACGAGAATAGCAAATCATGTTGAACCATATTCATATCAAAAGCGTTAGATAGAACTAGTTTTACATGCAACAAATAACACAAAAGGACATCATGGGCCCACTAAAACTATTTTCATTTTTAAGAAGAGCAGCAACCAGACTTCTGGTTCACAGGCTGTCCTCGAATCTGCACCGTTGGAGGTCTTGCATTGTTCATGGCTGGTTGGCTTGCCATCCTGCAAACAACCATAAACAGATAAAGAAACAATAAACTCACATAAATGAGGGCCAGTAGAGAAGAAATAAATCCATCTACCATGTATATGTGTTTGCGTTTGAATGTGTCACTTCACCATAAAATGAGGAAAAACATTAGGTAGAGTACGGTACCTATTCTTGATTGAAGCAGCCATAGCCATGAAAGCCTCTTCAACATTAGTAGCACTCTTAGCACTTGTTTCCATGAAAGGAATCCCAATTTCATCAGCAAAAGCCTGTATAAAGAAAATAAGTCACGAGCGATGAAATTCCTAAATTTTTCAATACCTAAAGCTACATAAATTTGCAACACGTGTAATCAGTTTACCTTAGCTGTCTCGTAGGACACAACTTTGTTAGCTGTTAGGTCACACTTGTTCCCAACTAAAAGCTTGTTTACATTTTCACTGGCATAGCGGTCAATTTCATTAAGCCATTGCTTAACATTGTTGAAACTCTCTTGGTCTGTCACATCATATACAACCTGCCAAGAATGTAAGCAGCATGAGTTTAATTTCCTGTATATAGAAATTAAGGGAGGAACAACACAGATAAAATGCAAAATATGGCACTTACTATGATACCGTGAGCCCCACGGTAGTAGCTGCTAGTGATTGTCCTAAATCGTTCTTGGCCAGCGGTGTCCCACTGGCAGAGACAAGAATGGAAAGGCAATCAGCAATCAACAATGATCAAAACAAAAGATACAGTCATGCTTTTTTTTTTTAACTGTATAAATCATATTAAAAAATTCAAAGAATGGAGAGAAAAAAGGATTTAACTTCTAGATAAATAAATTCATAAATTAGAATTGACTAGAAATGTGAGAATGAAAACAACCCATTCAAGCAGGACCAAACTATGGGTGTACCAGAATAGCAGTATGCATTCCAAAAGGTAACTTTGGACATTGGAACCTCAATCAACAAAAGAAATAATAACAAGCCAATTCAAAGACTTACAATTTGGAGTTTGATGGTTTTTCCTTCCTGTTCCACGGTGCGGATTTTCTGCATAAAAGAATACGATTCAAAATTAATTTACCAGTCCCTAAATAAACAAACCAATGCTATAAAAGTACCGAGACAATACTTACAAAGTCAACACCAATGGTACTGATGTAACTCTCCAGATATGAATCATCCTAGTTCCCAAAAATTAAACAAAAATGAGTTTCGAAGCATTAACCTATGTTAACTAAAAGGAGAACAAATCACGAAGCTAAGATCCAAAATCATGAAAATCAAAGAGTGACCAAGAACTCACAGCAAACCTCAAAAGTAGACATGATTTTCCAACACCAGAATCTCCAATAAGCAAAAGCTTAAACAGGTAATCACTGCCATTAACACATACAAACAAAATTCAGAATATATATAAAAAAAATCAAATTTTCAACATATAACCACACATCCAATGTAAGCTCATAAACCAATCACGATTTCACGATTTCAACTTATGTTTTGAAGATATTGACTTTAGAAATATCAACAAAAAATCAATACTCAATTGATTATTTCAACCCTTAACCATTAATTTTCTTGGAAATTTCTTAAATTTCTTCATAAACCGTTAATTTAATAAATCACTAACCTAAAAATTACAAATTTTAAACATAATTATCATTTCTTATCTAACTTATAATGCTATAAAATCAATAAACAGATCTGACAAAAAAAAAAAACCAATCGGATCTGATTCACAAAGCCAATAAAAAAATTAATATAACGAAAGAAACAAAGAAATTTTAGGGAAAATAAATAATATAAGCAGATCCATCGTGAATAAATTAAAAACGATTGATTGAACATAAATTCAACTAAAAGAAACTAAAAAATTAAAGGTTTTTTTTTTTAGATTTAAAAAAAAATCGGAGCTTACTATTCGGGATTCATGATGACGACGAGTTAGAATAAGCTGAATCACGGAAATTGGAGCAGATGACGGAGTAAACGAAAAATTGGAGCTTGCGGAGAGAAATTCCGGTGGTTGATATCGTCGCCGGAGAGAAAGGAGAGTTTTCTTTTGTTACCGTGAGATGGAAGGAGAAATCGAAGAAGCAGAGGGTACGAGTTGCTGTGTTTGTTATAAATAAAGAGCCAAAATTGATGTAATTTTATTTGTTATTTATTTTTGGGGGAAATTGGAGGGGTGACGTAGCAATGGGAAACTACAGAATGCCACGTGCTGTACAGTTGTGTACTGTAAAATTACAAAGTAGGGCATTTTCTGCTTTTTTTTTTTATTTTTTAACCAATCATTTTCTTGGAAAATATTTCAACCAATGCAAATTATTGGCAAGTATTCCCTTCACGAGGAATGATTATATAATGAAAAATTTTGCATCAAATTATAAATTTTGTAAATGTCGTAAGATGACATAGTTTAATATAAAGGAGATCACGGTTTGCATCCAATCAGATTTAATTTAATTTTTTAAAATATTATGTAATATAATAAAATTTTAAATTTTGATTTAAATTTAAATTAAATTTTTATATAATTTGAACTGAATTAAATTTTATGATTCGTTTCTTTTTATTTGTAATTTTTTTTATTTTTAAATATTATTTTAATATAAAATTTTAATATATTTAAATAAATTTTAATATAAAATTATTAATTTTATTTTATAAAAAATTAAAATATATAAAAAAATTAATAAAAATATATTATTCAATTCAATTCAATTTTTTTATTTTTTATTTAAATTTAATCTAAATTTAATATATATTTAATTAAAATTAAATAAAAAAACACTTATCCAAATCAAATTAAATATTATAATTTTAGATTAATTTTTTCGATTTTTTTTCTAACTCCTAAATTTGTATAGTAGTATTTTTCCTGATAATTATTAATTAGTTTTGTCATTTGGCGACACTGGCATTTCCAGCAAAAACCGTCCCATTTCGTGGGGAAGGAACACCGAAGATCTCATTTCTTTGGAATCTCTATCTCTTTCTCTGAATCATAACACAAAAGAATCCAAAGATGCATCGATCATCAAGCAGTTCTAGAGTCTCAAACGAACTCTTCATCAACTCATCATCACCATCCCAATCACAGAGTTCGAATCAACAAAGCTCACAGACTGTTCCCCTGAACCTGCAACAACTGCCCACATGCAATCCCCTCTCACACGCCGCAAAGAAAGAAAGGTCCCGTCTTAGATCTGCCGAGAACTCGATCCACATCATCCCTCTCCTTCTCGTTCTTTGTGCTATCATTCTTTCGTTCTTTGTGCTATCATTCTTTGGTTCTTTTCCAGCCCAGGTTTCCAATATCATCCCTTATTTTTTTCATATATATATATATATTTATATTGTTTGATTGGTTCTGAAAGTTAGTTCATTGTACGATTTATGATCGTCTAAAATCTGGGTATTTGACCATTTTTTATTTGGCTTTTTAACAACTTGTATGTGGGGGTATTAAGTTGGTAAATTGAAGCCTGTTTGATTGTTTTTATTCAGTGAAATGGATAACTTGCATTCATTTTGGTTGAGCAATGAAGGGACCCACAAATAGTTCATAGAGCATGTTAGAATATTGAAAGGCAGTGATTGATAATTAGTCATATTTATATGTTTTATTGATCAAGCAAAGAATAAGAGTGGTTCAACTTTGTGCTTGAAATCGTTTTATTGGTTAGTAAGTTCTTTTAGGTTGTGTTTTGAAATTTTCATTTAAGAGAAAGGATTTGGATTTCAAATATAGTATAAATTGTGTGATAAAGCACATATGTAAATATGATTTTCATTTTCACAATTTTTATAACAAATAAAATCCAAATTCATCTTTCCAAACATAGCGTTAGAGTTTTTTTCCTTACTAATTTTCGGTTGCATACATTAGGTGGATACTTAAAAGTCAGAATTAAGGAAAATTTAAAGTAGGAAAAATCAAAATTTAGACTTTAATGTTATGTTTGATATATTATTTTAAAAACTAAGATTATCAAATTAATTGCAGAATCAAAGGTTTGAAGATTGCTTGCAAAATCAAGAGTCTTCGCCTCTTTGGTGCGAGGAATTTCTTGCTTCAAAATTGGAGCTGGAGGACTTCAATTCCCCACAAAACAACTGGTGTACATAACCTGTGAGATTATCGAAGAATGGGTGTAACTCACTCAGTCACTTGTCCGAATAAATAAGGAGATATTCATTTGCTTCTGAAAAACCACTCTAAATTTTGTAGAATGTAGATGATTTATATTACATATATACTAGATGATAATTTAATGGGCTCACAAGGCAGAAGAGAGCTATTTTCTTTTGGATGATTATGATTGTCATCTTTTACGATACATAAAATGGTTTTTACATTTGGGTTGAATGCTTTAAGTTATCTTGGATTGAAGGGTAACATGACATGAGTGCAATTTTGAGAAACATCTTTTTATTCAATCATGCTGTTCATGCATTTGTTTACCATTAAGATATGAACTTTGATTATTTCCCAACAAGATTTCATCCGAGAAACCTACTCCTTGTCCAGTTCAACCTTTACACCATTCATGGTAATAAGACTTCAGAGCATTTTCTTTGAAATTGGAATAGATTGCATATCTTGAACCTTGTTGTGATACAGTGCTCCTGTCGCAAATATGGTGAATGAGTAGAGGTGCAACACATTTAAGGTGAAGAACCTGCTTGATGCATGTAATGGTCTTCTTTCCTTTGAAGTAATAATGTAGTGTGCTGCATATTTTTGGTTTCTAGAATATGCTGTGTGCTCTTCTTCCCTGAATTCACTTGGTTGTGGGAGGAGTTGTTTCTGGACAATACACCTCTACTTTAGGAGAACCAGAAGCTTCATCAGATGCTCATGGAAGACCTGAAAGATACCAACGGTACCCAAGTAAAATTGAACCTCCATATTCAGAATGGCTTCAATTGCCGAAGGAAACAAAGGAAAAACAGACCGACGAAGCATGAGAAGTAAGCTAAAGACCATTCAAAGTGCTATACCAAAGCTCTTATTTGATAACCTTTCCAACAGGATTTTGAGTTCTGGCTAGGCGTTCCAACATAATAGTGAAGAAGTGCTGTTAACCTTCGAAAGAGGAAACCAAAGTCAATCAAATACCACAAAGCTAACTCATCGGGCTGATTATAAAACAACACACATGATTATGCCAAACAGATGAAAGAGCTACCAAACTAAGATGCAAAGGAATTTAATCTTTTTTTTCCCTTGATGTTCAAGTCCTTGTTATAATTTCCATAGTAACTGATCATTAACGAAACTGAGTTTATTGGGTTATGTGAATCAAATTTCCACTGTGTTGGGTTTTGAAATTGGGTTATCTGCAGTTGTTCTTGACTTTGAAAAACGATTCTCTTTTTTGGAGGAAGATTTACTTTGATGAAAGTTTGTTTTCATTTTTTTTTTTTTTTTGCTTTAAACCAAAGAAGAAAGACTAAAGCGAAGGATTGATATGAAGATTGATGAAGAAAAGATTGGATACCAAAGATGCAAGTCAAAATTTAGTTCTCCTCTTTGGCTTATAAATTCTTTTCTTTTACTTTTTTTTTTAAATTGAATTTTTATTTTTTATTTTTTGTTGAAGTCGTTTTATTTTTCCTATAAAAAAGGAAAAAAAAAACATATCTTCACATGAAGATAAAAAGTCAGTTCTGCCAATAAGTGAATCCCACCCGACTAAACTTTGTCAAATATTGGTTTTGATTTAAATCTTTTTTTAAGGGAGTAAAGATTGATCTATAGAGGTGAATGCAATGGCCATGGCTGCTGGTGACGATAATCCATTGATCTCTATTCATCCCAATGACCTCAAGTTTACTTGTAAGTTTCACATTTTGTATGTTTAACTTGCATCCATGCATGTGAACATGCATGAAGCTAATCTAATATATATGTAGAGTCCAACTGGATGTAGGTGAAAGTTAATGTGATTCAATTCTATGGTTATGTCATGAACTTGGAAAGGGCAAAATATTATGCAAAGGATTGGTGTTGTGTTGAATTTAAATAGGTGATTAGGAGGGATGCATTGAGATGATTATTTTCTGACAAGTTAATGGAATTAGATTTGTGAAGACTATAGTGATTGGGATGTTTATTTATTGCATTCTTTTAGAATTCTTGACTTCATTGTGGTCCCTTGATCTGGAATTGGCAGTCATTGCTGGTGTTTTTAGGATGCTAGCACAGAGCAATTCATCATCCCTTCCAACCAGAACTTGTGTAAATAATGGGCTTTCTTTTTTTCTAAACAAGAAATTGACAATTTTTGTTAAACAAGTATTAAGTTTGGTTGACTTTAGGGCCTTGCTATTCATGTTTTCAGTTGAGCTCGAAAAGGAAATTTTTTGTGATCTTGAAGTGGTGAACAACACGGAGCACCATGTGGCGTTTAAGGTGATGTTTCTGTTACTGTTGCAAATGGATATAAATTTGTTATGCGTATTCTCAATCTGGGATTTTCCAATGATTGTTTGATTTTCATGTTCCCAACTTGCTATCATGATAGGTTAAAACAACTGCCCCTAAGAGGTACTTTGTGCGACCAATCATTGGTGTTGTGCGGCCATGGAATTCCTGTGTCATCAGAGGTATTACTTTTAATCTGATCTTTCCAAACATCTTTTCATTTCTCGTAAAAGAAGAAATTCATGATGGCACCTCTTAAGGGTGGCACTTTCCTCCATTACTTTTCTCTGCTAGTTCACTGAGATTCCCATATGTATGATACTGATTTCATTTACCTGCTTGAATATCAGTCACTCTCCAAGCCCAACGGGAATATCCTCCAGATATGAAATGCAAAGACAAATTTATGATACAGAGTACTATAGTGTCTTCAAGTACTAACATGGATAACCTACCAGCAAATACTGTAAGAATACTGACATGGAGAATAATGTCTTCATTTGACTAAACAAATTTGATTTTTGGAATATGATCTTTTGTCTTTTCATCCAGTTCCACAAGGAAAGGGCTAAGGAGATAGAGGAGTGCAAGCTTAATGTTTTCTTTATCTCTCCTTCCACTATAGGGAATTCAGAAGATGAAGGATTAAAGAGCTCCACAGAACAAAGCCCTGATTCAAACTCTGTGAGTTTAGTTGGTGATCTACCTTTTCTTTGCTGGTTTTGAGTAAAGGTTCAATTGATACCTTATTTTCTGATGCTGTATGATGTTACTCTAGGTTTCTTGTATAACAATATCACTCATCTGCCTTGTGACAAAAGGGAAAAATATGCATGCATTAAACCTTTTGATCAACTATCTGGAATTTGCAATTTGCAGTTTGAATGAAGTAGGCATGTCAAAATTCAAAACTATGTCAGATGCATTTCTTTCACAAGCTGCACATTCTCATTGATTTATGCCATTGATCTTGTCTGATTTATGTGAGCAAATGATTCAAATGTTCTTTTCTGATTTATATGGGCACATGATTTCAGTTCCTTGTAGCCTTGTCTTGCCTATGAACTGCTTATTATGGGATTAAGGACCTTTGTTTTTTTTTAAAAAAAAAAAGGTTAGCTAATGCAAATCATCATGTTATCTTTGCAGTACTTCATTGGTATAAGCTAGCCAATTTGCCTTCTATATACATTTTCTGGTGAAGCTAACTTGAAAATGCTAACCTGGAATCCGATTTCTATGTCTTTTTTTTTTAACATTTCCTTTCTGTATTCATGAATCAGGCTGTGCACTCCCTGAAGGATGAAAGAGATGCAGCAGTTCAGCAAACAATGTGGCTCCAACAAGAACTGGTATTCATGAATCAGGCTGTGCAACCTCTGAAGGATGAAAGAGATGCAGCAGTTCGGAAAACACTGCAGCTGCAACAGGAACTGGTATGCTTTCGCTTCAGATCATATCTTGATCTTCGTTTTCATCACAAGTTGACAACTGCTCCAATAAACTCAAAGACAGACATGCATACACATACACATATACCGTAAAAAAAATAAAGGAGGAGAAAAAAAAACCCGGCTTTGCCGATTTAGAATTTCACCCTTTGGCAAAATTTTAGATTGGCAGTTAATAAAAAAGCAATGTCAAGGTACCATATTAGGTTATTCATCAGAGATTATCTATCTTGAAGTGCTAGATGATTGAACTTCAAACCCAAAAATATTTTAGTGCTGTGATTATAAATAGAATGGATTATGTTTGTTCATTAAAATTTATATGTCATAGTTATCATAAATTCATAATTAATAATGACATTGACTGGTTTTTCTTATCTATTCTGACGTTTATATCCTGAGATCAATAAGAAATAGAACTGGATAAGTAATTTCCCAATCTGAACCAGTAAACTATTATTATCCACATAAATTGTCCAAACTGAGCAAACAGATTGCTGTTATCCACAGAAAGTAGGGCAGATTTACCCCATGATTATATATATATATATATATGTATATATGTATATATGTTTGTTTGTATGTATGTATGTATACTTGTTATGCTTTTCCTGAGGTACAATGTTGTCTTGCAACTCACATCGGCCATGACCATATATATGAAAACAGTCTTGTTTTCCTCAAACAGGATTGTCTGAAGAGGCGAAGAAGATATCGGAGGAATGGATGCGGCTGTTTCTTCACATTCTTATTAAGTGAAAACGTAGACTGAGAGGGATGATGGTTCTGGAAAATAAGTAGGGTCAGTGAAAGAAGCCTGACCGAGTCTGAGTACGTAGCTATAATAACTAGACTAGGTCAAGACTAGGTCAAGTTGTCATTTCTTCACTCTTCATGAAGAAAAGAAGATGTTTTTAGTGCATGCTGCTTCTTACCTATTACTGTTAACTCCTTTAACAGGTACCCAATGCTTTTATCATTAATCTCGTATTATCTTTTCGAAAATTCCTATGGTTGGAGATATGGTGGGGTAACAGGGCACGAACCCCATGTGCACGTCACTTTCATACTCAATTTCGATTTGTCTTTGAGTTTTAGGGCCACCATGGAACCACAAACTATCAGACATCCATTAAGACTCTCTCCCATTAGACTTTTGCACCATTGAAAAACAAGCCCATTCTCCTGTAGTACTCTTAACCAATTTCTCCCACAATCCAAGATCCCAAAGGCAATTCTATTCCCCTTACCAAAACTTAATTACTCCATCTTCTACTCCATACAAGTCTAACTTAACTGCTAGAACCTAACCTTTTCTTCCTCCCAATAGTCATCGGCATCACCCACTCACCACCACCAATGGCACCTATTTGTCTTTTCTATCTACCCCTCAACCAACCCATACTCATCTAACTTTTTGCAAAGAGTGAAGATAAATGGGCTTTAAATGCATATACAGGAAAGTACATTTATGTACTTTTGTGTGTGTGTGCATGAGCCAAGTCCAAATCTCATCCTCCAAGTCTAAACTGTCTCATTTTTGTGTATGTTATTATCAGAGCAACGGCATATATAGTAAAAATCTACTTGTCTAATGTTCTTAAATGATAAAAATAAGTAACTTGATTGAATTCCAGTGAAAAATAGCCATAAAATTAATTAGCCTTTTTCACTTTTTTAAACCTCTCTTTCTCCATTTTGTTTAGCAGAAATTAAGATGGATTGTTATATAGACTCTCTCCTTAGTCCTCAAGGAGCAAGAATCATAAAGTCTCTCTTTATTCGGCTAAAGTCAGATTGTTACGAAAGAGCTGTAACATTCAACGTAAATCTCCAAAAACAGACCACTCACAGATCACAAATGCAGCTCCAAGAATCAACCAGAAGATAGAGAAAATGGAACAGGAAAAAAGAATATACAAATAAATAGGTTAATCTACATAAAGTAAAAAAAAAAAAGACTAAAAATATCTAGACTGTCTTAAACAAAGAGTACTGCCTCTCCTCCAAGCAATGCTAACAAGAGTATGCTGTATTCGCGTGTAGAAGCGGCAAAACTTGGTGAAGACATAACGGGAGGCGTAGCTGGCGCCTCCACAGAGGATCCTGGTCCGCCTGCTACCGCAGGTCCAGGGGGAGAAGCTATAGATGGTGAAGGTGGTGAGCTCATTGATGGACTTGGGGCCACTGGAGTTGATGAAGGGCTAGGAGCCATTGGGGTTATTAATGGGCTTGGAGTGGTTGGGCTTGTTGGAGTCATGGAAGGAGGGCTGGACGTGGTCGGACATTTCTTGCTACTGGACACAAGGATTAACCCGTGTCCCAAAGGAATGTATGTTCTTATGTTGTCAACCACTCCTGGTGAGGCCAGGCATGCAAAGGACAGGATGAAGAGGATATTTTCTCTTTCCTTGTTATTTTAACAAGATAAGGTGAATTTAACAGACATTGTTAATTCCCTGTTTATTCTAAACTAAGGCCAAAATTGTTTATTCCATGAAATAATGAATTGATTCTTAACAATTATCACGCTGCTCTACAATCTTGGAGAAGGGGAGAGTGGAAGAACCTAGTTCCTTGGAGAATCAACTGACATGAGAGGCTAATAAACCAAATAAAAATTCACATATTGTTAACCAATACAAATATTTACTACAAGAAATTAACTGGTGGGTGATAGCAAAATTAATGCTACCAAGATGGATAGTTTTGAATTGTCAAAATGTTTAGATGAGAATGAGAAGACTGAGATACACCCATGGTAACAGTCATTTACTTTTATTCAATCAATTAAAAAGAGGGAGAAAGAAAGGACATTATTCCAAGGAGAATAAACTGAAATGAGAGACTGATAAATCAAACTAATGTTACATATTGCTATCAGTGTGAATATATTACAAAACCAGACTAGCTGATGATAAGTTGCAATCATTGCCATCAAAATTTAGCAAATACATACGCTTCATGTCTGTCAACTCAGAATATTATTTTTAGCACTTCTATCTCTAGTATGTGGTCCAAACCCCCTTAATTTTTATAGCTCCTAGACACAATACCTGATTATCACCTTTGATTGCTTAGAAGGGGTTGGGATCCTGTAGCTGCAAGGAAAAGGTAGAGATCAGACAAGTCCAAAATGATACCATGTTGGAAAAGACTTCTCAGACATGCAACAGACTTTAAACCAATTAAAGAAAATTCTTCCCACATATTATCTTCGGAAACAGAAATTCCATGTATAACACACAAGAATTACCTGTTGGAAAGTGCTTGAGTTTCTTTACCATCTACCTGGTAGTCTTGGAAATCACAAAATAAACTTTACTTAATTCCTATGGCTTCAATTACTATGACAGTTCCAATTTAGTGGATAGCATTTCACCCTCAAATACTACAAAGGAGCAGGTGGCTAGATTTAATTTTAGAAAAATTTAAAAATTGTATCACTCAGTATGCATCTTGCATACATGGTCAGTGCAATAAAATTGCTACCACATTACCTTCAAGGGTTTGCTGTCCATTGGATGATGGAATTGGTTTGTGAGTTTTCTCAGTAATTTCAACTATGACCAAACGTGATAAAAGAAGTGCTGCAATAACAGCACCAACCATTAGCATTATGAAAACTGCATCCCATCCCTTTGTTGAGATAAACCCAGTGAGTAGAGGGCCAAGAGCAGCGCCAACTGATCCAGTGCCATCAATTATGGCAGTCACTGTTGCCAATGCCCGAGAATCCCCTCTGAGAGAACTGTGCGTACCAAGGTCTGCAGAAACTGCAGTTGTGATAAGAGCGTATGGCCCATTTATAAACAAGCCAGCAATCATCATAAGTAAAATGTTGATGGTACGTGAAATATTTCCATATGTGCGGTATAAGAGCATGGAAGGTATCGCAGCAAACATGAAGCTAGCTGCTGTAGTAGCCCGGGCATTAAGTTTATCAGATATGTAGCCAGTAAGGATCCCCCCAAAAATACCTCCTACATCAAACAAGGTAGAGAGATTTCCAGCAGACTTCACAGATACATACTCTCCACCAATTTCTGCAAAACAATGGAATCAATCAAACAATTTCTGCATTTTGTATCTTTTACTATTTATTTCTTTTTTGAAAAAAGAAACCAAAATGAAAACAAACAATTATAAAATATGTAAGAAAAGAAAGAACAGCAAACCTATTTCAGAATCGCAGGAGTTATACTTAAGGATGAATACCAAGTAAACTGTCCCCATAGACTGTGTTTGTCCCACAAAAGTCAAAAGATAAACTTAGATCCTTGATGCTACATCAAAGGGCAGAATAACAGAGAACCTAGATACTTCCCCTATTTATCAATTTTAAATATGTATATTGACCAGAATTAATTTAAAGTCAACTAGACAAACTTTGATACCAAATCAATCCTTTGTGCTGAGGTCTCAAATAAGGAAAACCTATTCGAGTTCATTATGGACTTTCAAATCCCAATACAGCGCTTTGGACCAAATTAACATCTGGTTCTAGATTGATTTTCATTCACTTCTAAATCTAGTATATAATAAATCATTTCTAAAGTTGCAGTCTCTTCTAATTTTTGTCACTCAATGTCTACAACACAGCAAATTCATCTACTAAGATCAGAAGATATTTGAGAAAATAGATGCCAATCAGGCTCTGGGTTGCTTTAACTCCCATCTTGTCAATCAAGCAATGCACAAAGCTTGAAAACAAGAAAAATACCTGTCTGACTCAAATAAAATGGTAACCAGTATAAAAATGTGTAGGCCACGAGCTTTGAAAAGAAGAGGCATAATGCAAATGGAATCACCCCTGGTATCAAAAAAGCTTCAAAAAGTCCAACACCTTTCCTGCTTCCTGACCCTTGTTTGAGACCAGAATTTTTTTCTACAGCCACTGCAGTTCCCCTTTGAATCTGAGCCTCCTCATCATGAGGCACCAAATCTAGCTTCGCAGGTGAAGCATTTGCACCACCAAAACCAATATCCTCTGGATAAGCAGGCAGGAACAAATAAACTAGTATCCCTGATGAAGCAATTAATGCTCCAGGGACAATAAAAGACCATCCCCAACCATAGTCCAAAACAGCAGCAGCAAGAAGAGATCCACTAATATTCCCAACTGAAGTATGCGCATTCCAAACACCCATTATCAAACCCCTTTTCCTTTTTCCAAACCAATTTCCAATCACAGCCACAACTGATGGCCAACCGGTAGCTTGAAATAACCCAGCAGCCATTTGCATCACAAGGTAAAACCAAAAGACATGAACGTTCCAAAAGTATCCCATCCCAAACAGGCCCACAAAAATGCCACTCCCAATCATCCCAGCTGCCAAGAACAACCTAAGGTCCAAAGTATCACCTAAATGCCCAGCAACATACATTCCCAAAGAGTAGCAAGCCAGAAAAGCAACATCAATTTCACCCAATTTTGATGTACCATCAGTTCCATTAAAAGGATACCATCCCTTGTTTTTCGCCCTATTTCTATCAAAACTCCCAAATTCTTCCTTGATGAAGACATTTCCAACAGGCCAAGGGTTTACCTCAGAAGTTTTCATGGGGTCAGGATACAAAACGCTCTTAACTATGCTACTAGGTTTCCTAGAGGCATGATAACTAGCATATGCTATGAAGGTAATCAATAAAACCATGTATCTATATGATTTTAGGCTCCAATCTTTACCTCTAATACTTCTGATAAGCAAAATTGCAGGTGGGGTTTTCCTCATTGTTTTTGAAGTCCTAGACATCTTTCACAAACACACAAATTTAACCACTGAAAACCGACAAAAAAGCCAGCTTTTTCTCACCAATCTTTCATAATCATCATAATCGTAAAGAACCCATGTTCAAACATCAGTAAAAAGCGAAAAGCCTATTACATAAACACAATGTGAATTAACTTGATGGACATATAAAAAACAATAACTTCACCTCACAAAAACAAACCCTTTAATAATCTAATGCAACTGTTAACCTCGATTCATACAAACAAAACTTATTGCAGGAGAGAAGGAGAAAACTTTTGGTTTTTTTAGGGAAAGATAGAGAGGACAGTGAGGGCAAAGCGAGGTTGCCGGGACGAGACAAGAGCTTGTATTAAAACCGCAGACACGTGCTGCTTTTCTGGACCTCAACTGGAAACACATGTATCTAAGCGCCACGTAGGCGATCAAAGCGGGTGTAAAAACTAAATAACCAAGCCGACCCAACCTTTTACATCTCAGGTGTCACCCCAACCGTTCTCTAAAACAGATAAAGGCGCATTGTCCCATCTTCTTCTTTTCTGCTTGCATTTTTTTTTAATTTATTTACAAGAAAGTATTTACATTTAATTTGATTTTTTATATGCACGACATATGATCCAAAGAAACCAAGTACAGTAATTTAATCCAGTAAATAATCTCGGGTCCTCTGCATTTCTGTCTCGTGGTCCTTCTTCATTAACGACTTCCAAGGTTTCAGTTTCTGGGTTTCGTTTGAAAATCCCTGTTGTGTCGAGTTTAAGTTGTTTTGCTAGAAGGGAATTTGTTGTGAGAGCAGAATCTAATCCTGAAGGTGAAGCTAAAGCAAATGAAAATGAAGTTGAAGAAGCCGAAACGAAAGCAGAAGCTGAAGAGGAAGTTGAAGCAGGAGAAGACGAGGTTGAAGAGAAATCCACGGAGCCAAGAAAACCCGGGCTTAAGCTTGGCGATATTATGGGGGTAATTTGGTTAAACCTTTTTTTTTTTTTTTTGAGTTGGTTTGGGAGTTGAGGATGTTGAATTGCTTACTAAAGATAGAACCTTTCACCCAATTTTGAGTAGTTGGGTTGAGTTGTTTGATAAAAGAGCTTAACTTTGCTCAGCTGATTTGATAATCTTTGTTGAAAATGTGTGACTGATTTGTTTTCTATTTAATTTGATGAAACAATTGCTGTTCTGTGACTAGATATTGAATAAAAGAGCAATTGAAGCATCAGAGAAGGAGAGACCAGTTCCAGATTTTAGCACTGGTGATATTGTTGAGATTAAATTGATAATTCACATTTCTCTTCCCATTCTTCCTACTGGATCTTTGTTTCATGCAATTTAGTTGTTTTTCTTACATTTCCTTCATGCGGTTGACTCACAGGAAGTTCCTGAAAGTTGACGTCGGCTGTCTGTGTGCAAAGGTTAGTCATGTCAAAACTGAACGCTGGTATCCACACAACCATTAGAATTCGAAGAACTATTGCTGGCATTGGAGATGAGTTTGTATTCCCTGCGTAAGTGTTTCTTCTATTACCATGCCTAATTGTTTTGATGACCATTTCCTTCATTAGTGGTGGTTGAATTATTCTACCTAATTAAGTAACCAATGTATCATCTTGATTATGAGAAAGATAATGGGGAAGCCAGATAACTAAGAACATGGAATGATTTGCAAAATTGAAATCTTAATGCCATTCATGCTTACTAATATCTATTACAGTGACTTATGTTATTGTTTGGTTTGATTCATTGTAATCCTTCCTAGATTTCTTTGTGATACTAAGATGATTTACCTTCTATAGTATATGTGAAACTAACATTTGTTGCTAATTTGCTATACATATTACTATGATGATTTTACCTTCTTGTTTTCATCAAGCAAGTCATCAAATTCTTGTCAAAGAATTTTTGCAAACTGTTTTAAGCCCATAATCCATGAAATCATGCAGTTATTCGTAATCATTAGACTTCTTGCGATTTCTGTGGTTTTATGGTCTTAGGCGAAGTTTCTCATCATTGGAAAACAACAGAAGTTGAATTTCTTGAATTTATGTTTTGCTCAAACTTTCCATGTGTTAAAATCTACGACATGATATTCGAATCTGTAATAAATTGGAACAAGAATCTTGGATAGCTTATTACCCTAGCTTGATGCTGCATGGAATTAAAATAAAACAAGTCTCCTGGATTTTGATGATGATGACGATCATACTGATGCACTACAGAATCTTTTCTGAAGTCTGTTGAATAGGTTTACTGATCTATGTTTCCTCCATTGTTATTTCAGTTACTCACCGAACATCAAGGAAATTAAAGTAGTCAAACACAGAATGGTCAGGAGGGCGAGGCCACATTATCTACGAGAAAATCTTCCCAGGCTGTGAACTTTCAAGTGAAACACACTGAAAATCCAAGATACAAGGCAAATTTCTTCAACAAAGTGGAAAAATGCTGTTTCTAGCAGAAGTAATGGCAGAATACAATTTTTTCTTGTTAGTATTAAACTTGGATGTATGAAACTGATAGCAAAACACTATTGGAGCCTAACTCAAATGCAGGACTTTTTTTATTATTAATTCAAAATTTAAACCTCTGATATGTTTTTTTTTAATGTATAATATGTAGGATGTTGTAATCATGCACCCCATGTCCCATTTTATATTATCATAATTATGTCTTGAAAAAATTGGATTTTTGTTCTAAGCAAAAGCAAATAGCTGTTATCCCATTTCACTTCTACTTTTGCTTTCATCAATTCATGCGAATCTCTTACCAACCCAGCATGATTTCATCCATGGTAATGACCTAATAATTTTAGTATAATTTTTAATTATTTTAAAAGTGATGTTTAACGAATTTAAAATGAATGGACACTTTCAATTATTGAGAGGTCCTACCCTTTGATCCTCAAATTCAGTTCATGTAACCCAAAAGCCTCTCAAAATTCACGAAAATGAAATTTAAAATACCATTATTTTCTTTTATTTTTCATTTGAAAATATAAACAAAAAGAAAATTCACAAAGAAAATGGCACAGCAGAAAGAGAAACAATTCCTTGAGTGCCACGTCAATGGGTCCCACTCCAGGTTGTTACTTTAGAATCGGGCTTCGCATCTGTTAAATTGACAAGTGTCAACATCCGATCTTCCTCTCTCTCTGTGTGATAGAACCGCCTCTGCCTTCGCCATTCCCAGTAACGGACGTTTACTAGAAGCTCAAAACCACCTTCCTACCATATATCTTTTTTTGCTCTTTCGAGTGAAATAAGATAAAATTTTATTCGGACCAGAAACTCCGACTTTGGTGGCGACTATTTCGGTGACTCATTGTCCCACAGCAAAGAAAAAAAAAAAAGAAAAAAGAAACCTCGGATTTAGACCGAGCGAGTTGCGGTTTGCACCACATGTTAGTTCCTGATTCATGTTAGTTCGGTGATTAATATTAACTAAATTTCTCTCTTGAAAAAACAAAAGTAGAAACTCTGTTGGAGAATTGGGTTTTGAAGACTATTGATTTATTACTCTTTTATTTCTTTGATTTTTTTTAGGTTTGTGAAAGATTGTTGTGGGTTGTTTTTTATTGAATTTTTTTTTTTTAAGAGAGTAAAGATCTCGTGGTGGCAGTGGAAGTGGGGGCCCAGTCATGACTGCTGGTGAGGCTAATCAGTTGATCTCTGTTCATCCCAATGACCTCAAGTTCATTTGTAAGTTCTACCTTTTGTAGTTTTATACTTGCATGCATGCACGTGAATTCTGATGTATGTATGCATGCATGAAACTGTATATGTAGAGTCCCACTGGATGTATGTGAAAATTCATGATTCAATTCTATGGTTATGTCATGAATGGAAAGAGGAAAAATATGGGTGCAAAGAATTGGTGGTGTTGAATTTCAGGTGGTGATTGGGAGGGATGCATTGGAGATGATTATATATGACCAGTTTATGGAATTAGATTTGAGGAGAATATATTGATTTGTATGTTGATTTGTTTTATTTTATTTTTTGCTTCTTCTGTTTTGAATTCTTCATTTGTGTCCCTTGATCTGGAACTGGCAGTCATTGCTGGTGTTTTTCGGATGCTATCACAGACCAATTCACCATCTTCCAGCCAGAATTTGCATAAATAATGTGCAATGGGAATTTAATTTGTGAAGGTTTACATATTGTTCTTTAGAAGATGCAGGGAGAAGGAAAGCAGTTTAGGAATTTTCCTTTTTAGTTTCTTAGTCTTTGTAACATGTTGTCAATGTTTAGCTGCCTTAATTTCTGCTTTTGGCAGCTGCTTTCTTTGTAATCTTAAGATCCTTCTTAGACGTCTCTATGCTCATTTTCTTCAGTATATGTATATTCTTGAAAATTTTGTTAAACAAGTTTTTAGTTGACTTTTGGTTATGAGATTCATGTTTTCAGTTGAGCTTGAAAAGCAAAGTTTTTGTGATCTCAAGATGGTCAACAACACAGAACACCATGTTGCGTTTAAGGTACTGTTTCTTTTGGTGTTGCAAATATTTATGAATATCTTGTTTTGTGTGTTCTTCATCCATTCTGGGATATTCTATGATTGTTTAATTTTGATGTTCCCAACTTGTTATCATGTTAGGTTAAAACAACTTCACCTAAGAAGTACTTTGTGCGACCAAACACCGGTGTTATACAGCCTTGGGACTCATGTGTCATCAGAGGTATTACTTTTAATCTGATCTTTTCAAAAAGAATTTCATTTCTCGTACGGTAGGAAATTCATGATCACATTTGGGTCTAAGAACTGATCTAGCTTGCTTTTTCTGATCGCAAAGTCGGTTTGCCTATCCTGCTTTCCTCCATTACATTGCTCTGTTAGTTCATTGAGATTCTCATATTTATGATACTGATATAATTGACCTGCTTGAATACCAGTCACTCTCCAAGCCCAACGGGAATATCCTCCAGTTATGCAATGCAAAGACAAGTTTCTGCTACAGAGTACTATTGTGCCTCCAAATACTGACGTGGATGATCTACCAGCAGATACCGTAAGAATGCTACCATGGAGAATAATCTTTTCATATTTGACTTCCTTTATCATATTAAAAACAAATTTGATTTTTGGAATGTGATCTTTGTCTTTGCATCTAGTTCAATAAGGAAAGTGCTAAGGAGATAGAGGAGTGCAAGCTTAAAGTTTTCTATATATCTCCTTCCGCTCAAGGAAATTCAGAAGATGAAGGATTAAAGAGCTCCACAGAACAAAGCCCTGATTCAAACTCTGTGAGTTTAGTTGGTGACCTGCTTTTTTGCTGGTTTTGAGTAAAGGTTCACTTGATACCTTTGGTCATACAATTGGAATAGGTGTTGAAATCAGTACCGATGTAGGCAACTGAAAGCTCTCCTAATCTCTTTGTTTTTAATGCTTTTGTTATATCAATTAAGTTCAAGGCCAAAATATTGCTGGTTTTGTTTGTATAATATAATTATTTCTAGTTTTCTGATGCCGTATAACGTTATTCTTGTTTTCTTGTATAACAATATCACTCGTCTGCCTTGTGACCAAAGGGAAAAATGTGCATGCATTAACCTTTTGATTGATTATCTGGAATTTGCAAATCGATTTTGCAGTTTGAGTGAAGTAGGCACGTCAATGTGTGCTTTGCACATACTCATTTCCATTGATCTTGTCTGATTTCTGTGAGCCAATGATTCCAATCTTCTTGAATGATTTATATGAGAACATGATTTCAGTTCCTTTCCTTGTAAGCTGTGTTGTCTACGACGGGCTTATTATCGGATTAAGGACCTTGTTTTTGTTTTGTTTTCTAAAAAAGTTCAGTTAGCTATTGCAATTCATCATTTCAACTTGTATTTGCTGTATTTCATTTTTATATGCCTGCCAATTTGCCTTCTATTTAATTATATTTTCTGGTGGAACTAACTTGAAAATGCAAACCCAGAATCTGATTTCTATGCCATTCATTTTTCTTTCTGTATCCATGAATCAGGCCGTGCAGCAACTGAAGGATGAAAGAGATGCAGCAGTCCGGCAAACACTGCAGCTGCAACAGGAACTGGTATGTTCTTATTTCAGATCGCTCGATCCTAGTTTTCATCACAAGTTGACAACTGCTCCAGTAATAAACTCAATAACATGCATGCGCACTCACATATATACACATACAACAAAAATAAAGAAGGGCTGATTTACTCCCCAATTATATAATAATTTTTTTGTGTATGCATACACATGTTTATGTTCTGAGGTACAGCCTTACAATCCATGAGCCATATGTAAACAAGCTTTTGTTTTCATCAAACAGGATTTTCTGAAGAGGCGAAGACAGCGTCGGAGTGACTCCGGGGGCTTCTCCTTCACATTCGCATCCTTTGTGGGACTGATAGGAATAATGGTTGGCTTTCTGTTGAATCTATCCTTGTCTTCACCTTCGACAGAGTGAATAGACATGTCCTTTACAAGTGTGGAAACAAGCAACTTTGCCGGATGTCCTGTTGGATGGAGAGTCAGCCCACTTCCTTTCCTTCCTGTATATTTGATCTTCGCCATATTATGTCTTTGATCAGCTTGTTTTTCTGAATGTATTTTCGTTCAATTCATAAGATTTTCTGATTGTATTGTCACGTATTCTCACATGACATTTTTTCATTAACATGAAGGTTTATTAAGATATATAAAAGATGGGGGCTTTTTTGAAAATTTGAAATAATTCAGGGACTTATCTAGTATTTTAGCTGAATATGAAGATTTGGATAGAGAGAGATTCCTCAGTTTTTATGCTGCAAATGCATCAAATTTCTTCGTGCATGTTTTTTCTTTTTTTTTTTTGGTTCATAAGAGAGCAAAGCTTTTACAAGGAAGGGATGAAGGATTAAAATATATGTTCACTTACATTCTTCAAAATCTTGTATGTGCTTTAATTGTGTAATTGTACTCATTATTCAACCTAAATTAAACTATGTTTTTTTTTTTTTTTTTACATTGAAAAATTATGAAAAAATAATATTTTATAAATAATTAAAATGGATATATATAAACGTGTTTAAATCGATTCGGAGAAAAAATTACCAATGATGAACAATAATTTCTGGCCATTAAAATAATAAAAAAAAAATCAGAGCTTGAGAGTGACGGCGGCGAAAGTTGTGCCATAAATACAAAGAAGCAACAGAATCAGATCGAGCCAAAAGCATTAGTCAAGCTAAGAAACCGCGAATTTTCCAAACCGTTTGCTTTTTCTTCATTTTTGACTTGCCCCTCGCGTCTAGAATAATGGTACAATTAATAAAATTATTATAATTACCTTTATTTTTATTCTATCTTTTTAAGATGAGAAATTTTCTACTTGTAATTAGTTCTAAATCGTGTATATATATATATATATATTATAATATGCATAATTATCAAATAATAATTATTGATATAAAATAATTTTTAAAATTTCTTATGATAACAGATAAGATATTTATTAATTTTAAATTATTTATAAAAAATATATTTTAAATTTATTAAATTATCTAAAATTTTAAATTTTAATCAAAAATCAATTTAAATTCTAATGAAATTTTTTTTTCTGTACATCACTTCATCTTAATTTAAATTAATTTTAAAATAATTTATTTTTTTAATCTATCTATAAGTAATATGAATATTTAAATTTATTACAATTTTTTAAAATATTATTTAATATCTTTAATTTTTTTATAAATAAATCTCCAGCTTTTAAATATATTTCATAAATAAAATGTAAAATATATATATCAATACTTAAGAAAAATCTTCATTGTTGGAAGTTTTTAGTTATATAATTTTCTCAATGTATCACTTAGCTAAATGTATTTTTTATTATTATTAATTTATTTTTTTATTAGTTTATTCTTACTATATGAACTAAATTATTTTTTTATGATAGGTACAATTTCATTAAACATACTTTTCACTCCATTATGTATTTTTTTTTAAATCAACTGTAATATTTTTTTAAATCAATTTTAAAGCAATTTATTTTTTCAATTTATCTGTAGTTAATATAAGTATTTAAATTTATCATAACTTTTACAAATATTATTTAATATCTTTAATATTTTTAATAAATAATTCTTACATTATCTCTAGCTTTTAAATATATTTCACAAAAAAATATGAAAAAAAATATAAATACCATAATAACTTCAGAAAAGCCCTTATTATTGGTAATTCTTAGTTACATAGTTTTGCCAATGTTTCGTAAAATATATGAGCTAAACGTATTTTTTTATTATTAATTTAATCTCTTTTTTATTAGTCTATTCTGACTATAGAAACTAACATGTTTTTTCTTATAATAGGTAGTATTTTACTAAATATATTATTCATTCCATCAAGTAGGATTTGTTTTTCAAATCAACTATAATATTTCTTTTTTTTTATTTTTTAATTTATAATAAATTTAATTAGAACCCACTTAAGTTAACATAATTTTTTATTATGATTTAAAAACAAATAAGAAAATAAACTCAATAAATTTGTTGCATTTATTTATGCAAATGAAATCACAATGTACAACTAAATAACAAAAAAAAATTTTTAATTATTTTTAAAATCTAGTCAGCCATGTTAGTTACTTTTATGAAATTTGTAGAGTCTACAATTATCAAGTAATTATCTGATTAGATATATGTATTTGAAAAATAAAAGTATAAAGCACCAAAATTTAAATATTGCTATTTGATTAAATATTATTTATAGATAAAATTATTATTTAAATATATTTATGGATTAAAGTTTGTCAAAATTTAAATGAAAAATCAATATAAATATAATGCATCAATGTATACAAAACTACAAAAACACATATATTCTTATATTTTTATCGATATTGTCTGTAAATATTTTATTTTTTTACGGATTCTTTATTCAATCAGGTAATATATTTTATTTTCTAATTAATTATTTATTCAATATTCTCTATTTATATAAAATAAAAATATTGTTTTGATTAATCGATATAATAGAGTTATGTGCTTTAAACAAAAATTTATATACCAGTTGTACAATCAAATAGTGCATAATTTTTCAAGTCATATCTTCATTGTGAAACATGTAATATAATTTTAAATCAAAAAATTATTTTTTATAAAAAATAAAATTAAAAAAATACTTTAAAAATAGTCTTATCAATAATATTGATTTTAAGTTCATCAATATCTTAACTTAAAAAAAATCTTAGAACTATAAAAGATTTCACCTAGGTTTTTAAAAAATAATATATAAATTTTATGATAAGACCAAATGATTTCCTATAACTTTCAGCAGAGTTAAAAAAAAAAATAGTCATAAATTGATGGATTATTTATATTTTACATATGTTCTGAACATAAAAATAATTCAATAATATTAATTATATTTTTATTTAAATTTAAATAAAATAAAAATAATTTATGTATCGTACAAATAGCAAACTAATTTATAATAAATTTAAATTCTAAAAAATGCTTAATTTAATAAAAAAAAAAAATTTACCTTACGGGTAGGGAGAAATTCGTAGATTATTAAAGGGATAATAATATGAAAATGAAGGGCAACTTAACCATATAGAAATTTCCAAAGAAATTATCCGAATCGGGGCCTATAAATAAGGCTATCCACATTGTACGCATGTCCAGTTCGAACCCGTTTCTGTCATCTTCTCTGCGAAATTTTCTTGCGATTTCTGTTATTTTCTTTCTCAACAAACAATGGACGCGTTCTCTTCGTTCTTTGATTCTCAATCGAGAGGCCGATGGAGTTACGATAATCTGAAGAATTTCCACCAGATCTCTCCGATCGTTCAAACTCATCTCAAAAAGGTAACCTTCTCTAAAATTAGGAGTTTGTGAAGGTAACAAGTGTGAATTTCTTTTGAATTTGCCCCTAATCTGTTACCTAGGGTTTTGTACAGTATTTTTGGGTTGATCTCTTGGATTGAATCTTTCTTTTGTTCTGAGAATAAAAAAGAATACAGTTGTCATCTTTATGTGATTCTAACGATTACTACGTTTTTAATTTGCAGGTTTATTTGATCTCTATTAAATATGCTCCTAATTTGTTACCTAGGGTTTTGCGTATTGAATTTTTTGGATGATCTCTTGGCTTGAATCTTTCTTGGGGTTCTGAGACTGAAAAGACTACAATTCTCATCTTTATGTGATTTTAATGCTTATTATGATTCTATCTTTGACTTTAAGACATTAATTTATTTAATTATTCATTATTTCCGAGTTATGTTTTCTTGATTATCTGAAAATAGTGTTTTTAATTTGCAGGTTTATTTGACTCTATGTTGTGCACTGATTGCCTCTGCTTTTGGGGCTTATCTTCATATATTGTGGAACATTGGGGGTTGCCTCACAACATTTGCATGCTTTGGAACCATGATTTGGCTCCTCTCCACTCCTCCTTATCAAGAGGTAATGATTTGATTTCTCGTAATTAATGATACTTCTTTTCCCTTGTTTAGAACTCATCTTTTGTTTTGGTATTGTATATTACGCAGCAAACAAGGGTTTCTCTTCTGTTGACATCTGCAGTGTTTGAAGGGGCTTCAGTTGGTCCTCTAATTGGCTTGGCCATTCATATTGACCCAAGGTATTTCTCCTATAACTATTAAATGATTAACTTTTTTATTATTAATAATAAATACTTAGATTTTGAATCAAGTTAAGAATTATATTCATTTTGTGTTACCTGTGGAGAATATCATATTTACCTAACTGAAATGCAAAGATTGGTATTCAAATCCCTCAACTGTTTTAAAGGTTACGGGTCTGTGGTGGATGATTTTGCTTAATTGCTATTTTACTTTATCATTATCTGGATCTGCAAATCTGATTTGGGTGGGTGACTAAGTGTGTTCTTCCTTTCCACTTGATCAATAAAAAAAAAAAAAAAGAAAAAGAAAATGAATGACTTGTACTTATGGTGTTTTTCTCTATTATACCAGTGTTTTGGTAGCTGCATTTGTGGGAACAGCGTTGGCCTTTGTATGTTTTTCAGGAGCTGCTATGTTAGCAAGGCGCAGAGAATACCTTTACCTTGGTGGTTTTCTTTCATCTGGTGTGTCCATGCTTCTCTGGTTGCATTTTGCTTCCTCTATCTTTGGCGTTTCCACAGCCCTTTTTATGACTGAGGTGAGTGAATGTTAAAACGATCTCTGTTCTCGTAGTACTTGAAAAGCTGCTATTAGCTGTGATTGATATGCCTCATTGTCTTTGATTGTTCTCATAGATCTACCTTGGGCTTTTGGTGTTTGTGGGCTACATGGTAGTGGACACACAAGACATAATTGAAAAGGCACACTTGGGTGACCTGGACTATGTGAAGCATGCCCTTACCCTTTTCACTGATTTTGTTGCTGTATTTATTCGCATTCTGGTAATCATGGTAAGTGAACCTTGTATACCTGATAAAAGCTTCATTCTAATTTTTATAATAACTGACTTGGTATTAACTGTCGTTCTAATATAACTGTACTTGTGTTTCAGTTGAAAAATTCAGCTCAGAAGGGTGAGAAGAAGAGGAAGAAGAGGAGTGACTAAATCTTGAAGCAGTACCTGGGAAGTTTTCTTACTCATCTAGCCTATCTTGAAAAGATGAAGTCAGTCGTGAATACAAGTTGTTTTCTTACTATGTGTACTAAAGCATCACGAATATATACGGATAAGATAGGTCCTGCTGTTTATTTTATTTGAATAATCTTTTACTTGACAACATTTGTTTCAAGTTAATCTGGTTTAAGCCTATTATCCAATTGAGTTCCAGTGACTTAATGAGAGCCATCCCTGTTTCCAAATTTTATCCTCTGGAAATGATACGAGGCTAAGTGGGTGAATGATTGAGGAGTTATTGAAATTCTATACCCACGAAACACTTCTTTCCTCTTAGGTGAATGATGGGTTTTGCATCCAGAGGCATAGACCAATTTTCAGTTCCATGTGGTTCATTTTCACCCCAATTTCTTTACAGGCCTCGTTGCGCAGAGCATCTATAGTGACTCAAAACGGTTTTTTTTCTATGGCGACAATTTCTGCTGACACCTCCTCGTTGCAGAGTCTATTTTGGCTGGAGCATAGCATGCGATGATACTTTTTTCTGCTGGAACTTACAAGTTACCTGAAACAGATTTCTACTTTCTTTTTTTAACTTTTTGGGACTATTAACTGTCTAAAGTAAACTAACAAAATTATTAATCTATACATGCAATATGCATAACATTAAAAAAAATTTGTAATCCGAGCAATATATTATGTTTTTCTAAGTTTAGACCCAAAATAATTTGAGAGAGAAGAACAAATACTGATACATGTCCCCAACCCAATGCAAAAGTGAACAAATCTGATGTTCTCGTAGCCCAAAAATGACTAAGTGACATAAGCCCAATATAAAAAAATTCCATCTACGGTTTTTTGTCCTTACCAGTTACCGTTAATATTTTTTTAGTTTTATCTATTTTTATTTTAAATGTTTAGTTTTAGTTAATCAAAAATTAATATATTTGCTCAAAAAAAGAAGAAAAAGAAAAAAAAAAAAAAACCCACTAGCTAAATTAGTATAAATTGAGAGAATTTGGAAGAAAAGCATTGTTCTATGCGCGTGGAGGCTGGAGCAACTTCGGACGAAAAGCATTTTTACTTGACGCTCGCAAGTTGTAGATCCTAACACCACAAAATCAAAAGTTTGAAACTGGCATCAACTGCCCGCCGCGTAAACCAACATAAGTCTGTTTGAAATCCCAACGCAACCAACCCAGATTGACTTTTATCGCAGATTGGTCGACTATTCGCCTAATTACTCTTTTCTCTCATTCCAAGTGCCGACCTTGACAGGTGCAGTGAGTTCTTTCTCTCCTCTTTTGCCTTTGTTTAATGTAAAAAAAAAAAAAAGATTTCTGTTTGAACTTAAAGTAAATTGATAGGAAAACACTTTTTATTGACAAATCTGATGTGCTGGTTCTTTGTGGATTTAGTGTTTGCTCTCATCTGTATCTTTCGTCTTCATTCAATCGAATTCTTTCTTGGTAACCCAGAAAAAAAAAGGAATATGGAAAACACCTCTTATGACAAAATTGAGTTTGGGTTTTGTGGCATGATGTGAAATTACTATGAAAAGTCTTTGGTAGCAATTTGTAATGGGAATTGATGACAGGTCAAACAATGCCAAAGGTGAAGACAAACCGTGTAAAATATCCTGAAGGATGGGAATTGATTGAGTCAACGCTTCGTGAACTTCAAGCAAAGATGAGAGAAGGTGGTTTTTCTGCATCAAGTATACTGTACTTGATTGTACTTGATTATTGAATCTTCTATTATCGTCTTAATGTGGGGAACTAATTATCAACTCTTTGGACAGCTGAGAATGATCCTCATGAAGGTAAGAGAAAATGTGAGACATTGTGGCCTATTTTCAAAATTGTGCATCAGAAAAGCCGCTATATTTTTTACCTTTACCACCGGCGGAAGGAAATTTCTAAGGAATTGTATGAGTTCTGCTTGGACCAAGGCTATGCTGACCGTAATCTTATTGCAAAATGGAAGAAGGTTTGCCTCTGCTCCTTCTGCATCCTGTTTCCCTAGCATCACTGTCCTCCAATCTGATTTTTGACTTATATGATTAACATATTTGTTTGTTGAGTAATCAGAAGGAAGTCTTGGATTTATAGACAAATGTCAGAAAATGTAGTATCTTTTTGTCTTTCTGGAACTGATGAGGTCACAGATAATTTGGCAAATTGGTGAAGTCATAGAGGCTCATAATATTTGATTATTTACTCAATTATTTTGTACTAAGGGTTGGTTGTTTTGTTCGAGATTTCAAAGGTCATATATAGTGTGATTGTGTGTGTATGGATAGACATACACGTGTATACATTCATATTTTACTCACACTTACATATTCTCTTTTTTCCTTCTCTCTCTTGCTGTCAATCTTTCTGAATCTTTGATTTAATCTTGTACTAGTACATCTGTATGGTTTCTTGTTTTGTTTATTGCAGCCGGGTTACGAACGTTTGTGTTGCTTGAGGTGCATGCAGCCGCGGGATCACAACTTTGCTACAGCCTGTGTCTGCCGTGTGCCCAAACACTTGAGGGAAGAAAAAGTTATTGAATGTGTCCATTGTGGATGTAAAGGCTGTGCAAGCGGAGATTAGACTGCAGTGTAGCTGCTGCACTGCTCATCGATTCCTGTGAATTTTCCTTGTGCTATTGTAGTTCTGTACCTGAATCTTTGCTATGACTAATGCCGTGTCCTGGATTGAGATATATTGGCCGTGGCAACTAACTATAGATGACATAGTGAATTTGACTTGTACTTTCTGCCGTTATGAGGCAAAATAATGTGCTCGGCAACTTTTCTGAAAGAACAATCTGAAGTGATTTGAGACTTATTGTAGCAGTTTGGTGACCTGCGGTTATGTTTGGAACTTGAGTGTGTAACAGGTACCCGTATGTCTATGCAACGGGGACATGTGGCTAGCACATACATGCATGTCGCTTGCAATGAAAAAAGACAAGTCCTTCGTGGGATGCTTTCTGCGTTAGTGCCCCTCACATAGGAGACAAGAAACCAGGTATTGTTTGTTCATGGCTGTACAACCCACTCTCTGACTTCGGCAAATCATTTTGCTAGTTGACTCCTATTTTCATAGCTACTAAATTGAAATTTCTTTCCTTCTTAGGTTAATAGGAGGTATAACAGCATTTACTCTCGAACTTTTTCTTAATACAACTAAAAAATTTAATCTTTAATAAAATTACTTAAATACTTATTAATCAATTATTTTTTATCTTTCACACTCTATTTTGGAAATTTATTTTCGAAAATCTATAAAAAAATTTTAAAATAAATATTCAAAAATTCCTAAAAGTTTTTTAAATCAGATGTTCAGAAAGGCTTAGGAAGTTTTGTAAGATTTCCATAAACCTTTAAGAAGGATGTTTGGAAACCGTAAAATTAGGCAGAGAAATGATGTACCTAAAACAAAATGGCAAAAGTTATAAATATATTCTCGTTTTACACTTAATCATGATTTTTGTGTTTGGGTTGAGTTCAAATATCATAGGATATCTCAACAAGGAAAAGAATTAGAATGTTGGGAAAAAAAAGTTATAAAAGAAAACAAATTAAAATGATGGGATAGGGGCATATTCCGATACAATTTCCTCTATATTCCATCTCAATAATCAATTGACTTAGCAACCCCTAAGTACTCCATCAGGCAGAGAAATGAAGACCCTAAAACAAAATGGCAAAATTTTAATCTATATACATCTAGTTTCTAATTTTAAACTTGATCAAAATTTTTGTGTTTAAATCAAGTTCAAATGATTTTCAAATGTTCAATGCGATTATCACATACATGATTAATATAAAAATCATTGATAAAATGATATGATGAAATGAAAATTTTTTTTCATCGATCGTTTAAATTTAAACGAGTTATAACATATAATCCAATAGCTATTACTAAAAGTTTGAATCATTCTCTCTTTTACCTCATCCTTTTAATATTTAAAAAGCCTCTCTTCACATACGTACGAACCATATATTCTCCCGCCGTCCAACATCAAATCATTTTCTTTTCTTTTTCTTGAGTTATCTTGTGCGTTTGTTTGTAACTTTAAGCCATCATATTCCAACTAACGTATTGAAAGCCTTCATTTGAAACAAAGAAAATGTTGGGCAAGAGTGAGAGGATATGAAGTTGATTGATGGTCTTAAAATGAGACCCATTGTCCCGCTGGGTGGACTTCGACAATGAGTTTGAGTTAATGATTGAAAATTTTTTTTCTCAATTTTAATTTTCGTAAAAAATTGCATCAGGAATTATGATACTAATTGAATCGGAAAAACACATTGACACTGGTGTCATAAAATATAAAATTTTTGAATTTAGATACTATATAATTGGATATTAAATGAATAGATTCAAAAAAACTTTTGCATAACTTCTTCGAATTTTCGGTTAGATCTTGTTTTTGTAGATTGGAATGGATTAGTACCTTTGACTCCTACGATTTGGCAATTATCCAAAGCCACCACCGCCAAAGTGCATGAATTGGTCTCCATGTCCCAATCAATAGCATGACAAATCTCGCCCTAAGAATGTAGTTTGAGAACGAAAGTTCTGATAAATGGCATCGTTTGCTTCAAAAATATACCATCACTTTTGAAACCATTTAATTTTCTACATAGCAATAGAAATGGACTCCTCAAATGTAAAATTCATGGCAGCAGCCTAGCGTAGGTTGAAAAGACAGGCCCATTCTTCATGTGGGCATTCCAGGATGGACCAGGCTGTCCTTGCCATGGGATTATTATTAGTATTGTTATGCTTCAAAAGCAAGAAAATGTCATATCCAAAAGGAATCTACTCATCTTTCCATGGAAGATGGATTCCCTTTCTCAATTTTACTTCGGCAATCTGACCTTTAATGCCTTTGTTTTGTAGCAATATGAAGAAAAAAATTTTGTGGGAAAATGATTTCCTTTTCGTTCTTTACAAAAAATGTTTGATCACAATTGGGTAAACCCCACAAACATGCCTAATCACTTGATCAATGCATGATCTTAAAGATGAGCAGATGGATATCTTCATGAAAAATATAAATAAAATTTGAGTCCTAACTTGTTCTTTGGATCCATTTTCATTTGTCTTATCAATTGCAAATCCTGATCAGAGCCCACATCTATGGTTGGTTGTTTTTCACTTATCTTTTCCATTTGGATTCATAATTTACGTATCAATGGCTCTTTCTATTACACATTTCAATGGTTTTTTAAGTAAAAAGATAGGAAAAAAAAAGTTTGGTTTGGATAGACCGTCACCAAATGAACCTTCAACTGCATCGTACCGTCAATCCAAACATATCCTTAATACAATACTATAGAATTTCTTAACTTTTATCTCTCTTTCATTCCATGACTCTAAAACAGAATTTTCTAATGAAAGCTTTTGGTGAGCATTGTTTGATGGCATGAACCATGTTGCAACAACAAAGGAACCTGTCAAATGGGGGTGGTGGCTCCTTCTAATTAACCTGAGAGGTGGGGTGCCATTGCCTTATGCTGGCCCAATGCTCACCACTCACAATGCTCAACATTGGGACTGGGTGGTTTCTTTCAACACTGATTGCCGATGGTTGGAAATTGTTAATTACTTTTTCAACATTGAGCTCACAGCCACTAAACTCAACTGAATCATCACTTACCATCTTACAGAATTCCTCCCCCCATCAATGAATATCTTAATCTCATTAAAATAATAATAGTACAAAAAATAGGAGACAATCCCCATGTTCCATTACACAAAATTCAAGATCTTATTATGCAGAAACTGAGATCTTATTGAAAAAAACATAAAAGCAAGAAGAGGAAATTGAGGGGATGTAAGGCCAAAACTATATAGTATATTGCTAGAGACATCAAACCACCTAATGTATAGACTTCTTTCTTAAATAATTTAGCTCAAAACAGCACATTAGAGATCCCACCAACTGGCCTCTTACCATGTCTCGTTTTCGGTCTTACATATATTATGCAAATAGTGTTTTATTTTTTTTTTTACCAATGACTTCTCTAATAATTGCATGTATTTTGAGTGATCAATTCAATTCAAAATGGTTGTTCGTATAATATAAAAATTAAACTAAGATTTAATTGATGAAAGATTATTTTAATTACAAAAACTAGGGGTAAGCAATGTGTTGATTCAGTAGGTTTCGTTTAAAAAAATTAATAATCAAATTAATTGATTTTTATTTAATAAATAACTAAACAGATAAAAAAATTTTAAATAATCGATCATAATCGAATTAATCAAAATTTATTGGTTTGGTTAAATAATTAAAATTTTCATCATTTTTTTAATTTATTATAAATAATTATTTAATTATAAATTAAATTTAATAAAATTCAAACTCAAGTATCATTCAAATCAAATTATTAAAAAATTTAATTATTTCAACAATATTTTACAAGAAAAAAATAAAAATACTGATATCAATTTTTTTACTTTTACTTATTAAAAATTAATTAATTCGATCGATTCAATTATCAATTTTAAAAATAAAAAATTGATCAAATTAATCAATTTAATCGATCCAATAAAATGATTATAATTAAAATTAAATAAACCGAACCAAATTAATTAAATTTACTTTATTTTTATTAATCTAATCAGTACAAACCAATTTTTGCTCATTTTTAACAAAAACTCAACTCCAACATGATAATAACAAATAATTTATGGTAGAAAATGCATAATATGATTTTAATTATGCCTGATCTGTGCCTAATTATTATCTTAATTATTATTATTTTTATACAAATTAAATACATAAATTAATCATAAAACAACTGAACTAAACTCGGATTGAATTAACCTCACTTTTGTTTGTAGTGCTAATGACAACACTGTAAACACCATCACATTTTAACACTTTTTTGACGTACCAACCTAAATATTTTAGCAATGAAAACAACGGAGAAGTTGGTGAAGGGATGATATGGGAATTTCAGTAAAAAAAAAATCCAATAAGGGATAAATCTGGAAATTTAACATAGCTTTTCCATTTAGGAAAAAAAAATTGAAATTAGTTCATTGATTACACCGTAGTTTAGATCAGGTTCCTCTGCCCTCTTAAAGGTGGCTTCTGTTAATAAAAACTCGATTAAATTAAGGATTGATAGGCTTCCTGTGTGTCAGCACGTGGCTGCAATCATGTACCGTAGTGCTACTTTTTACACGTGGCATTTCATCATATATCAAGCATTTGGGCCCACAAATCGCATTACTTGTATTATATATACCTATAATAATCTTTTATTTTTATTTTATTTTTTGAAAACAAAATTTTGTTAAAAAAAAAAGTAAAAACCAAAAATTTTTTAGAAGAAAATTTTTAATTTCTTTTTTGGGTTAATATGTATTTTGATTTTTAAATTATACCACTTTTTATAATATAGTACTTAAAGAAAAAATTTACGATTTAATATCTAAATTTATATTTCATCAAATACTTTACATTGAATCTTAAATCTGTTAATAAAAAAAAAATGACGTGTCTTGATTACAAGTCTAATAAGCAAGTTACGTCATATTGAGCCCACATGTCATCTTAGCAAAGACAACTGTCAACAATGATGAAGTTTATAGGCTTATGAATAACCTAAAAATTTAGAAAGAAAAAATGAAAATGTGTAAGGAAATGTTGTCAATGTGTAAAATTTGTGTATAAGGTTGGATTAGTGGTTTCGTAGTTAATTTTTTTGGTTTATTATTATTATTATTATTATTTTCTATAGATGTAATTCATTCAAACCAATGAATGAATGGGTTATGTTTGTTTCTCCATTGAATGAATGAAATTTTACGTGATGAAATCAATTGAATGGGTGCATTGTTAATTCATAATCAAAGAATACATATTGTAATGACAAATTCATAGATAAATAATAAATATCAGTTTGATCAACATTGTATAAGATAAAAAATCAAGATCGACGGTCCATTCATTGACATACCCACCAATGTGTTAGAACATAAGATTTTCGATAAAATTATCACCTAGGTGCATAAATAAAAATTGCTTTAACCATGTCATTTTCTTATAACGTAATAATAATACAAAAATAAAATATAATATTACAATCTCTTACTTTTATAATCCAATATCAAAATATTAAAATTACAAATGAGACT
Organism: Durio zibethinus; assembly: GCF_002303985.1. The sequence continues at coordinate 1,233,082 of NW_019167827.1, read as the reverse complement.
CAAAACCCAACATAAAATGATAATGCCTCTACTACAATATAAAATATATAAAATTATACCTACTTATTTAGATCACATGACACTTGGCACTAATTTATTAGGCGAAAGAACATATCATCTTTTATCATTAACGGAATTAGGATTTAGTGCAAAATATTTGACGGAATATAAATTTAATTATTAAATCGTAAATTTTTTATCTTCAAATATCATATCATACAAAGTAAATTAGTTCAGGGACCAAAGTGCATATTAACCTTTTTTTTTTTCCAGACTTTGTATTTGAACTTTTGCTTTTAACAAAGAGTCACTGCCTCCGTTAATCAATCCCCTTTAGATCTAATCATCTAACTAAAACACAAAGCTAATTAAAAAAAATTCATTAAGTGGGACCCAGTTAACAATGATTTTAATTTAATCGAACGGTGTACAATGAATTCTGACAGTGATCATCACGCGGGACGGTGGAAATTAGGTTCATTTTTTTATTAAAGAAAAAATCCCACTAAAAAATTCATTAACATGTCATCACATTCACATACACAAGAATAGAAATAAATAAATAAATAACATACTTAAATTATCAAAATATACACGTAAAAAAAAAGGAAAAAAAAGTCATGCAAATTTTTTTCTCTTTTTTTTTTTGTATTTTTTAACAAAATAAATTGTAATTAGAAAATAAATAAAAAAATTATAGATATTAAAATTTTTATTCAAATTTCAAAATAAAAAATTTTTAAACCATAATTTATTTGCAAAATTTTATTTTTATGTTTTTTTTTTTTATAGAAATCAACAAACCTGAAAAGTCTATAGTCAAAAGCAAATATGCAATAATATTCCTTTATCCTTGTTTGAATATTTTTCATTTTTAGCTATTAGTATACTATTTTTTAATCTTTTAACTAGTGGAAATTTTTTTATCAATTAAAAACTGTAAATATAAATAAATAAATGCAAAAGAAAGCTGAACATTTTTACTTGAGAATATACATAATAAATAAAGTGAAGAGGCCATGTAAAACGCACAAACACAAAACACAACACTCTATCTTTCTCTTTCTCTTTCTCTTTCCTCACATTTCACCTTCCTCTTTTCACAGCCGTTTATTAGATTCCTCTCAAATAGTCTTTTCCTTTTATTTTCTTTCCATTGGGTTGTACGGATTCCCAGCTCAAATACCCATCTCTTAGATTTTTCATTTCTTCTAGATTTTATGGCATGTTTTTGTTGCTATTTTGATTTATGTTTCTTAGACTGATAAAAAAAAGATATAAAACTCTTCTGGGTTCATTTTTAGCTTTTGTTTTGTTCTGCAAGTTAAGCTGGCTTTTGGGTTGTTGCAGAAAACCTTGAATACCCAATTGAATATGTTATATAAAGGTTGAAGAAGCCAATCAAATTTATAGAAAAAGTTCTCAATTTTCAGTCAAAGTTTTTGTAAATAGTAAAGTTTTCTTATTTTCTCTAATTTGTTGCTGTCAAAATTTTTTATTTCTTTTTTAATTTTCTTTTTCTTCCCTTGAACAAAAGAGAAAGACATGGGCAAGCAAGGGCCTTGCTATCACTGTGGAGTTACAAGTGAGTTCTTGTTTCTCCAGTTAACTTTTTGGATATAAAGTTTAAAAAAGAAAAAGAATTTTGAGTTCTAGGATGTATGTAAATGTTCAACATTTTTCTATAAATCAGTATTTTTGGTGCATGATTTTATATGCTTGGATGAATAATTCTATTATTGGAATTTGAAGGGGGAATAGCTGTATGCAGAAAAGGAGCAGATTAAATGGACAACTATAATAAATTTTAGAATATATACTGTTCTTTGTGTTATTCTGTTTGTATATGGATTTAGAACAACAGGTGTCCTTTTGTGAATTCATGTAAAGCTTTGAACTTGAGTGTGTATTGAATTCAGTTGTTTCTTTCATTCTCACTCATTTCTCAGCCTTATTATCCTTGGGGTTGATCTTCTTTGACTCTTGTTCAAAGTTACAGTATATCTCACAGGGCAAAGTGAGATTGAATTCTAATGGATACTGGGGAATTGCAGAGCCTATGTTGTTGAATTCTGGCAGTTTCAGATTCAACATTAAATTGGTATTGCTTTCCCATTGCCCCATATATATTTATAAGCCTGAATATCAAGTCAAACCTCAGTTCTCATCGATGCAATTGAAATCTATTTTCTTGCAACATCATTGTTTTGACTCCTTTATCAATGCACTTTCCATTGAGTTCTTGATGAATTTCTTGCACATTCTCTCTTTTTCAATAAGCTCTTGTTTAAAATTCAATGCTAATGAGCAAGTACTCTCATGTTTGCTCTAAACATTTTTTTGGTCATTGTTGATGATAATTGTCGATCTCTATTGGACTCATTCCAATGTAAACCACTTTTCAAGAACTGCACTCCTATTTATTTTAAACCATTGTTTTATTCTCTTTCTGTTCTGGATAATGTTCAATTCCATTTTGAAGTTCATTGTTTTGCCTCTTAAGCTTTTGAAAAGGTTCAACCTCATAAGTATCACTTGCATTTAAACACTCTGAATGACTTCTGAATGTCAAATTCATTGCACCATTCTTCAAAATTTTGAAGTGTTTAATAGTCTTAGAACTTGGTGTGTTTGCACCCATTAATGCAATTCAACTTATTTCAGCTGTATTCTAATTTTGCTGGTCATTGATAGGAGTGTAAATTTGTGTCAAGTGCAAGTGTTAAAGGAAGCTCCGATTGTCCTTGTTTGCCCGCTGGAGGGAAGAGCATCAATCCAGAATTGTTTTAGGAATTGCTTCCAACATTAAGCACTTAAAAATGGTGTTGTTAAATGTCAGCTTTTGAGGACAAATGCAAGTTCCTTTTGACTTTGGTTCTGACTCAAGTCTGCCCTTGATAGGCTAAAGATGTCTATCGGCCATATTTTGAATAAGATTTATCTTATGGTGTTTTACTCTTAGAACTTGGCCAGTAATACTTTGAAGAAGGTTTTGACCCTTTAAAATATTTATAAAATTTGGTTAAGGGCTCTTATCATAAGCATATATAAATTACAAATTATAATATCTTTTTCCTAAATCAGTCTATACTTACTAACAACAAAGCATTGTGATAGGCACTCCTCTTTGGCGCAATGGACCTCTTGAGAAGCCGGTATTGTGCAATGCTTGTGGGTCGCGGTGGAGGACTAAAGGGACACTTGACAACTATATCCCACTTCATGCACGGTTTGAACCTGATGATTATGAGGATCATAGGGCTTCCAGAATGAAGAGCATATCTATAAATAAGAACAAAGAAGTAAAACTGCTGAAGAGAAAGCCAAATCATGATACAGCAGTAGTTTCCCCTGATTACAACCAGGGTTTCTGTAAGTTTGTGGATGAAGATACAAGTAATAGATCAAGTTCTGGATCAGCCATATCTAATTCTGAAAGCTGTGCCCAATTTGGCAGTGCAGATGCTAGTGACTTGACAGGTTGGACACAATGTCATCAGTGTTTCTCATTGCTGTTTTGACCGTATGAGACTAAATTGCGTTTTTTAAAAAATAGGAAAGAGACCTAGTGGAACATATACTAAATTCAATGGAATGTCGCAGTCCATCTTGCAAACTCATTGGAGATTCATGAGTGCCATCCTTGGCATAAAAAAATGGTTGTATATCTTCCTAAAAATATAATCATTATGGTTTAGTACTGCATGATGCACATGCTTTTTCCCAATGAACAACTGAAGCATCTTTGAGATAACTAAATTAAACTGTAGTTGTAAGTGGAATCAATGTGTTTGACAACGTGATTCAGATTATACCTGTTGTTATTATATTAAATTCTCCTTTGGTGATTCATCTTCTGCATCCTCAGATTTTATCTTCATTACCAGCTTGATCTTGGCTGATGCCAGTAGCTTCATTCTACTTGAATGTTCGTAGTTTAAGAATGGTCTGAATACTGATTTAAGTTGTCTTCTCTTTTATCTTTGCTCCAGGCCCTGCTCAATCTAATGTGTGGGACTCAATGGTACCTTCTAAGAAAAGAACCTTCGTAAATCGTCCCAAGCCATCTCCAGTTGAGAAACTTACAAAAGATTTATATACTATTTTACATGAACAACAGTCTTCATATTTCTCTGGATCTTCTGAGGAGGATTTGCTTCTTGAGAGTGAAACACCCATGGTTTCTGTTGAGATTGGACATGGAAGTGTTCTAATTAGACATCCAAGCTCAATAGCTCGAGAAGAGGAATCAGAAGCCAGCTCCCTTTCAGTTGAAAACAAACAATATTCAATGAACGAGTCTTATTCACATTCTTCAAACTTCCCTGCCTATAATGATAGCAAGGGCATCAAAATTTCAGGACATGGAATTGAAAAAGCTAAGACTGCTGGACAAGGGATGCAGCACGAGCAACTTAAGAGGTAAATCTTTTCACTGTAATATTTTACAAGTTGCAACAGAATCTGCCTGTTATGAAACTAGCAGTGGTGTGTATCATGTGGTTTTTTAACTTGGATATTGTGAAATTTTACCATGGCCACTCAGAAAGGTTAAGATAAATATATATGTGGGAGTAGAGAAGGTACATTTCCTACAAAAATGCAAGGCATGGAATTTATCTCAAAAGCTCCAAGTATAATGTCTTCGACCATGCAGTTTTTCAGGAAGACTCTTTGGTATCTAGTGTCATTGACTCATGAGTCATGGGCCATAGGATAAACTTATAGCTGCTGTGGAATGGGAGGAGAAATTGGAGAATGATGCTTTCATGTTGATTAATATTTCTTTATTCTTTTTGACATTTGTCAGGGACAAGGTTCAACATGAAAAATCACTAATGCTGGAAAGTCATAATTCACCACTGTGTAAAATAGATTTGAATGTAAGTTTCCCTTGTTTCTTTTTTCTTTATTTTGTTTTTCTTTGGGAAAAGTCATTAGAACTCAATTCTATGGCTGCTATATTGTAAAAAATCTCAATTGAGCACTAGGAGGAACCTGTAATTTTGTATGCATTTAATGACTCTGGATGTTTCACAAATCTTTTACATGATTCCTCCATCTTAAGCAAAATGTTGAGTTACCATGAACAAATCACATCACAGCACATATGTTCATTCTCCATTATGTGGTGATATTTTTGTGTGGTGCAGGATATTCTCAACTTTGAGGAGTATGTGAAACATTTAACAAATGAGGAGCAGCAGCAGTTGCTGCAGTATCTACCTCCACTTGACATTGTCAAACTCCCTGATAGGTATCTTTTTTACTTTTTTATCAAGAGAGGGAAAATAACATCTTTCTAGTTCATGTTTTGTGTATAATGGAATGCATTCACTGATAATAATCCTGTTTTTATTTCGATAGTTTCTGATGCACGTATAGTGGAAATTAGATAATTAACGAAAAGAAAATGTGAAAAAACCAGTAATTGTTATCGTTTACCTAAAGAGACAGCCAATAGTTGAAACAAGATGTGTAATCACTCATAGTTGTCCTTGCACCTGCAGCCTCAAAAGCTTGTTTGCAAGCCCTCAATTCAAGGAGAACTTATATTACTTTCAACAACTGCTTGAGGAAGGGGTCTTTAATATCTCTGTCCCAGGGGTGAAAGCTGAAGACTGTAAGACTTTGAAAAGACTTGCATTATTCAATTTGACGAAATCTCACTGGGTGGAATGCCGTCACGTGCTTAAGGTTTGAATTGGTTTCTTAAATAGGGATATCTTGATATAAACTTGTTGACAATGAACTTAATTTGCTCATTGGATGCTTCAGTATTTTAGCATTTCTTTGGCTGCAGAAATGCAAAAGTAGTGTTGGAGGGTCTGTGATTGCTAGAGGACCAATTGCCATTGCATCGAATAATTTGGTAATTATGAAGAGATCACGTGACAGCCAAAGTCAAAATTTTCCAGGTTCGAAAATTTTCTCTGCTGTTATTGCTCCGTATGAAATAAATCTTTATAAAGTATGTTAAAAATTAGATGGTGACATTGAATTTTAAAGTGAAAATAACTCAACTAAGGTTTAATGGCAAGGAAAAGAAATAAGGTTAATAACATGAAACCATATGAAGAAAATTTCTCTGTAACTGAATAAATTTCACCTTTGAGAGTTAATCTTGTGAGCTGTTGCAAGGCATTTTGCTCAAGAAAAACATGTTTTTCATTTTTCAGAAGCAAGAACATTAAAGAGCCCCAAAAGGGTGATCATGAAGGCTACTTATGAAAACAAAGAACTCATAGACAATGATGGTTCTTGCTTTAGTCCGAGAAGCCTATTCGCCTTGCCTCCTGATGGTGGCTCTCTCATGCTGGATTCTCTCCATTTTGTCGATGAAAGTTCTGACCAAGATTTGCTGCTGGATGTGCCACCCAACGGCTCATTCCCACAGGCAGAAACTGCTTCATTCGACTTTAAGTTTTAGGCAACATGCCAGCACTAGTATTAGCTCAGCACACCCACATCTTGTCGATCCCTAGCAATGATTGGTCGTTACTAGAACTATAAAGGTCTCCTTCTGCAAGATCCCCTGAGTGGGGTCAACATATTTGCATGCCAAACACCGAATCTGAATGAGTTTTGATGGTTGCTCTTTTTTCCACTTGACCTGTTCAAACTTGGAATGCTAAGTGATGAATTTGGGGGTGGGGTTTTTTTGTATAGGTTGACAACAGATTGTAATATATAGCTCCAAATATGCAGAAGAGGTGGTTATTTGAAGAGTTTTGTATGGAAATGTAATTCTTGCATAGAAACATAAGTTTATATACCCATGGGTCCATTTAAAGTACTTCATCCCCTTTATGGGATGCATCATGCATGCAAAGGAATCACCGTCTAGCCTTTTTTGGTTCCTTTTGGAGGATACTGGATACTTGATAAGAATGTCATTCAAGCAATCACCCTATGATAAGAATAGGGGGGAGAAGGTATAAAGGAGTGTCTTTGAAGCAGTCGCTTTAGAATATGAATATGTGATGGAAACCAGAATTTAAGAGGAAAATCTGACTAGTTTTGCACAACGCTATTCCATTTGAAGAGTAGTGTGCATGACCAGCTGGTCATTCTAGAAAATCGATGGAAAAGGCAACCCCTACCGTTGGAGCTAGGTAGCTTGTCAAACTAATGGAGGTTCATTCGTGGACCACAGGAACAAAGTGGAAGATACTAGGTAAGTTAGAAATGCCCATTGGCTTTCAAACATGAAGGGTGTTTGAAAGTTGTTGTTTATGGATGCCTACAACTTCTAAATCGTGTTCCTAGTTGTGTGAATTGCCCACTAATAACTGAAAGCTAAATTTGGAGAAAGCAGCAACCGTGGCTCATAGGCTTAGCCAAGGGGATGAAAGGCACCCATGAACCAAATGAAAATACATGACATGAATGATGAAACTGAATGGCTAAATGAGTGTAGATGTGAAATCAATAAAAGAAGAATATAGAAGGCAAAAAATCCAGACAGGGTAAATTACCTATACTGTTCACACCAGAAACTATACTACTGCATGTGCCATGTGGTGGCTGACCATAGGGCTATTTTGTTGGCGAAGGCAGGCAACATTTTGCTTTGCATATCCGGAATGACCTACTAAAGTGGGTGCCTATTCCTTTGGTATGACTTATGATCTAATGAAAATGAACAATGAGTGCCCTTTGACGAAAATGCAAGTAATTTAGTAATACACTTCCCTCAATTGATGGAGAAAAGTAGAAAAAGAAGTACCTTTCACCTGTTTCCTTGTTTTGACAAATATGATCACAAATCACTTTTCATCTCAGGTCCTGAATTTTGATCCACGAATTAAGGCTAGACTTCAAACAACAATTATTTCTAAATATTGCTTGAATGGTCCATTTCCATAAACCAACCAAGCATCAAGACATGAGTGCACAAGCACACCCGTGGAGAGACGGAGATTAACACGTGCACAGACATACACACGAGCTACACAAGCAAAACAATCATAAAAGAAATTTTGCAATCAAAGTTAGAAACCCAAAAGCTTTTATACACTGAAAGCATAACCAAGTATTTCCATGCTTTAACATTCCAAAATTTGCATTTATATACAAGCAAAACTCTCCATATAAAAGCATGGACTTAGAACTACAAAATATCTAGCTTAAAGTTTAACAAGATCATGTATTCCATTTACCTGCATATGTTAAAAAAAAAAAAAAAAACACCTTCATTATAATCTCTTTTTGGATTTTTTTACTTTTCCTTCCATTTATTTCCTAGTAGAATAGTTCATGAACTCAAAAGTTAACCATAAATGCACCCCAAAAAGACCCAATTACTCTTTCAGTTAGCTCTTTAGATCCCTCCTACTACCTTTCACTCGGCAGAGGAATGTATCCCATTTTCTTTCCGCAACCTCCAAAAGATTAAGGCATTCTAGACTCCTATCCTCTAACAATCTACTTTCAGCTCCATCAACACATCCAAAAGTGTTATTCTGCCAAAATCCTCATTCAAACTATCTGAATTGGACCAGAATGGACTGTCCCCCTTTCATTTACATCTAGTTCCTCGTCAGCTGTCTCATCATCCCCACTCTCCCATTAGCCCATAAAAGCAACTCTTCTTCATTAACCTCCAAGTCCTCATCAGCTCTCGCGTCATCCCCCACTCTCCCATTAACCCATGAAGGCAATGCCCGTTTACTCTCCGTTTTCTCCTCCATTCCACGCAAATTTGAACCATTCCCACCTGTGTATCTACCCTGATCAATATCCTCTACAGTGCTCTTATTTCTGCCAGGAAATCCTTCATCATTGTCAGTTTCACTCTCTATGTTTCTTACTTCAGTATCACATTGGATATCCTTAGTCAAAACATCAAGACTTTTTCCCCTACTACTACCTTCATCATTGTTGTTTTTCACTATCCATGTTTCTTTCTTCCCTCTCAGAATCAATAACCTCAGTCAAAAAGTCAAGCCCTCTTTTCCTAATAATTCCTTCATCAACTTCAAAACTAAATTCATGATTTTGCTGATTTTCAAGCTCTAACTCTGAACTAGCTCCAGGAGATGGACTAACATTCTCAAATATTTCAATAATTCGTCGGTATTTCTCTTTAGGAGTTCCCAAAACCGCACTTCGAGATTCAAAATCCAAACTTTGCAATCTTTTAGAGGGAGATTCAGTTGATAATTTACCTTTTGGTGAAAATCCTCTATTCGAAACCCTAATTTCTTCTGATTCCCTTCGAAACGTGCTGCCTGGATTCGAATTAACTTCAATCCTCTTCATCCTATCCATTTTCACTTCCACTTCCGAAAACCCTAGGTACGTATCCCTCCCCACATCAACGGCCCTCCTGCTGTCCGTACTATCAGCATCAACAGCCACGGTTTCTCCGTCGCGGAAGCTCATTGCCGATCTTTCGTTCATCGTTGCAGGTAATGAAGGAGGTGGAGGTGGAGGTGGACCTGGACTCAGGACGGGTGTATAAGATTTCCTGGTCTTCGGGAAGTGTATTTTCGTCATTTGGCAGTTTGTCTTGCACTGATTCCGGAGGACACACCATTGCGATGCCTGTGGAAGTGACTGGGATATCGGGCGGATTTCAGCAGCCCGACGAGTTGGAGTCGTCAGAATCTGACTAGACAAAATAAGAGGATGGTCTGGTTCCATCTACGATTTTGCAACTCTCACCTGCTTTCAAGAACCCAACTATATATAAATAACTTAACAATAACCTTGTTAAATTCTTTATCTTTTTTTTTTAATACACTCTCTATAATATTTTTATGGGTTAAGAAATATATCTTATGGTTAAATTCGAACCGAAGTATTTTTTAAGTTTAAAACGTGATATTTAATTATTTTATAATTTTTTTTTTCTGTCTGAATGCATATTTTCTCTATTTAAAAGTTTTTTTTTTAAAATCAAACTAATTTTTCTCTAATCAAACCGAAATCCCCTTAGCATTCTTCAACTTCTCTCTACTAGTTTTAAATTCAAGAACAAAACCTAAAAATCAGATAAAAATCACTATTTGCTCTACCATCGATCGTCGACCTTAACTTTTTTTCTTATGGCATTGTTCCTCTATTTCCTTATTTGCCTAATATCTAACAAAAATTCAATATTTGATAAAAGCTATCGTTATTTTTATATTTATTTAAATACTCCAAAACATAGGCCGAAGCCTAAAACCTTTCAAATTATCACTATTTGCCACTTAAAATCCTAAAATACTATTTTTATTCTATTTCCAAAGCCTTATAATCGAAAAAAGTATTAAAAATTATTATAATAAAAAATTATTTTATTTTGATTTTTTTATAAGTGTTTTACTGTTAATATATGTGTCTATAATTGTTTGTTGTTCGGTTATTGTTAATTTTACATTACCGAATGGGTCTTTTTTAGGTTTGATTAATTATGATTTTAGGTTCGCTGATTGTTAATAAAAAAAGCACTGGTAACGATGTTAGTGATGAAATTAGTTTTAGTTGTCTATGCAATACCATCTACAAACTCTACAAAGCAAATGATCTAAATAGAAAGCAATTCAAATTGTCAAATCTCAAAAGGGAAATTTGGAGTTTAAGCATTTTAAGACACAGAGGAGACGGAGATGTGAGGATATAGAGAATGTTTATATATTAGATTGACTTAACAGTAGCGGCGGTACGAAAATTTTGGTGATTTGAAGTTGTTATTTGTGAATTGTTTTGATTTTAGAGAGAAAAAATATAATTTTAAAAATAGAGTATAAATTTTTAGAAAAAAAATAGTATAAATTTAAATGAAAAAAAAATTAAAAATAAAAAGTAACGAAAAAAATAACGATTTTAGTAAAAAAATAATAAAATAAATTATAAAATAATTAAGTGTCTTATCTTAAAGTTCAATGAGTATTTTTATTTCAACCTGAGCCATAATATATTTCTAAAATTAACTTTTTGAAGAGATTTCCTGCATTTTTTATGTTGATATTGATAGTTGAATGACATAAGGGGATGCTCATTTGATAAAAATATATTTATACTTTAATAACTTTAATTAAATTTGAATTATTTCAATAATTAAGCATTTTCTCAATAAACTACATATTAAATGTATTTTTAGTTTAATATCATTATTTTATCTTTAGTAAGTTATCTTAAAAATTATTAATAAGTTATCCCTAATCATAATATTAAAAAAAAAACTCAATTAAAAATTTAGTTTTTTTTTAATGAAAAACTAGATTTGAAAACAAAACATTATATTTAATTAATGATTCATTGGATTTTATGGTAAAAATGATTTTAATGAGGTTAAAAATAGTGGTGGAAGTGAAATTAATTATTGTAGTGTAAAAATTAAAATAAATGGTGGATTATATGTTTGGATACAAAATAGTGGTGATGATGAGATAAATTGTAATAAAAATAATTATTAAGGACATTAGACTAATAATTTACATGTAATATTATTTTTAAATTATTTAAGATTTATAAAATAAATAAATTATTTTTATATCAAATAATAATTTTATTAATAACTAATTAAATTTTATTTATTATTTTTATTATATAATAATAATATTTATTTATTATTTTATTGTGTAATAATAAAATTTATTTTTATGTTAAATTAACAAAAATTACTTGGTAATTTTTAAATAAAAAAGTTAACTGATTAACAAAGCGTGGGTTAAAAGAGAAAAAAAATAAACAAATAAAATAAATGAATAAATTACGATAGACTGGGACCCCAGGCTCCAATAATGCATTGGAAGATTATTTGGATTACAAAGCTATGGGTGACGCAATATTTTCATTATGTTTAGGTTAAGGAAAGGGAAAGGAAATGAAAGGAAAATATAATAAAGTAATGAAAATAGAAAAATATTTCTTCTGTTTGAATAAATTTTTAATTTAAAGAAAAAAAATAAAAAATTTGATTTTCTTTGTAATTTTTATTTTTTAATATCTGAATAAAAAAAAAGCTAAAAAAAAAAATTAAAAGAATTTTATTTTTATAAAAAAATTATTATATTTGTTTTTTTATGATGATATTTAAATTTGATTATATAATTGATACTTCTTACAAAAATAATTTTTATTTATGAATATTTTATATAATATTATAGTTTATAAATATTTATGATTTTTTAAGTCTTGACAATAAAATAAGCTAAACTATTATCAGAATAAATTAAAAAATAAAATTAAACACAAAATTAAGTGTAAATTAATAATTAATTAATATATTTTACTGTATTAAATATGTTCAATTTTATTTAAAAAAATTTGTTTATATAAATTAGATAGTATAAAAATATATTTGTATATTATATGTTACTTTATAAAAAAAAGTTATAATTGAAAACAATATTATAATGAATTATTTTTTATTATTTATTCAAAAAATAGTTATTAAAATTATTTTTTTATTAATTTGAATTATTTAAATAAAAGGTACATGTATTTTTTTAAAAAAATTATTTTATTTATATGTATCTAAAAATAACGTTTAGATTTGAATTTTATTGTTAATAATTTTTTTTATAAATGATTTGTAAATTCAATTTAAATTTTTTCAAAAACTTATAATTTTAAATTAAAAAATATCGCTTTTTGTCTTAAACTTTTATTTTGAATTAAATTTATCATCTAAAATTCTATTGTTTAAAAGTTTTCTATTTTACAAATGCCATCTAGCGTGCCACGTTATAATTTTTACGTTAAAACTAAAGGTGTTATTTATGTGGTAATTTTCATCCAAAGTAAAAATTTAATTGATTGTAGATAGAAATAGAAGGATTCAATCGACCATTGTGAAATGATAAAGCCTCACATAGTAAATTTAATTAAGTATATAAGGGTTTTTACAAAGAATTTTTATTATTATTGTTGTTATTGTTTTTATTTATATTTGTATTTTTATATTCACGCCATAAAAAATAAATTGTATAAAACACGGGAAGACCGTCGGTCATTTGACAAACACGACGCCGTTTCTCTTAAAGAATATGAAACGGCAACTTTCTTCTTTTTGGCAACCACCCTTTGAAGAGGCAAAACCCAAAAAGGCAAGAGCACACATTTCTGATTTTCTCCATTTCTCTTTTTATGGTCGAAAAAAATTCTCCATTTCAGGATTCAGCTTCCTATCGAAACTTCACTCGATCTTTACCGTTGATTTCATTCTAATGCCAATTCATTCTTCATCAGTAACCGTCCATTTCTTTCCGCATTCTTCTCTCTTTCGCATTCTCGTAGTTTTTCTTTTTTTCTCGAAGATTTCGGGTAACCTTCTTATTTCCTCTATAAATCTTGTTTGCTTACTTTCTCGAGATTTTAATCGCTTCAAATCCTAACCTAAGAATCTATTATCGATTTTTTAGTCTTAATATTATGTAGAATTTCTGTTGGATGGTAACCTACCCTTTTTTCCACTTAATTTTAATTCACTTTTGCCGTTTCGATGAATACCGAGGTTGAGTTTCTGAGTCCTGTTTGGTTTCGAAGAAAGTGCAGGAAAACATTTACATATCGAAAAAAAAACTTGATTATTGTCATTAAGTGTTTGAGAGGTTATGAGAAAATTGATTTATGAATAGCATCCTTATTTTAATTCACTTTTGCCGTTTCGATGAATATCGAGGTTGAGTTTCTGAGTCCTGTTTGGTTTCTAAGAAAAATGCAGGAAAACATTTACATATAGAAAAATGCTTGATTATTGTCATTAGGTGTTTGAGAGGTTATGAGAAAATAGATTTATGAATCGCATCCTTATTTTAATTCCTTGCGTTTTCTTTTTCTTTTTACTATTTGGTTGAATACGGAGTTTGATTTTTCCTCTTTTTCGATTGAAATGTTCTTCAATACTGGGCATAACTTTAGGTTTTTTCGTGGCTTGATTTGATTGTTGATATAGCCTTTTGCTAATTTTAGAACTAAAGTCTCCTGGCCATGAGTTTATTTTTCGTTATTTTCTGTTTTTACCTTTATTCATGGTTAGAAATAGAGAATGAGGTTAATTGTCGTTTAATCTTTGAGTTAGTTGCAGTTGAATGATGTTAATGTTGTTTTTCTACGTAGCTTTTTGTGCAATTTGTAATATATGAGTTGAAATGGGAGTTTCCGATAACATGCTGCATAAAGAGACATCAAAGGTGGCGAGTGGTAGTCATTCTGAGGGAAGATTGGGAAGAGTGCCAAATGAAAATGGTAACTTTGATCCCGCATCCAAGTATAAACAGCGTAAAGTTTCGGCTGTTCGGGATTTTCCATCAGGGTGTGGAAGGTTGGCTGCTCCAATCACTAGACCATGTGAGCAAGCACAAGGTCAGGTAGGTTCTGAGTCGCAAAACCGATTATTATTGTCTGATTGGGTAGATAAGGTTGAGTGTGAAAGGAGGTTTTCAGGAGACTTTGAAATTGCACCGTGTTTGGTAAATGGAATTTCTGGTTTTCAGAAGAATTTGCCCAAGGAGAATGTTGCTGCTTCCAAGGAGGAGCTGGTTCCACAAAGTGTTGTGAAATACCATCCTCATAAGAGCAGTTTGGAGAAGACTTTAGGAAGAAGTTATCGTCCTCGGAGAGGAGTCACTGTTGTGAGAGACTTCCCTCCATTTTGTGGAAGAAATGCTCCACTTCTTAGTGAGGAGGAGCGCATGAAATGGCTTAACTCTTTAAAGAACAAGGGTTTCAATCTAGAGAAGTTTGTAAATGAAGATAAACCCTTGGAAAATCTCATATGCACTAATGTGGAACAAGTGATAGAGGATGTTCAGGATGTAAATGCACTAGAAGGTAAAATAGAAGGTAGTGCTCCTAGACTCACTGCAGTAGAAGTTCGATCTAAACCTGAAGAGCCAGCTTCTGAAACAATGAGGAAGCAAGGTGCCTACGAAGCTTCTTCCAGGAATGATATGAAAGAGGATGTGGAAGATATGAGTGAAAACAGCATCAAATCTTCTTGTGAAACTTTTCCAAATGAATTTGATAGCAAGTTCAAGAAAGTAGCTGAGATGAGGGATAGATATATTAGGGGTATGGAGGAAAATCCAATACGTGATATTGTTGTCTATGCAGAGGACAAGGGTTTTGAGAAAAAGCTTTCTGATTTATCTGCCTTTGCGGATCAATTGCTGGAGGAGGAGCGTGGGTGTCAAGAAGTTTCATCAGACAGGTCGATTGTGCTAGGCCTCATGGCTTCATCAACTTGTCCTTGGCAACAAGGGAAAATCTCCTGCAATCCTGACCTGGATGGTGGTTCATTTAGAAGAAAAAGAAAGAAGAATACCAAGAAGAATTCTTCTCCCACAAAAAGGGTTCATGAAGGTCTCGGCCAAGTGGTTATTTCAAACAAGGAAGACTCATTCCTGGAGGATGGGCAATACACAAATGATAATTTTGCTCGGAGATCATATGGTTATGATGTGAGTCTTCCGCCTCATCCAATTAGTATGGGTCATGACAATGATGCGATGACTAGTCGGAACAAAGTGAGAGAGACATTACGTCTATTCCAAGTGATCTGTCGGAAGCTCTTACAGGAAGAAGAATCAAAGTTGAAGGGAGAAGGAAAGACTCATAAGAGGGTAGATTGCCAAGCTGCAAAGATTCTCAAAGAGAAAGGGAAATACGTCAACACTGGCAAACAGATCATTGGACCTGTTCCGGGTGTTGAAGTTGGTGATGAGTTTCAGTATTTTATTGAGCTCAATATTGTTGGCCTTCATCGCCCAAGTCAAGGTGGTATAGATTATGTAAAGCAAGGTGACAGGATCGTTGCTACTAGTATTATAGCATCGGGAGGTTATGAGGATGACTTGGATAATTCAGATGTCTTGAGTTACATGGGTCAGGGAGGAAATGTGATGCAGAAAGGTAAGCAACCTGAAGACCAGAAGCTTGAAAGAGGAAACCTTGCTTTGGCAAATAGCAGATTTGTGAAGAATCCAGTGAGGGTGATTCGTGGTGAGACAAGGTCCTCTGATTTGTCGGAAGGTAGAGGTAAGACATATGTTTATGATGGACTCTATTTGGTGGAGGAGTTTAAGCAAGAACCAGGACCACATGGTAAGCTGGTCTACAAATTTAAGCTGGTCAGAATTCCAGGTCAACCAGAGCTTGCTTGGAAAGTTGTAAAGAAATCTAAAGTGCGGGAAGGGCTCTGTGCACATGATATCTCACAAGGGAAGGAGATAATCCCCATTTGTGCTATAAACACCATAGATAGTGAAAAACCTCCACCATTTGTGTATGTACCTCAGATGATATACCCTGACTGGTGCCGCCCTATTCCTTCCAAAGGTTGTGATTGTATCAATGGATGCTCAGAGTCTGGGAAATGTTCCTGTGTGATGAAGAATGGAGGAGAGATCCCATATAACCATAATGGTGCCATTGTTGAAGCAAAGCCCCTTGTCTATGAATGTGGTCCTACTTGCAAGTGTCCTGCTTCTTGCTATAATAGAGTCAGCCAACATGGCCTAAAATTTCAGCTTGAAATCTTTAAAACAGAATCAAGGGGCTGGGGTGTTAGATCCCTAAATTCTATCCCTTCAGGAAGTTTTATCTGTGAGTATGCTGGAGAGCTCCTTGAAGATAGGGAAGCTGAAGAAAGAAAAGGGAATGATGAGTATTTGTTTGATATTGGAAATAACTGCAGTGACAGTTCTCTCTGGGATGATCTTTCAACCCTAATGCCTGATGCACATTCAAGTTTTCATGAAGTTGTGCAGGACAGCGGTTTCACCATTGATGCAGCACGGTGTGGTAATATAGGGAGATTCATAAACCATAGCTGTTCACCTAATTTGTATGCACAAAATGTCCTTTATGATCATGAGGACAAGAGAATCCCACACATAATGCTCTTTGCCGCTGAGAATATTCCTCCCTTGCAAGAGCTGACTTACCATTACAATTATATGATAGATCAGGTTCGTGATGAGAATGGTGGCATAAAGAAGAAAATTTGCTACTGTGGTTCTTCAGAGTGCACTGGCAGGATGTATTAAGGCATGCCACTAAGAACTGTTTGGATTCCTGAAAATGCACTGACCTTTTTCATTGTACGTGTATTTGTCAAAATTTATTAGGTATTTATTTATATAGACATAGTTAAATATGTATATGCATATATGTGTTCTTGAATTTAATGTTGTTTTTGGTTTTGATTTGTTGCTCACGATCTTTTTTAGTAATACTTTTTATGGATGCTCCCCTGTGCATGTGTACAAACTGATCAACACCCAGATCACATGTGAGAGCATTCTTGCACACACATTTACACCATAATCATTCGTAACACAATCATTTCCTTTTCTTTCTCATTTAATGCTAATTCACAGATGTTCTAATCCATGGCAAATTCTTGTTGTTTGCAGAAATTACACTCATGACTCGAATGGATTCAAAACTTTAATATGCATGGACTATTTTTGCCTGCTTTATTTGGGGCGACCATGTGGATTTGGTTTGTGACTATTTAAATGCACATTTTCTACCTACCTGTATAGGTTTGTGACAAAAAGCTAATAATGTGGCCGTCAATGCTTATTTTTGCAGGCATTGCAATATCTGGAAGCCGCACTATATGCTTCATGTTGCTGTTCAAATTTCGTGGTTGAGATACTAGACCCATGCCCTCCTTGCTTAGATCAAGTTTCAGGAAATGGTTTGATGATTCTTCACAGGCATTCCTAGAATTCAACCTTTTGGCAAAATGCATCTAGGATGCATGCGAGGAAGCTAATTGCAGTCTCGATGATGTAGGCTTTTATACGCTAAATAGTCAAATATAAGAAATTTCTCTACCCCTTAAAGTGTTCCTTTTTTGGGTATATTTTCAGGGGAGAGTTGAAAGTTGGACTTTTACCTTTGTTGGAGGGCTGATAACCGTTTAAGTTAAATCAAGCAAAACTCAGTAGATGCTAAATCTTCTTTTTATGTATATTTTTTTAATCATCAAAACAAATGAAAACAACCAAGAATAGAAAATTCCAAGCGTGGGCCCAATCCTAAGCCTTTAGCATTAAGCAAGACCGCTCGATCCCATGCTTCGATTGGACAATGATTGGGCCCTTAATTGCGAATTGATCTTTATGTTTGAATTAAAAGTGTAGAAGGCCTTTCTTTTCGGCCCATTAAATAGGGTTTTCAAGAAAAATGAGAAAAAAAAGAAGAAAAACAAAACCCCGAAGAAAACAATCCAAAATAAAAATTGTACAAACAAGAAAATCAGAAGAGGGAAAGCAGGCAAGAAGCGAAGATGGATTTTAGTGTTCTCAATGAAGCATTGGCCTCCAAATCCTTCGATAAGATCGCTGATATATGCGACAATCTCATACTTCAGGTACTTTCTCTTCTTCATTTTTCCCCCCTTTTGTGATTGTTTCATCTTATTTTAGTTAGGTCAAGTTTTTCTCATTTAGAATTCCCTAAACCCTATCAAAACCCTAATTCGACTGTTTAAATAAAAACTTTGATCTATATTAAAAAAAAAAAAAAACCAGGTAGCAGCGGAGGGCGTTCCTTTTCAAGACGAATGGCCTTTCACAATTCATCTTCTCGGCCACATCTACGTTGATGATATGTAAGCCCATGTATTCTTTATTTACTTGTTTAATTATAAAGTTATATTTGGGATTTATATCTATGTGATTCTAGTTTATTCAAACATGTTATTTTGGAGTTAATGTCGGTTTTCCAAAATACAGGCATAGATTTAATCTAGGATTTGATACTTGGATGGGGATGGTTTTGCAGTAATAGTGCAAGGTTTCTTTGGAAATCGATACCTCCGGCAATCAAGGAGAGCCAACCAGAGTTGGTTGCAGCCTGGAAAATCGGTCAGAAGCTGTGGACGAGGGACTATGCTGGTGTCTATGAAGCTATTCGCGGCTTTGATTGGATTCAAGAAACTGAAGTTCTTATTGCTGCTTTCTCAGGCAAGCTTTCTTTGTCATAGCTTTCACAGTAGTTTAAGTAATATGTAAAAGATGAAAGCAAAAATATATTTGGTTTAAGAGAGCTAATTGTAAAAAGTAATATTTAATTCAAATGTTATGGTTCAGTACAGAAGCAATGAAGTGTGCTTCCTATTTGAACTGCTTGTTTTGAGTTAGATGCATGAAATAGGATTGAAATCATGTAAAAATTATGTAACTCTTGATATCATAGAATGTCTAATTGTCTATTAAAGATTTAGGCAATTTAGCAGTTGAGGTCATTATTTGCTGTATGTTTTGTAGAGCTTAACACTAAGAGGATGTTTGAACTGCTGCTATCTGCTTATTCAACAATAAGCATCCATGATGCAGCTCAATTTCTTGGAATGAGTGAGGAAGATGTCACAAATTGTAAGTACACATCATTTATTATGTTTAGGCTGTGAAGTTTCTATTATTTTACTATTTATTGTTAGATGTTCTACATAAGCTTCTTTTAGTAGCTATGAGTCTATAGTATTAATATGAACATATGATATTAGGAAGGATAACTTGTGGCTTTAGTTTACTAGGAAGAATTCCATGTTGTGGCCGGAGAAACCTGGGCTTGAATCCTAGCAGCCGCACTAAATCCAAATTATTAAAAAAAAAAAAAAAGGAAAAAAAGATAGTTGAAAGGATATTAGATAATTATATCTTTTTTGCATAAGTTCAACTGCCTTAGTGCTGGCTGGGGATATGACTGGTTTATATTAATAATTAGTGAAAACAATGTCAAAATTATCTGCTGCCTATGGTTTGATTAGAAGTCAACATCTCTAGACGTTGAAACCTGTGCCTTACCCAACATCAGAATATTTGTGCTCCCTGTAAATGCAAAATGTGTAAAACTTGAGACTCTAAACAATGGTGGCAAATGAAAGCTACATTTTCAATCCCCTATTACTACTAATGTATTGTCTTTAATTCTTGTTTTTATAAAACAAGATCAATGGCCATAAAAAACTAAATGCCCTTTGAAAAACCATGAACCTTTGCTGTTTATAGGCTTACCCTACGCTAGGGTAACAGTAATCATATGGATTAACATGCAAGTCCAGTTATACTAAGAGTTTGATTACGCTTCACTTTCCATGCTCAAGATGATATGCTTTTCCTCTTTGTTGTGTTCTAGGTCAGAAATTAAAGTGTTATAGCTTATGTTCTTAGTGGATCATTGATTTAGTCTGACAAAAGAGGATCATTGACTCTGAATGATTTCTTCAATCCTCCCATGTACTCCTTTTGAGGGGTTGTTTTAGCTTCCTTTAGGTAAAGAGTAATATTTGCTCATAATAACTGTTTTGGGGTTTGTTTGTTACCTACTCATGGCTTGTTGAGCTAGCTTTAGGGGTTTGTTCTTGCATGGGCTGCGTTCTATTTAGTGGTTGAGGAGGTATGTTTGGTAACTGGCTCTTACTGTCAACCCTGTTTTCAGCTGAATGTTCCACGTTCTGTTTTCTTAAATAGAATTCTTTACTTAAATTTAGTATGTGCTACTATGCAGATTATTATTTGGGTTGTTGATACAACAGTATTGATAATATGTATTAATGTCAAGTTGTTTTTGGTTGCAACATGCAGATGTACTCCGGCAAGGCTGGACGGTCGATTCTGATTCTCAAATGCTTACTGTGACAAAGCAGGCTATTGTGAGAGAGCAGAAACTAGATCCTGGCAAATTGCAGTGCCTGACGGAATATGTCTTCCACCTTGAACATTAAATGATTTGTAACTTTTGAGCTTCTTTAAGCAAGTTAATGCTTCTAATATTTGTCAAAATTTTGGGAGCTTCTTCAAACTTCATTCACCTTTGCTTTTATGTTTGGAACAGTTTCAGTTGAATATCTAATCTATGTGTAATTTTAAAGCATGTATCATCCTTCCTATCAGCAGCAGATGAGAAGAGAGAAAATTATGGAGGAAATTTTTTTCCCCCCGAAACAAAGCAAAGAGCATTTCCTGTCCATCTGGGCTCAGCTCAAATGATAAAAGGTGAGTGTGGAAGTGGTGGAATGAGTTACATAAAAATAATAAATTGACGCACAAAGTGGGTTTCGAAATGATACTGAAAATATCTTTCAAGGTCAAACTTTATTGGTTGATACACAAACATCAAGCAAAAGTACATGTACCCAAATTATTTTTTTTTTAATTGATCACGAGGCAAAGCCTGACCGCGCTTCGCCGTCTTACAAACAAGTACTTAATGACAAAACAAAGCAACTATAATTGAGAAATTAATCAGCAAGTAGTCTGATTTTCCTTTTAAAAATTCTTTCTTTTTCATAAGTGCAATTCGGATGCCCTTTACTCAAGCTGAATATCTGATTCATAAGCAACTCCAACTTTCCAATCACTAGGAATGATATTTGGTGCCTGCACCCATGTCAAACCGGCGTCGCCACGCACTTGGAACCTCAAACTGACATCTCCCAATGGCGGATTAGCCATGTCGAAAACAGCCCCGTACGCTCTCCTCATTCCTATCCATTCTTTACAATCCTCCTGCACATTACCAGCAGAAATTAAACACTATTCTTTAACTCCTTTTGCTGTTTTGAAGTTACTGAATTCAGGTTCTAGCGATTTTATTATTACCTGCCAAATATCAACGGCTAGGATTTCATTTTTGCCAGCTGGGTACAAGATTACAATGGCCAAGTAACTTGGGTATCTGCTATGTTCATGAACCTTAAACTGGAGCTTTTTACCACCGTAGCGACAGGGGATTCTCTGGTATTGGACATCAACTACGCCATAGGCAAACAGCTGTGCTGCGGTGTCTGATCGTGCCATCCTTGAGTACGCACGGGGGCTGAGAATGAAATCGGTGTTGTCTCCTTCGCCATAGTCAGTCACCACTATGTTCACCCCATTATCAGTACAGAGTTGAGGGTTTGTGCACCTAACCTGAGGGTTGCTTAGTTAAACAATATCAGGTAGTGTCATCAATTATCGAACATAAAATAAGAAGCCACTTGTTTATTTATTAGTGCCAAAATAGTTAATGATAGTGACATTTTATTTACTTTGTAGCTGTTGGGCACATGTTCTAACAATAGAAATGCTTTTAGAAGTGAAGATATATACTCTAAAAGTTGAGTGGAAATTTAGCTTGATTTGAGGAAGTTTCCGCCGAACCCCTTTGGCCACTTGCTTACTTTTTTGGTAAAAAAGGCCACGTTCTGGGGGCTGAGATAGAGAAAGGGGTTGCAAGTGCTAAGATTTAAATTCTAGACTCACTGAATGCCACATCTAAAGGGTGGCTGTATGAACTAACTCTAAGCTCCGGGATCTTGCTTACTTTATCTGTTGCTTTTGAAGCTGAAATAATTTAAGGCTCTTGAAGTTTTACCTGATAGCAAGCACCACAGCCAGTTCCATTCTTGTAGAGCCTGGAAACCCCAGCCACATTGGCATCATTGACGGTCCTTCCATATTCTCCAAACCCACAGGCTCCACCTAGATTCTCATAATTGTTAGCTCATACATGACATGATGAACATTGCATAAGCATATGTAAATTTAAGGGTTTGAAATCAAGTCAATAATTTGAAGAGTATATCCACTTGTCAAACTTAGAAGATTGACACTTCAATTTATATGCAACTAGTAATACATAAACATACATGTATTATGAAATGTACATACTTGGAGTCCCCAAGCAGTCAGGACTGCCATAGTAAGTTGCTCTGGACCCTACGAAATAGTCCTGAGAGTAACACAGTGCAGGCAAAAGCACCATGACAGAAAAAAGGCAATAATGAAATGTTAGGGAGAACCCCATGTTTCTGCTACAAATAATGCAACCGAGAAAAAAAATCAAAAGAACTAATAGTAAAAGAGAGAAGAAGAAGCTGAATGAGCTATTGAGATGGGAAGCTAAGAACTTAGAATCCCATATTTATAGCAGAAGGCACGAAGCTGGTGTTAAGCAAATTACTACACCTTTTTTTCTTCCACTAATTGGGGGTAGCTAGGCGCAGTCCAAAAGGGTTTAAGGCGGCAGGATTAAGATGAATGATGTGTATTCATATGTGTAGACCTCGTTATTGACCCGCTTTGGACCCTTGTTTGAATTTGGATAAGTATTCTATTGACAAATGTGATCTGCCTAACTTTTGTCAACTTTCCCTTCCGCTTCTAGGCAGCTTCGTGTTTATATCTGCAGGTTCATTCTGAAAGTTCACGCGTGAATTATTACCCTACTTTTGGAACTAAATTATTTGTTTATGGTATTGGATTTCAAGTGTTAAAGAATAAGACTGCAGTTGCAATGCTTTGGAAATCCTTCTCCTTTCCTCATTAATTATTGAAAACATTTTGCCATTTCTGTGTAATAAAGGTTCTCATTTTCCCATGTTCTTCAAAGTTATTCATAACTTTGGGATAGAGATACAAACTTGAAACTTCCTCTTAGGCTGATTACATTGCAATAAGTTCATGTAACAATAACTCTCAAACGTTGATTGTTTTTAGTCAAAAACTAAAAGCCAATTGGAAAATCCCACCAACATCAAGTCTGTAATTTTATCAAATTGAAACCAAATGTAATTATCTTTAGGAAGCTGATAGGTTTTGTTGACTCAGACAAAAAAAACCATGAGCCAAGTACTGTAAAAACTAACAATTACAATAACCCACCAAAAGCCACTATCTGGTGGGTGGCAACGCACTACCACGAAGCTGAACTCATAGACTGTCACTCTTGGTTGAAAATTTTAAGTTAAAGACTTCAAAAATTAGGGGTGAGAGCACTCTTTAATTTTCTGTTTGGCATAACAAATTGATCTTGAAAAGGTTCAAGTATTGGCACGTTTGAATTGATGTAGGCATGTGTAGGAAAGAAGATCACAAAGTGTGAATTTTCTATAGGATAAGTGACCATAAATACAAGTTGTACTATATTTTTTGTGAAGTGGGTAGGTGGCTCTTCTTCCGGGACTTCCATTTGGCGATGGTACAGCACATTGGTTTGTAAATACCAGAGGAAAGAAAAGAGGGGAAGAAACGTAGCAAATAGCAGTAGCTGCAAAATCATGGTTTAATGACTCTAGTGATTGATTAACATCTGGTCATCAGTTCACCATTTAATATCTGATTTCTCTTCTTTGCTTTTTTTCTAGTTTCATTTACGTTTTTGCTTCAAATTACGTCAAGACCACTTTATATAGGTGTCTCCCCAAAAGTTCAGGGTCCAAGCTTGCCATGCTATCCTTCACAAAAGAGCAATTATTAACAAATTTTCTCGTAATTGATGAAACCGCCATTTGTCCACACCATACATGAAGATTGGGAAACCGCGAGAAACTGGTTAATCCGACTTTGGGTTCTTTGAGTAAAATACACTATTAATCATTCAACTATGGTTTTATTTCTAAAATATTACTTAACTATTAATTTTTCATTTAATTACTTAAATTTAAATAAATACTTTTTATCACTCGGCTAATTATCTTTAATGATGTGCTAACGAGAGACATCATCTATCAAGCACTATCACATAATTTTTCATGTTAGCTATTAATATATTACATGACATGTCAAATGAGGTGGTAATATCACATGACACATGATCACTTACGTAACACTGTCACGTTAGTACAAATGGTTGAATGAAAAGAAAATTTTACTCAAATGACTAAATTAAAAAAAAATAATAGTTAGATGATTATTTTAAAAACATCAATACAATTGGATGACTAATTTTGCATTTTACCTAAATATATTTTTTTTAAAAAGAGATGATAGACATTAAAATTTGAATTTCAAATCTACTGAATAATATATATATATATATATATTTAAGAAAGATGCATGAATCAAACTGAATTGAATTTTAGATTCGCGAGTTCTTAAATGTTAATATACATGGTAGTTTCTTTTCGTTAAATTATCTAACGAGGTTATCTCAGCAAAGACTTACAATGTAAATAAACTTTGAGTATAAGATAAAAAAAAGAACACGAAGCACACCTGGAGAAAGGGGGAGAAGAAACGAAAAAAAAAGTAATTGCAGTTAATTGCTGTTTAAACAACTAAAATAGACTTTATTGAACCTAAGATACACAGACCAAATTGGGCTACAAATGACTGATACACCTACTCAGACAGCATATTCATGACTATGATTCCCATTCCCATGGCTTTGCTCCCCAAACAAAAGTACAGACTGTTCTCAGCTTCTCTAGTCATCCTTCAACTCAATCTATACTGTTGCAATAAACAGCATATTAGAGAAGCTTAAAAATATTCAAAAGTTAGAGATAAATTTTGAAAAACAATCTGATCTCTCTAAACATGTATTATCTACTTTGTTTCAATTAAACTGATAATTTCACATTTCAGAAAGATAGGCAACAAAGATTGAGAGAGAGAAAAGAGTTTCGAGAAAGTGCCGACACTTTTATTGGCTTAAATAATGAGATCACTCACCATTAATAAGTCTTTGCCAAATAATGGAATGGACACTGATGGAATTGGGACCAAGATACATTCATGATCTATATACGAAATACCATCTTCCACTTGGAATATCCTTATGACACTTGTGATGTTTGTGCAACGAAGCACACCACAACGCAAAATTTCCTCTTCATTCATTCTCAATACAACCCCAACAAACTTAACAGAAGAATAAAAAAGCAAATGCACGGTGTAAAGCATATGAACAAATGGTCAAACAGGCAACAATAGCTGATGCACTTTGTTGCAGATTTTAGGGTGGACATAAAGAACAATGATAGCAAATGTGGTGAGACCATAAAACAATCAAGCAAATACTTTTCTATTCCAGAACACACTTGTAGAGAAATGTACTAGTTACGGGCAGAACCTAGAACCATTGTGGGTGTGTAGAAGTGGAAAGGGAGGCACATGATAGAGATTGAACAGCTAATGTTCAATAAAGGCATAACACGTCTATAAAGTTATTCCTCTTTCGCCCTCCACAATTACCAATCAAAACCTTTATATATGAAGAAAATGGATAATAAATCATTTTGTTTCAGAGGTAGAGATTTCACACATAATTACGAACACCCAGCTACATCATATTGTTTGGTGACATATCTAAAAACACTAGAAGCCACAGGGGGAGTCAAAATGCATCCGACTATCAATTCTTTCTAAAAATAATCAATGCTTAAATAGACATCACATTAACCGGATCCTGTGGTAAGAAGTGTCCTCAATTTACTACAGTCTAAGTTCCATTAAAATAGTCTAATGCAAAAAACCTATAGGCCAAATAATTATGAGATATATAAAGGAATGCAGGATAAAATACAGCTATCTTTTAGACGTACTGCCTTCTAAAAAATAAGCATTTATTGTTACTGAAGAACTATTGTATGAAACGATATCTAGAAGGTATAACATGCAATGTAATCAATTGTACAATTCAAGAGAAAACAAACTGTTTTACCTGAGCAGTTTTAACAGCCACAAGCACAAGTTCTCCTATGTTCAGATAAGTTTTCCCTTTTTTAGGTCAGAAACAACACCACGGTCTTCAGGACTCCTTTCATTGTATAAAACCTGCAGAATATTATTGTAAAAACATACTATAGCAATACATGAAAATTGGTACAGAACAAATAACTCCTTCAAGTACAAGAACCTTATCTATGATGCCATATTCAACTGCTTCACTGGGGCTAAAATATTTTGGGCGCCTGATATCCGCTTCAATCTGCTCAGTTGATTGTCCAGTGTGTTTTGCATAGAGATTAACCTTGAGTACAATTCATATAAAAAAACATGCAGTTGTATTAGCCCAAATTTGGACAAAAATCCAACAACAAAGTTTGTTAAGTCAGCTTTAATGAGTAAATTTATAAACAAATATATACAGTCTACAGTTCAGTCATAGAAGTCCAAGCAAATATAAAGCTGTTTAAGCAGGAACATGGTGTTTTCAAATTTAAGTTTCGTGTATAATCAAAATCCTTAACTAAGTAGATCATTTTCTTACCAACTCTGTTTTCAATAATTTTATTTCCTTTCTTGCAATTTCAACATCCGTTGCTTGACCTTGAAATCTAGCCATTGGCTGCAGAGTGATAGAAGAATAAAAAAATTAAACATTCAGGTCAAAGTGTCCAAACTCTAGTAACATATTAGAAGAAATTGATAGTTTAGATCATCGGAGATCCACTGTCCAACAACCAACCTGCCTTATCATTATTGAAGATGAAGGAAGAGCAGAACGATTTCCTGCTGCACCAGCAGCTAAAAGTAATGCAGCTTCTCCCCAAGCATTACCAACACAGAGAGTAAAAACAGGAGGCTCGATATAACTGCAGTGAAAGAAGATATTCAGAAATACAAAATAAAGCTAGGAAGCTGTTCTGGAGGGATAAGGACGTACAGGGGTTTGTAGAATGTTATACATTCAGAAATGTTTCCAAGCTTAAGGCAGGTGGTATATAAGTAGTGTCTAGGAAGAAGATAATCTGCAAGTAAATAGGCCTCATCATGACTAAAAGAACATACTGCCTATAGAAATGTGGAAGGTACAAGTGACCCAGCATCATCAACAACAGAATGATGCATTCACTATTTAAGAGTGGCTGATACTGCTGGATTTTGAAATCTAGGGGCTGAAACTACCACCGTGAATCCAGGAAGAGAACTCAGATCATTCCAACACTTAACAATCGCCTATTTTGTGCAGCTCATAAAACAATTCAATTGTGAAATAAAGCAAGAGTTAAAAAAGCGAAAAGAGAAATGACCTCATAGTATCATAGACTGCAAAAGCCTGATTCTCATAACCCAACTTCCGGCCACTCTGAAAGAGTGAAAAATCCTATTAATAGAGTTAAAAAGGGAGCAAACTAATGCAACATTTTGTTTCATCTTTTAGGTACCTTAATAATGCAAAAGAAAGGTAAAAGGCAATACATTTACTTACTAAGTTCATATTCAATACATTTTAATTCTTAGAGAAACAAAAATAAGACATGTTCAAATTACTTTATATATAAAGCTTACATTTCTTATCATTCATTTAGCATCCAATGCAAATTATGATGCCACAAATCATAGAAAAAGCTACATTTATGCCTCTAGAACATGATTTCCAACATTTGATAAGAAAATCGTACCTTGGTTACTCCAGTGGAGTTTATGTACATGAAAATAGGCTTCTCTGCATCTTCATACTGAAGGTAGAGAAACTCTGCCAATAGCAACTCTGTGACAGAAGGAACAAGAGACATTCCCAAGTAAACTATCCGATTCTTGTACAAATACGATGCTAAGTCCGGTGGAGGTTGCTCCCATACACTTCCCTCTGTAAAGGGAATAACCTATACACAAAATTCGAGGCAAACACTGAAATATGAATTCATTCAATTGCACCCTTGTCTAAATTAAACTTGACCTTAGAGGGCAATCAACTGTGATATCATACTCCAATTTAAATCAAGAGCTAAGGTTAGCATTAATATTAACATTCTTATACAATAAAATTGCCTACTTAGCAACTATTATCGCTATTAATAAACATTTGAAAACCCTAGACAAGTAAAGTAAAGAAATTTAGATTAAATTACAATGATTTAAAAGTGTACCATGGGGACAACACCTCGTTTGGGCTTGGACCGGGAGAGAGAAGCTGGGTTGAGAGAATCAGGTCGTAGCTTGAATCCCGAGAAATCTCCGGAAACGCTGCCGATGGCGGGAAAGGGAGAGAGGAAGTTGGTGGAGAGAGAAGTTCGGAGAGCAGCTGACGGAGGAGTTGTTAGGGTTCCGTTAGGGTTTACCGTTCTTGCAAAGGTTGATGGTGATAACATGTGCGCGTGGAGCACGAATCTCGATGCGGGTGCGGTTGCGGTTGCGGTTGCAGTTGCGACCTCCATTGATGGCTATGGTGCTTTGAGGAAGCAGCGTTTTGAGAGAGAGGGAGGGAGTGAGAAATAGTAACAAAGGAGATGAGAGAGAATTGTAACAAAAAAAATTAGAGGATAAGAGAGAAATGATATCCGAATCAAAATCCGATTGGGAATTTGGGAACTGTTCGGGTTAGCCCCGAGATGTTTCCATTTTTGTTCGTTTTTTCCACATAAAAAACGATGTCGTTTTCAAAGTCGTTTTGAAAGAAGTCTTTCAAGCATGTCAACCGCTAACATTTCTTCCCCTACGTTTCCTCTGTCACAGCATTTAATATATACTAATGAAAGTGAAACTAGGCATATTTAAAGTTGTATATGAAGAATTTGCATCAAAGTCTTCATTCTAACAGGGAAAAGTCTATTTCATCTTGATTTTCAGAATGGATGATCGCTTGATTGATGCCTCTCAAAAGGGTGATATAGATGTCATGTATGAATTAATCCGGGAAGTGCCGACGTTTTAAGGCGCATCGATGAGATTATGTTTGTAGATACGCCTCTGCATATTGCAGCTTCTGCTGGGCATACTTGTTTTGCCATGGAGATGATGAACTTAATGCCCTCATTTGCCCGGAAGCTGAACAAGTCTGGCCTTAGCCCCATGCACCTGGCTATGATAAACGGCAAGTTGCAGCTGGTACTCGTATTTCTAGAGGCTGATTGTGATCTGGTTCGTGTCAAAGGAAGAGGAGGCTCGACTCCTTTGCATTTTGCAATCAAGTACGAAAACATCGATCTCTTGGCTAATTTTTTAGTGGTTTGCCCAAAGTCTATTGAAGATGTGAATGTCAATGGTAAAACTGCTTTGCGTATTGCTCTTAAAAACAATAAGTTGGAAGCCTTTGAAGTTTTGGTGGGATGGTTTCAAAGAGTTTGTCATGAAGATGCCTTGAAATGGATAGTGAAGATCCCAAACAGGAAGGATTTGCAAGGCAAAACGGTACTGGACATTGCAGCATCCAATAATCAACTTGAGGTAAATTCTCCTATGCTAGTAAAAGTTATATTACTTTGTTTATTAATATTTAAACTTGTTAAATGGGTTGGTCCAATTTGGATTCACATGAATTTTTCTGATTTCATATCTATACCCACCTTTTAAAGATGGTTTAATTGACTTTCACATTTTTTACTTGACTTTCCCCTTTTGGGAATTAAAACAATACAAAAAAACCTTGAATTTAATCTTAAGAGATGGCATTAATAGGTTTGTGATTCAATTATTAGTACCCACAATCTCTTCCTCAATCTTCAGACTACGGCTTCAGTTACGGAAATTTATGATTTATTTTATTGCCCGTGTGAAGAATTGAAAGATTTAATATTTCCAACGTAAAAATTATTCTCTGTATGATGAATTGGCGCTGTTATACTCATGGTGCAGTTCATCAAGTTGATAGCTAAAATAAATGCCAAGAATTCTAAGGGGAATCGTCTGACAACTTCAAGCAGATTGCAAAATCAAGTCAAATTATTTTCGAAGTTAGTTAAGAAAATGCAATGGGGCAATTTAAAGGCTTCATCACCTGATCAATCTCGCATAACTCTCACAAACTACTTAAGATCAAAGACATCATTTGATGAAAGATTTGCTGGTTTTATAACTCGTCACAAGATGAAGATCTCAGATGATGCTCGTGATGCATTGCTAGTGGTTGTTGGGCTGCTTCCAGCATCGACCTTTCCGGCCATATTCAGTCCCCCTTGTAGTGTTCAGCAGGGTGACAACAACAACAATAACACAACTACTGTAACAGGGGAACCATCACCGCTTGCAGGGACGGTTGTCATGGATTCAAGCACGTTCCTTTATTTTTCAATTTATAACAGTGGAATCGTTCATGCTGCAATCTGTTTAACTGGTCTTCTCCTCCCAGACGGCTTCTTTGGGGCAACTTTGGTGCCCCTGCTGTTTTTCTTGTTATCCTGCCACAATATGTCAGTACAAATCATCTCACCAGATGATGTGATCGTCCGAAAGGTTCATTGGTTATTTTTTATCACCATGCATTTGGCTGTAGTTTTTATCCTGACGATTCAGCGGGAAGGAAAGCAAAAACTGCGGCGACTTTGCTACACTGCAGACTAGTACTGCTGCTACGAGGAAGTGAAGCCATTGGAGATGATGATTCAAGTTCAGAACCAATTACATCAGTTTGATGCGAATGCTGTAAGACAAGAAAACGTAATTAGGAAAATTTGAGAGATTTTATATTTAACTTTTTAAAAGTTAATCAACAAAATGCCCTTGCAATTTTTTGAATTTTTTACATTTGAGTTATATTGGTTTCAAGTTTTTTTTTTCTTTCTTTCTTTCCCACCTCTTTGATTTTTGCCTTTGTATAAATTATCATTACAAAATTAATGTTGTGGAAATTTTGTTTTTTTCCTCTATAATTAATATCCACATGGACGTTTCCTGCTACTGCAGCCAGATGCCAAGGGGTTTCTGCAAATGATTAACCATACCTGAAGGCAATTGCAACAAGGAATAAAGTTAAATTTTTTTTTTTTGTGTGAAGTGTGTGAAGAACAAGGTTGTCTTGGAACTTTTACATTAACCAAGCACAAAGGAAGGTAGCTAGTTCTGCCAAAAGCAAAATTGGAAAAGAAAAGTGTGTCCAAGAGACTTGGATTATTAAGATGCAAGGGCATAATTATAAGCCTACTAGAGGTTGCAATTATGTCAATACTGAAACTGTGTTTATTAAAAGAACAAGTATCAATACAATGGATGATGTCCTGATCCAGACCTCTCAAGCAGGAGCCATTAACACCTTGTATGAGTTAATCAGCAAAGATGCAGCTGTCTTAAAGCGCATTGACGAAATCATGTTTGAAGATACACCGTTGCACATTGCAGCTTCAGCTGGGCAAACCTGTTTCGCAATTGAGGTGATGAATTTGATGCCGTCATTTGCGCGGAAACTAAACAAAGATGGGCTTAGCCCTCTGCATCTTGCTTTGTTGAAGGGGCATTCTGTGTTCTTGCTCTTACTCTTACGTGCTGATCGCGAACTTGTTCCTGTCAAAGGAAGAGGAGGCGTGACCCCTTTGCATTATGCAGCTCAAAATGGAAACATCGATCTCTTGGCTGTTTTTCTCGCAGCTTGTCCAAAGTCTATTGAAGATATGACTGTTGAAAGCGAGTCTGTATTGCATATTGCTGTTAAAAACATGTTAGAGGCTCTTGAAGTTTTGGTGGGATGGTTTAACAGAGTCCGCCATGAGAATGTCTTTAATTGGAAGAGAAACATTCTGAATTGGAGGGATAAGCAAGGAAACACTGTGTTGGACATGGCAGTATCCAATCTGCAAATTGAGGCAAGTTTTTATGCTTTTATAAACATTTGCAATTTAACGTATTGTAAAACCCTCAAACGTCAATTAATAAAGAGAAGACATACAACTGTCTTAAAAGCCATGGATGAATAATTAAGTTAATTTAGCTCCCTGATCAAATTATGGTAAGAGTGGGTTTGCTTTTATCGTTTGTAACAACTTCTACTAAGATGAGTTGATGGTTTTGGCCATGATCTATGCGGGCAATCCAGTTGTTAGCTGAAATAAATGCCAAGAATTCGGAAGGGCTAATAGCTTTAGATATCCTACAACGCGAAACCAAAATGAGCAGAAGAGTAGTGCGACAACTGCTACGCAACACTAGAGTTTCAAAAGCTTCATCGCCTGAAAGTAGTAAAACAACTCTTGCAAACTACTAAAGGTCAAAGACAATATTCGATGAAAAAGTAGCTGTATGCATCACACGTCAGATAATGAAAATTACAAAGGATCTGCGCAATGCGTTGCTGGTTATTGCTGGGGTTGTCGTAGCAGCCACCTTTAAGGCTATATTTAGTCGCCCCGGAAGTGTTCGACAGGAAAATGGCAATCGAACTACTGTGATCAATGGAACTTACACTATTACAAACACCACTACCGGTGGAGGATCACCGTCAAATGATGCAGGGAAGAGTGTCATGGATGCGGATAAATTCGTCGCCTTCTCAACTTGCTACATCATACTCTTTTGTACTGTAATCGGTATTATCAGTCTACTCCTCGCAGACGGATTGCTCGGGGGGAATGTGTTCTTGTTATTCTTCTTTTTATTGGTGGTAGCCTACTTTATATGGTTCTTTGCAGTGTCGATAGATGTCACATCACCAAATAAGGTTATTGCAAAGGTTGATATGCTATTGTTGTTCTTGTTCATCATGTTTCTGTATGTCGTTCTCATCCTTTATTCGAGAGGAAAGAAAAAGATTGAGCAACTTTGCTACAACGCAAACAAGTGCCCTAAAGAAGCTTCGGCAGATGAAGTTCAGAAGAACGATGCTAGTATATTACAAGTAATGAGCGAAGTGCTCAAGATATTACATTAGCATGATATTGGATACTTTAAAGAGAATCTGGCTTGAGGGGCATTCAAAATTATTGTTTTCTTCTGATTCTTCCAGCCTACAATGCATTACTACAACGTGGGAATTAGTATTAAGTTTGAACATCATCAGATCATCAGATATCATGTCATTTAATTATAAATAACAGTCTCGTTTTCCGGTTCTTTTGCCTGTTGAAATGTCAATTCATATGGTAAATTTGTGCTTGAGTAATTCGATTGTTTGCTGATTAGGAATTTATGGCAGGAATTCATATAATTATATCTTGCCAATGGTTGGCGTTGCCAATATTATTTGTGATGGTGAAAATTAGCATCCAATTTTCGTACATATTATTATCCAACACTTTGTAGTAGATTATCGTTACTTTTCGTAGATAGGATAAAATTAATTGAAAGATAAAATATTAATAATCTTATCACATATTTGTTATGTACTTAAATAAAAAAAATTAAATTATTGAAAAGATTAGATATCTTACGCTAATAGTATAACTCTATCTTTTGAAAAAATAAAAGATTATTTTTAATTTATAGGATAAAATTTATATGTCTTATTATACCTTTAAAATTTATATTAATAATTTAAATTGTATAAACTTTAAGGAAGAATAATTTTGACTAATTAATAAATTATTTTATCTTAATTTTTATACACATTAAAAATAAGATAAGATGATATTATTTTATCTAATCCTGTTCATACTATTATCTTTCCTTATCCTATTATAATTTTATGTATTAAATATGATCATATGTGTCTCACGTATGAGTAATATTGTATTTTTATAATGTGAGCATCATATATGATAGGAAGATTTTAAACATATTCTTTTTTTTGTACCTTTTTTAAAATTATTTTTAAATAAAATTATTTAATTATTTAATTTTTTTCTCACCCATTTCACTTTTAAGTTTTTGAATTTGTAAATCCAAAAATTTTTAAAAGTTTTCGGATTTGTAAATTTGAAAGTTCTTATAAGCTTTCGGATTTATATGTCCAAAAATTTTTAAAAGTTTACAAATTTGTATATCCAAAAATTTAAAAGTTTATGTAAGATTTATTTTAATTAATCTTTTCTTAAATATAATTTTTTTAACTTATTGGATATGGATATGAAAAAATAGTTATATAATTTATCGAAAATACATATTAGAAAGCTTTAAAATTGAGTTGAGAAAGATAAATAAATAATTTCACCTAAAAAATTTAAAAAAACGAGTGTAAAAGTGAGAAAATAAGGATGTATTTAAAATCATCCCATATGATATTGGTTTCATATATGGTGTATTTCACCAACATTATGTTAAAGAGAAAGGGTTAAGTGAAAAAAAAATTATGACCAAAATTAAAAAAAAAAACAAAAATTAAATGACCATTTGTATATCTTACCTATTAAAAATCCAATTGAAGTATTATAAACATAAGTATTACAAAATATTAATAAGTAAATATATTAAAATAGAAAACCCAACAATTACAAACCCTAAATATGACTAAAGAGAAAAAGTTTTGGGCTGGAAATAAGAAGCAAGCACATATACTAACTACCAGGAAGGAGCCCAAGATAGGGTTGAAAGAGCATACCAAGAAAGTAGCCTTTTCCACTTATTTTTTGTTTTGATTTTGTTCCTTTATTGTATTAGTGAAAATTAAAATAGCAAGGGCAATAGGTACATATTTTTACCTAAGAAAGAAAAAGAGTAAGGTACCTATAATCCAATAAGTAGTTAGCTTAATTAATTAAAATTTTTTTTGATGAAAAAATTTTGAGTTTGAATGTTGTTAATGATCATTTGTTGAAATTATTTCGAATATATGATTTGTAATTATTTATCTTAAACTATCATATATGACATATTTTATCTTGATTTGGGAAATTGAATAACTTATTTATTTCGTATTTTTCATACAAAAAAAATTATGAATATATATAGTAAGTGTTTGGAATAAAATGTTGGGTTGTCATCTTTTTTAGAAGAACCCAAGCTATGCAACTTCATTTAATTTTTTAAGTCAAAATGTAAGATAGCTGACTAACAACTTCAAACACCCCACCCTATTTCCAAACAAGCTAAACTCAGCCATGAACTGAAACCTTCAAAAAGATAAAACAAAAATGAACAAACAAATCAATGTCCATATCCATGTCATCGTTTTCTCCTCCTACATCCTTCTTTGTCAAACCTTGTTTCACCCACAAATCATTTAATTTTCTCTTTCTCAAGATACCTTTTCTTTCACTTTCCACACCCAAGTTTTTATTAGAAAATGAAGCTCGAGTTTCAGCTTCAATTGCTGCTGTTGAAGACCTAAAACCCAAGCAAAAATACCTTATTATTGAAAAGGTTGTTGAGGGGTCTGCTTGACATCGGAGTGTCAAGATATCTTATAATTTGGGCTGAGATTAAGAAAAACTTATCCAAAAATAAGATGGGCCTATTTTTAGTCTAAATCCATTAAATAAATGTAGAAATAAGATAGGCTAGAATAGAAAGATTATGTTCATACTAGCTAAAAAGAAAAGCATAAATATGGATAGAATTATGGTCAGATTCATTATTATGTAATCTGTATGAGTAAATGGGTTCAAATGCAAATTCTTTGATTTTAAGCATAATTCTAGCAATGCAGTTAATGTAATATGAAAGTTTCAATGCTTAAAGGGATGTTCCTAGTTTATATATATATTTTTTATTCTTTGGTAGAAAATAAAATAGAGTTTTTTTTTATCTTTAAGTAATCTTTCAAATTATTCTTCAAGTTTTGTATCTCTTAGGTGAATTTTTTAGAGTAGTGAATGTTTATTATTTTATATCCTTAATTAAAATTCTTAAGGTGGTGTTTCTGTATTCCTTAATTTTTAGTCTTGGTAGTAAACTTTTATCCCTTTTAATCAAATAATTATATTTTATTATTATTCAAATTCTTGTAAATTATCTTTTTTGTGAGTTTTTCTGTTTGTAATGACTCTGCCACATCTTAAACATTAATTTCTGGCATCAAATTGGTATTAGAGTTATGGTAGATCATCGTTATCAAGCACCATCAGAAGAAGTTGAAGCTAACACTGACGTTGTAGCAATGACCAATGTTGACCCAAATGATGCCTTCATAGAGAAGATGTAGTAACAGATCCTTCAACTACAATATCAGCTGCATATACAAAAAGAAAAAGAAGAGATAATGAAGAACGAATAAGATGAAAGAGAAATCAATCCATATTATAAAAACAAAAGTGATTATGATGATATCACCTTATCTCGCCAACGGTAAGTTAGAGACTATCTACACAGAAACCAATTTCAATCTAGCATATTCAATTCGAAGATAGAGATTCTTGAGTTCGAAGGGAAGATGCAACCTGAAGGTAGCTACATGTGATAAAACGTATATTTGAATATCATGATGCCTCTGAATATAGTAATGTGAAGCTAGTGGCCATCAAACTCAGAAAGCATACATTGTTTTACTGAAAAAATCTAAAAAAAAAAGAAAAAAAAAGGCAGAAAAAATTACAACTTAGGAAAAGATAAAAAAAGAGTTGAAGAAAAAGTATCTCTTAAATAACTTTCGACAAGATATCTTTATTAGGCTTCATAACTTGAAGTAAAGAGATCTCTCAGTGAAAGAGTATATGATTGAGTTTGATCACCTCATATTAAAATATGAATTGGTGAAACAAGAAGAGCAGACTAATGCTCGATATTTTAGAGGATTAAAGATTGAGATAGCTAATATAGTACATATACAACCTTATTAGACTTTCAATGATGTATGTAAACTTACCCATTAAGGTAAAGAGATAACAAAAAGAGGCTCGTGGTAATAACTTGATATTTGGGTCTCGAGACGACTATATCAATAAAAGTGGCTCATCCAATACTATTGTTCCTTGTAAGCCTATTCTAAAGCAGCCTCAAAAGAAAGATAAAACCTTAACAAGCAAACCTTAGTCTAGTGCACAACCCATAAGGTGTTTTAAATGTCAAAGGCTTAGACACATTACCTCAGAATGCCCAAATAGGAAAATTATGGCTCTAAAAGAGGAAGACTTGGAGAAAAATGAAAAAGAGTTGGTTGAAAATGAGGAAAATGTAACTTATGGTGATTATGGAGCATCCTTAGTCATACAATGTAACTTTAGTATCGCACCTACTAAGGAAAAAGATTGGCTACGTAAAAACATGTTTCACATTCGGTGTACTACCCATATGAAGGTATATGATGTTATAATTGATAGTGAAAGTTTTGAAAATATTATTTCTACCTTTATAATGCAAAAATTAGGCCTCAAGACAATAATCACCCCTAACCATATAAGTTATCTTGGTTACAGAAAGAGAATAAAATCAAGGTTAACAAAAGGTGTTTGATTCTTTTTTTCATATGAAAGTAATACAAAGACGATGTGTGGTATGATGTAGCTCTAATAGATGCTTATCATTTACTGCTCGAAAGACCTTAACATTATGATATGAGGGTTATTTATGATGGTTATCGCAATACTTACACATTTGTGAATGATAAATGCAAAATCATCCTAGGCTCTACCAAGCTCATGGTGATGTCAAAACCAACCAAAAGGGAAGAAAGTAACTTGTTTACCAATGTCAATTATAAAAAAAAAAAAATTAAGATAAACGATATTATGTATACACTGGTGTTGATTGAGGAGAATAAAGATAGTGAGGAGTCCCTTACAGTGATACAATTATTATTGACAGAATTTTAAGATGTTATTCAAGAGAAGTTATCAGCTGGTTTACCACTAATGAGAGACATTCAATACTGCATAAACCTTATCCCATAAGCTATTCTACCCAACAAGGCAAACATTTTCTTGAGGAGTTATACATGATAGAAACTAAAACAATGAAAACTTGTTTTACTATAAGTGAAGTTTACTTCTAACCATTCACCAAGTTAAATCATTGGTTGCAGCCCTTTTGAAATTGTTCTTGATAAGAAATGTAATCTATCATTTGATTTTAATTCAACTTTATACTAATCAGCATTTTGATGAAGATATAGAAGAAAGAGCTAAAAGTATCAAAATATTTTGTGAACAGGTTCAAAATAAAATTTTGTAAAAAAATAAGAAATATAAAAGGTAATAATCATGCATCGAAGACATGTGAAGTTTAAAGAACATGATTTGGTGTAGATTAACTTACGAAAAGAGAGATTTTTTTTAGGAAAGTTTGACAAATTACAACCTAAGACAGATAGTCCATTTAGAATTCACCAATGTATTGAGGAGAATGCCTATAAGATAGAGCTTCCTAATCTTATGAAATATCTTTCACTTTCAATGTTGCTAATTTGTTACCCTTACTATGGCAAAAAAACTAATTTAAACTTGAGAAAAATTTTTTTCAATCAGAGAATATTGACATCGGAGTGTCAAGATATCTTACAACTTAGACTTAGACTGAGACTAAAAAAGACTTATCCAAAAATAAGATGAGCCTATTCTTGGTCCAAATTTACTAAATAAATGTAAAAATAAGATTGATTAGAATAGAAAGATTGTGTTAACATTAACTAAAAAAAAAGAGAATGAATATGGATATGATTATGGTCAAATTCATTATTATGTAATATGCATGAGTAAATGGCTTCACATGCAAATCCCTTGATTTTAAGCACAATTCTAGTAATTCAATCAATGTAATCTGAAAGTTTCTATGTTAGAAGAATGTTCCTAACCTATATATTTTCTATTATTCTTTGATAGAAGACAGAATAGAGTTTTTTTTATCTTTAAGTAATTTTTCATATTGTTCTTTAAGTTTTGTATTTCTTAGGTGAATTTCTTAGAGTGATGAACTTTTATTATTTGTATCATTGATTAAAATTTTTAGGGTAGTGTTTTTGTATCTCTTAGTTTTTAGTCTTGATGGTTAAATTTTGTCCCTTTTAATCTAATAATTATATTATGTTATTATTCAAATTCTTGTGAATTTCTCGTTTGTGAGTTTTTTATTTGCAGTGACTCTGTTACATCTCAAACATCAATTTTTGACATCATTGTTGGGCCCAATGGGGTGATTACTTATCCAGAAGTTGAGGTTTTGAGCAAGTTTAAGGATCTTAAGTGGATTAGAGAAACTTGGGACTTGAAATAGTTTCAATGTTGAATGGTTCTTTGGGTGTGGTTTTTGCTTGTTGCTCTGGTGGTTTGAGGCGAATGATATGGGGCGTCATTGTATGGTGGTTAGAGGCAGTGGAAGTTTTTTTTTTTTTGATAAAATCTTCTTGTTGCTCTCATCTCCTTTCCAAATTGACCTCTTAAAATGCTAGATTTATAATGTTAGAATATGAATTTAGATCCCATAAAATATGGGATTGAAGAATATTTTTCAAAGCCATTTGTTGTAAAACTTGTCAAAGTTTATGTATTAAAATAACTTGATTTCAGCTGCTCAAGTTGATTTTTTTTTTTTTTTACTTTTTTAATAATATTATTAATATAAAAAAATATGTAAAGAAATAAAAATAAAATACAAATATATAAAACAATCGAATTTTCAATATATAAGTGTATTTTTTATATTTATCAATTGAATCGGATTAGGGTGTAATTGATCAAATTCAAAGTGATATAGTAGTAAGTTTAAGTTTGAGCTCGATTCGAAATTTGAAACTCGAAACTTGATTCGAATTCGATCAAAAAATTTGATCGAATTTTATTTTTTTAACTCAAGCTTAATTTGAAATAAAAAATCAAGTTACTCAAGTTTGTTCAATTAAACTTGATTAATATGTAAAAATAAGCTCGATTCTTATATTCGATAAAAGCTCGATTATTTATACTTGAGTTTAAGTTCAATATATTTTATTAATTAAAATAATAAAAATATATTAAAATATATAAGCTTGATTAAATTCATAAGCTACTCGAGTCGAGTATAAAAATATTCAAACTTGATTTAATCGATAAATTGAGCTACTCAAACTTGAGTTTGACTCGATAATAATAAAACTAAATTCAAGTTTTATTTAAGTCAAACTTGAGTAGCTTATGAATATTAATATATCATTTACACTCTTAATTCATATAAAATTAAATATTTATATAAATAATTGCATAAATATTTTTTAATAAAGTACAATTTCTTTCTCCACTTTCAGTTTTCTTTATTCATTTTACTCTTTTAAAAAAACTCTCAAAATCTAAAAAATTAAAAACCTTTGAAAAAATAAAATTACATCTATATCCTTAAAATAGTCGTTAACAAAACTCTGTAGTTTTACTTTTTTAAATCTTGCGTTAGATTTAGATTTTCATAGACGTGTTCTATATATGGGTTTGGATAGGTTTTTATGGATAAAGAGGCCTAAAATCAAATGGGCTTTTCTATTTTCAATTTTTTCATAAATCAACAAAATATATTTGGTGAAGGGGCCCAAAACCTAATGGATTTTTCCTTTTCAACGGGCAAAAGAAAATACGGTAGAAAATTTTCGGAATAAAAAGGAAAAAAAAAAGGCAAAATCCTAGTGGTAGTGGGAAACCCACCGGTTCAGCTTGTATATATATGTCGGTTTCCGAATTTCAGTTCAAAAAATTTCAGTTACACCGCACCGTCAGTTCAGTCTCCGGTCTCCGGTCTCTGGTCTCCACCCTTTCGAGACTCTAAACAATATCAAAATCATCCCCAAGATATGCAGAATCCCTGTGTCTCTGAACTCCTCCTTTCTTCCTTCACTCTAATAGGTACTCTCTTTCTTTCCTTTCTTCTCTACAATTATCTTCAATCATCCAGATCTTTAACGGGTTCTTTTTGTTTTCTTTGTTCTTTGCTTTCCCAGGTTTGTTTATTCCAGTTTTGGGTGATGGAG
The DNA here is from genome assembly GCF_002303985.1 of Durio zibethinus. The sequence goes on along the minus strand of NW_019167827.1, from coordinate 1,191,973 downwards.
GATTCTGTTCTGCTCCTTCCATATTGGACCAAACTGATGCTTCCTCCAAACCTTTGTATTGGAAAGCTACTAACCCAACTCTCTCTCCTTCTCATCTCCAAGGTCGGTTTATCTTGTTTTTAGTTTCTATTGATAATATGATCTGGGAAAAATGCTTACTTTGAAGTTAAATTTGAGTTTTTGCAGACTTGCCCGGTTTCACTCGTAGTGTTTACAAAAGGGACCATGCCTTGATATCACCAGAAAGTCATGTTTTCAGTCCTTTGCCTGATTGGTACTTAAAATTATTACGTTTCCTTTTTTTTTTTTTTGTTTTGTAAGAATGTTTGATTTTGTTATCTGGCATATTGGTTTGAGTTATTTGACAGGACAAATACATTGGGAGCATATTTAATCTCACCTGCTATGGGTTCGCATTTTGTGATGTATCTAGCAAAAATGCAAGGTCTGATCCTATTTGTGTAGTCAACTATATTGGAACAAAAGTGCATGATTGAATGTTCTGTTGTTTATCCTTTGCAGAAAACTCAAGGTCAGGGCTTCCCCCTGATGATGTGGAGAGGTGTGGAATTTTTATTTGTCCATGTGTTTTTTTAGTTAATTTTTCAGAAGTTGAAATGACTCAGATAAACTTTCGCTATGTCCATTAATGTTTTGCTTTGAGTTTTAATGCCTGTTATATGTTTTTTCTTAGGTTTGTATTTGTGATTCAGGGCATTGTCACTCTCACCAATTCATCTGGCATCAGCGACAAATTGATGGTAAAGGATGCTCCATTTACATTTACTAACCAACATGTTCTATATGTAATAGGACTAATAAAAACAGCACCAGTAGAGGCATAAACTTTGTCCACATGATAGTGGCCTTAGCTTTCTCTCACAATATTAAAAATCCATTTGGTAATAGCATGTCCATTTTAGTTTTCCTTAGTACCAAACAATTTTTTTTTTTTTAAAAGAAGGGAACACATATCATTCTTTTTGTCATGCAGGTGGATTCATATGCTTATCTACCTCCTAATTTTGAACATTCTCTGAAGTGCGATGGCTCCGCTACTCTTGCAGTATTTGAACGAAGGTACATTATCACTCAAGAATTGGTCACCATCTTACCTAGTTACCTTCCTAAGTTTGTTTAATTTTTCTTGTTGCAATTTTGTTTAATTTTTATGGAGTGCTTGATGAGTTCTCCGTGTACTTTTTTATGCTACTGTATTGAGTTCTTAAGTTGTGTGATATCTATTAAATTTCTCTTGTTAATGTACTGTGAAGACCAAGGTAACTGGGTGTAGGACTAATTACGTTTAAAATCCTATTAAGGTGATGCTAGTTCTACATTCTAAATTATTAATATCTAATTCTCTTAGTATGTGTTACTTGCCCTCCTGTAGACATGCCTATCTGGGCAATCATATTACTGAGCTGATCGTTGGTTCGACAGATGAGCAGCCACTTATTGAAACTCCTGGTGAGGTAATATTGATCTCCCTCTTCTTCTTTGCTCTTCTAGCTGTCGGTAGTTTATTCCAGGTTCAAGATTTGGATATATGGAGACAACAAAATTTCTCCTATATGCAAAATGTTTCAATTACTGCATTATATTGAGGTTAAAAATGTTTATCAAGAAGTTGTTTTGCTATTAAAAATGTAAAAAGGATGCCTATACTGAACTAATATACATGATGATCTCTGGACTTATTTAGGATATTCTTAGTTGACTATGTTTACATTTGCTCTTATATAATAGCTATGAGCCTATGACCTTTTTTACTTGTCAACAGGTGTTTGAACTCAGGAAGCTTCTTCCAGCATCAATGCCTTATGACTTTAATATCCATGTAAGCAATTATCACTTCACAATTTCACTTTTCAGCTTTGTTTAGTCTATAATTATTGTCCATATTATCTGTTAATGTCAAAATCCAAAATTTGTTGGGTTTGATACCGAAGAAGATGCACTAAATTAAAGTCTTGTCGATTTTGTTGGGAACTTTGGATGATAAGTTGGGATTAAAAACAATTTCATGTTGGCTAAAAAATGACAATTAATCTTCATGGTAATAACCTAGAGGATGCATGATGCAATACCTTAATATTGTGTTTTCATTTAGCAGTCAGTTTCATGCTTCATATAACTTTCCTTATTTGGTGCTAAACTAGAATGTAATTTTTGTCACATCACTCAGTAAGAGAATTTGAAAATGTGTACATGATAATAAACCTTCATGTATTAGGTCTTCCTTGTTTAAATCCAAAAACATTTGATGAAGGAAGTTTCATCATCATAAGGTGATGCACTTTACAGCATAAATGGTGATTGTAAATTATGAGTTAGGCTTAATTGGTTGTGGCTCACTGAAGGGAGAAGGGGCCTGGTTTTGGAGTATTTTTGTTATTCAATTTCTTGTAGTGGTTCACCACTTGAAAGTTGTTTCCAACTCATTAGAAAATCCTATTTTGTTATTATTACCTTACTTAATAAATGTAAACCTTAGAATCAGGTGCTTTTGTTTACTTAAGTATGATGTGTCTCAGTAAACCGTCTTTACTGAAATGAAGACCATAAATTTCTTGTAACTTTTGTCTGTATGGTTGATGTTGGGCTCTGGACCCTTAACTGCAGATTATGGATTTTCAACCAGGAGAATTCCTTAATGTGAAGGTAAGCTTTGGTTTCTGGCTGATTAGTACTATTATATTATTTGATAATTGCTGGTATTAAAATTTTATTTGGTTACGTATATGTCATCATAGAACCCATAGTAATCAAACGGACAATGTGAAAGTATATTACAATTACTAGAAAGTAGAAGCAAAAATGAAAATAATTTGACTAATACATCTTACATGTAGACTCTGAGTTAGGCTAAGGTGTGGTAATTCTACTTATTGACTCATTTTCAGGCTTAAATATGTATGGCCATTTACCATTTTGATCCACTTATGATTTTCTCTATACTTCTGTGACCATGACTAAGCCGGGGCTACTTATAGTTGAGTATCTTTTGAGATGAGTTTTCCATTTTTTGCTCTTTGCAGGAGGTCCATTACAATCAACATGGTTTGTTGCTTTTAGAGGGACAGGGCATTTATCGCTTGGGTGATAGCTGGTAAGAGTCATAACTGAGTATTGGAACCTTTTTAAAGTGTACTACAAATTGTCTAGCTATTGTCTTAATTATCCATGAGCCATTGTGCCAAGATTTTATTGAAAGGAACCCGATAGATCTTACTATCATCACATTTTATATACCAGCTATCCATAGCTATCACAGAAATTAAAATTTTCAAAAAGGCTTTTGACAACTTTTTGCAGTATACATCGACATGAGTAAGATGAGAAAGTTTTCTTCTTTTTAGTGTTATATGTTCTTTGCAAACAATGGTGTTTGCTTGCTTGTCTTCTTATTGACCTCATATCGTCCAAGGCATGTGCTTGAATGGAGGCACATACGTTGAAGAAACATACCAAGGCTTTCCCAAGGCAATCTGTCCCGTTTTCTCATCATTTTTGTTCGCACAAGTGTCTGCCATAACCATAAAGCCCACTTTCACATCTTTGCTTCTTTTTCTATTGTTAATAGGTATCCAGTTCAAGCAGGTGATGCAATTTGGATGGCACCATTTGTGCCACAATGGTGAGGGAAACATAACCTCTCAAAACTTTTTTGCTAGGATGTCAAAATTTTCTCTTCCATTAATTTCTGCAGATTTGATTCTGGGCTTGAAGATTGATACATTTTACTGCCATTTCAGGTATGGTGCTCTTGGCAAAACCCGGACACGTTATTTGCTGTATAAGGATGTAAATAGGAATCCACTGTAGTCACGGACGGTCTGATGTATGCCTTGGTAGAACTTTGATGAGATGGATCGAAATAACAACCAACTCACTTGCAATGAATTAGAGTACGGATTTCATGGCCTGTAAACATTAAACTAAATATAGCATTTATCCTTGTGTATTTATGCACCCAAAATTAGATAACCCAACTTCTGGAACATATTTGCTCGTGAAATGGCCATTTTGTTTTACCTTGTGTGCCAAAATTGAATTGACAATTTGTGAATTTAAAACAAAAAAAAATAGTGAAAACATGCATCTGTTAATTGGAAGTTAACTAGGCTAACTGCTCATGCTGTTCATGGCTGAGAGTTTAGAGGATGTGTATTGATATATTAGTACTTGTAAGTTATTCGGGTTTAATTTAAATAAAATTCGAATTTGATTTAATTATTATTAAGTCGAATTCAAACTTAAATAATTTAATTTATCTACAAAAATGATCGGAAGGCATGCACGTCCTGTATTTTGCTCGAGGGACGTTGCCTGGGGTGCACGCAATGGGAGGTCCATCACGCACACTTACTCCCCCCTTGGGAGGAGAGGGGGTGCCGGACCACCACCCCTAAAGAACATTAGAGATTTTACAGATATGCTATCAGTAGACGTTAAAATGTAAGTGAGTTAAGTTTGAATATTTTAATATTTTATTAGAGTGAGTTGTGAGTTTAATTGAAATTTTTTATTTAAATATATATTTTTATTATTTTAATTAAAATTTACAATTTTGCTCTCAGTCTCATTTGCTTCTTTTTTTCTCACTTTCTTTGTCTCTGTTCTCTCTTTTCCCATCTCATGCTAGCAGCTACCCCTTTCCTTTTCAGCACTCTTCCTTCATGCCTCATTTCAACGTAGTTGTTTGTAAATTAAACTGGTTATATCCACATGCCTACTTTACCTTCGATTAACATCAGTTTACGGTTGAATTCAGGTAAAAAAAAAATTCTTTCCTCTTTTTCTTCAACAAATTTGATGTATGCCCCAAACTTCAAACATTCACTAAACTTAAATTATTTGTTGTGATAAAGTTAATTGTCAAAGCTTATTTGCTCTGCAGGCATAGGGATTGAGTTAAAAAGCTTAAAGAAAAGGAAAAAAGATGCTGTAAACTATGAAGAACCCATTTTTATTAGGTAATAGTTTTATCGAGCGAGTTTGAGCTCGGTTTAAATTTTATCTCAAATTAAGCTTGAATTAGATAAATAAAACTCGATTGAATTCAAGTCGAGTTTCAAATTTTAATTTTCGAGTTGCAGTATACGGATCCGGCTTGATTACATCATTTAAGAGAGTTGTGTCTGCAAACTTGAGCAGTTTGTTACTGCTCGACTACGTGTATCATTTAGGGTGAAGAACTGATCCTTCAAGTGCTTAACAATGTTGGGACTTTCCTTCTCTGTATCTGTAATGAAGCCAGAGTCTAAAATTCTTGTTGACATAAATGTCTTTCCTAAAGATTTATGTAGCTCCATTGATAATATAGGTTGAGAGAAATGGAGTTCAATCTTTGTTCTTTTAGGAGCACTCTAGGCTGAGCACTCCAAGATCTTATCTCTTTCATCACATGATGGAGGGCTTTGATCTCGGAAGCACCCCAAATCCTATGAATGTATTCGGACAAGAACAGAGAAAATCCATGTTAATCAAGATAAACCCCTTACATAAATTGGGTTTATTTTCAATGACCACGAGCTATCTTAGATTTTTGCCCATTTCCTCCTCTCATGGTGTATGATAAGATAACGGGGAAAAAAGGTTTGATCAAAAAATGAAATAACCACCAAAGAAAATTCCAGAAGAAGCAAAAAGTAAACGTAAAAAGTAAAGCGAATCAAACCTATTTAGAAAGGAAAAAAAAAATTGTGAGAAACTAAACCCAAAAGATCGAACACGTGGTAATCCCAAAATCCTTCGGATGCTTTTGATATGTAGTAGTCTAGATATAGCCTGATGGAAAGGAAGATTGAGACTGGCTTCGGTTAGCTAAAACATGCAAAACTTTGCTTGATTGATTAGTTATAGTTGGCAAATACAAGTTTTTTTTAAGCATGTGAGAGAATTTTGGAATCATTTCTACAAAAACTTTGGGTTATATTGGCAAGATTATCGTCCATGTTTAACCTTTGAAAGGCTAACACCCTTCAAGCCCAACAATTCCATGGAGAGGACCGAAGATCTGGTGCAAGAACATCCAAACGACTCTTGTAAGATCACCATTGGGAGCCGAAGTACCGAGGTCCCACGAATAAAAAGCACCATCACCTCCACCACCACCAATGACCCAATCCCTTCACCACTCCTTTCTTCCATTTTCCCAAAACTATTTGGTGGGATGCCTCAATCAAGCTCTACCAAATGAGGAATATTATGATATACATTCTACTTTTGTGGAAGAAAAGTTCATCATCTTTCCGTCATTAAAAACTTCTTTTCCTTAAAGTTATTAGTGGCATTAATATGTCACAAATTCCCCTTTCTAATGGCTTTTTCTTGGCCATGAAATTCCCTTCCAATAGCTGTTCTTTTTATCATCTATCTTGCTAATATAATAGCTAGACAACACTTATTCAAAAACAATATTCCTATTAATGTTTTAAATACAACATTTGAGTAATAAAAAGGTTTGGTGATAGGATTTTGTCTTCAAATCTAAAAATGCAATTGGTGTAAGGGATTGGAAGGGATAACTCTTGTTGCATAAATCCTGTTAGCCATCATCACCACTGACCATTGTTAGCCTACTAATGCATAAAAAATATATAGGTGGAATGTGAGTTAGGAATGGATACTCAACGTCTAGATTTAGGGTTTTTTCATAAAGGATGGCCAGGGGACAGGGAGGAAATTGTAGGTGCTGAAATAGATTTAAATCCCAAACTTGCTAAATGTTATCTTTTAAAGATGACTACATGAACCAATTACGATAAATCTCGAATTCGCATACAAGTCATTTGATTTTTATATTATTTGTCATATGCTAGGAAAGCATCTAGGACTTAAAGCTATGATATTTTCTCCAACCTTGCTGTACCTTTGCCATCTGATCAACTTATTAGATACCATTGCCAACTTCTATTAAGAGAGATTTTTTATTCCAGTGTTTTGCTCTTCACTTCTGCTCTCTTTCATCGCCAATTAGCACTTCCATCCTTGAATATATAAATCCATTGGCATTGTATCAGAAATATTTATCCTTTATGTGTGTCATATTGTAGTAATGACCATGTGAAGAATATCTGTCATAACTCCATATTCACTTTATTCTTCACTTTGATTTTAGAAGCTTGATATCTCAGCCTTTCCACTTTTCAAGACAGTTTTATGTTGATTCCGAACTGAAATACATATGTAAAAGACTTTACATATGAAAATGTGAGTGATTCAAGTTTTAATGTTGAAATAGACTGTATTATCTATTTATTATATTCTATTATTTTTGTCTCTTTAAAAGACTTTACATACCTAAAACTTGTGTCATACCAGAAAAGAGATAAGCAGAGGAGCAAGCACACTCAGATTTTTAATAGAAGAAAAGGAACTTTGAAATGATTCTTGAGATAGGAAACCAATAACTTGTTTGCCATCCCTATCAGTCAAAATGGTTTCTTTACATATATACGAATAGCAAGTGCACCAAAGAACTACACTATCAACTACTAAAGATTCATCGTATCTTCATGCAAAACAAGTGCACTAAGGCTTGCAACTTGATGCAAAATTTTCAAACTGATGAATTTTATTTTCTTCAAGTTGTAAAAATTTAAGTCATTCAAAGCATGGTGTTTTTGTGCATATATACCTTGATTTTCAACTCCACTTATCCAAGAAAAGTGAAGATAATGAAATGTAATGACTTTATCAATCTTGTCAATGTCTTAATATTGTTGTTTTCGGAAGAACAAGAAGATCAAAAGATACGCACATTTAGAAAAGCAAAATAATTTGCTTTGTGAAGACCAATCACCTATGAAAACCATTCAACTGACTGGTTTTGTCGGATATATATATATGTATATATATATCAATATGTTTGGATTAGATTATTTGTTTCAGTCATTATGTTTTCAATTTGGACATATCTCTGAGCAAAGCAGTTCGTATGCGTGTATATATGCATTGGTTGGGGGTGGGAGGAGGGAAGTTATCTATTTCTTCTCTATTACTAATGTAGTCAACTTCAGTAGAATGGTTTTTCTGCTCAAACTTTAAATGTCCTGAAAGCTGCATTCACTTGAAAGAGATTCCTGAAACATTGATACCCACAGCTAAGGTTTGATCATCAAATTTTTGGCGGCTGCACATGACATATTTACATTTATCTTCATCCTTTTCCTGACAACACTGGCATTTGAATACTAATTCCCCAGTTCAGATGCAACCATCTGGTACTGCTTATTTTGGACTTTACAAACCACACAGGCTACATGGAGTTTTATAAAAAATGCTGACAGCTATAAAAATTTTTAGCTTAAAGTCATATATACACTATGAATTGATCATATCTGAATAGCATCGATGGTTAGTGGTGTCCATGGAAAGGACACATGCAAGAAAACATAGGAAGATTTTAGCCGGTGTTGGTTGAATTAGTTAAAGTGGCAATTATATTGATGGATATGAAAGCTGAGACTTTATTTGCAGTGAATGGATGCTGAAAACACTCCTTGCAGACAAAGAATTAAAGTGATCTTCAAGCTTTATGGTATCCAGCCTCAAAAGCAATATCTTATTTGAACCGGGCAGAGACTTTTTTCTTGGTTTTACACTTTCTTGTTGCTTTTGCCTCCTCCTCCTTATCGTATTGTTTGACTTTAAATCTTGTTTAAAAGAGAATCCAATGGCTCATCCAAGGCATGAAACATGATCAGTCCTCCACCTCTCCTTTAATTTTAATGGAGGTTTTCCATGCAAATAAGGCATATATTTTACTTTCCATTGGTGAGGCTGCGCATTTAGGATAGAAAAATATTAAAATTAGCATCATGCGGGCCATGGAAGAGTTATTTAATCCATTTTCTTTCTGTTGATCAGCAAGTAGAAATAATAGGTTTCTTTTCAATGATGGCAGACCATGTAAGTTAACTAGATTAAATTCTCAAGATCTTACCTTATTATGCACCATCAATTTAGAATATGAAAGATAGCTATTAGATTATTACATCTGTAAGTTATCCTTTTGTCCCGTGTGATTTTTTGGAGCTTCCGGATTCCCTGTATATGTGCTTTTTCCTTGTCATTTTTATTTGGTTTTCATACACCTTTCTGCTGTTACCAATTTCATTTCATGACACCATAGTTATTATATATATTCTTCTCCCTTATGGTGCGGATGCACTTGATCTGGTATGTTGATTTTAAATGTATAGAACCAACTGAAACCTAGATTTATAGCTGAGAAAAAACAACAAAAAACAGAAAAAAGTAGGTTTTGTTATGTGGTATGTTATCATGTGATTTCATAAAGAGCTTCCATTATAAAAAGTTGATATAAAATGCTGATCTCTGATGATTGTTGGATCTCAAAAATCCACTATACAAATGTTTTAACCCAAATAGGAAACAATAGAGATCCTACATGACCTAATTATTCCATTATTTAGATCGGCTGTTGATGGCGATCATAGCCGCTTAAGGCCTTAGTTTATATAATCAATTGGTCAATATATAGGGACAGTGAAAGACGGTTCATTCGATCCACAAACACATAGGCATAATTGTTTTTAGTCTTGAAGTTAATTAATCTAGTCCATGATCTTCATAGTCATGGCAAGTATTTTGTTGGTTAGGGAAATGAATTGGTCTTGGAATTGGTTCTTTGAGGCCTTTGGTTTTCAACTTCTCTATCCATTCCAACCCTTGAATTTTGGCTTTTGCTAATAAAATATTGAATGGGACAATGAACTTCTAATCATTCCCAAACAAATAGCTGTCACTTTGGCTTTATATTATAAAACAACATGAGTCATGTGAATTCGAAAAGTGTCTTCTTCCTGCTTCATTTGCACACACTGATCATCATTGGAGGCCATAATGGATCTAACTTGAATGCATTTGGCCCTAAAAAGATGTCTGATAGATAGCCTCAGAAAGCTTCTGATCTATAGCTTAGTAGCTCTTGAACAATGGTGATGGTATAGTGATAATAAGCATGGATGAAGGGTAGGTTGCTATAATAAATCCATATTGCCAACCTCTTGATTAGTGGGGGGGCTTGCATGGATTGCTTGCACAAATTAGCTCAATTGAAGTGCAGGCTGCTAATCATGTTATAGTCATTCTTTATCAAGTGATGAGTTATGTATAGTATAAAGACATTAGTAGGCCTAACCTAGCTACTAAATCCTTGTAAATAAAGGATTATCCATGCTGATTCTTCCACAAAAAAAAAGGGTATTTGGTTTCTCTGGAAATGACTCGCTATTCTATTTTTTTTACTTCAACTTTTCATTAGTCAATTGTCTCTTCTGATAATAAAAACAAAACACTTTTCACTCATGACATGTCTTTATGTAGGTTCCATTGGCATAAGAAACACTAATATTTAAAAGGTACTTTGACAAATAAGAATGGACAGGTGATCAGGAGTGAGGTCACTGGAAATTTAGATGACCCACTTAACAAAATTAGAAGCAAAAGGATCCAAGTGCTTCCTACTACCTGCTGTGCAACTTAAGTACCAAGCACTTTGAAAAGCACAGAAAAAAATTCCACTCCCCTAATGCTCTACTTATTTTAGTTGTGTTGTGTGAACATGATTAGTACTGTTTGACAGGTTTTAAAAATCCAGTACCCATATATGAAGTATCTGATTAGTTTGTATCTGATACAAAACATGGCGGAAATGCTTAGGGTTTATTATTAATGGATCAAGCACAAACAAGGATTGTGATAGATGGATTTTTGCAATGATCGAGATTTTTTTTCCCTTTTTTTTAAAGCAGCTTCAAATAGGAGTTTTATCAGACTGATCAAGAAATTATAATATATATATATATATATTGCAAAATTCAAACATTTCCTCCACTAGGGTTTTGTTTTGAAGATTGAGATTTGAGAGGGGGAGTTTATCCTATTCTTTTTCTTTTTCCCTTCATAGTTCAATAGCGGAATAGAATTTGAACTGAATCTAAAGCATCTTTGTAGAGGAAATATACGACCACTAACCATGTAATTAAGCATTGGTTGTATGGGAGACCTTGTTTCAATACTGTTCGGTCAGTTTTCAGTCTTCACTAGAAGTCTTTGTTGAAGTTGCTTCAATTTGTGAAGCAATTTATGACAGGAGGCATATCAATGGAGTAGGATTAATTAGACAAGGAATTAGTACACATACTACTCTCAATGAACATCTGGAATTTATAATTGGTTTCTAATTGCATTCTTGATCATTTTGGTTTTATACAGACAATATCCACTTCATGCCTTATTATTTCACTTTGAATCCTAATAATTAGTATATTTAGATAACCACTTGAAGCCTAGCTATACTCTGGATAATTCCAAGTGGGGTACTCTTACAGCTTCTCCTCCACAAGAATCCACGTAGATGTTGACCTATAAACAGTCCAATACAGGCAAATAGCTGTGTCCCATTGCGACTTGTGTGACGCGTAGAGGACCAAGGACTGCTTAATCATCAACATAAAATTTCGTTAGCAATGGATGCTTTTAAAATCAAGAAATAAGTTCTGTTGTTATCGATAACTTAGTTGTTTATACGCAGGTGCTATGATGATTGGATTGGAGCTTTGAAAACTTTATCAAGAAGGGCTTTTCTCTTTAATTTTTTTGATTTTGCCAGAATATTGGCTTTTGTTCATGCCAACGATGAAGGGATCACTTTTGACTTGATAATTATTCTTGAGGACAGATAAGAAAAGGGGAAAAAAAAAAAAAAAAGGGCAGAAAGCTCTCGGATAAGCTTGCTTGGAGACCACCTCCCCCCTTGTGTTTTAATACAAAAATCTAGTTTTCTATCTCAAATATTAACAGTCACAACCGATTTCCACCCATTTTTTAGCTCTTCCATGTTGCTTATGCAATATCTTGGAGTCTTATCTATAGGATTGAATGTGATGATCTTAAGCGAATTCCCACAATTTGAGATATGGGGTGAGTCTTTGGTTTATTCAAAAGGCTTATCCACAAATCAAGTTGTGAAATGTGGGATAGGCTGAAACCCCAGCTTATTTAGATGGGGTAAAGAATATAGAAAGGCAAAACAGGTATATACTCTATAGAGCTCTATGAATTCATTAGATTGAAAAAAAAAAAAAAAAGGCACATTCTTCAGGAAGATCAAACCAAATCTTGATAGCTCAGAAGGTTGGCAAATGATATATTCGAGATGCTTAAGTTATTAATTACTTATTGCATTATCTGTTTCATTCCTTGCTCATATCAAACATTTGTGTGCTTTAGAGTTCAGAATTAGTTGCGAAAGCACACGTAATGATGAACTAAGGACCTGAGCTTGAATTATACTTTTAACAGGCAATGAGGGGTTTACGGCCGAACAAGGAAAAGGAAAGGATTGTAATCCGTTGCATAGCCTAGCTGTTGGATTAAAAAGACATACAAGACTGAACAGCCATAGAAGTATAGTTACATGAAGCGCCGAAAGCGTTATTTCTCAATGAGAAAAGGAAGAAAAAGTTTTCACAACACCTGATGCGAATCTTCCGAGTGGCGGGACAAGATTTACCAATTGTAATGCATATTACTTGGCCACATGATCGATACTCAACTCTAATATTAACCTAGCCAAGCTGTTAAAGAGGCTTTCTAATGCTACTCAATCTGATATCAATTTCTAAAAGGTGATGAAATCATAGAAGTTTTGACATTATTCAACATATTCCAAGACCACTGTCAACTGTTCTCACTTTTAAGCAGAACTTTCAATGCAAAATTATATATATATATATATATATATAAACTTGGATTGAATGTCATCCTTGAATTAATCACACATCAGACCAAATAGTCAGTACTGGTCACAGTTGTGGTAAAATCAATCGGTGTTTAGTGCACATACACGTGTTACACATAAATTTCAAGATTTTCTGGAAGAAGGCATTTTTTACACTGGCGTATCTGCGGCAACCGTGATGTTCTGTTGAGGAATCAATTAGTCCAATTATTCTTGAGACTGATGGTGAAGCAATCTTTAGTTGCTTTAACAAAGTTTATGGGGATGCTTGTCACATCTGTTGAAAGTTTCAGGTGAGGAAATTCCAAAAGATTAGGTCAATGTCTCTCCTCACATATAGTTATTCCTCTTACAAAACTTGTTTCCAAAATGGCTAGGCCTTTTTCTAGCTTTTTTCTTTGCATGCTTCTATAATAGAAGAACCGTTTGGAGTCTTGGGTCTATAAAAAGCTGTTTGTGTAGGAGAGAGATTAAAGGGTATAATTGTCAGTCTGAATACACTCAAGGAACAACTAGGTATTTTCAATAAAGCTAAGGGACACTAATGTGGTTCTCCATCAAACTTTAGAAAAAAGAATCTATATAGTCAATATATCCTTTCTCTCTCTCTCCCCTAAATGGATATTTAAACCCTCAACTCGAACTTCTCATGGAAAGCCACAAAACAGTCATTTCCTTCACAAACATCAACCATGGCAACCATTCAATCCACACACAACAAAGCTTTCTTCTTCAACTATGTCCATTCTCTTTGCGAAACCCCTCATAGGCTTAGAAAGAGAATGCTAGCAACATGGACCCCAGACCAAGAACTTGACCAAGTGAGGCTAAGATCTGGTGCTGATATGAAGAGGAAACTTACGTGGTATGATTTAGTAGCTCTAGGTATAGGTGGAATGCTTGGTGTTGGTGTTTTTGTCACCACTGGCCCTGTAGCCCGCAATAATTCTGGTCCTTCAGTCTTCATATCCTATATCATTGCTGGAATATCAGCACTTCTCTCTTCTTTATGTTACACTGAATTTTCAGTCCAGATTCCGGTTGCTGGCGGTGCCTTCAGTTACCTGAGAGTGACTTTCGGTATATGTCATTACATTATATCTCTTCTTTTCTCCATTTCTTGACAAATGATTACACAATATAGCAATAGATATCAACTTCTCCATTTCCATTCTTTGTTTTGGAATGGTGTAGGAGAATTTGTGGGCTATTTTGCTGGGGCAAACATACTAATGGAGTATGTGTTATCAAACGCCGCGGTGGCAAGAAGTTTTACAGAGTATTTATGCTCAGCCTTTGGAGTAAGTGATTCCAACTCTTGGAGAGTTGAAGTTCATGGATTGCTAGAAGGCTATAACAACTTGGATTTCACTGCTGTTGCTCTTGTTCTTCTTCTCACTCTCTGTCTATGCCATAGGTTTGATCTCTTGCTACCTTTTCGATGTGTACTTCGAAATTCTTAAATATTGCTTTGTTACAATTTCTATTAATCTTATGGCAGGCAGTTTTTTGTAGCTACATGTTTCTTTAACAAGAAAGTGAGTGAAGTGGGGCATTTATTTTAGTTATCTGTTTATTAATAGTTTGATAATTGGATTTTTTCTATTCATTGTTGTTGAAGACAAAGAAAAAAATAGTTATAGTTTTTTCAGTGGATTTTGAAAGTGATGGATTTTTTTTTATGGGGATTGCAGTACAAAGGAAAGCTCGATCTTGAACCTTCTTATGACAATCTTTCATGTTATTTTCTTTGGATTTATAATAATCGTGGGTTTCTGCAATGGGAAAGTGGATAACTTGGTGAAGCCGGGAGGGCTAGCTCCTAATGGTATTAAAGGTGTGCTTGATGGAGCAGCTATAGTTTACTTCAGCTACATAGGCTATGACTCAGTTTCAACCTTGGCTGAAGAGACCCAAAACCCTCCTGTAAGCCTTCCAGTGGGGATCGTCGGTTCTGTTCTCATTGTCTCGGCACTTTACTGTCTCATGGCCTTGGCTTTGTGTATGATGGTTCCTTACAATCAGGTCAATCATCTAAACTTGATCAAACCAAATGATCCTGAAAAAGAATAAAGTTTTTCTTAGTGGAACGATCTTGATATATTTCATATTATCTTCTACAGATAGCTAAAAATGCATCGTATTCAATGGCTTTCCAAAAAATTGGTTGGAGGTGGGCGGGGAATGTTGTTGGGGCAGGAGCAAGCTTGGGAATAGTAGCTTCTCTCTTGGTTGCCATGTTAGGCCAAGCCAGGTACCTCTGTGTTATAGGAAGGGCCAGATTAGTGCCATCCTGGCTAGCTAAGGTGCATCCTTCAACAGGCACCCCATTGAATGCCACACTCTTTTTGGGTATGTGAATTTTTCCCAGTTCTTTACTTCTTCATGAACCTGGTATCACACTTCAGAAAGGTCATTACTGCGTTCTTTTATAGCCTAGCACATCAACTTGAAAAAAGGAATACATAAAAGAGGGATTATTCACAATAGCAGTAATTTTAAGAATAAGAAGAAAAAAATAATAATAAAGGGAACTGATCTGTCCCCCTGATGTAGGGCTTTGCACAGCATCAATAGCACTTTTCACAGACCTGGACATAGTGATTGAGATGATCTCCATCGGCACACTGTTGGTGTTCTATCTGGTGGCCAATGCTCTAATCTATCGGAAATATGTGATAACAAGCAAAAATCCACCTTTCCGGACACTGTCCTTCCTCTTCCTCCTTACGACAAGTGCAATAGGCTTCTCAATTTCATGGAAACTGAAACAGCAATGGTGGGGTTTACCTCTATTTGGTGGGATCATGATTACCATTACAGCCTTCTTCCAGTTCAAGGTCCCTTGCCTTGGTCAGCCTAGTGAATGGTCAGTGCCATTCATGCCTTGGCCAGCTGCCATATCCATTTTCCTTAATGTCTTCCTTACTACCACTCTAAAGATGCTCTCATTCCAAAGATTTGCTATATGGGCATGCTTGATAACTGTATTCTATGTATTATATGGAGTTCACTCAACTTTTGAAGCAGAAGAGATGGAGATGGAGATGGCTGTTCATGAAGTGCCAAACCCATCTTTCCAACCAACCAAGCTAGATGTTTAACAATTCAAGTTCAATCTAAATTAGAAAATCAAGCTATTCCTCTCATTGTCTTCCTATTTTCTATTAATTACTATTCTTTTTCTTTTTCTATGTCCAAAATTTAACCATAAAAGATTGTACTGAAAACCATAGAATTTTCAATGATAAGAAAAATATTATTATAGTGGGTCCCATAAAGTTTGTAATCTGTTTATATTGTTCAAGATACTGATTTTTTTTTTTTTTTTTGGCTTAGTGGGATCTGACGCAAAATACATCTTTTTCAGGTATTTCTTTGCCCACTTCGATTGGTGAAAAGATAAAGATATATATATATATATATATATTGGGTGTCCGTGTAAAGAAATGTATTCTTCCGTATTCATTATGACTGAGTCTTTGATGCTTTATTTTGAAACGGACAAGCAAAACATAGCAAACGATCAAGAACCACCCAAAGGAAAAATTTTGGACCGTTTAGGATCGGGATCTTGAACCCGACGTGAATCGAACACGCAACCTTCTGATCTGGAGTCAGACGCGCTACCATTGCGCCACGGATCCACCGGTACTTAAGTATTCTAGTGAATTATTTTTATTTAAAAATAAACTTTTATATCATTTTCACCACGGGTTAAGAAACTCGAAGGGACATCAGGATTTCTTTCTCCTATTTGTGAAATCCTTTACCACAGACTGCACTATATTTGAATTTTGAGAGTTTTACTTGATATCTAAGCACCTAATCAAGTGAAGTGAACTCTATTCTTATTTCTAATGAACGTTGAAAGCTACATCGAGCATGTGGCCTGTTAAAACATTACCAGCTTACGCATTTTCTAGTTCTTTTAGTCAAATGTCGCTGTCATCCTCCAAAGTCCGTACCATACCGAGTCTTATTACAGATGATAAAGGAAAAAAATTACAAATATTGAAATTCAAAACTCAAACCTATTAAATATTATCTTTTAAGAATAATTATATAAATTAATTGAACTAAAATCTTACTTTAAAACTCCCAACATTTTGCCACTTCTTAAACACTATAGTATTACTTTTGTTTGAATGGTAACCAAGCTTTTATCCAATGTAAAATGACGAGCAGAGATCACCAATTCTACATATAAAAATCCACACTCGATCTAACAAACACGGCCACCTTGATTATAGTATCAAACGAGGAGATTAGTTCACAGCTCCTTTGGGGAATGGAAGTAATTTATACCAGTACAAAAAGCTCTCTCCTTTGCAGACATAAGACAATGAAAAAAAAAGTTTAACTAAATAATTATTCTCAACAGAGTCAAGGTTGAGCAGTTGACTGGCTTATGCCATTGAACTACTAAATAACTCTGTTCCCAGTGAGAAATTCCTTGGCAGACTTGAGCCTTCTCTTCCTCAACCTCTCTGATATGGCAAAGGCTAGCTCTAATGACTATGATGCATTTAATCTAGGGTAACAATGTGTGTAATACCGACAGTTCAAGTCATCAAAAGTTACAGTCTTTGACCCTCTTATGCACTCTGTTACATTCTGCCCTGTCATCTCCAGATGAACTCCTCCAGGATAGCTCCCTTTTTGTTCATGAACATCGAAGAATGCCCTCAACTCAGCCTGAGAAGAATGTAAAAGGGACAAAAATATCACATTTAGGCTTCACTACAGTCCAAAAAAAAGGTTTGCTAAGAAATTTTAGTTCAAGAGTTCTTACCGTGATTGCATCAAATGGACGAGTTTAGAGACCACATGGAGCTTTAATTGTACTTCCATGCATGGGATCACTCACCCACGTGACAATAAGCCCAGCCTGGAGCACAGCCCTAATAAGATGTGGAAGCTTTATCTGCATGTTATCAGCTCCCATTCAGGTGATTATTGTCAGTCTTCCAGGTTTGTTCCGATGGTTAAGAATTTCACACAATTTTACAAGTTCTTTCGGGTCCATCTTATCTCTCACCTACATGATTCATGGAGATATCAGCAACCAAAAAGTATCATTCAAACATAGCAACTAAAACTACATCAAGCCTTTTCTCCCTCCAGTTACTGATTAAAAGAAAAGGAAAAACTATGGTTTGGTTTCTAAAACTTGAACCTTACATGCACCTAAGCTTTACATATGCAAATCAACAAATCTCACTCAATAACTGTTCACTAGATTTATGGTTTGATATTTTGACACTAAAAACCAAAAAGTTTAAATTATATAAAACTTGAGTTGCACAATTCCCTACTCGAAAAGGAACAACTGGGCCTACTCAATGACGTAAAGTGACAAATACATGAAAGCCTAAAGCCTTCAACTTCATGTACTAACTCTTGTCAGTAGACAAACAAACTAAAATTTAACTATGAAGTTCCAGAGCAAGGGTTGATGCCACGATGAGTCTCAAAACAAGCTAGAGTTATATGATTGTCTAACGCACAGATTTGCATTCTTACTAATCATACCAAGTACCACATGAGTGTTAACTTTCCAGCAAAGGTTTGGAGTCAATTAAGAGATGGTTCCCTATTTGAATCAAAATTATGTTCTTAACAGATATTAAATTCCATTTTAATAGCAAGGAGCCAAGAGGATACGAAACTCAAACCCACTAGCTGATCAATATAATAGCAAACCTTACATTCTTACCTCTAGAATAAAATCGCTACAGCTATACTAAAGATAATAAAAAAACTCAAGAAAAGGCTCTTGCTCACTGTCAAAAGTACAGTTAACAGGAATGTGATGATTATCTAAACAAATCTAATTGGCAATGACTTTTAGACTCTAAAAGATAATAAGCACCATGTACCTTTACACCGCGAGGATTGGATATACCCCAGAGAAATTCAACATGTGCTCCATCTAACTGCCGTGTCCTCTCACCTACACAAAGCATGTAAGCAGAACAGTCATAATAGAGGCCGGTTGTTGAATCCTCTCTAGTCAAGGCTTGCTCATATGGTAAATGGAGGCATTCATGGGATGTCCAAAAATCAACTTTGTTCATTAGAGGGTCATCAATAGTTAACCCAGCCGCAGCCATAAATCCCAGAGCTTCATCAACTCTCTATGCAAGGTCCATGTACCTAATTATAAATCAAAGACAGATTCTAAAGCCAACAACAAGAAACAAATCCTAGGCCTATATTGGCATTGGGATGGCAACAATGGATGGAAACCTGCTTTTGGGAACAAATTCAACTATTACTGCAAATCTATGCAGCTCCAATGACAATAGGATTTACCTGTCTCCTTGTTCACTATGTCTAACAAAATCGAGATTCCATTGGGAGACCCTTTGCATAGCAGCATAGCCACCAGTAGCAAATGCTCTGAGGAGATTCAATGTACCAACAGACTGAAGATAAGCTCTATTCAGCCTTTGAGGGTCAGGAACTCTAGATTTCTCATCAAAAGCATCACCATTTATGTCATCTCCTCGATAACTTGGTAACTTAACTCCATCTTTTGTCTCATATGGGTCTGACCTTGGCTTTGCAAATTGCCCTGCCATCCTCCTAACCTATCACACTATTAGGAAAAAAAAAAATCAAAGCTTTTTGTCTTAAAATGGGGCAAATTTAGCTAGAGAAAGTTGGGATTTTGTTAAATTAACAGACAGCGATGACGGGAATTTGGGCACCAAAAGTGAGGACAATCCCCATCTGCAAAAGGACTCTGAAAGTGTCTCTAATGTTGGTGCCATTGAATTCTTTGAAACTCTCTGCACAGTCACTGCCCTGTAACAGAAACGCTTTCCCGACGGCAGCATTTGCTAGCTTATCCTTCAGCTTTCTTGCCTCCCCAGCGAACACAATTGGCGGGAACGACCCGATTGTTCTGAGTACCGACTCCAGTTCGTCCGCATCCGGATATTCAGGAAGTTGGTGGGCCCGTTTTGACTTCCAGGAATCGAGAGACCATTGGGCTTGACCGGTAGAGGGAGAAGAAGAAGAGGCGGAGACGGAAGCGATAATGGTGGGGTTGGGTTTTCTTGTGACGTGGAGGGTTGGCATTTGAGGGGAGAGAGGGAGGATGGTGAAGGTACCTCCGAGAGAGGGTTTTGGGGCGGTGAGATTAGCAGAGCCTGCGAGTGCGACCGCCATGTTCTTCAGTGTTGGTTGAGGCAGAGACAGCGTGTGCGTGTGTGATGGAGGATGTGGAAAGTGGACTAGGAAAGGAAGATTCTTTTGACGGATTTTATGATCGTTGGAAAATGGACTCGGCGGCACAACTGTTCCCTGTCAAAGGTATGCAACGCTGCGTTACCAGTTGACGCTCGGCAGGCTTCTATTACATCTTTTAGCTTTCCTTGTTTAACTGATTAGCAAGAGCAGCTAGGAAGAATTATACACTATAAAGCCATAAACCAATTTGAGAGAATTTTTTATATGAATTTATATTTAATATACAATTAATATATAAATTTAATATATTGTTAATTAATCAAATAATAATACTTTTATTGATAAAATAAATCAAAAGATATCATTTCATAAATGAATAAATTTTTAAAATATTAATTTTTTATATATTTATTTTAAAATTGATATTATAATAATTAAAATTTAGTTCATGACAACGGCCTCGAGTGAAATATATATATATATATATATATGGCAAAAATCTTTAGAATTGTTCAGAACAATTTGAATGTTGCCATACCCCAAAACCATTTGAGAAAAGGCAGAAGAGTTGCTCCAAAGAACACAATCCAACTTTTCTTTTTCTTGATGCACAACTAGTTGCTTAAGCTTTATTATAAAGTGATTTGAGCACAAATTACACACCTTTCTCAAAGTTACCAAGAAAATACATGAGACCAATAAATTGACTCAAGACCTTTGCATTACTGCTTTTGAAAGAAAAATAGAGGAATAAATGAAGCTTAAAAAAGAAGCAAATATGAAGAAAATTGTAGAAACAAACAAGAAAAATATATAAATACCAGCTTCACTCTGATTTCAAATTTGTATTAAGATCTCCAAGATTCTTCTTCATTCTTCGCATAATCAAGGGAACAGGCTTTTGCAAGACAGACACGTTAATGTTGTTCCAGATATCTGATTTGGTTGGAAGTTGTGCGATTTTCTCTGCAATCTCCATGTCTTCTGGAAGAACAGAACCAAATACAGTGTACGAATTTTTCCATTCTTCGTGGTTAGCTAGGCTTATGAAGAACTCTGGACCAAAGCCAATCCAGGCAACCGATCCCCTTCTTATGGTAGGGCAAGCCTCTGTTGGAATCTTTTTGAATGGGGTTCCTTGGGCTTCAAGAATCCCTTGAATCAGTGCAAATGGTGGGCCATAATTAGCCTATAAATTTGTCAGAAACTTGGTATTAGAAATATAAAATCTTCATTAGCTAGAAGCATATGGTATGAATAATTGATTTGATTAAAAATACACACAAGCATGAACCATCTCTACTTCTTTTCCTGCAGTAATGACCAACTTGATAGAAATAATTTTCCCTCAAATGTACTGTTGAAAGAATTTCTCTTCTCCGCTAGCTTAAGAAACAGAAATCTAACGAGAAAAGAGAGCAAATAGCAGGGAATGATGGATTTTTTGGACATATTTGTATCATCATTTGAATTGCTATAAAATTGGTGAAATCGAAGATCCACTAGAACCTCTCTAGCCCATCAGCCCCACATCAAGACCTAGCTCGGTGAGCTACTCAATCCATCTTAAAGAAAGTTCCTGAGTCCAAGTTAAACCAAATCACAAATTCTATAACAGAGTTTATGGGTCAAAAACAAAAGAAAAGAAAAAGAAAATAAGAATCAAGAAAAACACTACAATCTTATAACAATGGCAGCCCCAAAAGAAACAAGTAGATGCTCTTAAATTTCCTTACATCTTTTATATGATTTCCTTCTGAATCCCAAGATTGTCCTCGGCTTTCTGCACGATATATTTGGCAACCAGCACAATGGCGCAATGTTAACAACTCAAGAATGTAGGCCACAGAATATGGGGCACAGTCTGGGAAAAGCTGCATCAAACAAAGAATAATTGGAGGCAACAATTAATTATCTTTTAATTTTTCTGAAATTCTCCAAATTTGTTTTCTTATCACCTATATAAAACTCCAAACCTTGTTCGGAGAAGGTCTTACTAATTCAATGGCTTCACAAGAAGGACCATCTTCATTGTAAATTCAACATGTCAACCAGAAAAATTAACAAAACAGGAGCAAACAAATTCTAAATGGCACATGCTGATCACAGTAATAATCCTAAGATCAGAAATATTCATCTTTTATTTACGTTACTTCCCACTATAACTAGCAGAAAGAGGCTAAAAAAGTGAAGCAATAGAACAGATAATAGCTTCTGAAAGAGCTGTAACTAACAGTCCCACACTCTACGATACTGCTGAACAGGACCCACAATAACAAAAAACAGAGGAAGCATAGCGTTCTAGAAGTAAAAGTACTCACTTTTATATGAAGAGTACCATATTCAGTTTCCATCCCAACAATGCCCTGAACAGAGAAGAATGATCATCAATGCTGGAGAAGTGTTATTCACATGATAGAAACATGAAATTTCAACAATAAAAGGGTTAAAGAGGAATTGTGCCTACTAAAATAATTAACAGAAAAAAGTACTCAAATTATCAGCTTATGCAGCCAGTATCATAAAAATAGAAAAAGAAAATCGAAAAACTTTCATCAAGCTTATGTTGCATACCTCTCCTTTCCCGAAGATGACCCCAGAAGTCCAACTAACACTTTTCCCGGCATCCTGCTGATCAGGGGACAAAGTATCCTTTTGTTTCTTCAACCAACACTGGTAGAACAAAATGATAAATATAAGACTATAGCTCTGGTGATTTAAAATTAGAATTACCTTATGCACCAAAAGCAGATAGAACATTAAGCCACCTTTTGCACCACCCAATTAAGCCATGATAGAAGATGACTAAGCTTAAATGAAAGTGCACCTAATAATGTGAGATTCAATAGCAACAGGAGATCAGAAGTATCTTTTGTCTTTGATCATTCCAGCTAACTTCTTCAGAAATGAACTATACAAGCCAAGATTCTTGAGCAGATTTAAAAGTTTTTGCGTAAGCACCCCTTAAATTATACCATTCTAAAAGAAATTATAATGTTTGATCTAAAAATCTGTTAATCATTCTCCTGATAATACATTGAAGACTAGACAAGCAAATTAGTACCAAGTTTTAGACAGTAAGAAAACAGATTGAACAGAATTTAGCATTGTCAAATCTCAATTCTCAGTCACGCTAATGAATTCACCAGGTCAAGGCAAACAAGCACCACCAAAAACATAAAAGCGAAACAATTAAGAACAGGTAATAATCCAATCTGGCATTTCAGACTCACCTTAAATAAAGGGTTAAAAATCAATCACAAAAGCAAGTTAAAAAAGGAAAACCCACCTCCCCAAATCTCGATCCGCAGGCCTCCTTGTTCCCACAGAAAACCCAAGTATCGCACAAGCAAGGCCCATCATTGCCACTACACATGGTCTTGCAAGCCTGACAACATTCCAGAGAGGACTTGAACTTGAACTCAGACCCCCACTTCACAGCTGCACCCCACAGCTCCAAATTCTCAATGCCTCTACAACACTCACCCTTCTTTTCCCCCAAATCACCACTCATCACCACTTCCAAAGACCCAAACCTGGAAGCTTGAGAATTTACATTGGGGTTCAAGAGAGTAGAAACAACTGCATAGACCAGAACACAGGAGAACAGAGCCACCAAGACGAGGACGAGAGAGGCGAAACGGGAGTGTTCTGGGTCGTTTGGCCTACGACCCATATCAGATTAAGGAGTGAAGAGAAAAACCCAGAAGGGAATTTGGAAACTTTGGATCGTGAAATGAGATAAGAGATTTGGATTTGGGAGAGAGCGTTGACTGTGAAAACAGAGGAGACAGTAAGTAAACGTACTCATGGGGGATATTTATCAATAAACTAAATTTCTTTATAAAAGAGAAAGTTGGTGAGTTAACTTTCTTTGTTGGCTACTAACTATTATCTGGAACGTGAATTAGCCAACTTTTGGCTCGTTTCACCTTTGTCAAGTTGATAGGAGAAGAGGACGATTTTGATCATTTTCTGGTGATGGTGAAAGATTTTAACGGTGCCGTTCTTGCTACCAAAAGAGGTTGATTTTTTTTCTTTTTTTTTTTAGTTTTATAGCTAGAGGATTTATATTTCATCAAATAATAATTTCATCTTATTAATATAATGAATAAGATGATGTTATTTTATTAATGAGTAATTTTAAAAAAATAAATAAATTTTTTTATATTTATTTTTATAAATTAATATATTTTTTATTAACAAAATGATATTATTTAATTTATTAATAATGTATAAATTTTATATATTAATAATGCATAAAATAGATATTAAAATTATAAGTTTTAGTAGGCGTTCTCACTTTCTTTCTTTTTATTTCAATATAGTCCATGAGAAGAAAAGACGTGCATAAATGAATTAAAATTTTTGAAAGGTTAATAAATTATCCTTTTCATAAAATTTCAATTCCTATTTTTTTCATGAAAATTTATTAGTATTTTGATGAGGACTTCACTTACTTCCTTATTTCCTTTCGCAAATTGATTTATTATTATTTTTTTTTTTTTGGTACTAAAAAGGGCAGAGAGATTCACAAGTCCCAACCTGATTTTGAGAATAAAAAATAGTAACAAATTTTCTAGCCAATATGCAAGCACTTATACACTGCTCAAAATCCATTATTGTTTAATTATTTCTATTTTTGAAGCAGCTGACTCCTCAAAGCATAGCAGATAACAATATCCAAAGGAGGGCAAATTTCTTGAAGTTGTGATACCTGCCATAGGAAAAACAAGAAACAAAGGAAAGTAAGAAAAATAGATTATATCAACTGATGTGTTTGTTCATGCACGTGCATATATACATATAATGTTAAAAGAGAAATGCAAGAGCTTACTTCCACGTTTATAGTGTTGAGGGACCCTCCTACCGCAGCCTTCAATGAGGCGGATGGCGCGACTGAGATCAATAAGGGCAGCGAGCTTGGGGTTGAGGTCGGGGCAAACGCATTCTACATGGGTAACCCTTACCCGCGTGTATCACTCTGGGGTTGGAAGCTTACCATGGACCACCGGCTTGCAAGCATTAAATGCAAGACTCCTTTCCTCCTTGCAGTGAGCAGCACTGAGGGCTGCACCAGCCATCTTAACCTCCCACATGTCTCCAGCAACTGCAAACACTACCACTAACACCACGAAAGCCAATGTTTTTGTCTCCATATTTTCTCTCTTTCTTTTTATTTCTTCCACAAAAAAATGTACCGTTATTTAGGGTTAGCATCTCTAAGGCACACGTATGTGTAGCTCAAAAAATTAAGGACTAAAGAGTTCATAACAAAGCTAACCAAGTTTTCTGGAATCTAATCTATTACCATACAACAGTGCAGCACTAGCTATTGATCCCAGCCCCTCCCACTACAGGGTTAGAGCAACAATGAATTAGATAGGCATATATGGATGTTAGTAGTTCTTACAGGCTGCCAACGTATCATAAATGTATCTAAATGCTACCAAATTTTGCCTTTCACAGAGGACCATTTCGAAGTACTGCAACCAAAAGTTTTTGGTATATAGGCTTGGTCGATTGGGCAAAGCTACATATTAAAGCATCAGTTTCTTTCTTATGCATAAAAATTTATTAATAACTCTAACAGCCTAACTGATAAGGGGCATTAAAAGTAACTAGCAAAGGCTAACCTCGGGAGAACAAGGGAATAACATATGAGTCAAGCATTCAGCAGAACGTGCCAAATTACACCTTGATTACAAAATATAAACTGTAAAACTGATAGTGTTCATAGCAGTAGAAAATAACATAAGATTTATGAGACACCGTTTGTCCATATTATACACACAAATGTTCATTGTTGCCTGTAAGGCAGCACACTCCAGTGTAGGTCTTGCTGTACAACGTTTCCTGTATGAAAAAGGCATATCAAAGCTGTAATCGTTAAAAACACTACGAGTTCGTTGCTGCCTGTAAGGAAACACACTCCAGTGTAAGTCTTGCTATACAGCATATCCAGTATGATAAAAGCATATCAAAGCTATAATCCTAAAACACACTAGGAGCCTAGAGACACAAATCTTCTTGAAGCAGTTACAAAGGCCATGTTTACATTGGGGCATCAAAGTCACAACTGACATCAATTTCAGATTCTAAATCTGCCTCAACATCATCAAGGTCTGATGAACCAGCAGCAGCTTGTTCACCAACTTTGGCTCCTTCGGCCAATGTCTTAGCCTCTTGTATGATACGCATTATTTCTTCAACGCTTTGAGATGGTCGGTCACGTTCTGATTCTGCATAGTTTGTTTTTTCAATTTCAACCAGTTCTTTTGGTAAATTTTTGAGGAACCAAGGATGCTGCTTGATCTCTGAGATGGTAATCCTCTTTAAGCAAAGAATAAAAGAATCAGTATACAAATATTTTAATCAGTGGAACTAAAGAAGAAATGAACCAATATTAAAACTGAAATGGTTTTCCTTCTAGATGGACAATACCATTCAATAACATGCATAGTATTCTAAGACAAGAAAAATTTGCAAAAAAAAGAAAAAGAATGGTACCTTGGCGGGATTGGCAACAAAAATATGAGAAAGAAGGCGTCTGCAATCTGCAGACACCCGCACATAGTCGGGTATAGAGTATTGGACACTCATTATTCTCTGTTAAAATAAAAATGATTCAACTTCACATTAAAAAAAAAACAAAAGGAAACGATAACTCATCTAAGTGAAGAGCAGAGTTCAGAACTTACACCAATGGTCTTACGGAAATTTCTAGGGTCTTCAGGATCCTCAAAGGGGTATGCTCCAACCAACATCACGTATAATGTCACACCACAGGACCAAACATCTGCAATCTACAACTAATCATAGACGATCAAATTACCAGCAAAAAGTAAGAGGAGAGGACACCATAACTACTAGTTACAAATGGAAAAAATCGATATTTTTATTGACAGTGGATTTTTGTTTTGGAAGATTGATAGAGGTATTTCACTAGATCCTTAACTGAATTAACATATGCTAGCAGATGCATGGAGGTATGGAATACAGGGTTTATAATTATGTGTGTGTGTATGTGTGTTAGGTATCATAACCGCATAACTGCAACAAGCACAAATTTATGCTCCATAAATAAACAAGAAATATTCCAGGTTGACTATCTTTGTGACATTTGCTTAGCAAACAGAAAACTTATACCTTTCCATCATATTCCTTTCGTGATAGGACTTCCGGGGCAATATAAGCTGGTGTTCCAACAGTTGATTTTGGTTGTGAATGCAACACAGCAGACTGCTCACAAAAGGAATTAAAGAATTGAATATTAAAAACTAGAATAAGAATAGTACAGAATCCATCAAAGATGTATAACAGATATGACTTATTTTGATTTTAGGAATTAACCTTGGAGTAACCAAAGTCACATATTTTAAGACGTGGTGTCGGACTTCCATCCAGAAGTGTGTTTTCTAGTTTGAGATCTCTGTGACAAATTTGCTGCAGCAGAAGTAATGAATGAGGTAAGAAAGTGGCCATCACACAAAACCTGAAAAGGTATTCATATAACTTAATTTACCATGGAATGACAGTAGCTGACTCCTGATATTAGCTGCTGGAAGAAAAATCTTGCCTGCCGAGAGCCAAATGTTATAAGAAAACATTAACTCAGATGACTTCCATGCAAATTAACAAGAGGAAAATTACATTAAGACGTTGAATAAGGACATAAACTCACTTCATCTTCACTAAATCGACCTGCACTGCATATTCTCTCAAAGAGTTCACCACCAGCAGCATACTCCATGACAATAGCTAAATGTGTTGGAGTCAACAAAACCTGCAGAGAAATGTGATCCCTTACAAAATTTTGCTCTTTAGCCAATTGTATAGAGCCTTGTTTCGACTTCAGAGTTTAATCAATTAATTTTTCATAATGCAGAATACTTTTTGGGCAGAGAACTTCAAATACTCAGTGCAGAACACTCGGTTTCAAACTGCTACTTGATGGAAGTGACAAACCAAATCAAGAAACTTGAAATATTCTTCTAAATGCTTCAATAGACCTAGTTTTTTAATGTTCGAACCTAAAATTCCAACAAAATTGCTAATAAATAGTAATATCAATTTCTCACCTCTTTGAACCTGATTATGTTTGGGTGCCTTAAAGATTGGTGGTTAATGATTTCCCTCCGTACATTTTCATCAATCTGAAGCCAAAAACAGAAATTTTATGTACATTAATGTATACTGTGGAAGTGAGACTCAAATACTAGAAAATGAAATTGACACATTCAACAGGCAACACACTGTTGCTCATGGAGAGAACCCAAACATCATGTCCATTGCTGAAAACTTTGAAAGAAAGACAGTTCCTTTGTATGGCGGCAGCGCAAAGGAAGATTATAACATAACAAAATATGACAAAAAGAATATGAATTATCTTGGAGCATGACATTCAACATATGAACTTAAGTAACCTTAATTTCCTTCAGATGACAATCATCATTCATTATACCCATTTAAGAATTTATGGCTAAATGTTCGCATAAAACAAAATTGAGAAACAACAACTGAGAATGGACATCTTTGCACGAGAAACATAACAGGAAGCCAACAATGTCACATCTACTTGTTTTTCAGCTATTTCTGAACATATAAATGCTAAAACACAAAAAATTTTCTAGTGAAAGTCTAGAAATTTCCCATCAGAAAACTGTTACCACCGGAACAACATTGGCAAATGCAAAAATCAAACTAAAATTTGCTTCTCAATAGTATATTGAGAGGTACCAATGGATATTTTAACCATCATATATAGCTCATCCTTCCTCGGCACTAACATAGCAAAGATTCACTTTCTCATTGCCACCAAGATAACATTACTTGGTTAAACCCCTCATCTTGCCATCCTTAAATAGAAGGGACAAACTAATCTAGGTTTCATCCCTAAACAACTTGGAAAGTAATTTTAATCTAATAATTTGAAGCAATTTGACCCTTACTCATGCAATGTTTTCGTTGTTGTTCTTTATCAACAAAAAGTAGGAAGCTAAGCAATGTTTCAACAACACAACTTTCTTCTCAAGAAAATAAAACTTGTCAATAACTTCACTAAGCAAGGGTCTCTTCCCCCGCGACAAAAGGTAGGGAACTTTCACTTTCAATATACATTTATAGTCCATTATGAGTATATTATAATTACAATGAACACGATATTATCGAGTAGCTCAAACATAGATGTCAACACTATTATGGTAAGACAATATTTGCCCAACATTTCGTGTCTTATCCCACAAAATGCCATTGAAGACATTAGCCAAGCCTTATTTAACCAGTCTCCTGACATGGAAAAGTCAAAACAACTTTCTATAAAAGACCAGAAATGAACTACTAGTCTCGATATACAAACCAATCACCAGCCAGAGATTTTGCCCAGATTATGCTCCTATAATTGCTGGAAATTAAAAATATGATACTTAAAATCATAATAATATTACCTTCTTTCCTCTTTCAATATATTTGACCGCAACAAGCTTCTTTGTCTTCTTGTCTTTCACCAGCCTTGCCACTCCAAAATTCCCCGACCCAAGCTCCTTCACTGGCTCATATCTCTCCTCCATCAAACCAAAAAGAAAAATGTGAAAACTTCAAAAAAAAAAAAGACTCTAGATAAAAAACTATCAAAGAGAGATATCCTGTCTATAAAGAGTTCGAAAACAAAAAGACCAAAGACCAAGAAAATATGATTTTCCAAAAGAAACAAAATAATGTAAAGAAATAGTGTTTGAAAGCAAAAAAATCACCTAACCTACCCTTTCCTCTTCAAGTCCTTAATCACCAAACCCTTTATAAGTTTACAAGTCAAGCCACTTTTTTACTCCACCAAAACAATAAGAAATTTTGAGTACAGCCATTGTTTAATTAATTCTACTGTTTTAAGAAATTTTAGTGAGATAGAGGTTGACGTAAATAATTTAAAATTTAAAATCTCAATGTAAAATATTTAAATTTGAATTTTTATTTTTTTGTTAATAAATAATTTATAAATTAGAAAAATCTTTAAAAAAATTTTTAAAAAACAACGACAAATTTAAACAAAAATCAAAGAATTACAGGCATAATATTTGAAGGACACGTGTTGGACTAAGGGGCCATTCATAATTTTCTAAAGTTTCGGATAATGCCATAATGGAGACAAACACATTGACAACACAGAAAACTGTGTCTAAGTAATCTGACACGATGCGCAGGTTAAGTCAGGAGAATTAAAATTTTATATTATTGGCTAACGTGCGCCTGTCGGTCCCAGATGAATGGGTACTGTAACTGCAACTATGAAATGTAGGCTGCAATGTACTTTGACTACCTTAATCTATGCAAAGAGTCTGTAAGAAGAGATCCGGAATATTTTATCCAAATTATAGGAATGCCTCCGAAACTGCCCGCGATTAAATCCCCAGTAAATGTCGGTTCACGCGCCTTAAATTGTCAATGGCGGGCCCCATTGATTGCCAAGATTAAAACTGAATCGGATATCTGATTTTGCGCCTAAAAACTCTTTGTGTTCACGCGCTGAGGTTTGCAAATGTGAAAAGCAAGCATCTTTTAGGAGATAGTAACATCCTACTGGCTGTTTGTTCAGATGGGGCAGCATTAGAGCATAGGGTCCCACGCTTTGTTGGTCGGTATCTAGCTGTCCAGAATCTTTTTTTTAATCTTGTTACTGATCAAAATCATGTGGGGAGCGTGTTGTGTTTGACTTTCGTGCTCAAGGACTCCGTCTCAACTCTCAAATCCCTACTCGACTCCTTCCTTTGCCATGCCAATCTCCAATTAACTTGCCGCAAAAGACTTAATTTTTTTTTTCATTTTTATACTTGATAAAGCCTTCATTGGGGTTTCCACCGAAAGAAATAAAATTTATTGTCTGATAATAGATTTAATGATTTATATATCCGAATTTTATGAAATATTAAAATTTATATATTTAAATTATATTTTATATAAAAAAACATATTATAATTTATATTGATATAAAAATATAAATTTTTTTTCATTTATTAAGTTTATATATAATAATTATTAAAATTTTAAATATTTTTTTCATATTATATTATTATATTTAAATTATCAAATTTATTTGAGAGCATATGTTTGAAATATATATTTTTATAATATTTCTTATACTTTTCTGTCTGGAACTACGTAAAAGGCCACCATTTTTGGAGCGGACTTTGTAAATAATCATATCTTTCATGACAAAGGTTGGTGTACCTAAAAATCTCTGGAACTGTTTCAATATTATTATATCAATTCTAATTTGTTTGTATTTTAAAATCTTGGGTTTCAAACATCATTTACTTTTTTATTTTATTTTATTTCCCATGGGAAGACACCTATTATTTTTTACATTTATTTTTTATTTAGAATAAGGAATATTTTCATAGAAACAACCTTTTTTGTAAGATGAGTCTCCCTATATAACCATGTTATTATTACTTTTTTCAACTAGAGGTGAGGAATCGTAAAATCCATCAAATAAAAATATTAAATTAAATTTAATTAATTTATACAATTATTTTTTAAAATAATATCTAATAAATTTAAAAATCAAATTCCAACACTCACAATATATTGTCTTATTTTAAATTATATTTTTTGTTAAAAAATATTGATGCTATACTTTTTTTTTTATAAGAATCCCCTCATATTGTATAACATAGGTTATTCATTTTCCATACCATAACTAGTAAGAAAAATATGAAAAAAAAAAAAAAAGAGAGAAAAAGTTAAAAATTCATTTCACAAAATTCACCAAACTTGAAGAAAAAAAATAGTTAAGGCTTCTAAAATCCAATAGGCTAGGCCCATGCCAGAATCGATCTTGACCGAATTAGATTTCGGGCTACAAGCCGTGATGTCAAATGAGATTTTGATAACATTGATGACATGGCTGTCCAGTCCAGGATTGAGGTTTTTTTTTTTTTTTTAATATATATATTTTAAAAACTTTCATGATGCAGAAAAAAAAAATGAAGGTTTAAATTTGAAAATGCCTAAAAGTTGAAGAGAAGTGGTCAAGAAAAAGTTAATGAAAGAAGATACATTGGACCCCAGGAATCTGCAACCATTGAACGCTGCCTCACATGAAAGTGAAACAATCCAAATTCATCACCAGAATATTCACACAAAAGCCATTCTTCCTTTAATTTTGATAACAATATGAACTCATTCCTAACTAATTTTGACTTCATAAATTGACAACCATGACCAAAAAGATGAAGAAGATATCGGATAATCTTTGTTTGATATTAATTGTCGAATGGTTACAGCGAAACCATTGCCGACCAGTATTTCTATTCAAACTGTCAGTCAAATTTCACTCCCTGACATCAGTTTTCAACAGCTGCAAGTTGCCTCTGTAGCTCTCAAAAATCCCACATCGCTCACCTCTGCCATTGGTTATGCCTTTGTGTTCTTTCATTCTCCTGCCTGGTCGGCTACCCACCCGCTGGAGGTTTTATACGCTATGGGATTCCTCCGAAGAGCTATTTAAAATTTTTTTAATTAACCTTAATTTTGTAATGAGAATAAGTTATTCATTAAAAATTGAAGAAATTCAATTCCTTTAAGATGAAATATGGGCAATAATTTACTTGTCTCCAAGTTGATACTTAATAAATAAGTTTCTCTCATAGATAACATTAGCTAAATTTTAGTGGCAATAACTTCTTTTGGGGAAAGAAAAAGATAACATAAATTAATGGAAGTTGTTGACAAATGGGGAAAAAAGTTGTCTAATTGTATTACAATAATAGTAATAAGGGTTTGCATAAAAAAAATCAGATAGAAGAATCTAAAATTTAGTTTGATTAATGTAGGTATTAGTATTAGTTGTTTTGATATATTATTTTAAATTTTTTTATTTAATATAAGTATATTTATAAATATACATAAATTTATATATAATAATATTATTAATAATTTGTAAAATAAATATACAATATCTTCAAAAATTAAATAAATAAATTTAAAAATATAATAATAATATAATAAATTTATCATGATAATTTTAAATACTTAATATGATTATATGATATTTAAATAAAAACTTTTATTTTTAATGTAAAAATATATTAAGATAAAAATAAAAAATTTAATTTTAGTTTTAGGATCTTTAAACTTTAGGAAAGGATCACAATTGCTTTTTTGAAAAAGATTGAAAATTTTAAAAATTTTGATTTGAAAAAGTAAAATGTAAAAGAAAATAAGTTGCAATAAAAAAAAAAAACAATTTCAAGAGTTTGTTCATTATTTTATTTTTATTAGATTAAAAATAATCAAATAACAAAAAATAATTTAAAAATTACCAAATATGTTTCATATTCATATACTAATAAAAAAATATATTCTATTAAAATTTATATAAATTAATAAAAATCAATGAAAATAATTAATTTTATTCAATATCAAATTTGATATGAAAAATTTTGATATTAAAAATTTTGATAAAATTTTATATTTTAATATATATATATATATATATTTCATAAAATTTTCATTTCCCAAAAATGCAATCTCATCGCTTGTTGACAATGGCTTTAAAAATTGAAATGCCGTTCGGATACTGGTGGTGCCAAGTACTTGCAAATGTAAAGGCATTTGATGGTCATAAATGTAAATTCGTCACTTCACTCTAAAGAACGACTCAACATACCAAAAAAATTTTCAATATTTGTGTCGAATTGACGTGGAGGATCGATCTATCTTATCCGATATAGTTTCAAGACCATCAAGTCAGCGATCCATATGGATAGGTCTAGACGTAATTCCTCAAGCTCACACAACAAGTCAGCTCAGGCTAAGTGTCACGGATTAAGCTTTCTCTCAACAAGTACTAGCCCGCGTGGCACTTGAATGGACGCTTTCACCCAAATCAACCTTCAATAGATCGAGATCTGAACAAATAACCATAAACCATGGTTAGTCTCAAGCATTCACAATAAGGCACAATATATCAAGATCAATCTCATCCATACACACAACAAGGTACATTCACATCGAGAAAAAAAAGAAACACATCGAGGCAACAATCGGGCATTCAATTGAGGTAAATTTTATTAAAATCAGGAATCATACATCGGGACCTCTCACCATCACCAGGGCCAGGGGGCAGCCCATGGTGGGTGGCCTAAGCTCGTATAGCACCCGGTGAGACAACCCAACAATACCCTGCCGGCTTACCCCCCCTAAAGAGCCTTAGAGATTTTAGAGCTATGCTACCAGTAACCGTTACAATGTTTGAAATGGGGACACTTTTCCTAACACAAGGGGTCTACCCGGCCATGACCCTATACATGGGTGGCTCATGGCAACCTAAGTCCCGGTCATGGCCTTATACAAGGTTGGCTCATGACATCCTCCCCCACCTATTCTATCGACGTCCTCATCGACTTGCTGGCTTGAAATTCTTCGATCTTCCTTTGAAATCTCTGGAGGTCGTGCTCTCTCTCCCAGCTGGTGCTAGTCCCTCCCACTTTACTAAGTACTCCCGAACTAGTCTTCGAGATATCTTGGTTTCCCTGTCAGCTAAGATCTCTTGGACTCGACGCTCTGAGGGTGGTTTCATGGTGATGGCGGCTCTGGTTGGCTCTCTTCGACCAGCATCTGTAGGATCTGCATGGAATGGCTTCAAGTTGCTCACATGAAATACTGGGTGCACCTTCATCCACTTTGGAGGGTCGATTTTGTAGGAAGCATTCCCCACCTTGGAAAGGACCCTTACTGGACCTTCGTACTTGCGCACCAATCTACGATCTCTCTTCCTCAAGAACCTGGTTTGTTCAGGGACTAATCGAACAAGAACCAAATCCCCAACTTGAAATTGTTGAGCTCTACGACCCTTGTCTGCCCATTTCTTCATCCGTTTTGACGCTTTCTCTAAGTAGGCTTGTGCGATCTCCTGTTTTGTTTCCACTCCTTGCTGAGGTTGAATGCTCTGGGATTCTTTCCTCCATATTGTTCCAAGGAAGTGTGGGGTAGCCTTGGTAATTGTCCGGTGATCACCTCAAATGGGCTCTTGTTAGTGGAAGAGCTTTTGTTGGAATTAAAACAGAGTTGAGCAACGTCCAATAATGAGGGCCAGTTCTTTTGGTTGGCGTGGACAAAATGCCTCAAGTATTCCTCTAACAATCCATTGAACCGCTCTGTTTGGCCATCAGTTTGAGGGTGATAGCTCGAGGAGATGTTGAGTTGGGACCCCAAAATCTTGAAAAGTTCTCTCCAAAAGGACCCGTGAATCTAGGATCTCTATCGCTGACAATGTTTTGGGGGAGGCCCCAATACTTGACCACATGTTTGAACAATAGTCGAGCTGTGTCCTCCGCTGTACAGTACTTGGGAGCAGGAATGAATGTGGCATACTTAGAGAACCGATCAATCACCACCAAGATAGCTCCAAGATCGCCAACCTTGGGTAGGCTCGAGATGAAATCGAGGGAGATGCTTTCCCACGGTTTGGTAGGTACCGATAAAGGTTCAAGCATACCTGCAGGTTTCCTCTTCTCGACTTTGTCTTGTTGGCAAATGAGGCAAGTCTTCGTATATTCCATCACATCTTGTCGCATTTGAGGCCAATAATATCCTTGTTTCAATAACGCCAACGTGCGCTGCCAGCCCGGATGTCCCGCCCATGGGGTGTCATGACACTCCCTCATCAGCATCTGTCTCAGACCTCCTGCTCTTGGCACAAAGACTCGAGGTCCCTTGGTCCACAAGACCCCATTTTCTTTCCAGAAATGTTTGGACTTCCCTTCTTCCACTAGCTTCAAAATGGCACAGGCTTGCGGGTCTTTCCCTAAATGATCTCCAATCAACTTATGGATGTCTGTAGTGGCTCTGCTAGCCACCATTGGGGCCATTCTTCTGAGGGCCGCTAACTCTGGCCGCCTGCTCAAGGCATCCGCCACTTGATTAGTCTTTCCCGCGGTATGCTCAAAATAAAAGTCGAACTCAGCTAAAAATTCCTGCCACCTAGCTTGTTTCGCCGTGAGTCTTGGTTGGGTGAGGAAGTGGCTAACGGCTGTGTTGTCTGTCTTCACGACAAAGTGCGCACCCAACAAGTAATGCCGCCAAGTCCTCAAGCAATGAACCACCGCAAGGAGCTCTTTCTCCTGGGCTGTGTATTTCCTTTCAGCTTCACTCAGCTTCCTACTTTCGAATGCTACCGGGTGATGTTGTTGTAAAAGCACACCTCCAAT
Organism: Durio zibethinus; assembly: GCF_002303985.1. The sequence goes on along the minus strand of NW_019167827.1, from coordinate 1,155,787 downwards.
AGCAAAATCTGATGCATCCGTCTGGACTTCAAAAGGCTTTCCAATATCGGGGAGAGCTAAGATGGGATCCTTCATAATAGCATCCTTCAATCCCTCAAAGGCCTCCTGGCACTCGTTCGTCCAACACCATTTATGTTCCTTCTTCAGTAGCTCCGTGAGGGCCGTGGTCTTACGAGAGTACCCTTCCACAAACCTTCTATAATAGTTGGCTAGTCCCAAAAAGGAGCGGAGCTCACTAACATTCTTCGGTATCGTCCACTCTTTGATGGCCCTGACTTTTTCCATGTCCATTCGGATGTGGCCACGTTCGACAATGTGACCGAGAAAATGGATTTGGGTCTGAGCGAATGCACACTTCTCCCTTTTTACATATAACTGGTGGTCCTGTAACCTTTGAAATACCTGGCGCAGGTGTTCTTGATGTTCTTCCAACGTGGAGCTATATACCACTATATCGTCTAAATAAATGACTACAAACTTGTCTAGGTAGTCATGAAACACCTGATTCATCAATGTACAAAATGTGGCAGGAGCATTGGTTAGTCCAAAAGGCATAACAAGGAATTCAAATGCACCATACCGTGTTACACAGTGGTCTTCGGCTCATCTCCCTCGAGGATTCTGACCTGATGGTATCCCGATCTCAGGTCCAGTTTGGAGAAGTACTTGGCCCCGCTCAATTGATCAAACAAGTCTGCTATGAGCGGGATAGGATATTTGTTTCTTACGGTGACTTTGTTCAAAGCCCTGTAGTCGACACATAAGCGCAAGCTCCCATCATGCTTTTTCTGGAATAGCACTGGCGCTCCGAAAGGAGCCTTTGATGGTCGGATGAACCCGGCTTGTAGAAGCTCATCCAACTGTTTTCTCAGCTCGGCCAACTCTGGCGGGGCCATGCGATAGGGGCTCTAGCAGGGGGTTTTGCCCCTGGGAGAGCTCAATTTCGTGGTCCACTGCTCGTCGAGGGGGTAGAACCTTGGGCAACATCTCTGGCATCACCTCTCTGAATTCTTCTAACACTTTCTTCACGCCATTGGGTATTGGTTCTACTTTCGACCCTTCTTTGTAGATCGGCATGGCCACAAAAGAGGGTTCCCCTCTCTTTACCCCTTTCTTGAATTGCAAAGCCGAAATCATTTTCTTCCCACTCTTTGGCAAGATATTGGCTGGCACCACACATGGGTGTTCTCCTAAGAACAACAAGCAGCTAGCAGCGGGGATAGGGATCACCTGAGCCAACGTCATGAAGTCCAATCCTAGAACGACATCAAAGTCATCCATGGGGGAGACTGTGAAGTCTACCTTCCCTTCCCATGGCCCCAATTGGGTTGTCACACTTTTCGAGCTTCCACTGATTGCAAAGGCTGGCGAATTGACCGCCTTCATTCGCCCACAGTCTTTACTAATCTGAAGACCACACCTTTTTGCTTCTTCTGGTGTGATGAAAGTGTCGGTTGCACCTGTATCCACCATGGCCTTGGTGGCTTTCCCATTGATCGTCAAGTTCACGTACATCAAGCCTCTGCTTTGCTCTTTCTTTATAGTGTTCAATTGGGTGCGAAGGGCACTGAGGAACCTTATTGAGCCCATCCTGGCTGGCTCCTCTTCAGCTTCTTCAACGCTCTCGGGCACTTTTGCAGACTCTTGGGATGAGGTCCTTAAGGCATTAAGGGCTCCTCGGTGCGGGCACTCAGCCACTCGATGCGGCCCCTTGCAAAGAAAGCAAGCAAGCGGTTGCCTAGGCTTGAAATCCCTGCGTTGTTTGTCCTAGGCTGGGTGCTATCTCGCCCAAAGGACCTCCTGTCTGATCCCCAACTGAAGGGTCGGTCCAACCTAGTTATCTTTCCCCCACTCCCAAGATTAGAGCTACTGCCAGTTGGTGGAGGGTTCTTCCGTTTTAACGAACCATCATTAAAATCATGAAGACGTTCCGCTGCAGCCATGGCCGTCGTCACATCTTGCACTCTTTGCCTCTGTAGCTCTGTCCTCGCCCACGGCTTGAGGCCCTCAATAAAATGGAATAACTTGTCCTTTTCGGACATGTCCCTAATATCCAGCATCAGGGTAGAAAAGTTCCTCACGAACTCTCGCACCGTTCCGGTTTGCACCAACTCTCGAAGTCTCTTTCGAGCCATATAATCCACATTCTCCGGAAAAAACTGGTTTTTCAGTTCACGCTTCAGATCCGTCCAGTCTTAATCGGGCACTCGTCATCGACAAACTTGGAGCGCCACCACAACTTGGCATCCCCTACGAGTACATCGATGCCATTGTCACCTTGTCTTCCTCTGAACTTGTGTGTACAGCTCGGAAGTATTGTTCCATGTCGAACAGGAAATTCTCAAGTTCCTTAGCATCCCTTGCCCCCTCATAGCACCGAGGCTCCGGCACTTTGGGCCTTTGTCCCCTGTCCGTCGAGCTGAACCGAACTGGCCACCGCCATTTGTAGGATGCTCATCTGGGCCCTGAGCTCCTCAAACTCCTTGTGGAGAATGTTCAAGGCATCTCTAGCCTCTTCGCTCACATTGTGGAGAGTATCGGACAACTCCCGCTGGGTTGTCTCGATCTCCCTCACTCGATCTTTTGTACCATATGAGTTTTCATTGCGGCCACCGCGGCCTCAAGTTCCTCAATTCTCTGCTGATGATCCGGTCCACCACTTGTGGCCATCTCATCCATTTCTCTAGCACTTCTCAACCGTGCTCTGATACCACGTGTCACGGACTAAGCTTTCTCTCAACAAGCACTAGCCCGCGTGGCACTTGAATGGACGCTTCCACCCAAGTCAGCCCTCAATAGATCGAGATCTGAACAAATAACCATAAACCATGGTTAGTCTCAAGCATTCACAATAAGGCACAATATATCAATATCAATCTCATCCATACACACAACAAGGCACATTCACATCGAGAAAGAAAAGAAACACATCGAGGCAACAATCGGGCATTCAATCGAGGGAATTTCATTAAAATCGGGAATCATACATCATGACTCCACCATCCCAGGGTCATGGCAGTGGTGCCTAAGCTCGCATAGTACCGTGTTGAGAAAGTCCCAACAATAACCTGTCGGCTCACCTAAAAAGCTTAGAGATTTAGAGCATTGCTGCCAGTAAGCCGTTACAATGTTGAAATGGGGACACTTTTCCTAACACAAGCCCTACGCATGGCCTATACATGAGTAGCTCTGCAACTCTAAATCCGATCAAGCTTAATACATGATCATGACACCAAGCCATGTCAACCTAAGACCCGACTACCTGCCTGGCCTTTTCAGCCTGACCACACCTCTTGGAAGATGATCCATTACACCATCTTTTCTTGCTTCATTATTATTATTTTTTTAGTACTGTTGAAGTACAAATGTTAAAAATAATTTTAATTTTTGCTTCTAACCGACTTCCAATAAGATCTTTTATACCAAGTTTGATAATAGAGTATAATCAATTAAATTTAAGTTGGTATAAAATTAAATTTGAGTTTGAATTTACTTTCAAAATTTAAAATTTGATTTGAATTTAATCAAATTTTATTTTTTAATTTGAGTTCGATTCGAATTAAAAATTAAATTATTTGAGCTTATTTAATTAAACTTGATTAATATATAAAAATAAATTTAATTTTTATATTCAATAAAAATTTACTTATTTATTTTTCAATTTGAATTTGAATTCGAAATATTTTATTAATTAAAATAATAAAAATATATTAAAAATAAAAAGTTCAATTAGACTTTTAAAATTTTCAAACTGTGTATAAAAATATCTGAATTCGATTCAATCGATAAATTAAATTATTTGAGTTTAAATTCGATTTGATAATAACTAAACTAAATTTAAATTTTATTCAAACCAAATCCAAATAATTTATAAATACTAATGAATTATTTACATTTCTATTTAACACAAATATTTTAAGGCATAAGGGGCCACTTTTTATTTTTCTAAGTTCGGAATGGCAACAATATCAAGCATTTTGTGAAAAATGCGACACCAGAATCATCTGTTTTTATTTGTTGTTATCCCCTTTCTCTATTTCTTTCCTTGGCTGGCAATGTAAAAGGTCTCCTGCTTTTAGCAATCAACTCCTTATTGTTTTTCCAGGCTCTGGGGCAATACTATAAACATAAGGGGACAAGTTTCAGAAACTGTCTTAAAAAACCAATAATAAATAAACAAATAATTATGTAAAAAAGAATATATAACTATTATTGCTGTCGTTTTCTTTCTTCCTAAGAAATCCGAACAAAACTTTTTTTTTTCCCTTTCAAATCCGTTTCACATGCAGTTTTGTTTCCTCTTATATTTCATCGGGGTCAATGTAACATGTTACATTTAATAATGAGGCCAACAAAAACCGAACAGGATCATGTGATTTGTTGGAGACTTGGAGTATCTGCTAAGTCAAATCAATGAAGATTATGAAAATAATGTTCATATAAATTAATGTAGTAACAAAAATAGATCCATTCCTCCTATATTTATTCATGAGCTTAATTAAATTTAGTGTAAATGATATATTAGCACTTATAAATTATTCAGACTTAATTCAAATAAAATTTAATTTTAATTTAATTATTATTGAGTCAAGTTCGAATTTGAATAACTTGATTTATTAATCAAATCGAATTTAAATATTTTTATACTCAGTTTAAGTGAGTCGCAAGTTTAATCAAAATTTTATATTTTAATATATATTTTATTATTTTAATTAATAAAATATCTTGAATTCAAATTCAAGTTTGAGCACAAATAATTAAATTTTTGTTAAATATAAGAATCGAGTTTATTTTTATATGTTAATCAAACATAATTAAATGAGCTTAAATAATTCTATTTTTATTTTGAATTGAATTTGAATTAAAAAAATAAATTTTGATTGAACTCGAGTCGAATTTTTTATCTCAAATTTAGAATTGAACTCGAGCTCAAATTTAATATTATATTAGTTCAAATTCAATTAATTACATCATTAAGTTGAGTTCTAAACATGAGTTTTGAAATTCGGATTTGAATCAAAATTTTATTTCATAAATAAAATGTATGTTTTTATTTAATTTTAATTTAAAATATATTTAAAAACAATAAAATTTTTTATTTTTAAAAATTTCGAATCCTTTGAATTTCGAGGAATCCAATTAAGTCAATCCTTAGATCCGACCCAACCTATGATTGTTAGCTAAGCAAGGACATTTTGTCTTATTAATGTTGTTAAATGTTAAGCTTTGTTTTAATTAAGTACCCTGTCCAAGGGGCTAAGTCCAAATTAAACAAACCTTTCACTTGGGACAAAATCATCTGCATTAGGCTATACACCAAACTCAACAACCATAGGAAAATTGCAGCATATTCTTATTGAACAGCAAGATCACACATTTTACAGATTTCTTTAAAAAAAGAAGAAAAATAAAAAAAAATGCATAGATATTAAGTAAAAAAAAAAAACTAAAGAAATGAGAAGGAATTAACCTATAAAACCCAACGAATGCATAAAAAAACAAATGGTGACAAAGTTAAGCTCTAACAAGAACATTTAATTTAAATGGGGGGAAAAAAGTAATGTAATTTCTCATTGGTAGCTGCAAAATAAATAAACCAATTATATATTTTGGTATATATTAAAAGGATAAAAATTAAAAACCAACTTAATTACTTAGCGAACTTAATTTTTAGTTCAATTAAATTATATTAATCATTTAAAAAAAATAATATTTTATGAAATTAAAATTAAAATTAAAATTAAAAGCATATATAAATTTAATGATCGAATTTGATCTACACAATAACAAATATTACATAGATATTAAATCTATGACTAGAAGCATCCCATTGTTAATTATAACAAAATCAAGAAAAAAATAGTGGGTATTGCATGAATTAAAGGCTGAATTTTTTACATTCAAATATTTCCCTATATTAATAAGCATAATAATAATAATAATAAAAAGAAAATCACGAACATTATGCATGTATTTACTATTTACTGTTTAGGGAAAAACTGATTTAACAGATACGTTAGTAAGATTACCTGAAAATTACTGTCTCCAACTACCACCAGAAAAAGTAATTTACCACTTCTTTGATTTGCACGAGAGAATATTCCAAATTCCTTGACGCGTAAAGTAATCAAATTCAACCACTCGCGTCAAAGGCACGTGCCGTTACTCGCGACCGAGTCCTATTTATCGGCCTCGCTTCCTCCATCTCCAGCACTTCTAGCCCTCATCAAAGTCAGGTCCTGTTTCGCGTTTCCAACTTCGCTGCTTCTCTTTTTGAAAAAAGAAACACCCGAAAGTTAGCGCATCGTTAAGCTGGACTTTTTTCTTGTGATCAGATCAAAGCAATCTCAACCGTCGGATTAACCCATCCAATTTTTTTCTCTCGAGAAACCCTTCTCTTCCTTTATATAAGCCCTCGGCTTTTCTCGCATTCTCATCGGATTATTTCATTCTTCTTTAGATTTGGAAGTCGAAGTTCTCTCTATAGCCTTTTTCATCTGTCGTTCTTTAGCCGACGGATTTTGATTTTCCTGCCAAAATTCCGGTCCGGTAAGTTTCTGAATTCATGGCTTCTTTATTTTTTTTAAAAGATTGTACGTTTTTAGAATGAGTTTTTTTATTTGTTTTTCATTGTTTGTTAAAATTTCAAGCTTGAGTTTTTTTAATAAACTATATTTTATGCTGTTTGTTTGGTGGAGAAATTTATTAAAAAGAAAAGCGGATAAGGTTTTGGATTTTGATCGATTGATTTGACTTCCGTTTAAATTCTTTTCTTTTTCAAAGTTTTTCATGACTCTCTCTAAACGGATTCTTACTTGAAAAAAAAAAAAAAACTACATTATTGGCTTTCGCGTTGGTTTTCTCAGCTACGAAAGAAAAGATTTATGATTAAATTGTAATTATTTCCTTATTTTTTTATTTTCAGAACAATTTCGATAATTGTTGTGAAATTTTAGGGTTTTATCTTATTCATAGTTGTTGAAACTTTCCTTTTAGACTGAGATCTGTTGATTTAGCTTCCATCTTTTTTCCCCTTTGTTTCTAATATTATATTTCTTTTGATTTCTAATTGATGTTGTGAATGAATATGCAGGTTTACAATGGTTTTGCAGAGAGAACATAGTAAAGCGTAGACGTCTTAGTCTAGCAACTGTCTTTTTGTTTCTTTTTCTTTTTCTTTTTTTCCAATAAATGGGCTGCTTTCAATCTAAAGGAACAAGACAATACCCCGGATACGAAGACCCTATTACTCTCGCTTCACAAACTGCTTGTAAGTTTGCAAATTGTTACAACTTTTTGTTCATTGCGTGTACCCAATTGTCTGATTGGTTTCATGAGGTGAAACCTTAATGCTTTGAGAAGGCAATTTATTTTGGGGTTTTCAACCATTGGTCTAGAAACATGGATTTGTAACCAATTAAGTAGGAAAATTTCCAAATTATTCTTGGTTTTGTTTTTTGATAATCTAGGAATTTTTCCTGAAAGACTTGAATGATTTCAATCAGCTTGGAATAGATTATTTAGTTTGCTTTGTATTTTGGCTAGTAATTGTTTAGTTTGCTAACCATGCCTATTTTTATTCTGCCAATTTGACTATTAGGTTGTTGTTCCTTGCATCTGCAGTTAGTGTTAGTGAAGTTGAAGCACTCTTTGAGCTATATAAGAGCATCAGCAGTTCTGTGATTGATGATGGGCTGATTAGCAAGGTAAAGTTCTGGGCTTCCTCTGTATCAACCAGGGATTTTTTTACTTTTCTTTAATGTGGTTTAAATTAGGATTATCACATTTGATGTCATGTGTGAGTTTGTGATCTGTTGCATGGTTCTCTTTACTTTGCTTTTTGTTTGTCTTCCTTCCTCCCTGCTTCCTTGAGAATTTTTTTTCCTTACTGTTCTTTTTCTGTCAAATTTGAAAATTGCATGCACAATTTAATGCCCATCTAACTTTTCTGTTGCATATGCAGGAAGAGTTTCAGTTAGCTCTGTTTAAGAATCGAAAGAAGGAAAACATTTTTGCAAATCGGGTAATATATTTTGTTGCTTTTTATTTTTATGGGAAATTAAATATTACTTTAAGTTTCGAGTTTCATTTTGCTTTGTCTCAATTATGTTTCATGGGCATGTGATGTGCTAGCAATGGGCGATCTGGCTGCATGATTATCTATAGAGTTGAAGTTTGCTTTGAGGGCATGTTGTCAAATTTATCTTGTAGAAATATTATGTATAAAATTCAAATGCTTTATGAGAGATGTCTCTCAGTCCAATCATTACATGCATGATTTAAGAAATCAAGTTTCTTTTATTTGTACAGTTATAATGCTGTTTTGTTATGAGTAAAATGTGGCACATTTCTCCAACATTGTTTTTTTATAGTCGTTATATTCTTTCTTTTGAGCAGGCATTGGCATACATACCTTAATGTACAATTGGTTTTTATGGGATGTTAATAATATCAACCAAAACATTTTCCATCCTTTTTAACATCCTAGATCAAAGTCTTTTAGATTTCTTGCCCAAGTTGGTGTAGATCATTTTACTTGGTCTCAATTTCCTTCTGTAAACATGAATTCAGTACCAATATGAGAGTTATGAATTGGGTCTTCTGGGGAACAATTTAAAGATTTGAATTAGTTTACTTATGCAACAATCTGATACATGCAGATCTTTGATTTATTTGACGCAAAGAAGAAGGGAGTCATTGATTTTGGTGACTTTGTTCGAGCACTCAATGTCTTCCATCCAAATGTATCACAAGAGGACAAGATGGATTGTAAGTAGACAGTTGATATAATTATCTTGAATTGCATAGATTGCGTTAATCTTTCATTTCATTTTTAAGTTGGTGGTTTTATTTTGCAGTTGCATTTAAACTTTATGACATGGATGGAACGGGCTTTATTGAGCGTAATGAGGTATTTAGGCCTTATATGTTTGTTATTTATATATCATAATATTATCTGGATTTATATTTTGATTCAGTTGCATTATTTCGAGTGGAACTGGTTTTAAAGATTACAGATTGCTGCATATCATCCATACTCATATTTTGATTCAGTTAAATTTTTGCACAAACCTCTTTGCAGGCATCTTTATCTTATGTGATTTTGGCAGGTCAAGCAAATGCTGATTGCGCTTTTATGTGAATCTGAAATGAAGTTAGCTGATGAAACCATTGAGGCAATTCTTGATAAGGTGAGAGCTTGTTGTGGTATGGTTGCATAAAGTGTTTATGATACTGTTGGACATTATCAAACATATTTGCCAATCTTTTTGAATCAATAGTTCCCTAAATCTTTCTGGTGAACCAGAATTTCAGTAGTCATACGTAATATTAATATTTGTGTGGTAACTCTTTGATGGGATTTTACTTAATTTGCAACTTTTTACCGAGCCATGGGGATTTGTGAACAGACATTCTTGGATGCCGACATTAATCAAGATGGAAAGATAGATATGTCTGAATGGCAAAACTTTGTCTCCCGTAATCCATCATTGTTGAAAATCATGACCCTTCCATACCTCAGGTATGTGTTACCAATGTTATCCCCAGCTAACATTGAAACCTTACTCATCCGGAAGCTCATTCATTTTGGTATATGAATCATGCAGGGACATTACAACAACATTTCCAAGCTTTGTATTTAATTCTGAAGTAGATGAGGTTGCCACATGACTGGGGAGTACATGCTCGGCTTACCATGTTCATGCAATGGGTTGAAAGACATTTTTTACATGGTTAGTTGACATTGAGCGTCTTGACGTTAAGAAAGTTTTCTTGGATTTTCTTGTAAGGCTAAAGCTATCAAGTTTGCAAAGGGTGGCCAGCTAAAATATAATTAGGATTGCTGGTTGATTGTATAGGATTCTAATTAACCTTTTCAGGTTTTCGCTGTTTTTAATCACTGATTTGTAGTGAGGCAAATTTTCAGTCCAGGGTTAGATTTGTTTCTATTGGATGGATTGCTCGAATACTGGCTTTTAACACATTAGTAATTACATGGATCTAAGAAACAAGGAGGATCAGAGGAAGTAAAAAATTAGGATAGGTTGTGGGGTAAGGGTGTAATTAAGTCGATAAGCTGGTAAGCTTGAGTTAGATTCGAAAATACTAGTAAGCTTGAGTTTGATTCGAAAATTTGAGATTTGAAGTTTGATTTGAGCAAGTTTTACTAAATTGTTTTTGAATTGAAAACTTGAGGTACGAAGTTGGACTTGAGCAAATTTTATTTTTTATATTTTTTGAATTTGATTTGTAATTTAATTGAGATATGAATCTAATTTGATAAGTTTGATAAACTTATAAACATTGAAATTATATATTATGTTTTTATTATTTATTTATATATTAAAAAATAAAAAATCAATTAAATTTGTAAATTTTTGAAGTTAATAGAATTTGGTTTGATTCGTAGTTTGATTTACTTAAGATCGAGCATGGCTTGAGTTCATGAGTTTTTTGAATAAACCAGAATAGCTCACATCTCCTGGGGGGGTTTGTTTACTTGTTTAACAGTTTATATTTTGCTTCTGAGAGTACGTTTGGCATGAATTTTACACTTAAAGTTTTTTGGAAAAATGGTTACTTGTTGATGTTTCCTTCAGCCGTCTTTTGAACCTGGGTTTTGGACGCAACCTTACGTTTCTCATTGCGATTAGGGTATAATCGAGTTGATACAGTAAAAAATTCGAGTTTCAGTTCAGTTCTCAATTCGAGATTTGATATTCGATTTGAACTCAATCGAATTTTATTTTTTTAATTCAAATTTGATTCGTGATTAAAATCGAGTTATTCGAATTTATTAGATTAAGTTAGATTAATATGTTAAAATAAACTCGATTTTTATATTCAATAAGAGTTTGATTATTTATATTCGAATTCGAAATATTTTATTAATTAAAATAATAAAAAAAATTAAATATAAAAATTCGATTAGATTCATGAGTTACTCGAGTTAGATATAAAAATTTTTAAATTCAATTCGATCGATAAATTGAATTATTCGAACTCGAATGCGATTCGATAATAATTAAATTGAATTTAAATTTTATTTAAATTCAAATAATTTATAAATATTAATATATTATTTACATTTTTAGCTATGAGTGAACTATAACACTTTTAGCTGAACTATAGCACTTTTAGCTGTGAGTGAACTATAATATTTATATTGATTTTGGGGCGCAACCTGGGTTCAAGCGTGTAAGAACCTCGTGAAGATGAAATATGAAAAGGAAAAGAAAAAGGCTTCTGTAAATGGGGCTAAGAAAATTTTCAATTATCTGGACAACCAGATTGAACGTAAAAGGCCCAAGGCAAAATAGTAGGCTATAAAAGCATGCCAGTCCAAATCAGAAATTAAACCCTTTTTAAACGGAATACAAATGCAAGAGCTCCAATACTCCTTCAGGCCTAATCTGTCCCAATATGCAAGTAAAAAGCCTAAGAAAGATGTATTTACCGTGATAAGCTGTCAACTCGCTTGATTTTCACCTACTCACCTTCTCATTAGGCTTTTGAAGTCGAATTTTTTTTAAGAAGATAAAAAATATGTAAATGTTAAAATTTAAAATTTAAAATTTAAATATATTTTAAAAATAATTATATAAATTAATTAAATTAAATTTAAAATTTTAAAATTATAATTAATGACTGGCACTATATCTTTTTGAGTTAATTATATTCATTATGATTTATTTTGACCCTAAACCAATCTTGAAAAGATAGTTCTACTTTGGATCATTTGCACAGTTGATGCGATAAATTTAACAAATTTCAATAGAATGTTAAAACATGCAAATAATTATTTTTTTATATAATACTCTATTTTTAAATAATAAAAATGAAAATTTAAATACTTGAACTTAAAATTTATCTATCAATCTTTTATAGTGATAATGATAATAAATATCTATCATTGGATTATTTCATTGGCTGTTGTTGTTATCAATCTCAACTAAAAGATAGTAACATTTTTTGAAAGAAATTTGAAATTTCATTATTTAATAAATTCCAAAACCTTAATTCTTTATTTTTTTTTAAAAATTTATAGTAAAAAATATCTTTAACATGCGACAAGCAATCACGCCGAATACATGCCCCCACCTTTAAAACCAAACCAAAGCTATCCCCGCCGATTTATCGGCCAGCTCGCCGGAACCTTCAAATTCTCTTCCGATTTTAACCTTTTCTCTCTCTTAAAATTTCCCACCCATCCTTTTTCTCTCTATCAACCCTGTTTCTTTCTCCACATAGCAAAAATAAGTGAAAGCCCGATAGAATCCAGAGAGAGGAAAATACGAAGACATAAAAATGGGTTAGCTTGTGCGCTTAGCTCCATCTCTCTCTGAAATAAAAAATAAAAACGAAACAAAAAAAAATAGAAAACCCTAGATTTTGAGGGACCAGGGTCATTTGCGTCTTTTCTTGCAATGAATCGGCGATAACAGAAGCGATTAATATCACCGACAAATAAGAAGAAGAGGAGGAGGAGGAGAAGAGATAAGAGAAGATGTATAGAGGGGAGAGAGCGGCCGGTGGGCCCAAGGGAGAGCTGGGGCCAGTGGATCGGAAGCGGATCAACGAGGCGCTTGATAAACAACTGGAGCGATCGTCGCCGTCCACTTCAAGAGCGACCAACGGCAAGGATAAGTCCGCACACTCCCTCCTAATAGGGAAGCATCCACCTGATCATCATCGCGACTCTCGCCCCGTTTCTCTACCCAAAGCAAACGCCTCCGATGGTATAATCATAATCACATCTCCCTCTTTCATTAACGGAATTAGGATTTAATTTAGAAAAATTTTGGACTTTGTCTGTTTCTCATACGAGAAATTCAATTTTTGTTAACTTCATTTAATTTTATATCTAGGTTTAGGCTTGACTATTTTGAAACTGTAATTTTTTTTCATTATTTCAGTGTATTTGATTTCTAATGAAATTAAGTTTGCTAAAAGGTTTTGAAATTTATGTAACTGAAGCTGGAATTAAATGAAATTGTGAAGTTTTATTGTTGTTGATATTAATTTTTTTAAAAACATATAAGTAATGCAAATATTCTGATGCCTACGTTTGATAGATTGTGAGAAAAGATAAAGAGAGCTCAAAGGTTTCTATTGATATGCCCACAATGAAACTTAACTTTGAACTATATATGTTTCTCTAATTCTCTACCTCTAAAGTGGAAAAGGAGACATGTTTTGTTGCAGTAAGGTTCTTAATTTAGATTGTCACAGTGTTTGGTGTGACGAGATTATATGGATATTGGCCAAACCCTGTATTTGTATGAATTAACTTTCCTCAACGTCTGTGCTTATAGCTCAAATGAAGCATTGGCATTGAAATTAAGTTGGTTTTATCTTTTCCTGTTTTTCCTCCCTTTGGAGGGGTTATTCAATTTCCAAAATCAAATCAAATATATATGTTTTATAAACTTCCATATATTCAGTTTTGTAAGATTGTACTTGTATTTATTCATGATTACCATCCAATGATTTTTTTTTTCTTGCTTAACTGATTGCAAAAGTATTGCAAAACTTCTGTTGCTTAATTTTTTTTTTTTCATTTCCTTTATGCTTTTTTAACTGCATTATCTAGTTTTAGTGTTTTTTTTTTTTTCTTGAACCATGTATTGAAAGTGAAGGTTGTTACCTTTTGGTGTGTGGTTACATTGCTTTCCAATTTCATTTGTTATGGACACATGCTGATGCAAATTTTGATTGCATCAGCTGCAGATGAATCTGAAACAGACAGTGAAGAGTCAGATGTTAGTGGTTCTGATGGGGATGACACATCTTGGATCTCATGGTTTTGTAACCTACGTGGAAATGAGTTCTTTTGTGAAGTTGATGATGACTACATACAAGATGATTTTAACCTTTGTGGGTTAAGCAGCCAAGTTCCTTATTATGATTATGCACTTGATTTGATTTTGGACATTGAATCTTCCCACGGTGAGCTTACAGTTTGTTTCTTCTCATTTTAAGTTGTTTAGGATGTGTGAAAGGTTTTTCCATTTTGTTCTTGTTGAAGCCTTTGTGTGCCATTTGTTTATTAGTTTTTGAGAGTATTGGCTTTAGTCTCATTTATGTTCTTTGAAGCAGCTATTTTTGGGATATAGTTCTATCTAATCTGACTGTGCTTAAATATTGAGGATGGAAAATTTTTAAAATTTTTTCTGTATTTGATGTTCTTGATAACACTTCAATTTAAGTGGAACATATCATTTATGTCATCTAGCATGATGTCAAATGTCTTTTTATTTTCTTGCAATGAGTAAATCATATTGGGCTGAAATTGATAGGAGATATGTTTACGGAGGAGCAAAATGAATTAGTTGAATCTGCAGCAGAGATGCTTTATGGTCTGATTCATGCCCGATACATATTGACAAGCAAAGGAATGGCTGCTATGGTGAGATGTTTGTCATGATATTCAATGTGATAGTTTCGTGTTTTCATAGACAGATAAATCGGAGAACTGATTACGTGAATATTTTTTTAAACTTTTACAGCTAGACAAGTACAAGAACTATGATTTTGGAAGATGCCCTAGAGTTTACTGCTGTGGACAACCTTGTCTTCCAGTTGGTCAATCAGATATCCCTCGGTCAAGCACCGTAAAAATATACTGCCCTAGATGTGAAGATATCTACTACCCTCGGTCTAAGTATCAAGGCAGTATCCTTTTGGCCATTGAACTTGTTTGCTACTTCTTGTTGCATGCATTGTGTGGGGAGATAACATGATTGTCATGTTCGTTATAGTTCCTGCATTGGGGTCTTAAGTTTTCTGCTCTCAGCATTTTGCAAACTTCCTACGAATAACCTGTTTCATGGCTAGCTATTTGGAGGGATAACTTAAGATTTCATTTTTTATAAAAGGAAACATGATAACTAGATATAACTGATAATTTATTAAAACAAAAAAGTTTGGATATCGAATTTGCTGTCTGAGATATTGTAATAAAACTCAATGTATGTTTTGTGTCAAAGTACATATAAGAGAGAGAGAGGAGTTTCCATCCTCAGAGTGTAGGTTATTTTCTCCAAAAATGACATTAACATTACTTCTTCCTTGGAGTTGGAGAACCATTTTTGTTATATTATTGGGAGGACCCTGTATGATGATCATACGGATTGAGAATCAATTGGAACAATTCAGTCTTTAGTCAATATGAGGTGGCTATCAGCGTGTACATCTTAGTATAAGTCACATGAATGCCCTGATATATTGTTATATGATCGATGTTTATATTTCCAACGCTTCTGCCTTTGTAAGCTTTGCTTTGAGTACGTAATGAGTTACCTTAATTCTATCTAGACATTGATGGAGCCTATTTTGGGACCACATTTCCAAACCTGTTCCTGATGACGTACGGGCACCTGAAGCCACAAAAAGTATCTCAAAGCTATGTTCCAAGAGTATTTGGGTTCAAAATCCACAAGCCATAATACTGGAATTTAAAGCTCCCTTTTGGGCAATAGTTCTCATGAGTTTGTACTGCCTAGCTTCTATTTTGGAAGTAATGCTTCGAAAGATCAGGTATAGTTCGGTAGTCTTTCAAGTAATCATGTTTTAGGTCCTTTCCTCTATATATGTTCCAAAAGTGACCATAAAGCATATTTGCAACCATCAAGTATTAATTTTCAATTTAGCAGCCTTCGCTGTGGGCTTCTTCATCGGAATTCTTTCTTGGTAGAGTTACTATTAAAGTGCATCTTACCTATACCCTCCGTTGTACTTTATTGATTATTTGATCAGTCTTTGCTCTGTGTATTGCCTTGTTCTCACAGTTTATTATATCCTTTATCATTTAACGGCCGTCACTTCGTGGATCAATTCTCCTATATATTGTAACAAAATGTTTCTTTCTGTAACAATTTGCTCGCCTTTCTAGCTCTTACTTTTGTAACACATTAAAGATTTTTGCCCTCATATTAGTTTTCTCTTATACGTTGGTGAACTTTTTGTGCTTGTCCTCTTATATTGTCTGTTTTAGGTAGTTATTGAGAAGAAGTTGCAGAGACTGAAAATGGAAACGAATGAAATCTTGGATTAAGCTTTTTCATTATGGTGATGTTATTAACTCTTCTCTTTTTCTTTTTGAGTACATGGAGCGAGAGAAAGAGCCATTAGGATTGGAATACAGGAAAGTTATTTGGTATGAAAAAGAAGGAAAAAAAATTAAGGGTATTTTTTATTTTGCCATATCTTTTTCAATTGGGCTTTGATTTTTGACAGTCTAGGCAAGGCTTGGCAATAGACAATGTAATTCCCCAGTAAAAGATTCAATAAGATATAAGAATAAAGAAGGGTCAGTAGTAAGAAGTTTGTTTAGAAGGGGACAGGCTATATTGGGCTTCTAAAGGCTTCTTTCGAACAAATAGGCCCGCTGTCAATGTTTGAGCAACGGTCTTGAATTGGCATTACATAACTGATTTAGAGATTGTTTTTTGATTTTTTGTTTCTTCCCAAAGGACAGAATTAAAGAAATTATATACTTGGAGATTGCTGTCCTAAGAGGCACAAATGCTTGGCAAGGGACAGACCAAGAAATGAAAAGTTAAGCCAATATGTCTTTGACTTCTACTTATTCTTGAATATGGTCCCAACCAGTCTCAAAATCAATGTCTTGTAATGAGCTTAGCTTTGTGCTTATTTGGAATCACTCCATGTTGCAAGCCATTGTGCCTCAGCTCACACACAGAATGAGTGGAGCCTCGATAAAAGCACGTAGGCCAAAAGTGCAGAAGCAATTGAATTGCTTTCTGAAGGCATTGGATTTTTACGCCTTCTCTTAATTCACTTCTCTATTGTAAGGATATTTTCAAATTTTATTTGGATTTAATTTTCGTTCTCGAATAATTTTAAAAACATATTTTCTTACATGAATCTAAATCTTTCCTCAGTACTGAATCCTAAGTGAAAAAAATGAGACTCCTCTCCTTTGATTTAATTCATATGATCTTAATGTTCGGACGTCACTTCTTGGCTATTATAAGCCGAGGTCATGTTGGCTAATACAACTATTTTGATTAGGAGTGATAACGGTTCAATCGGATGAGATTTGATTTGAATTTTTTTTTAATATTACATGATATTATCAAAATTTAAAATTTGATCCAAATTAAATTTGAATTTTTATTTGATCCAAATCAATTGAATTTTATCAATTTAATTTAGTTTGATTTATTGATTTTTAATTTTGTTTAATTTTTGTATATTATTTTAATATAAAATTTTAATATATTTAAGTAGATTTTATTATAAAATTATTATTATTATTTTAAAAATTTTAAAAATATATAATTCCATTCGATTTTTTTTATTTTTTAATAAAAAATTTGATCAGAATATAATATATATTTAATATTTAAATTTGATTTGAACTAAATAAAAAATTAATTTAAACCAAATCGCACACCAAAATTTCAAATCTGATTTCAGATTTTTTTTTTTTTTTTTCACAATGAATATAGTCTTGTTTTTGCCTATCAGCGGATGGTGCAGTAGCCTCCAATGAAGGGATTAGGAAACAAAGGCCATATGAAAAGGAGATGTCGCGGATAAGAACAAAGCAAGGCCACCCAGTTGCTGTTGTCAAGGAGGTGGAGGCTTCATCTCTCTCTCTCTCTCTCTCTCTCTCTCTCTATATATATATATATATATATATATATATTTTTAACCAACGAAACTATGAAATAAATTTATAGGTATGCTCGTCTATAGTTCAGACAGTTACACTTCACCTCACAACAGTTATCATATATTGTTTAAGAATCTTAATTACTCTTTTGATTTAGTTTTCACCAAGAGATGTCCGAATGAAATATTCAGTTTTTAACCCTTGAATTGCAGGAAATTCTTTTCTTTTTTTACCTAACTTTTTATACCCAAAAAGACAGCAAAGCAAAGTATGATCCTTCAAACAAAAAATTATTATATTTTAGTGGAAGATGGTATAAAGTATGAATTTAGAGTTTATCTCATTTTATTAATATTATAATATTCAAAAATAATATTTAATAAATTTAAATTATAAATTTTAACATTTATAATTTTTTTCTATTTCAAATTACAACCACATTAATAAAAAATATATATAAACCTAAATTCCTTGTTTCTTAAAGTCCACTTATTATTATTCATATAAATGGGCGTAAATATTATCACTTTTTTTTTTGAAAAATAGAAAAAAAAAAATTAAAACAACATAAACCCTTGAACTTTATCATTTTATTTAAATAAAATATTATATTTTTATTGCAGTTAAATAAGTTTTTTATTTTTAATTTATATTTACATAAATTTTAAAATTTTAATTTGATCCAAAATAAACAATTAATTTTTAATTTGCATTCATATAATCTTTTGATCTTTAGTTTTTATTTAAATAAATCCTTAAAATTAATCAAAATTTTGTTTGAAATAAAAGTTTATGTAGATACAAATCAAACAGTGTGAGTTGATTCAAGTACAATAAAAATAAAGGACTTACTTGGAAAAAGAGAATGGTGGAGGGTTCTTTGAGTATTTTAACCAATGAAAATTTGATACAGTGGCATTTAAGAAAATGTAAGCAACACCAGGATGCTTTTGATAACCCCGTCAAACCACAAATGCGTGTTGCTTCCCAAGCTGGCTTTCGTCCCGGAATAAAAACCAGACATCAGACAAACATATAGCGGAAATTGGCTTCAAACACCACTTTGACTTGCAGTTATAAAAATAAACAGAGAGAAGATTTAGACAGAAAAGAGCAGAGAGTTTTCTTTATGTAAATGCATCAAAAGATATCTGGCGAACAGCTAGAGATCGGAAAAGTAAGTAGCGACTGCATCACTTCCGATTTCAACCATACTACTTCCCCACTACTCTTTTACTCTCATCAATTCAATCAAAACTACATTGAATCAACCCCACAAAAAAGTTCTGATTTTTCCATTCCAAACAAGCATCATCTTACCATCCAAATCCCATTCTCACCCACATCACCAAACGCATCACCACCACCATCGCCACCAGCGCCACCATCACCACCAACAACGACAACAACGCATCATTACAAAAAACCCAACTTTCAATATCATGAACCTTCCTTCCCCAATAATCCTTTTCCAACGCATGCTCTTCTCTCAACTCCCCACAAGAGGCCTATGATGACCCACAATTGTCGTTCTCATTCCCCAATACTTCCTTCTTTCAAGAACCACCATAACCACCGCAAAAGGGTTGATAGGTTGGCGTCATATTCTTCTCTTTTCCAATCTTTTTCTTGTTCTACTTATTTTGCTGTTCCTTTTGATACTCAAGAACTTGGTAGGAAACTTGTTCATCATTTGAACCGTGGCCGTTTGCTTTGTATCCACTTACGTTTTCTTGTTTTTCTTTCTCTTCCTTCAATTTACTTCTTGGTTTCGAATCCTTGGCGGTTTTTTGTGTTAAATCTTCTTGCTTTGCTTGCTTTCTCGCTTACCCTTTTGGTTTCTCTTAACCTTGCACTAACTCGATTGCCTTCGATTCGATTACTTCTTGCTCATTCATTACCTTCGAAGTTTAGTCAACTAGGTTCATCATCTATATCTTCAAAAGCTGTTGTTTGGTCAATTGGGTCAAAGCCAAAATCCGAGAAGGCCAATTCGGGGACTTGGGTGCAGCTTTACAGTAATGGGGATGCATATGAGGGTGAATTTCATAAAGGGAAATGTTCAGGGAGTGGGGTTTATTATTACTATATGAAAGGAAGGTACGAGGGGGATTGGATTCATGGAGAATATGATGGTTATGGTGTGGAAACATGGGCAAAAGGGAGCCGATATCGCGGTCAATATAGGCAGGGATTAAGGCATGGAATTGGGGTGTATAGGTTTTATACCGGTGATGTTTATGCTGGGGAGTGGTCTAACGGTCAGTTTCATGGATGTGGAGTGCAAACTTGTGACGATGGCAGCAAGTATGTGGGGGAGTTCAAGTGGGGTGTCAAGCATGGCCTTGGTCATTACCATTTCAGGTGAATTCTTGATCTTTCTTTTTTGGATAGATTAAGTACAGAATGTTATTAGATTTTTATGTTTCCCTGTCTGGTATACACTTGATTATTGAATGTCGGGAAAGCGCTGGAGGTTTGGAACTTTGAATTGCTGTGCTTCTACACCTCTATCTTATTTTATCCGGCTTGTGTTATTCTCATATTTTGATGGTTAAATCTCACATATTTTAATCATTTAGTTTCAGGCTGTAGATATAGAATAGACTTCTTATTTTAGATTATGGAACTAGTTATCACCCAGTGAAGTTGCAGCACAGAGTTCAAAGGACTGTTGACTTTTGAGTTCTACAGCTTTCCTCTTTTCTTTCTCTTTAATCATGTGATACTGGAAGTAATCTGCATTAGTTTTTAACTCAGAGAGTTGAAAAGTGATTTAGGTTTCTTCGCTGTTTAGTTAGTAGTCCTATTCTAGTTATTTGTTGGTATATATCACCAACATCCTGGGCAGTTTGTTGTTGTTTAAAGATTACCAAGATTGAATTTGAGCTTTTGCTTTTATTCTTATCTCCTTGATTCTTATTGGTTTCTTCATTGTGTTTCATGTGTTCCATATTGTTGCTCACTTGTAAATATACTTCCAATCGCCCATTGTAATCTTTTATACATGTCAAAGCCTTGAATGCTGATATTCTTGATGATAAGTCTTTTGTTCAAGATTCACCAAATTGCTTCCTTGTGGGGAGTACTTTAATAGCAAATTATTCTTTTAATTTATTTTATTTTTTATTTGGGGGGGGAAGGACTCAAACCTAGCTCTTTGAGCAGGGGGTAGCAAAGGGATTCATGCACTTACCATTGAGCCAAATGGCCGTGCAGATTGTTCAAACTGTTTGAAATTTACTCTGCAACTTAGAGTCATCATTTATTGGGCAATTGTGGGATACAACGATAGGCCTAAATATAGATGTCAGTTTTAATGACTGATCAATTTTGTAATTCAAATGCAGAAATGGGGACATATATTTTGGGGAATATTTTTCTGATAAGATGCATGGATTTGGTGTTTATCAATTTGGAAATGGACACCGATACGAGGGAGCCTGGCATGAGGGAAGAAGACAGGGATTTGGTACATACACTTTCAAAAATGGTGAGACACAATCTGGTCACTGGCAAGATGGTGTTCTTGATGTTCTTAACGCACAAAACACCCATCTTGGAATCCCCCATGCTGTCACTCAATCCAGAGTCTTTAATGCTGTCCAGGTATAGTTCATATCATTGTCTGCCATTTATGTGGCTTCACTAATAGTTGATTTATCATCCCTTTTCTCTTTGAATAAAAACTTATGCAAGTAATCCTGAGAATATCGGTTGCCTACTATGAGTTCTCTTATAATTTGCTATCCTCTATATACAGGAAGCACGGCAAGCTGCTGAGAAATCTTATGACATTGCAAAGATTGATGAGAGAGTGAATAAAGCTGTGTCAGCTGCCAACAAAGCAGCCAACGCTGCCAGAGTGGTAGCTGTTAAAGCCGTACAAAAGCAAATGCATCATCACAACAGTGATAATCTACCAACTTCAATCGCCTAATATAGGAATATATGACCTCCAAAATGGTGCTTCGGTTTACAAATTCACAATACAGGCATCTTCTTTAGCTGTTCTCTTCAATTTTTGACATTATTCATTATTCCTTCCCGCTATAACAAATGATAACAAGGTACCTGCTTGGAACCACGTTCAGTCATTCAAGAAGATGGTTGATCATGGAGCAAGAGGTTGGCCTTCCCTTTTCCCTTTTTTTCAATGGCTTTACTAATGTATATAGGTTGAGTTTATGAGCGAAGGATGGCACTAAGGTGTGAGCCTGGTACTGCTTGTCTCTTTTTCTTTTTGTTAATGTAATTAGTTGTATTTTCCATATCCTGGAAGTCTGGGTAAACCATCCAGTCCAGCAAGCCTCTTGTGTACTCTGGTTAATGAGAATAACCGCAAGATGTTAACACTCTCTTGAACTCCATTGCTCACCGCACTATCTCTTTTTTCCTTGTTGGATGGGGAAGTGCAGGGTTCATTTATGGCATGAGCGCAAACGTGCGAAGTTGTTAAAAAACTTACCAGCAGTTACTACATTGGCAACACAGGTGACTTCGGTGAGGAAATACTTTCTTTTCGTTGAGATTTTACATTACATTGTATGAAAAATTATAGGGAGATACGGATTTTGTTGAGAATTTTCAACATTTTCTGACTACCGATTCAACAGTATACTTGACTGTGGTGCAATTGGGATTGTCCCAAAATGTGATAGTGGCCTTAACCCACTCATCCTGATATATTCACTTTAACAGGCAGCTACAGGCCTAATCCCATGGAATCCTCATCATAAGCTTCCTTAACAGGTACAACCAGACCCATACCAAGCCCAATTCTTCCAACTCGCAGGACCCAAATTATGCTTCTTCTAGAAGAAGTTCTTCTATAGTGACCCCAACACCCATCTCCAAGTCGCGAGTCAATCTGCAAATAACAAAGTGGATGTCATGTCAAGGTTAAATCTGACGGTAAAGTTCCATCAGTATTTTGGGTGACCGGATCAAAAGTGTGGATGGGATGCTTTTCCGTTTGACGACTCTCAAAATTTGTGACCGACGTTTCAGGGAGCATGGAAACAAATTCTTCCCTTGAGATGTTTGTTTGGATGTGGGCTGTGCTGATTGCATTTTGGGAGTCAACTTGTATGAGCAGAATGACTTCAGAGGGGGCATTGGCAAGTCAAGAACATAATCTTGGATTCTGTAAGCCATCCGAGAATAAAGAGTGGCTTGAATTAGGCTTGGCCTTGGGTCCATAGGGGCTCCAACAATTCCCACGTGAACCTGAGAGGCAGTGGCCTAAAATTTGCCTTGTAGAAACATGGAAATATTGGGGAGAAGTCACAAAGAATGTTTCAGCGTTGTGTGTCGTCTCGAACATCGCTAAACATGCAGGCTGATACTGTATGAATCTAGAATCAAGCAAGGCGATTATAGTGGCTAATGGAAATCCTTCTGTGCCATGGAAGGTTAATCCCAACCGAATGGCTCCAAAACGAACATAAGAGTATCCTTGAGCAATCAACCAACTTGATGCAGATTAACAAGATGATGACGAAAGAAACAACTCACATATGATGACAAAAATAAAGTTTCAACACCAGATTCAGAAATAAAATTGAAAATTAAGCGCATAGCACATCATTGTCAAAAAAGATCTCAACAAGTCTAGCTAAAACATGCAAAACATCTTATGAAAATAGAATATGCCAATGGTAGCTCAGCTCTCAGTTTGCTCCCTCAGCCTCCTAATGGTACTCCTCACTGTTACAGCACTGGCAGTGCTGTTAAATAAAAAATGCAGTAACTAGTTAGTTACTTGGAAATCCAAAGAAAAGAAATTGAAGTGTGAAGAGGTACGATATAGATCCTTACTTCAAAGTATAAGCACCACCGGCTTTCACTTTCCCGCAATCCTTGCAGCCCCATATTCCCACAGCCTTTCTCTTCACTGCATACTGTAGCAGCAGAGTTTATTAAAACAAATACATGCAACTCAAATAAACAAGTGAACCAAAAGACGGAAAAAAAAAACCCATAAGCCTCAGAAGCTATAGGATCAACCAGATAACCAGAAGCATACTACCTTTCCACAGAACTCGCAGAAGTACTTGCTGTGTTGACTGACCTCCATCTTCTTAATTTGCTTCCTCAAACTGGCACCATAACGGGTACCTTCATTAAGAGGCAAAACAAGGAATCAGAAGAGAACGAATTACACCAGGAATCAGAAGCACCTACCATATTTTCCAACAATTCCTGCCTTCTTCGTTCTCTTTGTCTGCAACATCAACAAATGAATGGAGTTAACGAATTACACCAAGAAACAACATAAAACAACTGATCAATAATCACACATGGCAGCAATCAAATCACCCCATATTGCTTTCTTCCTGTTCAACTCTCCACAAAACTACATTACGAGGCTATAACTAAACCAATCCCAAGATATATCTAATTTCTTCTCTAAATTCTAGCCTTTAGATACTAAATCAAAATAATAAACAAATCAGTCAACAAAAATCAAGAATAAGGGACCGAAATTGGCACTAATAAGGCAAACTTATGAATAACCCAAAATTTTTAATATGATTGTTTGGCTTCCTGTGTAAATTTCTTTTGCTTCTATGTTGCATCAGAAATGAAACTTTGAAGCGAAAACATGACATGATGGATAACAATTTTTGTAGAAAGCACTTTCCCAGAAAACAAACACATCTATAAATATATACAAATGCAACAAAGGAAATTTTTTCCAGATATGAAAGCAGAGAGTACCATTGTGGCAAGATTGGGAGGATCTCTGACTGTCTGGTCCGGAAGGTGAGTGGCGGCAATTCGAGAGATAGCAACAAAGGTGAGCTAGGGTTTTCTAATTAGGGTTTTATAAAAACTTGAAATCACCGGGTCAAGACAATCGGGTATGGTCCAACCCAACCTAGAGTCCTACCTTGGAACAAATAAATATCACGGGCCACGCCCAAGTGTTAAATCCGTGATCGAATATGAATGATTGATTTAAAAAATTAAAATGTTAAAAAAACCAAGATAAACATTTCATTATTAAAATTTATAATGATTTAAATTTGAAATTGATCTGATTAAAATTTCTTTTAAAAAAAATCAAATTTACAACAAAGAAAACTTTGAGCTATAATTATCCAAATGTACTTAACTATAACAATTTTTTTCAAAAAACATTATATAACATTTATAACTTCGTGTTCAATCATTTCTATTATATTTTAATATTCTTCATGTATTAAATTAATTTTTTTAAAAAAATTAAAATAAATAAATTTTTTAATTTTTTAAATTAAAATAAAATATATTATATTTAACAATTTAAAATAAATAATTACAAATCGAATGATAAAACTAAAACTCAAAATTTTTTTATAAAAAAATAAATTTTAATTGATTGAAGAACTATTAACGTATTAAATTAAATTTCAGTACTTATTTTCAATGGTAGCAACAAATGAAAAATTCGCATCTCTATCCAACGGATAGGATTATCTAATCATACGCTACAACCGTTAATACCAAATACACAGGAAGAAAACTCATGGGTGGTGGGGCCCCATTACTGAGTCCCTAATTTCCGGTGTAAATTGCCTAAATTATCGCTAATTTTTTAAACCTTCACCAGTTCACCCTCCGAGCCAAAACCCCTCCCCCTCCAAAACGACCATCGAAGCCAAAAAAACAGGGGGAAAAAATAATAATTCTAAAAAAAAAAACTTAAAAAATAATTTAAAATATAAAAAATTGTATGTAGATCACGAGAACACCTTGTATGATAAGCTCTTTTGGATCGGGTGGGGAGGCAATGGCGTCAAACTTTTAAAAAACCTTCCTTTTTTTTTGTCTCCCCCGATCCTTTCCAAAGAAAGAAGCCTTCGCATCGCACGGAATCGGATTTCAAATGTCGTAACATTTTGATTATTTCTTTTGGAAAGATCGATGTTATTTGCTTTCTGATCTGCAATTGAATATTCGCTTCAAATTTTCTGTTCTTGTTGAGTTCTTGTGGAGAATTTACGATTCATTGGCTCGGCATTGTGCCGATCTGATCCGATCCGGATTTTGAATCTGCTGTTTTAGTGCTTTTGCCGTCGCGTCTTTGAATCGTCAATTGAGAATTCATTTAATGCTTGAAGACTGAATTTAAATTGAGAGAGGAGATATTCCGTTTCGTCTAGGATTGAAAGATGGATCCTTTAGCTGCGGTCAGCGAAGAGCTAGTGGAGATCGACGGACAAATCGCCGACATTTTTCGAGCTTTATCGTAAGAAATTAAATTCTTTTATTTTTCTGCAATGTAGATTTTCATCAGATTGTTCTGGTATAAATATTGATTTTTATTATTTCATTGCATAAAAAAACTGAAATATTTTGTCATTTTATCATCATTTATGACTCTATTAGAACTAACTTGAGCTTATGCTAATTACTGATTTCATAATGATTACAATTGTTTCTGCATTGGTTAAAATGTTGTTGTGTTCTCATTGCAGAAATGGGTTCCAGAAACTGGAGAAGGTTAAGGATGTTAACAGGCAGAGTAGGCAATTGGAAGAGCTTACCGACAAGATGCGCGAGTGTAAGAGGTATTTATTTTCATATTCATCCTTCCTTGAAAGCTGTGAAGAAATAAAACGACTCTCACATTATGCTTTTGAAAGGGTATCTTACTGCAGTTTGGATGAATCAGAACAATGATGCTTTGGTTATTCATTTTATAAAGAAAAAATCTAAATTAAAGCACCCACCTGTTCTTGAGTTGATCTCTTCAGTAAAAATTGTGCTTGCTACTCTGCTATGCTGTTGCTGTTATGTTGTTATTTAAAAACTGTTTCTCCTTTCGTTTGAATTAAAATACTATCTACTTATCCTTTTCAGGCTCATCAAAGAGTTTGATAGAGAAGTGAAGGAAATGGAGAGTAGAACTGATGCAAACACCCACAAAATGCTGAATGAAAAGAAGCAGTCAATGGTGCTTTATTACTTTTATTTATTTTTGTTGCTTTTTAGTTAGATATTCTAACATGTCGTCTGAGTACCTTGTGTTCAAAGTTTTCTCAATCTTATGGGATTCTCATGCAGATCAAGGAATTGAATTCATATGTTGCCCTTAAGAAGCAGTAAGTTTATATACCATTAGAAGTTATCTATTTTGTTTATAGTGGAATGAAGCGATAACTTCATGCATGTTCATACTCTTACTAGTTGTAAATAATTTATAATGCATATGGATAGAGTTTATCCTTTTTTCAGGGTTACATACCCCTTCCCCATCTCCCTTCCAAATTCTCTCTTCTTTTCCTTTTAACCTTTTCTTTCGATCTTCCTTGCGAACTTGTGCCAGTAAACTAAAGTTGTTATTGATTGAAAATTGGTAATTTGTTAAGGTAATTACTACAGATATCATGCAATAATAATTCCACTGGTATCGATAAGAGCCAATTATCTGTTAAATGTTCTGTTTCATTGTATTGATGTATAATTTGGCTTTGTTTGACATTGTTGTACTTGTGTTACAGACATCAAAGCAATCTTGAGAGCAACAAACGAGTTGATCTCTTTGATGGGCCTAATGAAGGCTTTGGGGAAGAAAATGTCTTGCTAGCTTCATGTAAGTATATCAGCTTTTCTGATTTTAGCTGATTTGTATATGTGGAAGTTCAAGTTGAAATTTTGTGTTAGACATCGTGCTTTCATAATCAGTGTTCTTTTCTGGCATTGATAGTATACACAGATGCACTAACTCTTTTGCACCAAATATTGTCTCCTTTATTTTTCTTTTCCTTTTAAGTGTGGCCATAAGCCCATAACAATTCTCACTTTCTTGTTTTGTTTAGAGTGATTATGTAATGGTAGTGGTTTTAAGATGTGCCAGTAATTTTGTGCTAGTGCTAGAATATAAGTTGTCAAACACACTTAATCTGACAAGGAATGAGAGCCTTGACAAAGAAACCTCTGGTCATTTGATTGAACATTATCTTGGACCTTATAAATAAAATCAACTTGGTTGTAATTGCACTGCAGCTATGACAAATCAACAGCTAATGGATAGAGGAAATCAGATGATGGATGAGACTGATCAAGCCATTGACAGGGCTAAGAAGGTTAGTTTAAACTTTTGCTGTATCAGATCTGTAAAATATCCTCCATCTTTCTCTACTGTGAAATAATTGGTTGTATTTGGAGTT
Source organism: Durio zibethinus (assembly GCF_002303985.1). Next base: position 1,127,983 of record NW_019167827.1, on the reverse strand, counting down.
TTAGTTCTTGAAATTTTTTTTTTATGTTAAACTTAAAGCCAACAAAAGGCAAGAAGTCTTGGGATGTACCTCCTCTTAGCTCAATTCCCCCCATGTCATTAACTTTTCCTGATTTCTAGGGCTGTTGAAAAATGAAGACTAATTTTTGCCTGTCCCTTGTTTATAATAGGTTGTTCAAGACACTGTCGATGTAGGAACTGAGACTGCTGCAGCTCTCAAGGCTCAGGTACATAACTTGAAAGCATTAAGAATTATCAACATCATGGCATTTTGCTATATCTTAGGTTCAATTATCTGTTTTACTCTTTGGTTGTATTAATCTTTTGAGATTCTACAGTGATATTCATACTAAGATATGTTATTTCTGTCATATTTAGACTGAACAAATGAGCAGGATAGTTAATGAGCTGGATTCTATACATTTTTCAATCAAGAAAGCATCTAAATTGGTCAAAGAAGTTGGTAGGCAGGTCCATCTCTGAAACATCCACTTCCTTTCATTCATATACACTCTTTAGCATTAAATTGTATTTACTAATTTTATTTTCCTTCTGGACACAGGTTGCTACTGATAAATGCATTATGGCATTGTTGTTTCTTATTGTCATTGGTGTCATAGCCATCATAATCGTGAAGGTACTATATTTCTCAACCTCGCTCCAAAATCGACTTCTGAACTAACATCTTACCTTTGATTGTGTGTAACTGGCTGACAATTAGAAGCAGTTTTTCTAGATTCAAAGTTCTACAGTGCCATGTGAAAAGCCGCCTATGTTAATTTATCTTCTCTGTTCACATGGTGTATATAAGTCTGCTCAATTATTGGGTTTCCTTTTTCAGCTTGTGAATCCAAACAGTAAGGACATCCGAGATATTCCAGGATTAGCACCACCGGCAATGAACCGACGGTTACTTTGGACTCCTGATTGAAGAGTTAGAATGAACCATCTGATGATTTGTCAGGATTTTTTGCAGCCACATTGAATTGAAGAATCACCAGCTATAACCCCGGTGGCTACAATAGTTGGAGAACTGATATGGTTGTGGAATTGATCTTATTTTACGATAGTTTTGGTGAATGCATGAAGAGTTTGGCAGAACTTCCCACGTGCTACCCCCAGGACATTTTTCTTCCTAGACTGAAGAAATTAACCCCGTACACGAGAGGGAAGGTTATGTATTTGAGAGCGCATTGGTTCGTAGCATACCTTGTATAATATAACACCTGCATGATTCTTTATTTCTTTTACTCTCTACATTGTTCTGGATTTTCGATGTAGTGCTTTTATTTCTACCATTGAGTTATTTTAGATCTGACAATTTAAAATTAATAAAATTTTAGTAATAATTATATATAAATTTAATAAAATAAAAAAAATATTTTATAATTTCGTATTTATATAAATTATGGTATACAACTTTCGTATAAAAAATAATATAAATATACGAATTTCAATAATCAAATCATCAAATCTAAATTATTTAGTCAAACCTTTTGAAAAGCTTGGAAAACAGATGTCATAATTCAGGCATCTGCCTTTTCTTTCAGCGTCGTTATGGAAATCCTCACAATTTGTTGAAAAGTAGATTTATTTTCAACTAAGCAACAAAATAAAATAACTTTCAAGTCTAGATTTTTTGCTTGGTTATGAATCTGTGAAATTGGGGTTGACACAATAAAAGTGTGTCATTATTGTGTTGGAGCAACGCGAATTCCTGCCATTGGAAAATGACTATGATCGTCTAAACTAATTGGGCTAGGGCCTTTTATCAATTGGGCGGAAATGAAATAGCAACAACTGACAAACGAGAATATTGTGAGCCCAGTTACGGCCCAATCATATTTTAATAAAACCAAATCGGCTTCAGAAGGCAAAAAAAAAAAAAAAAATGGAAAAAACGTTCACTCTCATTCAAACGGTGGCCACGGCCGGCGTCTTCTCCGCCGTTTCTTACTGGTAGCTATCGCTCTAGAATCTCCATCTGTCAAAGTTAGAATATTTTTTTCATGTTTTTCAAAATCTTTGATTCAGGTACGGATTCATGTTTGGCAGAGAATCGGCTCGTAAAGAACTGGGAGACTTGATCGAAAGCCTTCGCCGCAATAATTCAAACTCCTCTTCTTCATCATCTCCCCCGCATTCTTAATCGGTATTTCCCAGTTCTCTGACTTTGAGAATTTTCTATCAAATGTGATATAACTGATTGACAGCTTCGTTTTTTGTTTCTTAGTTGTAAGTGGGGGTTTAGTTAGAGGAAAGTTGGCTACTTTCCAAGGAATTTAATCAATGGGAAGGAGATTCCCACGTTTGGTATGCCACCCACATTCCCACGAATGTGATTTTACCACGGGGATGTGGGAAAGTTATGAAATTTTTTGCAGGTAAAATTGCGATTAGGGCAGTTACTAAATTGAAACCCTAGCCGCCCCTCATTCCCCTTTTTTGCTAGTGGGAATTTGGCAGGACAAGCTGGCTGGAAACGCTACTCTACCTTATAGAGAAACTTGGTGAGAGATGTCAGGATCTAGGTGGTTGATCTTGGTAAATTGGTCATTGTTTCGAATACATGGCTGATGATGCAGCAAGGAAAAGGAAAGTATATGGTGTCATATCTAAGATTGAACGACTTACGGAGGAAGAGGCCATAAAGGTTGGAGCTATTATAACTTCTGATACTGCAAAAACCAGTTACCTTTTTTCAGTTCCTGGTCATTCTGAAAAACTTTGTGAGGATTCTACATGGTGGATCCCAGTAGATATGTTTTGGTTTTGGACATTGGATCCATGTATTATCTATTAACTGCTAAAAAATTTGTACTTTAGTACTTTGATATTTTGTTCCAGCTATTAACTGCTAATTAGGAACTTCCGGTTTCATTTCCTTTGTGCAAATTTCCTGCATGAGGTTGTTTCATTTGATTATTGACTTTGAAATTTGTTATCCTGTTTTTCTGCTCCTGTCTCAGTTGAAATTTCTCCAACTCACTGCATCTTTTATATGGCAATTTCTGAATGTCTTTTCTCTTAAAGTTGAATTCCAAGAGTTGATACATGAGGCATTTTTACTGGTTTAGGATTCAGGGATTTAAACTAAGTATCTTGATGAATGTCCAAATTATAATCTTTTCATCTGCTTTGTGGCAAATTCAGCTGCAACATGGAAGCATCAAGGAGCTGTGAATGAATGACTTTCCTCCTCAAGTCTTGGAACTTGCCAAAACGAGGCATATCGGCAACATAGTTAGGAGTGCTCCCTTGGACTTCTCTGGCTGTGTATTTCATGTGTTGTACTTTCTCTGTAGAAAATTTTTGTAACGATTCGACATATTGGGTTCATTATGTAAAACCTTTCTTCTATGGTTGAAAGAATTATTGGAAACAAACTAATTTAGGTGTACAATTTCAAACAAAACACATTATGGAGCAGCTTAACAATACATAATTGTGTTTGATAATAAGTGCCTTTGGCCATTGTTAAGTTACTGAATAGGTTTTTCAAAGTAGGGCAGGTTTTCATGATTCAACCATAGTCTATAACTTTTTCTTCTATAAATAAATTAAAGAAAATGATCAAATTTATCACTCTGCTATGTTGGGGTTTTATATTTACTGGTCACTGGTAAATTAAATAGTAAATATGAAGCGCTAATGTAGCAGAATGATAAATTTTATTTTATTTTTTATAAATAAATTATTCTGAATTGCAAACAAAATGATTCTTTTGTTAGGAGCATGTTGTAATTTTGTGAATCTTATGATTTATTGTGTCCAGGTTTTTGATGTTCCCCTCATTGTAGAAGTAGCACAATTTTTATCAAGTGTCTGCCAAATTATAGGTACTTTGAAGAATGCTTTATGTAGCATTTGAATGCTCCAAATTGGCCTTTAAATGTATTGGAAACGTAATCAATAAAGTAGAAATAAGGACATTTATAATTTTATTTTACCAAAAAAAAAAAAAATCTATAAGAGTTTTAGAGCTCTTTTGGATTGGTTAAAATGTTACTATGCAAAATGAATTGGACTGATTCAACCTTCATGGCTAGCCAAAACAATTGGAAGAGAGAAAAAAAGATGTTAGCCTAGATTGAATGAAATCTCCATATAATTTATGCAGATGCAATCATTTTATTTTGATTTTACCCATCTGCTATTTTGGCATATGATACCAACAATTATAGTGCATCTAGAATATAGTCCTTGCTCTATTTTGCATTTTTTTTTAGCTTATATATTGTTGTATGTGGACTCTGTACATAGTTTCTATACAAGAGCAGCCTCCTTCATTTTCTCCACATTCTTGTCACTGATAAACCCAATGTAAAGGTTTGTCCCCTGGGAGTCACACTCTGAAATTTTCCTACCTCCTTCGGACATGGTTTTCACAAATTCCACCAAGTGCCGCCAGTTGTCCCCTTCAAACAACCTTTTGTTCATTCTTAAATATGTAAATGCACTCAATCCGTTGCCTGAATCTGATCTACTTGTTGCCAAAACTTGTGCATATCCACCAGCATCATACCTCTCCAGTGCATTTTCTCCAGCAAGCTCGACTCTAGCTGTCTTTGTTGCCATCTTTACTTGCCGAACTAATCCCTCCGGTGAACAGTTTGCATACTCAGGTTGTTCCTCATCTCTCATTTCCATGCAGGTGAAGTTGAACACAACTCCATGTTTACTAAACATTTGTGCAATTGGGAGGTAACCATCTCGAAATCTTGTATTATAATACCCTGCTGTTAGTTCAGCAGCATGAGACCTTGTTCTGTAATGCCAGTGAATTCCAGCTATCTTTCCAGACAGTTTTGCTCCAGTTCCATGGAATGTTCCTTTTGCTGCTGCAAGTATTCTATCTCCATGCTCTAGTAGCTTTCCAGAGTACCACTCTAGGAAGAACTGTCCATACTCGGTGTTCCATGTTCCATCCCTTCGGAAAAACCCAGTTTCTTCAGGAAGTTGTTTGTAGTGGCCAGAATCATGTGGCCCGCTTTTTCCCCAATCTTTCTTCCCAATGGCTTCTGCTGCTGCTTCAAGTGAAGCTCTCATATACTGTTTCAAAAGACTTGTTTAGGATTTAGGAGCAAACAATCTAAGTTTATATCTCATTCGATATTGCTATTGTGTCATTTTGTTCCCAAAAGGTAATACTAAAAGGGAAACTTCGTTTTAGTTCATCAAATTCAGTAATTTACCTTGTCATAGCACTGAAACTCTCCAATTCCGGGAAAGTTCCATGTTCCATTGCTTTCTGGATAAGCTGGGTATCTCAGCTCCCCACAAGGGCCCATCCCTACTTGAATTTCCTGAAATAGAAATTGCACTTGAGATTTCTAGAGTTTGTAATTTGTCCAAAAAAATGTACCACTTGAGTAAAGAAATAAAAGTGCATAAAACTTGATATTGATGCTTTTAAACATGTTGTTAGGGGCCTGTGGTCCATCAGTTGAATGGATTTCAGACTCTAATCGGAACCGATGTGTGATATGATGCAGGCACCTTTGTTTCGTTCCTTTTGTGATTAAATTCCCTTTTTTTTTTCTCTTAGCCTTTTTAGTACATCCATTCACATTGAGAAAAAGATTATCCTATTACTTGAAATTATTACAAAGATCTCTAATCCACTAGAGCATGTAGAGTTACATACTAATTACTAGTATTTCATGAGATCTTGATGTTGAAAGTATCCTATGTCCTGAACTATAGCATCAGTATAGTTTGAGATTTATAGATGCTTACGACAATAACTCGTCCCAAGTAATCTCTGAACCTCTCCCTGAAGCTCCTCATGTAATCTGTGTAAGCCTGAATTGGTGTTCTTCCTCTGAGAACCGGCATCGAGTCACAACCCAAGGAAATGTATTCAGGATTCCTCCGCCCTGACCTATCAGTGTAGACAAGGTCTGGGTTCTTGCTGATTTCTTCTAGCACCCATGGAGGTAGAGGAATACTAAAAATTCAAGCAGAAAAATTTTGGTTTATGTTTCTATAACCGTCTTTTGCTAAGTAAGAATTTGAAGATAATACATATTCTTTGACAGTAGAGTTGAAATACAAAACGTGAAGTAATACCTGCAAGAGTCTCCCACATTCCCTCCGCACTGATGAAAAGACATGACAACTTGGAGCTTTAGACCGTGCTTTTCGACCATTTGGACAAGCTCAGCATACCCTTCCCAGTTGTACTTTAAAGGTCCATCTTTCTCTACCAAACCCCACCAAGCATCCACCATAACTCCTTCCACGCCTGCGCTCTTTAAGGCCATCAAACTGGCATTCATTGCCCGTGGCTTATTCAAGTTACCTCCTAGAGTTATTGTGTCAAGTGGCAACATCACAAAAACAGGCACCTTAGAGTTATTTCCATCATGGGAAAATGTTAGACCATGTAACTTCTCCCTTTTCTCACTATTCCTCCCTTCTGTGATTGAGATTTTCCCATGTGACAGCTGTGCTTCCTGCATCGACATCGACATCGACATCGAATTTCTTGCTCGGAGTCGGCATGGTGGCTTCATTTGAGCAAAGCAAATGGTGCCTAAGAAATCATCAGGAGTTTTGAAGCTTTTGGTTTCTTTTAGATTAATGAAAGAAGTAGAAGAACGTAATGGTAAGGCCATGTTTCTATTTGCTGTTCTGGGAAATGAAGAGAGGGAAAGGAGAGGTGGGAATAAATGAAGATGGCTTGCATTCATTTATAAAAATGAAACTTTGGGTTAAGCCTCTGAAGAAGACAATGTTGGTGGGCTGTGTTTTAAAGGGGAAAAAGTGCAAAAGATCAAAACAAGTAACCTCAATTTTTCCAGGTCATATTATCCAAGACGCGGTTATTCCTCGTCCATTCTTAACAAACAGAAGATCCAACACCAAGTGTAAGTTTTCAACGGTCACCAATACACACATTTTGAGTTGGCAGAACTGCCCTTGAGTGTTGGTTTTGTTGATTATTTGGCTATTCAAGGTCATATTATCCATACATTGGTTGTTCTTTCCTGAAATCAAGTTGTCAAGAGCAGGGTGAAATATCTTCAGAAGAGATAGTTTCAACTAACTGACAGGTTTTAACCAATATTTTATTCACTTCTAAATGGTAGTGAAGTGAATTTTCTCTATATATTTTCTTCAGTTACGTAACAAAATCATACTCAGCTATAGGAATAATATTAGTCGTTGAAGCAACTAGGTATGGTATTACAATTTATGCAATTTATTTTATCATTTTATCAGTTTAGATAGCATAATGAATTTGTGTACGGTGATTTATATTATTAGACAAACAATTTTTGTATTTTGAAACCTATAAATTAATGAAATAAAACTCATAATATGTGAGTCAATTTATTACAATATCAGATTAATTTTTTCATTTTTTTTTTGTTCTTCTTTTGCTCTATATCCTTTAAATGAATTTGCTAATGGCCAGTGTCATGCTCATAGAAAGGAGCTATAAATTCCACATCCGTTGTGTAATAGAATTGATCTTGAGATATAAATGTTCACATTACTTTCAATTTGTAAGATGTTTTTTATGGAATAAAATCATGAGGTCCAAACAAGATTAAAGCAGACAAAAAATCATAAATTGAGAACAAAATGAACAATATTTCATGAGTTGGTATAGAAGATGGTGGACTTTTGTTGGAGTGGAAAGGATCTCATGATCTTAAAGAGAAGCCATAAATCTCACATTGGATATGTGCTAAATTGATAACAAACAATATTTCAACCGTGACAAACGGCCTGGTGATACTTATTGTTGGTAAAAATAACTGTAATTTTAATTTTATTATAAACTTTGTCGATCAACCGATTGTATATTAGAATTGATCTTAGGATATAAATGTATGACAAACAAGTTTTATGACAAACTTTATTAATCTTACATAGGCATGGTCTTAAAGAGGAGATATAAATCTCACATCGACTTTATGCTAAAATTAATAACGGACAATGCTTCAATCGTGACAAACAGTATGATGATACCTGTTGCAATAATTGTTATTTTAATTTTATTACAAATTTTATCAATCTCATATTAACTGTGTATGAAAATTGATCTTAAGATATAAATGTGTGACAAATAGATTTTATTACAAATTTTGTTAATCTCTAATAAGCTGTATGCTTGAATTGGTCTTAAAATATGAACGTGTGACAAACAGTCTTGTAATACCTGCTGCCGGTGAAAGTAACTGTAATTCTGCTAATTTTATTACTAACTTTGCCTTGATCCAGAAAACTGCAAACTTAAAAAAGTTAGCCTGTCCTTGATTTGTGTTCTGTACTACCTATTCAATTTCTGTGGCTAAAAAGTTCTTAGGATTTCAATTTTTCTTGGCTTTGATGGGTTTTGTCTAGAAATTTGGAGTGTCTGTTTTCCATTGCGAAAACATGAGACTGTGATCTTATCCAAACTTGGAACTGCTCCATTGATTTACTATATATGATTATGCTAACATTTAATCAAGTAGTTCCATCAAAATTGTTAACCTGATCAATGCCGTGTATTTCTTGCTGATAGGATCGAAGGTCGTCCATGTCACTCACGCGTAGGCGAGGCCTATCAGTTATTGTCTTATATTCCCAGCCACCATCGAGTTGAATTTTGAAAAACATATGACTGATGCCTTTTAGGAGTAATATCAAAGGCCAATCATTCAGGGGCCGAGTACAGATTTCTGATGACTGAAGGCAAGCATGGCATGCGTTTTCTTTCTTAAACCTCGAACAAAAATTGTAATTGATCCTATATTGTACTACAGCATCCATGTGAGAACCATGCGTATGGAAGAGTACGTTACTTCATTTGCCTTAGAAGGGCGAACAAATGCAGGCAATGAGATGTCGATTTGTCGATGGCAAAGAGGAAGAAAGAGAATTGAGCAGACCTGTCTTTGTTTCAATGGTAATATAATTACGAATCTCTCATACCCAATTGATATCGATGGTTTGGTGTTTTATTCAGGTGAAGACTGAAGACTACTGAGCTTACCTGTAGGTTAGCCAATCACTTCTCACTTTTCATGCTCACCATTACATACTTTCGTGGAGCAAATTAGATCTTATCTCTTCAAGTTTCTTGGAGTGGGCCATATTTTCCCTTGTCTATAGTCTAGAAACCAAAGAGGATCGAACTTGTTTGCCAGGATGACATCACATTAAGTCATTAATCAACCTGTGCGTATAAAGTTCTTTTAACTTTTTTCCCTTTTTTTTTGTTTTGATCCGGTGATTGAGCTACACAATGGGGTATCTCTCTTCTCCTTTAAACCCTCCATCCATGCCTGCTAAAAGTTCATATTTCGTTGAAATTGAACAAAGAAAGTCTACAAGCAAACAAAACAACCTCTCTTTCCAATATTTCAGGCAAATTGAATGCATAATTGGGAAGAAGAATGATCAATTTCTATTGGTGGATATAAGTCTTGCTTAATCCATCAAACACACACATTTTGAATTCAAAGGATCAATTTTCATTGGTAGATATATATCTCTCTTTCTCTCTCTCAAGGAGAATCTAGTTTCATTTTCATGAGGACAAATTGATCATCTTCCTATACTTTCTATACACGGTGTTTTGGGACATGCCAGGAAAAATGATCCCAGTTGCCTACTGTTTTCACACTCCTAATTTCAAGTAGCCGTTGTCCTGTTCTGCTCACAATCAATCCAAAGAAGGTCCCCCACAAATTTCTCATTTCCCCTGCTTTAACATTTGCTTGTGGTTCTCTATTGCTGAAACGTATCCATTTCAATCCCCCCCCCCCCCCCCACACACACACACACAAAAAAGAAAAAAGAAAAAAAATCCCTCACTGCCCTTTCATTTCCTTGGCCATGCAAGTAATGATCGTAAAAAAATTGAAGAATTCTCTTGAGCATGTGCTAGAAAAGTACAATTTTTTTGTTTGTGAAAGCGAAAGAAAATTTTCTTTTTCAAAAAAGAAGTATAACTGCAAGTTAGGTGTGTGATTCTTACGTTTGGATGTCCAAACTTGTACGATACTGTTAGGACTTTGCTCCTACAAAAATGTGAGTAAGCAACAAAACTTGGTTACCTAAATATTTTTTTTCTTTTCTCCAGAGGACAGTTTTATTAGGCATATAACAAGTCAATGAACAAAATATCTTGAAATCTCTGAGATAACTATTTCAGAAATTGAAGAAAATTTGAAAATGATTGAATTAACTAAACAAGTTTAAAATTCCCATAGTGATGTTCATTTCTTAATATAAACCCAACGTTGCCATAACACACTTAGCAGTTGCAGTTTGTCTGTTTATCAATGTGTAATCTTCTATCACATATGTTTTGGTAACTACATTAACGTCATCCGGTAAAACAGAATTCATGGAAACTTGACCAAGCATGTTTGAACCATGAACTATATACCTTGTGGGCCTTGTGTTTGTACTGGGTATCAAGATATCAATAGAAAATGGTGGATAAGTTTTCTGTGAAATATCATAAGCAGACGGTTCACCTAGAAACATGTTATGAAAAGAACAGACTTGCTGTCATAACGGATATTTCCACGAAGTTTTGCGTTCTCAAAATAATAGCTCTAAGAAAAGAAAGGGGTGATAGCACTTCCCCTAGAAATATCTGAGGAAGCTTCAGAAGATATTTGTGAGCAACTGATAATGGCTGTTTAGAGCACTTTTCCTTCTACATAGAGGGCACTGAACTTGTGATTTTTTTATGATACAGAATCCTAATTCAATTCAAAGTTTTCTGTACCTGTCAGTATCACAAGTCAATTCCCCCACTGATCAAAATTTTGAAGTTTCTGTGTCTTAAAGCATCTCTAAGCAATTTTGCACCCACTTAAATATATTTTCTTCTTTTCTCTTGCATGTACAGCAAAACCTTAGAAGAGAGCACAAAATGCAGCAGCTGAAGAGAGGAAACAGGAAAAAAGTTGAATTGGAACTTCTCTTCCAAATTGTCTGCAATATCAGCATGCCATGGAACAGAGATTGAAGATGAAGAGACTTACAGTTTCCCCACATTTTCAGGGTAATATATAACCTTGATAATTAAAACTCCCTTTTGCATCAAGGGAATGCTGGAAAATCAAATACAGCAATAGCAATAACACCTGCAGAGAAAAAAAAATGCTGTTTTTTATTTGGATGAGAAATGCAAACCTCTACAAGATCAACTTCTCAAACAATAAGTGTATTCAGGAATCCATGGGACAAGGGTCTACAATGCATTACTCTATTCAATATTTAAATGCTTCACGATTTAAACAGGATATTAATATCAACAATGCTCCTCTTTTATTGCAACAACTTCAAAAAAGTTATTTAGGATTAAATAATTTAAGAAAAAATTGAAATTGAAAACTTGGACTAAAACAAAAAGGTTTTTGAACAATTGAAAAAAAAAAGAATTACTTCGATGAGAAGATTAAAATGGTATTTTTATCTTATTATATTTTAGTTTTTTTTTGTCGGTTTATAATAATCTCTATAGATTTTATATGTTCTAAATGCTAACTGATTAATTTGATGTGACAATAAATTACAAGCTCCAATCTTTATAAATTTTATACGCTCCAATATTTAGGAGTGTTCATAATTTAATTTTAATCAAATTAATTGATCGAATGAATTTAATTCGATTAATCGATCGGTTATTAAATTAATTTCGATCAATTAATAGAAATAATTTTTAAAAAATTTTGATTTTCGATTAATTCGATTCAAAAATAGAATTAACTAAAATTTTAACCAAAATATAATATAATCTAAATATAAAATAAAAAATACATAAAATTGATCATTTAATTTTATAACTTGTTAAAGTTTTTAACATAATACTTTAATATTTGAATTTTTTATTAAATAATTTTATTTAATTTGTTTAAATATATGAGAAATTTAAAATTTAAATATAATTTAATTTAAATACATTTTTTATTCAATTAACAAAAAAATCAATCGAACCGATCTAATTAAATTCGATAAATTAATTTTTAAAATTTATAAATTCAATTTAATTAACAAAAATAATTAATATAATCAATTAATTTAATTTTAAATAATTTAATTTAACTTTAAACGAACCAACCTAACGACTACTTCTACACCGACCGAACACCTCTATCAATCTTTATAGATTTTACACGCTGCAAACACAATCACAAACTTTAAGGCTTTAAGGGCCATAAATTTTGTAATCTTGGGCCCTACCAAGCCTAATTTTGATTTGCTTTGCATACAATAGGCAGTTTTGGGTCTATTGTATAAACCCAATTCATTGAAAAGTGTCAAAATTGGGCCCATAGTCAAGACTCTTCTTCCGTTGGTCCGACAGATCGGCGGTCAGATTTTCACCGGTAAGCAAAATTTTCTTTCTTTCTTCAGTTTTCTTTGTTTGCATAGAGAAAGTTTTGTAGGTGTTCAAGTCATAAACCGAATTTTTAAGTTGATTTTAGTGATTCATAGATCATTATTAATCTTGATCTAACAAATTGCCTGTGATTTTCATTCTAATTTGTCAGCTCAATTCCTATTTTTCTCTCAAATTTTGAAATTATTGTAATCTTATTTTCCTTTTACAATTTTAGTTGAAAATTTTGATAAAAAGAACATATAGCTCGTAATTGCTTTTTTTGTTTGTTTTGGATCCGTCTTTCTAACTTGGGTTAAAATTGTTTTTACATGGCTTCCAATAGGATCGGATTTCGAAGCAATGGACAAAATGAGTACTCTAGAGTATATCAACCAGATGTTCCCCACAGGTAACTCGTAAAAAGTATCATTGAAAATCTTAAAACTGTTAAATTTCAACAGGATTTGCTAGAATTTAAGCCTTGGATGCGATCCCCAAGTTATGAAAATAGGTTAATAGATTAGATTTTATCTTGTTACGGCATTGACACTGGCGTATTTTGTTTGATGCTCAGAGGCTTCTTTGTCTGGTGTTGAGCCATTAATGCAAAAGATACAAAGCGAGATTCGTCGTGTGGATGCCGGAATATTGGCTGCAGTTCGCCAACAGGTCATAAATGTTTCTTATTCATTTACAAATCCTATTGTTTTTAGAGGTTTTGCATTTCACTTATGTGAAAATTAAATTTCATGAGAATTTATCAAACATTTCAATTTCAATTAAGGAGATGTTGCAGTTTGTCTTTGGGAAAGTTGAGGAACTGTAACAAATGATCAGCTATTTTGATTGCAGAGTAATTCGGGAACCAAAGCTAAGGAAGATCTTGCTGCTGCTACACATGCTGTGGAGGTTAGTTCTTGGAATTTTTCAGATGCTGTCAATGATATCATTTACCTTGTTTGTATCAATCCTTCTATATATTAGCATTTCTTTAGGATTTTGGTTGCATGACTGAGAAAATAATTATGCCTTTTTGTTTAACCAATAATGACTTGGAAAAGAATATGAAAATTTCATCAGCCCCTTTTTCCCTTTTTGGTCCTTTTCTTCTTTCTTTTGAACTCGTATTGTTTTGTCTAAGCAGGAACTAACATATAAAATCCATGAAATAAAAACAAAAGCTGAGCAAAGTGCGATGATGGTTCAAGAAATATGTCGCGATATCAAGAAGCTGGACTTTGCTAAGAAGCATATAACAACTACAATTACGGCTCTTCATCGTCTGACCATGCTAGGTCAGTCTTCTTTCTTTTCTTATTCTTTTTGGGTCTTCTTTATTTGTGTTCATTTGACACCCAAGTCTGAGCAATGTAGTTAATGATCAGTAGAAAAATATGCTTCCATCAGACTATATGGGTTCTAACATCCAGCTGACCTCAGTTATTAAAATGCATGTCTTTTATATAAATTCTTACCATAACACCTTTTTCACTTCATGGCAGTCTCTGCTGTAGAGCAACTTCAAGCTATGGCTTCAAAACGACAATATAAGGAGGCAGCTGCCCAGTTAGAGGTATGTTATTTCTATGGAAGCAAAGAAGCGTTTTATCATTGAAAGTACTAAATATCTTTTTAGTGATCTACTTCTAGTGATATCAAAGCTATTTCATTTCTTTTGGCTTTTGATTTGAGATGGATGGCTGCATGAGATGATTGAATATTTATGGTTTTAGTTAAGCTAATTTTGGCATGCTTTTATGCATTGATTGGGTCCACCAATGGCCTTATCATTGAGGAAACATGGACTGAATCACTTTTTTCTTGGCATATTTCCACTGCATTTGCCTTCTCTCCTCTGTTTTAGGTGTTTTGGAGTTGAACATTTTCTTAGGCTTTTAGACTTTTCTTAGATGTCTACGGTGGATAAATTACCCCTTATGCTTAGAATTTTTACTAATCGGATGGAAATTTAAAAGTAAGTTTTCCAGATGGTAGTAGATAGATGCAGCAATTGAGAACTTCTTTGCTGAGATATTCTTTTACTTTGACAGACATCTATTGCTTTAGTTTTCATTAGTGCTCTCTCTCTCTCTCTCTCTCTCTCTCCATTTTTTTGTCTTTGTTTTTTGCTTCAAAAGTTCTCTTGCCCTCATTAGTCCCTTCTTGTTCTTTGGTTTGTTTCTGTCATCTTTTCTACCAAGTAAAATTCTATTGTTGTACATGTTTCATTTAATCATACTAATTATTTTCCACATAAGGGGTTCTTTTTTCTTTTTTTTTTTTTTCATTTTCTGAGTTTGCTTTAGCATTGCCTTATGAAGATTCGCTTCATCTTAAGAAGTCCAGTTTATTATGCATCTCAGGCTGTAAACCAGTTATGTAGCCATTTTGAAGCCTATAGGGATATTCCAAAAATCACAGAGCTGAGAGAGAAGTTTAAGAATATTAAACAGATACTGAAATCTCATGTCTTCTCTGATTTCTCAAGGTATGTGGTATATAAATTTGATGCTGTTCTCCTTTGGAATAAAATTTTAGGTAGCAGATTTAGAAGCTAATCATAATATAGTTTATTGAGATATTGCAAAATCTTGATATTTAAGCAGTTGCAATGAAATTTAATAAAGTAGAATTCAGTTGGTTCTGTATATATGGAAATGACAAACTATAGAACTTGCACTTCCGAAGGTCTGCAAGTTCTCCATAACATTAAGCAAATGAAATAAAAAATTATATAAAATAGAACAAACTTGGTTCTGTATGCCTAGAACTAGTACTTTTGAAGGTAATTTTTTACATTAGTGTTGAACTTTGATACAAGTTAATCTGTTATTTTGTTAAAATTTACCTTTTCAGATGTTGGTTTGGAAGAATTTGTCATGCCGTTGGGGGGGGGGGGGGGGGGTGTTGGGGTGTTTTAGAGAACCATAGATTTCCTTCTTATCCTTCTTGTATGATTAAAGGAGAATGATTACTGTGTTTCTTAGTTGTAACTGTTGATTCTTTGCACTAAATTGATGTTTTAAATCTATTTTTTGTATTTTATAAATTTGAGGTTTTAATCGCAGCTTAGGAACTGGCAAAGAGTCCGAAGAGACTAATTTGCTGCAGCACTTATCTGATGCATGTTTAGTTGTCGATGCCTTGGAACCATCTGTGAGAGAAGAGTTAGTAAATAACTTTTGCAGCAGGGAGCTTACTTCATATGAACAGATCTTTGAAGGAGCTGGTTTCTGTGGCTTCATCCTTCCTTTCAATTTAAATCTTTAATATTTGCTTTATGCATTAAGCTTTCACAATCAGTTTTAATGTTCTGAAGTCTTGATGTTTGCTGTTTACTTAGAACTAGCTAAACTAGATAAAACGGAACGAAGGTATGCATGGATCAAGCGTCGAATGAGAACAAATGAGGAAATCTGGAAAATCTTTCCTACCTCCTGGCTTGTCCCTTATCGTCTCTGTATCCAGTTCTGCAAGAAGACAAGGTATGCGTCATTTGGATAGGAATCATATAAATTTCATTAATGATATACAATAAAAATACTTCTAGGATGGTTCAATAACTTATATAACCTTCATTCTTTACATCCTTGAAGCAACAGTTTGAAGCATCTACAACTTTTTCTTTCTCTTTAAATAGTGGTCAAGTAAACATTCTAATTTTTTATCCTGAAATGATGCTAGAACACTATTTCTGATTAAAGAATATGAAAAAAAAAACAGTTTTTCAACTTTTTTGTCAAAAGGGAGTTAATGAGATGATGCAGAATTATACAACAAATGAATTATTGATTTTCCATTGGGGGGGGGGGGGTATTGAACAAGTTATATCAATGCAGGATAATATTATACAGGATTTAGACTGTCTTGGGATTTTGCTTCCAGGAAGCAACTGGAGGGGATCCTTGACAACCTGAAAGAGAAGCCTGATGTTGCAACCTTGCTGATGGTAAGCCATACTTTTTAGATTTTCTGTGATGGAAACTTGCAAAATACTCCTGACTCTTCATTTTCAATGGAAAGTGGTTTTTAGCTGTTTTGCATTTTTTTTTTTTTTTGGAAGTAGAACTTGCTTGATTTGGCACTCTCAAAGAGGGTTTCCCTTTATTTCTCTTCAAGCAACTTATGGTTAAATGTATTGTTGAAGTATGCTACCTTAGTATTGTTCAACACTGCTTTGCTTTTATTTTGGGTATGTAATCAAGGACCAAAGCCCAGCCACTCCGCTGTTATTTTGCTCAAATTTTTTGTTTTTTTATTTTTTTAATAAAAATGGCTTCAGTATAGTTGCCATTGTAAACTATCTACCGTTTTTGGTTAGGGTGCTGATTTCTTGTACAAAACTGATGACAGTGAAGAGGACTAGAGATAAAAACTGTTAAATTATTTCCCATTATCATGCGAGCTCCGCACATTTTTTTTCCTCTTTTTCTGAGGAGTTCTGCTGGTGACTGTCATTTCTTCTAGCGTGGACTTATATGATCAGTATCAAATCTCTCTCTGTTCAATCTCATTTATTATTTAGGCCCATTTAACTCAAAGCTTATCTGAAGTTAGTAGTTTGTATTAAGGTATCTTTTTCTTATGTGTCATCAATTATTCAGCATTTGGATAGTTGTTTAGAGACATTGAGTTAAGCTCCATTCAGAAGGTGTTTTCCCTTGGGACTGCTTCATTTTTAGGTTTTATCTTCTGTTTTTGGAATAATTATAAGCGGATTTAATTTGGTAAATTACTATTTCATACTTCATTATCATTGAGTTTCTGTATGCCATTTTTACTTATGAAGTTGTGTACCTTGGATATTGCAGGCACTGCAAAGAACTTTAGAATTTGAGGATGAACTGGCAGAGAAATTTGGTGGTGGTACTCAGAGTAGAGATTGGAAATGACATTGAAGAAATTGGCAGGCAGAATAATGGTCAAAATGCATCAGATATTCGAAAGAAGTATGAGAAAAAGCTTGCTGCACACCAAGGAAGTGAGAATGAAGTATGTTCTCCACAATGGTCACTTCTCTCTGTAATAGAAAACTCCTGTTAGAGAATTACATAATTATGTTATCAATTTTCTCTTCTGACTTTGTGTTGACAGGAAAAAGGTGGAAACAAAGATTTGTCTGCACCTGGAGCCGGGGTACATTTTAACCTTCTATAAGAGCATTCTTACATTTAGTTCAGTGATGGATTGGCTTGAGTCAAACAGAGTCTATGCTTTAACAGCAGAAGCTCTTATGTCTGACAATTTGATCACTTCTTTAACATGTCTTACCTTAGATCCTTTTCATTTACTTGAGAAATTGGAATGTGATGGGTACCTAAAGAGATTGTTAAGTTGGTGGTGCCTGTATGTCTTTGCTGTAAAACCTCTTTTATTCTGATGCATGCACATCATCTCAGTAGGCCGTCTTTATTGGTCCCATTGAAATGCTGACGGTAACATGTTACTGTCTATTTTGAATTGGATTAGTGTAATGCCTCATGATTGGTTTATTATATTGTAGTTTGTATTATGTTAACTAAGAAGTTATCGAATTTCACACCTTAAATTTACATTCTGGGAAGCAGTATTTTCGCATGGTTTTCCTAACTTAGCAAATAATGAAAAAGTATTTTCCGTCTGCTTTTTTTCATTGACAAGTCCTATTTTCACCATAGTTTTAGCTTTCATCCTATAATTTTGCTAATAAAATGGTCTGTACTCATTTCCTGGCAGTTCAACTTCCATGGGATTATTTCATCTTGCTTTGAGCCTCACTTAACTGTATATACAGAATTAGAAGAAAAGACACTGATGGAGAATCTCGAGAAACTTGTTCAGGTAGTTCAGGCATAATATGCATTCTTCAGTAAACACTTTCTGTTACTTTTTGGTGCTCATATTTCATTGAATCATTGTTGAATATGACAGGAAGAAACATGGGATGTTGAGGAAGGAAATCAGAATAATGTTCTCTCTAGTAGTATGCAGGTAAGAAACTGCACTTTATTTTATCGATTAAGCCATCACTTCTTAGTAAACAATGTTAATTATTTTTCTTTTTACAAATCAAGTTGATCTTTTATGTCCTTTGCTGGTTTCCTGCAATGGGTACACACTGTTGTTTTGAGAGCAATTTTGGCTTATATTCCAAATTGGCATATATGTGCTTAATATTGTGTTGGAGATGATATTTAGTATATTCATTAATTGACTTGGTCTTCCTTTACTTTTTTTTCCTAGTTGTTTCTTATAATCAAGAGGAGCTTAAAGCGATGCAGCGCTCTGACAAAGAGCCAGACTTTATATAATTTGTTCAAGGTATTTTCTTGAAATTCATTCTTGTTTTTATTGTATTGCAGTAACTTTTATTCTATCTTAGAATGATAATAATTTATTCATTAAAAATGAAAGCGAGGAATGCTTTATAAATTCAGATGGGTGGGACATGTAGATTTGTTGATCTTTGGCTTACATTTTGCTGGATTTGACAATAAAACCTGACTTATCAAGAGGGTCAACCAAATCATACTTGGAAATACTGAACCAAACGGGACGGGTGAAAGATTGTTTGAGGCACACAGGTTGTTGGAAGGGTTGCCACCTGCCAATATTAATATGCTAGTAATTTTGCACAAAATTAAGTTGTGAAATGTATCTTAAGAATCAGAATAATTTACAACGGAAAAAGATGAGGTGGTTGCTCAATGAAATCTTAAATAATCTCTCCATCTTTAGGTGTTTCAAAGAGTCCTCAAAGCCTATGCTACAAAGCTTTTTGCAAGACTGCCAAAGGGTGGTACAGGGATTGTTGCTGCTGCCACTGGTATGGATGGGCAGATAAAGGTATATTCTCAGCTGTGCTAACCTTTGAGGTGTTTATGGAAATCACTTATTCTCTATGCTAGATACTAATTTTTTTTTTGTTTGCATTTACGGGCCAACGTCTGATAGACTTCTGACAGGGACGAAAGGGTGATTTGTTATATTGTAAATTCAGCTGAATATTGCCATAAAACGGTCAGTTTCTGGAATCAAGGCTTCTCTCTGATTATCAATTTTGAAATGTGCTACTTCCATGTTAACCATTGTGCATGTTTCTATGTGTGCATGCCATACTATTGTGCATGTCGAACAATTACTGGTATAATTGAAGTAAGGGGGTCTTGGCTTTCTTATAGTATATTATGGGTGAATTAGAGCTGGAAGCTTTGGTGTCTGTTCTGAATAATTTAAGCATCATGAAACTGCATATAGCTACTGCATATTTGAACAACAAGACCATAATGGTTATGTACGAGGGATTAATATTGAGGCTGTTTATTTGGTCTTCATTCTTCAACCATTTAATGGGATCATAATCTATCAGTTAATTTTTTTGCCTAAACTACTTAATATCTTGGTCACACTGATGCTTGAGATTAGGGTAACTTAACTGCATGCCACTCTTCATAGCACCATAGCAATATTATTCAGTTCTGTAGCAGGCAATTGTTGGCTATGCTGCCTTCATATGTACGTACTTAAATACATTACATTGATAATAAAAACTGATTTTAGAGTTTTAGTAACTTTACTTTTACAACAGTCTGGAGAGCTGGCTGAAAGTGTATCCAAAATCATTGATTCTCAATTTGCAGACAAGGTGGATATGTCAGAAGTGCAGGTACTGCTTACTTCATAACTAATTCTTTCAATGAAAATTCTTCTTTTGACTTCTACAAGGTCTTGCAATTTTGCAGGATGAATTTTC
The DNA here is from genome assembly GCF_002303985.1 of Durio zibethinus. The sequence goes on along the minus strand of NW_019167827.1, from coordinate 1,107,909 downwards.
AGCAGTTATAACCAAATCTTTAGTAACCCTAGTGCATGGCCTGGAAACTAAATTTGAAGCTGAAATGGCTGCAATGACCCGTGTTCCATGGGCTACCCTTGAAAGTGTTGGGGACCAATCAGGGTAAGATGCATTCCTTTTGAGATTTTAATTTCATCAGGGCCAGAGTTAACTTTTAAAAGCCATCTCATTGTCCTTGTTGCAGATATGTCAATGGCATAAATATGATCCTTACCAGTAGCATTCCTGTACTTGGGAGCCTTCTTTCACCTATTTACTTCCAGTTCTTCTTGGACAAGGTAAATACCAGAAAACATGGATCTTATACTATGCTTCTTAACATATGTAGTCTTACTATTTGCTTTGCTTTTATCTCTTTCTTTTTTATTTCCAGTGAGCATGCTGAAAAACCAATTTAAATATCTGTAAGTTGCATGCATGAGTACATAGACATTTACATATACACACGTGCATGCATTTATGCATGATCTGTATCTTTTCTAGGGAAAAACACCTTAAGTATGTGTATTTGCATGCATTTGTCTCTATCATCCATTCCAGGGAAATGCAAGCTTGGAATACCTTAGATTAAGCGACACTTAAAGGTTCATTTATCTTGTAATTTCCAAGTAGTGTAGTGTACTATAGTTATAACCTTTTGCAAATAGATATTTTGTTCAATTTGTTTATTTTTTTATTCTTGCAGCTTGCATCATCGCTTGGTCCACGGTTCTACATGAACATTTTCAAATGCAAGCAGATATCAGAAACTGGAGCCCAACAAGTACTGATCATATATTGTTTCTCTCACTTTCCTTTTTTTTACTGTTCTATTTTTGTGGTTAAGTATAACATATTGCCATTGTCTCTAAAACTCTACATATATAACTTTTGTTACACTAGTGTACCAAACAATGTCAATTGATATGTTGTTACTTAGTTGTTTGTGATCTAGGTCTGTTAACTTATTTGCTATTATTAGATCTAAACTCTAAAGACCATGTATCAACATTTGAATGTGATTGAATAGATTGTGATAACAAACATGGAATTGGAATAAAGGATACTAGAGCATTGAAGTATACTAATGTGATTGAATACATTGTGATAACAAACATGGGATTTGGAATAAAGGATACTATAGCATTGAAGTATACTAATGTATAAATTAATGGTACAATTGTATTACAGATGCTGTTAGATACTCAAGCTGTAAAGACAATTCTTTTGGAAATTCCTTCACTTGGTCGACAGGTGAGTTAGTGCATTCAAATGAACACTCATGATTTCATGTTTGTTATACTGATTGTTTAATCAATTTTTCAGTGACATCATTGCATTTGACATATTCTATTTTATAAGGGTTCACAGCATGTTTCTTTCCCTTACTTAGTAATGGAGTGTCACATTTGATGCCACAGTTGGCTCTTAAATATTACTGACCTAAGCTGTGGTTTTGCATTCTGTTTTCAACGAGGCTACATCACTTTTTAGTTCTGGAGTATGCAATATTAATGAAGTCACGCTTCTTAGAGCTTTTATTGAATCCAATTTGTATTTTGTATTTTCTTTGTTTAAAACTTCAATAATTAATCCACTTTCACTGAGGAAAAACTTTGATGTTGAGAGATGCATGACATCAAATATGTTATTATTTAAAGGACACTACTGTATTTTATCCTATTGAAGTGGGTCCTTTGCGATACAAATTGGTAACATCTGTAAAGATATCATTTATGCTTCAAAACTTATCTACACTTTGGAGTACAAATTGAATGGGTTTACCGCCTCATTTCATTACTCTATTTTGGTTTGCAATTTCAATGATGAAGTTACCTCCATGGTGTAAATTACAATATTGTATGAATTTATTTCCATATTCATGATGGCTTAATCGGCTTCTTTGTCATTTTTTGAAAGACAAGGGAAAAAGTGGAGTACAAAAAAAAAAAAAAGAAACTGATTAATTTAACATCTATTGGCAGACATCTGGTTCTGCTGGCTATTCAAAATTTGTAAGTCGAGAGATGAGCAAAGCTGAAGCACTTTTGAAGGTCTGTGATCAAATTATTGGCCAGCTTTCATTCTGGCAGGTTATGGCTATCTAATCATAATGCGAGTTTGCTTTTCATCATTTCACAGGTTATACTATCTCCTATCGATTCTGTTGCGGATACGTACCGTGCGTTGCTACCAGAGGGAACACCAATGGAATTCCAGCGTATTCTAGAGCTTAAGGTGAAGTTAGTTATAACTTTATCAATTCAAATGACCACACTTGTTGCAATTGGAGCATGATTTCAGTTACAGCTGAATGTCAGGTTGAAGCTCAGGATTTCATTAAATGATTTCAAATCTTAAAATACAGCAGTTTTGATTAATTTTTTTATGTGCAAATTATTTTAGGTATTTCATGGCTCAAAATTTTCATTTCTGTGTGAAATTTAAATTTTTCATATTCAGGGCCTCAAGAAATCTGACCAACAAAGTATATTAGATGACTTCAACAAAGGTGCACCGGCAATCTCACAGCCTTCAAGTGTGGCACCACTTGGCCAAGCAATGCCACCTGCCCCTCCTGCCGCTACGGTTCCAGCAATTCCAAGTCCTGCTTCAGTTGGATTTGTAGCCTCTAGAGAGGATGTGCTAACAAGAGCTGCTGCACTTGGACGTGGTGCTGCGACAACAGGGTTCAAGAGGTTCCTTGCTTTAACAGAAGCTGCTAAGGACCGTAAGGATGGACCTTTCCGAAAGCTCTTCAATGCATAAGAATTGTCGGTAATTGCAAAGATGTATCTGTTATTTTTCTCTTTTTGTTGTATGCTTCTTTTATAAACTTTCTCAAATTTCAGAAACAATTTTGCATCGGAAAACAATTGTATCATTATCTTAATGGTCGAGCAGCTTTTAGTTCTGAGCCGACAGAAGAATTGAAATCTTCAAATCGATGACACAGCTTTACCCTTTAAGCTTTTAAGCCTCAAATTTGTTCTTATTTCACTTGCAGCAGGAGTAGCGAACTCTTCTTGATTCATGTAAGATAATGCAAGTTACTTCCGCTGTGTTAATTACAATATCGTATGATACATTTATTGCATTCTTTTGACTTTTCATGTTCATCCAGGTTTCACTCATTTGTCGGTTTTTTTTTTTTTTTGGTTTTTTTAACAAAGAAAGCCGTAACTCAAGACATACTCTCTTTTTATATAATAATGTAAAAAACTGCACTTGGAACATTAGATAGCAAAATCTTTTATCATAATTATATTTGAAAAGAAAAGCAACTACTAGCATAGAAAGGAATGGAAAACCAAATAGCATGTTATTTACATATTATAATTTACTAGTTCATTAATATAAGGAGTTAAGGACTGTAGAAGACATGAAAGCAGCTATATATTGAAAAGAGCCAACGCTCTTCTCTTTCTTATAACTTCAGGATTCCTGCCTTTGGTTCTGCAACAAGAACAGCAAGACCCACCAACATAAGCCACTTCTATCACAGAAAAATAATTTGAGGAACATAAAAATAAGAAAAGGGGAGATGGGAAAGCAGGACATAAAGACAAGAAATCTCTTCTTTAGGCGCCAAAATAAGAAATTTCTAAACACTCTCAAGAATATCGGTATAGGGACTAAACCCAATTATCCAATTGGGCTGGATAACTTTCTTGGGTTTTTAAGATCTACATTGGCTTCAACAAATGTTCATTTCATAGTCCATATTTTCAATAAATTAATTTCTATAGTCCTTTTTATTTTTTTGTTAAATAAAAAGTTTAGAAAGGGATAATTATCTCATTTTTAAAGTAAAAGCAAATCATCAACTTAATTACGATTTACAGATTCATTAGATTTTTATCTGCGACTTTTTCGAACTTACAGATCATTTGTCCACGAGGGACTGATACTTGAATCCAAGTATTTATGCACCAAGGCATCACTCCTTGCCGCTTTTGCCGACTCTCGTTGGCTCTATGGTCCATAAAGGCAATATTATCAGGAATTCCCGACCTTTATTAGCAACTTGTCTTCCACTCCTCCTTGCCCAGGAAAAACACGGAACCCCTTTTTTTTTTTGGGTATAAAAAATTAGCAGAATAAAAACTACTTCTATATAAGGACCGGACCGCCAACAAAACGGTGAGGCAAGGCAACCTAACCTTTATAACGCATTGGGACTTAGAGAAACCCAAAGTGGCAGCCCACAACCACAACGTTACACTCCATGAACTCGACGAAGTTTAGACTCGGTCACGGGTCGCCCACTCACCGGCTCAGGCTCTCGCACTCAGCCCTTGTTTTGTCTCAGTGGATGTCCATTTACCTCAATTTTCAAGGCATTACTGTCCTCGAACTCAGAGCCAATGTCACGGTCCTGAAATGAAATCAAGAATTTTACATCGATTGAATATTAAAATTGATCTTGAGATACAATAGTTCACATGAATTTTTTTTTGTAGGATATTTTTTTATAAGACAAAATCATGAGATCAGAATGATCAGAACAGATAATACCTCACAAGAATGTAAATCGTGATAGATATATTGATCTGAGATGTCGAATAAGTACATGCTTGGACTCTGAAGTCACATGAGCTTGGAGGTTTGAGTCTCACCCATGACAAATGGTATTAGAATCAGCTTTGGGGGTACTAGCAATTTGTCACCGAAAACGGTGGACCTTCATTACAGTAAAGGAGAATGTCAGTCTTAAAGTGAAGCCAGTAATCCCACATTAGTTAAATACTAAAGTTGATCTAGGAATATAAGGGTTCATACTACCTCCTCTTTGTGAGGTATTTTTTGTAAGATAAAATCGTAAGATCAAAAGGGTCAGAGTAGACAATATCTCATAAAAGTGTGAACTGTACTAAGTAGGTTGATCTGAAATGTCGAATGAGTGCATGTCCAGATCCTAGAGCCGCATATATCATGGACCTAAAGAAGAGTCTTGAATCCTACATCGAATATAAAAGGAAGGTCACTAGGATATATAAGGGTTTACACCACCTCTATCTTGTGAGGCATACATCACTTCTATCTTGTGAGGTACTTTCTGTAAGGATAAAATCGTAAGGTCAAGATAGTCAGAGTGGACAATACCTCACAAGAGTGTGAACCGTGACAGGTAAGCTTAGATGCCTGGATCCCGAAACCGCGTGGGCCTGGAGGTTAAGTCTCGACCCGTGATAAGAAGTGGTATCAAAGCCAGTAGATGCTTAGATCCCGAAGCTGCACAGGCCTGAAGATTAAGTCTCGACCCGTGATAAGAAGTGGTATCAAAGCCAGCCCTAAACAGTTGAGCCTGGAGGTTAAGTCACGACCCGTGATAAGAAGTGGTATCAAAACCAGTAGATGCCTGGATCCCGGAGCTGCACGGGCCTGAAGGTTAAGTCTCGACCCTTGATAAGAAGTGGTATCAAAGCCAGCCCTAAACAGTTCCATCCACGCCAAACATCTCAAGGTAGGTAGGCAGGGTTGTCAACCTCTGTGATGAGGGCGTCACGAGATGGGGAAGAATGTCATGGACTTAAGGAGGAGTCATGAATCCTACATCGAATATAAAAAGAAAGTCACTAGGGTATATAAAGGTTCTTTCGGTGTCTCAAAGCTACGCGAGCCTGGAGGTTAAGTCTCGACCCGTGACAAGTGGTATCAGAGCCAGCCCTAAATCGTTCAATCCACGCTAAACGTCTCGAGGGAGGTAGGCATGGTGGAACAGAGCCACTACAAAGAAGTTTCGAGGGTTACAGTTCGATCCACGCCAAACGCCTCAAAGGAGATAGGCAGGGTGGAACGGAGCCACTACGAAGAAGTTCCGGGGGTTACGAAGGAAACTTCGAGTTAATATTGGTCATGGGTTGAGAACGGGAATTGAACTCTATGAGATCTAATCTCCCGTTGTTCCTCAGTAGCTCAGCGGTAGAGCGGTCGGCTGTTAACTGACTGGTCGTAGGTTCGAATCCTACTTGAGGAGATTTGATTCATTCCGAATTAAAGAATTCAGAATGTCAGAATGAAAGGGTTCGCTTTGACCGTTAAGAGCAGGTAACCCGTTCTGGTACCAACGAAATCAAGTGCTAATCCCCATTTCTTATTGAATTAACCAATCAACTTGCTGTCGAAGATTTTTTTTATTAGAAAATTTTCGAAAAAAAAATTGACATATTTCACTTTATTTTATTATAAGAATAAATCCTACTACTTCTGTTCTTGGAGTTTTCACGCGAGTCAGTCTTAAATCGTTCGATCCACGTCAAACACCTCGAGGGAGGTAGGCAGAGTGATCAGCCTCTGTGACGAGAGCATCACGGGGTTGGTTGAGGGAGAATGTCACATACTTAAAAAAGAGTCCTGAATCTCACATCGAATATAAAAAAGGTCACTTAGATATATAGAAGTTCACATCACATCTATCTTGTGAGGCACTTTTTGTATGACAAAATCGTAAGGTCAAAAAGATCAGAGCAAATAATACCTCACAAGAGTGTGAACCGTGATGATCAGGCTGATCTTGGACACCGGATGAATGGATGCCCAGATCTTTGAGCCACGCAAGTTGAAGCTTAAGTTTCGGCCCGTGACACATAAACCTAATGGTAAATAAACTGATCTAAGACGTCGAATAAATACATGTCCGAATCCTAGTGTCGCATAGACCTGAAAGTTGAATTTCGACCCGTGACATTGGCACAAGTTTCCCTGGCATGACAGTGGCTCTACTTGGCGCCACCGAGTATTGCTCGCCGACGTCCAACGGCTACTTCCTGGACTCTTGAATAACGTTGAAGCTAACGGGTTCAAAGAAAAAATTGTAGACTCTTTTGGGTATTGAACGAGCCAACGAGTGAAACCATTACTCGGAAGATATGATGGGGCCGGGTAGGACACTCAAAAAGGATTTGTTGAGAGGGTACTATAATTTGCGCAGCAACCGAGTTGAGGCCATGGATCGGTGAATGCTGGAATCAAGGCTTCAAAGTTGTTGAGTTACCGACGAGTCAACTCTGTGTTCAAAAGGTCGTGGAAAATTCTAATGCATTTACCGCCTTTTAGATCATGCCACCGCTTGCAGAGAATTTCACATCTCAACTATCACCTGTGACTGGGTTTTAGAAGAAGACTCCCAAGTCTTCAATGGATAATAGATTGGATGAAAAAAAATAACAATCAACAGAAACTGTCATCAGTTCAAACAAATCGCATAATAGATTTATAACGATTATGACATTCCAGATTTATGACAATTATGACATTCTATGCACCGGGGAAAACAATCCTATGTCAAACAAACCCAATTTCTCACCATCAAAGCCATCATCAACATTTTATATACCAGTAATGTCTACAAGCACTAGAAAACAGTTTAACATATCGCCGTGGTCTACTAACGATAGTGAAGAGTAAAATTACATGTCAGGAAGAGCTTTAAACGTCAGGCGATTTCCCAGCATCCTGTACAAAATTTTCACCTGTAACTGCTTCTGTATCTATAATGGGTTTATCCCGTAAGTCAAACCAATGGCCTGCCGTCTTTTGTCATCAAACCCTTTCAACAAAACCTTATCATGTAATGCTCTCACTTGAATCAATAACCTTTCTTCAAATAATGCAAAACTTCAAGCAGGTATTTGGGGTTATCCTTTTCTTTCTCAGCCCTGGATGCACCGCCAGTGTTTGCACCTACCCACCATAGCCTGATTTCCCTTACTCCACTTACATTTATTCCCACCATCAGGAATCATCTTACAGGTTATGGACAGAATTAAACTGACCTCAAACCGGCAAATATTTTGCACTTCAGAGCAGGATATATTTGGACACACAAGGACAAGCACAAACCAAGTTGCTGATTGCAAAGACTATAACCCATCAAAGCCAAATGCACCCTTGTTCTTAGCCATTATAATGAAGTTTTTGGCTTTGGGAGCCCTGGCCCTGCTGAGACTGCTGGCTGTTGAGGAGCTTGCAAGTTTAGTGGCTCTGTGTTGTAGTTGCCAAAGGGCTGGGAGTAGAGAGAATTCATCAAGCCCTGCAAATAGATAGCCATATACTCCCATTTAATACAGGAAAAAAAAAACTTAACAAGGTCACAAAACGTAAGGCCAGAAAAGGTCAGAAAATATGTAAAGATGTCACAATGCAACAGATTTTTAGCAAGATAAACAAAGACCAAGAGTACAACCCCAGCCGCCCAGCGATTCAAATTTACAAGCATTAACAGGCAGGCTTTCTGGTTAGAAATAGGATTTTAAATATTGCCAGCCAGATAATTTTATCCACAATAATTCTCTATCAATATTCAATAGTAGAGAAGCAACCTGAGACTGAAGCTGGTTGGGATTAGCCACACCAAAGTGGCTATGTGATGTATCATCTTGTGGAGGGTCGTTAAAGCCAACCTGAGTAAACAGTCCTTGTGATGCATGATTCATGTAGTCCTGTAAAACCAGAATTTTTGTTAGGAGAAAAACTGGGAAAAAAACATAAACTAATCCCACCACAGCACTTTGGGCAAACCTGAGACATGAAATCATTTCCAGCACCAAAACGAGAATATCCTGCTTGAGAATTTTGGTTTAGGAAGTTCCCTGGAAACCCACTCTGTGCTCCTTGTGTAACATAATCAACAGCATACCCACTCTGAGAAGCCTGGACGTGAACACATAGTGAAGCAACCAACATCATCAAACCAGAAGTCAAACACCAAAAAGAAACCTTCTTGTTTTATTTACAGAAAATTACAAAGAGACGAGAAATTTATGGAAAACAGATTATTCTAAACATCTTCAATACCCTCTCTAATGCTTTAAGGCCCTAGGACACATCCGGCTACATTGCCATTATAGTTGGTGGTTTTGCCTTTTGTTTCCCCTTCTTATTTTAGAAAAAAACATTGAGGCTAGGAAAGTTGGCAATGAGCCACTGATGCAATCTCCAATAAAATTCAAAGCAAATACCATCAAACCCCGCTAACTGATGGATGTCATACGGGATTGAGGAAACACTATCAATACAATAAAAAGACAAGAAGTCAACTGCCTATACCTGCGTTGAAAAATCAGCGACATTATAAGGAACATGTGAGCCTTGGCTTTTGAAGTCCTCACCCAAGAAGTCCTGTGGGATGGTCAAACAAACCAATTATGAGTTGTTATCAAGAACATAAATTGCAATTATTGAAGAAATAACAGAAGATGCCCACAAAGATTTAATACCTGGGACATTCCCCCCATTGAAAATCCATCACGAAATGTTTGGCTTGGCCCTTGGATATGCATCTTTTATGGATAATCAACATACTCAGTTCCATGATGTCAAAGAAAGCATTGAAGGCAGAAAAAGTAAAACAATAAAAAAAGGTAAAATATAAAAGATAAAGTACGAACATTATTAACAAATCCAGGTTGAGATAATGGACCACCCACAGATGGCTGGTTGTTTGGATTCTCCAGAGGGGGGAAGTTAAAAGTAGATCCAATAGTTCTAACATTTTGCTGCGTGCCTTGCTGGTGTTGGAGATGACTGCCAATAGGAGCACCAGCGTTCACACGCCCAGCCCCAAAGCCTCGACTTCCTGGTTGAGGGACCTGAGGAACAGCTCCCACTGGTCCATGTCCAGCTTCGCGAGTTGGAATAGCATAAGGCTGAATAGGACCGGCAAAAGGTGGAAGAGGAACCCGAGGCATTGGGAACACAGTAGGGTGAACTGCAGGCTTGTGAGTACCACTGGGTGGACCAGGAGGCATACAAGCACCTGCTTTGGCAACATGAGAAGGCTCACATTATATTATAAGCAGGGAAGAATACCCATCAACATTAATAAATACAAGTGCCAAAGGTATATTTTATTGTTATTGTGCATGTCAGTACAAGACATATCCTTAACCAAAAAGGTACAAGACATATCACTTGCATGCCTCCAAAGCAAAGATATAATGACACATAACTTGTTAACTCAAGATGCTCGAGCTTACCCCGAGCACGACTGCTTCTTCTATCAGCATTTGGAATAGATGAGGCAGCAGAAGCAAGACTATCATTAGGCACAATCCCAGGTCCACCACCAAAGAAAAGTCTCCGGTCATTATAGATCTATAAGAAACACAAACATTATTTGAATTCACATTATCCTAGACAATCTCTAATAACTAAAAATAATTGGGAGAGGCAATGCACAAAGGAAAAGGCTAAAAATTCTAGCAGATAACAGGCACTATCCTAGCATCCTTTCATTCCATACACAAACCTTTTTGGGCTTTTGGAATTGAACCATACTCTGCTTCAAGTTATTGAGGGGTCCTTCAACCAGGCACTCGTGTTCCTGCAAAATTTAGCAGAAAGGGCTCAATGACCAGGATAACAAGATCCTCTGAGGCACAATTAACACTAAGGCTAGCTTTAATATTTACATAAACTACCAATAGCATGGTTACAAAGATGCATAGGAAGATACCTTGTAATGTGTCAATAAACCATTCCACAGAGGTTGTTTGCTAAGAACTTTAGGGTTTCCAAGAATTACAATACCATATCGAGCACGTGTTAGGGCAACATTAAGCCTGCGAGGATCATTTAGAAATCCAATACCCTAAAAATTGGATAAAACAGTTAAGCACCAGCATGTTAGTTTTTCTCATATTTAAAGTATAAAGATGGAGAAAGAAAGGGTTAAAATATTAGAATTAGACTTAGAACGAATACCATAACTAGAGGCTGATCTTTCAAACAAATGATAAATATTATGCACAATGTACCCTTTTAACAAATTTATGAATAGTCAAGAAATTGAAAATTAGTTAGACATGACTAAAAGACTGATAAACTGAGTCAGATTGAAAATTCATTAATGAAGACCATGCAAATGTTATTTCACATCTTGTATAGATATGTTAAACAACCTGATGCTCATTACTTCTCACACAAGACAAGATGATGTAATCTTTTTCCCGTCCTTGGAATGAATCAACACTTGCAACCTGATACAAACCCCAAAAATTAAATAACAAATAATCACATTATGGACAAATATCATGACAGCATTTATTCTTAAAATTCAAATCCACACGTTACCTCAATTTCCTTGTAAAGCTGCTGTCTCAAAGCACCATTTCTTGACATATAATTAACAATATATGCCCTTTGTCCCTCATAAGGTGTTATGACCCCAATCTGAAATATATTGAAACAGTTGTTAATCAAAAGTTATAATACTGCCTGACATCAATCTGAAGAGAAAAAGAAAAAAAGGAAAGTCCAGAAAATCACCTGATTAGGAACAACACCACTCCTCAAGAATGTGGTAACGATCTTTTCAACATTTGCAGCCTCAGTTCGATTGAGATATGATGTTCCACTAGCGCTGATCTCCTCTTGTCCCATCTAAAACAAAACTATGTAATTACAAGACATAACCATAGAATAAATAAAGAACAGTATTTTTTTCCCCTTCTCATCCCTCCCACACAGAGAGCGATGGATAGAGAAGAATATGCAAGGAAGATGAAAGATGAAGGTATTTTGATTATTACAATCTATCACAATTCCAATACCTGTACATAAAAAAACATTGGACGATTTGGAACAGGCCAAGGAAAATCAATCCCTGATGATTGCCTTTCATTGATTGTGACTCCATTTTGTAATGTGCCTTCATAGAAGCTGTTAGAAGGAAATTCTGACAAACATGGGTGCATACGGTATTGGACCTAAATAGAACATAAAACATTTACTATCAGAAAAAGACATGCTTTGTATTAGCAATCACATACAAAGGGAAAAATCAACAAACATACAAAGACGTCACCTGCAATCTAATTGGTTTAACACCAAGTAAAACTAGACGTTCAAATAGAGACTGTGCTAGCCCAGCACGAGCTGCTTTCTTGCACATAATAACAGGACCAAGTTGACAATGATCACCAACAAGAACAACCTAAAATAAAAATATACTCATTAGAAGACAAAAGAAGAAACATTCAAGGGGAGCAAGACAAATTATATCTTGATAAGTTTGATCCTTCATTACCTGCTTCACTCCAAGAACTAGAGGAATGAGACACTCAGGCTCAGTTGCCTGAGTAGACTCATCAATAAGTACCTACATAAAGGAAAAAAACAGTGTAAGTGCTTTTATTTGTTAATGATCATGTAATATTACATATCTGATGTCTTCAACCTGACGGAACCTAAAATTAGTCAATCTAGGATCTCCAGCCCCGACACAAGTGCAACAAATGACATCAGCATTTTGGGATATTTCCCTCTCTGTTGCTCGCTTCAATGCTTTGTACTTTTTCTCATCACTGCTAGACAACTCACCTGTAAATTGGGGGTTAAAATAACAAGGCATTGTAGCATTAGAGAAAATCCCAGGGAAGTTGAATTTTTCAATTTCAGACAAGACAAGCACATTCATTGCCAATCTGCAAGTTAATTGAAAAGTTCATTTTCTTTCATCCCAGTTTAAGCAGCATCATGTCTCCGTAAACTCTTAACTGTGAAGATTTTCTTTCAAAATAAAATCTATCTAATTAATTTTTTTCATCACTGACAACAGGACAATTATCCCAACCTTGTTCATCTTTCAATTGTTGTAACTTGTGAAGTTCACTCTTCTCAGATGTGTCAAGATGTCGAACCTGCATGTAGTAATTGCAAATATGCATAACAACAACAAATAGGGAACAGCAAAAGATAGAAGAATTAGACACCACAAACCTGATAATGCAGGGTCAAATGTTCAACAGGAGAACTCACAGCTTCCCTTGATTTCGCACAAAGCCTTACAACCTTCAGACAAAAAACACATTGATGAAAAAGTTTCAATTTACAGATAAATACAAGTTAAAGCTTCAACATATTTAATCATATCCGTCCAGCAATATAATATAACTAATGCATCATAAGATACACCTTACAATAAATAAGAACATGAGTGCAATGTTTCTAATAATTGATAGCTTTCAAAGCAACTTAGCAGTGGCTCAAAACTTGTTTTAACTTCATATGTACCATTGCCTTATGTTACCAATCCATCAACCCCCCTCCCAGAAAAATATAAAACATAAAAGAGACACCAGCCACCCACTTGTGCGAAATCACATTAATTTGTTGATATTGAAACTAGGTTAGAGAAGAGGATAACTTTTAAAGGTAGAAAAGATAAAACTAGGAACACAATGCAAATGAGAGATTTAATGGGAAAAGGGAAGAACAAGAAAAAAGTACACTCACCACATTTCTGTTTTAATCAATTATAAAAAAAGAAAAAAAAAAAAGAATGACAGAGGAAATAAGCTTCCACTATAATTAGGCTTCTTTAGCAACAATATTTTTTGTCCAAATCTTTCCATTGTATCAGTAACAGCCAAAACCTAAAGAACTTATACTAAAAATGCAACAAGCATGCAAAACGAAGATGATTAAGAAAACTCTAAAATTACCACAATAATAAGGCACAACATTGTTAATGACAATTAGCATTACCAAAAGCAAAATTTAACTTATCTACCTTTAATCCAGTAGCACTTATCTTTTCAGCTAGCTGATCAACAGCCACATTACTTGGAGCACAGACCAGAACCTGATAAGAGAATGAAATATAAGAAATAGAGACAAAATAGAAGATGCACTATATCTCATTTAAGTTCTTACCTGCCCCTGACCCTGTTTAGCCATGTGATATACAATGGCAGCAGAAGTAACAGTTTTTCCAGTGCCAGGGGGCCCTTGAATCAAGCTTATAGGCTTCTGAAGAACACTCTTTACAGCATAAACCTATCCAACATAAGAAGGTCAACACAATGTGATGAAAAAAACAGTTATTTAACAAAAATAATATCAAGCCAAGCAAATGTCAAAACAGCCATACTTGAGATGCATTCAATTCTGGCAGACCAGGTGCACCAAAACGACGAGGCAGTGTATTACGAACCATCTGAACCTCAACCTCATGGCCAAGCAGGTGGTGGTAAATATATCTGCAAGAAATAAACCAATTAATTTACTTGGAAGGGACTATCAACTCAAGTTCAACAGATGCATGACCTTTGGGATAAATAACATAATGTTTTGAATGCTAGACAGAGCTGAAGAGAAAGTGGTCAACTTTGCTTTGAATAAGGACAAAAAAATAATAATAATAAATGAAGCCATGCCTGCGTCTCACTTAACAGAATAAATTTTTTAGGTTAAAAACTTAACATGACAGAGAAGCATGTTTCAACCATGCCTGACCGACATCTAATCCGTCTAAAGATATGCATAAGAAACTATAACCAGAAAATAATACTAAATATAGACCCTCAAAAGCATCGTGTACATTTTATGTCAACCAGTTACATAGACCCATTTTTTCAAAAATAAAAAAATTTCCTTTATTGATTTATTAAAAAATACTACCATAGTACATGAACATAATGAAAATACTAGCACAGGAAACTGGCAAAAAAAACAAACAAATGACAATATCTGCCATGACAATCAAGAATAACAAGCAAATCCAAAGAAAACAAAGTCAGCTAACCTACCCACTAACACTTGTTTCATCAACTGCAAATGTTTTCATTGCCCCCTGCATCCGGTCAAAGCTTGTACTCTTCCAGACAAAATCAACACTGAACCCATGGTTCACATCAACAGGAACTCCCTGAACCACAATAACAGTAAGCACCAATTTGTAAGTACTTCCCAAAAGCCAAAATCAACCAACAAAACAAAGAATTATCAAAACTACCTGACTCGCACGAAGCTCAAGCGCAACCTCCTCTTGTGCTGTTAGCTTGATCTGAAACAACAGAAAATTAATTCATATGTAGATTTCTCAGAAGTGCACCAAATGCATAAACCTTATTGAGGAATATAACAAAAAAATTATCAGTTTTTCCACAAAGAATACATAGAATCAATGTCTTGTAGGCACAGGCATAAATCAAAACCAGAATTAAATAGGCAAGCTCATACATACCACATGGCCAACAGCCTGCCATGTTGGGTAGGCACCATCTCCTGAATAATGCAGTCGCAACTCATCACCGGGTACTAGACGCAGCTCATTGTCTTCCTACAGCACCACAAAATCAGGTTTAACATTTATTAACTTAAAAAATAAGAGACGTTGTCATGCAGAGGGGCAGGGGGGCATAAACCAAGAACACAATTATGTAATGGAATAAATTTAGAGAAAATTATTAATAAACCACCACAGTAAAGCACCTTCGGAAAGACAAAATATGCAATTCTTTTCTTGTTTAACCCAATATCCCATCGAACTGTGACATTGTCCTTGCTTTGAGATTCTTTCATCATCTGCAAAAAAACAAAATTTTCATTTAGACATTGACGTTATATTTTAAAAATAATGAGTGTGAACATGATGATGCATACTTTATCATAGTCAGCTTCAAGCTTAATAAGTGGCGCAAAAACATTTTGATACTGCAAAAGAAAGCATCAACTTATTAGTAAACCACATTCTAAGACGTAATTTGTTGTCTCTGCACTGTAATAAAGCAAAGCAAAATAGAGCAATTATTGCAATAGTGGGCACCTGATAAGCATCTTCATACTTCAAGGCCACAGGCTGAGGTTCATCATCTACACCAGGCTTCTCAAGATCTTCAAGGGAGGCATCAGGATTTGTCTTCCAAAGCTCTTCTACCTTGTTTATCTGTTGTGCACTTATTTGTCGTGCCCTTAACTGCTCTTGTTCAGACGGGATCTGTTGAAGTGAAATATATTAGGAAGTCCTCAAATCAATAGGTCATTTTCATGTGATTAAAGAAAACCAACCTTAACCAACCACTGCAAAAAGCACCTATCATCAATAAGGGGACACCACTGACTTAAGTCCCAATTCATGTCCTTCAAAGCATTGACATTCAAACAAGGTTCTCTACAAAGAAGAACGACAACACTCTCTGTCTTGGCAGATATAAAACCAAGAAGGAAAACATTTCTGCATCCACAGTTGTAGCATTCAAGAATTGTTTCGCCTAAAGGACTATCCTTATGAAGGCAGACTTCCTTGTGTTTAGCTCGTACCTAAAAAGGAACCAAAAAAAAAAACTCAGTAATCAACAGTATCCGGTAACTATCCCCAACTGGATAATCTAGTACACATGTTAATACTTACTTCATTAATCTCAGTTAATAACATATATATTTACTAAAAGCAACTTAGATAAAATAGTGATTTGAGCATACAAACATATGCCCAACAAACTATGGCAAGTACACAACTAAATTAGAACTTTTTCAAACACAGTAACACAATTGCTACGTGAAGGAGCTTTTTCAAACATGGTAACAAGGTAAATTATGAAAACTTACTCAGTTACAAACATACAATTTAGTCACAATTCTGTTAAGCCTATTTTAGCGCAGCATAATCCCTAGACTGAAGCAACCAGAAAACAATTGTTTTTTGTTCACGTAAAAAATGGTAAACTATTATTGCAGTTTCTGTTGTCAGGTCTTCTAGATTCATGATTGCAAGGTACACTGGACGAGAAAAGAGAAAAAAACAAGGATGGCATGTTGCAAAACCAGTCGAAGTGAAGAAACCTCCCATGACTATGAAAGAAAGATACCAAGCTACAAGCAGATATGATGAAAGCATAAGAAATCCACAGGTGTGCTTAACAGTGGCAACCCCAGCATGTGAATGAATCAAACAAAAATGATTACTAGAGTGAAACAAAAAGGTAATCATTTTATACTTCCAACAATATAAAAGTCTGTCTCACGGTACCTAGAATGAAGGGCTGACTTCCGATTGCCTTCTATTATTCCTTTCTTTCAACAACTATCAACTCAGGTCCCACAGAATCATGTAATAGCCATAATCGAACATAAAGATCTGTCTGAAGATATTTAGAGGAATGTCTGACTTCTGATTGTCTTATAAGCAAAACCCTTTATTTAAGAAAAAAACAGTTTCTCTAAGTATCATCATCAGGAGTGTAACACTAGCTGTAATAGACTAATAGCTTCCTAACAACTTCAAAAATTACCTTCAATTAAGACAAATGAAACTCTCTTATTTTAATCTCAGAATAGCCTATAAGAGGAAGGGGATGCCCTGAATGATGCCATTATTTCATGAACTCGTTCATGCATAACTGAATCATATCTGAACAAGAAGCTTACATTTCATTATTGAGTCAAACTTTCTACTAGAATTACCTAGTTTAAACCTTCAAGACTGCATTTATTAACTTGGTAGGAAAATCTAACAGTTTAAAAAGCATCATGAACAGTTATACGAATCATCTCCTTAATCTACATACACTTATATTAAGCTCAAAAAAATTCCCAAAGTCAACACCCTAAAATAAAAGCACCATTCCCACTTAAACTCTCTCCCTAACACATGCCTTCCATATTTCAACCTAAACCCCAAACATACAAATATACATCAATGTAATGCCCATTACAACTTAATCATTTTTTTAAATAATGAATAAAAGGAGAAAACTCACGAGATGATTAACAATATGCGAGCCCGATGTATTCCCTCTTGAATTACAAAACCACTTCCTACACGAAGGAACGTTACAGCGAACCACGCAAGCCGGGTTTGAAACCCCACAATACCGACATGCGTGCTCAGAGAAATCCCCTTTTCCGTACTCATAACCGCCATCCTCATCCCCAATTGTCTCCTCAAAATTCAATCCACAAATCCCCGCCGCTAACGCATCAACCACGGCCCCACTATTGCTATTGCTGTTGTTATTGCTCGTTGAGCCACGGCCACCGCCTTTTGAAGCGCTAGAGGGAGAAGAGGAAGCAGCAGTGTCCGAGTGGTGGTCGGAGCCAGAGCGATCGGCGACGTTGGCGTCGGAGGGTGTAGGCCAAGAAAGAATCGGATCGCGGAAGTCCGTGTATTCGAAATCGGACTCGCCTTGGGTGTTAAATTCGAGGAAGGTGTAAGCGTCGGTGGCCGGGTCGGGTTGCGAGGCCGTCTCGAATTGAGAATCCATACAACGAAAAACTCAGTGCCGGATCGTTATTACGAATATTTGGGTTAGGGTTTTTGGCGTTGTTTTCTGAGTTAGGATTAAGAAGAAAAAAAAAATCGAAATCAGAGAGAGGGAAAGAAAGAGGGAGAGTGATGAAATTTGTGTTAATATATTGGAATTTGCTCCGAAGAGTGTGTAAAGTGCCGTGGAGGCAAAGATGAGCGCGTGGAGAAAACGCTGATGTAACGGAGAAGTACACGAGGTCGTAACGCTCGTTTCTATTGGATAGAGGGAGGGAATAGCACGTGAGAATGGTGTTTTGTAAAATTAACTAGACAGGTGAGAAAGATGTACTTTCAAACTTTGTGATTAAGATTGTATGCGATTTTTTTTGGTTTTCCTTAACTTTTTTTATTTGCACCAATTTTCTTGGCGTTTAATTGCATTTGCTAGGAAATTAAGCTAAATTTCTGGATGTAATATTTGATATTTATATAGTCATGAATGATAAAATATGCCAAGTTTTTTTTTTAAAATTTAACTGCAAGAAAGCCTTTTTTTGTGTTAAATTGTTTGTTATTGATTTTTATAAAATTTTAAAAAAAATTAATTTCAATACATTTAACATTAAATTTTTAAAATTTTGTATAAAATTAGAGTTCCATAGTTTTTAATATGGAAAATATATTTTTAAAATATAAAAAATAAAAATATTAAATATTAAAAATTTAAAAATATAATTTTAAAAAATCCCAAAAATAAAGGTAAAAAAAAAAGGACAAAAAGAGTACTATAACTTTTAAAGATATTTCTCTTCATTATTCTAATAAAAAATTGGATAGATTAAGATATATAAATTAATCACCTCCCAAAACTAAATTTGAAGTGATTAGTTTGTATTTTAAAGTTCATTTGAGAATTTAATTGAAAGATTTTTATAGTTGAGAAAGAGATATTTTATAGTTGAAGTTTTAATTTTGCACTTAAAAAGATGTTTAAGACTTCTTTTTTAAACTCTTTAAGTGTGAATTTTAAAATAAATTAATTTTAAGTTTCTGTTATGTACGGACAAATAAATCAATTATTTTTTTAAAATGCATTATTATTTTAAAGTTAAATGATTATTTGTTGAAAAACAAAATTTTTATTTTAAAAAATAATAAATTTAAAATTGTGATAATAAATTGTATTTTCATAATAATATATAATATTATAAATCTCATTTTTTAATATGGGTAGTATATATATATATATATATATATTATGAATGTATATAAAGAGGGATCAATTTATATAAATATAAAATTTTTTAATTTTATTTTTTTTAAATATTGACTTTAATAAATTCAAATGTGAGATTAATTTTTTTGTCCTTATCTCTCTTGTTTCTTGAAAGTATTGAAATTAATTATCAAAAAAAGATGTACAAAGTTTTACTACACACACTCTCTCTCTATATATATAATGGTAACTTAATCTAATAAAATCTATAAATTAGTAATTTAATATTTGTATTTATCTCATCTTTATTGTAAATTTATAATTTAATAGATACAATTAAATTATCTTACTTGTTATTTCTAACAATACAACATATAAATTAAAAAAAAAAAAAACAATTGTTATGTATTAAAACAAATAGCATATTTATTTGATTGATGAACTTTCAATCAAATTTAATATTTGATTGACCTAATTAATAAAATCATTAAAATACTTTTAGTCAACGTACGGTTATAATAAAAAGATCATTGAAAATGAAAACAAATTATTTTTTTTAAGGTTTCATTGTTTTTTTCCAAAATTAGAAAAGTTGTCCAAAATATTTTTTAAATACAAATTTTTATTGATATTTTTTTGAAAAATTATAATACAAAAATTTAATAAATTTAATAAAATTTAACTGGATGAGAAAAATGAATTGTATTGATACCTATTTGGCAATATATTTTTTGTACGTACAATTGAATGAATTGTAATATAAAAATTAGAATACAAATATTGCAAAAAAAAAAATGCATGATAAAATGTTGAATATAAAATTATATTGAATCAATGTTTTTAAATTATTTAATGAAAATAAGTATATCACTTACTTTAAAACTTTTATAATTTATCTTCTTACATGTCATAAAATTGAAAATAAAGAGCTTTTTCTATCTTTTAACAATTTCCATTAATAATAAAATTTATTTAATTATTTGCTATGTGTCATGTTGGATATTAAATAGTAAACTTGTCTAAGTTATTGTTTTTAAAATTTTTAAATCATCAAACAATTATGCATATATTAGAAAATACATATTAAACACATCACATATTTCTTATTTAATTATTTTATTCAATAGCAATTGAATTAACCATAACCAAAGTTGATCATGACAAAATTATTGACAAAAGGCATCCACTCATGGCATAAGAGAAAGCAATTAATGTCTTAATTTAAAAATTATGTTGTTGTACACAAAAATTATGCTGTTGATTCATGCAAAGTAAATTAAACAAAAAATATATAATAGAATAAAATCACATATATCAAACGTAAATAAATATGATGTTTGAAAAAATTTTAAAAATAAAAAATAAAATTGTAAAGCAAAAGTAAAAATATATATATATATTTCTTTTGTTTCTATTTCATGGAATGTAAGATTTTGATCTCGTTTTATTATAAAAATTTTAGATACAATATTTTGAAATTAAAGAAAGATTCATGTCAATATGAAATTTAAGTCAATAGAAAAATAAATGACTTAAAATCATTAAGAATGAATAAATAATAAATGGAGTTTAATTGAATACGCATAAAAAATAAATAAAAGAGTAGTAATACAAAATATGATAAAGCAAAAGCATTTATTAGTTAAAAAAGGTAAACAAAAGAGAAAAAATAATATATTTTTATTGTTAACAGTAATTAAAAAACTAAATCCAGCTAAAAATAAAAATCATTTGTTGCCATATAAAAGATAGAATGGAATTTTTTTTGAGTAGAGATTTACCTAATCACAACTAAATTGATGCTTTTGGAGGGTTTTTCAAATATTTTTTAAAATAATTAAGCTTTTATTTTTATTTGCATTATTGATATTAAATATTTTATATATTCATTTAAATTGATAAATTATCTTATTAAATATAAAAAATACATTCATTGGTGGGAATGTCAACACAAAAAACGGTGGATTGGCATTGAAAACCTATTCATATCTCAAAAAATATAATTAAATATTAAAAAGTGAATTTTTTGTACACAAATTTAATTTAAAGTTGAATATTTATAATTGAAAAAAGTCTTAGCAAATTTATTCTCTATATTAATGATGGCAATTAAACTTTTATAACATTTTTTTAATTTAATTGAAAATGATTTAAAGTAAATAAAAATAAATTTATTTAATTTAAAATATTTGAATTATTAAATTACATATAATACATATCAATTTTTTAGATTATCCATATATTAAAAATATAGACTATTCACATTAAATTTTTTTTTTTTGTTTTTATATATTTATATAAGATAAAATGAGATTTATGTAAATTAATATTTCCAAAAAAAGAAAAATGGAGTGGATATGCACAAATGTTTAAATGAAAAAATCCAGCCTAGTTTTTTGTTGGTTAATTATCAATTCAAAAGTCAATTTTTTCATGTTACTCAAAACTGGTAACCCCAAATATAAATGGATTGCTTGCCTAAAAGGTACAGTATCACAATTTTTAGATTATTCATACGTCATAAATATAAATTATTCACATCAAATTATTTTTTTATTAGAGGGTTTAGTTTTTATATATTTATGTAAAATACAATGAGATTTACGTGAATTAATATTTCCAAATAAAGAAAAATGGAGTGGATGTGCACAAATGTTAAAATGGAAAAATGCAGCCTAGGTTTGTGTTGGTTAGTTACCAATTGAAAGGCCAATCTTTTTCCTCTTACTCAAAATGATAACCCCAAATATAAAATGGATTGCTTGCCATAAAAGGCACGATATCACGAATGAAGATTATCCATATCAAATTATCAAATTTTTTATATTTTTTATATGTTGAAAATATAAATTATTAACATCAAATTATTTTTTTATTAGAGGATTTGATTTTTATATATTTATATAAGATAAAATGAGATTTTCGTGAATTAATATTTCCCAATAAAGAAAAATGGAGTGGATATGCACAAATGTTAAAATGGAAAAATACAGCCTAGTTTTTTACTGGTTATTTACCAATTCAAAGGCCAATTTTTTTTTTTATCTTACTCAAATTGGTAACCCCAAATATAAATGGATTGCTTACCAAAAAGAGGCAAAGCATCACGAATGGTATATTCTCTTCATAAATGAATTTCCATTTATATCAAATGAAAATCCTCAACGCTTACTTACCAAAAACCATTTCGTTTCCTTGTTATAAAAGCTTCATTTCAAGCTCTCCCTTTCATCAGGATATCAATTACTAGCTGCTACAATAAATCCAAGATGAAGAGTTTCTTTGCTTTCTTCTTTCTCTTGCTTGTCTCGGTAAGGTCCGATGTTATTCAAGAATCTTGCGACAAAGCTGCCAAAGGTGACGCCGGTATAAACTATGGCTTTTGTGTTGCGAGTCTCGAACAGAATCCCAAGAGCAAAACAGCCACCAGCATTGGAGATTTGGTTCCCATCACAATCGACATTGCCATATCTAATGCAACAAGCATCAGCTCTATCATTTCCAACCTTTTGAAGAACAAAAACCTTGAACATTATACAAGGATGTGCTTGGAAGATTGCTCTGAACTTTACTCTGACGTAGGGTCTTCTTTAAAAAGTGGTCGCCAGGCTTTTATGTCTAAAGATTATGGATCAGCTAATGCGGACATAAGCGCAGCCTTGGATGCCCCGGACACTTGTGAAGATCAGTTCAAGGAGAAGAAAGGGGTGGTGTCGCCATTGACAAAGGAGAACAGCAATTTCTCCCAGCTGACAGCACTGTCTCTTGCTTTCATATCCATGCTCTAAGCCTCTAATAATGTGACTGTTGTTTCCTTCAGTCATGTATTTTTTTGCACCACAGTCAGCCACCCAATAATTAACCACAACTATGGTTTTAATCCTGAGCCAAAAAATTAAAAATTTAGTATTTTATCAATATATATGGTGAATGTTAGTATCTTTCGTCAAAGTAATAAAGTATTCATTTAATAATTTTCATTTTCATTTTCATTTATGAATTTCAATACATTTTCAATATTTTTTTCTGCAATTTGATTGTAAATTGAAAAAATGAAAAAATGAACCAAATCAATTTAACTAATATTGATTTATGTCGATTTTTAATCCTTTAATCAATTGATTCGATTTTTATATAAATTAATTTTTTAATTTTTACAAACGAATTAATTGAACGGCTAGTTTACTATTCCGTAATGTCATATGACTGTTAGCATCTTTGCGTGAATAATTATTAATGTGATATTCATCAAAGTAATTTGCTAACTTTGCTTGTATTTTCTCTTTGGGCACTGATGGGCTTTAATGTATTAAGAAGAAGAATGAGCCGTCTTCAGCCTATCAATCTGAGGAAGGGGAAATCACTCGGCCCATTAGTAATCCATTTTCCAACTGCAGCCCAATAAAAACCATACAAATACATGGAAGAAGCGCTCAGAGGAACAACGACTAGCGTTCTACAATGTATGGTTGGAAGTGTTTGTACTGTTAAAATTTACCCTTTTCTTTAATTAATAAATTTATTTATTTATTTTGGTTTACTTTGAAATTTGAAACTGCTTTAGCCGATAATGTTGTTAATTTAAAATATTTTTATTATTATTTTATTTTTTAATTTTTAAATATGAATAATAAATAAATGAATAAAAGATATCGTCATACTCTGATAACTATTATTTTTCATCAATTATCCAATTTGAAATATTAAAATATTTAATCCCTTTTCATGTGTTACTGAGATTTACAAATAAAACGATACTTTTTTTTTTCATAAAATAGCATGATACTTTACACTTTAGAGAGCCATGCATAAGTATAAAGTGAAAATGAAATATGTAGGAGACTTGAGCTTAAATTCTCACCGAGAAATACTATACATAATGTTTCCCTGCATATTTTCTAACCCTTAAAATAGAGATATTCCTGACAAAATTCAATTCCATTGCCGCAAAAAGGCTCTTTCTTGGGGGCTTTAAATTACTGGTTTTGGATGTTAATACAGCATTCGGACAAATCCCTAGTAGGCTTCTTGGAACCTTCCTTCACTTTCCACTATAGTTATACATACTTCAACCAAAAATTAATTGATCTTCAATGGTTTTTTTTTTTTTTTTGGCAAGAGATGTGATCTTATCAATTATATGTCAAGCTTTTTCTTCTTTTTTTTTTTTTTAATAAATTACAATTTTTACTTTTTTTTTTTCCTTTTCCTACTATCCATTTATGATTTACCATACATTGTAAGACCAACATAGAAAAGCGATTAATCAAGAACCATTATCTTTGGAGAAGAGTTTTGTTTGTTTCCTTGTACATAAAGAATGAAATTCTTTTGAGATACGAAGCTTCCTTGGAATGAGAAAAACTCATATCATTATCAAAGTTCACATGATTATATAAATGGATTTTGTTGCAAGTTGCAGTAACAAGATCAATGACAGACAACACCAAGAAAAGAAAAATGCGGCTTTGGCATGTGTCATTCTTACCGTTCTGTTTCTTGTTCTTGATTTTTTTCCTCTTTCAATTCAATCCTAATGATGAAATCTCTGCAACAAGCATGTTATCGGTTGATATAATCAACAAAACCTGTAAAACATGCTCAGACAAATCCACCGTCTTCAACTACACTTTCTGCTCGGCATCTCTCCAGGAAATTCCCGTTAGCCATATGACAAACCTTCAAGGTCTAGCAATAGTTGCAATGGAGCTAGCTTTACAAAATGCGACCAACACACTTTCAATCATAAAAGGGTTACTGAACAACAAAACTTTGGGTCCTTTTTCTTCGGCTTGCTTGAGGGACTGCTCTCTGCTTTACTCTGATGGGGTTGTCACTCTGGTGGATACTATTGGAGCACTTTTGACGGGGCAGTATGGAAATGCTGGTGCCTGGGTGAGTGCAGTCATGGAAGGAACTACAACGTGTGAGGAAGGTTTTCAAGATATGGAAGAAGTGTCTCCATTGACAAAACAGAATGACAGTATTTTCCAGTTATGTGATGTTGCATTATGCATCATGAACTTGCTTGATTCAAATGTTTATATTCTTAAATCTTATTGAACTAAAAATTTCCCCTGTTTCTTGGCTATTTTATGGCGCTAAATGCACAAATTTTTTGACTTTTGGCAAATCTTTTATGCATGGTTCTGTGCTGCCATTATTGTACATTGTAAAAGTAAAAATCGGGCCATAGATACAGCAAAATTCATAAAAATCAATATTACGCACATCAGCAGATAAAGCCACATTCCCATAGTTTTTCCAATCAGTCTCCTAGTCCCATGTCATATGGGAACCTTCTTAACCTGCCTAAAGCCAAGTATTTTCATTCACTTCCAGAAAAAAGATATTGGAAATGAACAAAACACAGCAGGAAAATGAATCTAGTCCGATGAAACGTCAGTCTTCATTTTCCTAAGAAATTCTTAAAAGATTCAAATAAAAAATCAATGAAACTGGGAAATACTATGCATAGATGGTAATAACCTTATCAAAAAACCTGGCACTTGAAGCCATTGAATTAAAAATTCTTCTGAAATTTGATAAATATATTCAATATTTTACAAGGTAAATAGAATGCATTGAAATCTTTATTGAAGAATAAAATTCGTTTCTATCTGCTTCCTCTAACCATTACTAATTCCAATAACAAAGGAACTCAAAATTTTCAAGCAGTGGTTACCAAAACTTACATTTGTGAAACATGAAACTCTTCTTCAGCCTCTTCCTCTTCCTTGTTCTTGGGATCATAGTTCTCATGATTTGAGCTCAATAACAACTGATGATCTCCTGCTGCATTACTACCAGTAATTTTTACCAGGGAAAGCTGATCCATCACAATTGCATTTCTTTTGTAGTTCCACACTAGCATTGATATGTAGTCCTGTGGTGAAACAAGACCCTGCTCTCCGATGCAACTTCTTTGCTCTTCCAGAGTTTTTGGATCATCAAGCCTTATATATTCAACTAATACTTTCTCATGATCAGGCCTCCAATTGCTAGGGAAGGGTGTATAATCAGTCTCAGGTATGAGAGACATCCTTGTATACTGAAGGCCATCGATTGACTCAACAAGACCCATTCTCAGCAGATTCTGGTATTCAGGTGACTGTCCTTTCCTCTCCTTCAGAGGACGGCTCAGATTTCGAGCACCAATTTTGTAAACCTTTGCTCGTGAACGAAGTTTGTACTTTGCAGCATAGAGCTTTGCCAGTGAACCCCTAATGATATAAGAACAAAAATTAACAACTTTCTTCCGATTGTCTGCATATCTATACCACTCAACCATCGTTGACAAGAATTTGTTCATCTGGGCATTGGTGTGAGCTTGAGTAGCATGAAACATTCTAAAACATGGTTGTGGGTCTGGTTCCCTATCACCCTTAAGAAAGTTTAGCTTCCTAAATTGCTTGATGCATTGTTTCAAGCTTGCTGTGACTGACAAGAGGGTGCCAACACCTTTCTCACTAATAATCTTACCACCAGTTGCTGTGTATCGAAGAGTCGGATACACCACTCTCCGACACAGTACATGGTCAAGAAACATTATACCTTTGGTTATGTGTTCAATTGGGAGGCTCTCATTATCAAGCTTGATCATATATTTTTTATCACAAAACTCAATTAACTGCTTTCTCAGCGTTGCTGCATCTGCCCTTGGTCCACGGATACCAATCAAAATGTGACCTCCATGGCGTACATAGTCCATCTTCCTGGTCTTATCTGGCCCACTTGTTGGTACAAATTCCGGCCAAGATGTGTTCCCCCGTTCTGCTTCTCCTTCAGGAGTATTCCATATGACATCGCTCTTTGATGGATGATAGAACTCCTTAATCTTACCTTCCATCCACCGGTCCAATTCATCAAGACATATATTAGCTAAAAGGGGACTAAGAATCCCACAATGCCCCCATGAAGGAAGTTTCTCTGCCTCCTCTGGAGCAAAACCAAAAAAAGTCTCCAACCAATATGGATCAGGCTTTGGCTCATCCTCTGCCAACACCTTCTTCTTCTGATACTTCCTTTTTTTCTTTTTCTTCTTTTCACCCTCATCAACCGGACTTACTATCACAGGTGTAACTAATGCCAACTTGATTAAATCAATAACCTTCTTATCCCTCACATCCCTCATCAAAGCACTTATCACCAACCCCACCTTCAATCCATCCAAAATTGCACTTAAATCGCCCTTTATATACCATAAATAACCTGCAAAACTTCTCCTAATCACCCTCAACACTGTGTGTGCATTCCTCCCTGGCCTAAAAGCAAATGACTTCTGTGAGAACCGAGCCTCATATATTGGCTCCAAAGTCATAAACAAAACCTCTTGCACCAGCTTATCTTGAAATGGGGCAGGTTGAGTAGTAGTTAAAATCGCCTTAATCTTCCTCTTCGACAAAGATTCATAATCTGTCTTGTCTTTCGGTGATTTTATAAAGAACTCTAACCTGGCACCCCACTTAAACCTATTATCAAGAACAGCATTTCTTAAGGCTAACAAATCTTCCATCGCAGACCTAGTGATCGAACTACGGGGCATATAGGATCCTATTTCATCAGCACAAACTTTCTGATAAGCCAATACCCATAATTCGAATCTACGAAGATAAGAGGTCAAATTGGTGACTATCCTATCAGGTTCTCTAAAATTCTCAACCCACATTTGCGAACAAACTGATACACCATCTTCCTTCATTAGGTTTGCAGGGTCATCTGGATCCGGTACACGCCGGTGCACCGGAGTAAATGAAAATAAGCGAAATAAAGCAAACCCATTTGATCTACGAGTAAAGAGATTAAATTGGGAAAGAAAAGGGGTGCTTTTAATGGGGATAATACTGGGACTTCTGAGAATTTGATGCGAAAAAATGTTGAATACTCGATGCATTTGGGGATAATGAAACTAAGCTAGTAATTCATGTTATTCTTGGGTTTCTAATTAAATAGGGATATTGAAAATTGGTGGAAGTTTGAAGGTTTTAATCAAAGTGAAAAATAAAAATGATGAGAGAAAGAGGATTTTGAGTTCTTACTTGAAAGAATTGAAGAACCCTAATTAAAACACCTTTCTCTTCTGCTGTCAGGTGGGTTTGGATTGAGTAAACCCTTGCTAAACCCTGCGCTCGCTTTCTTTGGACATTGCTTACCGTTCGTCGTTTTTTCGGAAATTTTGCATAATCGTTTTTGCTTTATACATTTTTTTTTTAAATTTTTTAAGTGAAATTATGAAAATATCTTTCTCATAAATTTTATAATTTCTTGAAAATAAATTTTCAAAAAATTATAATATTTCTTGAAAATATATTTACGATAATGTTATAATAGAAATTTTATGAAAAAGTATAAGAAAAATTATTAAAATTATTTGTAAATAATGTAATAAAAATTTATTATTTGATAAAGAATAATAAATATTTTTTAACAAATTTTAAATTTTATAATAATTTTAATTTAATTAAATTCTTTAAAAAATTACCTTTATCTACTCATCAAAACAAGTATTTTTAATTAACATATTATATTTTAAAAAATTATATAACAATCAATAATATTATTATCTCTTTTGTTCATAAATATGCAATATTGATTAAAAAAAATTCGAACTGTTAATTATTTTTAATTTTTTTAACATCCTTCTCAATGATTCTCAAATTTGTATAGGTCATAAACATGACAATAATGATTTTTTCCTATATTTTCTATTCTTTGAAATGTTATAAAAAATCTCAACAAGCATATAGCCAACATATCTAGGAAGATTGTGTAGCTCTAAAATCAAAACAATAAAAATAATTTTTTATTAATTGTAAAATTTATTACTTTGAATTATACTAATTTATAAATACTTTTAATATTTTTATAATTTTTTATAAAATTTCCCTTTTTATAATACATTTTTTAGAAATATTATGTTTTCTCGAAAAATTAAAAATGTTATAATCCCTCAAAATTTTATTTTTAAGAAAAATTTGAAAAATTTTTTTTTAATAATTTTATTTACAAAAGATTAAAAGAAAAAAGGGATTATTTTGATCTACCTTTACATTTGTCTGCCCTTTTTTGTTCCCTGTCTGGCTACAGAAGAAAGATATCCTAGTCCCTGTACCCAAAATAGAAAGTCCTACATGTTTGTGTAAATGGGTCTCTCATAGATGAAGCTCTATCTTACCTTGGGAAAGGTGAGTTGCCAGCTTTGGCCAAAACAAAAGCGTCTGACTGAATTTCAGGAGGGTCAATGCTGTGTATAAGAAAACTAAACCCATCTCTTTCAGCTGGTCTTGTACAGTCAACGTGTCATTGTTCCAAAGTGTGGACAGATCTGATCTGCTTAAAAGAGTTGAGCTCATTCAAGATCTCTTTTAAAGCTGTCTGTTCCTCCTACTTCTTTCCACAAAATTGAAAAACAGGCATATTATCTCTTAATCAGCTACTGGTTTATCATAATCTGCATCTTCATGGCGGAAGATCAAATGGTTGAACTGCAAAGAACAGGTTAGTTACTCGCAAGCTGTGCTGATCTATTTTCTTGTTGAGACTCGAAGAACGTTGAGGAACATGGTTCTTGATTTGATAGTGATTTGTACTTTGTAATGATACTGTCCAACTTTTCTTTACTGTTGATTTCAAAGCATAGTTGAAAAAGTGAATTGGAATTGATTCAGTCTTATGCTCTGACTTTTAACTGTAACTTTCCTAAATTAACTGTTCTATCTTTGTTTTTGTAGTCGTTCTTGACCAGAATATATATATATATTTTTTTTTTTTCTCTCTGACTTTTGAGTGCAAGTTTCATAAATTTCCTGTTCTTGACCAGAACCATTTTTTTTTCTAAAGCTGTTGATGACAGAGAGCTAAACTTAGATGAAGACATTCCTTCTACAAACCAACCTCAACCTCCAAAACTGAAACATTACAAGTGGTGGATTCGTGTAATCAGTTACATCCTTTTTCTTCTCGCTGGCCAATCAACAGCTATTCTACTGGGAAGATTATACTATGACAAAGGTGGGAATAGCAAATGGATGGCAACATTTGTTCAATCAGCTGGCTTCCCAATTCTACTCCCCCTCCTGTTTTTCTTCTCACCATCCACCAAATCAACCCCCATTAGTTCCTCCATCACAAGCCAACCAAAGACTTCCACCCTTGTTTTTCTCTACTTTTGCTTTGGCTTACTCTTGACAGGTGATAACTTGATGTACTCGTATGGCCTTTTATACCTTCCAGTATCCACATATTCTCTACTTTGCGCAACTCAGTTGGCCTTCAATGCCGTCTTCTCCTTCTTCTTTAATTCCCAAAATTTCACTCCTCTTATACTCAACTCAATAATCCTCCTTAGCATCTCAGCTGCCCTCCTAGCAGTCAATGCAGACTCCGAGAACGCCTCAACAGTCTCTAAAGGAAAGTACGCAGTTGGATTCTTATGCACTGTTGGGGCATCTGCTACCTACTCTTTATGCCTTTCCCTGATTCAATTGTCTTTTGAAAAGGTTATCAAAAGAGAGACCTTCTCTGCTGTCTTGGATATGCAAATATACCCTTCTTTTGTTGCCACATGTGGCTGCGTAGTTGGGTTATTTGCAAGCGGGGATTGGAAAACTTTGTCCAAGGAAATGAAGGAATACCAGGAAGGAAAGATATCCTATCTGATGACTTTGATTTGGACAGCTGTGACATGGCAGATTTCATCAATAGGTTTGCTGGGATTGATTTTTGAAGTGTCTTCTCTGTTCTCCAATGTCATTAGTACATTGAGTTTGCCTGTTATCCCCATTCTCGCTGTGGTATTCTTCCATGATAAGATGGATGGAGTTAAGGCGATGGCTATGTTGTTGGCCTTCTGGGGTTTTCTTTCCTACATCTATCAGCACTATTTGGACGACTCTAAATCCAAGGTGAAGAAGAAAAAGGAGGCAAATTGCAATGAGGTTTCTTTTGGCTCTTACCGATCATGTCTAAAAATTTCAACATGCAAGAACTTGAGCATTGAGCCTAAAATTGATTGAATGACCAGATTACTGTTTTAAAAACTTTAACATTGTCTTGGATATGTAAAGTTACATATGAGAATGTCTTGGATATGTAAAGTTACATATGAGAATGCTACACTTTTCACTTCTCAAGATTCTTTCACAATGTATTTTGTTTTAGTGACGGTCGCATGGCGTTGCAAAAAGAAGAAACCAACAAAATCCTAAAACAAAAACAAGAGTCTGCCTATGTGGCGCATTTACATATCCCGACCAATAAAAAAGTTCAAAATTTAAAAAAGAACGTGAAACACGTGTCATTTATGTCGTTTTTATATTTTCTTTTGTTGTTGAATTACTTAGAGTGGAAATTCAAGTAAAAAAGGTCAAACTAAAGTCAAACTGATTTAAGATTTTGCAACTCCTCGTCAACAAAAGTGAAACTATGTCAACCTGGTGTGGGATGCTTAATTCTGTTTCATTGGAAAGATGGACAAATAGAGCATTTCGTAATTGCTTGTCTTTGTTGGTACGCAGAGAAGCCTGATGCGGTCTGTTCCTTTATGTCTGTTTCTGAAATTTCAGGGACAGTGACGAGAGACCTCTAGTTTTGCAGCTGCGTAAAACAGAACAAGGAGTACAAGAATATGGAGAGTTCCTTCAGTTGCCCAAGATAATTTGTTATGTAAACCAAATTATTTTTTATTTAGAACTTTCTGGTTTGTTCACCTTTGTTTGAAATTCTGAACACACGATCAACCTTTTTCACATATTCGGACTCGGTGCTAGTTTCCTTCTCATTCAAATTACCATGCAGCCTATTAATTTGTTCATAAGTAATCTGTTATCGTAGAAAGGAACCATCTTACAATGATTTCTCGGCTTCCTGTCCTTGCTCTCATTGCTTGTTTATAAGTGTATGTAATGATGCATTTCTCTTGGTCGTGAATTAAAATAAAATATCTAATTTTTTCTGATTTTCATGTGCAGCTATGGTTAGGAAGGAAATTCAAGATGAAACTGATAGAATTACTCGGAAATCAAACAGATTTCTCCTGTACCTATTCATCTCACTATCTACTCACCAAATGGTAACAGTATTTAGAATTTGATTTCTGCTGCGGAAGTTGAAAACTTGCCAGCTTAGTTCTTGGAAGATATAGTGGTACTTTAGGGACAATGGAAGAACATAAGTTGGTTTTTGGAATTGAACAGAAGTTGAAGCGCTTTTGCAACTCTCCAAGCTGAAATCGCTGCTGCTGCTGCTGCGAATGAAGCATTGGAGAGGTTTCGTGAAGAGAGTAAGAACCCAGCTTTGCGATTGATAGATATGGAGTCCTCATATTTGACGGTGGATTTCTTTCGGAAACTCCCCCAAGAAGTGGAGAAAGGGGGAAAACCAACTTCCACATCTACAGATAGATACGCAGAAGGCCAGTTTCACAGAATAAGATCCAATGTTTCTTCTTATGTGGGGATGGTGTCTGATACGCTTAGGAATACCATTCCTAAGGCTGTGGTTTATTGCCAAGTGAGGGAGGCCAAGCAGTCGTTACTTGATCACTTCTATATACAATTGGGCAAAGAGGAGGTATCCAATCATAATTACTTTTTCATTCTTCCTCACATTGATTCACATTCATGCATTTGGACAGATTCACGTTTCCATCCTCATGGTATTTCGATTGTGAATGGAATTCCCTTCAAACCGTTGCATTGCTCACAGTGGGGGAGGCATGCTGCTTGGATAGAAGGAAAGGACTATTTCTTTGCTGACTAGTTTTCATTATTTTCTTGTAGGCCAAGTAGCTTGCACGGTTGTTGGATGAAGATCCTGCATTGATGGAAAGGAGGCAGCAATTTGCAAAGAGGCTTGAGTTATACAAATCTGCAAGGGACGAGATCGATTCAGTCTCATGGGCCTGACGAAACTAGCCGTCGAAACTGGTGCCTGGAGAAGGTTTAAGTTGTTTGTTCAGCTTCCATTTGTTGCATTTTCTTGTGCAGCTCCTGTTTTCAACCTGCCAAACAAAAAAATTTTCCGGTAAATTGGTTTGTGCTTGGTTATTGTTTTCTTGAATCATAGTTTTTGTTGTAAACCTTTTGTAAAGTGTGAAGTAAATAGCTTTTCTAATCCATGTCTGGCATTTATATAGTGAATCTGGAAGATTTGTAATCCTATTTCTTCATTTAATCTCTTTCTGAAAATAAGGTGTCAGAGATTGATATGAGAAAATATATCATATCACAGCACTCTTGGAATGAACTCGGGCAACGAAAGAGATTAATCTCATCACTGACTGCTGATTATAGAGTACATATATAGAGAGCCAAAAAACCTAAGAATATGTTGGCTCATCAAATATTATGTGGGCATATGTGGAGGTCTTGAGACCCCCCCTCCCCTAAGAAAATTATTATTCAAATGAAGTTAAAACTCCTAAACTGCCGTGGAATTCAAGCTGCTGTCTTTGAAAGAACCTCCCTTCTTATCAACCTCCTCTAAGGCCGCCCATAACATTGGATCCTCATAATCCTTTATGAGAATAGTAGGATCTGCTTCCATGAGTAGATTTTCAGGATTTCGCGTAGTTAACCCCACAACAGGCATCCCAGCTGCAACTCCTGCTCTTATCCCTGATACGGAGTCCTGGATAATAAAAAACAGAGCAAGTTTTCAAAATCATGTTCATAATCGCGAGTTCATTATGCCAAAAACAAGGTTGGGAAAAGAAGGCATACCTCACATACAAAAGTGTGATCCTTAGACACCTTGAGTACTTCAAGTGCCTTCAAGTAAGGGTCTGGATATGGTTTGGCACGCTCACAATCACATCCTAGAATAACAGCATCAAAAAAATCTTTGAGGCCGAGTTTTGAGATCATGAGTTCTGCATTCGGTTTTGGAGCATTAGTAACAGCTGCTCGCTTTAACCCACGATCTTCAATCCATTTCGTTAATTTGTATAGGCCCTTTATTGGTGGTAAGTTTTCCGAGGCCAACCTGTTCTTCCATACAAAGGATTTACTATGAATGATATGTGGCATACTGGAAACTTCTATAGTTTGCGATAGGAACGAATCCTTTTTACCTCCGAAACATTGCTTCCTTATCTTCCATGAACTTTAGGCCCCTTGGTATATCATCAGGGAAGAGAAGCACAGCAATATCGTGATCGTGTTTCCCGGCAATATTTTTGACAAAGAATTCTTCATCAATTGGAACTCCATTATTAAAACCAATCTGTTAAACACATTAACATTAGTAAAAGTAACCCCACCTTATTGCTCTCAGATTTGTAAGTCCATTCAGGTAATCAGATGTGAATTTAACAAAAGAATATATGCTTGAGCTTGACAGAAATTGAAATTGTATAGGATGATGATTTAGCTAAACGACAAATGCCAGAGTTAGAACAGATTCTTTAAAAAAAAGTTACCTCTTGGAGCATTTCGCGAAAGGCATAATGGTGGAGAGGATCAGAATCACATAAAGTTCCATCAACATCAAACAATACTGCTTCCAAAGGAGCAAGATCAGGAATAGATTTCTTGCTGCTTTCCACAAAGATAAAAGTGTTAAATTAGGACAACCATACTGAAAATGCAAGATGTTTGTCCTCATTAGCCCATAATTAGAGAATATAACAAGCATATAGATAATGACTTCATATCATCTATTTGAAATGAATTGTTGTAGCTTTTAGATCAAGTAACACGACTATTAAATCATAAGTCACAGGAAAATTTTGATTGCGTACTTGACACCTGTTATAGAAGACCTGTGCCTTGAAAATCAGTAAAGGAAAGAAAATAAACATCAATTCAGAAGAATAATCATATCCCAACATAGAAAAAGAGATTTTTGACTCGGGGAAATAAATGCATAAACAGGGAAGCAATGAATATGCTGACATAGATGTCAAAAGATCAGAGTAGTAGAACATAGAGAATTCTCACCAAAAACAAAAATAATAATGAAATAAAGAGAAAGAACCCAGATTGCTACATTGAATCAATGGTAACTTGTGTATAAAAACTTTTGGAGGGAAAAAAAAAGAAAAATTGAGAACAACCCATCTTAAATCCAATACAAATCTTCCAATATATATCAAATAAAAGCGCAAAAGAAGAAGAAGAAGAAAAAGAAAATGTAATCAGCATACCTCTGCACAGAATTTTCACCGGCTGTCATTTTCAATGAATTAAGTTCAGCAAAATCTGGTTTCCAAGTGATGGAGTACAGAGCTGGAGATCAAAGTGAAGGTGTTGATGAATATAAAGAACAATAATTGAGCTAAGAAATGTACCAAAGGATCCAGATAGAATCCAAAATTTGATAAAGAAATACTAGGATTGAAATAATTTGATGAAAATTACATTTAACATACTTATATGCATCTGTTTAGAAAACTGACGACATGGCAAAAGTTTAGCCACATAATACTACCTGGTCCAACATGAAGCCTAGAACTTAGGTGAACAAAGAAAACAAAAACCTAGATGGCTAAAACCCATAAGCTTGGGCTTTAGCCGACATTGAGATCAGGCCCTTCAGAGTTTAATTGAATATTGTTTTGAATAAAGCCCATAATGTTTTCTCATGTTTAATTTGGTTGAGTGCTTTTGCTTGTCTTCTAACTTGCAAGGAATCATCATGGTGTTACTTTAACTGACAATTGACAACGTATATGCTACAAACTTGTTGTCTTTCTCATGTTTGGTTTCCTAGACATTTACAAAATCATATTGGGAATGTCAAGTATAAAAGCACTAAGTTTGAGATCAATGACCAAAATACTAATATATAAAATCAACTTATATTAGTGTGAATTTTTTAGTTTTATATATTTTAAGTCATTGATTTCAATATTCCTAATTATAAGATTAAATCATTTTTTTATTCATTTATCTCTTTTATTTATTGGATTTATTGGATCTATTGAAACCAATCGCTAAAAAAAATGTAAAAGTTATCATTCTATCTCTTTATATATATATATATATATATATATATATATAACTAAAGAACTGTTATGAAAACTGTAAGAAACCAAAAGCTTAGAACATAATTTAGGCAATGTATTATTGCGTGATTTGAATTCTAATTCTCATCTATATATATATATATATATGTATATATATATATAGATGAGAAGCAACAGCATGGATATGATTGTCTTAAAAACTTGAACGCAACCCATTTAATTTCCTGTAAAGAAACTGACAGCAACTGGGGTAGGGTCCCTTTGCCAAAATGGTTTCCATGTCACAGCGAATGTGGTTCAATGGATTTCTTTCACGTCGGTCTACGTCGGCGTGCTGTGTAAGCGTCATCGGCCCCTGAAGAAAATTTGCAGTCAGCTTGGTTACATTCCTCCGTATGAAAACAAGTAAAACACTCGAAACACTTTTATATAAAAATCAGCTCTTGAAACACTGACAAGCATAAACTAAAGTAATGATTTCGAATGAACTTGACAAAAGATTCTAATATATCAGGCTATAGACTATGGTGGTGTGGTTTGTAAGCATGTGATATCTATTTTATATAAACAATTCTTTCTTTGCATTCTTTTGAAGACAACCCTTCAAAGCTTTAGAGACATGCTGTTAGACAAACGTAGAGATGGGGTGTTTCCTTTACACGTTCCGGCCCAAGAAAGTACAGCCAATGTGATCATAGGCATAGCTAATGAGATCACACAA
The DNA here is from genome assembly GCF_002303985.1 of Durio zibethinus. The sequence continues at coordinate 1,071,032 of NW_019167827.1, read as the reverse complement.
AGAAAAACGACTAACCTGGGGCTATTTAATTAGTGGAAAAGCACCAAACTCCATCTAACCAACTTGTAGCTCAAGACAAACCAGTTTTACATTTTCTCATTCAAAGTACTTAGCTATCGTTTCAACTTTCAACACCACTCCCCCCCTCTCTCTCTCTTGTTAGGTAAGTAAGGGTCAATAAGACGATCAGCTGCCATGGTCAAATAGCCTGCATGTACAAATTAGAAAACTTTTTGAGAATAAAAAAAACTATATATACACATTAGTCTTAGATATAACATTTCGTTGATCTGAATGATAACATCTGTAGCAGAATTTGAAGATTGCAAACTGAACAAAATCTTCATCAAAAATGATGGTTAGGGAGAACTTTACTAAATTAATAACTTGGAATTGATATACTACTAGTTTCTTTCACACTAGAATAAGGTCTAGCTGCATTACTATTGTCTAAATACTCGTAAGAGATTTCAATAAGGGAAGGAAAAATGCTTTAGAATTTGAAAAGTCAGAGGGATGTTTCCAAATAATTCCACAACAAGTACTTCTAAGTCTAAAAAGATAGTTGGGACATACAATCCTAACAGAATTCCACTTAATATTATTTTAGAGAATGTCAAATTTGGCAAGGTTTACCAAACTAAGATATGTGGGCTGCTTGCTTCACCATAAATACCAGCTGCAAAACCCGTTTTCCATGCGCTACCAACTTATCTTCTTTGCTTTCATTGTAATATTTCCTCATTGAATCCTCTATGGCTCTCTCTCTTCAATTCCTTTTGATCCTTTTCACAACTTTGCTTCTCACAAAAGCTCTAACAGAGGCAGCAACATGCAGCAACTGTTTCACCCATTCACGAGCAGCTTACTACCCAAACTCTGATGAACATGGAACAGATAGTAAGGGAAAACAAAGAATGCGTACCTTGTATTGTGCAAAATACAAACATAAATGCTCACTAATTTTCCTAATTGAATTTCAGTTGGTGCATGCGGATTTGGTTCTTTTGGAGCAACAATAAATGGTGGAGATGTATCAGCAGCATCTAACCTCTACCGTAATGGTGTTGGCTGCGGTGATTGCTACCAGGTATAAAAGAAAGACGTGCCCTTGCATATGTCATGAAATTTAAGTATAGATGCCCTTTCACATGCTTAAAGAATAGCAAACATTCTCTAGCACGATGCAAATGCATGCCACTTTCTATTTACATTGAACCAATTCTTACTTTGCTAGGTGAGGTGCACCATCAGCAAATATTGCTCAGACAAGGGTGTGACAGTGGTTATAACTGATCAAGGGTCAAGTGACAACACTGACTTTATCCTGAGCCAACGAGCCTTTGGTGGGATGGCTCAGACCAAAGATGCAGCTGCATCTCTATTAGCCCTTGGAGTTGTCGACATTGAATATAGGCGGTAAGGTTTCTCTATTTTGAGGAGCACATATAAGATTGAAGCAACTTTAGGAAGAACAAAACTGAATGTTGTTGTATAAGTTGAGGGAAAAGGGAGAAATTAATTTTCTCTTTTCAGTCTTCAACAGAGTCTTCTTAAATGGAAATTTCAAATCGCGCCCCCCCCCCCCCCCCTCTCTCTATCTCAAAAGAAAAAAAAAAAACACTATATTTTCAGAATGTAACAAAAGTTCTCCTTTCTTTAATATTTTTGTAGTTTGTTTTTATCCCCCTCAGTCACAAGAAACTAGTAGTCTCCACATAATGCTACGACAAAACCATGGATCTCTTACCCCAATCCTCTCTTTATCCAGTGTTTCGTGCATCTACCCCAACAAAAATATTACTATCAAGATTGATGAGAACAGCAACTACCCTTATTATTTGGCATTTGTTCTATGGTATCAACAAGGTGACAAGGATATCACAGCTGTGCAGCTATGTGAGGTATTTTGATCTTTCTGAACATTTTTGTTTAATTAGTCATCTAAACTGGTATGGATTAACTACAGAGTTGTAAAGGAAGGATAAATTTGGTGGCCAAATCTACAAGAGCCAGCACAATACTTACTAATGGGATACTTCTAATATATGCAGACTCAAAACTTTGTCTGCAAGCTACTGGATAGGAGTTATGGAGCAGTATGGACAACCACTTCACCTCCAAGTGGTCCATTGTCTTTAAGGATGTTACTGAGTGGAGACGATGGAGATGAATCATGGATTGTCCCTATTAATAACATACCAGAAAATTGGAAAGGTGGAGACACATATGACACTGGAGTTCAAATTAATGTCTAGAAGCATGAACCAGCATCATTCATTTCTTTGTTTTAGCAATATAAGTGAAAGAATAATAAGTTCCTGGCTTTCTTCAAATGTGTTCTTTCATTATGTTTAATTGGTTAGTATATATTTCATTATTTTGTATCAAGGAAGGGATGACAAACTTTAGTAAGAGAAATTCTTGTTTAATCTTTGGAATATTGACTAATGAAATTTTATGTTTCTTAATAAAAGAATCAAATTGCTCAAAGCAGTCATCATAGAAAACAGAACTACCCATATGGTCAAGGAAAAGACCTTGGCTTGTTCCTCTAAACATGTTTTTCAAGTTTTACTGTTATTTGTCCATTTCCACTTTTAGCCAGTTTCCTGATTTTGTCCACAAACAGTTTTTCTTTTTTTTTTTTATTTAACTATTCCACCTAAAGTTCATAATTTTCACAACAAACCAAAATAACCTGTTTGTTCAGTAGGCAAATCCTGCAGAAATTAAAGACCTAATAACAAAGATGACCTGGTATTCAACGTCATAATGCTTCTTCTTTTATTTTCCAATAGCAAAGGTATGAATAATACAGTGCCTTATCATGATGATATTCAGAAGTACCAAAAAAACAGCTCACAATAGATTGCTAAACATCCCTCCCTGAAAAGCCTTAGTAATGCCAAACTGCTATCATAAAATCTGAGCAAACCATAAGCACTAAGCTAAAAGTATTAACTTCAATATTCAGGTCCAATAGGAGGACGTGAGAAGGTAATTTGTTATTAATTTGTTATATCCGACTAGATAAATCTATTTGGGTCGACTTAGATTGGGCAAAACCAATGAACCCCTTGTCACTAAAAAAAAGAAAAGCCCAAGCAAAAAAAGCTGAAGGTTTAAAGTTAAATGAAAATGAATTATTTTATAATTGCAAATAATAGCAAAGTAAGATGAAAAGATTTGGTAATTATCTCCTTCTCCAACTAGAATCTAAAATAGCATAGCAAAAGCTGAACCAACGTCATAGAGATTTATATCTCAGTAATCTATGAGCTATAAATTTTTTTTTTTTTAAATGAATGTTGAAACAAGAGAAAGTGGATCAACAAACCTCTTCAGCTTTATGTTGTCAACTTGTCATGGCCTTATCCTAATAAACAGCAGTTGCATGTTCTAAGCCCATCCAGCTGTGATGTTTATAGAATTGTAGACACTGCCTGAAGCGTGCCACTTGGCGGTCGGCTGGAGCTTGATCGGTCCATGCCGCCGCCGACCCGGCGAGGGCAAGAGAGAGAAAAGAAAGGAAAAAAAGGAGAAAAACAAATACACATAAACGGCTTAATATTTGAACGCCGAGTTATTTATATTTGATGACGTGGCAATGATAAAACCGTAGATTGATTACCCAAATGGAGAAGATTCGGATCCCTAATAAAAACCCACTTCCGGTTCTTCAAAAACCCTACAAACCGCGAAAAACTCGCACAAACCGTAAGTCTGCTCTCTGGGTTCCGGGGCGAATCGAAACCTCAAACCCAAACCGTACCCAAGTCCAACGAGATGCCGGAACCCGTTCCTGGAATGAACGGCGCCGTTGAAGTGCCCCTACCGAAGAGTGTTACGGTGTTCGAGTTTGGGTCTGTAGCTGCTACTGCAGATAAGTTTACGTTAGCTGGATTTAGCCTTGTGTTCGACGAGCTCGAGCCTTGCCGCTGGGAAATCCTGCCCCCCAATGGATCCTACACTCCCCAGTTTCGCGTCGTTTTTTGACACTGAATTTTAGAGATTATTGTAATTTTGGTTAATGGAAATACATTATTCTTATGAATTTTAGAAATCTGCATCTTATAAGCACTGTTTCATGCATTTGATCCTCTGTTATGTCCTATGGCTCTTCAAATTGAATAGCCCTTTTCTCAAACTCATCATTTTCACTTGTTTCTTGAGTAATTGGTTTCATAGGCTCGCGATTCTATCTTGCTTGATCAAACCAACTTTACTGATTATGTTAAGATGGTGTTTTTGGAACCAGTCTCTTCAAACTCGTCAGTTTTTGCATCCAACAATGTATTATGTCCTTTGTTATCGATGTCTTAACATGAGCTTGCAACGATGAAAACACTACCAAAGTATCAACTTTCCAAAGAATGCTTGCAGTTTGCAGCTCAATCTTTCGCTGTTGTTGATTGTCTACGATATGCATGAACAAAATGACGAGGAAATGGTAGAAGTTGTAGTAGCTGGTTATGACAAAAAGCTGCTTGTCACTTGAAACTGGCTAATGTTCTTTAAAGGGTTTTTTTTTTTTTTTTTAATCACCGATTAAGACAATTCTGGGGATTGAAAGTTGGTTTTCTCGAGAAAACAAGTAAACCAGCAAATACTTCATTCCACACCAATTCTAAAGCAAGATCAATCACCCACAACAATGGCACTCACTCATTACGTGTACCAAAAAAACATCCCCCAATCACTCTGCAAGAACAAACATGGAAATGAGGCTCGTTAAAACTCCTCTGAACTAACTTTGACAGTGACTTACATGAATCATGATTGCAGGTGAGAACTGAATTAGTCATCTTTCAGAGGAAACTATAATCATCATCATTCATTTGAATATAACACATTATGGCTAGTACAAGTATGAAATATGATGAAAGTTCCATCGCCAGTGCGCCCCAACCAGTAAATTCAGCATGCTTCAGGATGGCTGGTATGGCAATGCTTCCAACCGTAGAAGCTCCAGTCAAGTACTTTGTTGCTTTGACCCAACTATCACATTGTTCGTCGTGAAGAAAAATAATAAGTATTCTTATAGAAGAACAAGTTTAGTGCAAAAAAAAATTACCTATTGCCAGATTCAGATAAAAGTGAAGAAACATTGAAGCCCGCAAAGAACAGCAAAGGCATTGGAAGAAGTACATACATTATTACTGCAATAGCAATGAAGCATGTTAATATGCTTAAATTAAGTAATATGATCAAACACTTGAAGGTTCTTACTTAATTGCACAAAAGAAGTGACAGGAAAATTTCAGACCCTCCCTGCTTACACACACTTACACACGCAATCACAAACTTCAAACTCACTCATAAACATTACTTCTAATGTGCATTCAAACAGCAAACCAGTAAATTCTTTGAAATAAGTAACAAATTACAGGGTAAAGTCATATGACAATGAAAGGAAATAACCTAAAGAATTGAGGGGATGAAATATTTCTGCAAGCATAATTCAAGTCCCAGGATGATAACTTCAGTTGAATCTTAAGAAACATTACTTCGTAGATTCAATTGCAATTGTCTTCTTGACATGGTTCTAAAATCATAAGAATAACGAACTGAATTATAAGCACCAGCCTTTGAGGTAGATGTCCAGGGACATGTACCATCAACAACTCAATCAGTAATAGGCAACCATGGATATGTTACAAAAAAGAAATTTAAAGCTAAAACTTGGAAGAAAACTAACAAAACTCATTTGAGAATTAAGTAAAACGAAAACCATAAGCTTCACATTAATTTACCAGTCAGCATTGGCCACCAATTATTGTACAGAGCACATGCCTGACACATCATACACAAAGAATCAGAACAAGGAAGTAGTATGAAATGTAGTTAATAAACAGAGAAATGTGTTACTAACCAAGATTTGCAAAACAATTCCTCCTGAAACTAAAATCGCCAAAAGTGCAAGTTTTCCAGTGCACGAGCAGTTGCGCAGGTAACCTGGTAAGTCTGACATCATCAAACTTGTATCATGATATGAGCCAGCTTTATCTCGTAACATCTCACCTCAAAGAGAACACCACTAATGAAAGTATTTTCAATTTCCGTCCCTAGCCCTGATAACAAGAAGTTAGAAAATTCTCATAAAACAATAGAAATGTCATAATCTACCGGCAAATATGGAGTATGGCAATCATAATTATATACTATTCACTTTGCATCAATTAGTTCAACAATTTTCTTGCAACCCCCCCAAAAAAAAACCAATCATAAAATTAAAATATCACTTTAGAACACCAAGTATAATTGATTATGAGGTTTCCCATACAATCTTTAAGATAACTGGATATATCAGTGTAAGGCTTTTCCTTTCTTAATTCTTAAGAGCTTAAAGAAAAGAACTTTCTCTTCCTTTTCTGAAGTAGATCTTACGTTAATTTCTTTCCAAGTCCCATCCTTTACAAGAAAAAACATTATTTGGTTAAATTTCATTAAAACCTAGGAAGGCAAAAATTAAATATATAAAATCTAAAATACCGAAATGCTGAATTTAATCTCTACAAAATTCAAACTTTTCTAAAATTAATTTATTTCTGCAAAAAATATAATTTTGGATTGAATACATTACCAGGAGAAGTTGATCTGGATAGAGAATGTTGACTAAAATTTGGGAAAATTAGGGTTTTGATTGAATTGGATTCTGTAGTGTACCCATAGAACAGAGTAAGCAGTTGAGTGTTAATTACAGTTATATTACAGTAATAGAAGTTGCTTTATTTTGCTGTTTTTTTTTTTTTTACCACAATATAAATTTGACTAAAACATGGCAGTAGACTGTAATTTATTAGATAAGTTAATTTTTTTAAATCGTATATGATTGGGAAAAAATCAAAATATTTTGTATTTAGTGTTAATACAAATTATATTACAATAATTTTTATATTTTATATATTTATTTAAGTTAAAATAAATATAATGTGAACACACGAATGTATAGTTTTATTGAAAAATAATGAAAGTTAATTTCAAGAAAAAAATGATAAAACTTGAAAAAAAAAAGATTTTTTAGGAAGTTCACGTTGTTGACATCGATGAAAAAAAAATGTCGTCTTCATCAAAACCCAAAAGGCGTACAAAATCAAAGCACAGTTCCTCTTCTTCATCATCAACTTCAAAATCTTCACTAAACTCGATAATAGAGCCACCCCAGAGCTTATTCCCTTAGAGAGGAGAGTTTCTGCGGCTCATAGTAGCACTCGCAATCGCATCCTCAGTAGCTTTCTCTTGCAACTTCTTTGCCACCTTCTTCAGCTCCACCTCTAAACCCTTCTGCGATAGTAACTTGGACTCGATCGATTCTGTCTCTGGTCAATCCTTTTACCCCTCTTTTAAACTTTGCTTTCTGGGTATCTTTGCATATGAATTATAATCCATTCTTTGTAATAAATTTTACTTTTTAAAGTAGCTTTTAATATGGGTTTTTTATTGGTTTTATTGGCTATATGAATTTGTGGGCAACTTTAGATTTCAAGCGTCCTTTGTTATTGTTCTTTGCTCAATATGGTTGTTCCGTTGTTCTTTTAAACCAGTTTATGTTAAGTGTCAACCTATGTTCCTCTTCCTTCTTTTATTGAATATATGTAATTCAAATTTTAAGCAATTTTTGTGATCAAATGTTTTATCTTTTCATGATGCAGTCTAATCCTAGTTTCATTACCCTGCTCCCAAGTGATAGATTCCAATAATCTTCTGACAAATGTGTGTTTGTACAGATTCTTGTGAGCCTTGTCCATGTAATGGGAAATGTTGTCAAGGCAAGTTGGAATGTATTCATGGCTATAGAAGATGTGGAAAGCTGTGTCAATGAAACAGCTAAGAAACTTGTGTGTTCTTAGAATCTTGCTCATTCTGGTATATTGGTATTCTAAGCACCTCACAAATGCATCTTTTACCTTGGAATATTATGTGCACTTTTTTCTGATTATCATTTTTATGTTGCAGTCCAAGTGGCTAGAAGTTTGCCTTTGTGAAGCTTACGCTCAGGTTTTGTGCTATGGAACTGGGACTGTTTGGGTACCTTATGATATTCAATTTTGTATAATTACATGCATATTACATTAAATAAAGTATCCTAAAAATTATACATTGCTGATCTCTGTTGTTCTAAATATGTGCCCATTTCAGGTTCAAGAACCTGATATTTGGAATGACTTAGACAGACACGAGCTCAGGCAAAGTATCGGCCCAGACAATGCGACATATGTGTATACGAAAAGAAGGGTGATGGAGGCAATAGTTAAATTATTGGAGACAAGAACAAATTCCCATGGGTATGCTTGTCGCCTTCAATTTAAAGTTTCAGCATTTGGAAGCATTTAAATCACATTTCTCTGTTTTTTATATAGCATAAGGGAGTTCAAATGTCCGGATTCTGTATCAGAGTATTACAAACCCTTTACCTGTCGTATCCGTCAACTGATCTCCAAGCATGCTCTTATTATTGCACCTGTTTGTACTGGGTAGTCCCTTCTAGGAGCCATCCTCTAAATGCTTTAATTGTAGTATCAACATCTTGAAAGTTGTTAACAATGTTACTTTTACAGCTTATAGGATGTGCAATGTTGTTTTGGAAAGTCCGTCAGAAAGGATATATCTCAGCTAGAGTAGAAGAGCTTTACCATCAGTTGTGCAAATTTTCCAATGTATAATTATAGTAAATTAATGATTTATTTTCCTTACTGCATGTCAGGCTCTTTTGATAGTGGCCTCCTGTGTTTCAGTTTATTCAAAATTCTCAGCTTTATTTTACTAAGCAGTTGTGAACACTCTGCTGAAATAGATTCCTAATGGAAGTGGGCTTAAACGAAAGTGATGTTCTTTTAATATAATTAAAATGACCACCTTAAATCATAATGAGTAGAACTTGGGATATAGAAGCAGGGGATGGATAACGAAAAAGAAAAAGGAAGCATAGAAAAAAGTGAGATAAGATGTCATCAGAAGTCATGAAGCATTAGTGAAAATAGTGTTCTTGCTGAAAATTTCTGGACTTTAGGATATCCATCTTTTATGTCTCATTGTCATACTCAGGAAATGTCTGCTTACAAAAATTTCATGCTTTCATTATACTTTACTTGATCATCTCAAGTGATTTTATAAAATTTTGAGCCACTTCCAATGTCATGTATGAAAAGTTTGGAGAAAATTTACTCGGCATGCTTTTTCTATGAAGAAAGTAAAAAAAAAAAAAAGAATATAACTGAATTGTTTCTAATTGTTAGGTCTGTGAAATGCTTGAGGAGAATGCCTTGAGGTCAAAGGTCATCAATGGTGCAGGTGAATCATGGGTTGTTGCCTCATGTTTGCGAGATCATCTTCTTTTGCCTAGGGAAAGAAAGGACCCTCAGTTATGGAAAAGGTATTTTTACTTGCCTGTGTTTATTGATCTGATTATCTGTTTCTAATCATGGATGTTTGCAGTTCTTTTTTCATTTTCTTTCCTAGTGTGTTAGAAATTAGAACTAATCCTCAATGCAAATTTTTATTAGTGCATTGAAATAACAATAAATTGTAATCAACTAAGCTATAATGTTTTAAGAACTAATTCTGTCTTTTATGTTGATATCAATATTCAATTTATTGTCAGGTTGAGAAATTGTTACAGGAAGATTCTCGAGTAGATCGCTACCCCAAACTTGTTAAGGGTGAATCCAAAGTTGTGTGGGAAAGGCAAGGTTCAAAATATGTATTTGTGTGTTTTACTTGTTCAATTAAGAAGCTCGAATTTTGCCAAACTCTTTTCTATTGTTGTTTTATGTAACTATTAGTCAAAGTAGCTTCTTGAGAACCATAAATTGCATGGCAGAGGTTCAACTGGATACTACCTCTGTTTTAGAACTTCGAGATCGTTGCACTAGCATTGTTAGACTGACTCTTTCAATCTTGATATGTCCTTTTTAATTTCTTTATAGTTGAAGGTTCTTTGAGCTCTTCCAGAGGAGAAAAAAAGGAGAGGGAGTTGAATTGAAACCAGATTGAGGCATCATCACAAACTTAAATCAATCAGACCATATATGGAAGGCTAGTGCGCTTTAGGACATTATCTGTGCATTAAAGTTTTTTGTTTTGGCAAAATTGATGTCTCCTTCAATGTGCTGTTTTGAATTTGGTTTCATATTTGTCTAATGCACACATAACCAAAATATTCATGCAGAAGTTAAAGCACGGATGTTTTGACATGGGGATGTCTTGAAAATGGTTTTAACCTAGCAGTAGAAGGAGCCTAGCAGAAGGCCTCGTGACGTTTATTACAGCTTCTTTTTTTTTTTTTGGAGAATAGTTTTGCGGGAATAATCAAGGTGAAAAGAGATTGATGAACCAAGTGAAAGTTTCCACCATTTGACAGTCGAGCTACGTTCCTCAGAGATTGTTTTGGAGGTTAAGAAACAACCCCTTATGCATAAACCCCATCAGGTTCCTGTTAACCATTGAACATTATGCAACATAGAAGAAAGCTTTTTCCTCTTCTATTGCATCAACAAATAGGCATCAAATTGGGGATTTTGGTGTGTCAAGATTTTGTTTGTTGGACTTACGGCATCTTCATTGTTATCTATAATGGAATCCATATTACGTGCTTTCATGGCGTGTGTTTTAAACTCTCAAAATCAGTAAAAATCACCATACAAATATCCTGTTTTGACTAGAAACTCTTCAGTCTCACTCTTTCATTAGAAAAAAAAAAATCAGTCTATAGTTAGAGCTTGTACTATTTCATTTCAGTCAACAAAATTTCTGATCCAAATGGAGTTGAAGTGTTGGGATGAAAATGGAATAAAATTCCATCTAATAATTGCTCATAACTTTGAAGATAGATGCAAGAGAAAGTGGTCACCCATGCCCATGGGCCAAATCCATGCACCCTTGCCTTTTGCATCACTCTTGTTGCCATTTTTAATGCTTGTCAGCTGTCATAGTAATCAATGGCTCCAAACTGCCCAAAGGCATCAAGTGTCAAATTCAATCCAAATCTCAGTTCTCTAAGATATACATCACAAATTCTGTCGTTGAGCAAAGTCTCCATAAATCTTGTAATATTACACTTAAGATAATGGCATTTCAATTAAACAATGGCACTCAAATGAATTTTTAATGTTTTTTTATATGATAATTCCAAATACCATCTTAAGTTCTTAAAATCTTAGTGTCGGCAAGAATTCAGATGTGACTTAAATTAGGTAAAATATAGTATCATAATTATGGTCCTAACTCCTATCCTCCAAATTATTGCTGCATTTGACTTGTTTCTTACTTTCCTCAATTACCTTATGCGTTTACAATATATGCTCTCTTCCACCGACTTTTGCTTTTGGGAAACTTATATCATAGTAAGTAATTTGCAAAATTTTTTAAACTCATTGCTAATAAAATAAAATTTTAACTTAAAGTTATTAATTCATTTTGTTCATACCATATTTTTAAAAATAATATTTAATAAAAAAAACTTTTTTACAAAGTATTTTTTGACAAAAAAAAAAAACTAATTAATGAATGTAACTGAAAATAATAATAATGGATGACATAATTGCAAACAAAAACACCTCGTATAACTCGAAAGTGCAAGACCGTGAATCAACAAAACATTAAGTTAGTATTATGTGAAGTATTCATTAAGCCACTTGATTAATCCTAGCCTTGTTTTCTTTTTTCCTTTTAAATAACTCAGCTACATAATCAAGGTCGGTGGCTTTGGCGGTGCGTACTCTTGTCTTTACCAGATACCAATGGCAATGCCAGCCTATGTGAACCCGTGTCCGCCTTCCAAACAATTTTCCTTAAATATTCAGGAATTAAGAAAATATGGGGTAATCAAATGATTCAGATTCAATCACCTTAGTGCCATTCCCAACCACAATTGATAATTATTGATTAACACACTTGCCCATTTTGAGCATTGGATCAAACACGGTAGATAATTATTGGTTAACCCATCTGCCCATTTTGAGCATTGGATCAAACACAACACGGCATCTCCTCGACCTCGATTCCTCGTAAGTCCTAGTTAAGGTAAAACAGTTCAACAGAATTTAACCCTTTTTCCCTTTTTCATCTTTTGTTGAAAGACAAGACACTCCTTTCGCTGTAAAGTCATCGTCTTTAAAGTCTTCACACTCTCTTATTGAAACACTCTACACTCATTTTGCTCTTCAGAGATCTAGATAGAGATATTCAAGCAGAAGGGCTTTGCTTGGCGCTCTTTCTTTCTTTCTTCTGGGTATTTTCTTTGATCCCATTTTCTATTGCACTTTTTTTTACTTTTAAAGTTTAAAGTTCTTTGCTTTTTACGCTACTCCTCTTGCATTCTTGTTTGTAGCTTTCCTTGCTTATATATTATTTGTTCTCCTGAGATCTATGCAATGTCGTTTTCTTTTTATTGATGGGTTTTCAGTTTTATGTTAATGGATCTCTCTTTTTCAGTTTGTTTCTGGTTTTCTATGTTTTGAGCTGAAAGATAAGATGGTTTTTTAAGACCTGTTGGATAAAAATTGCCAGCTTTTCAGTTGATTTCTGAGGTTTATTTCATAGAAATCTGTAAACAGCTGAACTTTCTTTTGTAATGCTTTTGAGGTTGTAAATCTTGTTTGTCTCTAAGTAGAAGAGTAACTGTGAGAGAAATCTGAGCTTGTTGGGGAGTTCAGTGGGTTAGTCTAAGAGTATTAAAAGAAAAAGAATAAAAACCTATAGTTTGTATTGACAAGTTCTTGGCTTGATTCTGTTCTAATTGGGGTTTCTATTCACTCTTTATTAATGCTACTAAATGCTTGAAATCATATTTATGTGTTGGCTTATATATCATCTATTGATTTGAGCATCCTAACCGCATCTTTTCGCACAAAACCCTAACATAAAGTTTGTTATTATGCTCGATGAATTTTTTGTAGTCTTCCAATTGTTTGGAACTCGTTTTTTCCCTTATAATATTTCTCAGTTCTTATTCGCTGCATAGTGTAGAATGGGGACTCTTCTTATATTGTGATTATAAATTCTGAAGATACCAAACTACTGATAATGAGCTTCACAGGAAATCCTTTGTTTTAGTAGGGTTTGGTTATTTAGAAAAAGCAATTAGCTGCAAAGGTGAAATTGTATTCTACTTTATTTGTTTATCTTATGCAAACTTTATGTTTAGAAAAAATATACTTCTGTCATGTGATTGAGATTAAAATTGATCTAGATCCATAATTTTTTTTTTTATTTCCTGTTACCTTTTCATATTTGGCTTATTATTTAATCTTTTTATTTATTAGTTGAAGAACTGTGTCTATTGATGGTAGTTACACAAATGGAACTTTATAGATTGTTTCTCTAATACATTTTAATATTTAGCTCTAACTTTACATTGTTTGTCCATGGAAAATCATTATGTTCAAACTTACTTCTCCTCACAGGTGTGCTGTAGGGAAATTTCCCACTCTCTCTAATCATGGTATCCAAGCACAATCCATCAGGCAACAAAACACGAAGCCCACTATCTATATTTGCTGTGATTGGTTTGTGCTGTTTCTTTTACATTCTGGGAGCATGGCAGAGAAGTGGTTTTGGCAAAGGAGATAGCATAGCATTGGCAGTGACCAAGCAGACAGACTGCAATATCTTCACCAATTTAAACTTTGAAACCCATCACAATGATGTAGAGATTGTTGAGCCTTCCAAACCAAAAGCTCACGTGTTTAAGCCATGTGATTTAGAATACACTGATTACACCCCTTGCCAAGAGCAAGATCGAGCCATGAAGTTTCCTAGGGATAATATGATTTACCGGGAAAGACATTGTCCTCCTGAAGAAGAAAAACTACATTGTCTCACTCCAGCTCCCAAAGGGTATATGACCCCATTTGAATGGCCAAAGAGTCGTGACTATGTCCATTATGCTAATGTTCCTCACAAAAGCCTGACAGTTGAGAAGGCTGTCCAGAATTGGGTACAGTTTAAAGGAAATGTGTTCAAATTTCCGGGTGGAGGAACTATGTTCCCTCAAGGTGCAGATGCGTATATTGATGAGCTTGCCTCAGTCATCCCAATAGCGAATGGTTCTGTTAGAACAGCATTGGACACTGGTTGTGGAGTATGTTGATTTTTCAAGAATCTGTTATCCAGCTTTATTTGAGTATTTGTGATGTCGTTATGCATTTGCTTTCTTTGGTGGGCTGCATTGATGGGTGGATGGGTTACTTATTTATTTATTCCTTCCTCATTTTATCCTTCTGGGAACTGTGAGCTTATGAATTGTTTGAGTATCTGAATCCCATAAAATAATGTATACGGGCATGGTTTTTAGTCATAGGATATACTATAGTGAGCAAGGTGTGGAATATTTAATCAACCGGACCGTCTTTTTTGTTTTATATAGAAACACCTTATATGTCTGTGTTTGAAGGATTAAGCTTAGTCCTCTCTTCATCAGAAAAAAAAGAATAGAAAAGCTTAGTCCTCACTTGATGAAGCCTCCACATAGGTGGTATGTGCTGTTGGAACAGAAATGTTGGTAAATAGATTTGTTAAGGAGAAAGTGATCTTATAATTTTGTGATCATGGATCTCCATTCTCTTATATTATCTCTCTTTCATCTTTTTTTTTTTTAAATGTTTTAGTCATAACAAATCCTCTTTATGTTCTTGGATCTCTATCTTGTTGAGCACAGTCTGTCTATGTATATTACTGGCTGAAAGATTTGTCTTTTGGCCAACAATCATCATCAAAATATCCAGTTTGGCATTTTTTTTTTTCAATAGAACTAACCACACTAATGGAACCAACCCTGATGTAGGTCGCAAGTTGGGGTGCATACATGCTGAAGAGAAATGTTCTGACTATGTCTTTTGCACCTCGGGACAATCATGAAGCACAGGTACAGTTTGCACTGGAGCGAGGTGTGCCTGCTGTTATTGGTGTTCTTGGATCTATAAATCTTCCATATCCATCCAGAGCATTTGATATGGCTCAGTGTTCTCGATGCCTAATACCATGGACTTCAAATGGTAAGTGGTAATAATGAACATGTTATCTGTGAATGATGTAGTACTTTTGTTCTCTTTCACCACTCTTTTCTGATATATTATTCAGTAATTATGGTTAGTGATTGGAATTCAATGATCAAAAACAATGTTGAACTTTAACACTACCAGGAAATTGATGACCTTTCTACATGTGTACCTGTTTATTCAGATGGGATGTACTTAATGGAAGTCGATAGAGTCCTGAGGCCTGGTGGATACTGGGTCTTGTCTGGGCCTCCAATAAATTGGAAGACCTACTATCAAACTTGGAAGCGATCTAAGGAAGATCTCAAGGCTGAGCAAAGAAAGATTGAAGAGTTAGCTGAACTTCTTTGCTGGGAGAAAAAATATGAGAAGGGAGATATTGCTATTTGGAGAAAAAAAGTTAATGACAAATCCTGCCACAGGAAGTCTGCCAATATGTGTAAATCAAGGGATGCGGATGATGTTTGGTGAGTTTATTTGTGCGACAATATCATTTATTTACATTTCTTTTTTCTCTCTAATATTGATTCACTAGTCAATAAGAGCTTTGCTATGTCATCATTTTTTCTAAAGTATCATTATTCTTAGTAAAATTGTACCGTGTTAAGTGTGTTGTGGGTGCATGTCAACTGCAGGCAAATCGTTATTTTCTATGTCATTTCCACTCCTGGCTCTTCTGCTTCTAAAGTTATTCTTTTTTTCTTTTTGTATTTTCACTGTAATTCTTTCTTCTTTGGCATAATTTAGGTACAAGAAAATGGAAATGTGCATAACCCCTTTCCCTAAGGTAAGTAGTGCAACTGAAGTGGCGGGAGGGGAGTTGAAGAAGTTCCCAGCTAGGCTTTTTGCTGTCCCACCTCAGATAGCCAAAGGACTTGTTGAGGGGGTCTCAGCTGAATCTTACCAAGAGGACAATAAGATTTGGAAGAAGCATGTAAATGCTTACAAAAGGATAAATAAATTGATTGGTACTACAAGATACAGAAACATGATGGATATGAATGCTGGTCTTGGAGGATTTGCGGCAGCACTTGACTCATCAAAGTCTTGGGTGATGAATGTTGTGCCCACAATTGCTAAGAACACCTTAGGTGTTATCTATGAGAGAGGTCTAATTGGAATATATCATGACTGGTATGTCTCAATCTTCTCTATTGTCTGTAATTGATTTACCCAGTTCCATGTGGATTTTCTTTCCTTTTTTTTTGTCATCCTAAATGCTATACCGTTATTTATCATAGGGAAGTAGACTAAGGAGGTTTATCACAAAGAGTTTATTTGGTGTTATAGCATACTATGAGTGGAAAGTAGACAACCGATTATAAGGCTTATGTTAGAACGTCTTAATACCTTCTTGGTGGAGGTGTAGACTTGTTTTGTAGCTAGCGGTGTATCTACTTCCTGCATAACTTATTGCCACCAGCACCATCATGATATTGGACATGTGACTTATAGTTGTTAAATAAATTACTATAGATTTTAACTCAATGCTCATCAATGAAGGCCTTTGTCACATTGACACTGGTATCACAGAAAGAGAAGCTCCGAAGTAACTGAGGTAAGGCACTCTCAAATGCTTTGCAACTGCAAAGCTAGTGACAGATTGAAGGCATTGGAAAAAGGAAATCATTGGTGATATCATATTTCTTAGCGACTCCCCTCACCATGGAATATAACTCGTAAAACCTTCAGAAATGAACCCACCACTAACTCTATAACATTTTCATTTCTTATATGTTGCAGGTGTGAAGGTTTCTCTACATACCCAAGAACATATGATCTTATTCATGCCAATGGTGTCTTTAGCTTGTATCAAAACAAGTAAGTCTCTTAATCTTGTTTTTTCAATTTCCCATGTTTTTATTAGGAATCGTTTGTTGGTTTGTGATGCAAAAAATGGTGACTGCGCTATACCTCTTCTTAATTTACTGCTCAATGATCAGATTCTTGTTTGGACCACTTCATTTAGGACAAGGTGAAAGTGTTTCATTTATCTATAATTTCTGATCAATTGTAAATCTAAATGAATAATGATCATACAGGTGTAACTTTGAAGACATCCTTCTGGAAATGGATCGCATTTTGCGGCCTGAAGGGGCTGTTATCTTCCGGGATGAGGTTGATGTTATAAACAAGGTTAGGAAAATTGCTGGAGGCATGAGATGGGACACCAAGATGATGGATCATGAGGACGGTCCCCTTGTGCCAGAGAAGATACTAGTTGCAGTTAAACAGTATTGGGTTGGTGGCAGAGGAAACAGTACCTCCAATGATGAATAAACCATTTTGAGCTGGTCATTCATTTGGAGGTAAAAATCAAAGCAAGATTAAAATGCCAACTGGTGATTAAGTTGCTTAAGGTTGAGGTGCTGAAGAGTTCCGATCCACATTCCTCAAAAGAGGCACAAGTTACCACAATTATGTTAGCAAGTATTCTTGGATGTGATTCGGAATGGAAATATTGTAACATAATTTGTGCAGCTGCCCAAATAATTATGTCAAGATACAGGAATGCATAGTGATGACAATAAGAATGATATTTATGATCATCATTGCACATCTCATAGTCATCAGATGGCTATTTCTTGAATTCATTCGCTTCATTGACTTTCTTTTCTTGGCCCTTTACCTAGCCGTGCTTATATATCTGTGTCATGCTTCCAGGCACCCTAGAACTGCAAGTATTCAGCACAAGGTTACAGTACACCATTAAAGATTTTCACTTAAAGTTACAGGCCAACAATCTTTATTGATAAGTTGATATCATAATTGGTCTTGGACAATTGGGCTCCACCCATCACCTCTCGATGGCAGACAACTGTACCGAACACCAGCATCAATGGATAATCCAGGTCACACAACCCATCTTTCTTCTGTCTGACCGGAGCTGATGGATGATGGTGATCACTTTTTACTGTCTGCTGTTGCTCAATGGCAATGGTAGGCCACTTTATGTCCAGGCTGCTCTCTCCATTTGCATACATGCAAAGCTGTCAAGGAGCCAACTCATCCTAAGAAGCCTGTTTCATATATCTATGATCAAAGCAAGACATCACGTGATTTATTAACTGGTAGCAACAATCTGATTTTGACCAGCTCTCTGCTAAAATAATGTCGCGTCCTTTCATCCAGGAAAAAAGTATCCTCAACGACAACTACATTATCAAACACAAATTATGTCCACTTTCTTTTAAAACCTCCCACATCATTGTTTAGATGAATTCCACATTGACAATTGGATCAAATCTGTGGTGTTGATTACAACCCAGCCATGACCATCTTCTTTAAAATCTGTGGGCCTCTCTTTGAAGAGGTTTTGTTTGAACAAATTTGTTCCTCTTTGCCTACAAAGCTAGCCTCAGCAGTGTCCAATGACCGACGACAACAGAAAAATTGCCTATCTTGTGGTGAATAACTAGGCGAAGGATATTTGGATGATTGAGACGCCACATTCATTAAAAAAAAAAAAGTTGGACAGAATTAGAAAAGAGATTTTGGCAAAGAAAAACTTGCTTTCCTGCCACGTTCATATTCATATATCTTTAAAGCTAGCAAGCCTAGTATTTCATGTTACTACTGACAAATTAATTTGTTTGATGTAGCCAAGGCAGGCGAGACCCGATAAAGCATTGGTGCGGTCCTTGTGTTAAGATTTCACCTATATATTGTACAATAATTTTTTTTGTATGAAAAAATCTAGTAGATAACGGTCAAAATCAAATGTGTCATATTCGATAATTTTAAATAAATGATTATAAATCATATATTTAAAATAATTTTAACAAATAATTATCAATAAAATTCGAATTTAAAATTTTTTCATCGAAAAAAATGAACTTTAATAAATTAAATCAACTAATTGTTAATATATATATACAATAATTAGAAACTAACTAAAATGGATATATAATAAATAAATTTGATTATTTTTATACGTGTATTATATAAAATATTAAAATTTATTTATTTAAATTTAATTTATTATTTTTATACGATTTTAAAAATGTACTTTTTTTATATTGGTTCGATGCATTTATAACTTTATTTCAAAACATTTTTCATTAAAACTGAACCATAATTGAAAAAAATTCTCATCTTACCAATTGAATTAATATTTGTAAGTAATATGCAAGCCTTATTAATAAGGCAAATACTATAATTTGAATGTTTAAGGTTAAGTCTTTGAATTTAAGGTAATGACAAAAAAGTGAAAAAAAAAAAAAATCATTGAGGCTCTTTTGAAGTTTTGAAACAATTACGAGAAAAGAGAGAGAAGAGAGAAGACAAAGATCTAACCATTGGATCACGTGGGGTTTCCACTGTGTACAGACAAAAATGGCAGAAAACGAAAGGGTAAAGGTTTCAGCTTTACTTTTACGACTATTTTGTCCCTTCAAAATTGAAAGATAACATCAAAATTTTCCATCAAGGAAGTTGTTGAGAATTTGAGTTCCTTTAAATCACATATTTGGTATATGTTGACAGTAGAACTTACTGTAATTTTTGTCTATGGAAATGAATGGGATGCATGGAAAGTCTATGTTGGAAAAGTTTGTGCCTCCATGGTTATGGGTAGGCTTTTGGAGACTTTGAAAAATAATGGTCATGGTGCTCAAAGTCTGAGGCATTTGATTCAATATAAGGGATCATGACTTTCAATAACAACTCTTGCAACAAATTAGTTGAAGACAACATATGTTACGGTCCAAATTATCTGTGTCCAAGTACATAATTAAAGACAAAAATGCATGTATGCTTTAATAATCTTTTGAAATCTTTTAATTTGATCCCAAGTTGCATGCATGGAAGAACTAAGAAAATCTCTTATCTTTATCCTACATTTAACTACTTTTCATTGTAAGATTTTTCTCCATTTTGACAATAAAAAAAAAGACGAAAGGTTGAAACCTGAAACTACAAATTTTTTATTTACATTTTGATAATTTTTTCAATATCATTCACATATATATAATTAAATATTTATAAATGTTCATAATAATTCCTGGCCGATAAAAGCGGAAACTAGTTGTTTTGCTAACTCATTTTAAATTAGGTCATAAAAAAATCTGATCTTAGCCATGCTTTATCGTTAGAAATTATTGTTAAAATTAAAAGATATTTTGATTTTATAATTTTACATTTAATAAAAATAAAAAAATTATAAACTATAAATTTAATTAAATTGATTCATATAAAAAATTATTTTTAATTAATTTAAATTTTATTGTTTTATAATAATAATTATTACAACAAACATATTTATGAAAATTCATTGATTAAGATTATAATTCTCGTGACCAAAGAGACTGTCACAAAGCGCACGTGACAAGAGCCTTTTAACGCATTCAACTTAGACAAGACGTTTAAATTTGTTGGATAGGGGTTAAACATGGGCATCTTTCAGATGAAATAGGTTTTAACTTTGGAATGCATGAACTCGACACGTGGGGATCTTTTATAGGTTCAAACAACTAATCGACCAATAATAATCGTTTGGAACGAGAGTAAGTAGATCCCAGTACACTTGATAATCACTCTTAACTACATTTAACTTATTACCTAATTAACGAACTAAACTACCAAACAATTCTTTAAGTGTGTAGTCGAAATTACTGGTTTACCCTCCATCATTTTCATTTCCTTTGGGTAAATAAATTTGGGAAAGGAAAAAAAGATGAATTTCTCAAAGCATAATCCAATCTACATTTTTTTAAACTTTAATTAATTGCATGTGAATTATTCATACATATTTCTAATGAATTTATACTTGTAAATAAAAATATAATTATTTAATAAATATAAATAATAACTTCTTGTAGTCATAAATGATTAAAATCCTATATATATATAATCATATATAAATAAGTTTTAAAAAAATATTTAAAGAACATATATAAACATTTTGTTTTGATTTCAATTTATTTTTTTATTTATTTTAAGTTTAATAGGTGAATTCCTATATTAATGATAATAATATAATCTAAATTATTACTACATCTTAATTAATTATTAAAATGAATCTCTCCAATAAAAAGCACTTTTTTTTTCAGCTCTGCACCTAAAATATATGAATTTGGGTTCAATTTAATTGTTTCAAATAATTATTTTTTAAAAAAATAATATTTAATAAATTTAAAATTTTATATTTTTTTATTTGAATATATAATACCGAGAGACATACACAAATGTAGATATATTCATGAATTTATGATAAAAAACCCATAACAAGATTACAATTCATTGTCAAACTACAATGAAAAATGCTTTTGTTGAAAGATTCAAAGTCCAATGGAGTTGGAAAATTAGGTTGATGCTTAAAAAAATGTCCATTATAATGCCAAAGGAAAAGGAAAAGGAAAAATAAGTGATGTCTCTGCTAACAACAAGTACTTAATAAGTAAGTATCATGTACCTTCCTTAAAGGAAAAGAAAATAAAAGGAATAAATAAGAAAAAAGTTTATCCTTGTGCTAAAAAAAATCTAATGAAAAATAAAATAAAAAAAAATCTAATACTTTTCACCTAATGAAAAATACTCAATACATCAAAAGAAGATACTCCCCAAGAAAAAATTTAATATTATTCATGGTAATTAATTTCTTGCATGAAACTAGATTAAAAAAAAAAAGAAAAAAAAAAGAAACAAAGTTGGTCTAAGTGCTCAATTATTTTTTGACCAAGGATCCTATAAGATATTGGATTTTTGGTTAGTGTTTTTTTTTTCCTTTTTAACCAAATGTAATGATGAAAGCTTTTTCACCAAAACTAATGAAGAAGTTAATCTTAAAGTAATGTTAAAAGTGTGGTTCAAAATATCAGTAATTATAATATTTTTTAATTTTAATTTATGATATTTAAAAAAAATGTTACTAAATAAAAAAACAAAGTAAAAAATTGGATAAATAAGAATTGAAAAGGTACAATAGTGAAGGGATGATGTTGTACATGAATAACTTTACCTTCACAACTCGCTTGCTAAATCAGAAACAATGTTCATATACACATAGAATTCATTCTTACATTACATATAAATAATTTTGATATGACAAGAAAGTACACATAAAAACTTGTTCCTTACATTTTATATTGTATTAATTTTTTTCAATAATAGGTATCATTATTTATTTATCTTAAAAATAATAAAATTTCCTACTGATTTGATATTATCAATTACATTAAAGTTAAGAAGTTAAACATGAAATTTTCTTTAGTAAAAAATTAATCAGTTAAAATTAATATTAACCTACTAGTAAGGTATAAGGTAAAATAGTTTTAGGGTCTCAATTACTTATAGTTAGATCAAAATAACATTTTAAAAGTTTATATTTGATATATTGATAAAGTATGTACTTTATATATTATTAATAAATTATGAGTAAATATTTATATTTAAAGTAAATATATAAAAATTAATATTTTTTAAAAATTATTTATTTATAAAATGATATTATTTAATTTATTTTTTAATAAAATATTATCATATAATTTATTAATAATATATCGTATTTTTATATTAATAATATATAAATATAAATTCATAATTTTATTTACCCAAAGTCACGTCACAGGGACTGCAGTAAAAATACTTCTCTCTTTTTTGCCTCAAAACTTTTTGTATATGCACCCAAAAGAAAGAACTTGTAATAGTTGAAACAACAAAGACTTTCAGAGAAGTAGAGAGCTATGTGTTCTATCTTCTTAATCCGGTCTATCCCTAAACGACATAGTCAGTTCTCCATAGCTTCTTTCTAGGTTTTTTTTTTTTTTTTTTTTCTCTCTCTTTTTTTGGTAATCATCTCTTGTAGCATGCGACTTCGTTTCTGGAGGCTAGAAAAAAAGTGGGTTTTTTTTTTTTTTGCTAACATTTTGGCGACTTTGGTGTTTCTTCTTGCATGCATGAAGTGGGCTTTTAGCATTTTTTGTTTATCTATCCTTCTGGTTTTTTCACTTTGAAATGTTTCCTATGCTTTTCTATTGAATTTGTTTTATTTTTCAAATTTTTTGGAATTTTTTTTTGGCTATGTTCTGGTATATTTCAAGGAGATGATCTTAAATGGGTTGTTTTGTCTACGTCGAGTCTTCCAATACTAGTAATAGCACAAAAGATCTTTATACCTAAACATGATCTTTCTCTAATTCTGTTTTCATTGCTACTATGCAGCTCATTGTCTTTCAATTAATTATTCATCACTGGAAATAAAAAAGTTTTTAATTTGGTAAATGATCAAGTACTTGATGCCGCATGCACAGTAAATCCATCATGCACTAGACTTTAAATAAGGTATTTCTGTTCAATACAGCCCTTGTATGAGCCAATCTTCTGAGATCGGTCAATACTTGAGTCTTTCATTTGCTATAATTGGTTAGAAACCTTTACATTTACAGTGGGGTCTCTCGAATACTTTTTCATTAACTATACATCAACACAACAAACTTGTTTAATTTGGCTGAATTTTTGTGTAAATTTTTATTATAGTACAATCTGCTTTAATCTCGCTTCAGATTTTTTTGTTCTCTTTATGGAGAAGTGCTGTGATGATGCAGAAGATAAGCGGTAATTTGCAGTACTTGTGGGCTGCCTGAGAAAGGATGCCAAACCAGCTATGATTAGCACTACTAATGATTTTTCAGCATGGAAGGATTTCCCAAAGGGTCTCGGGGTCCTTCTTCTTGATGAAGACAGCAATTCTGCTGCCGAGATAAAATCAAAGCTTGAAGCTATGGACTATATTGGTTAGAAGCCACCCCTTTTTTTTGTGCTTAGTTCTTTTGCCTGAATTAGAAGTCTTTAGTTTCTTTGTATATTCACTTCACATGACTCTTATTTTTCCTTAACTAAGTTGGATCTGCTATTGCTCTATTGCTTTAGATTGGCAGTTTTTGGTTTTTATGGAAGTTTGGATTTGGATTGTAACCTTACATGAAACTTGGAAATTTTGTGGTCATGAGCTTATAAAAGGGAATCAATTTGTTGCACTGTTTGACTCTAATATAAATAGATTTGCCCCTCCACATGGTGAATTAAAGCAACAAAAAGTAATTGTTTCTGCAGTATTGATGTTTTAAAACTCAATTTGATGAAAAAAAGGTGTATTTTTTTTTCTTTTGGAGTGGGGCAGATGGTGTGGGGTGTTTTAGAAAAGGTATGAATATTGAAATCTTTCTTATAGTAGTATATTGACTTTAGTTGTTCTAGATACCCATTCCACTTATGCTCTCTCCCTTTCAATATTTCTTCTGATCTCCTGTTTGCTGTGAACCAGAATTATGAAATAAATTACAAATGCTGCTTGTCAGATAAAACTATTTAAATCATACCATTTAATCTCCAAACAATGTTTAATTTGTATAGTTCCCTTTGCAAAATGGTAATAAAATCTTATGTTCTTACTGTCTTCACAGTGATCTCCTGTATTTTATTTAATGTGGAATTTATTTATATTTCCTGGTATTGGATCTCTTTTTCTCTATTTCTCCCTCTATATGTCTCTCAAAATGTATGATAAAAGTTATTGCGCCTTTTACAGTTTATACCTTCAGCAATGAAGATGAAGCTTTTTCAGCGGTTTCAAGTAGACCTGAAAGCTTCCATGTAGCCATTGTAGAGGTAATAAATGAAATTTGATTTCTACAGCAAGTTTCAATTGAGGGAAAAAACTAATTAAACAGATGAATTTATATAAACTTAATCCTGTGTTGTATTGGTCCTACACATGCAATTTATATTAACAGCATGTTTGATCACAGGTCAGTATGAACAATAACAATGGGAGTTTCAGGTTTCTTGAAGCTGCTAAGGGCTTGCCTACCATTAGTAAGTTTAGAAATTATACCTGCCTGGTTTTGCCATAGATCTTTAATTTATCATACGAAACTCTGTTTAATCACCCTGGAGATAAATTTTTATTGTCATCTGTGTGAGTAAGCATTGTTGGTGGACGTACTGTCTAGTTCCTAATGTTGTTTTCAACCATTTTTGTTTCAGTGACTTCGAACATTCATTGTATCAGCACCATGATGAAGTGCATAGCGGTAAGATTTATTCCAGCCCACCATTCACTGAACAGTTTACATGTATTTTCAGGTGCACATTCGTGCGCGACTTAGTTGTCAATTCAAAATATTCTGGATCTTAATTATTTTAATCTTTTTTTCTCTTACTCTTCGGTCCATAGAGAGAAACATTGGATTTTCCAGTT
Source organism: Durio zibethinus (assembly GCF_002303985.1). The sequence continues at coordinate 1,045,835 of NW_019167827.1, read as the reverse complement.
GAAGTTCAGTGCCTTATGAAACTTTTGAGTTTTGTTATACAAGTCAAATTGACTCAAATCATATCAGTAGAGCCTAAGTTCATTTCCATACATCATAATTGCCAACACATGTTCTGACAACTTGTTTGCAGCTTGGAGCAGTTGAGTTTCTTAGGAAACCACTCTGTGAGGATAAACTAAGGAATATATGGCAGCATGTGGTTCATAAGGTCGGTCTGGATGATGCTTGAATTGCATTTGAAATTTACATGTAAATGGAAATTAAGGTATTATGGTAAGGAAATTCTCATTTTATTAGTCCTTTACAGGCATTCAATGCAAAGGGGAATGACCTTTCTGAATCACTAAAGCCTGTTAAAGAATCTGTGATCTCTATGCTGGATCTACAATTGGAAAATGGAAAATCCAAGAATGAAGACTGGGACAAAACAGAAGATGCAACTATGATTCAAGAAAATGACTGTGAACCATTATTGGAAAGTGGTAAGTACCCAGCTCCTTCAACACCACAACTAGAACAGGGAGGAAGATTGCTAGGCGATGGAGATTGCCAAGATCATACTAACTACTCAACAGAAAAAGAGGGTGGGGAGCTGGATGGAGAATCCAAATCTGTCGAAACTACTGATGAAAATGCAATTGCTGAAGTAACTGCACCAGTTGGCCAACCTCAGGGACGAATGGAAACCTTGCTAAAAGAGGAGGCTGACATAGTTGATGGTACCAAGGGCAAGAATACGTACTTTCATTCCCAGAACAGAGTAAATAGCAAAGATTCTCATGCTGACGCAGAAAAGCAAAGTACAGTTTCTGGTCTCCATAATTCATGTCTGAATAAAGCTAATCGAAAAAAATTGAAGGTAATGCAGCTTATAATCTATTTATTCAGCGATTTTAGGGTCTGCCATCTATTTTATACCCTGTAATCCTTTATTGGCAATATTTACAAGTTTCGAATATATATAGAACTGTACTCAACCTACTTATGGTGACATACCCTTCAACTTGCAGCATATCTTGCACTTTTCCTGCCACTATCTTTTCCCAATGCCAGCATAGAAAACATGTCTTTAGAGCATTTGCTAATCACTAAGCTACCATCACCTGATTCCACAATTCCATAAGAATTGTGTTCAAAATTGAAGTCCCAAGCCATACACCAACCATATCTGGACATTACTTAAAGCTTCTTTATGTGTTTTGATTATTTACTAGCTCCAGATTAATACCACAAAGTTTTGGAAGAAGTATGTCATCCACTTCATGTTGTCTTTTTCTTCTTTACTTCTTTATTATAAGTCCTAAGATCAAATCCTCTGGCCAACTCTTCCTTGTAAACAAGGAAAAAGTTGCAATCTAAGTGGGTTTAATTGGTTATAGATTAGAATCATCTATTGTGATATATTTGCTCCTATGTTTCCAATATTTTTGTTAATGTGTAATTTCCTAACCTTCCCAGTATACTTAGACTTGGAAAAAGAGTTCCTATCACGCCTTTCTTGTTTAATTATCGTTTGAATATTTATGGTTTAAGATCTAGGACAACTTAGCAATTTTTTATATGATTATATCTGGGGGTGTTGGTGACAATAAGTGCCTTTCCTTTTTCCTGTTGGAATTCTCAGGTAGACTGGACACCTGAACTGCATAAGAAATTTGTACAGGTGGTGGACCAACTAGGTATAGATCAAGCCATCCCTTCTCGAATACTAGAGCTGATGAAAGTAGAACACTTGACAAGGCATAACGTAGCAAGTCATCTCCAGGTAACTTGCATGTTTGCCTTTTTGATACTCAATCAGATTCCGTAATTCCAGTGCCTTTCATTCAGTATGTGTTGCGCTACTTGCTCCTTGTTGAAAATTTGGTTCCAGTTACATTTTTGTTTCAAAAGAATGGTTTCCTTTGTTGTTCTAGTTAAGTTTAGTAAACGCAGACGTAAGACAAAGCAATATACATAACATTTAAATTGTTATAAGAGTACCTTCAGGGTTTTGCCCATTCATTTTTCCTTTTCTTCCTCTTGATCTGACCATTGGTGACATAAATTTTCTTCGCTTAGCTGATAATAAGCCGCCATTTGTTTGTGAAGCAGAAATATCGAATGCATAGGAGACACATTTTGCCCAAGGAGGATGATCGAAGGTGGCCACAAAGGGATCAAACGCAAAGGAGTTATCCACATAAACTGATCATGGCCTTCCAGCCATATCACTCTAATCATGTTATCCCGGTTGGTCCACTTTATCCCATCTGGGGAGCACCTCCGCATCCAGCCAGCATCCAGACGCATGGTTACCCCCCATGGCAACCAACTGAAAGTTGGCACTGGAAGCCCTTTCCAGGGGTTAGTTAAATCATTGTCGACAATTTCATCTTTTAAACTACTTGTCTGACTTCATCAACCGGTATGTTAGTATGCATAGATAGAGCTGTGAAATGCAGCTATTTGAAACCTGATAATTTTTCGTATCAGGTGCAGGCTGATGCATGGGGTTGCCCTGTTATACCCCCACCTCGTGGATATTGCTCTACATTCACACAAGACAATATGCAGAATGCGTGTGGATTGCATTGTTCTAGGACCATGGATAACCGAAGTGGCATGCCTCAAATTTTTGTTGAACATCAGCCGGTAATCTAGTACTGTTCATTACGCCTTTAGTTTCATTCACATAGCAGACGTGGCATGCCTCTTGTCTTACTTTTATTTTCGCTGCCACGTGAAATTCATTGACTGTGTATGATTTGAAATGAAAGAGGAGAGTGAGGGGATGGAGTATGAAAAAATCATTATCCCAGTGATTAACACCAATGGTTTCTGTTTGTTTGAATGCAGGCTGAGGAGGTAATTGACAAAGTTGTGAAAGAAGCAATAAACAAGCCATGGTTACCTTTGCCCTTAGGCCTCAAGCCCCCTTCCACTGATAGTGTGCTAGCTGAGCTCTCTAGACAACGCATAGCCATCATTTCTCCACACGTCAACGGCTCTAATTATTGCTGACGTGGCACGAGATATCACCTGGTCCCACCCTTATGCTTCCAGATTTTCCCAGATATTTGGGTGACTGGTTCGGACCACTCCCATCTTTGCTGCACAATTCGAACTCTCCCATCAAGTCATCAACCCAAAAAATAAAAAGAAATTGAATGTACGCGCCTTGGAGCTCGTGGTTCGAGGCTTTTTTTGTTCCTGACATCCTGCCACACGAGGACACAAAGAAGAAAAAAGGTCAATCGGATCCAACTATCGCCACACTAAAAAGATCAAGAGCTGTCGCTTTCTTAAGTGACAAAATGGACGGATTAGAAATGACCACGTAAATGTGATTTCAACCATATTTGAGATACGTGGTTTTAAATAGTCTCTAACATAAGACATGGCAGGACTCGTGACAATTGACATGAGCAATTTGCCTTTAATAGATCAGATATGTTGGGGAACTTTTTTTTTCTCACTTCATTATGTTCCATTATTGGTTTCGATGATGAGAATTTCACTGGACGGTGTGATGGCATGGTCATAAGTTTTTTTTCCCCTGGTGGGTCCTAGTGGAAAATGCTGTGTAATAATGTGGAAATTGGAAAGTAGGAGAAGGATGAATCTGCTCGTCTTTCATCTTCGTGAGTAAAAGTCCGAGAGACGAAAGCCTTAATTTGGATGCTGATCTCTTGGCAAGTTGAGAAATTTATATTGGCGCAAAACAATGTGGTTTACATGTGCCTTTGGATTGAAATGTCAGAAACTTAAAAGAGAGTGTCATATTAAGGGTTAAAATTAGGGATAGTAATTTAACTCGTCTCTTATGAGTTTTGATCCGATTTTATTGGATTGATTTTTTTTTTTTGAAATTTGAGTTTAGGGTTCGAATTTATCTAAAATTCGATCTAATCCGATATTATATAAAAAATTATTTTTTTAATTAATTATTTATATATATTTTAAATATTTATATTTAAAAAATAATATTTTATTAATTTCGGGTCGGATACGGTTTACATAATATCGGGGTTGGATCGAGTTCGGGTATAAAAAAACAAAAAAAATTTTGGGTAGGGTCGGGTTCGAGTTTAATAAAGCATAAAATCGGGTCAGGTTCGGGGCGAGTAAAATCCGTTCAGAACCCGATCCGATGCTAATCCTAGTGAAAATAATATATTAATAAATTATTAAATTTTAATTTAAATAAAATTTAAATTTAATTATTTTTTAGTCAAATTTAAGATAATAATTTGATTTATTAAAAGAGTTGAATTAGAATATTTGAATATTTGATTTGATTAATTTATAAAATTTAATTGAATTTTTATTTTTTAAATATATTTTTTATATTTTAATTAAAGAGTTTTACTTTATCTTTATATAAATGTATATCAATTAGAGCTCAATTTGAATATAAATAATTAAGTTTAAAATTGAATATGAGAATTAAACTTATTTTTTATTTAATAAGTAAATTTAATCAAATGAGTTAAGTAATTTAATTTTTATTTTAAATCAAATTTGAATTTAAAAATTAAAATTAAATTAAATTTAAATCAAAATTTAAATAATAAATTTTAACTTAAATTTAAATATTTTATTAAATCAATTCGATTCGATTTAAATACAACTCTTATCCCATTACCCGCCGTTCTCTATTTTTATCTTTGTTTTTTTCAAAAGAAAATAGAAAAAGAAAGAGTTAAGGCTTAAAGGTGGAGAAGGATAATGCCCCAAATTGCTTGGGGTTGAAACTATTAAAATTAAAATGGGCTTACAATTACATATTCGTTGAAAAAAGTAATGGTGGGCTCCTTTCTAGGAAGCTCTCACTTCTCACTCTCAGTCTTCAAAGCATTTAGGGGTGACTAGTCGGTCAGTTCAATTAATGCGATTTAAAAAAAAAAAAATCGATTAATTAATTTTTATTTTATTAGTAACCGAATCAACTAATAAAATTTTAATTAATCGATTTAATCGAACAATCAAAAATCAATTCGATTTGGTTAGTTCGATTAAATAATCAAATTTTGCATTATTTTTTTTATTTTTAATAATTATTTAGCTATAAATTCAATCTAATAAAATTCAAATTCACGTACCATTCAAACTAAATCACTAAAGAATTTAATAGATTGAAATGATTTGTCGGGTTGATCCTGACATGCTCAACTTCAAGTTGTTAGTTTTTGAAAAATCAAATTCAAATTTCAACTTTCTGAGAAAACATAAAAAAAATTGAGGGGAAACATAAAAAAAATCTTTAATTGTATTTAATTTAAGAATATTTCCGAGCTCTAGAAAATCGATAAGATCACTTGATTATCAATTTTACTGCATAATGCCTTTCATCACATGAGAAGGAACAGATAAATAAAGGGCAGAGTTGCATTTGGCTCAGGATTCGTGCCCATCATATGATATCAATGGTCAGCTACTTCATGTCAACTTTAATCCCAATGTTTAATGACTTCATAATTGAAAAAACATTTTGAATCTTAAGCTCAGCTTCAACTCATTGCCAAATCGTATTGTACCAGTCCAATTCTACACACAAATTGGTTATGCATTTGGAAAACATTTGTTCTCTAAAGAAATCAATGAGAGAAATGAGTGGGGAACACATAAAGCTCCTGAAAATTGTGTACTGTATACAAACTAAACAAATAAGAAACAAGACTGCCATCTGAAAATTTGAAGCTGTCATTCCATGGTCATTGTGATCATATTCGGAAGCCAACCAAATCAAGATTTCCACACAACCCAGATTATCATCACATAATGGTGCAACGGCTCCTTTCTTCTGCTGGTTGTGGGGCCACCTGCTGGTACCTGTTTGACTCCGAAGGGTTGTATGTGAACTCAGCCGTATTCAGCCCGTACTAATATACATCCAGTCAAAAACAGTATTAGAGCAACAAACTAGGCAAAAGGTTGAGAGAAAAAGGATGAGACGAGGAAAACAATAAGGAGAACAAAATGCTGAAATAGAAGCAAAAGGGAGGTGGTGGTGGGATGGGGGTGGCGGGCTGTCCAATCTGACCATCTAAAACAGTAGTCAAGGTATCTATTATATCAGAGTGCACCACAACAGACAATATAAATATAGTAAAATCTATGCACTTGGGCATTTAAGAATCTGACTGATCAGAGTAACAGTCAGAACATTCACTAGATGTTCGGTTTGTGCCACAGGCAACTAGAAAATAACTTTAGTAGCAAATACATACCAAGAATTGCAAAAATGTTTAGAACTTTACCTAAAGAAATAAGTGTTTTTAAGATGTTCCTTTTTATTTAATATAAGGTAGACAATATCCGCTATAGAAACAACATTCATTTAGTAAATGAAACATTTGATTCAAGATTTTAGAATACAAATTTACATAATAATCCTAAATGCTTGATGTTTAGCAGATTATTTAATTCAACGTCAAGATTCCAAATCTCAGTAAAATCATGGTAGTACGATGTAATAATTGGTCTAAGCAAAACATTACCAGACAGGACAACCGTATGTCTATAGATCAAAGAGAAGGAACTGATGGAACATAAAGCACCTTTTCTCTCATACGTGTACTCCAAGCATCATTTCTGCTGGGCCGTTGTTCATGGCTACCAGCAACAGATACATCTGTAGCTGGAACTGGTGGTCTGTTGATCAAAGGCTGTCTGATTTGTTGCCTTGGTGCAATGAACTCATCATCACTGTCATAATCAGCAGGTCTATTGGCAGCCCTAACCAGAAGGGCTAAAAAGAAAGTGACAGCCTGCAAGTTCAAGTTGATTTCGAACCAAATCAGTAGTATTAACGCCCACAGAAATTATACCAAACTAGACGTTATTCTAAGAGAGAAATCAGTGTCAGTTTTCAATTAATTAAAGGCTTTTTTTTTTATGCATAAGCAGCATCAAAGCAAAGTGACATTAGTTCAAAGCAGAAAATATCAGAATTTCATCCATTCATTTCTGTGCCATTATCATCCAGCAGAAAACAAAGGCATAAAGCACATCATCATGCATCTAAAGTATTGTGCAATGCAATTTATCAACTGACTTTGGCTTGGTGAATCATAACCCAACAGTTTCTCCAAATGACAGTCTCCTGAGTTATCTAGCACTAAAATAATGTCATATACAGTCAGCTTAAGTGCTTAACCATATTCCAAACTGAATAGAAAGGAACATGCAACATTCCCCATTAATGATAGTTGATGAAGTTTTCAACTTCCCTTAGTACGTTTAAATTGAATGCTTTTCAACTTTTAGCTTTGATTATGGCATTTAAATAAGATCATATCTCTTTTTGTATGCTGGATATATTTGCCACAGATAGACATCCACAGCCAAATCATATCTGATAAGTGAGAATAAGAAGTCCAACACTATTCTGGGCATTGTTATCGCAAAGAATCCTGTCATATTTCCAAAAGCTAAATGAAACTACAAAGAAACAAATTGCAAGTGCCCAGAATTAAAAAAAAAAAAAGTAATTTGCATGTTCTAAATGAGTAGGAGTCAAAGGGGAAATCCTGGTGTTAAAAAGTAACTTCATTTATTTAACCACTCTCAGTCTATCTGATTGCTGCTCAGTTTTTTGCATGTGAATGAACGTGAGTGTGCATGCATATGAAGTAATCTTTTAAGTCCTCAGGATTAAGAGCAAAGTCACATTACACTTACCTCTAAGATAACAATTCCAAGAGCAACCCATTTGACAATACTCCAGTTTTCTTCCAGAAATTGATATATCATATCAAAATCTCCTGTTTTATCTGTAGGAAGTTCCTAAAGAAATTAGCACTAATTAGATAACCAAGCACACTACCTTCAATTGAATAGGAGGGGAGGAAGGGACCAAAAGGTACACAATACTTACATCTTTCCAGCTTTTGTCGAAGAATATGAAAGCTGCACATCCCAGCTCCACCAAGATCAACAAGATCACCAACACTGAATACTATGTTGCCTTAAGGAAACCAATCATCATGAAAGAGAAGAAAATTTATTCGAGAGGAACAGGGACTAAAAAATTACCTTTTTATGAATTACTAGATTATAATGTTGTTATTGTGCTACATGATATCTATGTGACATCATCATTGCCACTTTGAAAAACATCAAACAAGTAATTAGGATACACAAGTCAAGCAGCATAAATTCCGCGTTGCAGCTCCGATACAACCAAAACAAGATATAACAAAGAGAACCACACCTACTCCAATAAATAAATATATAAACCTGCAAAATTAGAAATTGGACAGTTAAAACACAAGAGAACATGCAGAAAATTCATTCATGAATTGTAAGTGGAATAGAAATTGGAGAGTCGAACTCAAATTAACACTCAAATTCCTATTGAAATTCATATATATGTTCAGAAACAAGCATAAATACATCTAAAAATCAGCATAAGATCCTTCAACAATACACATGACCATAAGAAAACAAATGGCTGACATGTCATGAACTAGAAAGCATAATATGTGATAGAAGAAAACACACAAATTACAGCTGCTCAAGCTCAGCTTAGCTGGCCTTGAACTTTGAATCAAGATCAACTCAGTCTCAACCCAAAATTATCAACACATGCTTGAGCTCTTTCTTGCATGAATTATAGAAAATCCAGACAAAAAGAATGGTTAGCATTGCTATCTCACTGCCTTGGAACTGCCCTAGCTTTAAGCTATTGTGGTACAAATGTCAAGACTGGCATGCCTACAAGGAAATACCAAATCACATTCCACTAATTGCCTCCAACCCATTAGGTACCAGTGTATAACAAGTAAAACAACCCCACCAGTGAGCATTATGGGGATCTTGGAAGCAGAATTCATTCAAGCCAGTATGGCTCAAATTCCAGGGCAGTGAGTCAAAGTTATGTTACGGATAGAAATATCCCTAAACTTTGAATCAAGATCAACTCAGTCTCAACCCAAAATTATCAACACATGCTTGAGCTCTTTCTTGGATGAATTATAGAAAACAGATAAAAAGAATGGTCAGCATTGCTACCTCACTGCCTTGGAACTGCCCTAGCTTTAAGCTATTCTGGTACAAATGTCAAGACTAGCATGCCTACTAGGAAATACCAAATCACATTCCACTTATTGCATCGAACCCATTGGGTAACGGTGTATAACAAGTAAAACAACCCCACCAGTAAGCATTATGGGGATCTTGGAAGCAGAATTCATTCAAGCCAGTATGGCTCAAATTCAAAGCCAGTAAGTCAAAGTTACATTACAGATAGAAATTTGGCTAAAGAAAAGTGCAATTTTTCAAATTCTACACAGCCACATTTTGAGTTCAACTGATGCAAGCATGGCTAAACTACTAAAGAAATAAGAAACACAATATCAAATTATAGGCAAATGTTGAGAATTCATACCATGCTTTTGGCAGACTATCAAATATACTAGACGAAGGAGACACTGACATGAGCATGGGCCGACCGAGCTGTATCAAATTTTGATCACTACCCACAGGTAACAAAAGCATGGCAGCAGCGGCAGATTTTGTATACTCAACAAACAAGTAGATCCCATACCCAACCATTGCCAAACCAACAAGAGTCATCAACAAGTTCAAGAGCTTCAACAAGCATTCTAAGAATCCTCTACAAGCCATCCCCAATAATGATATTTGTTGATCCTTTCTATTACAGTTCTAATGAGTATCTATTTCATCAACTTGTAAATTACCTTCAAAAGAAAAAAGGAAACCCATATTTACAATTTATATCAATAAATGAACCAACAAATGCATGAATATTGGAAAAGGGTATCTGAAAAAATAATAATAACAAACTATTTTACAAATTTTTGCTGATAAAAAAGAAAGAAAAAGATAACTTATTTTATATAAAAAAACAAAAAAAAGAATAATTTTTTTTAAAATTAACAAAAAATTCAAGGTTTTTTCCTGCGCTTTCCTAGGAATCAAAACTGGGTTTTTTGAATTCTTGGTACCATCAAATCCGAAATAATTGCTTAATCAAATCATCTTATTAATGCAATGTAAGCAGAAATAATAGACAAAATTTACACTTAACTTTACAAGTCAAATCAAAACCAATCCAATGCTTTAAAAAAATATAATTTCTAGCTTAGATCGCATTAAAAAGAAATGTACTGAATCAAGCACTTACGATTTTCAAATGAGGGTTTCGATTGCGAGCTTGATTTTAAGTAATAGCAACAAAATAATGATAATAATTTTTTTTTTCTGAGATGATTTTGTGGAAATAGAGAAGGAGAGATTCAGGGGTTGGGAAAAATAAGGACGGTTTTTCGCACTTTTGCTATTTCCACTCCTTTTCTTCCGTTTGATTCCTCTTGCCAAAATGCTATTATAACCCCCTTCGGTTAACGGCGGTGGGGTATTAAAGTCATTCCGTGGTAGTGCCCAAATCAATTCCAAGTACAAACCCTTAATATTCAAGAATTTTGTGAGAGGAAAGAATACTTGCAAAGGAGTTGTTGAGGAAAAGAAAGTTAAGATTACATTTCTTTATCTTGGATTTTTTTGGTAGAGAAATTATTAAATACATTAACATTATAATTTTTTAATTTAATAAAAAAAATTAAAATGGTGACATATATTTATTACTATATATTTTTAAAAAATTAATTTAAGAAATATATATTAACATTTTAATTTTAAAATTAAAAATTTTTCCTATCAATGCATCAAATAATTTTTCTTATTTCTAATTTGATAGAAGCATCTAATATTTATGTCATCATTAATCCACTTTCAAAGTGTTAAACCTTAATTAAAATTAAGGTTGTACGAGTTCTTTTTTCCAACATTAGTAGATTAGCATAATTTATTAGAATCTAATTATTATTAGATAGTACATTCAAGAGCAAAAACATTTAAATTCAGATTTAATTTAATTAATTCTTATAATTATTTTAAAAGGTGATATTTAATAAATTTTAATTTTATTTTAATTTTAATTTTTTTATTTTTAAATTATGAGATATTTATTTCAATATTTAACTCAATTAATTTATATAATTTTTTTTAAAAAAATAATATTTATTAAGTCTAGTTTTCAGATTTCAACGGATATTGTTTGTTAAAAAAAAATTGAGACATTTATTTAAAAAAAAAAAAAACTATGTATATCTTGATATTTGGAGCAAAGGCCCAAGGGAAAATTTGGCGGGAGAATATATGCTTGAAGGGACAGTAACGGTCGTTCAAGACGCCAACTAACGGTCAAGAAGGTGAAGTTGGCTGATTGATACCAAATCCCAACCTACCCCATTGGATGCTTCGACACATCGCCGTTATCCATTCACCTTTGTTTTTTAGTATTTTTCAAGTAATTTGTAGGGTCGGATGGATCGTTGACGTACGTACAAAATTCATCAATTTGTGTTAAACTATTTATAATTTATTAAAAATGAGAAACAAAAACAATTGTCCACGTGATAGAAACCAGAGAGTGTGAGAATATGGTACTTTTAGGGGTGAGCATAAATCGGATTAAATCGATTTAATCGATTGAAATAATAAAATATGATTATTTTGATTCGGTTTAATTGATTTTCGGTTGTAATCGATTTTAAGATCGATTAAATTAGTTAAATCGACCGGTTATCGATTTTTAAAATTGATAATAGAATTAATCGATCTTATAATAACTAAGGGTAAATATGTAAATTCTTTTAAAAAAATTCTAAATTTAACTTACTTTTTTTAATTCACCCACCCACGTCGTTTCCCTTTTCTACTCTTTGGTCCCCTCAATCTGTTGCATCTTACCGTGCCTCTGCTCTTTGTAGTTTGCTCTCCCTCAGTCTCTTGCATCTTTGCCTCCCTCTTACTCTCTTGCTTGGTTGCTTGCCTCTTAATCTCTTTCTCCCTTTAATTTGCTGCACAAGATCAGACAGTTGTAGAGATTGATCTGTCCGAGATGCCATCGTAAGTTCTTAAATCCTAATAACCTTTGTTTTTTCTTTTAGCATGACACTATGTCTTTGTTTAGAGCTGTATTCTTCCTATATGTCTAAGCTAAAGCATAAAAGGTGACAACCCAAACCCCAGCCCCAGGGTGTGCCTACGGTAATGAAATGAAGCTTTTTTTTTTTTTTGCTAATGTTTTTCAGTACCTTTAACAGAATGAAATAGAAGCCCCATTTTCTTTCTTGGGCTTTAGCAGAATGTGTAAGGGTGCGGGAGGTTTTATCAGAGATGCTTTGGGGAAATGGTTTGTGATTTTATCTTTCAAGACTACAAGAAAAAGAGTCTTTCTATACTAATTTGTATTAGCTTTCGTTGCTTCCAACTCCTCAGCAGGCTCACTTTGGCTACTCTATTTTAACCAATCTAGCATCATTGTGGCCTATCACTACCACTTCCAGTCTACCCTATTGAGTGTCACCCATCACCACCATTTTCAGTCAATATATTGTTTAGATTGCTCACATTATTAAGAAAACTCTTTTGCAACAACCTCTGATTCAACCCATCTTGAACCTCCAAGCATTAAAGCTGCCATAATTTTCTTCCATCAAAAACTAAAAAAAAACTCTCCTACTACAAAGTGTCGAAACGGGTTTTAATTCAATTTAAAAGAAGAGGCCAGTAAGGGAGATACATAGGAGGGCTCATTCTTGCTTTCTTGGCATCGGGCTTATTGGAGATAGAAGAAGAGAGCTTAAAAGTTGGGATTTGAGATTCTTTGGGTTTGGAATTTTGTAAAAATAAGCGTAGTTTATGGTTGAAAGAAAAGAGTAAAGCTTTTACATTGAAATTGAAGAAGAAATGTTTTGTTCAATGTTAAAAAAATATTGGTATGGCAACATGGTAATGATATGGCTTAAAGTACCCCACATAGAGAAATAAGTTTAAAACACAACTATTCGGGAATAAAGATTTTAAAGAAATCTATTGTCAGAGATCTAGCACTTTTAAGTTTTAACTTCCTTACTAGATCTAGTAACAATTAATCTAAATTATGCTAGATACTTAAATTAAAAGCTAAAATAATTTAGCCTAAACTATGCTAGACACTTACATTGTTTATTGATAAAATAAGCAACTAATATATAGTTTGATCAACAAACTATTTTATTATTTGAATATCCAATGTGTTCAATAATAGTGTGACTATTACTTTATTATTTTTTCATTATTTGAATATAATTTTATTTTTATTTATTATTTTAATATAATTTAATTATTTATTTTTTATTGTTTGGATGTAATTTGATCACTTGTTTTTTTTTTTTTTGAAGATGTCAAATGAAGTTAATGATATGATTTTGGATTCTACACCTAATTAAACACAATTGGCCTTTCAACTTCTTGCATATGATGATGTAACAAAAAGTGAAACTGTAAATTTCAAAGTAATGAGACAAGCATCTAAGCCATGGTCAGAGGTATGTGACCACTTTACTAAATTTGTTAATGAGAAAGGTAATGATAAAGCTAGGTGTAATTATTGTGACAGAAAATTTTTTGCTGATCCTAAAAAGAATGGAACCAAGGCTTTAAAGAATCACATTGATTTTTATAAAAAGCTTCCTCGTGTTAGAGGGGATAATGGTACTCAAATAGAATTGGTGTGGCCGTCAAGAGGAGTGGAATCTTTAGGCACTTGAAAATTTAATCAAGATGCTGTTAGAAAAGCTGTAGCTAAAATGATCATTCTAAATGAGTTGCCATTTAGATTTGTGGAGTCGGAAGGATTTAGGCATTACATGTTAGTTGCATGTCCTAGATTTCGTGTACCATCATGATGGACAGTTGCTAGGGATTGTTATCAGCTTTATATTGATGAAAAGACTCATTTGAAGTAATTCATGAAATCATTTTTCACAAGAGTATCTCTTACCACTAACACATAGATCTCATTACAAAGGGTTAATTATATGTGTCTTACGGCTCACTTCATAGACAAAGATTGAAAACTAAACCAAAAAATATTAAATTTTTATCCCATTTCTAGTCACAAAGGTGAAGTTATTGGTAAGACGGTTGAAAAATATTTGCGTGATTGAGGGATTGATAAGATTTTTACTGTTACAGTTGATAATGCTAGTTATAATGATGTTGTAATTACATATTTGAAGAAAAAATTAACAATGCTGGAACTAGTATTTTGGGAGATAAATATCTTTATTTGAGATGCATTGCACATATTGGTAATCTTATTATTTGTGATGGATTAAAGGAAATGAATGAAACAATTACTCGTGTTAGAGAAGCAATAAGATATGTGAGACAATCACCTTCCAAGTTAGCTAAGTTTAAAGAGTGTGTTGTGAATGAACATATTCAAAGTAAAAGTTTATTGTGTTTGGATGTTAGCACTAGATGAAATTCTACTTATTTGATGTTGGATGCAGCTCAAAAGTTTGAAAGGGCATTTGATGCATTTGGTGATGTTGATTCTTATTATAAATGTGAGCTTTTGATGGGAGATGGGGTACCCGATCAAAATGATTGGACAATTGTTAGAAAGTTTTACCTTTTCTTACAACAATTTTATGATCTCACCGTGAAAGTTTCAGGTACTTCTTACGTCACATCTAATACTTTTTTTTATTATATATGTGATATTTATTTCACTTTGTGAGAATAGCAATTAAATCCTGATGTTGAGTTGAATGCAATGGCAAAGAAAATGAAGGATAAATATGATAAGTATCTCGAAAATATAGAGAAGATGAATATGTTGGTTTATATTGCTTCTCTCTTTAATCTTTCAAAAAAGTTTCCTTTGGTTGAATATTGCTTCATGAAAATGTATTCTTCTGATGAAGCTTAATTGATGATTAAAAAAGTACAACAAGCAATAAAAGACTTGTTTAATGAATACAAAAGAATGTTAGAACCTCAGTCTGAGCAAGTTGGTGAAAGCAGTCAAGTGAGCCAAATGTCACAACCCACCGATGATGAAAGTGGAAATGGAATGACAAAAAAAAAGGAAAGCTTTAAGTCCAAGTACAAGAGATATATGATTGAACATGGTAAAGATGAACATAAATCAGAATTGGCTAAATATTTGAGTGAAGAGCCTGATGATGATGATAGTGAGGACTTTGATGTTTTAACTTGATGGAAACTTAATAGCCATTGATTTCTTATCATTTTCCATCTAGCTTATGATGTATTAATAATTCCTATATCCACAGTTGCTTTCGAATATGCTTTTAGCACTGGTGGTCGTGTGCTTAATGCATATAGGAGCTCTTTAACTCTTAAAATTGTGCAAGCCCTTATTTGTGCTCAAGATTGGTTAAGTAGATCTTCTAATCTTGATTTATTTCAACCTGAAGATGATTTGATACAGCTTGACAAAATGGATTTAGGTAATATTTTATTTATACCATCATTTATTTTTTAAGGATTATTATTTTTTATTTTTTTATTTGTTTAAAGCTTACTTTTGTTATTTTTTGTTTATATATTTTTAGATTTGTCAAAAATTACCTTAGATCTAGTAATTTATTAAAAAAATGTGCATGAACTTTTTGAGGTAATTTCATTATTAATTTCTATGAATATTTACATTTAAAAAATATTTATTGTATTTTTTGACAACTAATTAAGGTTTTAATCTCTTTAACATTTTAGGAAAAAAATGAAAGATGTGCACCAAAGTTATGGGGTTCATGTATGAAGAATGCTATTAGAGCTTGGAATGTCCTTTAATTAGCTTGTTTTATGTTTTTTTATGAACTTTTATATCCATTTGCCAACTCGAAGTGTTCTTAGTTTGTTTTATGTTTTGTATGAGCTGTTAGCTTAATTTGTCAATTTAAAATATCTTTTTATGTTTTGCACCAAAATTATGAGAAGCATATTTGCTTGATTTGCTTTTTTAAGTTGGCCTGTTGACCATTGAAAACTTGTTTATGTGTTGAAATGATAATTATTATGTATTGATGGCTTTATTAGTTATATGATATACGTTAGAGTAATACTTTTTAAAACTTATTGTTTAATTTATTTTGATTAAATAAGTTTAGATGAGTATTTATTTATCTTTTTTCTTGTAAAATATTGTAAAAATTTGTCCTTGAATAATATGTAAGAACCCGTAGGTTTCATCGATCCTTTGGTCTTAATCAATGCTAGCTATGATCGACCAATATTCCAGATTTGGAACCAATGGTAATCAGCAGGATGAAGTGAGTGGAAGTAGTTGAAGGAGCCCAAAAGAGTAGTCAACGAACGTCGTATCATTTTAGCATGTCAACGAAATTGATTTCTTAACACAAGTACTAACAAATAACAATAGCAGTACGTAGTTGGTTTGAAAAATCATTTGCTCCAACTTGTGTGTTAGTCTTTAGATTTTATCCTTCACAAAAAAAAAAAAAAAACCTGTTAGGGAAGAGAAACTCTAATGATTTTTCAAAGCGTTGTGATCAACAAAGGCATCATACACTGGCGGAACGACGTTTAAACCAGAGGGGGCAATGCCGACCCTCCCCCTCATAGATTTTTAAAACCCTCTATTACATATTCATATAATATATATAATTCATAAGAGTTTTTTTTTTTTTTAAATTAAAAATGGTTTCCCTAAAAAATAAAAAAATTGTTTTTAGTGATAATAAATGTCTAAAATTTTGAGATTTCATGTTTAAATTTTATAATATGTGAATTTGTTTTAATTTTATGTTAAATTTGTCTGATTTTGTTCTAATTTGTTGATTAGTTTATTTGTTTAATTATTTAATTATGTAATACTAAATTATAATTGTAATTTATACTTGTAATTTAAAAAAAAAAAACTTTTAAGACAGAAAAAATCAATATTTAAATTCTAATTAATTTATAAAAAGTATTAATATTTATAGTTTAGTTCTCATTAAAAATTTTAAAAATAAATGTGTTTGTTAAATATGATTCACATTAAAAAGTCAAAATTATTTAAAAAAGTTTAACAAAAATAAAAAATAAAAAATGTGAGATTAATAGAACAGAAAGAGACACATTTTATTTTCCAAAAACCTGAATTCCACACTAAATCTTACTCCTTAAAAGCTTGAACCATCACAAAGTCTTATTCCTTAAAAACTTAAACTTAAAGCCAAATCCGTATAGTTATTACAAAAGAAGGTGCATTCTTATCTTCTTACATACCCAATTATAATGACGATGCAAAGAGCGATTATAACTTCTTTTATCATAAAATCACTACATCTTATCTTCCGCTTTTGAAATCATTAATAGTAAATTATAAATTCCTTTTAATTTTAAATCTAAAAAAATTATAAATATTTATTGAGAGAAAAATCTTAATTTTGTTATCTATATTGTAAGAAAATTTGTTAAGACTTTTCAATTTAATTTAATTTTTTTATAAAAGATCATCCTGCACAATTTTAATTGAAATTTTTTTAATTTTTTCCATTTTAAATAGTTATATATATTTTTATTTCAATACTTAAAATTTTTTATATCTTGTTTATGATTACATTATAAAATAAAATGCCATATTTTACTTAAAATTTTTGTAACTTAAAATGATAACATAGGTAAAAAATTTCAAATTATAATTGTTATTTAGTTTAACCCTCTTAATGAAATCCTGAATTCACCAGTGGCATCATACTAATTTAAACCAGAAGTAAGTCGAATCATGGCAATTTTTTCAGTGAAAAACTGATAAGTATTTGGTTTAAGTTTTCTGGATATGGTTGTTAATTGTCTTCAATTGGCACACCAAGTTCTCTTTCTTCTGAGGTGGCATATCCGTAGTGTTCTTTTCTTCAATTTATACAATTTTGATGAGATCGAGTTAATGGCTTTAATTCTGTGCCACAGCTTCATAAAGAACCGCGTAGCAGGCACGTCTTTGATAGACGAAAAAAAAGGGTAATAGACTTTCCCCCGACCCACAAGTATGAAATTAATTCTGATAGATATGTTGGAGAGATCCCTAAAGATGAGGAGAAGAAGAGATATCCAGCATGGCAAGCACAAGTTCCTGTAAAAGTTAGGTTTCTGGAAACCCAACATCAGGCACAATATCAACTGATTATTTATAAAGTTACACACTATTCAATTGCTTATGATGTTTATTCTTCCCTCCCTTGATAGGTGTGATTGTAAAATCTAAAAAAGGCATAAAACATATTTGTTGTAATCGAGCAGAAATAAAGCTCTTAACTTTGTTAGACTAAAAACCTCCAATCAATCACACCAACAGAAACAAAATCAAACAATAAATCAAACACAAAAGAAACAATAATTTAACGTTATTCGATCCAATTAACCTACATCCACGGATGAGAAACAAGATCCACTAGTTGTAAAGAATTACAAACATACATCAAATCATCAACCTCACTCAACAATCAATACTCATAAGACACTCTCAATCTCTTCTAGTGCTATGAAGTATTTTCAACCCAAACAAGCACAAACTCAAACCCTTATGCATTGCTTTCAATATAACCAAACACATACCCATATACTTCCATATACTTTCATACATCATACCTATGTGGACCCTCTCAATCTCCTCTAATCCACTCACAAACAAACATATACACCTATAAGACATAAAGCTTTAGTCCATTCACAAACAAACATACACATCCATAAGACGTAGAATCCCAATACTCCTATGAAGTGTTTATCCTACAAAATCCTACAACTCTCTTATATCTTTTTCTCATACCTAACCCTATAGAGATTTTACATATTTATAACCATATAAACTTGCCTATTAAAAATCTTTCTCCTCTTAAAATTTTTCTCTTATAAGTTAAACTTGCCTATTAAGAATCCATTTTCTTTTAGAATTATTCTCTTGCAAGTCAAACTTACCTATTAAAAATCATCTTTCTCTTAAAATTCTTCTTTTACAAGTTTTTTTGTCCATTAAGTAATATCTGACAAATCTCAAATCAATCTCTAATAAATCTCAAACAAATCTCTTATGAGATTTGAGTCATTATTCCTAACACTCTTCACTTTAACTCAAATTTCATCAATCATCTGTCTTCATGCTAAACATGCTTGACTTCACATGCAATAAAAGTTTCACAATCATCTTCTCTTCTCTTGTATCTTCACGCTTCATACAAACAAATCCTTAATCTTCAAAACTTAAACTCGAACTCTTCTCTTGAATTGAGCTCTTCTGGACTTGCTTATTCTCATGTCTCAAACCATATACTTCCTACATTTTAAATCTTTCAACTTTTCTACCTCTCGAATCTTCAACTTTTTTTACATCTTGAATCTTCGACTCTTTTTACATCTTGAATCTTCAACTCTTCTCACATTTTAAACCTTCAACTCTGATACCACATATTAGGGAACACCATAGCTCTAATATCATTTGTTAAACTAAAAGCTTCCAATTCAATAACATCAACGGAAGCGAAATCAAACAATAAATCAAACAAATAAGAGATAATAATTTAACGTGATTCGATCCAATTAACCTACGTTTACGAATGAAAAATAAGATTCACTAGTTGCAAAAATTACAAACATACATCAAATCATCAACCTCATTCAACAATCAATACTTTTTAAGACATTTCCAATCTCCTCTAATCCTATGAAGTATTCTCAACTCAAACAAATACAAACTTAAACCCAAACTCTTGTGCATCATTTTAACATAACCAAACACATACCCATATGCTCCCATACATCATACTTATGTGGACCATTTCAGTCTCCTTTAATCCACTCACAAACAAACATACACACCCATAAAACATAAAACTCCAATACTCTTATGAAGTGTCTATCTCACAAAATTGTACAACTCTCTTACATCTTTTTCTAATACCTAATCCTGTAAAAATTTCATATATTTATAATCATACAAACTTACCAATTAAAAATTTCTCTTCTTAAAATTTTTTTCTTATAAATCAAACTTATCCATTAATAATCTCTCTTCTTTTAAAATTTTTCTATTATAAGTCAAACTTGACTATTAAAAATTCATTTCCTTTTAAAATTATTCTCTTGAAAATTAAACTTACTTATTAAAAATCTTCTTTTTCTTAGAATTATTCTTTTGCAAATTTTTTCGTCCATCAAGTAATATCTGATAAATTTCAAACAAATCTCTTATGAGATTTAAATTATTATTCCCAACAAACTCATCCACCTATGAGTTCAATGTTTTTAGTCCAAGTTGAGTTTTCGACCATCAAGTTGCAAAGGGCTCTCATTGTTAGCACAACAACACTGTCTATCCTGAGATTTTCTTTAATGAAAATGGAGAGTTAGAACTTTAGCAGAAAACAGGTAATCAACCTTAACAATTGACTGTCCTCTCTGTGCTAAAATTCTGAACAAAGTTGCAGCCAATGTGTTACGATGAAAAAGCATACACCAGGAGTTTAGATCCATTGTTGGATGAGTCTTGTTATAAACCTGAATATATGTCTAAATACATGGATTATTCCAGATGCAGGATTTACCAAATAACTCAATGAGATGAAAGAAATGTGTCTTCCTCTGGAAATGGGTTACAAGACACCATATCAGGATATCAATATTGTGGCATACAACAAATATGCAAGCTTAATTTGCAATCAAGAGATAACAGTAGTATCAAGTAATTTGTGAATGTATGAGTCAGACCATGTGGTGTGCATCTAACAACAGCTTTAAAACTTGACTTTATGGTGGTGTGAATGTATAGAGACTAACATTCTTTTCTTTTTTTTTCCCTTAAGCTAGAGGAACAGTGATGCTTTTTGAGTATAGGTTCTATTCCTTGATCATGCCTTAATCTCCATCTGTATATTATTACTGTCTAGTTGCTTTAAGTTTTTATTTCTACCTCTTTCAAAAGGGTGAGCTCTTTCATAATGGCTCAATGCACAATTCAAGTTCCAGCATATCTGGCGAAAATTTTGGAAGCATTCAATTTACAGGGACTTGTTTCATATACTGAATGAGAAATCTGAAACAACTCAAATTGAAAACACCAAAGCACAACATAATGATTAAAAAGGAAAGCATTCACGACGATTATAAAATGTTTAACTAAAAACATTAATGCAAGAAAAGGGCATCAGGTCTCCATGGTGATAGCATCAGCAAACGATTATCAGACGCAAATTACCCATTAAATATGGAAATTCATCAGTTGCCCTAAAAGATTAGTTGAATTGATGATTTAGCACAGAGAAAAGGTTCTATCAATAGCTAATGCAGTTCAATCATTACTTAGAAAATGATGGAACGAACTCAAATCTTAGCCCAACCCCAAATGCCTTTACCACTATGCTATGATAGTACCTAAGACATGATTAATAACTTAAAAGGAATCAGAGAGCAAAGCATAAGATCGGGGTTCAATTGCTAAAAAAATTATGCTTCCGAATACACTGAAAAAGTGGGCATCAGGTCTCCAAGGTGAATTAGCATCAAGGAAAGACTGATTCAGACGCAAATTACCCATTAAAAATGAGATTCATCACATGCCCAGAGCAGAATTAAGTAAAACAAGTCCAAAGCATAAATTTTTATCTAGCAAATCCAGAAAATAGGGAGGAATAAAAACTGATCAGAACCTGTCAGAACTTCATTGTAACATCAAACTGTTAGATCAGTGGATTGACAGACCATTGAATTTCTATCATCACATCAATTTTACTTCTCCCCATTTTTTTCTTATATATATAAAAAAAAAAGAAAATCCCATTTAAAAAAATTCAAAAATACTAAAACAAAAATAGAAAAAGGGTAAGCTCAGAACTTCCTAGAGGGATTGTGTTACCGTCACGGGAGACTCCTCTGGTACACGATAATGTTCATCACGGCAATTACTTTTGCGACACAAAAGAAAAACATTTCTTCGTCGAGAAAAATTTCGAGAGACGGCGTTATATCGTTGACGAAAAGTGGATGAAGCCGCGCAGCGAAAAGAGTATTTATAGCTGCAGATAGAAACCCTAGCAGCCCTTTAAAAAATGCGGCAAATAAGAAATTTCAATTAGTTTTATAAAAAAATAATAATAATAAAAAATAACTTATGGCTTTTAGGGTTCCTAATCCGTTACATTTGACACATAAGATTAGTTGAATACTAATTATTCATCACATATTTATTTTGTATTTAAATAAAATAATTATATTATTGAAAAGATTAGATATATTATGTTAATAGAATAATTTTATTTTTTAAAAAAATAAAAAATTAATTTTAATTCATGAGATTAAATTTATATGTTTTATTATATTCTTAAAAATTTATATGTTTTATTATAATTTAAATTCTATAAATCTTGAAAAAAAAAATTTTAACTAATAAATAAATTATTTTATCTTAATCTTTACATATATCAAACATAAAATAAAATGATATTTTTTAATATAATCTTATTTATAATATTATATTATTTTATCCTATTATAATCTTATATACCAAACATAACATTATTATCTTATAAAAAAAAAAAAAACTCGCAATGAGTCCTAAAAATAATTATAAATTCAGATATTTATTTCAATCTACAACAAGCCAAATATTAACATATGCAATTCCACTTTCTATTTATTTGAAAATATTTTTCCAATACAATTATTCCAGAGTTAGAGTCATATTATAAAGGTATTTAATATGTTGGATAGCCAATTCAAAGATAATAATTCGAAAATCATATGCTTAATTTGTTGCATAGCCTTTTCTTTTTTTTTCTTTTGCCATTATAGCCATTAATTTGTCGATTTTGAGAATTTGCTTTACGCGCAAACCTAAGTTAACTTGGGGCAAAAGCATACCGCATTCTAAGACCAAGTGCCAACTAAAGCCAAGTTTATATAACAAGATTTAATAAATCGAATTGACTTCAAATATGCATAGCAAAAAAACCGATGGTAGATCAAGATTAATGTTGCAGGAACTATATGTATACAATGATCTATAAATACTGAAAATAAAAAAGACATGGAAGATGCTCCACTATACAAGATTCTGATGCTGTTCCAAGGTATGGAGACATGACAAGGATGGAAACATGTAAACTTGAAAAGAAACTTTAGATATAATATTGGATGTTGTCCAAATGACAATTGGAGAGCTTAGATATAATAATCTTGGATGTTGTCAGATAATTTTGTCCCAAATAGGAAACAATTAGCATTCTGTAGAACGGCACCACCAGACACCTGTATTTGAAGGTTTGAACCAGCTTGCAATGGGTGAGTTTTGGGATTCAAGTTATGTTGATGTTTTAGTAGAAAACATCCAAGTGATGGGAGGTAATTCGCAAAATTATAAGATAGCTAAGTTGGTGAGTGAGCAAAAAAGGGTATCCATTTAAAAAAGAACAAAAAAGGAAGGCAATTTAGCCATAAGTAAAAAATAATACTACGAAAAACCTAGATTATGCTGATGCAGAGAGCAAGGAGCAATGAGATATGAGACCCGTGTGTTGATTCTCCATCCTCCTTGGACTAAGCCAGATTGGAATCTAGACCTATTCCTATCTGATCGATATCTAGTTTCACCACTGGAGCCAAAGGCATTAGGTTGCACATGCAAAATTTTGAAGGAGAAGGCTCCTTTCGGATTTCCCATCTGATTTCATTGAAAAATACTGCTCACGGAACAATCATCATGAACACGCCAAATGGTTTCACCCAACAGGTTTGCCACAGAAAGAACTGTTAACTGAGGGAAGTAATTCTTCTCTGCCACTGGAAGTGTATTTGTAATGATTACTTCTTGAAAAAGGCCACCCGATAACCTCTCTATTGCAGGAGGGCTGCCAAGAGAGAACAATAATTGGACATGATATCAATGAAAAGGTTGATACATATGACACTATATATTAGATTTTACGTAGTTCAGTCAAAAGCAAGTTAAAACCTGAAAACTGCATGAGTACAGCATGCATAAACTTCCCTCGCCCCCTCTTGGTGTAAAAGTGCTGCCCCTTTCGCAATCGTTCCTAGGAACAGAAAATTCACTAGTAAACATAGACTGAATTTAAAACGAAGCCTATGAAAGGACCATTTTCAAGGCAGCAAAGGAAAATCGTGATGAAAATTCTTTTTCCAAAAGATAAGAAAATTATTCACAGGAGAAAATGAGAACAGAACTTTACTGAAAAAGGATGTAATTGTAATTGACAAGAGTTTTTTGCCATTATTTAACCATTAAATGTATCAAGGTAAGCAAAATTAATGTGTGTACTTGTGATTAAGAATTACGTTTGCCATCATCACAATTCTTTCACTCACCAGCAGTGTCGATCATATCGTCTACCATAACTGCAACTTTTCCTTTTACGTCGCCAATAAGGTTCATTACCTGCATTAGGTATGAAATTTGAGACATTAATAATGTAATAACCATGGAACTAAAGCCAGAAATATAACACAAATTAAGGATTTGAAAGACTTATTGGCTGCAGACACAGGACACTGCCAAGTCTAAAACCTCTTGATATTAACTTAGCAATTATTGAAACACTTTCAGTAGACCACAATGTCAACTCAATACGGGAAAAACGTGCAACATTCTTCTAACTATTTGTCCCTTTGCCAAATGTAACATACTGTCTGAACCTCTTATATGCGTCTCAAAAACCTTGGAATAACAGTATATATAATAGCACAATCAGTGTGGAAGAAAGATAATGACAGCAGAGTTGTGGAGAAAACATTACCTCCGCAACATTGTGTCCATGACGCCTTTTATCCACAATGGCTAAAGGTGCATCTGACAATTTTTTGGCAAAAGCACGTGCCCTTGCTACTCCACCAACATCCGGTGAAACCACTACCAAGTCATCAGAACAAATTCTCTTGCTGGCAAGATAATCAAGAATCACAGGCTAAAGTCCACAGCACAAAAAATATAAAAGTATTAGTAATCACTTAGTCATTGACAGTCAACAATTATATGTTTGAAGTTTGATGACTGAATACCTGGCAGTATACATGGTCCACTGGAATATCAAAGTAACCCATGGACTGCCCAGAATGAAGGTCACAAGCTAGAACACGGTTTGCACCAGCTTCTGTGATAAGATTCGCAACAAGTTTGGCTGCAATCGATTCACGCCCTTGAGTCTGAAAATAAGATTACAGACATAGAGAAGATAGTTTAGTATCCTATAAAGAACACAACATGATGCAAAAGCTTCAGAAGTTCATGCCTTATTGGAATAACTACTGCCAAATACATAGCATTTAAACTTGCCTTTCTATCAGCTCTGGCATAACCAAAATATGGAATCACTGCAGTGATATTTTTGGCTGACGCTCTCCGACAAGCATCTATCATTATGAGAAGCTCCATGAGATTCTCATTTGCAGGAGGGCATGTTGGTTGGACTAAATATACATCACATCCTCTAACACTGTCTTGCAGCTGAACATAAATTTCTCCATCAGCAAATCGCTTTATGTTGATCTTTCCCAGCTCCAGGCCCATGTACCAAGCAATTTCCTGCAATAAATAAATGAGCAAGCAAACACAAGTTCCACGAAATAAGAAAGTATAATACCTCAAGTTCAGAGAAGAAGTGTAATTCTAATGCTTCAACCAAGAAAGGCAAGTAAGGCATAATGTGCGCTGAAAAGAACTTGGAAAACTACAAATATCAATACAGATCCATTTTCATAGGACAAACTGCGGGAATGCCATTCAAGCAGGCATAATATGAGCAGCATATTGTATGGTTCAAGCTACAATGGATTATAAGAGATGATATACAAAACTTTATCCACTCAACTAAGTCGAGCAATTTTTCTCATTTCCAGGAAAGTTTTTGGTTTGGTGCAAATCATATTTTGCACATGAACTTATATCAAATAGTCAAAAAGTATATCTTTCACACTCTAGAATTGAGGCAGTTTTACAAACACCTTTCACACTTTCAGTCTATCACCCAACAGTTACATTGGCAACAGTCCGTTAAGGTCTACATCTTATTAATCTTATCATTTCCATATGCTTATCGAAAGTAACACCTGCAAAAAGAATTCCATAGAAGGCAACACAATAAACAAAATGGTAATGCCACAACCTGAGAAAGTGCAGGATTGGCTGTGCCAGAAAACACTTTAAGCCTGGCAGCGTTTCTGTTAACAGTTGTCTCCATTCGAGCTGATTCCAAGAACTTGGGCAGTGTCCTTTCATTAAGGATAGGAATCGTTGGCTTCCCATTTCCATAATTCACTGGTTGAGGCAGGTCACATTTCTAGTATTCAAAAAAAGAAAAAAAAAAAGAGCAAGCACCCATATCATTATAACTTGAACATCACTCAAAAAAGAAGACAATTTATAGAACTTTTTCTTTTCCAGTTACCCAAAATTTTGCCTTTTTATTGAAAGATTTTCCCTTTAGCCAAAATGTTTCACAGAAAAAAAAATTAAAAAGAAAAACGTTGTACTGTCGATTTCATCATACACCCACACGTGCAGCACATTATTGCATAAAAATAATACTAATAAATATTCAAATATTCAATTCCAATAGACACAGACACCGAATTATAAAATAAGAAAAATTAAAAAAAGGACAACCATCGAAAAAACCAAAAATTAAAAATAAATCTCACTTCAGAACCTTGAAGACATCCAAAAAAATTGTAAATTAATCTTTTTTTTTTAAATTAAATATAGCTTACGAAGGTGTTAGAACCGCAGATACGAGAGCGAGACTCATTGAAACCAACGCTTTTGTGGCTTAGACAGCAACGAGAGAAGAGAGAAGACGACGAGGACGACCAAAACGACGACGATTTAGAAGGCGAAGGAATCGCCAACGCAGCCATTCCTTAATTTGTTAATATCTTTTTGCAGTTAGGGTTGGGCTCTCCGGCGGTTTAAAACTTTACGCGGCGGCGAAGGAGCGGTTGAAGCGGTGAAGGAGGGGTTGGCAATTTTATCGATTAACGAGTTAGCGTCGTGGCTCTCTTCCTCTTTTTCTGTCCCTTCACCACATTTGGATTCCCACGCTACCCAACGTACACGCCTTTTATATTTTTTTTATGCTAAGGTGGCGCACATATGGTAATCTCAACGACGCCGTTTAGGACTTAGCTTTATTTCTCTCACATAAATTTAGATATGATAATTTGGGAGTAAAAAAGCACACGTACACAATAAATAAAAAATATAAATTTGTTTTTATTAAAAAAAATTTTTATATTATTTTCACGTTCTGTCATTTTAAAATTACCAAGTGATGAATCTAGACATTTTTTTTCATAACTCGAGGGTTTGTTTTATTTAGAAAATTTTTAATTAAAAAAATGAACAAAATTGAGATTAAAAAAGGGGGGAAAAGGAATTTATATACTTATGTATTATATTATGGTTTAAAAAGTGTAAATTATATATGGTAATTTTGTAAATATATAGGTATCAAATAGTTTAAAAGAAAATTAAATATTAATAAAATAATTATGTTTAAATGGGATTTCCGAATTCTAAGTTTTGGGAGTCAAAGTAAAATCAGAATAAACGTGTTTCACGAGCTTTGACGCCAAAAACTTAGAATTTTAAAATCCCATTTAAACATTGTTATTTTATTAATATTTAAAACGTTTTTTTGAGGCCCGATAAAAGGCTGGACTGTCCCATCAGCCTCATTCCATTGAAAATTCTAAGCCTTGGGAGTCAAAGTAAATCAGAAACTTACAAAAAAAAAAAAGTAAATCAGAATGAGGCTGATAGGACAGTCCAGCCTTTTATCGGGCCTCAAAAACGTAGAAAATAGTGTAGTCGTACCGGTCGGTGATGAATACTTTGCTTTTTACTGGCAACAATTTGACTTTGATTCTTCCTTGTCACTTCTTACGCCATGATTCTCTCCTGACCAGGTCCAAAAACTTCTGCCAATAATTCGTTTGTATTACCGGAAACACCGTCAAGCTTTCATATTTTACTTTCTTAATTCTTGAATGATAAATTATGAAAAAAAATTACAGAAAATGACAGATGAAGGATAACCCGGAAAGTTGGCAACCCTATCCCTGGTTATTGGTTTCTTTCTTTCTCTCTTTCCTAATTTTTCATTTCATTATCAAGGTGGGAAATCATCTTTTGTTTTCCAGCTGGTTAGGCAAGTGGATGACACAGAAGACCTTATCCTCTATCTGGTCCCTTTTGTCAGTGTGGCATGGTGGCTCAGGGGCAGCGCTTTCAACAAAATCACTTTCTCATTATCAAAAATTGATAGGGTGTTTTTCTCAATTTTTGGAAGAGTAAAATGAATTAAACCCCAACCACGTTTTAATTGCATGTATTTAAAGCTGTAACAGTAAAACTATACCACAAACAATCAGCATTTCTTGACGTTTGAGTGTGAAGTTACAAAATACAGCCAAGATCCAAAGTATGAATGAAAGAAGCATCAGAGATTGCTTTTGCGGTGGTCAACGACTCTTTGTTTCAAAAGAGGAAAAAGAAAGAAAGCATTTCACAAGTAATTACTAATTATTGGTCGAACACAAACAGCTCTAACTGACATGAGATTCCGGCCTGGAGTGAGGTTCTTTTGTGGGCTTCATAATGAATACATTTTATGTAAACATGTGTATATACGTACACAGACACAAGCATTGGCATGTCCAAGAGAGAGAGAGAAGCCATATCCCTTGTGAGAGATGTGCTTGAGACAGAACTAAGCTGCCAGCTTTCCATATTTTCAAGTAACTGAATTACTGTTTTCAGATGTGGAAGGCTGCAACATGTGAAACTAAAATGAGCCAAGAAACTTGGAAACACAGTCGTACAGGTTATTAACAATAGGCAACAAAAGGTATTCTCTGCTTTTTGCACAAGACTTCAATTTACACTTTTGTGGAGCATTCATCCTTAAGATCACAAGTCAAACTATGAAACGAAAAAAAGAGTTCTGGCCGAAGAGAATTAATTGAGCTCATTTACAATCAGAAACAGAACAAAAATAGTCTCTTCAATAACTTATGCTAGTGTTATATAAAGCAGTTAAATATAAGAAAAAATATCCCACTATTGATTTTGCGGTCCTTCTCTGGTACTTGTCCCCTTTACTGAAAAGAGATAGAGCCCAAAACGATTCTGGGCGCCCTCAGTCTTTTTGCTACTTTGAAGTAGCTCGCCCCATTTGCAGCCCAGCAACACGAGATATTAAAGTCTTTCATGGTTTCTTCAAAAAATAAAAAATAAAAGGTCTTTCATGCTAAAATCATGGGGTTTTTATACGTTACATAATGGCATTTAAATGATCAACATTCTCTTGCATAACGGCAATTTCAATGGGGAACTGCAACAAATACGAAAGTCCCTTTACCTGAACTCATTACTGGAACCTGACAAATTTTGTAACATGCCACCGTTACTCCAAGGTCCTTAATTAAGAACTTGTATAAATTTCCAACACAACCCATGCTACAAACCCTTCCTTGTTCCAAGAAACCAAGCCAAACCAACCTGTCTCCGTCTGTTTGCAATGTGTTCTTTCCAACAGATACTTGTGCTCTTACTAGCGCTGGCATTTGCCATAGCTATCACTCCTGCTTTCTCAGTTGTTAGATGGTATGAAAGATACATGCCAAACCCAAGGCTCTGTTGGGAACAAATTAATAAGGTGTTGCCAGCATGAAATTTACACGTCCTTGGTTGAAAAGAAGATAAACCTCGGTTGTGAATGCTGTGAAGCAATTCAGGGTCTGTCTCACAAGTGCAAGATTTGGATTTTTACCCGTGGAAGATTCACTCCTGAGTTTGGTAATCAAGTTAAAGGTATTTGTGCTACATGTGGCATCACTCTTCCACCGAGTTATCGCGTTTACTACCCTATGGACAATCCTGCCAGTCAGCTTGTAGATTGAGGGGTTGAGTAACTGTTACAGTTGAAAAATATAACTATCTTGAACAAGACCAGAAGAGGAGTTGATATGTAGGAAGCATCAACTGCAAGAACAAAGATGAATGAATCGACTTTTAGAGGGTGGTATTTTAAGTAGCAGTACACTATAATTTTTTTCTCTTCATTGCTGTTCTTTTTTTTTTTTTTTAATTTTTATGTCAAGGATAATGAAATCCGTTGTTCTTATCACTGGCAATTTTCCATGGAGGTTACTCTAGATTAAGCATGTTGCCAGATACAATCACAGCTTGACAGGTGATTCTCCGGCCAAATCTATAAGGCAAATTCACTCTTTTAACAAGGAAAAAACATATAGGCGACTTGAGCATTCCAAGTTCAAGCTTTTTTCCATTCATCAGTTTGTCAGTTATTTTGTGATGAATTCATTAAATCAAAACTCTCTCCCAAGTTCTAAAAGTCCAAGCATGATTTTATGATGTGAAGATTGAAAAAACGTTTTTCTTGTGATAAAAGTTACTAAGGAGTAGTTAAATGATGGTACATGGTGTCATAACATATAGATCCGAAAATTTATAGTTAGATTTAACAAGAAGAGTCATCACTAATCTTTTTCTTAGATGTGATTGGCCATCTAATGAATCTATCTTTTTAAGAAGCTCTTAAGCTAGATTAAGGGTCCCTAAAAAATAGGTTCTGATCTATTAATCAAAACAAAATTTAGGAGTTCAATTATATATGAGAAATATTATAATACTCTCATATGCCCATTCAAATGATGGTACCATTTTATTTTAAATTATCCAAAGGTCGTAATTTTAATGGTCATAAATTTTAATGTTAAATATTTGGAAATAACTTTTAAAATTCTCCATCAAGCTAGTATAATTTTTTAAAATATTTTCTTACCTTAAGAGTATTAAAAAATCTCATTTATTTTCTTGAAGAGGCTTCGTCGTCGAAAAAATGTTTAATCATTATTTTTTATTTTTAGTTGAAAATATATCTAACTATTTCACCATCTTGGTTAAATTAGAAATGTCTTCTCATCTAAAAATTTCTTAAATAATCAACTATTTGTAATTATTAATCTTGAATTAAAAATACAATCCTATCTTTTTTTCTCTAAGGCTTAAGATTGAAACCTTACACTTTTTACTTTTTAGGTTAAGTAGCAATTTTACAATCCCACAAATTCAAGAGGATGCATTACCTTTTGATTACAAAATCACTTAATAAAAATACAAACTTAGAATACCTTTTAAAGTTTAAGTGTTTGCCTAATGTAAGTACAAAAAACTTTGATGAATGAACAACAATATAGCTTGGATACAATAGATACAAAAATATAGATTTTAAGCTCTAACAACTCTTGATTCTTTAAAAGAATAAAAATATAGCTTGTTAGATCTTGCTCTCTTGATTCATCAATCTTCTTGGTATATTAGAGTGGCCAACATATAAAAAACTTGAAGAACTAGCCGTTGGAGAAGCTTGGGAAGAAGAAATGCTCGTTGGTAGCATGAAAAAGTAACCATTTGAGGGATCGATCGGTTCATGTTTTAAAATCAATTCATGGCTTGAAAAAGCCTACCCGATCGATCCATTCCTTGAGGGGATTAATTGGTTCAAGTTTTAAAACCAGTTCTTGGCTTGAAAATGTACAACCCGATCAATCCCTTCATTGAGGGGATCAATTAGTTCAAGGGGGTGATTGATCCTCTTCATAAGGTAATCGATCCCTTTTGTAATCCTGGAGCTAAAATTCTGTTATGGGTAGAAAAAAAATCGATCCATTCCCTGAAGGGATCGATCCTATCCATCTAGGTGAATGTCTCTTGTTTTGTACTTTACTCACTCATTTGATTATATGTTGAGTTATACAAATCCAAATCACAAAATATTTAAAGATTTAGAAACTATACATAAAGGGCTTTCTATGCATATAAAATTCATCACCTAATTCATTGTGTATGAATTATAGTGAATTTTCAAAACTACCTCTTGTGCAATTTTTAGACAACTGTAAAGTATCCAGTAAAAATTTAAAATCTCTTCTTTGAAAATTTGGATTTTGATTTTGTTTAATGCATTAAAAAGTGGACTTAAAGAGCTTTCCAACCATATAAAATTCAAATATTAAAGCTTTCTGAATTAATACAAAAAAATAAAACATCAATGTTAGAAAACTTTATTCTTGTAAAACAACTTTCTTAAGTTAATTTATTTCTCAAAACCAATATTGTTATAATTGTATTAAGTCCAAAATGAATAAGTTCACTTTAAAAACAACAATTAGACTTTCATTTAAGCTCAAATAAATAATCTTTAAAGATATATTTGGTTTGAGAAATATGAAAACAAAGAAAAGTTTATTTACACTATGAAAAACATATTATTTATTTAGTACAAAAATATAAAACTTAAAAACATATACTAAATAAATCTTTTTCAAAACTTGATCAAACTTATTTAGCTTAATGTTTTATCATTTCAAAACAAGAATCAATTCAAGGCTAAGAGGATTGTATATAGCAGTTAGGGTCTGAAAGTGGGTTGATATGTTGGTGGGTAAGATGGTCGTAGGGTAGGCTAATATAGGTAAGGTAAGGTATTATTCACTACAGGATAACATAAGGAATAACCTTGTGATAGATAATATTGATAACCCACGAACTGTTGTCTGTCAAAGCTTACAGCTTGAGCTTCAGTCTTTTTTTTCTTTGGTGCTTTCTTGGTGGAAGCTTTTTCTCTTTCCAACTTGTCATTTTTAATAGCATTCTCAATGATTTCAGTTGAGATCACCATGTCAATAAAATTTTTTATTGCATTCTCTATCATCTTTTCATAATAGAGAGATTTTAAAATACTGACAAATAATACTGTGGTCTCTTTCTCAGTTAAAGGATGCTAAACTTGAGTAACTATGTCATTCTATCTCTAGGCATACTCCTTGAATGATTGAGTTACTTTCTTCTTTATATTCTGTAAATATAGATGATCATGGGCTAAATCTATGATATGTCGATATTGGCTAATGAAATTACATGCCATATCACTCTTGGACTGAATATGGGTCATGTCTAGTTAGACATACCATCTAACAATAGAATCAGTAAGGTTATCTTGAAATACGTGTATTAATAATTTTTCATTATTAGTATGAGCAACTATATTCTAGTAATACATGATAATGTAGACTTTAGACATATTTTACCATCATAATTTTCAAACTTCGATACCTTGAACTTCATAAGAATAATGATATCTGAGACTAAACAAAGCCCAACAACATCCACGAAACCATAAAAACCAATTTTTTCCACCTTTCGTAATTTTTTCTTGAGCATATGTATTTCTCTGTTAGTTATTGAGTCCTTTAGTAACTCGATCCTTTTTGGTTTTAATTTCTCTTTTTTGTTTGAATCATCCAGATTAAGGACTTAGATTGATTCCATTACCTTATCAGTAAAGATAGAATTTATATAGCTTTGGTAATACCTTAGATTTGAAGTTGATGGCATTTCGAGGTATGTATACCTTACAAGGTATGTGAACTACTGTGGTGGTACATCCCAAGTGCATCTTGTGTGAACTGAGCTTGATGTGGATCAAAACTAGAAAGATATAAAAGGCCAGCCACCTTTTGTGATAGATGATCCTACTGGCTTGTATTTTTTTTTACATTTTTCCCCTTGTTTAATTTGTTTAAAGCCTTTAAAATCTTACTCGACTCCCCTTCAAGCTTCTTTTGAGCTTTCTTTATCTTTTCGAAATGATTAAAAATTTTTTATTACATTTGTCTATCTCGAGCTCTTGTATTGTATTTATGAGTTGATCGTGTGAGATTCTTACTTGGTGGAGCTATTTTTGAATCTTAAGTACCACCATTATGTCATTATTAGAAATGCTATGCTTTATATTTGATATTTTGATGCATGAATGTAATGTACTAATATTTGTCACATAACTATCATTGATAAAAGAAATCTCAATTTGAAACTTTACTTAATAAAATTTCAAAACTACATCCTAACAAAACCAAAACAATATTCTAAAGTCCTAAACATTACTCTAATGCCTTTTTATAAATTTTTTAGCTTATTGGTAATAATTTTATGCCTTATCAGGGAAGTCAAGCAACCATTGCCCATGAACTCCTATTGGTTACACCATAGCTTTCAATTCTTTCATTTATTTTTTCATTTTTAACGCTTTGTTTGCAACAGTGTATAATTGATCGAACAAGTGCCTTAGATGTTTTTGTTGTTCCGTGCAGATGTCTTTTCATAGCTCACTCTGTTTAGCATGTTTCTTGCATTCATTAGTCAAAGCTTTTACATATGTTGTGCACTGATCTACTATTCTTTGTAGCATTTGGCTATGTCTATGCACATTAACAGTGCCTTTTTGTCATTCTTCTACCCTTGTTTTCAATAATTCATTTTTTTAAAAGTTGGGTAAATTCTGATGTGATTGATGAATGTGTCTTCTCTAGATCATTGAATAAGGCTTTCCACTGATCTTTTTACTTAGTGAGGCTCTGGATTTTTTATTCTTGAAGCTTCAAACTTTTTTTCATTTCTATCTTCAATCGCTTATTTCTTTGCTCTAGCTCATCTTTTTCAATTTAAAGTTTCCTTTTAGCCTTTTTCACTTTGAGCAAGAGATCTTGAGGAATCGACTTTGGGGAATGGTCAACTATTTATTTTCAAGGAAGCATAATGTCCTTGCCCCTCTTTATATGCCACACAATATATTTTGAAGTGACATCATAAGTAAGCCTCATTTGGTTAACTCTGATGGTTTGTTTCCATGCCTTTTTAATTATTTCAATCATTCCATCGCCCATTTTTTAGTGAAAGAAAATTTTCACTGGTTAAGTCCATAAATTTCTAGAATAAATTACTCACATCCAAATTATCTTCTTACCAAAGTTGGGACATAAGTAATAGAATCGCATAAGCCCAATAAGAAAACTTAAGGTTGATTCCCATAACTATATAACACCGTATCATGACATATCCAAGGTGCTCTCTAAATTATCCTTTGGCTATCAAGCATATGAAAATATGAACCCATTCTTCTTTCAATTTTACTTTAGGCCATGTGCTGTAACAAAACTCCTTGATTGGAATACTAAAATGAAGGTATAGTTTATGAAACTTATTTTTTTCACATTCGACGTAACTCTTTATCTATATATAAAGCAGCTGTAAGCACCCATTAAACCAACATTTGCCATTTCTACGACAAAAATTCAAAGAGTGAATGATTTCTACTAAAATGGTTGGTATTATATTAACTATGTATTCTAACTGATCGACAAAGTCTATCACTACAACATCAATATATCCAATGACTTTTGAAAAGATTACCAATCCATATAGAGCTATAGCCATTGCCACTAACCCCTAATCATCATCTAAATGCTCTTGGATGAAGTCTCGTAGAAAACCCTATAGGATAGCCTTACTTTCACCTTTTGTCTTGACACATGCATCAACTTGAGACAAGCTAAGTCTAAGCATTTGCATAATTTTCTTATGATAACTTACCTTATTTGACTAATAAATCTTGTCTAGGTTTAGCAAATAAAAGTGAAGTAGGACCATGTTCTCTTTAATTTTTAGCACCATAACTATTTCATTGAAGATGAAACACCTATAAGAAGGCTCATAAAATTGAAAGATGGCTCTAATCAAATTATTGTCCATATCTATTTGAAACAATGAAGCTATGTCTCCATATTTATTCTCAAATACCTCATGCCTTATTTTACTCATACATCCCTAACTATTACTTAGGTCAATCAGGTCATTTTATTGAAGATCGAAATGAACTCTCTTAGGCATGATGAGATAAAACCTTTAGGCAAGCAATTACCTTTTTTTTTTCTTACCTTCCTCTGACTTAATTTTCAATTGATGAGCAGATTCATAATGAATTGATGTACACTTTTATTACATTTGGTTTTTCATGGATGTAGATAAGAGATCTAATTTATGAATGATTGATATGTGGTAAATATTCCCTATATAAGAATTATGCAAATGACACTGTTAAACGTGACCATGAAAATGATAAATAAAATTAAATGCTAATGTAAGCACTAACTAAAATGATGCAAATGCACAAAGTCAAATAAATAAAGTGGTTAGATAATCAATATATCACACAAATTGTTCATTCTTGTTTTCTAACTTTGGGTTACATCTATTAAGAGGTAGGAAGGGCTTTATCTTAAGGCTGGCCTTTTAAGTGTAAATTATATGCAGGGTTAAGTGATTTTGATTGCTAAAGGTTCTTAAATTGTTCCTTACATTATTGGTCATCATAAACTAGTAAGGCATTTAAATCCTCACTCATCACAGGCTACGAATAGAAAGTATTCAATTTGAGTATGAGTATTTCATTAACCATTATGGAGATTATCATTTCACGAAAGTGTAGGTATTTTATCTCTTTTAAAAGGGACGGAGCTCAGTTATAGAGCTCATGTAATGTAAATGCATGTGATAGTGTGTGTGAAGGAACACAAAATCGTCAACCTCATAAATCAAATGAGAGATAAAAAAAGGAAAATTGTTAGTAAACAAATAGCATAATTATTATATTTTTAAAACCATTAACTCAAAGGATAGGATAAATTTAAAATTTTATGGCTTGACTCTCTATAGCTTTTTCCTAGTGAAATCGTCAAACTATTATAACATATAGATTCAAAAATCTATAACTAAACTTAACAAGATGAGTCGTCACCAATCTTTTTCCTAGGTGTGATTGGTAACCTAATGAATCTATCTTTTTAAAGAGCTTTTAAGCTTGACTAAGAGTCCCTAAAGAATAGGTTTTGATCTACTAATCAAAACAAGATTCGAAAGTTCGTTTATATATAGAAAAAGTTATAGTACCTTTATACGCCCATCCAAAAGATGGTACCATTTTATTTTAAATTATCCTAAGATTGTGATTCTAATAGTCGTAAATTTTAATGTTGAAATTTGAAAATAACTTTTAAAATTCTTCATCAATCTGATAAAATTTTTAAAAATACTTTCTCACCTCGAGAATATTCAAATATCTCATTTATTTTCTTGAAGAAGTTCTGTCATTGAAAAAAAGTTTAATCATTATTTTTTACTTTTTTATTAAAAATATATCTAATTATTCTACCATTTAAGTCAAATTAGAAATATCTTCTCACTTAAAAATTTTTTAAATAATCAACCATTTGCGATTATTAAGAATTTCATTCTCGAAATTTATTTTTTATTTTTCAAGTTTTATTTCTAAATTTTTCACCATTTGGACCAATTTAAAAAAATTTTTTATTTCTAAATTTTTCACCATTTGAGTCTATTTAAAAAATTTTTTTTATCTTTAGAATGAAAATAATATGACAATTATGTTTTGAAGTTTCATTTAAATTCTTCTACCATTCCAGATAAATTAAAAGAAATTCTCACTTAGAGATTTCTTAAGAAATTTACCATTTGAAATTTCTAAGAATCTCATCATTAAATAATTGTCAAATATTTTCAACCAAAAATTTTATTTGAAAAAAAATACAATTACTTTTATTGAAATTTCATCTAAATTATTCTATCATTTGGAATAAATTTAGAGAAATTTCTTATCTAGAGATTTCTTAAAAAATTTACTATTTGAAATTTCTAAGAATTTCATCATTAGGTAATTAGTATTTAATTCAAAAATTTTATAAATTTTTTTTATTTTTTTGAATTGAAAATAAATATTAATTATTATTATTATTATTGAAACTTTATTTAAATTATTCCACTATTTTGGACAAATTTAAAAAAATTTCTCACCTAAGAATTTTATAAAAATTTACAATTTAAAATTTATCAAAATTTCATCATTGGATAATTATTATTTATTCTAAAAAAAATATTAATTTTTTTTAAATCTCTAATTTAATCATACAAAAATATTTTGAAAATAAATAAATAAAATAAATACCAAAACAGAAACAACTTGGCTTGTGGCTCGAAGGTGCAGCTCGATTGTAGAAAAGGGAAATGACTGGAACAGCTCGGCTCAGCTTGAGCCAAAGACAGAGAGGTGAGTCAAAGCAGGTCGAGCGCTTAGGTCGGACCTCCTACTTACAAAACAAGTGGATCCTAGGTGAACTAAACTTCCAAAACGCTATTGTTTAAGCTTGAATATAAAAGGCAAAATTTTTTTCTACCTCACTTTTCCTCATTGTCTCTCTCTCTAGTTGGCTGCTTCTCTTACCTCTCTCTAGGATTGGTTGAACGTCGGTCAAAAAATTCAATCATTCCAGAAAACGGCAATGGAAACTTCAAGTTTCTCTGAAATACTCATTAGAAACTGGGAAAGTGCATCGAAATATGGAGAATTTTCACTGAAACTGCAAGTTTCGCCAAAAAATTTCATCAAAATCTAAAAATTTTTTAGAAAATTTTTCAAAAAAAAAATTACAAATCTTCTTTTCAAAACAAAGATTTCTCTAAAATTTTTTGCTACTTTTGTGTATGCCTTTTTTTCTGCCTTTCTGTGCCTGTGCTTTTTTTTTTTTGTTGATCTGTGTGTGTCTCTCTCTGCCTTTCTTTGTGTATATTTTTTTGCTTGCCATGGATATATATATGTTTATAGAGTTTTGATCCAAAGAACCCTCTACTCGTAAATACTTCCAATTTCTTTTAAATTCTACCTTCAAACTTTAATTCAACTCAAACTCAAACAATTCACCTCAAACTCTTCAATTCAAGTTATACACAAATCTAACCACTGATTTTCCCTTTCATTTTTTCATTTTTCCTTTATTTATTTTTTAATTAACAACAACAAATAGAACCCTAGACAGATTAGAGTGTCTACACATGACTTTAGTTTTATTACATTGTTGTAATTTATGCCCAATTAATAATTAGATTTTTTGGGCAAAGGAAATTGAAAACACAAAATCTAGTTATTCACAGGAAATTTTTGTTTATAAAATAATTCAGATGTAGCAAAAGCATCCAATGGCATTCTAGTTGTAATCACAAACAAGTTCTCACTTGGGTAACATGTTAATATGTTATGATAAACTTGATGAGTTTTATGCTCGACTTGAATCCTTAATATAGCTTTCCCCTGAACCAATTCCATGTAAGCTGGAACAGCTTCTTTCCCTTATTTCTGTTGAATGTCTGAAGTACTTGAAGGTGTCCTAATATAAAGTAACCTCGGAAGTGGAACACAGCCTCCCATTACTCTGCCGATATATGACAGGCTTACTCACCTTTGGATGCATTTGCTTGCAAGATTTCCTGTGCCTGTTTGTCATCCAGCTTAATTTCTATAACCAAACTTTGGTTAGCTAGGAGGAGAAGGGCACTTTCATTATTGTCCAAGAGAGCAACTCTCTTCTTCAGAGAACACACTGCCATTTACAAAGAGATACAACTATCCAATTAGAACAGCCTAGGAACACATGTTAATACGCGCCTCTATGTGCTCTCTGACTCAACATCTAGGACAGAAAACTGTGTTAATGATGAGATTTTAAGAGAGTTGAGAGGAAAAACAGTCCTAGAATATCAACTTTTCTTTCGACAAACTCTCAGCAAAGAACTGGTGACTTCCCTGTATCCAATTCCTCATTATTGTTCTAATATATACTGCTTAGTTTGTACGTTTTAGCATGGATGTAAATTAGACTTTGAAGCTAACTTGCTCATCATTTTCTGCAGTTTTTCCTTCCAGCTTGATACTCTTGTACCACCGGGCACATGCTACATAGACAACCAAGTCAACTATTGTTAGGCCAGCTAAGAGGAAGTAAAACCTATCTAGGTGACCCTTGTTGAGATTGCCTGGGATCCATCCTGGCATGTGATCTTCAGTTGAGATCTTCATAACCATGGTCACAAGCAAGCTACTAACGTAGTTCCCTAGTGATATTGATGTCATGCAAAGGGCACTGCCAAAGCTTTTCAATCCATCCGGCGTCTGTGCATTGAAAAACTCCAGCTGACCGACATACATAAAAACTTCAGATGCTCCTACAAATGCGTATTGGGGAACTTGCCAAAAGATGCTTAAGGTGCTTGAGCCTTCACAATGGGTGCAATCTTTATCGGCATACTTTAGTCTGTAGCATTCCACTATTCCAGCAGAAACCATTGCCAATATGGCTATAACAAGGCCAATGCCCATCCTCTGAAGTTCGGTAAGTCCCCTGGAGTTCTTTTTTCTTATCCTGCCCACCAGTGGATCAAGAACTCGTCGGTAAAGAAATATGAAAAGTGCCACACTGAGAATATCAAAGCTGGACATGCTTGCTGGAGGAATCCGGAAATTTGAAATGGTAGTTTTCATCGCAGCACCTTGCTCAACGAAGATGGAGGCCATTTGTGTGAAGACCACCGAGTAAATTATGGTGCAGAGCCAAATTGGGAGGAGTCTTAGTATGCATTTAACTTCTTCCACTTGTGTAACCGGGCAGAGACGCCATGGGCTGTAAATGCCCTTCTTCCGGTCATCAACATCCCTTGTAGTTATGTATGCTGCTCTGTCCAAGAACCTATACAAGATCAATTAAAAATTATCATTATGTAATTTATCTTTTGATTAGCTATATAATCTTGCAATGGGTTTAATTTCAAGCTTGGATTATGCTTTAATATTTACTTGAATTCATCAGAGTGGAGAATCTTTCTGTTGCCATTCATAGAAGAATCATTTCCATCCACATCATACAAGTCGTCTGCGTCTGGTGGCATATCAATGCTGCATTTCTTTGTTGCAGCTACTAGGACTTGAGAGAACCTGGAGAGAGGATTTCCGCTTGGTTTGAAGTGCCTGTACCTGGTAGTTCCTGCCAGAAACAAAACAAGTGCTGCAAAGGCAGAGCCAGTAGACACCCAGAATCCAAGTGCCCACATCCCTTCATCCTCAAAATACCCCAAAATGGTGTTGGAGAAAAGGGAGCCCAGGTTCAAAGCTAGGTAGAAGAAGCTAAAAAAGGCCACCTTGGAGTGCCCTTCCTTTTGGTCTTCTTCATCAAACTGATCAGCCCCAAATGTAGCAATGTTAGGTTGATACCCTCCATTTCCTAGTGCAACTAGGTAAATGGAGAGGTAAAATAGCGTAATTTCCAAGCCTGAATGTGACCTGCATGGCGTTTGTTGATTCCCGCAGCCTCTTGGTCTGATCAAGAAATATGATGATAGCGATAGCGACACCAAACCCTGCGATTAGGGATGTTTGAAGGCATACACAATTAGAAAGCAGTTGCAAGATCAGGACCAAATGATTTTACTCTGTCTTGTACTAAACTTATGCAAATATCCTAGGGAAGCCCTGGAATAGAAAGGATGAGAGGTTGAGAGATTAGTTACTTACAATAACAAAGATGACTTGAAAGATGGCACAGGTTTTGTGTCTTCCCCAGTAGGAATCGCTGAGGAAAGCACCAACCAGGGAAAAAATGTAGACAGTTCCAGTCCATTTGCTGACATTATTAGCAGCATCAGCATTATTTTGCCCCAGCACTCTCGTCAGGAAAAGCACCAAGTTCACCCCAACCCCAAAGAATGCTAGGGTTGCCAGACCTTGGTTCACTGGTTAATTCATGAAAAATAAATAAATAGAAACATTAACGAGTTAGGTTCAGGAATGAATCCTAAAACGGTTGCTTTCAAAACCTCTTCTATGATTCAATTATAGACAGTCAGATCTCATGGCCAAAGTTTATCAGTCAAGATCAAACACCCAACTAATCATGTGCAAGTGAATTATTTTCATCTCATGTTCCAAAAAAAAAAAAAGAATCTGGTTTGAACCATGTTCTTTAAGGTTTAAGCTTCTTTCATACTGAATTTTCACTATTCAAGTGCATTGGTGTCACAAATTTAGCAACTTGAAAAGTACATATCTAGCCACGAAAGCTTAGAGCTAAAATAAACAATCCATGAAACCCAAACACACACCAAAAGAAAAAAGGCTATTCGAAACATGTCCATGTTCATTCTAAGTAATTCATGTGGTTAAAAGTCTTTTAAAGTGATTTGTCAATTCATTAACCTATTATTGTTAGTGGCAAATTATATATAATATATATTTTTTATTTCATGTTTTGTTTTTTGCATGAATAAAGTCTAATAATTAATTATTTTAGTGGTTGTGCTCTGTATTATGTTTAATAAAAATTAAAACTAGAAGAATTCAAATTTCATTTTTCATTTCTCTCTTTGATCTATCTAGATTCAACATGGTAGTGTGGAATTTGGAAAGGAGTGGAATAGAGGCAGCTGGGAACTTTTTGTATGTTATTGACAGGAGACACGTGGCAAGAACCCACGTCATGCAAAATCACGAGGGGTTGATACGTGTCACCGATATCTTTCCCTTGGTTGCAATTTCTGTCTTCCTTTACCTCTGCATGTAATTTAGTTTACGACAGCGAAACTGTCAAAAATCCAAACACCCTCGTCTCTTGGCTCCTAATGACACGTGCGACACAGCTTCTTCAACACTTGGGTTTGGTTTTCACTTCCAAAATCTTACACGTTTCTTCATTTCTATCGTGTTTTTCTCCCTCTCTGGGAGCTGAAAACCTCAGCTCCCTCCCTCAATTCTCCCCTTTGATAGCATATCCTATAGAAGGCTCTAAAAACATAAATTCTTTTTCTCTTTCCTTTTCTTTTCTATGCAAACTATATATCTGATATTTCGTAACAATATATATACACACACACATATATATATATATATACATGCATACATACATATATATATATATACATATAAAAGTAGAAAACAACCTTATTGTTATTTACTCTAATTTATTTAGTGGCGAATTTTGAAGCTTACAAAGAATGACAATTCCAGCAGTCCATTGTCCAGATTTTGCTTTGATTGCAGGGCGTCCATGCCAATCAATAGTTCCATCTTGAGTGGATGCTTCTCCTTGTTCCACTTTCAACTTCCCCTGCTGTTTTTTTTTTTTTTTAGGGAAACCAGAAAAACAAAAGATAGAGCAAATAAATCATTTTCCATTATGATAACATCAATATATATTAAAATATCATAGAGAAAAGAGAAGAAAAAGGATTGTAATAATATTAACATTGCATGAATTAATGCGTATGTCTTTGTATCAGCTAATAACGAAAATTTTTCTTTATTTGTTGCTCATCTTTTACTTAGCAAAAGATGATGTTTGATATGGAAAAAAAGGAGGCAAAAAGAGAAGAGATGAAACTCCATTTTTGTGGTAAAGAGAAGAAAATAGGGGTAGCTCCTTACTAACCTCCTTACACACCTCCAAGCAATCCATTGATGAGAAAAAGAGAAATTTTGTGGTGCAATGAGGATGAGAGCAGGGGAACAAGGTTGTGAAGAAGAAAGAAGATGATGACTAGGGAAAGTTTGGGGGAATAACAAGCAGAGGAAGCTGAATAAATAGAGGATGGAAGGGTGATTTGAACGGTGGAGATTGTATGAAAAAAGAAGGGACTCCCACATTGTCAAATCATCAAGAGAAAATATAAATTATATCATGTAACGTGTAAAGCTAGAGTGACATTGATGTGGAACGAAAAATTTTTTTCCTTTGGATTTGGGGGTTGTCTAAGATATATTATTTTTCTCCAATAGTTGATTAATGGTGAAGAACAAATATGTGATTATTTCCTTTTGGGTCCCTTCCAATATCCATGATGTGTCTCTCATTTTGTTTGATTTGATATTGACAGATAGAGACAGTTACCTCGAATGGTTTCCAACAAGTTTTAGTGCAATATTAAAACACAAATGATTATATCTCACTCAAGAAATACATAAATTAATAAAATAATATCATTTGATTCATTATAATATATAAAATTTATTTATTAATAACATATTAAATATAAATTTATCGAAATATTTGAAGATAACACAAATTGTTTTAAGACTTCTAGACCTCAAGTTGTTAATCAGCAGACATTCTCTTGACGTCCTTAATATTCTGCTGAACTAATCCTTATTCTTTTCCAACGGATGATAAAAGCTCTTTGTATAAGAATAATCCATGAGGATCGAAGAATAATGGAATTTAGAAATATTATTTCGAGGCTATCTTTATTTTCTTTTTCTTTTTTTTTCCTGAGATGAAACATGGAATTAAGAAACAAAATATGGAATATTTTGATAAGAAGAATGTAATGTAAGATTGCATATCGCTGACCTTAATTAAATTGCAAATTTTACATATTTGATTCTAAATTGATGTTTGTGACCACTGTCAACTCACATGCGCGTTTTAAGACTAAGAACAACATAGGGCAGACAAGGGTTATGTCGTTTTAGGCTTCAGATTCTTCCCTTAGCTACGATGATACAGAACAAAAACATTCCGATCAAGCTCCATCTCAGGTTTTTCCAGTTTTATAAGAATTTTTCAAAAAAGTATTAAACAGATACACATAAAGTAAGATTAAACGATTTTTATATATGCTGT
Organism: Durio zibethinus; assembly: GCF_002303985.1. The sequence continues at coordinate 1,001,581 of NW_019167827.1, read as the reverse complement.
ATGTACAGAAATATTCTCTTCAATTTTAAGAAACACAACTCTATGTGCATATGTGCCCAACTTGCTAAAGCTTATTTTCCTTTGTTCCGTTTTAAAGGATATATATCACTCTATTAATTTTGATAATGAAATTTAAAAATTTTACTGTCATTGATGACTTTTCTATTTATAATATTAATTTCAGATAAGTTTATTATTTCGGATTTAAACAAATAATAATGATTCGAGTCAATTTACTAAATCTTTCAACATTATAATTGATTTCTTGGTTAATATATATCAAGTTTTGTTGGAGCCACGCTCACAACCTTTATCGAAGCTAATGGCAGCAACAATCGACCATGGACATTAATGTTACAGCTCATGATAACGATTTTGATGTTCACTTCCGCCATGTTTTCCTGATTCCATAAATCTCCGATACATATAAGTCCTAATCTTTTCCCTAATCACTTAATTTTTTTCACAAAAAGGTTTATTTTTTGTAAAAAAAAAGAAGTTATATCAAGGAAAACAACTGTTAGCCATGACCTAACAACCCTTAATTCCACATAGTAATGGAAAAGGAAAAGAGAAAACAGACAAATTTTTTTGGTGAATACCATTTTCTTCAAATTAATGTCTGGGGGCTCCATTAGCAGTGCTGCATGACACAGGTAAATGACAAAAACTGTGTCACAATCCAGGCCATGGTAGTGGGATTATTTGCATCTCATTGTTCTAAACAAAAATTTTTTTTCCTTTGGTTCACAAAGTTCCAGCACAAATCCACCAACATATATAATATAGGCAGAAAAAGGCAATTTTGAAAAAAAAAAAAATCATTCATTCCCCACCACAGAGTTCATTTTACAGGTAAATGCCAAGGTTGAAATCTGATAGTGAAATGCAATTGCTCGTATTTCTGTCCCAATGCACTAACTTATCAATGACGAAACCATAAATTCTACTCTGATTTTCTTGCACAGACACACGTTTGCCAGGCTAAAAAGGTTGTTTTAATTTTTATAAACAAAGGTGTGGCTTATCATGATCATATACAGGCATGCCAAGGTCATCTCACCAGCTTTTGTAATAACAATTTAAGAAAAAAATAATTCAGTCTAAGAGTCAGATTCCACTTATTTAATTTTTCTAAATACATCAACGTCGCTACCAAATTAATTGAAATATCCATTCATTTGTATAAGAGATTTGATGATCAATCATCAGCTGGTATTGAGGCAGACAGTGACCTGATTTCATCCTTGTTTATAAGCATATTTCTAAGATATCATTGGTTGCAGCTGTGTGGTGCCCCCAGCTATGGAAGTTATTTTTTTTCTAATTAACTCCCTTCTTTGTTTTTTTTTTTGGGTGCATCCACCTGTTTTCACCATATATAAGGATTTTGTCAATCTTTTATTATCTCACAATTCGTTTATCAACCCTTAACAATTTTTGCATCTGTCAAGTCAAATATTCACCACCATATATGTTTTAAGGAATCATCTTTTTCGATCTTTCTTCTCTCATTTTATGGTGGGATTATGTCATTGATGATATCCAGATTATTATGATGAGATCAAAAGGATTAATTCGCCAATAGATTGAGGCTAATATTGATTTCCTTGTATGATTTTTTAGGTCATATTAACTGTAAATGATGGGATTATAGACATTCCTCAGATTAATCATGCTAAATATTCTAGCCACTAGGCTTGGATATATAGAAAACATTGACCCGATTAACACCACAAGTTTATTAAGATTGACTCCTCCTCCTTCCCTTGAATATGCTAGAACTTTATAATTAGTTGGTTGATGAAAGGAGAGAAGCTATGATCAATCTGTCCAGGGTGCGCTGAAACTGAAGCAGCTGCTGGATATATGAGATGATGATCAGATAATGGATTTTGAGCACTAAAAACTGCGCATGCTATTCTTCCATCAGCAAAATCTATATTAATTTGGATACAGCTCCCTTTAACCATAAAAGGAAACACAATCTGTAATTTTATTCTCTACATAATTATATTTGGTTTAAAATTAACATGTAGACAAGGACTTGACTTTGCTACCGATCAGATGGAGGCAAGAACTAAGAGCATGCCCTTGAGGCCTGAGCTATTATTTGTTAGGTCATAGAAATCATCATTTATCAAATATTTAGTATATATCTGCCATGTATATATATTTTAATTGTTTATCTTCCTCTGAATCAGATGCTATAAATCAGCTGATATGATGAGTAAAATTAAAAAATAGTCAGATTTTTAAAAATAAATTACTTTTAACAATTAATTAATTTTAAAAAATTTTATTAATATTTATTTTTAAATATCTAATTATTTTTAATTTTATTCATTAATAAAATGTCATCGTATAATTGATTGACCATTTATAGCACTTATAGATTATTAGTGCATCAAATATTAGCTCATTTAAAGATCCATGTATTAGAAGAAAGTGATAGATATAATTTAATATTTGAAAAACCCAAAATCTGACTGTAAACTTTTTTTAAATATATCTTGTTTTATTCAAAGTTATATACCTCTTGTTCGTGTGTGTGTGTATATATATATATATATATATTGATTTTAAAAGTATAATTGTTAAGTTTTTAATTTTTTTACCTAATACTTAAAAAAACTTAAAAAAATATATAAGATGAGAATTCGAACCTCACCGTCTCCATCCCCTATCTCCTATTCCATGAGTAAAAAAATATAGTTTTTGAGGCAATTTAATTACTTTTCAAAAGAAAAAGTTTTAGTTAGAACCAAAATGTTTTACTCAAAATATAATACACAACTTTACTTTTTCTTTTCACCTTCTATAATTTTTAGAGGTGAAATTCATATATAATTATATACATATATATGTATGTATGTATGTATGTATGTATGTATGTATGCATGATAGATATATACTACTTAATATTTGATAAATAATGATTTCTCTGACCTTGCAAATAATAGCTCAAACCTCAAGGACATGTTCTTGGTTAATATTCAATGCATTAATAACGTCCTTATTGGTTTAGTTGTACATAATACATGTGAAATTTCTTTTCTCTTTAATTATACATTTAAGAAAAAAACCCTTAAACCATGGTTAATCATATTCCATGTATAAATATACCAAGGGCAACATTTCCTTGGGATAACTAGGGTTCAATTTTGGTTAATGTTTTTGATCCATGGTTAAGACAAAAAAAAAAAAAAAACCCAAATAAAGCAAATATAGAAACTCTCATTTTGTCATTTGATTTCCATTCCATTTCCATTTGCAAAGGGCATAAAGCAAAGTATTCTTCAAGTTCCAATCATATATCTATATATAACAACGCTAAGAGAATGAATAAAAACCTCTCTTTTTCAATCCACTTATCAACGTTGTTAATGCAGATACATTAGATAAAAGAAACCCAAGAAACTATCTCTTCTTTTATCTTTTTCACTTTATTATCTAATTTCACATCAAAAGAATTTTCTTGGTCGCTTTTCCATATTAATACCAAGCAATCGATATTGAGTGGTTTCTATTATCAGCTTTTCTTAGGAAAATTTGATTCCACGTATTCATCTGCATTTTTCTTTGCTCTCCATCGTTTTCTATTTTGTGTACATTAACTTTTAACTTTCCTTCACCTTCCACTATTAATTGTGGTGATGAAGAAAACCACTATGAAGTTCTATTACAACTAGGCTTTAGACCAATCCTTAGATATCGGCTAAAGCAAGCCTAAAATGTGGACAAAGCTCCTGACTAAGTTACCACTACAACCCTTTTGTTAGTTTGTATTTGTTGGAGACTAGAAAACATTTCAATATATTTGTAATATTTACTAATGAGTGTGACAAATTCAAATTTCAACATAATTAATCATTTTTCCTATATTCGACTTTTTTAAAAAAAAAAAAACATGTATCATCTGTTCAAAGAGGAAGATTTAAATCTTCAACTATATATAAAATGTTTTTTTATTAATGCTGATTTCATTCATCCAAAGAAATTAAGCAGCAAAACTGCAAGAAAGCAGCTCACAAAACATGGGACTAACCTGACGACTGTTATAGACCCCAATCCTGACAAGGAATACAGTTATGAAAGGTATTTGCCAACAGAATTTAGACGAGTTCTTCCGAATTTCCTATTGTTTCTTTCATTCGGAATAAAATATTAGATGAGCTGACCAGGCAAGCTTAAGAATAATAGAGTCTGAAGACTTTCCCTTGGGTTAACAGTAGTCCATTGAGGCTCAGAATTACAGTCACCAACTGTTCTAGTTATCTGGGAAGATGCAGAAAAGCTGCATGCCTACACCTGATGAGAAAAAAAAAACATGATTTCTGCATCAGTCTAATATTGCCATCCAAGCAATAACAAAGTGCCTTGGGACAATGAAACCAAATGACTGTGCCAAGTCACCTTTGATTGTTTATGCCTGATCTCTTCGCAACCGTAAAAAATGCCAGAAGCAGTACTGAGCCAGAAAAACCTGTTTACCTGCTGCCTGTTAGAATCAGGATAGAGAACAACCAGAAATAGCTGATTGGATCTACTAAGTCTACTGATCTTGCAGAAGGCCAACTCCATTGATTGTCATCAATTAGCATTTTCAGGAATTACTTTATGTCAAACTTATTAATGAGAAAGGATTAATCATTGTTGGCATCTATATATGTTCCTAGTTGGCTTAGAATATGGTGACTTTGCCTGGCATCAGGAATCAGAGGAGGTGGAATGTGTATTGAAGAAAATAAGATTTTAGGTTCAACTTTTTTGTAGCAATTGGAATCTCAAATCAAACGAACAAAAACCCAACATATAGAATTCTACTGCCTGGAAAATTCGTCATCAGTCAGTATTCCAAAATGTTTCATTCCAACCATTTCCATGAAAAAAAAAATGTTCCAAAACTTCAGTGCTGCCATTGCTTAGTGCTTGATAACATTTGAGTTGAATTCGAGAGAGTTTTTGAGCCGGACTCAGTATCATGCTCGTGGGCCTTTTAAGGGCTATAAAATCATGGGTTTTAACCCCAAAATTCTTAGTTATTTTCCATCTTAGAAATCTTGGTTTTCAAAAAATGAAAGATTACATTTTAGTAATTGGAATATATATATCCTTTTAAAGACTTGTAAAGGTTTTAGTTAGTAAATTTTATTTAAATTTCATATTTTAAAAAATTAAGACTTAAAAGAGCAATAGTTGCTAATATTTGAACTAATTAGTGTAGAAATTATATTAATCTATTAGGAAAGAGAGAAAAGGCTATTAAAATACTGTAAAAAAAATTGAAAAGCAATAAAGTAAAAAATATAACTAAAAAACACACAAGAAAAAAATAGACAAACATACATAAATCGGTTCAGACCAAGATAAATAAATTTATTTGAAAAAGTGATGTATTGAACAAAGTATATAAAATCCCTTCCTCTTTAAAAAAAAATACACAAAAAAATAATAGGCAAACATGGATTTTTCACATTGAAATTTTTTTTTTTTCATTTTCCTAAAAGAAAAAATTAATTAATAAAGTATAAACGTTTATAGGAAAAAGCAAAGAAGATTATATTTTATTCTTAATTCAAAAGTACTTAATTGTTTATTAATCAAGTGGGGTTATAAGTGTAATTTCATATAAAAAATGAGGCTAGAAACTTCTATTTAACAAGAAAAATGGCGGACTTGTTTCGGACACGGTCAAATTATCCATTTTTACCAGCCAAAAAGGTACGATATTTTGCTTTCTGTTTTACGATTTACACCCTTAAGATAATTTCTCTTCTGCTTTTTTCTATTATTTTTGTAATTTTTGGCGGATCACCTGATCCTTGGTCCGTGATCATCTTAACTGCTTTTTCCCGTTGGTTCATCGGAAACCCTAAGGAATAGGCAAAAAAAAGGCTTTTTTTTAATCTAATTTTTGTTTCTAAATTCTGTGAACCCCTATATTTGTTCGTTCTTTATCCAAGACATGAATAATTAGCTAATCAAAATATAGTCATACTTATTTTTGGGCTATGAGTTGAAAAATGAAAGGAGGTTTTTTTTTTTTTTTTTTTGAAGGGGAGGGAGGGCCTGGGGACTGAAAATTCGAGAGCTTGATGGGATTATAGAGGTGGGTATTACCGGGAATTTGAACCTATGTTCTTTTTATCAATGAATTGCTCTTTGATCTGTTGTTTTTGAAGTTTACTCCAGGATATATTGAAATTTATTCTGTTGTTTGCTATAAAGAAAAGCTATAGCATGTGACCCTTAGAATGATTTCTTCTGAAGGTTCTTGCTATGTTTGGGAAGATGAATTTGGGAGTGTGGATTTGGGTTTAGTTTGCTGTGTAAATTGTGAAAATGAAACTAGGACACTTTGTATAAATTAATTAAGATCCGATATGGGTATATATTTGAAAGAGTAAAAGAAGATGACTTTTGAATTCACAAATAGGTATGTCAGTTCACTGTTATATAGGGATCCAACAAATCTGCGAATTTGAAAATTATCATGAGAGTCATATTTACATTTGCTCTATCAAGCAATTTATGCTAAATTTGAAATACAAATCTTACTTTTAAATTCAATTAAAGTCGCCAAATGCAACCTTATTTATTTGCTGCCTTGATATTGTTTTCCAAAAAAAATCTTGATTTGAAGTTTCATGCTTATGAATTCTAGTAATTTTGGTTGTCCGAGTTCTTTCTTACACTCTTGACACCTTGATGATGAATTTGTGTGGCTGGACTTGTTATCTGATGATACCTAACTTTAGCTAATAGACTGTATGACCAATGTTTTGGTGTTTCTTGTTTGTATGAAACATGTGATTATGCGGTGATGATTCTTTAAGTGTATATCAAAGGCAAGAGATGCTGGACTCATTCTGGGTTGCTACTTGGTAGTGTTGAGATTTACAGAGAAATAGCACAGTAATAGGCATGTTGAACTATGAAGTCAGAAAGCTAGTTAAGGGGCTTACGACTTATAGATGTCTTCCTTCTGTTCATATATGTAATCTTAGCTAGCAAATGTAGAATGACTAATCCAATAATTGTTTTAATTGTTTGGTTTGTAAAGACATTATAGGTTGGAAGGAAGCATGGAAATGAATTTTTATTCCTATAAAATATACTTTGTTTTTTGGTATACAAATGAATTATACTGTGAATATATATAAGTTGCTAGCTCTGGGGAATAGGATGATGATGATGATGGGAGAAAGAAATGTCGTATATTTGCATTGATAAAAGGACCATGGGATTCACCTGCTAGCCTGAAAAATGCAAGCATTGCATATACAGTTGTTTCCTTATGCTGTCCTAACTCCTAATTTACTGTTTCTTCTGATGTTATTTTGGGTCAACATATGAAATGTGTCTTTTCTAAATGTAACTAAATGGCCAAAATGATGCTTCAAATTACAGGAATCTATTTAATGGTGGATGTTCTTCATCTCTGCTGTAATCCGCTATTCTGTTCCTATACTTGCGGAATTTCTTTATCCTTTCATCAAAATGAGATTAAATTTTGTGTTTTCAATTGCAGGAGAAAATTGACATTATATGGATAGTAAAGTACCTTCTGACAAAGTTACTCGGGAGCTAGCTCGTGAGTTACTTATTGCAATATCTTATTCTGTACCAGATACTGATCCGAAATCAGATCATGCATCTAAAAATGTAGGTGATACAAGTGTGGCTGTGGTGGAAAATGTTGATGAAGCTGAAAAATATAGGTCTGAACTGATTTCTATATCCAATGCACAGTCTCCGGATGCTCAAGTGCCTCCAGTTGTGCTGGGGAACCATGTAGGCTAGCAGTACTAAATTTGTAATGGGAAATTTTATAACATACAGTGGCAGTTGATGTTTAGAAGAACTTCATGTTATAGTGTTATGTGATTTTACACCTAATGTTGGTTTGTTATGCGTGTGATTCTCCCCATAACAATGTAAATAAGGGAAAACATATTTCTCTACAGACTATGTTAGGGCTAAAGTGAAAGATGTATTTTGCAGTTACTTGGTTCATTCTTCTTGCCTTTTCTTTACCCTGAATTGGTGTCCATAGATTTTGCAAGGTGCAGGATGTTCCTGAATTTGTTTGTTTGGTTCTTACGGTTGAGGTTTTCTTCTTTGTTTCATTTAAGCAAAATCTGATTGAGCCTTTGATATAAAGGCCGCAAGCCTTCTGGGTCGGAGTTCCTTTTCACATGAAGACATCCTCAGCTCTAGGCTGTTGAATTTTAACATACAATCCAATAAAGAAGTTGAGATATGTTCCTGCTATCTAATAATTAAACAAAAGAAGAGAAATAATAAAAGCAACAGAAGGTATTCAATTTTTTCTGTTCTTTTTTTTTTAATGTATTGCATATGGTCAGTCCTATACCCATTAGAGAGTTGATAGGAAAAGAAATTAACCAGCCATGTTAAGTTCATCATGAATTTGTTTAAGCCAAGCGAGATCCATATGATGTGGCTTTGGTCTCCGCAAACTTTATTAAGGAGAATTTCATTAAGTTTAAATTTAATAATTCGTATATTTGTATAATATAAAATATTGATAATTTTTATATTTATATTATGTTTTATATGAAAATTATATCATAATTCAAGTAAACACGAAAAACACAAAATATATTTTTATTTTTATTAAATTCATATATGATTTTTAATAAAATTTTAATTCGTATTATTTTTATATTTTTATATATTATTCTCGTATCATCTCATTATACTATATTTTAAATTATCAAATTTATCCAAAATATACATTGAAGAATGTTGTCTGATCGCAAACTACTGGGCTGTTTACTTGGTTTGGTTAGTCAAAATTGATTACACTTAGCTCTCAATTATTAATATATCTATATCTTGGTACATAATTTCCCACTAATTTATGGGATAAACTTTTTCTACTGCATAAGTTAATTATAAATTTTTAATTGAGTACTTTGTAATTTTTTCTATTACCAACGAGGATCAGATCAAATTAATACTTTAAATTTAAAGGGGATCAAGTTCTATATAATTCCATCCATAAAAAACGACCAACATTATTAATTTGCTTAAGGAAAACAATTGACCAGAATAAATTGAATGGTTTATTGAGTTGGAAAATATTTAACTGAAGTTTTTTAAGTAAAATTTATAAATTTTTTATTAAAAATGATTAAATAAAAATATAAATGATAAATGATAAATTAAAAGGCGTTATATTACGTGTGTGAAATTTAAAAAAATTATATATTTTTTAAATAAAAAAATTTTAAATACTTTTATTGCGAGATATGCAAGGAAATTGGAGGCTTAGCTCGAGCAAGAGAAAATCTATATAAAAGAAGTTTCCATGGCGAAGAAATCAAACACTTTCCTACTTCTATATCACAACGCAGGCCAGGCGGGCAACAAGTGGCATTAGAAGCAAAACACGATGGAAATCAAGTCTGAAATCGTTTCCAGGCAAACAATCAAACCCTCCAACCCAACTCCTCCCCACTTGAAAACCTTCAAGCTTTCTCTTCTAGATCAACTCACCCCTGGCGTCCATGGCAACATGACCTTCTTCTACCCCTCTAATAACACCATTGATTCCATAGCTGAGGACTTCTCCGACAAATCCAAGCTCCTTCAAGAATCAATATCCAAAACACTCTCGCTCTTCTACCCACTGGGCGGACGTTTCAAGGACGCTGCTACTATTGATTGTAACGATGAGGGTACTTTCTTTGTCGAATCCAAAGTCAACATCCAGTTATCCGAGTTCCTTAATCGACCTGACTTTAATCTGATGGATCATTTTCTACCAACTACTGATCACAAAACCACGGAATTGTCCAATGGTGCCATGTTTCTCGTTCGGATCACTAGCTTTACTTGTGGTGGTGTCGCTGTTAGTCTCTCTCTTACTCACAAGCTCGCTGATATGTCAGCTCTGCTCGCTCTCCTCCAGAGCTGGTCATCGATTTGTCACGGATTGAGTTACCCCGTGACCCCTGATCTCATGGGAGAAAAGTTTTTGGCACCCAATGATCAGCTTTCTGCCATGTCTTCAAGTGTTAATATTGATGCTGAAAAGTTTGTGATGAGGAGATTTGTTTTCGGTGAATCAAAGATTGCAGAACTGAAGGCTAAAGTCGATCAGGAATTTAGAGAAGTGATGCAAAGCCATCCCTCTCGGGTGGAGGTGGTTTTGGCTCTGATATGGAAATGTGCGGTGGCTAATAAGAAACAAAAAACAGGGTCCGTCGGGCCAACAGCATTGTTTCAAGCTGTCAATTTGCGCACAAGGATGTCTCCTCCGCTACCAGACACTGCTTTTGGGAACTTTATATGGCCATTTATGGTGCTTGCAAAAGAAGAAAAAGATTTGGAGCTACATGAGCTAGTGATTCAAATGAGAAAATCCTTCAACGAATTCAATAACACCACGGCAAATATGTTCAGAGGCGAAGGGGCTCCTTTGGCGGTCATGGGGGCCTTGAAAGAGAGAGGAGAATTCTTCAGAAACAACAGAGAAATGACAGTTTACAAGTGTTCAAGTTGGTGCAGGTTCCCCTTATATGACACTGATTTTGGGTGGGGAAAGCCACTATGGCTTGTCAGTATAAACAAAATGGTGAGTAATACAATTGCTTTGGCTGACACACGATCCGGTGATGGAATTGAAGCTCTCTTGACTTTGGATGAAGAAGAAATGGCTTTATTTGAACAAAATGAAGAGCTCCTGAAATATGCTACTCTGAACCCCAGCATTAATGCTTGATTTTTTGCTTTCTGCCCACTGCAATGTGTGATTCTGACCCTTTTTGTTTTTCTATGATTTGAAAAGCTTCGATCGATTGTACGATGTCTTTGTTGAGCAAAAAAAGAACGGAATATTAGAATAAATTAAATTTGCATGGAATTAATGTGTATAATAAAAGTCCCGTCAATGGGATCTAATCTTTATACAAAATTACACCCAAAAATGGAGAAGTTTCCTTGTACCATCGATGATCCTGGTTGTCTATGACATCACCATATCTCATTGTAAACCTTGTTGCAATCTCCGCCAAATCTTCCCCCTGTACCGATGCAAATTTGGCAGAACCCAACAAAAAATTAAAAAAAGAAAAAAAAAGGAATTGTAAAGGAAAAAGTAGAAACCTAACTACCAATAAATAAATTTGTCGATGTAATTCTTGGTTTGGTGCAAGTGGAGCTCCTTGGACAATATCATACCTTTCACAAGGAATGAGGTAATATTTGGTATCCATTTTCACACTCAAAAAAGCCAAATTTTCATATAAAGAAGAGGTAAGAAATAATATTGGAGAAAGAAGACAACAAGAGAAAGCAAAGAAGGGAAAGAGTAAAGAGTTATACATGTTTGATTTGATTTTTCTTTTTATATCTCATGAATGATGACATGATTAATTAAATAAGTGATCGATTTATCTTGAAATCATATGTGAACAATGATGATATGATGGTCAAAATATTAATGACTTAACATCAACGCATAATAAATTCTAATTGAAATTCTTTCAAATTATAAAAAACTTAAAAGAGTTTTTAAAAATAAATACCCTTAAATTTTAAATATTTAATCATGTTAAAAGAAATTAACAATATATTCTTAAATAAACTTATTAATATTTGTTTTTAAGGATTTGGTTACTTTTAATTTTATTTATTGATGAAGTGTCATTGTATGATTATATACTATCAGTGCATTAACTATTAAATCTTATATATATATATGAGTTTATTTTTTATATACTAATATTATAACTTTTTAATAAGCAGAATTTAAAATATAGATACATATAAAAGTATTATTTAATATTGTAATTTGCAGATATAAATACTTGCAACTAGATGGTTAGCAAGGCCAGCAATAAATTCAAGAGAAAAAGAAAAAGTGATTGAGTTTTTGATTCGTAGCAAATATGGATTCCTTGAATAGGAACAGAAACATCAGTAGATTCGAACAAAGTAGTCTTCCAGGCTTAATTGTGAACACGCCAGGGCCTGCCTAGGCCTGCATATATACCTTGGCCCCAATTATAATTTCGAAAGCCTTTGTTGTAGACATCACCTAAATATTGAGATTTTGAATATGAAAGCAAGACAATGGGGATAAAAAAAACATATGTATAAAAGAGAAGCAGGAAAATCTTTGTTAAAAAATATATATATAAGAAAGGGGAGATCAAATTTGCAATGTTGGAGCTTTGTCAATGGCATATATAGAAGATGTAAAATACGGTACAAAGTTTTAGTGGGAAGCATCTTCTTCCTCGCAGAATTTGGTGTATTCCTTTGGAGCCATCAAGGATTCTAATTCTGACGGACTACTTGGTTTCACCTTGATCATCCATCCTTCTTCATATGGGCTTGAATTGACCTTCAATAGCATATTAAGATGTTAAACTGAATTGCCGAAGTAAAATATATGCTTTTATATATTTCCTTGCGGAGCAAAGGCAAGAGTACAAGTGTTTCTATTTAATTTATTTCCCTATATATTGTTTCTATGCATCAAGAAAAGTAGTTGGATATAGTTGAATGAGAGAATTACCAAGCCAGGAGCTTCAGTAAGCTTGGAGTTAACCTCAACGATTTCACCAGAGATTGGCGAATTGACATCACTGGTTGCTTTGACACTTTCCACAGCTCCAAAGCCTTTGCCTTTGCTAACTGAACCACCAGGTTCTGGCAGCTCCACGAGGACTACCTCTCCAAGATGGTCCTGTAAACAATATAGCATGTAATGTAATGTAAGTTAAATCCATAGATTGATGAGCTATTGTATACATACCCTACTGCATTGTCCCATAAAGGGAAAGAGAAATGCAGCTATCATTTGTATGGTCTTGAAAGGTAGAATTCTATCGGGTCCTGAAATCATGTCTATGTATATTCTGTGTCAATGATGTATTATTTCTATAAACATGTCATGTCATGCCATTTTTGTTAGAAAAAAATAAATAAAAGAAGAAAAGTAATAAAAAAGAATTTTGACTTTGAAATGTGATAAATATTTTTTTAAAAGTAATTATGCATTTAAGATATAATAAAACTTTAAATTCTTCAATTAAAAGTAGTGAAAATAATTATACTAAAAGATTTATTTATAATGAATGGATAAAAATAAATTTATATTCAAATGGTTATGACTTTTCATATAATCATGATTTTTATGAATAATAATCTATTTATATTCAAATAGTTATAAGCATTTGTCGTATGATAATTATTTTTGTTCAAACATAATTATTTAAAATATAAATAAAATTAATTTTATTAATCAATAATTAAATATTTCTATCCAATGTGAGATGCATCATATTTTAAATTACCAACAATCCTCTACTAGTTTGAAATGTTGGTGTTTAATTTTTACATTTTATACAAATAAATATTATGAATAAAAAAATATATCTTTCTATTTATACTTTTAACTATCATAACATCTAAATTCGAAGATCTATCGCCAGGTGTTGACTTGAGGAGTTACCACCAATCTTTTTTTGTTTAGATACGATTGGCCACCTAAGGAATCTATCCTTTAAGGAACACCTAAGCTTGACTAAAGGTCCCTAAAAGAATAGGTTCAGGTCTATTAACCAGAACAGGGTTTGGGAGTTCGATTACGTGTGAAGAAGGTTATAGCACCCTCACAAAGTCCATCGAAAGATAGTACCAGCTTGATTTTGTGTTATCCGATAAGCCTTAAAAATTTTATCTAGTAATTAACTATTGAAAATTATTCTTAATTAACTCCAATATTTTTGGCATAAAATTAAAAAAATTTTCTTACCTTAAGAGTATGCAAGAAAATCACTGTTTCACTTGCAAAGATTCCATCGTCGGATTATTTAACATTAAAAAAAATCAAAAAAGAAAAGAAGAAAAAGAAATAAAATAAAACAAAACAAAAAGGAATAATGATTCAACTTTTTGATACAATCATTTTCTTTTTATCTTTTTTTTTTAAAAAGAACTTATTGCTTTTGTACAAGAAAAATTGATACTTTCAACTTTTACTTAAAATGTTTTTCTTGATAATTTTTATTTTTAAGAAAAATTGATACTTCTTACTTTTCCTCAAAATGTATTTTTTTGAAAATTTTATTTTAGAAATTGTACTTTAAGAAAAATTGATACTTTCAATTTTTCGTTAAAATACTTTTTTTAACCTTTTATTTTTCAGAGAAATTGATACTTTCAACTTTTCTTTAAAAAAAATATTTTTTGGTATTCAAAGGAAATTTATACAATTAACTTTCCTTCAAAAAAATTTTTTTTTTGTTTTTGGAATTTTATTGTAGAAAAATCATTAAAAAATAAAATAAGGAATACCAAATAATTCTAATCTAATCAATAAATAATAATAATAAAAATAAAAATAAAAAAAAATGAGAAAGAAAAAAAAAAACCTTGAAACGGCTCGGCTCGGCTTGGATTCAACTTGGCTTAAGAGACAGAAAATGGCTCGGCTTGGTGTGGCTTAAACGGTTCAGTTCGGTTTGGCTTGATGACTAAGGTACGGGTCAAACTCGAATCAAAAGCAGGTTGCGCTGCGGGTCGGGTCGTCCGAACAGAAACGCACTGATCTTCTGGATTTTACTAATGCTAAAAAAATGTCATTTTAGCTAGGTATAAAATACTCCCACCTCTGTTTTGTCACGGATTGCTTTTTTCCCTCTTTCCCTCTCCTATCACTTTTTTTTCCTCCTTCTCTCTAAAAGAATCTCAAGAACACCGATTGAATCTCGTCGAATTCTGAAAAATATTGTTGAAACTTGAGTTATTCGTCGGAAGTTCATCGAAAAATTGATCGATTTTTGGAAATGGTACGCCAAAAACTGGGTAACTGGTCAAAAAATTCAACCGATGCCGGAAAAGTCACCAAAAAATTCAAAGTTCATCGAAAAATTTTACCGGAATATGAAATTTCTAAAAATTTCTCAAAAAAAAAAATCGTTAAAAACTCCCAAAATTTTTCTAAAATTCCTAAGATTACTTCTGACCTTTATAACACATTTTTTTGTTTTTCCTTTCTTTCTCCGTGTGCTTTTTAGGTGATTTATGGACTTATTTATAGGGATTGATCAGAAGAGTTTCTGATCAATCTCAACTCCATCTGAGATTTGGATTAAGTCTTTGAATCCAATCCAGACTCCTCTAGTCCCATATATCACGGCAGAATTCATTCTAATTTTTTTTTATCTCTCAGTCGAAAATTGATCAAGAAAAAGATAAAATAAAAAAAGATAAAAATATATATACTAATAGATAATTAATAAATAAATATTAATAAATAAATAATAAAAATAATATATATTAATAAATAAATAATAATAAATAATAAATACAAATACAAATGGGTTTACCCATTTGGACCAGGCCCAATTAATTTGGGCCTGGACCAAATTGGGTGTCTACAGCTGCCTCTTTTTACATATTTTCAGTGAAACAAGAATTGTGCAAAAACTTAGACACCCATTCAAGACTCCACTTGACCATTTTTTTGTGTTAAAATTTTGATCAAAACTCCTCTAAGTAGAGGCTCAATGTCTTTGAAAAACATGAATAAACCTCCTCTAAATAGAGGCTCAACGACTTTGAAAAAATAAACAAAACTCCTATAATATCAGAGGCTCAATGACTTTGAAAAAATAAATAAAGCTCCTCTAATCAGAGGCTTTGAAAAAATAATCAAAGTTCTTTTAATCAGAAGCTCAATGACTTTAGAAAAATAAACAAAGCTCCTTTAAACAAAGGCTCAACGACTTTAAAATAAATAAAGCTACTCTAAACAGAGGCTTAACAACTTTTAAAATAAATTGCTCCTCTAAACAGAAGTAACATAACTTTTAAGAAAATAAATGGCTCCTCTAAATAAAAGTGGGAAAATAAATTGCCATAGGAAGGATTTCACCTCCAAGAGCAAATTCATACAGACAAGCAATAATCTCTACTAAATTGTAATAGTGTATTACCACTTAATTAACATGCATCTTTCCAGGCTAATATGAGTAGGCGAAAAAAGTTGATGGTTAAGGGAAGAAAGAAGCGAATAACCTGAGCATGGTCAGTGATGCCAATTGTGGCCATTGAACCTTCATGCTTCACCCATTCATGTGAATTGGCGTATTTCAACCCATCCAAAACTACAAAATCCAACACATTGTCCAGATTACAATCCTTAATTCCACAAAACAGTGGCTAAAAGATATCAAATACCAATAGTCTCCCATGACCCTAAAGCAGATACATGAAACAGTAGAAGAAAAAGGGTACCGGTGGAAAAGCATCTGGAGGGGTGACCTTTGGAGGCACAAGAGATTTTGAGTGCACTGGCAGTGGAAGAAGCCCAAATTCTCAGCGCCATGTTATAGCTATCTTTCTTTGTTTATGGGCTTTTGTCTTTGGTTGGCTTCAAATCCATACGGACAACGAAATAAAGAGAAGTTGGTGAATGGTTTCTGGCTGGTTTTATCCCGTATGAATGGTAGGCATCGAAAGCCTCATCCTAAGACCTGACTAACAATGACAACATGCTGCGGTTTTCCCTTTCATGCGACAAAATTTCTTGTCCTTCTTTTACTGTTATCATAAACTCTTTTTCAAACAACATTTAGCATGCAAATGCCATACTTGATTAGAAAAAATGAAAATCATTGGTCAAGAGGGTTGGGTTTTTTTGGATGCAATCATGTCAATCAAAATCGGACTATAAATAGTAGAAGCTGACTGTTTGTACCAAATGGAAATACCAAGGTCTCAACTGCTAAAGGGTTTTTTTTTAATTTATTTTATATATAAACATCATGTACCAAACTCTAATAAACTCTAATTGTTTATATAAAAATGTATTGTTTTATTAGTGGTAAATGCACTCCAATTAATCCTCGACGGCACGTACTAGAAACTAAGTCAATGGCTGCTTTTCTTTCTCGTAGGAAGCACTCGACCCCATATCTTCACCTACTCTCTTTCAATCACTAAATTTCTGTATCGTATCATTTTAAAACGATTCTTCTTCTCCAATCTTTAATTGTTTATACATAAAAAAAAGCTTTGAAAAAGAAAAAGTAGTAACCAATATTAAATGAACAAAAAATCAAAGTGTTTGATTGATGATCTGAACCAGCACGAGTCAACTAGCAGTTAACCCCAAAGAAAAAAAAAAAAAAAAAACTAAGTTGTCAATGTTTCGAACATGTATTAGTAGAATATTGAATTTTAATTTTAAAAAATAATTTAAAAATTATGGTTTAATCCCGACAATAATAATAAAAAAAAATTATCATATATGCATGAGAGAAGGACATGAAGGATAAGTCATAAGCCAAAACCAAAATCCAATTAGTTGTGCAATTAAATACTCAAGAAAACTATCTAAGATGTTGGAAAATACAAGTTTTGGCCAATAAGAAAAGTAGTGCTTTGGAGTTGAGTCAATTACTTATTATATTTGACAAAAAAAAATTAGTTATTATTAAAGTTAAAGGTGTTTTCAGTTAGTATAAATAAATATTGTAATAGTAAAAACATTTGCTTCAAAATCAAGCCATTTTGAACTTTGAGGCTTTCACCTTCCAAGATGTTGTAAATAAAAATTTATCACTTTCAGAGATTCAGCTTCCAAATCACTTATTTTAATTGTTTAGTCATTTTATCTAAACAATTAATTTTCATCTCCTTAAACACAAAGCCACATATAGCTAATTAATTAAACATGGAATAAATATATATATATATATAAGAAAAATTATTGTTTTCACTAACAATAAAATAAATAATAATTAAAAATGAAGTGAGATATATGATACTGTGATACTTTCTTATTCTTGTTTGTAAAATTAAAAAAATTTATTATCAGTATATAAAAAATAAACTATAATATAAAATAGTCTGAATTTATTGTTAGTGGAGGCAAGAACCAATTAATTATTGTCATTATTTTAAAAATACCTATGAATTAAACATGTTGTGTTAAACTAACCCAATAATAAAATTAATAAGAAATTGTTTTGGGAGTGGACTAATGCAGAGGTACATATGTTGAAGGATCTTAGTTGCTTTTCTAATAACTTAGGAACTTAAATTTTTTAATGATTGAACTTTTCAATACTTTGTTTGCAAATTGTCACTATTTAAGTAAATTGAACATTCAACTTTTTTATTTAAAAAAATTATTATTTTGTGTGATGCTCATTGTTTTAGTAAAAGTTATTATGTATAAGGTCAATTGTATTGACAAAAAAGTTTTTTTTTTTTGTCATTAAAAGAGGTATAGCCCTACAACAAGGGAAGAGGGGAGAGGGGGGAGGTTGGGGTCGAACCTCAGTCTTAATATTTTTTTAAGGCTTGCTTGATCACTATATGAAAAAGATAAAATCAAACAAAAAGTTATTATCTTTTAAGGAGATTGTTTAATTTTAAAATAAAAAGAAAAACTCACTTGAAGATAAGCTATGTTTTTGCTTTTTTTTTTTTAATGGAATAGTTTGCTTCAAACGTAAAAAATTAAGGAAAATTAAAGGATTAAGGTTTCAACAAAACAAAGAAAAATTTATTCGAGTATAAAATATATTCATAAATAAATTTTTAAAGTATTTTAAATAAAACTTAGGAGCGTATGATAATCTCTTATTTTAAACTATATTTAGATGAGTTTTTAAATATCATTTCTATGATTAATTTTTTTAGATTATGATTTGAAAATTTTATAATCGAAATTTGAAACTAATATGCTATAATTCATTACATGAGATCAAATCAATATGCTATTGTATAGTTTAAAATCATATGTAAATAAATGTAATAAATGTTTAGATGAGTTCTTAAAGAACACTTTTACGTTTAATTTTTTAAATTATGATCTAAAAATTTTATGTTCAAATTCTATTTATATAAATATTTAGATGAGTTCAAAAAAAAGCTTCAAACATTTAACTTTTGAAATTATAATATAAAAGTTTCACTTTTAAATTTTAAAATTAATGAGATATAATTTATTAGATGAAAGAAAATTATATTTTATTACAGTGTAAAACTAAAATCATATCATCAATTAGAAGTGTAATTAAGTTGAACCAACTTTATATAATGAGAAGTTCAAGCTCAATTTGAAATTTATTGTTCAAAATTCGATTCGATCTCTATTAAGTTTTGAATTTTAGGCTTGGGTTCGATTTAAGATAAAAGTCGAGCTATTTAAATTTGTTTGATTAGGCTTGTTTATCAAATAAACAACAGAACTCGATTCCTATACTGATATTCAAACTTAATTATTTATATTCAAACTTAAATTCAAGCTCAAATTTATATAAATAAAGATAAACTAATAAAATTTTAATTAAAATAATAAATATATGTATTAAAATATAAAAATTCGACTAAATTTACAAATTATTTGAGATGAATATTAAAAAATTAAAACTCGATTTATTCAATAAATCAAACTACTCAAGCTTGACTCAACAATGATTGAATAAAATTTAAATTTTATTTAAATCGAACTCAAATAATTTATAATATATTATTTATGTTCCTATTCCTATATAGAATTTGTTAAAAAAATATATTATTAATTTCAATTTAATCCATCACAGTTTTAAATATATTAAAAAAAAAAGTAAAACCATATCTAAAAAATGGTGCATGATGGTCAAAATAAAAAATGAAAATAAATATATGGCTGACAGACTACCGCTGCTGGTGTCTACATTATCTAAACAATTCAAATGCCCGAAAAATACTACAAGTTGCCAATTTATTCGCCCAAAAACTAAATTTATGTTAGGCCTAAGGTAATTTAAGTATTTAACCAAATTAAAAAAAAAATAAAACAAAACCAATAAAAGCAACAAATTTGGCTAAAGATTTTTCTTTTTGAATAAGTTCTTTTTTTTTTTTAATAATACATCAGTTAAGGGGTGGAGAAATGAAAGTTTGTAACATTTTCTTTTAAAAGATGAATTTAGCTAAAAAAATTATAAATATTGATTTAAAATAATTAAAATGTTATTTTTTTATAAATTTATATTCCATATATTATTTTTATAAAATTCAAAAATATATTAATTAAATATTTTTACAAATATTACATTAATTAGTACCACTAATTACTAACATTTTTTTATTTTTCTTACAAATATTTAACAATCAATTTACCTAAAATTAATTGAAAATTATGATAATTGTGCAAAATTTCAAAGAACTTATAAATTTTTTAATTTGATTTTTTTATAAAGATTATGTATTTTAACTTGCATTAAAGAGGATTTATATTTAAGTGGTACATTTGTCAATAACTAAATA
The DNA here is from genome assembly GCF_002303985.1 of Durio zibethinus. The sequence goes on along the minus strand of NW_019167827.1, from coordinate 981,268 downwards.
TGAAAAAATATGTTTAAATAAATTACTAGTAGAAAAAACAATTTGTTTGAGTCCAAAAAAAAATAATAATAATAATAATGAAAAATAGGATGTTGATAAAAGCTGAAAAAGGTATCGACAAGGATGACATCAGATCAAAGGAAAAGCCACTTGTGTGGACCCCACATATCGGGACTGTGTATTTGGTCGTTGACCAACTGATTTATCATGGACCCCACACCAGCCTCCTTTCTCTCCCTAATTCTAACCGTCGTCGCCACGTTCGATTGAATTTTAGTCGTTGGATGATCGTATGAAAATAGAGGAAAGAAATTTGAAGCCCAATTTTTTTTTTTTTTTCATTTTGACTTTACTTTTTCAAAAAATTTCTCTTTTGGTCATAAAAATGAAAAAAATTAAAAGTTGAAAAAAGGTATGCCCTTTTCCTTTTATGCAATGGACGGTTCAAATCTAATACTCTAAGTCCCAAATATGCTAAGGCTAAGCTAAGCATTCAATGTAGAACAAAAAAAAAATCGAATATACCAATTAGTTTAATAACATAAATCAAATGTATTACAATTTTTAAGAATAAATTTAACTTTTGAATTTGTGGAGGGTATTTTGAGTTAATGCTTTGTTGAAAGTTGGTTTAAAGGTTGGTTCAGAGTAATATGTTAAAAAGAAATAATTAAGATGTCTTGTAACTAAGTTTTAGAGTATATTCAACGATTAAGTTAGTAATTAATGATGTCAACGGGTCAGGTCGATGTGAGTTTTTGTTTGTTTCGAATCTTATTCGATTTTAAACATATAAAATTTGTACTCGATCTAACTCGATAATTTTTTATTTTTTTAATATTCGAATTCGATCCCGACTCGACATTGTATAAAATCAAATCCGACTCGATCCGACTTGAAATTAATAAAATATTATTTTTAATATAAATATAAAATTAAATATATAAAAAAATATATAAAATTAAATATAAAATTAAAAAAATAATTTTTTATATATATCAGGTCAGTAGGTCGGATTTATCTAAAACCTGACCCCGATCTGAATCCAAAATTTTTTTATGCCACCCGATCATACCCGACCTGATACCAAAATTTTTTTTTTTAAATCGATCTTAATAAGTCGGATCGGGTCGAAACCTGTTGATTTCAGGTATTTTTACTTTCTCTATTAGTAACATATAATAGGTAAGAAAAAGTAAAGAAAGGAAATAAAAGATAGAAAAAGTAAGTGGGAGTGAGTGAGTGTCAGCAAATGATTCATAATGTCATAGTTGTATTCGGATATTTCTTTGTATAGAGTAAATTGGTGCTAATATGATTAATTGGTAGTGGCTTATATTAACTTGATCAGTTGATTTACCTAATGTTAATTAAGTATTGAACCAATTGAATTGGTTGCCATTATGATGATCAATAATTGTTAACTTGACAATTATGGTATTGACTAGAACCTATTAAAATTCATAGTTTTATATATGATAAATTTTTTTTGTTTATTTATTTAATTTATTTTTTATGAAAAAAGAGGGTCATAACTCAAACCGAAGATTTTTTGGTTTATCCAAGGAATTTTATTGGTTTTATTCCAAATGATATTACAATAAATGTTATGTTAATTAATAGATGGATTTATTTTTTTTTTGAATTTTATCATTTAAATTAAGAATTTAACATTTTACTAATATATTTCATTATTGTTGACTGATTTAAGATGTTTTCTTATAGTATCGTTAAAAAAATCACTCGTATCATATTAGAGTTTTGCTAAGAATGAGATTAAGAGGAAACATGCTTAAAGCCTTTTACATTACAAGCTAAGCTAAATGATAAGGATACGAAATTTAAAAACAAAATAAGATATATACAAAGCAAAATAACATTTTAAATTAATGATAAGCTTAATTGACCAATCTTGAATAAGATGCTACTTAAATTTGAATTGAATGCTTCAAAGAAAAATTGCAATCTATCTAAAATAAACATCATTGAGCAGACCATTTATCCATAATATTAACCAATGAATTTTAAAAGGTAAAAGAAGTTTAAAAAGGTCTAAAATAAAATTTCAATAATAATTTATGTTTTTTATATTTTATTACAATTTAAAAAGGTTTGAATTTTTTATTTTAAATCAATTGAATTTTTAAATATTTATTTTTATCAAATTGAATTCATAAATATAAATTATTGCCAAATTAAGCCATTAATTTGATGGATATAATTAACCAATTTTTTTAATAAAGGTTCAATTGATAAAAATAAATATTTGATGGTTTAATTAATTGTAAAAAAAATAGAGACTTTAATGATTATTGAATTTTAGTTTAAGAGTTTTTGGACTCTTTTGTCAATTTAAAAAGTATTTAAATCTCTACATTGCAAAAGTCCTTTTGAATTTACAACTTTTGGTACTCTTGTTATCATTATGTTACAATTAAAGGTTTGCAATAAACAAATGATAGATGATATATTGCCTTTTGTATAATTACATCTTTTTTTTATCTCTAACTCATGCAGTCATGCCGATCCATATTAAATTTATTAATTTTGTTTTTATAAAAAATTTATTAATCCATATTCAATTTATTTATTGACCAACCCAAAAAAAAAAAAGAAAAAGAAAAAGGAGTATATTTTGTACGTACCGTGAATTAAAATCTTAGTACTTAGATATAGACAGAGCATATGGGCTTTCACACGTATCATGTGAAATTACATGCGCCTTGTCGTTTTGCTCCCGAAAATTCTCAAAGCCAACCAACTCTTTGACTTGCAGCTTATTAAACAATCTAAGAGAGAGAAACGAGATTTTCCCGCTTTCACACGCAAAATTCCTTTTTTTATTTTTATTTTAAATATATAGTTCTAAAAAAATTATTTTGTTTGTTTTATTTTTATTTATAATTAATTATAGTGGGTATTTTAAAAATTGAATAATTCTCTGATAATCAATATTTGTGTAAAAATAAATTTATATAATTAAATAAAAAATAAGACAATAGCTTAAAATAAATATATAATAATAAATTATTAATAAATGATTAATTCATTCGATTAAATTTATTTTTTTATGAAAAAATTTTAAATTTAAATTTATTGATGATCATTTATTAGATTTATCTTAAATACATAATTTACAATCATCGAAAACTTTCAAATATGATAATTTTTATTTTGATTTAAAAAATTAAAATATTTTCTTAAAATATATATATATATATATATAATAACAAATTTTGTGTAAAAGTTTATGCCTTTGACTAATCGACAAAGTCATGCAGAAGTCACGAACAATATTTCTTTTTTTTCTCTCTCTTGTGGGATCAAAAGAATCAGAGCCGTCAAATTTATCTTGATTCGTGTCTTGATGACGTGGAGGAATAAGATGGCATGAAATTGAAAGATACCCGACCAGGACCCATTAGGGGCAATCGTTTGATTTTTGGGTTTGGGCCTAGTATCTAGGTCAAACCTCCCTTCGTTTACTACAAGAATTTGTGGCCCGTAGTTTTATTCTTTTTCATGACGAAAATATCCTTTATTTAATTATTTTTATATTTAAAGGATATGCTGCATTTATATGTCAATTTCATGTTTTAGACAGATATTTTTCATTGGTTTATAAAATGAATATGAAAAAAATACATAATTAATAAATTCCATATGTCTTTTTAATAAATTTGTTGTAAAAAAAAAGATTGCAAAATGTATTCAATTTAAGTAAATTGTAAAAATTAAAATCTTAAGAGGCCTAAGGTAAAAAGATTGCAAATAAAAACCAAAGGGTAACACAGTCAATTGACATCCAATTTCAGTAAAAAAGAGGAGCCTGTTTCCCGGTTGGGCCTAAGGTTGAAGGAGCCCCAGTGCCCTATTTGACCAAACACTCCTAAAACGACAAACCTTCACTCCAACGTCCCACCTTGGTTTCCCGGATTTGACCCTACCACTTTCCTTTAAGCCATCCCCTCCCTCATAATATTAAATTTACCAATTAACCCTCCAAGCCCCCACCAACCCAGCATCCGGCAAAACCCGCCAAAACAAATATATAAAATGAAAAGCCTCATTAGTGGACCCCACTTTCCTACCTGGCAATCCGTGTGAACCCTGTTTTTCCCCATCTGGCATCCAGTGTGGACCCTCCCTCCTTTGTCCATTGCCACGCGTAACCTCAACCCAGAGCTAACAACAAACTGTTAACAATTAAAATAATAATAATAAAGAGAAATTTCAAACTTATAAAGTCAGCTAATTTAAATAAAAATATAAACAAAAACATTTTCTGTATTTTTCTTTCTCTGCAGCAAGAGAAGAGCAGCAGAAACAGCGGCAGCACCTTTCTCTTTTTTTTTTTTTTCTGTTTTTTTTTTTAAATAAAAAGATTTGTTCAAAGGGTGGGGGGGGAGTGAAATGAATCAAATGTGATGGGAAGTGGAGTTTCCACGCTTTGCCCTTGCTTTAATCCGGTGGCAAACCGGTGGAACCGGCAGCCGGATAATCACCCGGACCGGATCTTTGCTTCATCAGAGCCGTTGGATGAAACCCTAGGCCACTCCTTTTGTTACGTTCGGTCTTCCAATCGTTTCCTCTCTCCGACTCCTTCCGATCGTTTCGTTTCTCCTTCGCACTCTCAACGTTTCTCTCCGTCGCACGACCCAAATACCCGAACTGGACCTGAAACTTTGTTTAAAGCCATATCCGGAGCCTCCGTGAGTGCTAATACGTCGACTGCCAGAACTGTCCTCCAACTTGACAATATATACGACGATGCCACTGAGAATACCCTCGGTTACGGTATTAAAAGCAGTATCGTTAGCGGGAATGGCTTCGAGAGCACATCGTTGTTTAGTGCCTTGCCACTTCAGCCGGTGCCACGTGGCGGAGCTCATGATCAGGTGGAGCGGGGTGGGTTCTTCATGTCGGGTCCGTTAGAGCGCGGGATGGTGTCAGGTCCACTGGAGGCCAACGCGGGTTCCGAAGGGAGTGCACATTTCTCGGCACCGTTGGGTGGCCTTTATGTAAAAAAGAAGAGGAAGAAGGGCATTTCGAGGATATTTACAAATTTCTCCGAGAAGAAACGGCCCTGGGTGGTTCCTGTCTTGAATTTCGTCGGGAGAAAAGAGAATTCCGAGGATACTGAGGCGGCGGCAGCGACGGAGGGGAAGACCGATGGTGATGTGCAGTGGGCGTTAGGGAAGGCCGGGGAGGATCGGGTTCACGTCGTTGTTTCGGAGGAGCAAGGGTGGTTGTTCGTTGGGATTTACGACGGGTTTAATGGGCCGGATGCACCCGAATTCTTGATGGGTAATCTCTATCGAGCTGTTTTCCATGAACTCCATGGTCTTTTTTGGGAACTTGATGAAGAAACTGAAAATAAAACTGAAAATGAAAATGCAGCTGAAAATAAAACTAACCTACCCAACTTAATCATAGGTACAGATAGCTTAAATAAAACTTATAGTGAAACTGAGAATCAGAAGAAGTCTGTTGAGGAGGTTAAGAGTGCAGGGGAGGGCATAATAAGGGAGAATGAATCGAGTGGAGTGGTACAAGAGAGGACGAAGAGGGTAACCTTTGGATTAGAGGGGACTGAGATTACGAGGAGGAGGTTGTGGGAGTTTCTTGCCGAGGATGACCATGAAGAAGGGTTGGATCTTTCGGGGTCTGATAGGTTTGCCTTTTCGGTGGATGATGCCATTAGTGCAAGTAAAGAGGGGTCTGTAGTGAGTAGGAGGTGGTTGTTGTCGAAATTGAAGCAAGGGTTGTCTAAGCATAGAGAGGGGTCCAGAAGTTTGTTACTTCCATGGAGGTTTGGGTTGGAAGGGAAGGAGAAGGCTGAGGAGGTAGATAATAGAGTGAAGGAGAGTGCTCAAAAGACTGGGAGGAGAAGGAGAGAAGGTCTGGTTGATCATGAATTGGTTTTGAGGGCATTGTCGAGAGCTCTGGAAGTGACTGAAGTAGCATATTTGGATATGACAGATAAGGTGCTTGGAACGAATCCAGAGCTTGCATTGATGGGTTCATGTTTGTTGGTGGTATTGATGAGGGATGAGGATGTGTATGTGATGAATGTGGGGGATAGTAGGGCAATAGTTGCGCAGTATGAACCAGAGGAAGTTGGTTCCAGTATGGAGGGAAGAAAGCAAGAGGAAAATGGGTCAAGCATGGAGGGTATAGTGGAGGAGACATTGGCAGTTGGTGCTAAGTCAATTAAGCCAGTGAACGAGGCTCCTGTTCAGCCCATCAGATTGACTGCATTGCAGCTGTCAACTGATCATAGCACAAGCATTGAAGAAGTAAGTTCTGACTATTGAAAAATAGTGTTCTTTTTATGTTTTCTGCCTTCATCTTTGAGTGATTAAAATCTTTATTGTAGCTTTTATTAATATGAATTATGTGGGTTGACAATTTTCTCTGCTTCAGACTGGCATTGAAGCTACATTTTTTGAGTAGTATAAGTTTGGATTTTATGACTCCAGGCTGATTCCTGTCTTGAATCATTAGGAAATTTGACAACTCTTAGATTGCTAAGTTTTATTTTTATTATAGTTTATGCTAAGAGCTTCAATGAATTATTAAATGACTTAAAAGGAATGTCTTGTGTATGTGGTTGTACCTTTGGGCATGGAATGGTTTTCTTGTCAACGTACTTTTATCAGGTTTCCATTGTTTAGCACTTTAGCTAGAAAGTTTAGTTCCATCTATCTCAGTTATGCATTGAGCTACTTTATAATGCTATTGCTTACACATTTTAAGTATTTCAAATTATACTTTTACTTTGTAAGGGCTATGCCCTCTCCTGAACCAAAAAAAAAAAAAAAAAGAAAATTCTACTTTTACTCTCATATGATTTTGATCTGCTATGGAAAAGAATTTTGGGAGTTTAATGTTAAGCAGACGAGGTTCTTGCTCTGGAATGGCCTAGGCATTATCAGTGTGCTTCTAGATGTGTTTGGAGAGGAGTTCTTTTAGATGAATTCCCATGCAGATCATGCACTTTGTAAAAGCCTCTCTTATCTGGTTCTTAAGACTATACCTTACCCATCATCCTTTATTTCCTGGAAATTGCTCTAGCAAGGGGATTGTAGATCTCAGACAAGTCGGCTTAAATCTTGTATAAGTCATATATATTACTTTTTAAAATTTTCTTTTTATCCATTGGATAGGGGATAGGGGATGGTTCTGGTTTAGGGTTGCATGTTTAAACTGTTTAGCATAGTCAAATCCATTGAAAGTTGGGTATCAAACAGTTTATGAATTTGAAATGTGGTGCTTTTTCTCTGATGAAGGTTATGAGAATGATTGACATTTTTATCCGGTGAAGATTTTGAGAATGATCAACATTAACTGCGGATTTTGGTTGGAAGAACAGACTACAAACTTCTATAATTTAGAGGAGATACCTGATCAAAGTTTTCATTAAGTATGTGGAGTTGGCTAGGAAAAATGATCCTTAAAGAGATGGATCTCTGTCTTCTCAGATCGTAAGGGAAATGATAAGCATTAATCGTGGGAGCACACAGTGGTGCCTCTTTTGTATATAGGGGAAGTTCGTTGATATTGCTGGCAAAACACTTGATTTTGAGGAAAGTTTTATTCAAACATAATGGTATTAATAAGTGGCACTAGCTTTGGTCATATGGACTTGGGTAATTGTGTTGGGTGGAGGTGTCCATACTTGGGCTGTGTCTGGTCTTCAAGAACCAACGCAGGGGCTGTGATATACTGTCCGATAACTTGGTGCATGTTTGTGGTTGTACATATACCTGAAAATTGGTTGGTATTTCAAAATTGTTCTCCGGGTTAAGTTATTGTGCTTGAACTCTGAGTTACTTCAAGGTAATTGAAGTTATAAGGATGTTGAGATAAACTGGTGTTTGATTGACTGGAATGATATTTGCTATTTGGTGAAAGACTAGATTTATCTGCCATGTATTTTCAAAAAAAGAAAAAAAGTTATCTGCAATGTTTTATCATCCATTCTTCTCCCTTTTTAACAAAACAAAATCAATTAGGTAAGCTTGGATTGTCATGCTCAGATCTTGTCCCTCTATTCTTGTCATACTGTGATAAACTTTTTTGTCTATTCAGTAGATGATACTAATTGAGACATTAATGGGCTTCTCGGCTCTTGGAAGCTTTAAGAGAAACCTGATCATGTGCTTTATGTTTGGAGTTATTTTGCTGCTCGAATTCTGGTCTTTTTATACTCCTTATTTTGAACAGCTCTAGCTTGACAGCAGTAAATGGTGCATTTGGAATGACAGAAGTAGCAAGATTCCTGGGTGTGATCTCCTTGTTCCTTAGATCATTATTTCATGGATTGCTAGGACAATGCTTTGGCTCTTGTTTATATCTCTTTCACTACTTTTTCTCAAAATTTGGATCCGTTACACACGCTTAACATTAGATTTTTGTTAGTTTGGGTTGAAGAGGCCTTTCGTTTGTATCAAACGACTAATAATTTGGTAATATTGCCTTGGATGTCCTCAGCTAATGATGAATGATAATATACAAATTAGTGAGCAAAAGTACATAAAATTGCAGCTTTCTTGGTGATTGCTGTTTCAGACATAGATGAAAGATTATCAGTTGAAACTGTATATAGTTCTCCTAATTTATATGTTACATTTGCTAAATTTCACTGTTTGATTTGTACAGGAAGTTGTAAGAATCAAGAATGAGCATCCAGATGACAGCCAGTGCATTGTCAATGACAGAGTGAAAGGTCGACTTAAAGTAACCAGAGCATTTGGTGCAGGATTTCTGAAAAAGGTTCTTTCACTTGCCTTTTCACTATTGAAGTTTTAAATCTTATCTATTGTGTTTAATTAAGGCTTTGCATCGCATGGCTTATCAATTATTTATTGTGAAGAGGCTATAAAGGAAATCCTGAAGGTTGAGAAGAGTACAAATTTACTTGGCTTTTCTTTGAAAAAAAATTTATTTTTGGACAAAAAGATATTTCAGCTGCCCAACATTTTAATATAGATGTTTCCAAATGTCACAAGTAGCAAATTATGCATTCTTTTTTGGGATTAGTGAGAGTGAGGGGGCTTAAGAGGAGAGGAGGAAAAGGGCTTGTCTCACATTTCATATTATGTTAAAATCTTTAAGGATGTAACCAGCTCATGCAATAACATGATCTTCACATTTTTGCAGCCCAAGTTGAATGATGCATTATTGGAGATGTTTCGAAATGAGTACATTGGTACTGCACCATATATATCGTGCTCACCTTCTCTTTGTCACCATAGACTTTGCCCAAGGGATCAATTTTTAATTCTCTCATCTGATGGATTGTATCAGTATCTGAGCAATCAGGAAGTGGTTTCTCTTGTTGAGAGTTTTATGGAGAAGTTTCCGGATGGAGACCCTGCACAACAGCTGATAGAGGAGGTTCTTTTCCGTGCAGCCAAGAAAGCTGGTAAACATTCTTTCTATAATTTGCTTCATATCCCTAGTCCCCTTGTGTATAACGTGAAGAAGTAATTCCAAGATTGAATGGAAACTTGTGACAAAGTCGGTGGATTGCCACATGAGGATGAATTTTCACTTAGATAGGATCCAAACTATTCTTTAGTTTCTGTTGCTGCCCTACGTAATGTGATTACCTGTGGCTTTTGTTCAAGTAGTAAAGCTTTTCTACTTTTAAAGTTCCTTCTTTGTTTAGGCGGTTCTTTATATTCAATTGTTTAGCACTACATTTGGTGTTTGGGATTACATGGTTAACATAATCTTCGCTAGCATATTATTCTTTTTATCCCCTCTATTCTACTTTTGGGTTGTACTATTTTTTGTCAGAATATCTATATTCCCAAATTCATGATTTTCGCTATTATGCTAGGCTGAAAAGCTGGCTTTAGAATCCAGGGTAAACTTTTAAGTTGGCTAAGAAGGAATTGAAGGTTCTAAGCCGTTGATATGAAGCTAAGTACTTAAGAGATTTTGTGACTTCATGAACATCTTTTCTTCTTTTTATAAATGATGTCGACACAAAAGATAGATTCATAACACTTTATTTCTGTTCATCTGACATGTTAGGGGTTGTCTTTCCTTTTTGGGTACTAAATTCTATCTTGGCTTGGATTTCTGCAGGCATGGATTTCCATGAATTACTGGACATCCCACAAGGAGATCGAAGGAAGTACCATGATGATGTTACTGTCATGGTTTTATCGCTGGAGGGAAGAATTTGGAAGTCATCTGGAAAGTACCTATGAAACTCTTCACATGCTAGGCTCGCAACAAGCAATTTCTACATACAAGTGACTCAAAACTCAGAGGTTTAAATTCCTATAGTCCAGTCTTTGCAAGCACTCGGAAAATGTGGGTGCTGGCCCATTTTTTTGTGGGTCTCAAATGGGTTTTTCTAGGTCTTCACCATAAGTATACAGCTGATAGCAAAGACTAATGTGTTAGGCACTCATCAGGAGTTAAATAGATGCCTGAAATTTTGTTCTGGATAAACGAAGGGATAAAAAATGTGCAGATGGGGATCACCAGGAAGTGCTTTTTAGGGACAGAAGAAAGAAATAATCTTTTTTGTTTCTCCTTTTCTTTATCAGAGGATTTTGCATCGGCGAGAGGCAATGTTCAATTCCAGGTGCCTTCCCTTTTTTAGCATTTTTGTTCCTTTTTAGAGTGAAAATAGTTTTTGTAATTTGGTGGGGGGATACAAATAGATATAGTTACTGAACTTGGAGCATTTCCTTTAATTGAAAGCAGATCAGAACAAACTGATATAACAATCTAAAAGTTAGAAGATTATTTCACGGAAGAGATGGGCTTGTAATTACAGCTGAATAACCATCTGTGGCAACCACAAAACAACCAGCTGTCTCTTCACTCTGCCTGAGAGGTGCTGCATGTTTATTCAAAGGAGAAGCAAAGGAATTGGACAATCCTTGAGAGAATTTACGAGTTCCAGCACCAGTTTGAGCAGAAAATAGTTCTGGCAATGCTTTTTCACGTTTAACAATTTTGGCCGAAGTCCCCATCCACTCTTCAAGAGCTGTCTGGGCTGCGCCAACAGAGAGTGACCGAACATCCAGACTGCACTCGTCACCAGTTTTATTGTGTAAACCTGGGTATAGCCCTCACAGAGTTCCCAGATAAAGCAGATCATGTGCTCCCTCGTGGAGATGATTACTTCTACATATATCAAGCAAGCAATTGCTTGATTGATATATATGTATAAATATAAAAAGTCTTTTAATCAAATTAAAGTATAAAGAAAAAATAATTTATTAATTTATATATATACTTCATAATTTGATTTTATTTACTTGCACTTAATTAAAAAAAAAAAAATAGATACGATTTTGAATCTTTTAAAAAAAATATGCATTTGGTCGAAATGAATCAAAATCGATTAAACACGAATTTTTGTGTCATGCTTTAAAAACACTACTATCGTCATTTTAAGAAAGATAAAAAGTCAATTCAACATAGGACGATAATCCAATTTATCTCTGATGAGTTTTGATTTGATTTGATTTCATAATTTTTTTTTTTAAATCAAGTTTCGAATGGGATCGGATAAAATTAAAAAAAAATTAAAATTAAATCAGATTCGAATTTTAGACAAATCCGATTTAATCTGACTCAATATTATAAAAAATTTATTTTTAATTATATATTTATATATATTTATATAATTATATATTTAAATATTTATATTTTAAAAATAATATTTTATTAATTTTGGTCGGATCAGATTGTGTACAATTTACACAATATCAAATCAGGTTCGGATATGAAAAAATTAAAAAAAAAATTTTGAATCAAGTTTGAGACGAACAAAAACCTGTTTCGATTCGACCTATCGTCAACTCTAATCCAACATCAAATAAAATAAATGCATTTATTAGATAAAAATGAATTGAAACTATCGTAATTATCTTATCATAATCACTTATTTTTTTTTTCACCCAATTAATTTAACAAAAACTCTAAATCCATAAAAATAAAAAACAAAAAGAACGAAACCCAAAAACGAAAAAATAAATGTCATGGAACATCTCATTGATTTCCAATCGCTACGTAATTCTTTGTAACCAATGTATGAATTGCAATAGATATTTTGGTTACCTTATCTGAAGGTAACCAAATAGCAAATAAGCTCTTTTATGTATTGCTGATTTGCTGCGCCTTTGCTTTAGGAATCGACGGGGGATTGCAACGCAAAATATTGATACGACGTCACTCAACTCCTAGAGTTTGAATAGAACTAGGCCCCCAAAAAATGATTGAAGCGAAAAGTTAAAAAAAAAAAAAAAACCCATAAATTTTCTCAACAAAATAAGCAATTAGCAGCAACAATTCTTTTATTTGATAGTAGAACAAATTTTGTTTGAATAGAGGGATGGTTATTAGGAAAAAAAAAGGTAATTAAACCATCAGTAATCAATGATTATGAAAAGCCTTTTCTTGGGGATTGAAGCAATTCTTTAACGTGATCTTTCACTTGCTTTTGGACAAAAGAATAAGGCAGCCTGTCAATAACCTCAGCCCCAAATGAAAAGACAAGTGCCTTTCTAGCAGTCTCCAAGTCGATCCCACTTGCTTGAAAATAAAATAGTTGGCTGTCTTCTAGGTCACTTATTGCAGCTCCATGAGAGCACTTTACATCATCAGCAATAATTTGGAGATTGGGTTTCACATTTACAGTCGTTCGAGGCTCAAGAAGCAGGCTCCTTGTTAGTTGCCCTGCATCTGTCTGTTGTGCATACCTGCAAAAAGATTACAAGAAAATGAGATCAAAGAAACATAAATATCCAAGTTCACAAGTTTCTTTTACATTAAATTTTACATTGCCACTCCAGTTCTTGCCATCATCTAAACATAATACCTGTTGACCCTTACATTCCCATCAAAAACTGCTGGCCCAGATGAATGACCCACAATACATTTGTGAAGTTGTTGAGAATAACCGCGTGGATGGTCCAAAACTATTCTACTTTGTAGATCATGGGTTTGATCACCAACACACATATGAAATGTTGTTAACTCAGTTACTGTATCAGAGCCCACTTGTTGAACATGGACATTATGCCTGCTTAATTTTCCACCAGTGCTTACCTCCACAAGCTCACAGGAACTAGTTGAATCCTACACATCACCAGTAAGTTTATGAGAATACTGTTACTGTTGCCCATTTAAGTAGCAAATGTGTGTTTAAATTCAATTTACAAAACAGCAAAAGATGCTTTAGGAACTTACATTAGGGTGGCAGAGGCTAGAGGCTAAAGGCTAAAGGCTAAAGCGATTGAATTGCAAACCTCGACTGAGATGGGATAGAGGGCTACAAGAACTTGGCTATGAGTTTATAACTAGGATTGAAGATGTGAGTCCCATGACTTGAATCCTAATCTCAACCCAACTACCCGTCTCTCCAATCCCGAGTCAAGTCCAACCTTTAGAAGAAATAAATTTCCTTTTAAATTCTAAACTAAGGAAAACAAAAATAGTCTTCAGGAAGCCACTAAACTGAATATGGAAATTGTCTGGATGTTTAGTCAATTTTCAAGAGATATCTGTACGAGCCCTTTAGACTTGAGTTTCCACAGTTGTGTTTCGTACTTGCTTACGACCTTTGTGGTTGCTCTCTTGAATAAAGTTTCATTCATTTGCTTAAAAAGCACTTCCTTCTTAAAGATCAATAGACCACTATACAAGCATATATAAAGCTCATTCACTGAACTAAGTAACAAGTTACACACTAACTTCACATGAAAACAGTAAACCAATTTAAGAAGCAATAACACGAAAGCCGGACTGAAGTCCACTTGATATGAGCAGGATTCAAAGATTGTTTTTGAACATAAGAATGCCTAACTTTTCCTCCTTATCCGACCACCACCTCCAAGACTGCGTTAGTCCAATAACACTGACTCCCTTCTTTACCAACAAACTCCTCAACTATCCCCACTTCCCCTCCTTTCTCAACCAACACAAACACTCTCGGATTCGAAAGCGGCATCGTTTTAGACCCCTCATCACCTCCCTCAACTGCAATGTACTTCAAATAAATAGGATTCTCAATTCTACACCCTTCAGGGACATAAACAATCGTCAAATCAGGTGCCCCCAGTCCGTTAACAAACCAAAACAAATCGCCCCATTCAAAATCACCTAAAAATTCAGACACCCTTTTAGGAGTTCTCTCTGAAGAGAGCTTTAACAAGCTACCTACATAAACCCCATTTGCCAAATTTGATGAATCATATGAAGAATCCACAAGAAACCCATCAAATTAATCAAAACTTTTAAACTGGGTATCTCTCGAAACATCCAAAACAATCAGGGATTTTGGTGGATGAGAAATTGGCTTTATATCTGAATTCTTGATAAAAGACGTTTCTGTTAAGCGAAAAGACTCGTCTTTTCGAGAGGGCCATTGGGTTGAAAGAAGGGTTTCCGAGGAACAGCCTCTTAGTTTTTGAAGCGGCGAAGAAGAAGAAGAAGGGAGCGAGTCTTCTAATGAATCAGCTAATTGGAGAACAAATTGGTCGGTAAAAGAAGCTTGTGGGAAAGTTGTAATTGTTTCGATTGACAATTTGGTTTTGGTTCTTTTGAGTCTGCGCTTTGGTTGTTAAGGCGTGAGTTTCGGAGTAGACTGAAGAAGAATTTGGTTAGTGAACGTTAAGGCAGCCATTGATGAGCGGCCAAAACCTGTGTCTCAGGTATAATCGAATCGAATCGAGTCAATACAATGAAAAGTTCGAGCTCGGCTCACAATTTGCGACTCATTATTTGATTCGAATTCGATCGAATTTTATTTTCAAGTTTGAATTCGATTCGTGATCGAATTCGAGCTACTCGAGTTTGTTCGATTAAATTCGATTAATATGTAAAAATAAGTTCAATTCGTACATCGACAAGAATTCGATTATTTATGTTCGAGTTCGAATTAAAATTTAAAATATTTTATTAATTAAAATAACAAAAGTATATTTAAATATAAAAGTTCGATTAAGCTCGCGAGCTACTCGAATCAGATATAAGATTATTCGAATTCGGCTCGATCGATAAATCGAGTTACTCGAGCTTGAGCTCGAGCTCGACTCGATAATAATCGAACAAAATTCGAGTTTTCTTCGAATCGAATCTGAATAGCTTGCGAGTATTAATGTATCATTTACACTCTAATCTTGTGGACCAAGAAAATTGTATATTTGTAGTTAAACCGACACAAAACAAGAAAATTATAGCTTCACCCCTTTTCCTATTATAATTGCACCATTTCCACCATTAGTTTGATCGAAATTGCAATTTAACAAGAGTTTCTCAGCATTGAAGTTCTTCACCAAAAGTCTTTCCAAATAAGAGTTTTAAATTTTTGATCAAAAGAAGAAATCAAGTTATGGCAAAGCAAAACCAGGTAAGAAAATTGAGTTTTAGTAGGATGTAAATTATTATGCCTGCCATGGTGTTTCCAGGTCCTTGAATTAAATTTAAAGTGCAGATAAGGTTCTTTATGTTTTTTCTTAGATTCTTCAGCCAAAATAATTAGTTAGGTTCAATTTTATAGATTTTTTGTTTTTTTATATTTATTTACAAAAAAAAAGCAAAAAATTTATCAAATAAAACTTTATAACTTAGGTAGTGTATGGTATCATTTTCAAAATTATTGTGGAGATCTAATTATCATTATGATAAATCACCAAAATTATAATTTGATTATTGATGATCTTAAGTTATCATGTTTGATACAATATTATAAATTATTGATGCTTTTAAATCATTATGTTTCGTATTATATGAAAAAATAAATCATATAATACAAACTATCCCATATATCTTTGATATATATATATATTCAATACTTATTAAATCAACAATTTATAAAATAATTCAATGTTATTTTATAGAAAATTACAAAATATAAATTAATTTTGATAAAAATAATTTTGAAAATAATTATTAAATAAATTTATTTCTTTTCTTATCAATATAAATATATAACATAAAATTTTTCTACACTAGGTGATTAAAAAAATTGATTTTTAAAAAAATTTAGTAGTCAGTTTCTTGGGTAATATTAATTATATTTTTTGTGAAGATAAATTAATTAAAAAATAATATTAAAAATTATTTTGTCTTACGGATAAAACTTTTTCATTATGAAAGCAAAATATTTTTCAAGATAATGATTTTATCACCTCAATGATTGAAAATCAATGTCGTAAAAATTTTAAATTATTATTATCAAAATAATGTAATTATTGAATGTGGATTATTGTAATTTTTAAAAAGATCATCTCATATCAAACACTCTCTTAAAAGTTATTGACTCTATGATAAATATATTTACTTCTAAATACTTAATAAAAATATATTGTGCATGAAACGAGATCAATGAGAATAACAAGGTGTATGATTCTGTGAAAACCTTGAATCCATAAATTTGGGCAGCAGAAAACACGGGGCAGAAGCTTTCCTAAATTTCTTCAAACATGATTAGATTTTATCAATAAACAAAAAGGTAAAACTATTCATACTAGAAACCAAAATCCTTCCACCATATTTAAAATATCATCTTGTCTGCTTAAGATCATTCATATTCTACTCTCTCTATATATATTTTTTGGTAAAAAATCCTTGCCTACAATATCCTTTGTCTATGAAGTGGATGGTTAGATTCTATCATATTTTCGATGTAATATAATTGAATTTATCACATTATTAATTAGATATAAATGTTAATTTTAATAAAATTTATTAAACTTAAATTTTTATATGAAATTTTCTTTCAATTACAATTATAATAAATTTTTTTCAATCACAATTACAATAATATTTATTATTATTTTTAATCTCACTAAAATCAATTTTACTGTTCATTTAAATAAATCTTAAAAAAGAAATCTTAAATTGTAAACAAAGCAAATCTTCTTGTCACATTCAAATTCCAACTTGTTTATAATTTAATGTTGAATGTGAATGATTTGCTTGTCAGTTATTACTGGTTTTATGTTGAAAACATGTCTGGTACATGAATCCTTGGTGGTTGGGTGTTGTCTTTCACAGTTCATAGTCATATAGATATCTCTAACGTTATAACAATGATGATTAAAGGAGACATTACGAGATACTGTGTTGTAATCTGAAAGACGGTTCAAAAGTTGAGTCCTTCGTCTTATTTGCCTGCCCTCCGGCCCTTCCTCTTTATTTTCCAAATCACCAAATTATTACGGACCCCATTGATGGATCCGGCCGAACTGATTCCACATCACTTTTCCTTAGCTCACTCAATGAGTCCCCATAATTTGGGTGGGTGCAGTGTTAACATTCAATCTTTTCCATGACCTTTTCCCTTTTCTTTTCCATGGCTCAGATTTCCCACAACCATTGCCCCACTTCCATTGGACAGCGACTTGTCATAGGATGCAAGTTGATGAGTGATTGTTCATTAATCTTATCAATGCTTTTAGGGAGATTTAACTAGACAAAACAACGCTGGTGATTTGAAAGTTCTTAAGTTAGGTGCGCATTCAAAACTCGATCCCAAACCAAATCTGCACATGTTCTTTTATGTTCGATGATATTGTGTTGTCAATTCGTATTCAAGATTTTTAAATTTAATATTGGGTAATAAAAAGAATTTGCCAAATCTATTACCTCGAGTGATGCAAAGAAATTAAAAATATCAATTTTATTCATATTTAAGGAAAATTTTAATTTTTTATTCTAAGGAAAATCAAAATAATATTGCATTATGAAAATGGAGATGAGAATAAATTTGATTTTAAATTTTTTATTCGGTACAAAAATGAAAACATATAATATAATATATATTTTTTATTTTTACTTATATTTATATCTTACATATATATTTATATCTATTTAGTAAATAACTTTTAATTAAATAGTATAAAATATTATTTTAGATTAATTAGAGCTAATATTTTTTTCAAAAAATATATTTATATATATTTATAAAAAATTACATAAATATATAAAATTAAAAATTAAAAATAAATTTAATTTTTATTTTTTAAAAAAGTTACAAATATAAAAATTATTTATACTCATTAATATCTTTGAAATGAAAATAAATTTAAAATACTCATTAATTATGAATACGTAAATAGATATAATATAAAAGTCTAAAATGAGATGAAAAATGATCTACCGTTTCATACCTAATCATTGACGTATCTTACAAAAAATAGTAAAGCTCCACATGTTTTCAGGCCATTAATGTAGCTATTCTTGTCATATATATATATGAATGTATACGGGAACTATATATAACTATAAGATTGTTCTATGAAATGAACACAAGATATATTGGGTTCTTGTTTTCATTTTGCATAGTCATCCAAACTCGTTTACTTTAAGGTACAATACTAGAGGATTGGCCACATTTTTTATCACTTTCACTCTTTGCTTTAAATTCTCTTGCTCAGAGACGAAGGGAATGGCAGCTTACATTAATAAATGAACCTTTGATTTTTTATTTTTTTTTGAAGGGGCTAGCAAATTCGCCAAGGGACAAAGAGGCCGAAAGCAGAAGACAAAGAACGACAAGGATAAGGGGTGAGTCTTCTCACTTTCCAAATTCCCATAAAAAAAAAAAAAAACCATTTCTGATCTCCCTTATTATTTATTTTCTTCCAATTTCATTCACTTGTCATTCAATTACAACACGACCGTGACCATCTTTTTGTGTTTCTTTTCTTTGGTTAATTCATTTCACACTTGACCTTGTTCCATTGTTGTGAACCACCTCAGCAATTTGCCTTATAGTTGAGTTAGGCCCACAAGTTTTCGGCTCATGGTTTGCAATGAATACTAAGGTTTAGTGCATTGGTAAACAAACCCTTTTACATGCATAGGTAAAGCTAACATTATGTTTGATAGGAATGAACAAAAATGAAAAAAAAAAAAAAGTGAGAAGAGACAGCTTAAAAAATATGATTCACTTTTCCAAGAATAATAATGCGATGCTGCAATTGTAGATCAATTCAGGGATTATATTCTTGAAATTTTAAAGCATTTACCAATCATTAGACTACATATATACAAACGCTTGATTTAATTTTTTTAGATAAAAATGTTAATGACATTGCAAGATTAGGATCATTGAATCTTTGTATTAACATATGATGATCAGTTGACCAAGTGAATATTCTTAACTTACAACTTTATTCTTTGGGGCGGTTTGTTTTGGTCATGATTATTGCATATAACAAAGTATATAACCCTTTTATTTTCCTACGCAGTGGCATACGTAGCTAGGAATATGTGCAAGTGAAAGTGATGACGATATTATAATATTATAATAATGTTATATTAACAAAATTAAATATAAAAACTATTGCATAGTATAATTTTTAAATAAATACATTATTTATAATTTATTCATAATAAAAATTTATTTCAACTAAAAAGGGTTTATTTGTTGTCGCGGATCATTTATTTATCGATTTTTTTTGTTGTAAATTATTTGGTTACAAAGATAAAAAAAATAAAAATACCTTAAAAGCAAAAAAAAAAAAGTAAAATGGAGTGTCACCTGTACATATTTGTCAATTTTTTCTCAATAAAATTATTTAATTAAAAAAATAAAAAAATAAAATAGTTTATGAATTTTTATCTCAATAAAATTATTTAAATAAAAAATAAAAGAACAAAAAATAGAAAGAAAAAGACGAAAAAGCAAAAAGAATAGACATGGCATATCTTTGGCATCAGATCTCATAAAAAATTTTAAAATCTAAAAAGAATATTTACAAAAAATAAAGAAAAAAAAGGAAAAATTAGTATAAGATATGTCCAACTTTTTTAAAAAATTAAATGAAAAAACCTATTCAATATAAAAATAGAAAAATTAATAAAAAAAGTTTTAAAAATTAAAAAAAAAAAAGAAAAAAGGAATGCCATGCTACACTTGAGTTAAGATTCGTACAAAAACAAAATTTATTCAACGATGAAGTTAAAAAAAAAATTTGTTAAAAAAATAAATAAACATGGTAAAGTGGGTCTTATAAAAAAATTAAAAATTTATAAATATATTTATAAACTTTTAAAAAATTGAAAAAAAAAAAGCTTGAGGTTTTGCCATGTGGCATAATGTGGTGAGTGGAGGGTGAGCCCTACATGAATAAAATTAATTGTAAGGATGATTTCATTACTAATGCAAATGCTACATACTTTTTACAAATTTTTTTATCACGATAATTAAAATGTTAGAAAATAAAATGATACAATATTTTTTTTCTTTTATAATAAAATTAGATTTGAACTATTAATAATTAATTACATATGAAATAATTATTACATCAAGTAAATCAAACCTGCCATTTGTTAATTGGATCAAACTCATAAAGGAAAAAACTATAATTGATAAGTGTGACGACGACAAAATGAAGAAAAAAATTCAATAAAAAATAAATTAAAAAGTTAAATTAAAATAAGACTATTAATGTATTAGAAATTTTAAATTAAAATAATATAAAAGTAAAAATAAAATTTTTAATTTAATAAATTTTAATCATATCAATGTAGAGAAACACTAAAAATAAATTTTTTAATTTAATAAATTTTAGTCATATCAATGTAGAGAAACACTATTTTTTTTATATCAATCGTTTATTATTAATATTTAAAATTGAGTGAAATCATTTGAGTTTGACCCATTATTATAAAGTAACTGAGCCTACCAAACTCTAAAGTGAAAGACTAACATAATTCCTTGTCTTTTCCTTCTAAATACATATTTGTTTTTTGGAAGGAAAAAAAAAATTCAAGTGAGCGACAGGCATATTGTTTAATTGTCACAAGAATCTAATATTTTTATGACAGAAAAAATTATCCATTCTTCGAAATCTTTTTTTTATTTATGAAAATATTAAATTTTATGAATCAAACATCTTTAAAAATAAAATAAAAATTTCAAGAAAACATTTTTAAAGTTTAATTAATGGGTAAAAAGACCTTTCTTAGGCTGAAAAAGTGCCATCTAGATAGAAATACAAATATACTTTAATTGAAAGAAGAGTCTATTAGCTTCAATTGCTTACTAATATACTTTTTCTAAGAAGCATAGGATTTTTAATCAAAGCCAATAAGTGGAATTTAATTTGGTCCAATGGTGAAAACAGTAATTATAACATATTAATCCCTTAAAAATCTCATTCTGCTAGTAAATATGAGAATTCCCAATGTTTCTTTCCAATTTGAAATTTTTAAAGAATACAACACGTTTAATTAGTCCCTTTTTAGGTGCTTTTGGATTGATGGGAAAGAGAGTTCATCTAATTTGTCAATGAAAAAAATCAATTGAAAGGATATTGAAATTAAAACATTCGGATGCGTTTTAATATTCAAATCTATAATTATATATAAAAGAGGGATAAAGTAATAAAAATTTCAACTAGAGTAAAATAAGTGTTATCTCTTCAAACCCTTTCTTATATTCAAAAATATAATTGCATAACTCATGATAAATGTGATGCATGCACATTTTTTTTTTTTTTACATGTAAGCAAGATTTGATTAAGACAAATGATATACAGATTGTGCTTCACGATAACTTGAACTTTTAGCTTATGAAAGTACTGAACCTAACCTAACATCCCTGTTTTCCCCTTAAATTTCTCTTAAAATGAACATATATAAATCAATAAACAGTTAGAAAGTATAGATTCAGCTTTGTCTATTTTCACCCGTTCCCTCAATGTGAAAAGCAAGAATTCCCACTAACTAATTCCTATATTAACAATCACCTAATCCACAATCTATAAGTTCATCGAATTATCAATTAAATTTAAATATAAATTTTAATAAAATTTATTTATTATAATTTTTTTAATTATAATTATTATTTTTAATATTATCAAAATCAATCTTATCCACTGTTCAAATAGCTCCTAAACCGTACAATAACTTAAGCGTTAAAGCGAGGCTTTAGAATCACTTCTTTCCCGGGTACACTCTTTCCATCGTCAGCCGGTTGCTTAATTGGCCCTACAAAATTACAGTAGGGTGATTCAAAAGGACAATTGAGCTTGCAGTAGGGTGATTTTGGACACACGAAAAAGTTGAAAAACTCATGAAGCACATTTTGACAGTCTTTATCTTTTTCAGAAGTGGGCCAGGTAGATGACATAATCAACTCCACAAAAGAAAGGAAAAGTGGTTTGTCTGACTCAAAATGACATGGAATGTGCTTAGAGCAGTAGCCAGTAGGACAAAACCAAGAAAACCCAAATTCCCCCAATCAATGCCTCTTGCCATGATAATTTCTCCAATTATTTTTTCAATTCCTATGGCGGCATTCTTTCACTCGGATTAGCATCATTGATGCAAAAATTATCAGATTATACTCATTGCGAGTTATTATTTGTTTTGAAAAAAAAAAAAAGAATTTAAGAAAATTTTCAGCCAATAAACCATTAAATCTTTACATTTTGAATTCTATAAAAATCATAAATGATTTATGTTTCAAATCTATACGGAGATGAAGTACCGTACTCATATCCAATAAATAATTTAAATTTATTTATTTATATTTTAATGAATATTCAATAAATATGAGTAATATACGTATCTAATTTTTTTTAAAAATAAAAATATATTTTTAGCTTTTTTATTTTTATTTTACATATTTATGTAATTTTTATAAATATATATTAATATATATATTTTTAAAAAATATATTAATTTAAATTAATTAAAAAATAATTTATATTATTTAATAAAAATTTATTTATTAAATACATATAAATATATATAGCACAGATACAAAATGCATATTATTTTACTTATCTCCATCTTTAGATAAAAATTTAAAATAAAACATATTTCTGTCTCTATTTCCATTCATCTTAATTTTTATTTGAGTGAAAAATCAAAATTTTTATTAAATATGAATAAAATTAATATCTCATTTATGAAATTAAATCATTTTAAAAAAGCTTGATTATAGGTTGGATTCTTCGTAGAAGATTTTTATTAACTAAGATTCTTCGTGAAAGATTAATATGCAGTTTGATGCCTAATCAAACGTCAAACTCAACTAACTTAAATGGTAAATTCAAATTAAAAAGATATGATCATTTGAAATCTTGTAAAACAATTTTTACAAAAAAAAAAAAAAAATTGATATATTACCAATATAAAATTTTACTATACAGGTGTGATGTCACCTTTTTAATTATATTTATATAATTAAAATTTTACAAAAATAATATATCAAATATTAACTCAAAAAATTATAATTATTACTTTTAATAAGTACATTTTGACAGATTAATTAACATTAAATAAGCAGTTAAACATTACCACGGGGCACAGTGTCGATCATCTCTCATTGTACTCACAAAAGAGGATAGTACAAAGGAAAAGAAAAAGGAAAAAATATAGGCAAAATAATTATGCAAAGGTCATAAATTAAGTTGGCAGGAATAACTAGTTACTAGTTAGATGTGAACTTAGTTCAAGTAGGTGGGACCAAGCCTGCGGAATTTAGGGGTAAGCTTCAGACAAGCTAATCTATGCACTTTCGGTGTGTTTTTATTTTTTTTTTTGACTGGTGCCTTCTAAGCACTATATATTGTACATCCCACATGCCTCCATTTTTACTCTTCTCAAATTCTCTTCTTCCAGCTTGTTTCTCTAGTCAACTGTATCATAATTCATAGAAAAAACATAACTTTTGCCTTTAGGTACAATTCCAGGCGCTATTCGAAATCAAAATTTCCAATTTTACTAGAGGTTTTGAATGGTTAGGTTCCAATTTTGGGAGTTCTAATTAGATTTTAGGAAGTTAGTTCAAATTGCAGAGTTGAATCCATTTTGGTTTCTGGGTGTGGTTTGTAATCAAAGTTCTTGTTCAATCTAACTTTTTTTGGGATAAAATTTTGTGAGGGGGTGGAAAGGGAGTACTAGTTTCACTGGAAGAACAACTTTACATTTCAAAGACAATGATTCTGTCATTCAACGGGTGCATTCTGTGGAAACTGTACTCGGTTCTTGACAAAAAATCTATTGTTGATAAAAGCTTTTACTTTTGGATTTTCCAGATTTTTAACAGATACAGCCTTGGCAGTTAGCGGCAAAGTTCATAACTTTCTGGACTCTGCTTTTGTTCTGTTTTGCTCTATTTCTGTTTTCTGTTTCCCCTTTTCTGCCAATCTATTCTTTCATTTCCTTATATTTCTAAACTATCGTACTAGAGGAAAGTTAAGCAAACTGGGGACTGAGATAATGGGAGGAGCATCACTGCCACCAGGCTTTCGGTTCCATCCCACTGACGAGGAATTGGTAGGATATTACCTGAAGAGAAAAACTGAAGGACTCGAAATTGAGCTTGAAGTGGTTCCTGTGATCGATTTGTACAAGTTTGATCCTTGGGAGTTGCCAGGTACTCTTCTGAACATCGTTTTTTCAAAACCTTCAGAATTGATGAGATGTCACAGTAAAAAGTTTATATGTTCAAGATGACAGGAGAGGCACATCTAAAGGGATGTGGGTTCTAAATTCTAATAAGCACCAGATGAAAGAAATAGTATGATTACAGGTGATAGAATGGAAGTTTCAGGTTCAGGGGAATGTGAACATGGGTTTCTTTTAATGTTGGAAAAGCACTTTTTTGTTTGTTTTGTGTAGTTTGGTGTTCTTTCTTTTACAGTTCTTTATATCAGAACAGCTCTTTATTCCCGTAGGACCCGCAACTTTTTCTTTTTTCAACTTAAATCCCGTTCAATCAGATTTCTTTTTGTTTTCTGATGGAAAAAAATGAAGAAAGCACTAACTAAAATAGTTGCATTAATCTTGTCGATTTCACTGCTTTAATTGAGAATTTAAAAAGGAAAAAAAATTCCAATTGCTTTTGCAGAGAAGTCGTTCCTTCCGAAACGAGATCTGGAATGGTTCTTTTTCTGCCCCAGGGATCGAAAGTACCCAAATGGCTCAAGAACAAACCGAGCCACCAAAGCTGGCTATTGGAAAGCTACAGGAAAAGACAGGAAAGTGTTGTGTCAATCTGCTGTGACTGGCTACCGTAAGACCCTAGTTTTCTACCGGGGACGTGCCCCTTTAGGGGATCGAACGGATTGGGTTATGCATGAGTATCGGCTGTCTGATGGGCCTGCTCAAGGATCAACTAATCAGGTGAAAACATAAGCATATATGATTGTTTTGTCTTCATATTTTGATTTACTGAAACAATTATATAACCAGTTTGTTTTGATTCTCTCCAGGGTGCTTTTGCCTTGTGTCGTGTTGTGAAAAGGAACGAACAGAAGAAGAATGATGCCCATAGAGAACCCAAAGCCACGAGGGTCGGAGGCAGTTCAACCAGTGTGGAACTGAACACCTCATCAAGGATCTGCAACGCACCCTTGAGCACTTCTGATGACATTTCGTGTCAAACAAGTTACCCTAACATCGAGAGTCGTTATGCAAGCCCTATCACTTCTCCTTATCCTTATGAAGTCACACAAGTGCCACCATTTGAGCCTGTTTCTGTGGATACCGATCCTTCAAGCGTCTGGGTCTCACCTGACCTAATTCTTGATTCTTCAAAGGTATATAACTTGTTCTGGACAAAGAAAAATGGAACTGGAAGATTTAGTTGTTAGGGTTTCTTTGGGTCTCTAACAATTCCCCATTGGCTTATGGCAGGATTATCCACAAATATGTCAAACAGCAGCCCACTACTTTCCAATGAACGAGTTTCCTAGCTCAGTGGCCTCCTGGCAGCAATATGAACATAATGATTTCTCCCCTAGCTCATCGTACTCAAATTTTGGGGAAACCGAACATGTTGATGATCTCAGTCGCATTGGCTGCATGTCACTTTACTCAGGGCATGCAAATTACATAGACTTCTATGGCAATGAAGGCTATGACCAGACTGGTTCATTCAACTATCTGAATCCTTTCTGAAAAAGGAAGGAAAGATCATGTTAGCTCTTCTTTTCTCGATGGAGGGCTTGAAACTTTGGACCAAGGTCCAATTTTCTTGCAAGCCAGTGGAGATGGGAATTTGGGGGAATGTGGTGGTCTCTGGTTGCAGGAAGACAAGTTGGTGATTGTGATGTAGGGGGTCCTCACCGGTAATGAATGACAGTACCTAGTTTGTCTTATTCGGAAGGGGTCTCTAAGACGACGCCTTTTAATGTTGGTTCTTGGAGTAATAAACAATAAGCATAACCCCTTCACTGCTTAGGTTCCATTAAGGTTGCTGTGTCTTTGTTATATCGTGTACTGGGGCTGCAATGGGAGCAGCTTAGTACCTGTTTTAATTAGTTTCTGGTTTATGTTGTTAGATACAAAAATGACCACCTGGTGGTAATCACTTTTATAGATTGCACCTGGAGCTGGTTTAATGGCAACTGTAATGTTTTACCTGCATGGCCTTATGAAATAAAGTAAGCTTCCAAGTGCATTAATTTCATATTTTCAGATAAAATTTATGGGAACGTTCAAACTCATGAATCTTCTATACATGGTAAATGAACACTTAAACAGAAATATCAGGTGACGGTAAATAATTTGGCAATGGCTGAATGTTTGAACTGGCCGGGGAGATTTTACATAATCATCAAGCAGAGTTGTCTACTTCACTATT
Organism: Durio zibethinus; assembly: GCF_002303985.1. Next base: position 954,678 of record NW_019167827.1, on the reverse strand, counting down.
GCTGTCAAATTGCTTGAAGCTTTTGAAAATGCAATATTCGCCTGAGATTTAAAGTTCAGGATGAACTTTAGTCAATTGTCATACGCCATTTCTATCTAGATGTAAACTTTAGACAAACACTTTCAACTTTTGGTCGGCATTCTATCAATTCAGTGGGGTACTTGATATGGACTGAGTTTGCCAACAGTTCAATTGCATTATTCACATTTTGGAGGCTTTGGGCGGCATTGATATCTCTGTATCCTCCAAGCTTCTCCAAAAATATCATCCCAATAAGAAGGTGACTTGCACCAGTTAATGCCGCAGCTATCAACATTGTCTTTTTTGCCACTATTCTCCACATTTTGTTCTTCAGGTTTGGCTTGGCAGATTCTGAAAGGAAGTAAAGAAAGGTCACTATCCACTAAATTTCCTTTCAGATCGCATCACTGAAATTTCCCTAAGCCTTGTTTATTCAAGGATTATCTTGCAATTAACTTCGTCAAGCAACAATACAATTGAAGCAATTGCTTAAAGAAGCAAGTAATCTCTACTGATCATGAAGGGCCATTCAATGGGAGTAATATGACTAAATCTATTGTTTGAGTTTTCCTCTTTTTGAAGTTCTTCTAAACTCATCCCAGTTATAATTTCATAGAATAAGACAATAACAAATAACTTTTGATTTATGAACCATGATAGTGATTAATATAAAGTGTACAGTAACTAAAGTATTAATATCAAAATTTACATTTCCTGTCTCATCTCTGGTCCTTTTTTTTTTTTTTTCCTTTCAACTACAGAAATAAAATACGGATTCATTTCTTCTATATGGAATCTACTAAATATTAGGAAAGTACCTTCTTAACATGAAATGAAATTTGGTAGTGAATCCTGAAAGTAAAACAAACATTATCAGTAAGATAAACCCAAAGTGGGGGCACTGAAGCCAAACCAAATTCAATGAGGACTACCAAAAGGTGCCATCCATTGAGTTTTAAACAAGTTGTTCACTATCCTTTCTTCACTAAGAATATTGTAAAGAAACTGCAAATAATATAACTTTGAGAATGTTTATAAAAGGACTAATACACCTAAACTCTATTCATGCAACAGAAAGTAAATATTCTCTAAATTTGGATTCTCCCACCCCCTATGGCTTCAGTTGCCCATTGGCCTTTAGGTATGGAATAGGGGTGTAGCCTCTTTCCTCACCAAATAAAAACTTGATTTCGTGGTTCAAGAAAATTCACTTTTAACAATATGCTCCCGCTCCTAAGAATTGAAAATGAAGTCCCAAAAAGAACTCCACCACTGAGTTAAGTGGCCATGAACTTTAAGAAAATAACAGTTTTTGATATCCTTTTCCCCCTATGAGAGGTTTTCCACAATTTCTTGTATTGAGAGTCAGCTCTCGAATAGTGGTGGGTCTTACCTAAAATAATTAAAATTACATGTCTTTAACTACTTGAGCTGAAATAATCATCTTTAAATGAAAATGCTAAAAGGATTTTTCATTGCAAAGATATAGACTAAGAATTTTTTTTTCAATTAAGTTGGTTGAATTAGAATTTCCAAGTCCCTACTCACCTTTGTATAAGCTGGCAATTTGGGGACCGCCAAAAACTTGCACTTCCTCAAGGGTGGCCTTGGACTCGTCTCCAAAGAGTTATTGGTTACCATCTATCCTCTTAGCATACGATAATCCCAATCTAGATTTGGCTTACCTCAAGTCTCCAATGCCAGAATTAGTGTCAGGCCCTGCAAACCCGCCCACAACTGTCGCTAGGGGAGGTACAATGAGCAATCCATCAGCACCAAGCAGGGGACCTCCTGGAGAATCAAAAAATGCACCACTTCCCCCTATTTTGGGAAGTATAAAGGTTCAGTTTCCTCATTGTCTGTACGGTAGAAGAGGAATGCATCAAATGTATCATAGTAATCATCTGTGCTCCTATAGCCTTCGGGGTTGAAAGCACCAAACTTGAAGGACTTTTCTGTGTATCCGATTATCACACAGGGTCCCTTGAAATCACAGCAGTCATGAAAATTCGTCGCACTAAATCCATCAATAGAAGCCTTATAACAGCATTTTAATTCCCTACCTGCTAATAAACATATATGACAAGGTAACATATTAGAACTACTATCCAGTAGCATAATTTCGAATCAGAAAACATATGTAATAATATCTCTAAAAGCTTGTTGTCTGCCAAGAAATTAAGTTCATTTTTTATAATGATGCATGTGGGTCAGAGAGTATAATTTTAGAATGTTTTGTCAAATAGAGAAGAAGAGAAAGGAAGATCAGTTTCATGTTACTTGGGCTGTGGCTTAAGGTTAGCAATTTTCTTCTTTCCTATGTTCCAACCAAATAAGCGGTAAGTTTCTCCTCCAGGCCTGCTGGAATACAACAGAGTTTGAGAAGCAACATGCCATTTTAATCTTTCATTTACTGACATCCTCACAAATTCCACAAAATAGTGTCTTATCTAATATCTTAAATGACCTATCGATTCATTAGTAGTCGTCTCCTTCCCTTGCTGTTTACTGGGACAGGTTGGCATCTTGTGAAGCAAGATGGGCCTTTGCTTAGTGGATAGAGCATTTGGTTGCAGATCAAGAGGTTACTGGTTTGAACCATGTTGGGCCGAGATGGTTTTCATCCTTTCTTCAGTTTTGGACTTTGGATGTTTTTAGTAAGTCCGATTTCCTTTTATTTTGGGTGTAAATTTGGTAACTGCAATCTGCCGGAATAAATAATTCAGAAGTATAAGTTAGTAATTTTGTCACATATAATTAAGTGTTCTTCAAACAGGCAGGAAAAAAAAATCCATCTTAATTCTAAAATTATATTCTCAATTTCCCACCTTTGCTGCATTTTCAACTTTAGCAAATTGAGAGCTTTCGTCTCAGCTATTTATGTTTTGTTCTTTAGTTCTAAATCTAACGAGAATATCGACGTCTTTCTTTTGATGGAGGGAATATCTATGATCTATCAAACTACAATTTATTGGAGCCAACCCAATAAAAGTTCACACCCAAAAAGATCAATGGCTACAACTTGCATCATGTCATCTAAAATCTTCATGGTAAATGAAAACCAATCTACAAACAGACTAATAATCTGTTCTTACATTTTCATATGACAAACAAACCAGGCCCATCTAAGAAAACTGATCTCCTAAAAGGCCTGTCTCCCTTTAATCTGATGCATGGGATGGCAGCTGATTCTTAGTGACATCCAATGGTGGTTTTTCACATGTCCCAGTAATTTCATCATCATCAGGATTGAACTCCTTGTAGCAAGCTATACTCCCCAATTCTTCAACTTCTTCAATCACATTATCAAGCCTTGCCACAATCTCAACTAGCAAAGATGCAAAAGCAGCAAAAGGAAGTGCTTCTGAGAACTCGAGGCTAGTGATTACAGTTTTGCTCAACTGTGGTCTCAAAACCTTCCTTTCATTTTCTTTAGCTTGTTCACTAACCCTATTAGTTTTCCATTCCAACAATGCGGATGAGTCTGTTTTTACACTTGATAATGAAACTCCATGGTCCTTTTCTTGCTTATGTCGAGCAGCATGAGCAGCTTCTAATGCTAGCATGTTGGTGGCCTGGTTATTGTTGGAGCCTAGGAAGAGCCTTGGTTGGGATTTTATGGCAGTGTTAAGGTCTTGCAAGGCTTCATGAAGATGATCGGAGAGTATTTCAGGGGAGCAATGGCGACGATTTCTGATGCTGTTGGCAAGTTCCATTAGCGCTTTGGTTACTTCTCCAGCAAGTCTAATGCAGGGGTCTTTGAAGAGGGCACGGACTGATCGTGGGGTCTAAGAAAAAACGATGAAGTGAACTGAGAAAAAAATGTATATTGCATATAATTATGGGGGAGCAAAAGAATATGAGAAACAGTGATTACAGTTTCTCTGATACAATAGTTGGTCTGTTGTTATTTAGTATCATAAGAAATTATTGATGATCATATCTTTATAATGGAGAATCAAATACTGATATACTAATAGAAAGCTGCCTATTTTTTGCAGTAAAAGAGTTGTGGCCACTGAGGAAAGCTATATCCTGCTTCATGATGCGGCTCCCCATAAAAGCCCAATTTTTTGGAGGTGAATTTCTTTACTTCATTAATGGGTATCACAAGGAACAGTCCGCTACAAGGAATTGCCAAAACATGTAATTATGTTTATTATTACTCTTATTTACTTCTTTATTCTGCTAACAAAGGCAATTTGTATTTGAAGATTACCTGAATTTCAGTTTGCAAGCATCCGTGCAGAGCTACAACAGTATATCCAAATTGGCGAAGAACAGCTCCCACTTTCACATATTGCTGCCATGGAAATCTGTAACAGTGCCTTGAATGCCTTGGTTCCCAACTTGCATATAGTGCCTGCACAAAAAAGAATTCTTCTTTGAATTAGCCATAAACATTATTGAAGGGCTACTTTAGATAGTACATTAATGCAACAAGAACTTACCAGAGTTTCATCAATAGATTTGGAATCCAGAACTGCCTTGTAACCTTTGTAGATGGGATCCTCTGATGATTTATCTTGGTTTTCTTTTATCTCAGAATCATTAAAGTACTCATTTACACAAGCTGCATCATTTTGCAATAGAGTTATATGATCAGTTATTAACAAAATAAAGAATGGAAAGATAAAGTACTCAAGGCATTGATTGCAGTTCTCGAATTTGTGTACCTTCTATAGATTTAGCAAGCCCTTCAAGCTTGCCTACAGTGGAGTTGTGGAGATCTTCACCAGACCAAATTGGAAATACCAGAAGACTCACGAAAAGACAAATGGCACAGCCAATGGCAATGGTGTAGAACCGATCATGTGCAATATTTAATACGTTTTCGACACGGTAGCTTGACACAGTGATCAAATTGAAGGTCAAGAGGAATATCACAACACCATAGTCGTAGTTTTTCTTTATATAGGGAAAGAACCTCATGTATGTGGCTGCAGCTCCTGTTGAATTGAGAAATGAATGAAAAAGAGAGAAGATATAAAGAACAGGCTTAAGAGGTGGGTTGGAGAAGAGAATTTCCATTGAAATTGGATACCTACCTATCAGAAAAACTGCAGCTCCTATGAAAACAGCTCGAAAGACCTTTCCGGATTTAGTTGCAATAAACTTAATGAGAAATGCCAATGATCCTGCCAACACTGTCCCTAATCCCCTATTCAGTCCTCTGCATAAGGTTGCTCCTGTTAAAACAGAAACAAAATTTAAGTATATATCGATTGTTCATCAAGAAAGCTAATACATGGTAACAAAATTAACAAGTAGGGTTAGGCCAAGGGAAATTCAACAAGAAAACTCAACCTGCGGTGAATTCCAGCACAACAACGACTGTCATGACAGCCCAAATGGCATTTGTTCCAATCCCTTTGAACAATGGTTCCATCAAATACAATAGGGAGACTAGTGTCAAAGACAACCCAACCTTGAAAGCATGAATCATCCTTCTGGGGTCGTCTCGACCAACGTTCCAAATGGTTTGCCACAACCAACTGGGAAATCTTTTCATTTTCCTATAAAAACAAAGTACACGTTTCTTCCAGTTGTTCTTAACCTTTTCAGGCTCACCATTTCCATTCATTTCACTCTCCATTCCCTCGTGAACTTTGGTATCCATTTCTTGAGAGAAACAAGCTATGATGAATGGAGGAGGAGCATGTATTTAGTTAAAGAAATTGAGACTATACAGACCAGAAAGAAGCATAGCATAAAAAAATTTACTGATATTTTAGTGGGTGGCTGGTGGGGAGTTTTTGGCGTATTTGTGAGAACCCCAGCTTTCTTCTCTGGAGGCAATGCTACTTTATATGAAGAGGGAGGGAGAGAGGCGATGTTGTTTCTATATTCACATGCCTTCAATCATAAAGCGTACAAAGAAAATAAGAAATTGAAACCTGGTCATTTTCACAGGGCTGAAGTCAATAAAAAGAGAAACACTAAATCTGGTAAAGATCATTGTTTATTTATTATTAATCTTTGTTAATGATGATGATTAGAATGGTTTTAATATTCTATTATAACAGATTACTGTTAATTCTATTGTTTAATAATGGCAAGGAAAGGAGCAAATTCTGTTACACTTCAATTTCACATTAAGATATTTTGAGGTTCTGCTATAATATACATGTAAAGATTTAAACTCAAATTTATGAAGCGTCTTGTGTGAGAAAAAACCATAAGACATTCGAGTCAAAGTAAATAATATCTCACACGTTGAGTGCGGATCTCCACAAATGGTATTAGAGTGGTTACCAACTGGATAAGAGTGGAGGGAGTTACCTTTAGAATTTAAATGTCTTATGTAATCCTGTGATCTGTATGCTAGAATCTGTGTGTTAGAATTCTAACATTTGGTGTGTGCTTGGATCTGTGATCAAATGTATTAGAGTGGTTACCAGTCGGATGAGAATGGTGGGAGCTACCTATAGGACGGGACTGGTGGGAGCTATTTTTAGAATTCCAACATCTTTTGTGATCTTGTAATCTATGTGTTAGAATTCCAAACGTCTGGTATGTGCTTTGATCTTATGATCAAAAGGTATTAGAGCATGTTATCAATCGAATGAGAGTGGTGGAGCTATCTCTAGAATTCTAACATCTTTTATGATCCTGTGATCTGTGTGCTAGAATCTATATGTTAGAATTCCAACGTCCGGTGTATACTTTAATCCTATGATCAAATGGTATTAAAGCAATTGGTGTGTGCTTTGATCCTATGATCAAATAGTATTAGAACGGTTACCAGTATGTTACAGGTTAGGTGTGAGTCTTTACAAATGGTATTAAAATAGTTGCTAGTCGAACGAGAGTGGTGGGAGCTACCTCTAGAATTCTAACGTCTTGTGTGATCTTGTGATCTATGTGCTAGAATCTGTGTTAGAATTTTTACGTTTGGTGTGTGCTTTGATCCTATAATCATATGGTATTAGAGCAGTTGGTATATACTTTGATCTTGTGATCAAATAGTATTAGAAAGATTGCTAGTGTGCTACAGGTTGGATACAGGACTTCATAAATGGTATTAAAACGGTTACCAATTATACAGGAGTGGTGGGAGCTACCTCTAAAATTTTATCGTCTTATGTGATCTGTATGCTAGAATCTATGTGTTAGAATTTTAACATTTGGTGTGTGTTTTGATCCTGTGATCAAACGGGAGTGGTGGTGTCATAGACCGAGACTCAACCTCTAGGTCCGCACAACTCTAGGACTTGGGCATTCACTCATTCGAAGTCCTAGGTCAACCTGACCCTCATGGTTCACACCCTTATGAGGTATTGTTTGCTCTGACCCCATTGATCTCACGATTTTATCCTACAAAAAGCGCCTCATAAGGAGGAGGTAGTGTAAACCTTTATATCCCATGGCTAACTCTAATACATAGTCAATGTGGGATTTAGGACTCTTCCTTAGATCCGTGATATCCTTCATTACTCTAATGAGGGCCCACCGTCCTCGATGGCACATCGTTAGTACCTCCAGAGCAGGTTCTAATACTACTTGTCATAGGTTGAGACTCAACCTCTAGGCCCGCTTGACTCCAAGACCTGGGCATCAATTCATCCGATGTCTTATATCAGCCTGACTACCAGGAGCATCCACTCATCCGACATCCTAGGTCAACTTAACCGTCACGTTCACACCATTATACTACTTATCATAGGCCGAGACTCAACCTTTAGGCCCACGTGGCTCCAGGACCTGGGCATCAATTCATCCGATGTCCTAGATCAACCTGTTACCATGGGCATCCACTCATCCGATGTTCTAGATCAATCTGACCGCCACGGTTCACACCATTGTGAGATATTATTTGCTCTGACCTCTCTAGCCTCACGATTTTATCTTACAAAAAGCTCCTCACAAGTAAGAGGTAATGTGAACGCTTATATCCTATGGCTAACTCTAGTACACAGTCGATGTGAGATTTAGGAGGCATCCTCTCATCCAACTTCCTAGGTTAACCTGACCGTCTGCTTTGGCCTCTCTGACCTCACGATTTTATCTTACAAAAAGTTTCTCACAAGTAGGAGGTAGTGTGAACCCTTATATCCTATGGCTAACTCTAGTACACAGTCGATGTGGGATTCATGACTTCTCTTTAGGTCTGTGACATCCCCCTCTACTCCAATGAGGGCCAACCTTTATATCTTATGGCTAACTCCAGTACACAGTTGATGTGGGATTCAAGACTCCTCTTTAGGTCCGTGACATCCCCTTCTACTCCAATGAAGACTAACCCTTATATCCTATGACTAACTCTAGTACACAGTCGATGTGAGATTTATGACTCCTCCTTAGGTTCGTGACATCCCCCTCTACTCCAATAAGGGCTTATATCCTATGGCTAATTCTAGTACACAGTCGATGTGAAATTTATGAGTCCTCCTTAGGTTCGTGACATCCCCCTTTACTCCAATAAGGGCCACTGTCTTGGTGGCATATCGCTAGTACATTCAAAGTTGACTCTGATACTACTTGTCATAGGCCAAGACTTAACCTTTAGGGTCGTGTGGCTCCAAAACTTGGGCATTGACTCATTCGGTATTTCAGATTAGCCTGACCGTCAGGTTTCTTACCTTTATGAGGTATTATCCATTTTGGCTCCTTTGTTCTCATTGTTTTGTTCTACAACAGGCATTTTACAAGAAATAGGTAGTATGAACTTTTATATCCTATGGCTAACTCTAGTACATAACCGATGTGAGATTCAAGACTTCTCCTTAGGTTCGTAACAATGGGAGTTACCTATAAAATTCTAACATCTTGTGTGATTTTGTGATCTATGTGTTAGAATTCCATCATCTGGTATGTGCTATGATCTTATGATCTATGTGCTAGAATTTTAACAAATAGTATTAAAACGGTTATCTGTTAGACAAGAGTAGTGAAAACTGCCTCTAAAATTTCAACGTCTTGTGTGATCATGTGATTTGTGTGTTAAAATTTCAACATTTGGTGTGTGTTTTGATCTTGTGATCTATGTGCTAGAATTCCAATATCTTGTGATTTGTGTGCTAAAATTTCAACATTAGGTGTGTGCTTTGTTATCTCAGGATATTTTGAGGTTTTGTTATGATATATATGTAAAAATTTAAATCTCTTTATATGAGATAAAATCGTTAAACTTTTGACTTAACGGGAGGAGTTTGTGACATAAAACCGTAAGATCTTCTGCTTAACCTAATCTCACATAAGAATATTACGAGGTTCTACTATAAACTATAAAACCTTCGTTTTAACTCAATTTTACATAGAATATTTTGAAATTTTATTATGATATATATGTAAAAATTTAAATTTAAATTTATAAAGTTTTTTGTCTTAAATAAAATTTTAAAACTTTTAAATTAAAATAAAAAATACTTTATAAGTCAGTATCTCATAAATTTGATGTGACCTTTCACAAAGACAGTATATATTTATAGCAAATTGAACAGAAATTACCAGATTTGTAACAGATTACTGCCAAAGCCTATCTTTTACCTAGACCATATTCCTAGAATTTATGATAATAGTTTCACCTTTTTCTCTAATGTAATTAACCTTTTTTTTTTGGTATATTGTACTTTATTTTTTCAATATTGTCAATTTATTGAACTCTCAAGAATCAGCATTATTCAACACATGGTCAAAGTTGAGTTGCACCAAGCAAAATATAGAGCAGGATCCAATGTCATTTTCCAAAACTACAATTCAAGTTGCATTTCTTCTTCTCGTACCAGTAACCATGGTTGACACAACAGTGCACCGCCAGTTGATCAAGATGATCAAGGGCTGTATGCAACCACAAGATATTAGAGTTGGGAATAGGAGAGTAAAGGGCAGAGTCTTTTGCTATATAAACAATGGCAAAGCTAGAGGGCAGAGAGACTTCCGGGGTCACGGACTATGTGCAGCTTGCTAAGCAAAATAATGGCGTTGAAAGTTTTAACTTGGTAGAAAAAGAAGGGTTAGAAAGGCCTTTTTGTTTGTTAACCTAACCTCAACATCGTGTGAGAAATTTTCATACTAGGGAAACTAAAGCTGTCCTTGATTTTTAACCAAGCCCAAACTTCTCGTGCATTCTCAACTCCTCGATTTGCCATATTTTCCTTTGGTCTGCTTACATTTGGCCATCTACTAGTGGTTGATTTCTGAAACTTTTTCTCAGTTTTTGTTACTTTTAGTTTCTCACTTCATTTACATGCTAAATGTTCTAAAGCTTCCGTATGCACAATGATATCTCCTTTTTCCTTCGTAAACGAAAAAAAAAAAGAAAACCATAAAATACAACTCATTTTAGCATCGTGGTGAGAAAAATGCCTATGTCGTTATATCATTTTATGATTAAACTCTTAAAAATTCAATCGAAAATGTATCATGATGGGAATTCCTCCTAACTTGCACCAAAGGATCCTTAATAAATCGGATCATGATCTATAACCTATTTAAATAAATATGCCCCAAAAGAGTATAATGTAATAAATGAAAGTAAATTGAAGTGTTCAAAATAATAAAATCCCAACTTAATTTGCAGTAAAATATGAAGTTGATTGATTTGTCCTATGAAATAAACGTATGACATCATAAAATTGATAAAGTAACAAAAAGGAGAATCTTCATATTTTGTGTATAATATTGTTATGGTGGCTTAGATATCATGTAGAAAACTTTTCTTTTTTTTTTTTTTTTTCTGATTTTTAGCTGAAACAATCTTGAAATATCTAGACTAGTAGATGGATAGAGGTGCTTAAATACACCAAGTTCTGGTTTCAAAGTGGTTGAGATACTTGATAATAGATGACATTCACCCAATTCTGCTGCAGGCATGGAACAAGAGAAGAATACTTAAGGAACTAGTGTATAGAGATGGTTTTCATTATCTAAGGACTAAGAACTGTGCATCAATACTGTTAGGAATATTATGGACAATATCATGAATAAAACATATGACAAACCACTCGCTCAATTCAGGTTTTCAACCCGATGGCAACAAAAGAAATATGAGTTTAACTTATTTTAAGGCTAAAGCACGAGCCAGCTGAGAGAAAATTGGTATTTATTTACATACAAACTCACCATGCTAAAGCACCAGAAGCATTTCTAGTCAAGTATATGTGAAATCCAGCATTCTCACTGAGTGCTAGGAAAAGAAAACTGCATGATACTAAAGTATGCCAAAAGACTAGTTGCATTTTCTTAAACCAAACCGCAACTAGGAACTAGTACCGAAAACACGAATTCTCTGTTCAATTCGCACCCGGCAGCATGGACAAGTAGCTTTACCCTTCTTCCCATAACTTTCATTGCAATTAAAGCACAGAACCTGGTGTGCACAAGGCAGAAAAACAATAGAGACTTCATCTTTTGAACATATTATGCATTCTCTATCACAGTCAACTTCCTTCTCAGAAGAATCCTCTAGTTTATCTAATTCATGGAGTAACCTAGCAATTGTTTCTCCCTCTGGCTTTGCCCCTTCTAACTTTCCCTTGAGTAAATTATCTGGCTGATGATTCAACTTGGTAGACTGTGCGGATAGTTTCAGACGGGAAAGCTCCTGCTCAAGTCGTTCGTGATCATCCTTATGACGCTGAAAGTCTATCTCTATCTTCAGGCGCAAAGCCTCAAGCTTTCTTTTATTGCTTGCCTCAGCTGCATCTTTGGAGCGTCGTTCCTCCTCTACCTGAGCCAAGGCTAGCTCTTTAGCCTTTAACTCCTCCCTCCATTTTGACTGTAAAAGAAGATTGCACAGCATAATTGCTACACTCTTGAAATTGGGAGAGTTAGAAGATACATCCACATTAAAGATAACGAGATTATAAGTCTGGACTAGCTCAATACTCCAGTTGAGAAAATCATGGGACAGAAATTTGAACATAAAAAAGATTGGCTCTCATCCTGAGCAAGTCACACTTGTGAATCTAACAAATTACAAAATGAAAAAAGTGGGACACTGAACTACTTGGGATGAGTTAAAGAGTTATAGGTTCACAGCAAGAATCTTAGCAAGTTCACAATCACAAGCTTGCCTCGGCTGCTTTTCAGCTAAGGTGCCTTCCCCAGCCTGACAATTTTACTCCCAAAATAATGAGTCTCGTTCTTTCCGACAGATTAACATCACACTTAAACTCATATTCCACTTGAAATTTTCAAGTGAGCATCACAAAAAAGTGGAAAAGCTCCAATTACAAGACCTTAAACTAAATGAATATGTTAATGAGATAGAACTCCAGAATGTGAATTCCAGCTTCTAATTGGATCACGTGCTTGTTGTCTAAACTATGACCTTTAGATAAACTAAACAAGACATCTTTTAACCAGGGACCCTCTAAATCGGTTAAATTATTTATAAACAGTGCCAAAGGAAGCATACCAGATGGACATTGAAAATGCTCAATTGATCACCCTTTATTTCACACCAAAATAACAAAAAACCTAGGCCTAAAGAGATGGCTACATCAATAAGTAAGCATGATGTACCTCTGTTTCTTTCTGATCCTGCTCTACTTGTGCTAACGATTGTTGCAGCTCCCTAATCTTCTCCTTTTCATCAGCAATCTCCTTCTGCAACTTAGTTTTCTGTTTCTCCCAAGCCAAAAGCTTCTTCAGGTACTTTTTCTCCCTTTTTGCAACCTCCAGACAGGTTGTGACCGATTCTGATGCACTTAGTTTAGAAGCCTCCATCTCAGCTCTGATTTCTGCATTCTCAGTCTCAAGGCGTCTCACAGCTGCATTTGCCCGATCCACCTGCCAACTAGCCTTCCTCAGAGCATTCTCCATCTCTGACAGCCTCTTCATGGTTGAGTCCTCTATTGTCTGTTTCCCCTTCATCCGCTGCATCTCCTCCCTCTCCATCCTCAGCATTTTAAGCTCTGTTAGATCACTACTAAGCTTTCTTGCAGCTTGCATTGCCTTCTGGTGAGCCCACTCCTTCCTTTCTTTCACTTGCTTCTCAAGATCCTTGATCTGGTGAATCAGAGAAATTGTCATCTCACCTTTCTGATCTTCACCAACATGCTCCAAATTCTCATCAATATTCAAATCATGAAATTTACTCAATACCGAATTAACCTCATCCTGGCTCTTCAAATTTTGAGACTCCTCAGATTTCTCAGCAGGAACCTCAGCCCCAGCAAAAGTCAAAGGGGCATCTCCGCTAGACACATTGCCCACATATGCATGATTTTGTGTCTGCATCTGTTTTGAGTTAGCCCTAAAACTAGCAGCAAACATTGCAACATTCCTTTTCAACAAAGACTTCATTGAAGGTGAAAGATTAAACCTCTCGGGACACTCAATTTCCCTCTGCAAAGTCATTTCTGCGCTATAGGAAAAGAAACCATTCATTGCAAACTCTGCTCCTCCGTTCCCAAACCCCCAACCACCATGAAACCTACACAGCGCCGGTGACACAACACCAACCCCATTATTACCAACACTCTCTAGATTGTTTGACACCGGACTACACCCACTAGTGGGCGAAGGAAGTGAGGGAATCTCCATAGTACTAGCCCTACCTACATGAAGGTCATTCATAAGCAAACACCACATAGCATCACCTTGACTCAAATGTGGCCTAACTTGTTGCAACAAACAAATCATACCCGCAAGCGAATACTCCTCCAATTGCCTCAAATCTGGAAAACCAGTCTCGGGTTCCTCCGAATTACTCCCATTACTACCACCACAACTACTATTCAAATAAGCCAATGAATTATGCAAAATATTAGTGAACACATCCGTTTCACCATAGCAATGCCCATTTCTCAATATCGCCTTTAATGCAACATCCTCGTCGTAACCTAACGTTACAAGCTTAGACACAGCTTTATTATATAAATCTTCCAGGTTTTTCAATAACATATCTTTTAATTGTTCCTCAGTGCAATACCCCCAGCCATGATTATCAAAATTAGCATTGATATTGTTATTAGGGTTAGGATTCGGGCTTTGGGTTGAATCGTTTAAACCCAGATGGTAACTCAAGGGCTTGATACCCGATTCGAGTATGGATTTGGAAGCTTTATCAAGAAGACAGCAAGGATCGAATTCGGGTTTCACCGATCGGGTCCTTCGGGTCGACCGGATATGCTGTTCTCTCACAGTGCAGCCCATCTGTTTGTGTTTTTGCTTTGCCTATATAATAAAAAGAAATCAACATTTAAACAAAAAGAAAAGAAACAAAATCCAATACCCGCAAGAAAATATGACATGCAAGAATCAAAAGGGTATGTTTAAAAGAGACAGAGAAGAAAGACTTACAGGGATTTGGTGAAGATGGGTTTGTTTTGTTTCAGTGATGAAGGGAGATAGAGAGGTTAGCTTAGCATTAATCTTTTCGGCTCAACAGCGGGGAAATGCCTGAGGTATTATCAGTAACAACATTGTGATTTTTTTGGGATGTTGTGTGGCAATGGAAATCGCGCAAAGCAAGGCTTGGCAAAATGAAAAAAAGGTTTGGGTCAATTTTTGGCCCCTTTCGCCTTCTTGGTTTGGTCTAGGAACAGCCTTGAGATCTGCAATTTTTTTTTTTTAATTTAGGAATAAAAGATTGAATTAAATATTCCAATGCATGAATTTACATTTTTGACCTTGAGCTCTTGTTTTCTTTGGGTTTTTGAGCTTCATATTCCATCGGAAATGGGAGGGGCAACAAACCCAAACCAAAAAAGCTTATATATTTACTACCTTACTAATGAAAATCCTTTCTTTTGAAATTAAGATTTCAATTTATTTCCCTACGTACATGCAAGTCTTAAAAGGTAATATTGAGTAAAAATTTATTTAAATAAATGATAAAATTAATTTTAATGAAATTAAAAATAATAAATATTTGATTAAATATTATAATGATATTATTAAAATAATAATAAAATATTAATTTTAATTTTAATGTAATGATAACGGTAAGATAAAATATAATGAGAAGAAAAAATTATAATTAAAAATATTAGATTAAAATTTAAAGATAATAAATTTATTTAAAATTTAGATATAATAATTTTATATTTAATGTTTTTAGTGATTATTAAATTGAAATTATTTACTCTTATTAAATTAAAATCTATTAATGTTTATTTACCTTATTATTTATGTAATTGTTTATTTTGATTAATTATTTAATTATAAAAAATGTTTATTTATTAATTTATTATAATAAAATTTATTTATCATATTAAATTAATAAAAAATTTAAAATTTTTAGAGGAAAAACAAAATAAAAAAAGAGAAACACTATGCAATATATTCACTAAAGTAAAAAAGAGCAGGGACAAAATTGAAAACCAAAGCTGCAGTTGCACAAGAAAAAAATCCACTGGACCAAAAATGTCCAATGGAAAAATATGAGTGTGACGCGATAAGATTTGTTGAATCGTGCCTCACC
This sequence comes from Durio zibethinus, assembly GCF_002303985.1. The sequence continues at coordinate 939,284 of NW_019167827.1, read as the reverse complement.
GTTGTAGCATTTGGATATTTATGTTGGCTTTTGTGGATGTGAATTACATCGTCGTTAATTTGATATTCAAAATTTAATATTATTAAAAAAAAATTTAATAAAATTAAAAAAATAGTTAGTATAAGTTAAATGTATAAATAAAGTATACTAATAAATAAATAAGTAAAGCATTGACCATAAGAAGGCAAACCCAATGCATTAACTCCGTGGACAACTAATTTGAGACATAAATTACATAGTAAGTTATTCAAAGGAGGAAATTATTGGTTTCAAATTTTGCAATAATAAGAATAACAATGCCGGCTTTTGAAAGCCATTGGTTAGAATATAATTTTAAAACATGTCATCTAAGAGTTCCCACGTCTTCATCCAACATAAATTTCATCGTTGATGACATTTATGTGAAATGGAAGTACTTTTTCTATGTGAAATTTGCATATGTGAATCAAGTTTTATTAATGAATACGAAAAAAGAATCACAATTGAGTTAAATTTATACGTTATTTTTTAATAATAATTATATAAATTAAGTAGGTTAAGCTTGGGGTTTTTTTAGATTGTCTTTAATTAATAAATTTTATTAACATAATCTGATAATTATTATTCATATAATTATTGATTTCCATTTAGGGAGACATCAGCGTTTCTTTCCATAAAATAATGGGGATTTGTTGGATTTCAGCTTGAGTATATTCTTGTTTAATCATCTTAACAAAGTAGATATTGAAAAATTTTAAACAGAGAATAAAATATTATTCAAATACTAATTTTTAATGAAATCAAAGATGAGAGATTAATAGGAACTTATGGATGTTTTTGTAACCATGGATTACGAGGGAAACTTTTATAATTAAAAAAGAAAAATGCAGAAAAGAAGAGAAAAGCTTGGGATTATTACGATACAATTTATTAAAAAAAAAGAGAGAAATGTAAAGTCTTTTTGTCCATTATAAGTAACATAGTCTAATCTGATTACAGTTGATTATGAACTAAGGACCTCTGCCCATAGAATATAGATACTTCAAAACCTTTTCTAAATTATCTCTCTCTTTGTCCAAAACCGGAAAGAAGAAAAAAACCACCATAGCCATGGCTGTGACGTCAAAGCAAGACCCATCACCTGCCTTTGTAGAAACAGTACAAGAAATCATGAAACTTTACAGATCACTTCCACCAAGGCCTTCCATTGAAGATGTTGAAGCTGCCAAGTCTGTTCTTAAAACTGTAGAAAATGAAGAAAAAATCAAGCTTGAGGACATCTCAAAGGAACAAGTACCTGAAGATGTTCCTGAGGAACTGTTCTCTGTTTTGCAACAGGTGAGGCAGACCATGGTGTTGTTTCAAAGCCATGATCAAAAAAAGGAGGCCCTTTTCTTGGTTGAAGCCGACAAGATGTTTGAGACCTTTGATGGGTTGATTCAAAGGGCTTCTTTACTAGTTTCCGGGGATACCCAGGATGAGAAAGTGAGTACTTTTGGGGAACAAGTAAGAAAAATTGACCGAGAAAGTGTGACCAGAGATGACAGTTTGGTGAAGAGCAAGGAAGATGGTGAATTGGATAAAGATGATGCAAAGGGTTTGGTTAGAAGCTCTTCTACAAAAGTTTCTTTCTTTTCAGGTAAAGCCTAAAATTTCTTATATTTGTTGGGAATTTTGGTTTCTTGTGGAATTTTGCCTAATATCACAGAATTTTATATACAATTTTGAGAAAATAGTTTAACCCACTTTAGATTTTGTTGAAGTTCATTCTACTTTGCATGTATTAATATGATAAAAATGAAAGGAGTTGTCAAAGTGATTTCAATTTTAGATCAGAAAGGTCAAAGATGCTGTTGCTCTTTTTTTTTTTTTTTTTTGCATCTGTAATTTGAGAAATGATAATTGTTTTTCTTCCTATGTTTCTATTAACAGGCTGAAACTGAAATCTGGATAAATAGAAGAAACTAGAATTCTAATGAGAGATAATTTTCATGTTATTCCATTTCAACTGGCAATATATTCCTGGTACTGTCTGAGTATTCTATTTTCTGGTTTTAGATCACTGTTTTCCATTGAGTCTGATATTGATTTCAAGCCTGCAGAGCAAGTTGAGGCTTCTTGAGTGTGTATATTTTGTTTTGGTTGAAAAGCTGGGATTTAGTTTTTAAAAGGAAAGTATCTGGCAATTTTCATCAATTAACCCCAGATTTCTTTGCTTCCTTAATCATACTGGATATATACTATCCTAGATAGGTAGATATAATTGATAGGCCATCACAATGTTGTCCTAAATAAAGGCTTTTGGTGTATTTGCAGGTGAAGATAGCAGTGACAAACTAAACCTAATGAAGACAGCAGCCCTTATTGAAAATACTGCTAGAACAGGAGCAATAGTTCTTGATCTTAGGGGCAAGTTGATGGACCAGATTGAGTGGCTCCCTGTGTCAATTGGTAAATTAAAGGATGTGAGTGAACTGGACTTATCGGAAAACCGAATCATGGCCCTGCCACCCTCCCTTGGTGGGCTTCAAGCCTTGACGAAGCTTGATCTTCACTCGAACCAACTTATTAACCTTCCTGATTCAGTTGAGGAACTTGTCAATTTAATAGAGCTTGATCTCCATGCAAACAGGTTAAGGTCATTGCCTGCTTCTTTTGGGAACTTGACAAACCTTATGAATCTAGATTTGAGTTCAAACGAGTTCACCCATTTGCCAGATAATATCGGAAATTTGACCTCTTTGAAGAGACTATATGTGGAAACAAATGAACTTGAAGGACTTCCATACACAATTGGAAATTGCTGCTCATTGTTGGAGATAAGATTAGATTTCAATCAGATAAAGGCTCTTCCTGAGGCAATTGGGAAGCTTGAATGCTTGGAGATTCTTACTGCACACTATAACAGGCTCAAAGGGTTGCCAACAACAATGGGCAACCTTTCCAATTTAAAGGAGCTTGATGTAAGCTTCAATGAGATTGAATCCATTCCTGAGAACCTCTGTTTTGCAGCAAGTCTTAGAAAATTGAATGTGGGGAAGAACTTTGCAGATCTAAGAGCCTTGCCAAGATCAATTGGAAACCTTGAGATGCTTGAAGAGTTGGATATAAGTGACAACCAGATTAGAATTCTACCAGATTCTTTCGGATTATTATCAAAATTGAGAGTTTTCCATGCTGATGAGACTCCATTGGAAGTTCCACCCAGTCAAGTAATCAAACTGGGTGCTCAGGTATTGCTATTTGCTATTCTGATTACAAAATTAGCTTGTTAGGATCTTGCCTGGTTAAGTAGTTATTAGATACTAACTTATTCAACCTCTTTGTTCATTAGGCTGTTGTTCAGTTCATGGCCAATCTTGTTGCTAAGAGGAATACCAAGACTCCACCAGAAAAGAAGAAGAAGGGTTTTTGCTTCAGGATTTGCCCAATTTTTTGGCCATTCCAGACTGCAAATACTGGGACAATGTAACCAGTGAATGACTACTTTAAACTTTAATCTTCAGCTTCTTGCACATAGCTCAAAATGTTTTGGTTTCTTTTCAAGATTTGTTCTACATCAATGATATTACTTGTAAATTATTTGTGGGATTGCAGAGCTTTTTCTGCAGACGGTTGCTTGGTTCAAATTCCAGTGAAATGAGAAACATTACTATTGTAGTGGCATCTATTCTCCAGCAACCAAATTCTAGCTTTTTTATATATTCCATTTCTTTCTTTTTTTGTTATAAGGAGGCTGAACACTGAACTCAGTAGATATAAGAATGGATTGTAAATGTAGTGGGATTCGAATATAGATTTACTGAATAATTGAATAAATTAACTGAATTATATTTGGGGATTTGACAACTTTTTTAAAAACTTGTTCCTTGTTTTGACTCCCAACTATATTCTGACAAATCTAATCATGTAATCAAAGACAACTTGATTAAAACTTTAAAAAATGTTAATTACAAATAGGTGTTGATTAACAGATGATTTAGTAGACAACTTTCATTTTCACATACACTTACAATCTGATTAAAATTTCCCCGAACAGCAGGAAAGGCAGGTTTTGTGCTCTTAAAGGTAACTGTCATACAAAATATAATACAAGAATTAGTAAATTTACATGAATATAAACAATAATATGTGGCAACAACATCTTGAGGAATATGTTAATAATGTTATCCAAAGTTGACAAATGAGAACAGTTCTCTCAAAGGATGTTTCCTGAACGTCAACATCTAAATCAGTGGGCTTTAATCAATGTATGGTGTCAGCACTTAGCTGGTTTTTGGAGTTGTAGACTTTTCCAGGATAAACCCATTTCTTTCTTGTTCAAATTGCTGTCAAAACCCAAAGTCAGAATCATAGGGTAGGGTCCAAACGGACTTCTTATAGCATTGGAGGTCTGAACAGGTCACTTCGGCTGATTTGCATGCAAAGGAAACCTTGAATTTTGGCAGCTTCCCTTGTGTTTGTTTGAGCCGAAACTGGACGACGGTTGATCGCCTGTTAAAAAGAACACAAAGTTAAGCATAAAGGTATGAAGTATGGAGAAAAAATAAAAATAAAAATTAATTTGAAGTTATAATATTTAGTTTGAATTAAATTTTTTTATTTAATTTTAATTAAATTTATGTATTAAATATATATATTTAGTTCGCATTAGATTTTAAATCAAGATATAAAAGATTGAAAAAAAATAAAATTGAATTGAATTAAAATAAAATTGAATCGAATTAGATATTTTTTATTAATTTTTATATGTATTTTAAATTTTTATAAAATAAAAATAATTATTTTATATATAATTTATAAAATCTTATTAAAATAATATATAAATTTAAAAAATTGATAAACTAAATTGAACCAAATCGATAAAAATGATTCGAATCGAATTAGTTTCAAGAAAAAAATAATTCGAATTTAAATCAGATTTTAAAAATTTATAATATTATATATTATCTAAAAATCGAATCAAATTCAATCCAATCTAAATTGTTATTATCTTTAATATAAAGTGGTTAAAAGATAAAAATACCTTCAATAGAGATGAAAAAAATTAAAAAATTTAAAATTAATTCAAAATCATAATATTCAGTTCGATTTGAATTTTTTTTATTCGATTTGAATTAAGTTTGGATATTAAATGTATATATTAAGTCGGATTAAATTTTGAACTGGGATATGAAAAATAAAAAAAATAAATCAAACTAAATTATATATTTTTATTAGTTTTTTTTATATATTTTTAAAATTTTTATAAAATAAAAATAATTATTTTATATAAAAATATATTTAAACATATTAAAAATTTTATTAAAATAATATATAAAAAATTAAATTTTAAAAATCAATTAATTAAATTAAATTGATTAAATTCGATTTAGATTCGATCGATTTAAAAAAAATTTAAATTTAAATTTAAATTAAAATTTAAAAATTTATATTATTATATATTATTTAAAAAAATTAAATTAAATTAAATTCTATCAAAATCGTTATCATCTTAACCTTCGACGGTGGGATCATTTACAAGTTACTTAAGTGTGAGTTAACTTATTTGACTGAAATAATAGAATAAAATCCAAAAATACCAATCAATATCAATTTCAACACAATTTATAATTTAGCCGGCCATCACTTCACGCTGTCAAATTGGACCAAATCTCCATTTTACCACTTTGAATTTGATCAACAAACTCAACAACATTTTATTTTTCAAATAACACGCCGACTTTCTCTATAATTTTTTCAACACCATATTTTTTATTTTTAAAATAAAAATTAAAACTCGTTATTTAAACACCAAATACATACACTTATTATTGAATAAAATGTTTGGGTGTATGGTTTACTTTTTTTTGTTTTATTAATATATATATGTTATAAATTGAGTTAGGTTATCTTATACATCAGCTTCCTTGTTTAAATATTCTATAAATAAATTTTTTTTATTTTTTTATAAGTGCAATGATTTTTCGTTAGTATTTTTATAATTAATTAATTATAAAAATTAAAGAAACTTCTTGGTAATTAGGTGAAATTATAAGACCACTTTGGCCAATATGCTTTTCGTAATAGTATACAATTAATTTCAAAGCCCACTGGCCGAACCCTTTTTAACATCGTAGTAAGTTCATAGCAGGCCAGAGCCCAATGCCAACCCATCCTAATTTGTGCATCTTGAGCTGAAGTTCTCATGTTTTCCCTTAACATCACTTGATTTGCTTAGTATTTTTTTTTTCAAAATATAGCACGGGTAGTTTTGGAGCAGTGTTTAGCTGGGAATGAAGATCCTACCTTTGGTCATACTGCCGCTGCCGTGATTGTCAACTCTAATGATACGGGACTCCAGCACATAAATATTTTGGTGACTTCTGGGTCTTTGATTCCTAGCCCTGTTAAATGTTTACTCTTTGACTTGACAGTTTGATATAGTATGAAAATGGTGTGTAATCTACTGATTTTTCTCCCTTCTATTTACTTGAAGTAAATTACAATTTTTTCATATCTCATGTTGAAACTGTTAGGATAAGCCTCTACTTTAATTGGCATAATTATCGCATTCTGCCTGCCTATGCATGTTTTCTCTTATATTCTATCTCATATCAGTTGGTATCTTTATAATAAATATCATAATGTAAGCTGTTTTCTTGGTCCAATGGCTGGAGTACTCGAGAAGGGGCGTCCTCCCTCTTCTTGCTTCTGTCCATGGGGAGTTCAGGACTTGATTTCAGGTCCTTGGGACAAACACCAAGGGACTTACAAGTTAGCTAGCATCCTAATGTTATAAGGCGGTTCACTAGTGCTGAAGTTATCAACAGGATAATCATAGGGGTCCCGCATGTTATGATGCAGTTTATGGATGTTGAAGTCATTGACGGGACAATCATAAGGGTAGCATTGTTGACGGTTAAATGCACTTCTTTTTAAAAAAAAAAAAAAAAATTCTTATCCTAAATTGATGTTAAAGTAAAGATATCTCTTGTTAGCAATGGCTCAAGGAGTTAATATTTCATCTAATGATCATGTGGAATTGGAATGTTGGACTCTACCACAATAGCAGTAAATGAGATAAGTCAAGCTTTTTGGCCAGGTCTTGCTTACTGTTCTCTTCAGTTGAAGAAAGCTTTCAGCTGGCCTAAAATTGATTTCACATAGACGATTTCCTTCAGTGTGACAAGTTCTTTTAGAATACCTGCTTTGCATCGTCTCTGAAAGGACTTTTTCCCTTCCTTATAGTTCCAGCAGTTAAGGTAGTTGTCATATTTATGGAGGTCAATAGATTGCATACAGATTGATTGATCCCATGTTTCTCCTGAATCTGATTTTCTTTAGTAAACTCATCATTTATCAAGAAAATAAAAGAATCGACTGACGATATACCAACAAATTTGTTATTTCTCCCGTTTATAGCTTTTGGGATGTAGGGAAACTACAATGTTTCCAATGGATCAAGGAACGTTTTAACAATCAAAATGTCCGTTTTGTGCAATTGGAGATGGATGTGAACAGTGTGAGGCAGCGCAAGCCATGAAATGGCCTTTTATCAGGATAGATTTGCAGCCTAGTAGTTCTCACAGGTTTCCAGGCCTCACACTTAGAACTGTGGGTTTCTATTTCTCTATTGTGTATGGAAGTCCTGATTCAGAAAATCGTGAACAGTAAACCATACTTCTCACTTGATATCTATTTTTTTTACTGAAGAAATGGAAATCCATATGTACATAAAATCAGAGTTGAACCAGGTGGAAGTCCTGTTTGTCAACAATAGTATTGTTTGTATTAGACTAGCCATTGAGCAACTTCTCAGGCCATATATTGATTGTAGAATGTATAATTAATCTAGAAAATTTGTTCTTGATGATACCATTGTACCTTGTGCTAGAACGACTTTTTTATGGAATAGTTCTTAGAATACATCAACTTTTACAGATCACAATGGAAAAGTGTGGCAATTCATATGGGAAATTTAACCTTTTAGAAATGTTTTATCACTTCTTGCCTTATTTGTAGCTTTGATTGACAGTATTTAAAGATGGTATTGTTAAATGCGTGCTTACATTCATATATTGTGCTGTTACAATACAACCCATCAATGGTGAACGTCAGAGACAACATCTGAGAAAGTTTAATGATGGCTGTTTTTCTTTAATATATTTGGTTCCATATTTTGCCACCAGAAATAGATAAAATGCATTTCGAAGATGTATTATTAATAATAGCCTCTCTTTATGGTAGTCCAGACTTAGATATGTCGGTGTCTGAAATTGGACTTTCTTCTGATTCTTTGACAACTGTTTGATATCATCCATAAAATGTCCCCTCTCCCCTCCTCTCTTCCAAAAACCAAAATTTCTTTCCTTGCATGCCAAAATCCTCAGAAATGTGGTTGAAAATCCAATAGCTAACTTCTTGGAACGGGGTTAGATATGCAGACTAGGCATGGACTGAAATGTCAGCATCTGATGTTATGGGGCTATAAGTTTGGACAGTGGGGTTTTATTTTTGCTTCTTGTCCGAAAAGACATTTTCAGCTCTTCTGAAAAAAAAAAAAATTCTGTTGGCTCTGTTAGTCATTTTACATGGTTATTTTAAGTAAGATAAATTAAGGAAAGGGATTTAACAACAAAGCATTCATCAAATTGAGTACACTTTTTCCCACAGGCTGCAGACCTTATCTTATTAGGTCTGTGGCCTGATTTCATCCCAGATTGAGTGCCATAAATTGGGATTATCCTTAACCTTGAACAAGATTAGATTAGATTGCAAATCCTTTCTTGTATTTCTATTTGCTTAAACAAAGAAATGGGTCTGATTAATTGATTACAGAGTGAAAGAACTGATCAAGTGGATGTTGTTGTTTTGCTCCTTGATTCAGACCTTTTCTGTCCTGTAGTTATTAGCAAATGAAAATTGTCTGGATGATTTTCTAAGATAAGATTGTACAACTTCATTGCAATTGTTTGTCGTGTAAATGACGCCTTCATGACGCTCAAAGAAGTTTCTATTGGTCATTCTTTTGGCTGTTGTGGTTTAAAAAAAATCTCTGAAATGGTATATTATGACAGCTTTATCTTTATAGGGCAACAAGATAAGCAGGTCAATGATTCAATCAAAACCATTTAATGAAATTGCCTGGAACTGGAAGCAATGGGTTGAAATTTCATAGCATGTTCTGATGAGGCTGACGTGCTGATGCGTTGGCAGATATATTAGGCTGCACAAATGTTGATTTCGATTCAGATAATGACTGCAGTATGTACAGGAAAAAAACCGATTAATCAACTTACACAATTTACCATCTTGGGTACTGTTCCAAAAATTCATCCAGCTAACTTGTTTCCTTTAATAGCAAAAAGTTATGGCAAGTAAAATCCACAAGCTCAGGATGATTTTTTTAGTTGGTGACCAGCTGACAGCACATGGGTTTTTTCATGGAGAGATCAGAAACCTTAAGGCAGTTAAGCTGTCCATCGTCCGAAAGGATAGCTGGGCCCTACACACAATGCTAGTTGGGTGCTCCTCCGGATGCCCCCACAGAAGTATTTATGTACTGTAAACTAATGAAACTGTCTGTCGTCAATGTTTGAATTATGGTCCAACCTATTCATTGTTCTTGCTTGAGGCTTTTCCATTTTTTTTTTAATAATGATTTGAGAAAAGGGTTGCTCTTTGAACAAGAAATCATGTACCAAAAAAATACCAGTGCAATACTACTCTATAATTTCCACTTTTCCAGTTGTTCTTTCTCAATACAATGATTCTTCTTTGTTCATGCATCAATATCGACTGATTTGATTCTTTAGCTGCATATAATAATAATTGAAACAGTATCAAAATCAGCTAATCTTTTTCAGCAGTTCATTCAAACAAATCAGCTAATCTCATGCTGCTGAGAAAATAAGAACAAAAAGAATTCTACCCCAGATTTTAAACATTAAATTCTATTAGTAGCATGTTGTCCTGAAGATGCACAAAAAACTTGGGGTTCTATAAAATGGAGAAAATTAACTTACAGCTGCGAATACTTGAGGTGGTTCTGTTTCTGATAGGCATAGCTGATATTTTCATGCCTTTGCCATTTTCTTTTCTCTTTTCTTCTTTCTTTCTTTCTTCATTGATGTGTTTTGATGGTGATATAACTTAGGATATCTAGCTACATCGAAGTCCTAAGCTAACAGAAAGGGATCACAGAGATCTAACACGAGGAATTAATGATTCTGAGACAGGATTTAGGCTTTCATAGGCCCAGAAATAGATGAATTAGTCCAAACCAGCCAATGTCTTGAGAGATGCTGAAAAAGAAAGATATGGTAGATGCACAAACCAACATCACAACGATTCTGTCACATTCAATCCCCAAAACTCGACCATAATAATGCAAGGGAAACAGGACCACCAGAAAAAAGTTATGGTTTTGCCATACATATAATAGAGCCACTGCCAGAATGATAATTTTGACAGATTGTTCCTAATTTGCTTTTACTACGTGATGTGGCTCACCGCTTAGCCCTCCATTTCCTCCATGGGAGAGGAGCGTGTGGCTTAATGCTACAATCACGTGCATGCGATTTTTTACACTAAAAAGCAAAGCTCCATGGGGGGGGGGGGGAGACTGGAGAGAAGATGTGGGGCCCAAACTTTCTGCCCCAAAGTTGATCTTGATATACCACCAAAAGAAATGGAAGTTAAACTCACTGATGACCAAACAAATCAATCTATTATGGGATTAAAATGAGTAAAGATCAAAAGCATAAAGTGAAATTTCAAATTGCATTTTCACCAATAAGAATTGAGGAGGAAACCAATAAAAATCTCCTTTGACACCAACTTCTTAATCTCAGCAGAAGGAGAAAGTGAAAAGCTTTTCTTTTCTCTCTTTTTTTATAATGACAAAATGAAAGCTTTCAATTGACTTTTACTCCCCAAGATGAGCTGATAAAGAACATGGTAAAAAAGAAAACCATTTTAATAACTACTTTCTCTTCATCTTTCTCCATTCTAAACTTAAACTTCTCTCTCTCTACTTCATCTGCAAATTGAACAGGTATGTGTTTTTTTCCCACTTCATAATGCTTAAACTGAGTTTCTTTTTTTATCAAGTGTCCTCAAACTTTCTTTTTTTTGCATATATATCCATTTACACCATCTTGCATGGTTCTATAAGAGAGTTTCCAAATTGGGAATTAAGTATTTTTGTTAGTTACGCAACTCTCATAAACTCTTTTCCCCATCATTTCCCTTCTTTCTCACAGTTAACTGGCATAATTTTTAATCATAGTCCATTCTGTTTTCACTTTTGGGCACTTTGTGAGTTTATCGTTGTTGCAATATTTATGCTGTTTCTAAGTGTTCTTGTTTTACTTTTTGTCACATGGTAAGAATGGGAGAAAAGATTGGTGCCCTCTGTTTTTAAGGCAGTGAACTGTTAGAAGCCAGGAAAGGAGAGTTGACCTCCGTCTGATTTTACAATGCCAGCTCCTCTTGCTCCATATCCGACACCTCCAGCGCCATATACTCCTGCAACCAATGGTATCTTATTGTCTTCTGTTCTGCGACAGATTTATCTTGAAACAATGTGAATTCTATTATTGTTTAGTTGCTGAGACAAAGGTGTGGACTTTTTTAAGAAACTTTGCTGGGACAGTGGCACTTAGATTATATATTTTCTTTCATTGCCCTTTCTATCCTTCAGAAATGAGTTAAGTCTCATTGTAACTACATATCGAGAAAAGAGAAAAAAGGATCCAAGCAGTATATTACTTTCTGAGATAAAATTAAGAATAGCAAATCTAAAACAAATAGAGTTTCTGATAAACAAGTAGGGAGGAATGTCTGCAGTTATCAGTGAATGGTTCAGGGTGTCTGCTTCATTTTTCTTTCAACCCTTTCCCTTTTCTTTTTCTGATATGCATGCTGCAAGGACATGACTAGTGCATTAAGATAAAACATTCCAACTTTAGTTTGGGTTCTAACAGGCTTGGCCTCATCAACCAATTGGTCAATTATAGGAAATATTATGAATCTATTGTTCTGCTTCAACAAAGGTTAATATGTTTCTATCTTCTTTTTACTCTTCATTTTCAACTTATCTAGTGGCCATATCTATGTCTTCAGGTTCTCAAAGCCAGCTTGTGTGTTGTGGATGTCGAAATCTATTACTCTATCCGGTTGGAGCAACTTCTGTGTGCTGTGCTGTTTGCAATGCAGTAACAGCTGTGCCACCTCCTGGTACATCATCTGCCATTTACTTCATTGACTTTTTAAGCTTATGTAACCCTGAAACAATCACATCGATTGAATCTTCCTTCTGTCTTAAGTTATTTCTATCTCGTTAAATGAAAAAAAGTGGAAGGCCTATGAGTAAAATGTATGTCAAAACTCTGAAAGTACAGGCACAGAAATGGCCCAGTTGGTTTGTGGAGGCTGCCATACCTTGTTAATGTACATTCGTGGAGCCACAAGTGTTCAATGTTCGTGTTGTAACACCGTCAATCTGGCCTTGGAAGGTATGCTTAAACCTTTTCATAACTTCAATATTAATGTTTCTCTCAAGCATTCTTAAGATTGAAAGCATTACTATTTCTTTGGTGTAAGCTTCAAATTTTGCTTCATTTCTGACAGCAAATCAGGTGGCACATGTAAATTGTGGGAACTGCAGAATGTTACTCATGTACCAATATGGCGCACAATCTGTAAAATGTGCAGTTTGCAATTTTGTGACATCAGTTGGGGTCAGTACACAACTTGTTCTCACTCACTAACTGTTTAATAACCTTATGATCCACTGTCTTCTTAGCAGCCTTGAAGTACAAGTTCAGAAAAGTAACCATAATATCTAATCATACAATTGGATTATACAGTTCAATTTTTTTCATAACTGCAAACAAAAGAAGGGTTCTATCTCTGTGAAACAAGTGCAATAAGATTTGCTTGCAAGTTTTTGTTTTCATTTGTTTGCTATGACATCAATGTTGTGTCATTGAATGATGCAGGGCTCAGCAAGTGCTGCCGAGCAGAAGTTCAACAGCTAAAATTATTTTACATCCCAAGTTGATTATTAGAAACTACAGCCTGGGTTTTGCACATTACAAAATATCCTCCTCCACGGGTGCATTCCTCAGCAAAACTGTTGTATAGAGTTATTTTTCCTTTGCGTGACCTATTTAAATAAGCAGTCTATGTATGAAAAGTATTTCCATCAGAGAAGACTTTAATAGGTTGAACAATCGGTTCTCCTGTAAGATAACTTCGTTTTCTTTTACTTAGCCATGAGTACGAGTGGCATTAAGTTTATCTCTGATACTTTTTTTTCTGCCATATAAAATTATCAATGGTCTAAGTGTTAGGCCAAAAAGCCTTTTACACTAGTGGAAGCGAAATCAAATGATCAATCAAACGTATAAGTAATAATAATTTAACGAGTTTGATCCAACTGATTTACGTCCACAGATGAAAAAAAAGATTCACTAGTTGTAGAGAATTACAAACATACAAATCAAATCAACTTTATTCAACAATCAATACTCATAAGACACTCTCAATCTCCTCTAGTCCTATAACTATGAAATATTCTCAATCCAAACAAACACAAACACTTGTGCATCCTTTCAACACAAACAAGCACATATCTATATGTACCCATACATCATAAAAATGTAGATCCTCTCAATCTCCTCTAGTCCACTCCCAAACATTCAAACATATACACTCATAAGACATAAATCCCTAATACTCCTATAAGGTGTTTATCCCACAAAATCTTGTAACTCTCTTACATTTTTTTTTATACCTAACCCTGTAGAGACTTCACCTATTTATAATCATACAAACTTGCCCATTAAAAATAATTTTCTTCTTAAAATTCTTCTCTTGTAAGTTAAACTTGTCTATTAAGAATCATTTTTCTCTTAAAATTCTTCTTTTACAAATCTTCTTGTCCATCAAATAATATTGGACCAATCTCAAAAATTTTTTTAATAAATCTCAAACAGATTTTTTATGAAATTTAAATCATTATTCTTGACACTAAATTCAAACAACTGTTTCAATCGTTCAGGATATACTACAAATATTGACCATGGAAAATTACATAAGGGACCAAAGAGATATTTCATAGCAAAATATTGAGTTGCATGTTTCAAAAGAATCTAGTTGATAACATGGTAGATGATGTGTGATGACATCTAATAATAACCTCTTCAGATAAGTTCACAAATAATCTTTGATTCAGCCGTATCATTATAATCGGCATTGGGGTTTATTTGTATCAAAATTGCGAGATGAGATCAGAATACTAAGTTATCTCAATTGCTCAAAATCGATCGTGGATTCTTTCGACCACATTAACTTAGCCTGGTCTCTAGATTACCATTTAAAAGAGTTTGAAGATCCAGGACCAACCCTCCTACCCCAAAAAATATCTTTAGAATATGAGTTGCACATTAAGATTGAGTAGGATTTTTGGTCATATTCTACAACAGGCACTAGATACTTGATAGAAACCAGATTCCAGGGCTCCTTGCATTTAGTCTAGACTTGCATAGTTGATATTAAAACTGTTGGTGAGAACATAATACAATCAGCTGGACCAAAACATGAAACACCTTTTTCTTCTTGTCTGTTAATCTTGTTGGACTAAAAGCCTCCAATTAAATCACATCAACGAAAGTAAAATCAAACAATAAATCAAACACACAAGAGACAATAATTTAACGTGATTCGATCCAACTGATCTACATTTACGGATGAGAAACAAAATCTACTAGTTATAGAGAATTACAAACTTACATCAAATCATCAACTTCACTCAATAATCAATACTCATAAGACACTCTCAATCTCTTCTAATTTTATGAAGTATTCTCAATCCAAATAAACACAAACCCAAACCCTTATGCACCATTTCAACATAACCAAACATATACCCATATGCTCTCATATATCATACCTATGTAGATCATCTCAGTCTCCTTTAGTCTACTCATAAATAAACTTATACACCCATAAGACGTAAAGCTCTAATATTTTTTCTCTTAGAATTTTTTTTTTGCAAGTCTTCTTATCTATCAAATAATATCTGACAAATCTCAAACAAATCTCAAACAAATCTTTTATGAAATTTGAATCATTATTCCTAACAAATCTTTGATCTCCATACATTAACCTAAATTTTTTGCAAAAATGGTTACTTCTAGTAAACATTATAAATATGAAAAAGAGTTTGACAATTTAATGATTTTGCTGTTTTACAAGCCAATTTTTAGGTTCTTTCAAAACTCCCTAATAATAAGTTAATTTATTGTGCTAATCTGATGTCACTTTCAGATGCCATTAATCAAACTATAATATCCAAAGGCATATTCTTTGTGACTCTGACTAATGAAGTCGAGACGACAACACATCAATGGCCAAAGCTTATGTTGTCCGCAGGAGCAAAGGATCTAAATTTTGGGCCTATAGACAGCGACCCTGTCCCAGGAAATTATGCCTTCAGACCAACGCCAGTGGTGTCTTTATTTATGTAGGGCCTTAATACAAGGACAGTAGAGGCCCAAGATTTTGTCGTACATGGTCCATGTGACCCAGGAATAGGCCCACGCCCAACTTCATGAACCCTTTGGTCATCTCAATTATACATGGAGAACAGAGAAAGTGGGAGTAGCGCTTTTAAATTTCACAAGGGAAAACAGCTTGTAAAGCTACGTTGGCACTCCTGAAGGCAAGTTCTTTTTCTTTCTTCTTTGAAGCTGATAATTGGATTACCAGAAAGTGAACTATTGCAGTGTGAATTACAACTAAAAGGCATCATGGCCTTTGAGGCAAATTGAGCCTGAAGACAATGACTTTTTTTGTTTTGGGCCGAAGAAGACAACAAGTCACTGTTTTTGTTCTAATTATGTGAACCGGTAAGGTTTAAGGGCCCATAAACAGCAACGACCTTTTTTTATCCTAAAAAGAGATCAGAGGACATAAAAAGGGCAAAAACTTATTTTAATGGATCATAATCAACAAATTTTCATTAGAACAAACACAATTGGAGGGCCATAGTAAGACTTTTTGGTGGTTGTATCAAAAACTTGAAATATGGATTCCGCCTTCATTTCTTGAAGATTGTTTTCCTCCATTTCTTGAAGGTTATAGTTGTCTAGAAAATGTGCTCAGTGTCAATGGGTGGAATTCACGATTCAGGGTACTTTGTTCAGCATTTTCCTAATAAATGGCGGTCCAAATTATGAAAAGATCAGGTGGAGCCTCCAACTGGCATAGCCGGCGGAATCTCAGATGGCTTACACATCGTTGGAATTTCTTCAAACAACAACAGCTTCAGCATACACTTGGACAACCTTGCATTATCTCTCACTCCCAATCTATCCTCACTTTGAAGATGCTGGCTATGTCGAGATTACTGTACCAAGAACCATTAGAAAGGTTATGTACATGCAAATGATCTATTATGGATTATGACAGATATAATTAACTGCGACCTTATGTAGTATGGCAACAAAACTGCTGAAAATGATAAATTGGCACAAAGAAAATATAAATTGAAGAAATTCACACATGTAACTTAAGAAGTCAACAACGTCCAATTCACTGAGTCATAATCATGGTACTTTAGTGGGGGTAAAATTGGAAACATTGTTATAAAATGGCAAAATAAGGAATCCGCAGCGAGCTTTACATGGTTTATGCTCAACTTCAGCTTATTCATCACCCATGGCTATCTCCAATGCATAGTCATCCCTTTCCTGCCAACGTTCAACACATAGAATTTTAAGATCACTTAAAAAAGTTATGAGAATTAAGCATTAAAATCCTGAAGAAACAATAGCTGTGCATCAGCTCAGCTCCTTTTCCACTTCAATAACACGCTTTTGTCTTTAACTACTACTTGTTGCATATTAGTATGTACAATTTTTTTCGGAAGTCAGGGCTTACAATTGGTCCTCGAGCAAAATATCTTCCAAATTGAAGCCAGTACACCTGCACATGGCAGAATATTCACATTATTATTTGATCCATACAAACAAAGGCTTAAAGATCTCAAGTCCCACATAAATTATCCAAACTCTTTATTTCGTGGTGATCAGATAAATGTGGATGAAGTCCCTGTCACCAGACATTTGAGGCACTTCATGCAGCGGTCAGCCTTGATTTGTTAGCAATAACTTTATTAGCTTAACATACAAACAACTGTTAGTGCTTCTCCTTGATAGATGGTTAGCATATTGCACGCTACCTCATCCTCATCTTGTGTTTCCACTTCAAGATCAGACGACGGAAACCCCACACATAGAAGTGCATATCCCTGCATTTAAGACCCCAAAAAACGATAATAAATTTGCTATACACAAACACTAAGGTGGAAAGATGAATAAGAAACTAAGTTTGTTAAAGAGGGAGAAAGCTCCTCAACATCTAACTAGGAAGATTAAAGCCTCATCTGAACAATAAAATTCAGTTATGACCTCCAGAAATTTCAACAAAGTTTAAAAACATCAATTTAAACAAGTTTACATGTCTTCGCAATCAGGCAAGTATGCTCTTAATTTGATTAATGTACTCAATCAAACCCTTGTCATTAATCTTCCTCTGTTTATGTTTGCATTCCCTATGTGTTTCGATACTCTCCTATTAGTTAAAAATTCATAAATTGGCTTGGCTTCATATAGCAACCTACAGTACAGTAAAACTGAGAACCAGACATGAAAATACGAGAAAATGGCATTGAAGGTTTGAGTTCAAACACAAATGCCGACTAATAAGCAAACAAACAAATGAATTTATATTCCATAAATCAGAAACACAATAGTCTTGCCTTTGCTTTCAATTCAGCAGATATCCCAAGAGCTTCAGGCTGTCTGATTTCTCCAGACTTTACACGTACGGCGCAGCTAGTACAGCAACCTGCCATGTAAAGGAACCATTCATCAAAAACAATTTCATCTAATACACAAAGATTGCCATTAAGTGATCAGCAAAACTCACATCATCAATAACTGTGACACCTTTCATGACATTTAAAAAACAAAAATACCGCTGCAAAATTTAAACAACAATATATTATTTAAAATTTTAAATATTTATTTTCATCCAATTAAATTTTTGTACATTTATTTTCACTCAATTAAACATTACACATAACCATTTTTCTTTTAATAAAAGGTTTCATTAATGAAAAAAGATATTTAAGGGTTTAATTGATTGAAAATAATAATAATAAAAGCTTAGATGATTATTAAATTTTAGTGCAGGAGTTTTTTTGACCTTTTTACCAACAATTTATATGCATATACCGTGCCTGCAAGCGAATGGAAGTGCAATGTTTTGGGATTCAGCCGTATGTAATATGTACTGGTCCTGCAATTTACATCAAATAACCCTAAATCAGTCTCTAATCAATCATTTAATAAGTTGTTCTAATGAATAGCCTAAGAAATTAAAATGCGAGTCCAAAAAGATTACTTTAATTGAGAGTCCTTTGTTCTAATCTAACTAGAAAATAGTTCAATCACATCTCTTCGGCATTTTCTCAGGAAACAAACAGAGTGGAACGTCGTACCTCAGGAACAAGAAATTCGTGAACGACACCTTGTTTTCTGTCGTGGACAGTGACTTTATGAGTGAGAATTGAAGGAGGAGAAAGGTTGCCGTTTGGGATGGTAACGCTCACCGGCGTCCGGAGCTCTGACGTGGTTTTCCGTCGGCATTTGAAGGAAATGGAAGGAAAAATGCTGCGTTTAGGAGAAGAGAGTTGCCGGTGGAGTGAAGCACAGGGGATGCAGGGAACCACAAGGTCCATTGATAACGGTTATAGAATCTAATCCGTTGTTGGTGTCGAGGAGATAAAACCATTAACAGGAAAGAAGGATAGATATCCTACTTTCGTGTGTACACAATGTATTGTAGAACTGAATCACCGTTGATTTAGGTTTTAACAATTCCATTTTTTAAATAAAATAATACTAAAAGACCGAAATTTCCCTTGACCGGTAAATCTATCCAGCAGCGAACTTTACAGCTCTTTTTCTTTTGAAAAATATTTTCCATTTCCTGTTCAATTCTCTTCTTCACTGATGCTTTGATCACCAAACCAAAATCGAACGCTAACGTCCTCTATTTCTCAAGATCCGGTTCCGCCACAGGTTTCATCCACCACCGATCCAGTCATTTCCCCAATTGATTTCACTTCCTTTGTCCTGTTACGCGATCCGCTGGATCGAAGATGCCGGTGGCTGCTTCTGCTATCTACTTCTTGAATCTCCGCGGTGATGTCCTCATCAATCGTCTCTACCGCGACGATGTCGGGTAACTCTGTTTCCTTTTTCCTTCAATTCGAGTTACTATAGATAGAATTAGTTTCGCTGAGTTTGGTGCGAATGCATCTAGGTTTCTCCTGATAACTAGTTTTCGTTTTCAATGAAACGGCGATGTTTGGGTGAGGTTTATGATAACTTCTTAAGCGTCTTAGATTTTTTTGCGTGTGTTTGATTCGTATAATATTTCATTTAGGGGAAACATGGTGGATGCCTTTCGAATGCACATTATGCAAACGAAAGAACTCGGTACATGTCCGGTGCGACAGATTGGAGGTTGCTCTTTCTTTTATATGAGAATCAGCAATGTATACATCGTAATTGTTGTCAGCAGCAATGCTAATGTAGCTTGTGCTTTCAAGTTTGTTGTTGAGGTACTGAAGTTTTCTTTCTTCTAATTTTCGACAGGTGATTAGTTTTGTGCATTAGATATAGAAAAGATTTACCGTAAATTCCACTAGAAAATGTGCAATTCGATTTCTCTATTGCAGTTGACGTTTTCATTGTTACTCCTTTTGCAGGCTGTTGCCTTGTTCAAATCTTATTTCGGTGGTGCTTTTGATGAAGATGCCATTCGTAATAATTTCGTTCTGATTTATGAATTGTTGGATGGTATGTGGTTCACGGACAGTTAAAATGTTTCTCCTTCCTACACATCCTCTTACTTGGTTTATGGTGTGTTTAGATACTTTTTTTTGGGGGGCTTAATTCATGATGTTCTGTTGCAGTGCTATATTGTGCATTTGCTAAATACCTTTGATTCTCAACTCTTGGTGTTATGGATTCTAATATGAAGCTGAGATTAACAACATTACTAGTGGTAGCAACTGAAAGATATGAATATTACTTTCAGACTCATTTGATCTATTGGCCAACTATTAAATAAGTAGTAATATAGTTTGTGTCTCTTGGGTTGCATGTTAACTTCTATGCCAAATATTTATATTGAGGCATTTGTTTTGCTGAAAGGAAGGGTGAAGAAAATCATTTAATTTTTCGGTTAAAAGCTTCAAATGTTATTTGAATGATTAAATGCATGATGTCCGGATTGATATTGCAGAAATTATGGACTTTGGCTACCCACAAAATCTTTCTCCTGAAATTTTAAAGCTTTACATTACTCAGGAAGGAGTGCGGTCCCCATTTTCATCCAAGGTAAGTTGTATTTTGTGTAATACAGGTTATTGTATTTTGAGGATTGATGCATGTAGATGTAGTCAATACTCATGATTTGTGCTTTAACTTTACTTAAAAGTTGCATTGTCATTAACCATTTTCATTTTCTATGTGCAATAAATCAATAGCCCTCAGATAGGCCTGTTCCAAATGCAACTTTACAAGTTACTGGTGCCGTTGGCTGGCGAAGAGAGGGACTTGTTTATAAAAAAAATGAGGTGATCTAGCTTCTGAGTTCTGTCAAATTCCTTTCTCTAATGAATGTGGCAGTTCCACTGGTTTAACATTTGTTTGTTTCAGGTCTTTCTGGACATTGTGGAAAGTGTAAACTTACTCATGTCTTCAAAAGGTTGGTATTGGTTTTGGTAGCATTTTTGTTTGCAGATGTCTGTTTGGCTGAATATTAACCATTTGGTGATTGCAGGCAGTGTTCTGCGTTGTGATGTTACCGGAAAGATTCTTATGAAGTGCTTCCTCTCTGGGATGCCTGATCTGAAGTTGGGCTTGAATGATAAAATTGGGCTTGAGAAGGAATCACAATTAAAATCCCGTCCTACTAAAAGGTGGTTTCAATTTGCATTCAAGTCTTATGCCATGCTGTTTCGCTTTGTTCATACATCATCCTCTTGTTTTCTTTCTTGTAAATATTGCAGTTTTTATGATGGAATTTTTATGGTCATCCTCTTATTGTCATGAAGTCTAAATTTTCTGATGTTGCTTGCAGAGCATGCAAGTTCAGCTTTATAATTTCTATCTCTTACAATGCTACATTTTGCAGTGGCAAGACTATTGAGCTGGATGATGTCACTTTCCATCAGTGTGTGAATCTTACAAGATTCAACTCTGAAAAGACTGTTAGTTTTGTGCCGCCGGATGGTGAATTTGAATTGATGAAGTAGGCTGAGTTGTCATCCCCCTTATTTTACTTTGTGCTTTAAGTTTATGTTATTCAGTATGAAACATCAGTTGTAGCAAAGTTTTGTTACTTTATATATCTGTGAGTGATTAGTTCTATGTTATCTATAGCTTGCTTCTTAGACTACCCTGCTGTGTTCATTTTTTTTTTTTCACTATGTTACTTTCCGAATGCTTCTGTTGACCACAGCTGCCATTTGAACCTAGAAATCTGCATATAGATTGTGAAAATGAATGCTTAATGGTGCCTGGCTCCATTTGTTCCCTTTCCTATTGGTGATGAGTCATCTCAGTTTTCTATGTTTCCACCATACATAATTCTTTTATATATACTTGTTTAATGTTCTTTTTGACTTGATGGACGCATAGGTACCGCATTACCGAGGGTGTTAATCTTCCCTTCCGGGTATTGCCAACAATCAAGGAACTTGGTCGAACACGAATGGAAGTAAATGTTAAGGTTTGTAATCATACATTTTGAAATTGGCATATTTTGAAGTTCGTAGTTCTGCTGTTTGCTTATTTGTATTAATATTTCAGGTTAAAAGTGTCTTTGGAGCAAAAATGTTTGCACTTGGAGTTGTCATCAAAATTCCTGTCCCAAAACAAACAGCAAAAACAAGTTTCCAAGTCACATCAGGTCGAGCAAAGTATAATGCTGCTATTGATTGCTTGGTTTGGAAGTAAGTGTCTTAGTTTGTTAATATGTACATATCTTCTGTATTCCACTTTAATATTGAAAATCTGGCTGCCTGCTTTCTTCCCATCTTAAAAATGGATTAGCCAAAGACATTTTGTGCGCTGCAGCCCCAACCACAGCCCTATCTCTGCGCCATCTATTTTCCAATCACCCGATGAGTTTATTATCCTTTACTAGTCAGTGAATTTCACTCTAATTATGATTTATCTCTTGATTGAATTCAGTAATCACTCAATGCTATATTCATTTGAGTTTCTAGGATAAGAAAATTCCCTGGACAAACAGAGCCAACCTTGAGTGCAGAAGTTGAGTTAATTTCCACAATGGCAGAAAAGAAGTCTTGGACTAGGCCACCAATTCAGATGGAATTTCAGGTGCCTAAATTGATTACTATTTTTCCGCTTAATCATGTTGAATTCATTTTGGCTGTTTTTAATGCAGTATCTTTTCTTGGAAACTATAGAAAAAATATTGTGATACTTGAAATTAGTATCCTAGTTTTGTTATAATAGAGATGTTGTACTTATTTACCTATTTCCAATCCATGTTGTTGGCACTATCTTTTAAAGGTTGAATTCCATGTATGCTAGATGTATAAAAGATTGGGAATTGGGGGATGCAATTTGGAATAGTTGGATGATTAATGGATTATAAAAGGAATTAAGATCCTGTTTGGTTCTTCACACGTCTTTGACAACAAAACCTGATTATTTGCATTTCATGAAAATGACAAAAAATGTCAATGTTGGGTGACTTAAACAGGGGATATGGACACCTTACCATGCTTTTAGAAAACTCTTCTCTGAATGCCTTCAGACAAGCGAACTACAAATTTAATTTATTCACATTTTTCTTCTCAGGTTCCAATGTTTACAGCCTCTGGTTTACGTGTCCGATTTCTTAAGGTAAACATTTTTATTTATTCTGTATATGTGATCCCTGTTAGGTGAACTTGCCATGTTGACTTGATCATTGTTTTGCAGGTGTGGGAGAAGAGTGGGTATAACACAGTTGAGTGGGTTCGCTATATTACCAAGGCTGGATCATATGAGATCAGGTGCTAGAAATATGGGATTGCTACTGTGAGATTGTTTCAGAGAAATTTAGTGGTGATGAGAATACTTGCTACCTATTTCAACGAAGTAGGAAGCAATTCCTGCATCTATTTCACCTTGAGGATAAGGTGAATGAGCCTTCATTTCCCACTAAAGGATGCAGCTTGTGTTCTGGTTTCTTGAATTATTAGGCATTTTTTCCTAAGTAATGGAGTTTTGTTAATATGATTATTTCAAGTGAGTATTTGGTTGTTATTTTTCTTGTACAAGTCTTGCTCATATTTAGAACAAAAACATAGTGCCATTATTTCATGATCCTGTATTATTTGGTGCATATTGTCACTCATTTTATTGTTTGTAACCATTCATCATCAGTTTTAAACGAGTATAACTGGGATAGCTGGAACCTGGAAGTTTGGATTTTGGAATTGGATTCATCTGATTGTAGTGATTTCACTGCTTGGGGTTAGACATTGCTGTGAACTTCCAAATATTCTGATGCAACATTTATGTTTTACCTGGATGGCAAATTATCTTTTGCTTTCAAAAAGTCGGAAAAGTTTTTTTTAAGGTGCTGCACAGCAATCAGCATACCATTTTAAGCATTATTCCTAGTTTCTGGGAGATAACAGGCACAAATTTTGCTCATAAAAAACACATTAATTTCGTTTTAGTTTTTATGTAGATGCCTTGTTCAAGATGGTTTTATGCTCTCTCGTCAGGTCAAGCCAGGCCCGATTCCTGACTTTTGAAAGTTTATAATTGCTGATTTTTGGACATTTTCTCATCGAAGTTTGAAAAATTTTTCTGCCCTCGCCAGGACAGGTTTCAAAACTTATCAAAACTTGGCAGTAGACATTAAATGGGTATGACATTATGATGGCAGTTACATCTGTATTCCAGCAAGCGAGCAAGCATCCGTCAATCACTCTACGGTTGTTGTAGTCTTGTTTTTGTCTGTCAAAGATGGCACAAACACTTTATCTTCCGCATGTCACGATCCTACTAAATTTTGAATTGTAATGTACTACTACAATATCAAATCAAATTCAAGATTGATGTAGCATATCAAAGTACATAATTCTGATCTCACTTCCCAATGCAGGTAAAAAAAAAATCCCTTCATAACCTGCCACGTTACCTCATTAAAAATTGGGAGCGTATTCAATCTATGGGCAAATAAAGTGCACTTAACAAGTTATTAATAAAACCCTAAAACTAAAAAAAAAAAGGAAAAACCCTAATTGGAGTTGGCGGAGTGTAATTTTTTTGTTTTTACTTTGCACTAATGGGGTTTTTTTTTTTTTTTTTTAATAATTACCTAGTTTTTAAATTTCATTTGTACTCCTTTTGAGTTCCACTTCCCTAGTTCTCCGAAACTCTCTTTCTTTTCTCTCACAGTTTCACTCCAATTGGATCTTGCTTCACATTACAACACTTCCTCTTCTTTTCAATTTTTCTGATTTTCTTTGTATCAAAGAATTTCTTTGAGAGAAAAAAAAAAGAAGATGGAGCCAAGAGAGGCACAAGGTCCGGCAGCAGCGGCGGGAGGATTACACGTACAACAACCGCAACAGATGGTAATGGGACCTACATCTTCGTACCCTTCGAACGCCGCCTTGATCAGCCCTAATCCAACGGCTACCATCCCTCCTTCTCCCACTCCGCGTTTTCCTTTCAACTCCTTGGCTTCGCCGCCGTCACAACATCAGCATCATCAACTTCAGCACCAACCCAAGCCTTTGGATTCGTTAAACTCCGTTGGTTTTGATGGATCGTCGCAGTTACGGTACAACACCGAGCCGGACATGAAGAAGAAACGAGGCAGGCCAAGAAAATATGCTCCTGATGGTAACATTGCTCTTCTACAATTGGCACCCACCACCCCAATTGCTTCTAACTCCACGAGTCACGGTGGTGGTGATTCTGTCGGTTTGGGGTGTAGTAATGGCGGTGCTGCTGCATCAGAACCGCCTGCTAAAAGGAACCGTGGAAGGCCAGCAGGTTCCGGAAAAAGACAGATTAATGCATTAGGTAGCTAAACGTTAAAGTGTCAAAGTTACGGTCTTTTTTATCATAGTATTTTGTTGTATAATCTTTGTTTGTTTGTTTTTTGTGAACAGGTGGAGTTGGAGGGGTGGGATTTACTCCTCATGTAATCACGGTGAAAGCCGGCGAGGTGAGTTTCTTTTTGAAGTAATATATGAAGCTGTAATGGTTGTTGTTTCAGATGGAAATGGGAATACGTATCTGAAGATAGGCTTAACTTTTCAAATGTTTTGAGCTTCCTTTGGTGGTGGAATCATTCATTTTCTATATTAGTAGCATGAAGGAATTTCTTCAAACCCTTTTGCACCACAACGCTTAGAAGTATGATTTTTTGAAACATGATTGAATAAAAGCAATTGATCCGATAATTACTAAGTGGGACACTACGAAGTGATTATGATTTAGCTCTAATTGGATGTCTGCAAACTCTAAATGCTGAGTTGGGGCTATGTAAATTGTGTAGAGCATGTGGAAAGTAGAGTCATTAGATGTTTACCCTTTTTTGTTGTCAAAGAACAAAGATTCATTGATAGGTTTTTTCGATTGATTGTTTAAGTGTAGTGAATAGATTAGTTGGCCTCTTCCTGTCTATAACTTGAGGCGTACTCTTATGCCATCAAAGATGGATCTGCCTTAAATAGTATTGCAACCAAAAAACGTGCAATATTATTCTCTTCGCACATGCCCTGATTACCCTTGTTTGTAATTCTCGAACCTTATTTTAATGTACCTTATTGTGTGGCCTTTTCATTTCAGGACATAGCATCAAAGATTATAGCTTTTTCACGGCAAGGACCACGCACAGTCTGTATTCTCTCTGCAAATGGTGCCATCTGTAATGTTACACTCCGCCAACCCGCGATGTCTGGTGGTACAGTGACATATGAGGTACTTTTAATATCGATATAAGATCCATCTCATAAAGGAAGCTTAGGCTTGAATGAGATGCATCTGCTCAGCAGCTTGGCTTAGATAGGATTGCTTCCATATTTCCAAGGCTGCTGAAGTATAAATTTTTGGACATTCCTTTCGACGGAAACAAAAAAATGTTTCTTTCCTGTCTATGTATGTGTGCATGCGTGCACAATGCACACACAGATCTGTTGGTGCCTTTCTCTCTTCCGGAGAATAATTTCTATGTTTTGCATTTGATTTTTTTAAAATGCATTTGTAGAGTCTAGTCCAAGAAAAAAAAGAAATTATTAGTGTGGAAATTTTATGTGAATATAGATGTGAGGAGGTAGTGCTGCTCATATCTTATGTCTTTTTGGCTTAGTGAGGAATAGTGTCGAAAAGACCTTGTTGATTGTTAATTGCGAGACTACTATCAGATTGAATGATTTGAAATAAATCCTTAGTTCAATCTGATCAATGAAAAGACGGAATGATAGTGGAAAATGAAATACAGACTAAGTCAGTTTTTGGAAGGAACCAAAATTAACACAGTTGTGGTTTTGTTGCTAACCCTATAAAAAGGCATATTTTGTTGGTCTTGTTGCTAGTTAGGTTTTTGGGTGTGTGGTTGTGCTAGATGAACTTGTTTTCTTAGATACAATTATTAGGCTTGGAGCTAAAATTTCACGTCAGGAAACATATGGGTGTAATAGGAAGTCACAGATATATGTTGTCAAGCTCAACTGATTGATAACAGGGGAGCTTTAAGTAATTATGCAGTTATCTGATCCCTTCTTTGACACTGATGAACTATTATGTGTGTGTGTGTGAGAGAGAGAGAGAGAGAGAGAGCAAAGTTAATAATGATAGATGAGTGGACAGGTATAAATTGTTGAGATGAATAGAGAGGAATATAAATTGAAGATGGTTAATAATGCTATGCAGCCATGGATTTTTTTTTTCGATCTTAGCCCCATGGGTTTTATCACTTGAGTTTATTTTCAGAGTTTTATGGCTAAGGGCACCAAAACACATGTATTAAGCTGAAATCTGATCCTTATATGGTTATAAAGACATGAAATATTTATTATACCAAAATTGTCCATACAATTTAAGCAGTTTGAATTATATTCTGCACAATTTAATTATGCCAGTACTTTTTGCTGCAGGGTCGATTTGAAATTATTTCTCTATCAGGTTCCTTCTTGCTTTCTGAAAATAATGGTAGTCACAGCAGGAGTGGTGGTTTAAGTGTCTCCTTGGCTGGGACTGATGGTCGAGTATTAGGTGGTGGAGTTGCAGGGATGCTACAGGCGGCATCACCAGTTCAGGTATTTCTCCGTTACTAATTTGTGTTTGCAATTGCCATGTTTGTTTACCAATTACCATAACAATATGATGAAATTATTGCTGCATGCACATCTTAGAAGCCTTGAATAGTTTAGGATTGATGCTTAGTTGAGTTTATTTATTTGCAATTTTGCACGTCTCAGACGCTGTACTTCCTTGGTAACCGTCTGGGTATCATGGGAGTGTCTGACATGTCATGGCATGACAAAGATGTCAGTATATTTCATTCTTGTTTTATGACTTTTTTTTCCATCTCCTGCCAGGTCATTGTTGGCAGCTTTATTGCGGATGGGAAAAAACAGAACTCAGATGTTTCCAAAACTGGGCCTTCTTCCATACTAACACCCAATATGCTGAAGTTTGGAACTCCAGGGACGACAGGTAGCCCTCCTTCGCAAGGTGGCTTAAGCGAGTCTTCTGAAGAGAATGGGGGCAGCCCCCTTAATCGAGGGTCTGGTTTCTACAGTAATTCTGCCCCATCTATTCATAATAACAATATGCAAATGTACCCACTTTGGACTGGCCACACTCCACAATGAAGATGCTTCTGAATTAACATTAGAGCACCTTGGGCATCAACTTGGTGATTGTTCTCGCATAACAGTTAGCTGTCAAATTCCAAATGCTAACATGCATTAAGGAATAGAAAGGGTAGAAAATCGTTTTTCTTTTAGATCAAGTTTTTTGTTGTTTCTTCTTGAGTAGTTTTCAAGTTTCCTTCACCTCATTGAAAAATGTCCGCTGTTGATAGCTGAGAACATTCCACCTATTTATTAGAATCTTAAATTTAGTTGTTCGAGTGTTGTTTCTTTAGCGGTTGCTGTTGTTAGGTTTCAGATGTAAAACTCGTTTTAAGGATATGAATATCGTAGGGGTCCTCGATAGTTTGGAGGGGGGTTTGTACCTTCCTCGTTCTACTATCAGGAGCACAGGCAAACCGATAGGCGAATTCAGAGCAGTATGTCTTGCAGGCCAAGCATCTTTTAATTTTCCATTCATATCTCAGTGATATCCCTGATGGAAAACTCATCATATCTGAATTCTGATCAGGACTTTCTGAACATAAATTACTACCTGTGAGAGAGGTGTCAACACCACCACCACCATTTCGTGTAACGTATTGCTTGCGGGTTGGTTTTTAATGACAGATGTAGGTTGTCGAACAGCCAGTTGATTTGAAAGTCGTTTTAACGTGTCTCGGTTGTTGCATCCTCTTTCTCTAACGTGCTAAGTTGATGATAGGAAAATTGCGTAGTCCCCACTTTACTGCTTAAATCACTTAAATCATATGTACTGGACCGTGTCCAACTGCAACTGAAAACTCAGTCCCAGTAAAATTACAGCTCGTGAAAAATCTAATGTCTCTTTCTAATATTTAGAACTTACCCTTTGATTTGGATTTGGAGGTGAATGGTTAGGGGATAATTCTATCATAAACAAATTTTATGCGTGTAAAAACAAAGATGAGTACAATTATGTAAGTTAGGTATAGGTGGAAAGGTTCCAAAAATCCCAACCTTCTATGATTCTATAGCGAGTCAAGCGATACCAAGTGTTGTAAAAGTAGTTGATATCTTCAAAGTTTTAGATTGTATGATCAATCTGCTTGAATCATCTGCAATAATCAATATTCATACGGAATCTTGGAGAATTTACGAGAATTGACAAAGGAAAGATGTTTGCCTGTTTCAAATCGTCAATTCAACAAGGAAAAGTAATGAAGATAGTAAAAGAAAGTCTAATTTTAAATACAATCCCCTGTCGCTGAACCTATTGTCTCTTCAATCTCAATTCTCATGCGACTCTCAGCTTTGGACCATAGTTAATGCCAACCACCAATAATACATTGCTGCAGAAGTGAATACCAACCATGTCAGTTTCTTTTTTCTATTTCAATAATTCAGGTCCTAAATATCTTATGAAGAAAGGAAACTTCTATAAATCATATTTTGCTTTCAACTTGATGTAATTGTGATTGTTTTTCTATAAATTCTAATTTTTTCAAGGTAAATTTTTTTCTTCCCTTACACAACTGAAATCTTGATTTTGAATAATAATAACAATAATAAAAAAAAAAAAAGTTCATTTTTAAGCAATTTCCCAAAGTCCAAAGGCAATGAAAGCTGACTGGCACTTTTCCCAGATTGAATGTGACATTTGCTCAAGCCGGCATGTCTTATTCAAATTCCTACTACCAAAGAGATGATAATACCTGAAAACCAATAAAACACATACATAAATTTCCTTTCCTTTGCTTATAAATACTCACTTTCTATCTCTAAGCCGTTGCGTGGCCTATTCAACCGGAACTTGTCAAAGACTTTCTCCCCATCAAAACCTTTCACTTTCACAGTTTCACTCCCAATTCCCATAATTTTCCTTACCCAAAAAAACCCACTTTCACATTTATATAAATACTTCCTTTTCCTAGCCATAACACACAATACAGAGTCATTAACATAACATAGATACCATACAATTTATTTTCAAATTCTAGTTCTTAGTTCATGTATTCCTTGGTCTTGCCTGTCTCCTTATTGCGAAGGCGCAGCATGGCATCACGGCTAGGCTACCGGCATCTAAGGGAGCATGGATATGGCGAGTTGGACCGACAAGTGACGGTGGTGGTAGGGAAAGAAAAGAGAGAGTTTTTGGTTGATCCTTTTGTGCTAGAGGAGAGTCCATTCCGGATTTTGATTGACACGATGAAGAAGGAATATTGTAATCAAGTAATTGATGCAAGAAGGGAGAAGAGGAGGGTGATTTTCGTGGACGTTGATGCTATCTTGTTTGAACACATGCTTTGGTTGATGAATAATGATTGTGCTTCTTTGTTTCAGCTTAATCTCAAGGAGATTATTGACTTCTATGCTCAAGATTACTAACTTGAGCTCATAACATCGTCCTTTTGTAATCTTAATAGGAACACTATAGTATTTCTTTATTTTCTTATCCTCCTGAGATCTTTCTCTTCTTTTTCTTTTGTGGGATTCTTAAGAAGCCATAGCAGTTCATCATCTTCATCAAAACATGGAATAATTGCAAGTTATACCATATGTTTCTAACTTGATTTCGGGTTCTCCAATTCACCAGATATTTGGGTCAAGACTTTGTAAAGTTTTTCTATATAATTTTTTTTGAATCGGCCAAAGTTTGGTATTTAAGTTGAACATCACATAGAATCAGTCAAATTTACCATTGAAATCCTATAAAATTATGTGGCACACTGTTTATAATTTACCTCTGACTTGTTCAGATTGATCACATGGGTCCTAATAATACAACTTCCTTGTAATTGATTCTTACGACGTTGATTTTCAAAGATTTAATCCCCCGTGATTTACTTAGCTTCAAGAACATATTTTGAATCTGTCACAGATATAATTATAGGAAAAAAAATAATCCAGGAAATGTAAGAACAAAGCATAATGTTAAAAAAACGAAATGAAAACAGATGATGTCATTTTCATGTGCATTGAGCAAATGAGGGGAAAAAATCTATTTTTTTTTTCTTTTTCTCTGAATCTAGTTGAAGTTGAATAACATGTAGTAGGATATACAGTTTCAAGGTCTTGTCAATAGGATGGGTTGTAACTGGATTCACATCATTTGTTCAGCTCAAACATGGACCGACCGAACCCAATTATTTTTCTATTAGCCCAAATAGATGCAGGAACCTTTGGGTTCTTGGAACAAATGGAAGGTCATAAGAAGCAAATCTCCCAGGCAAATGGTGGTTCCTTTTGCTTAGTATCATCTCATTGTCTACTTTAAATTAGATTATGGCTAATCGATTCCGTGGTTTACATAATTGCTAATTGCTTTTGAGTCAATGGTAATCATGATATACTTTGGAACTTATAAATACTGTTGATAAGTTCTTAGGATAACATCATTTCTTATTATTTAAGTCCTAAATTCATTTTCATGTCGGTTTGGTTTGGATGAAGAATAATATTATATTTTTAAATGTTTATCATGAATTGGATTTATTAATAATTATTTATGCAATTTGAACATCAATAATCAAGTCATTCAATAAAACAAAACCGGATTTTAAGGTCAAGAAAAGAGACTCCGCTATACGTTATAATCATCAATGTTGTCTATTCTATTTATCAGTGTCTGTTGGAAGCCAGAAAACAAATTAGTTCTTGGAAATGAGGTTAGCCCTTATCATATTGTTTACTTAAATTAAATTGAATAGAAAACAAGGTTTTCTTGTGTGAATAAAAAAAATTCAACCGCTATTGATTATAATCAAATGTTGTAAAGCCTAGGCATTATTGGATGTTATTAATATTCTTTATATCCTAATACGTATGACTAATTGGTCAACTCTTGTTTGCTTCCTTTTATAGTTGTTCCACCACACTTTGCACTACATATTTTATTTATGTTGAGAAGCTAAGATCTTCATCTTCTAACTACTATTCATCTGCAAGTTTCTCAAGTCATTTCATCATCATTTTGTTCTTTTGCTTTTCTGTACATCATCTTCATTGTTAGTATCATCTTCATTACTATCATCGTTAGATAGACTTGAAATTTGGCTCATAAAGCGGATTTATTAAGCAGGACTTAACAATTTAAGCAATTAAAGGGCTTTGGCTTCTTCCTATTTCGGTATATTTATAGAAAACTTTGGTTGATTTTTTACGCTTTTCTAAACAAATTTACAATGATTTTATCGATGCCGAATTGGGTTAATTTTCAATGCTATACAAATCTGGTCAAGAAGAGTTACAAAGAACTAGAAGGCTCACCTTCCATTATCCTTTGCCTTTGATTTTATATTTCATAGAAGAAGAGGATATATTATATGCAAGGGGTGGTTCATATATATTCATTCAACTTCTAAGATTTCATTGCTTCACCATACACAGTGTTGGCATCAAAACAAGACACTGATCCAAAGGAAACAAAAACCCAAGCAACTGCTAGAAGAAAATTTTTTGGGGGCATATTCTAGAACTAGTCAGAGTTCTTTAGTACCAAAAAGACTGATTAAAATACAATTCTCTCTTCAAACAAAGCACAATGAGAATAATTTGTTTAAAGAAATGTTGATAATTGGCGCAAGGCAAGCATTTTCCTTCCTCCATAATGAAACCTAGGTGTATATGGATTCAAAGTGGGGAATAAGTTGAGTCATTCACGAAATATAATTAAAGAATATATATTTAAGTCCAATATTGATAGAGGATAAGACGAGTTGAAATTCGTGAAATTTTTTATTAAAATTGAGGTTATTACAGTAAGCAAGGAATCGGCATCAAGAGGATTAAACAAGAGCATGCATATTGGCAGTGATAATGGAGAGGACTGCCGGGGAAGAAAGGCTCTAAAATTAAGTATGAGTAGATGAAAAAGCCTAGTTAAGTTAATATATCCTTTCCCATGAAAGAGTACTGTGATTCATATTTTTAAACCAATGCACAACTGTAGGGATTCATTAACAAACACCAAAAAGATAGAGACAGTAGCTTTAAGATTATTAAACATACTGTACTTTTATAATTAAAAGAGTGCCCCATGATTTCCATAACATTTTTACATTATTACTTATAATTTATTTAGTTAGACTTATTAAAGCAAGAACAATGTTCAAGAAATTATATATATAATAAGATAATATATATCTTTAACATTTTTTGTGAGGAAATAGAATTTGTCATCCATCCAATTGACAAGGAGAGAGATTACTGCTACTATATATATATATATATATATGTATATATATATTGGTACTTCTTTCTGGAACTATATATGCAAAGGCTGATTTTAAGATTAAGGACAGCATTCATTTCTATTCTTATAGTACTGACTCCCAACCCCAAATGGGTGTCTAAGATTATCAGAAGCAGTACTTGAATCTGAGTAGATAGCCACAAAACAGTGTTGTTGCAAGCTGAATGCATATATGGATATTGACTCTTTGCTCAACTAGATAGATATTGAATCACCCTTCATAGATATTCACCACAGATAACAAGACTCCATCAGAAATGCTTCTATTTCAATCTTGTTCATGGGAGATTTGAGAGCTTATTTGAAGAATAAATGGAAGCTAGTTTCTGATGCAAAACTGATTTCAGAAATAATTTATTACAGAGAAGGTGCTTGGGTTTTAATTATGTTATGGTTTAGTTCAAAAGATTTAGAAGAGAGGAATGTCATGTAATAGAAAAATAGAAGCAGCTTAATTATTCCCAACAGAGCTAGATATATATCAAGAAATGTCATCTTGAACATCAATGCAAATCTCGTGTTGGGTAAGGCACCATTCGAACAAGAAGAATCCCCAAGTGATGAAACCCTTGGCTCTTAATTATATTTTATACTGTTATATTTATTCTCTGCTGAAAACAATGCAAAGAAAACACAATCCTACGTTACCAAATCCTACAAGATTTACTTTGGAAAGCCTTTTTAAGTACTTTGTTAACTCCATGAAAGAAACTGTTGTAAACAACGAGGGACAAGAATTATATCTGTTGGTCTAACAGGAGAATGAAAGAATGATATGATGCAAATTTAAAATGTGAAATTTGAAGAAAAGAAAATTAGGAGAAAGAAAATAAACCCTAGTTGATCTGTTAGTAAACCTGAAAGTCAGTGACTGATATTATCCAACAAAAGTTAATGCATCATCAAACCATTTCTTATAGAGAAGAAGAAAGTCGATCCGCCATGGACAAGGACTCTTTCTAGAAATCATAGATTCCAAATATCCGAGAAGAAAGAAGAAGAAAAGATGAAAAAAAAAGAAAGAACTAAAACAAAGATTAAAGGAGAAAAAGAAACTAAAATTAACATCAACATCACAGGAAGTGGAAGAAGAAGAAGAAGAAGCATGATCATGGTGATAATAACGATAACTAGTCCATGAATTTGCTAACCTTAATGATCTAAGAATCCCTTTTCCACTAATGCAAACTGCTTCTCAACAAGTATTGAATTTTCCATCGAAAGTTCGCATTCCCACCCAAATCTCTCAAAAAGGAGGCCTGCCACCTGAGTTTCCTGGCCATCCTTCAACGGGTAACTGGACATTAGGCGGCATATTGAGTGGCAAATTGAAGAAAGGCAACCCTCCTGTGCCAGCTCCCGCATCAGCAAACATGTTGTTTCCACCACCTCCACCATTTCCGCCGCCGCCGCCACTTTGCATCTGCAGCTGGTCATCCTCCTCCAAGGGCAGCCTCTCATAAGCCACATTTGTAAACGATGCAGCTATGACAATAACAGGTCCTGCCGCCATCAGTTCCCCAACGACACTTCCTCCTACAACCTGGCCTTGCCCGCCAGCCAAATAGATTGTCAAACTGGTGGCACCTGGAGGAGCGGGTGGTGGCAAAAATGAACCTGAAAGTGATAATATTTCAAATCTGCCATGAAGGGTAACTATAGCTCCAGTAGCAGCTGGTTGCCTAATGCTCACGTTGGTCACCGTACCACTCCCACTCAGTATACAGATTCCTCTTTGCCTTCTCCGAGCGTAGTTTGCAATACAGTCAAACACATCACAGCCGTTCCCAACTTCAAGAATGTGAGCTCGGAGCGTGTTTGCGCTCTCCCTTGTGATGATGACTGGAGGCTTTGGTTTGTTCTTGGAACCTGGAGGACGACCTCTCGGCCTACGGCCTAGAAGGTCACCCGAGTTAGCTGCGTTGACTAACTCCAACGCTTGGTGAGAGCCATCGTCTTGGTGATGGTCAGCTGAGCCATAGTGAGCACCACCTCCTCCGCCACCAACACGGTTGTTTGAAACGTCGTGGTCTTCAGGTTCAGGACGCTGTTGAAGGTGAAGGTCCGGCCTGTGAAGCTGATGACCGTAGCGAGAAGTGGTGCCTAAATCAAGACCAGCCATGCCACCATCAAAGGGCAACAGAAAACAAAGAAAAACAAAGGATTAAAATAAATTTTTTAAAAAACAAAATATATATAAATTATGGGTTTAGATTAAAAACTGTTTATGGTTTATTTTAAGACAAGCGAGGGGGTAAATTATAAATAAGAGGGAAAGAAAGGGAAAGGCAAGGCCTCTCCCGGACTTGAAGAAATAAAAGATTTGAATCCTAATAAGGAGAGAAAGGGGTTTTCTTTTTTTTTTTTTTTCCTATAGAAATTAAAAACAAACGAGAAGAAAATGGGGAGATCGAGTGCAGGGAAGGGAAGGGAAAGGAAAGAGGAAGAAGAAGGGGAAGGAGATAGGACAAAGTCTCTAAAAAATTCGCAGTCATTTCTCATCCCAAAAGTTTATATACATAAAATAATTGATGAGAATTTTTTTAATATTTCCTTTTCTTTATTTTTGAGAAGAGAAGTTGGTGGATGCCAACCCTACTCTCATTTTTGGAGCGTGCCATTTAATACATTAGTATATTAGAAAAGAGTTTATTAATGGTCTGTTAGTATATAATGAATTAGGTAGTATTATTTTATTAAAGATATGTATAGACATTTTATTAATGAATAAGTATTTTAAAAATATTAATTTTTTATATATTTATTTTAAAAATTAATATTTAGTTACTAATAAAATATTATAATTTAATTTATTGATATTATGAAAAAATTATATATTAATAGTGTATTAAATATAAATTTATTTAAAAATTAAATTAAATAATAAATTAAGAAATAAGCCACCAAATTAATAGAGAAAAAAAATACCACTACTTCAAATTAAGAAACTTTATTCTTCTTCATATTAGCATGGAAAACAATGAGAAATTCTAGAAGAATTAAAACACATAAACCTTTTAGATAAAACAAATAAATTAACTTTTTAACATCTTTTAAAATACTGCCATAATTTCATATACAAAGACAGGAACCTATTATTAATGAGATGTTAATTAGGTAATTCTAAAATTTATTTTAAAAATAAAGATTTCGAATTTGCCATGATTTTTAAAAAAAATCAATGATTTTCCTTATTTATACATGAAAAAGTCATTTAATTAAAAATTTTGATATTAAAAAGACGAATGAATTTATATACTCAACTTATTAAGGACTTGATTTTGTTTTTGGACTGAAGGGTTGTGGATCACGCGGCAAGGAGGGAGAGTGAGGGTTGTTGTTTCATATGCTGGCGTGATATAAATCCAATTCTAATTATAAAAACATTTGAGCAAATGAACCCTGGAAGGGGAGAGGATTGTGTGGATGGGGTTAGATGATGGATGTTGGTCATGCGGGTTTGGACTCCAAAAATTTTAACTATGGTTAGTACTACACAAGTTGACCAAGTTAGGTTAAGGAGAGAGGGACGGAGAATAAAACAATTGGAGAGATGGGGCAAGTGGGCAATGGTGCTGCGGCGCGTGGGTCCCATTTTGTCGTCTCCT
The DNA here is from genome assembly GCF_002303985.1 of Durio zibethinus. The sequence goes on along the minus strand of NW_019167827.1, from coordinate 902,497 downwards.
CCCCCACCCTGAACGGCCCTCCTCTCCTTTCAGCCGTCAGTGCCCCTTGTATTGGCTTGACTTTTGTTCAATTTGGCTATATCAGTTCATCAAATGTTATATATTTCATGAAGTGGTCTACACTATTGACCCAAACTTAATACAACTGGTTGATTTGGGCTCAAGTTATTATTAAATTTTGTTTTCCCCTCTAAGGTACAACGAGAGAGGCGTAATCGTGGTATTTATTTATTCGTTTGGATCAATTAATTTTGTATTAAATTATTTAAAATTAAATTAATTAAATTAAATTATTCTATTTTAGTTAATTGAATTAAATATATTAATTTTAAATTTTAATTAATTGAATTAAATTCGATTGGTTTTATTAATTTTTTTATTAATCAAATAATAAATATATTTAAATTAAATTAAATTAAATTTTTTATTTTTAATTTTTTATATTTAAAAAAAATTAAATAAAATTATTTAATAAAATATTTAAATATCAAAATATTATGTTAAAAATTCTAACAACTTATGATATAAAATGATTAGTTTCATATATTTTTCATTTTATATATGAAATATATTATATTTTGGTTAAAATTTTAATTAGTTTGATTAATTTAATTTTTGAACCGAATTAATCGAAAATCAAAATTTTTTTAAAATTATTTTCATTAATCAACTAAAATTAATTTGATGACTAACCAATTAATCAAAATTAATTACCAAATTAAATCAATTTAATTAATTAATTTAATTAAAATCAAATTATGAACACCTCTAACCGTGCAAACTTAAGTTGAGCAGCCCTTGAAAATGAAAGCCTAACCAATTGTAATGATGCTGTGACCAAGCTGTAAATATTTCCCATCTTCATCACTTTTTAAAACCTTGCATCCAATTTCAACCATGGCAAAACCTGATGAACTCATGGGCATGGCATATTCCATCTTAAATCCAAATTAAGAACCATTTGCATTGATCAATTTTAAATTATAAAAATAGAATAATATTAACAAAGTTTTATTTAAATCTTATTTACATTGGATACCTAACCACTTGTTCAATAATGCATATATAATATATAATTAACTACAAATTTATTAAATGTAATATTTAAATATAATTATGCAATAGATAATTTCTTTAATTAATTCAGTATAAGTTGCTCAATAAATAAAGTATTTGACATTTATAGATTGGTAATCTTAAGACAGCATAACAAGACATGCACGAGTTAAATATATATATATATATATATATGTACATATCTTTTTCCTCTTTACACTAATTTATGCATCAACAAGTGATACGAGAACTTTCATATAAATAAATAAAGCACCACATAAATAAAAATTAATTAATTATCTATAAAGTCAATGAACATTATTATATATATATAATTATAAAACATTCATATATAAATGGTAAACCACTTTCTATAATTATTTTGTATGTTGGCTTCGGAACTTGTTTACCTGTTAGCTGGCTAATAACAAACTGTATCTTGGTTTTTATTATTTTTAATTAAAAAAAAAAAGAATAAACAGAATACAAAGGACTTTTTTTTTTTTTTTGGGCTTTACGTCTTGTTATGGTTTGACAAGAAAAATTATTAGAGTCAAGTCATTAGTTCTTCATTTAAGCGACTTACGAGCCAAATCAAGTACACTACTAGTTGCATGAATTGCTTGCTCAATCCTTACCATTTAACTCAATCAATTTGGTGATAGCCATTTCATCATCAGCCTTAAAATGATAAACCCTAAAATTTACCAATTTTCAAATGATCTTTAGTAGCTTCATTTCCCAATACGTTATTCCTATGATAAATATCATGCATCTTTAGAAATATGGACATCATCTTTATAAATTGCAGGGGGACAATTAGTATCACAAAGCAATTAATCTTAGATTGATTTTTTCTTCTTCTCCAATTATGTTTCTTTGATTTTTTTTTTTTTATAATTTTAAAGGGTAAAGCTAGAATAAAACGAAGTGTATTCCTTTAATTGGTTGTAATTAATTAGCATCTGGTTTCCAATTCAGCTTCTATAGCAATCACGTGTTCAATGGAAAGCGTCAAAAAAGGAAAGTATCTCTATTCAACCCACGAGGTCATTTGGAGGCAGGCGTTGAAATTTTCCAATGTACAAATTTGACTATCTTAATTCCCTTTATTTGACAAAAGTTTGTTCTTAAACAAGAAACTTCAGTACTAAGGGTAAATGAATTTAAGCGACATTTCAGAACTTAAAATATAAAATTTTCAATTGTAAAATTTCAAGTTAAAAATTAAAATAAAAGATTTATGAGAAAAAAGATTATTTTCCTTTTTATTGCATAACTCAAACCCCAATTGGATTTCAGTTGTAAAAACCAAAAAAAAAAAAAACCCAAAATTCTAAAAAAAAAAAAATTCGGTTCAATTAAGTTCTAGTGGCAAACATTTCTAATTAAGTTCCTATATATTTTTGCATGCTGTATATATTGCTAAGATCAATTATGTTACCCATTTCTCTCATTTCTTATTTTCAAATTGTTTTTTTTTTATCAACCTATTTAAATTTTAGAAAAAGTTCTATCTTTTATAATATTAGCTAGGTTGGGAAAAAGGGGGAGCATGCCTGCATGAAAATAGGGCAGTGGAGTTTAAGGTATATATCCGTACGTTATGCTCATCATCAAGAATTAAAAAAAAAAAACAAAGATTGTCGTTCATACTATTTATTTTTCAAATATTTTATTATGTTAGCACCAATTTATACATGAAAACAATCATTGAGGATTTAAATATATTTGTTCTTCCAAACATAATTAATTTGTACTTGTTGTTGAAAAAATTAATTAATTAGTTAACTATAGCATTACAACAATATATATCAGTTATCTAAAATAAGAAATAAAAAAAAATGGCACCACAATAAAGTTGGTCATGCACACTAATAGAATGGCCTAATGTTGACAGGTGAACAACTGTTTTTCTCACTTGTTCAGATCCCAATCAGGGATCAAGATAAGCCTAGACACTGTATGACAATATAAATGACCCTTTCTAGTATGAACCTGTTTGCACAGTTTTTTTTTTTTAATTTATGAAAAAATTTAAGAGTAAAGATGGTTATCGTATCTTTAAAGTTAGAACAAGCAATCAATCCAATTAAAATTTATGGATTGATTAAACTTTCACCTACTGATTTTTTGAATTTATATATCGTCTACTCACGAAAAATTATGGGGAAACTTAAATCCGAATACTTCTACACCAAGACCTCACCCTTTACCACTAGTGCCAACCCCGTTGCCGGTTGTTTATTTGCTTTCAATACCTAATAGGAGAGGTTAAGTTTGGGAAACGGTCAAAAGGTAGTGAAGATTTCTTGCTTCTCACAATTGTCCCTCAGTAATTTAGAAGGGCCTAAACAAAGAAAGAAGATTTTGGCGCACAGGAATCACTAATGTCAAATCCAAGAAAATTCTTGGATTCACGTATGCTCAACGCAGAGTATGGTCTAGGGTTTAATACCTTCGTCATACTCTTTATACTTATTTATAAAGCATTTTTATAAGCTCATTTTAAATGTTCTTGAAATGATTATTATAAATTCAAATTTTAATTCAATTAGTTTATATAATTATTTAATAATATATATTAAATCTGAAATATAAATATTAAATTATATATATTTTATCATTCTTATATATATATATATATATATATAGTTGGGAACTTTTCTAATCTTACTATAATCTCTTTTTTAGAATACTTAATCTAAATGTGTAAAGGTTTAACGAGAACTGTATTCCCTTTTTGGACAGTAATTCCACGCGATTAACATTAATTATGAGGAAATAAGAACACCAAGATTGACCATACATCTATTCAAAGTTACGGATCTAAAGTAGGTGATTCTGGTTATCTGGGGGAGGGGGATATGCCAATTTATAAAATTTATTTGACTTGTTGCACAGATTGTAGCTTAACCTAAGGCTTTAGCAAGATGTGTGGTGTTGAAAGTCATAGACATTTGTACTTGTCTTTCAAATCTAAGATCATGTCGTTTTGTTGGAAACTATACCCGCCTGCCACAGCTGAAAATTTTTGACTTTATTTGTTGGTTGAACTTCATTATTTTTCTTCAAATTAGTGGACCCTTTTGATAGGAACACACTAAATCTATCATTACATGTACTCTTTTCCCCCTTTTTCTAACGAGAGGAGGGAGGTTGAACTAGTGATGGTAAATATATCCAAATTTCGTTGTTTTTCGTTTCTTATAAGGTCGGTTTTATTTGTTTTGAAAATTAAGTTTGAAGTCGGATTGAATAAGAATTTATTTTAAAAAATCAAAGTTAGGTCATAGTCAGATTTTAAGTAAATTCATTTTGATTCGATACATATAAAAAATATATTTTTATTATTTATTTAATTTTATATTTATATATATTATATTGATAAAATTATTATTTAATAATTTTATTTAAAATATTTACTTAATAAAAATATTATACTTATATATAATTAAAATGTAATTTATATTAAAAAATAATATTTTATATATTATATTAAATTAAAATTATTGAATTAATTCAATTACAATTTTATATATAAACAAGTCAAATATAAAAAAAATAATATTTTAAAATCATATCAAAGTTGAATATATATTTTATAAAATTAGGTCGAAGTGAAAATGAATAAAAATTTGTCTTGATCCGATCCATAACCATCATAAATTGAACCAAAATTATGTACTCTACTTTGGCATTTGAGCCCATTTAAAGTGATATACTAATTCATGTAATATAAATTTATCTGTAAAGAGATTTGTCTAAAAAATTAGAGTTTAAGATTATAATTCCAAAGTTTTGGGATTAAAATAATAATATATATGAACAGTAAATTGTTATAACATGTAAATTCATAGACTTACTATTAGATATAGATTAAAGGAGTCGTCATTAATTTTTTTTGTTTAAGTGTAATTGATCACATGATAAAATCAGTCGCATTTGAAGAGAAATCTCAAAATTGATTTAGGTATCTTTAAATAGTATATTCTAGCCCATGAAATCAAATTTTAGGTTGAGAGTGCGGTTATACATGAGAAAAGTTATAGCACCATCATAGTGCTTATCCAAAGGATAATACTAGTTTAATTTCAAATTATCCAAGTCTTAAAATATTCTTATAATTTTATCAAATCATTTAGTTATTGAAAACTAATCATAAATTTGCTCCAATAGTTTGGTAACAATTTAAAATAATTTTCTTATCTCAAGAGTTTTTATGAAAACTAGTGTTCCACTTTTAAGAAGCTCCGTTATCAGATTCATTAATATGTTTTTATTCAAAAAAATAATTGGTAAAATCTTTTAATGATCTGATAAAATTTACTTTGACACAGATCTCTCAATAGTTTAATAAGATTTAATTTAATATGTAAATCCTCCAAAAGTTTGGTAGATTCAAAACAAATATTTTATTAGCAACAATTTTTTTTATAAAAATTGACTTATGGGATTTTTCAATAGTTTAGTAAAATTCATTAAAAAAAATTAAATTAATGAAAAATCCTCTAATAATTTGGTAAGAGTTATGAATTTATTTTAGAAACATTTTTTTTGTTATTATTATTTTTAAATAAAGCGTTCAATTTATTAAAAGATGAATAAATAATAATTAAAAATAAAAAATAAAAATCTAAAATAAAATAAAAATTAAAAATCAAATCAAATCAAAACAAAAACCAAAAATAAAATAAAATAAAAAATCTACGATCGAATCAAGTTGGAGTCAAGTTCTCTTGGGTCAAAGGTCCTCTCCAAAATGACATTGCTCTAATGTGAGTATAAAATTCAATTTTTCAAGCCTTTCCTTCAATTAGCCTTAGCCTTTCTCTTTCTCTAAAAATTTTCCTCTGCCTTCTTTCTAGCCCTTCAAGCCGGAAGCTTTAAATGGTTCCAAAAATTGGTCAAGAACCCAGATTCCAGTGTTGGAATCTTCAAACGGCTGTCAAAATCTTCAAGTGAACCTAAAAATTACCGTCTTCATCCATCATGAATCACCAAAATCTTCAAAAGTTCACCAAAAAATTTATGAAGAACCGACAAAAACCTAGTTTTTCTAGAAATTTCAGTCAAATCCATAAATTTAACTCAGATCCAATAACCTTTACAACTTAAACAAATTTCAAAATCAACCTAAACTCGAAATCAAGAGTTAAATTCTACAACATAGAATTTTTCAAAAATTCAACCATATAATCCTATAACTCAAAATCCAAACAAATACTCAAAAGACCCAAAAAAAAATCTCAAACTCATATAAACCCAAACTTTTTTTTTTATGATGGTTGACTATTTCCTAAAAATCAAAACCTAGAAAACTCCCTTTTTACAGAATCTAGAGAATTCCCCAGAACTTAACCCAGAAAACAAATTTCCCCAAAACCCAAGATTTGAAACTTCTATTGATGAAATGAAAAAACCTAAAAGTAAACCTAGAAATCAGAACCACTCAATCCTGAACTAATAAATCCAGAAAATTTATCCCTCATGAAATTTTCCTCAAGAATTTCTATCCGTTTTTTCCTTCTGTGCTTCAACATGATTTATAGAGTTTTTTTAACAACAATTTTTTAGATTTAATGGATTCAATCAATGCTTAAATCTTGGGATTTTATTCTTGTTCGATTGAGGTCAATGACTGTATAATTGATTTTATTTCTAATTTCATGTAGATGAAATCCTAAAGATTTTCCCTAAACCAATTCCAACAAACTTTACTTTGATTTGATTTTTTTTCCTTTTTTTTTATTCTTTTGATTTTTTGTTGACTTTTTTAAAATAATTAAAAATAAATAAATTAAAACTAAAAATTTTTTATTAGATTCGAAGCTTTCCAATCAGACCTAATTTACAACCAAACTCATTTTCAGTTTTGAAAAAAATTTCAAACAAAATAAAATGTTTATATAAATTACTACATTTAGTCGCGCAATTCCAAATCCAATAAAATTTTTTGTCCAAAAAAAACCTCGCAAAAAACTTAATTAATTTTTTAAATATATAAATAAAGTACATAAAATTAATAAATGTTAAGTGCGTGTAAATATATTTAGATAAGTTTGCCCTTATATATTTATTTTATTTATATTAAAACAATAACATCATTGTTTTTTAATTGAAAAAAACAATCTGGTATTTCCTTTCATGGCATCAAAATTTTCCATTCGTGTACAAGGAATTAAAAAACCTTGACTAGTATATATATTTCTAATTATAATAATTGGTGAAGTACAGGCCACACTGTTCCTCGGACAAGCTTTGAATTGCCTTAAGAAATTTATGAGCTGTTACAGACTTACAGTAAAAAACAGTGATACGAGGTTGTGAACTGGTGAAAGAAACCATCCCCCTCTTTTTAAGCATTCCAACTGATAGAATTAAAAAAAAAAAAAAATTCTTAGCCAATGGTTAAAGTGATATTTAAAAAAAATTATAATTAATTGTTTGACATTCAGTGTCTAAATTTAATAAGATTATTCTAATTTTTGTAGTTGTTTTTTATTGTTGCAATAACCAATGAGGAGATTGATTTGATGGAATTAAGCGAAGACAGATTCAGGAATGAATGAGAGATTTTGAGATCGCAGGGTGATATAATTGCGTCAGTCGGACGGGGGAGAGACTCAGGCTAATTATATAGGAAAGGAAAGCAGAGCAAAGCTGAAAGAAAGCTGGTTAAAAGCTGTAGTTGTTTCATGAGTTGAAACTGACTCAGCCCTCTGCCCTCTGGAGTCTAGTCTGGGACTGTGCAGCAGCAACTGTGGCCTCTGAGTGGCTTGCAAAGTGTGAGATGTTGAAGACTTGGGGGAGATCGCTTTCAATGTCCCTATTCAAAACGCACCGTGTAGCTGTCGGCCATGAGGCAGCTGTCACTTTCATCGGGAATTGCTCTCGCTCTCTGTCTTTCAAGAAATTTTCTTTCCTCCCCTTGATTTCCGGGGGACAATGGCCCTGCAATTTACCTGCCCTACCATTAGAACACCTTCCTGCTGCAGCTGTTGCTACTGCCCTTCCTACTCTGCACTCTTTCTTCCTAACATTGTCATTCGTATTGATGGTTTTGAAAAAACAATGGCTGACATTTGTCGAGAACTAATTAAACAATTCTACATGCATTAAAATATTAAATTAAATGTAATGATTAAAAAAATATATCGATAAGCAAAGTTTTAGCCTGAGAGATTTAGAGCAGGAGTGATGAAACGCGAGTGGTGAATCCATGGGAAGAAATTAATAAATAAATGGACATTGGTAAGTCTTATATTCCTGTCTTGAGCAGGTAGCAAGTCATTTCTGATCTACAAAGAACCTTGTCCTTCCCACCCCCGGAATTCTAGGTGATCTCCAGAGCTTCAGTTTCCCCCCTAAAATCTACAATGTAAGAGGAGGTTTGGTTTTGTAAGTGCATGTCATATGGTTTTTTTGGTTACAACAAGCCAAACCCACGAGAGGGCTAACCTTCAAAAGGGGTCAGAGGGAAGGTATTTTCACATGTGATGGAGACATTGGGGGATATGGGAAGCAGAGTTGGTGGATCTTTTAAAGGACGGGTCGATAACCCAAGTCAAGTCATCCTTTTGTCTTTTTCTTATTTTTCTTTCACGACACAGCAAAGCAACGTGTCAACGAATTACCATTGGCTAAGCTCTGAAAAATACAATGGACATCTTCCCATATTCACGTGAGAGATGAGATGCCTTGAGCTGCTCTTGCGTTGCATGATGGCATGCTTGCTTGTCTCAGTCTTACACATAATATTATGTAGTGTTTATTGATATCTAACATTTCAATTACCTCAAGCTTGAATCCAAATTTTGGCCAATTGCTTGATCTAAAAGCCTAACCCTAATAATTTGATTTGCCTTGGGACGACAAGCTCTTCTTTGTGGGTTTCATTACAAGGAATATTTAGGAAAGATCATTCATAACTATTTTCATCTCTATTGACCATTAGAATTCATATGATTCTTTTTCCATCCAGTCTAATGTTCATGCGCTGTTAATTCGTATCTTTTAAAACATAAAAAATTAATAATATCTTTTTGGTAATTTCAATGAAAACATTAACCAATTAAACCAGACATTAAACAAGTAATTACGTATATTTCCTAATCTATGCTTATATTCAAGGCCCCACTAGTTATCATATTTTAAAATCAACTTGATTAATTTTATAATCTTATAAACACACAACCTTGCTACCAGATATTGACTTAATATATGTAATTTCACATGGAAAATTTTGTGCTTCTTCTTCTTCAAAGGGGACAAGATTATTTTTGTTAATGAATTTTTTTATTCGCTGATTACAAAATTTAACTACCTTCATTTAAATAAGCAAGAGTTAACGAAGTGAACAGTTTCAATATGTTTATTTATTTTACTTAACGCGAACAGAAATATTTAATGAAATTGAAGACCTTTTTCTTAGGTATTTGATTAGTGGTGGAGTTTCAAGAATTTTCTAAAAAAAAAAATACAATCTACTTTCTCTTATTTTTATGTCTTTTTTTTTTTAATTATTTTCATTAGGAAAGATTGGGATAATGAATAAGCCTAATCCTCGAATAATTTTTTTTTTCTGTCCAATCACTATATGATGAGCATGTCTTTCCTTAAGTTTTGTAAACAAAGCTTAATCATAATTATAAAAAAAAAAAAAACCTGCAGACCTATTGGATCTTTCTAGTACTACAAAGTAACATTCTCTATTTCTTATTATAAGTTAATTCAATTATGTTAATTTATTAATTCTCTCTTTCAATAAAAAATAAAGAATTTATAAATATAAAATGATATCTTCACACAAGGAACAGCCTCATTTGGTTTTATATACTATTAATTTTGAACAAAAGAAACATGACAGATTATTAATTATTGTTAAAATTTTGAGGTCAAATATTAAATTATGTAATGGGTTTCAAAAAGGTGGGTTTATGAAATATTATCGGACTGAAAATGAAGGATGTGATGCTTAATCATTATAAATAAATAAAGCAATTGAATTTCAGCAAACAATGTTGGATCTCAGTAAATCTTCACTAGATATTGTAAAAAACTAAGTTGTTTATAATATGATATTAATTTTGATTTTAATCAGGACAATATTAAAGAAGTGAGAAGTGATTAAAAAAGAGGAAATGTAGCAATTAAAGTGTCTAGGACTATAGAGTACAATAACAAAAGAAAAAATAATTTGTCAGTAAATCACTCAGTTTTGAATTTACATGATGAATTGAAACAGGAGATCTTTGCCTTTACTATGCTTTTGGCTTAGGATCCATTTACATGGGATTTTATCTTAATGTGAAATGAAAATAAAGAGCCACTGATTTTTTTGTACTAAAAAATGAGCCACTGTTAGGGTTTGATAAAATGAACTCCCATCAGTTATATAATGATATTTATTCTTCCTATTATTTTCATTTTAATTTTTTCTTGTTTAATTTCTTTTTCATTTTGGGCTCTATCACATGGTATGGGATGCTTTTGGCTCTATCAGACACCAAATGAATCATAAAAAACTTCCATAAATTATAATTTCATTCCAAGGAATAAATCTCCAAAATTTCCAAGTTCCTTAAAATTATAGTAATTGGCATTTGTCTTATCTCTTTACTCTCCTCTTTGGGTCAATCAGGAAGCTAGCATTGAGTCATCATGCATGATATGATACTCTTTTCAATCATTATACAGTGACATCAAAAATTGCATTATATGATACTGTTTTCAATCCGTTTCTGGATTACCAGAAACTGATTATGTTTTGGAATTTGGGAGCAAATATGATACCAAGATTGAAAGGCCAGCCAAGGATAAAGCAAAAGGGGATGAAACTATAGCTTTAATCTCTCTGAGCAAACAGTTCCCAATTGTAATCATATTAGCTGTATTTTCTATTCAAAGACTTGAAAACTCATCACCCTAATTTTGACAAACACAATATAACACATCCAAAACATCTTTTGAAAATTGTTTCACTAAATTCAACTCGTAAAACGGCATATATCTATTAAGGTGTTTATTATTTTGGGATGGGATGTTCATTTCTAAAACTAATGAATTTTACTTAAATTCTGACTAAACTTTGAAAGATTATCCTTTTAATATTCCTTTGTAACTTTCAAAAAGACCCTACACTTAAAAGAAAAAAAAAAAAAGAAAAAGCTATTTGGATAAACAAAGCCATTAACCCATAGATTCCAATATTCTATGGTGACTAAAATGTTAATTAATCAAAAAGGAAAAGTTAAAAGAAAAAAAGGTCATGGGTACAACGCAATGATCATGAGGGAACAGCGTGGATGATTAAGACTTTTCATTGTTGTTTAATTATCATTTTGGGTGGACTGGACTGGGGAGGGCTCTATCTTCTCAGTTTGCTTTACTTTTAAAAGTTAAAACATTGGTTTTGTCCGTACAATGACATTAAACTGGTATGATTAAAGGTTTTTTTTTTGAAATATGATCAAGAAATCAAGGCGATTTTTTTTTAAGCAGTGGAATTTAAGTGAATTAATAACTTACATCAACCAATCATATATATTATCTCCTCATTCAATGCCACAGCTAAAGCACATTTTAAATAAAAATGATAAAGATAATTAATAGAAAAAGAGAAAAAAGGGTTTAGGATCATAATATGGTTAAAAAAAGGAAAAACCCTAATTTAATTTTAAGAATCCTTTTATCGATAAACGTTCACCCTATAATGAAATGCTTCTCAGCTTGTTAAGATTGCGTAGTTTTATAAGAGTGTCCTAAATAGGAGACACAGCAAATGATGTTGCAGTGGCGGGGGTTAGAACAGAGAAATGAGGCCTTCACATGATGTTAAAGTAGTTTATCTCTTCGCAGATGTAGCAGCCTTTGTTCCAAGCAATGTTTGCTTCAATGCATGTTTTCCCTAGAATGCAGCAAGGCTATGCTATGATGGACATCTTTAAACTATTGCCCTCACTTTTAGGTCAGCTTTACACAATTATCATAGCTTAAGTTCGCGTTTTATCCAAATATATGAATATAGAAATCAAATAAACCAGTTTCGTTAGAAAATTCTGTCAAATCTTTCCCAAACTAGTTTAATTTTTGCGTTGTACTAAATCATGCCATGTGTTGTTCGAGTGGAAGCAGCAGGCAAATCCTTTTAGGAAATTTAACCTCCTACCATTTTAATTTCCTTCCTCGTATCAAAATTTTATATAATGTGTTAAAACACATGGTTGACATTACCATTTCTCGAGCAGCCTTAACACCCCAAGTGATTGCAAGATAAATGAACCTCATTAGGTATATAATGCTACACATAAAAGCCTGACAAATGTTTGGCCTTCATTCATTCACCAAAAAATTAAGAAAATCATTTCGATCAAAGGTGGGAAGATAATTTTGCATTAACATCTAGCAATTAGGATAGTGAAAACGCTTCGCTAGTAAAATCGCTGCCATGTGACTTAATAATTACGGGTTCGAAAAGTTGAAAAACCTCTTACGAATGCAAAAAGACTATGTACCATAAATCTTCTTCTGGACCCGCACATATCGGGAGCATTTTACTCACCGAACTGCCCCTTTATCTAGCAATTAGCATGGACCATGGAGCATAGAATATACTATTATTGAGTCATAAAATGTCTAACTGAAAGTTTGCCACGTGACCCTCTTGAGCACATGTTATTGAAGAGGTTAGATACTCAAACATCAATGCGTTCCCATGTGAGTTTTGGGTTTCGGGGCCTCATTCCTTCCACGCTTCCACGTGACAACAGTTTTGTAGCTCTCTACATTTCAGATCTGGTGGGGTCTCCCCTACCCACAGGTTTCAGATTGTGCACTTTCTATTCTGATAATTAACCCTAATTTACCAACATATAATTGCAATTAATTAATGGCCTCTATTATTAATTTTGAGTTTTGAATGATGGGTTTCCTCAACCTCTGGAAAATACCCACATTGTGATTATGACACTGCATTTTGCTTTGGGCAAGCAACGACTATTACAACATATTTCACAGTTGGATAGGGCTTGAAATTTGCCATCTTGACCCAAGTCCCATGTTTAAGTCCACATACAGGATTTTATTTTTCATGCTTAAGGATGAATCACATCCCTGCATCAACTAATGCAAGTAATGCTTCAATAACCTCCACATAAAATATCCTACTGTCATGAAAAGTTTGGATTTAGAATGGAAAATTCATGCATCAATGGTTTACATATATGTCGACAGAACAGAAGCACCTCATTACAGCCCTGGCCCGGTCTTCTGAAGAAGAGCATTGCTTACATAACTTGAAGAGATAATCAAAACCATCATTAATATCAATAAAACATGCCATTATTTAGTTCCGAAAGAAAAATCAATGGAGAAAGAGCTAGGACGAATATTGTGCCACTGATAATGACGACAACCATTTCTCTGGCTTTAATGTAAATATTTTATTTTTCTAAATATGAACCCCTCAAAGCTTTATTCAATTGGGGGGTTTCTTCCAAGAGATAATTAAGACTTTTGATTAGTGGAACGGGAAACGTTTCCCAATATTATAGTTAAACAAGGACGACTAAAAGTCTTGATTATATATTAATTAATTAATTAACAGAATATAATAATGGGTAAATCGAGATAAAGCAAAAGAAAGCATAGTTAATGGAGCCAAAAACAGTCCAAATAAGAGGCCTCCTTTTGAGGAGTGGAAACCATAAGCAAATGAAAATGCAAATGCAAGCTGGTGTACATGGTGCCACGAGTGGGTAGAGAGTGACAAGCCGTGAGAAGCGCTCTTTTGCTCACTGAATTGATTCCCAATGTATTGCTTGCTGGCACAGTTGGTGGGTGGGGTGTGCCAAGGCCATCAAACTTGTCATGGACTCCAAACTCAAGGCTAAGCTTCATCTATATTTAATTCTCTAAGGTCAACCTGGGCTGCTCTGCATGCAACTCGTGTGTACCAGCATACGCGGGGAAGAATATATCTGCCACTAAGGATAATTACTTACACTGATTGCGCCCTGCGGGCCTGATGATCAAAACTTGGCTCAATTGCTTGGGGAAAAGCTAGCAGGTTGAATGTTCATCGGCTTGACAAATGATTAATGAACAAAAACGACCATGAATCAAGACAGTATCAGTTATGGTTGTGAGACAATGATCTGCTGTTTCAATCCATTCCAAACATCTGTATCCGACTCTTTGAATAGTTAATTCATCTTCAGAACATCTTTTTTTTACCAACATTTTCCCTTAATGTCGTTTACTCAGTCCAATTTGCAGCTTCAAAAATATTATTTTTGGGATGTAACTGAAAAGCTCAGTTGAAACATGGACTATTCTTTCTTTAATTGCCCCAAAAAAAAGTTTCAAATGACTTGTAGCAGCAAAAACCATCATGATTATGAGATAAACCTTATAATTTTGTCTACGATATTCGATAAAATGGAACTAATTATACACAATGGCCAATGCTATACCAGATAAGTGCATCTGTGCTAAATCAAGCTTTGCAACTGATTTAACATTTCGGACTTTCATTGTTATTGCATGGTTTGCCGATTCTCTAAAACAAAGCTAAAGGACTCGATCTGATTGAGGATTGGTCCACAGTTAACCAGATAGGGACAACTTGACCTTAAAAAGCCCAAAAACATAATAAATAATACTGGTTTGTGAAGCTAAAAGAAATGCCTAGAAATCAGTTCACCAATGCTCATATATATATTGATAAGGTATATATTCTTTAATGGAAGGAAAATTCTGCAATATTGGTTTCCTTAATGTCCATAAAGATGACAACCCTATTAAGGTGAAGGTAATCTTATAAAGAAAAGTTAATCTCGGAAAGGTATGAATTGCATACACCATTCATCTGTGAAATGATCTCTTCCTCTTCATGAACACACTTAAAGCACTTGCTTATTGTGTGATAGCCAGAGAATGACAAAATTGTAGAGTGCATAAACTTCTATATGCCTTGTACCAAGATATTTGGGCATTTCTTGTTCTTCAAAGCCAGGAAGTTAGAGATAACAGTGAATTGCAACATAGGTCCAGTTCTCAATGCTGCTCAGTTGACCCCAGTACATTAGCCCCACCATGGGGGTAAGGTTGGAGCTCCATTACCTTACCCCAGTTCTCAATGTTGCTCAGTTGAACCCAGCCTAGAAGTCATGAGAAAACAAAACTCTTCACCCATCTACCATAAAAAATCCCATAGAAAAAACCAAAACTCATCTACTTCCTTCACCTAACTCCATAACAATCTGACTAAAGTGTAGAAGTCTGTTTTTCCAAAAATACAAGTGTAGAAGTCTATCAATCTAAGTCCTCCACATATTTCAACTCCCAAATCCTCTTCTTAGAGATTGTGCAAAACACTACGTCTTTCTATTCAAAACCCCCATAATATACTTCAACAAAAAGATTGAATAAAAAAGTCATCGTCTTCCTTAATTCCAAGATATGGGGGATAACATCCAAACCAAAAAGGTCCCAATGGGATTAAAAGAAATACAACCTTCAAAACCACCAATTGTTATTTGACTCCACAATACAATATCCATATTCCATAAAATTCTTTGTAATTTCTTAAATATATTATGACAATTAGATGCATAGAAGTATTGATTATTGAGTGTAACAGGTGAAGCTGACTTAACTCCACCCTTGCAACTACAAAATTCAAACACCCAAAACTGTAAAACAACCAACAATAAACTCCTGTAAGTCATTGGAAAATGACAAGAAATACATTTTACAAGCTAAAGGGCAGCGGGATCCCCAACCCCTTGACCTATCCCTGCTGGCAGTCCTTCACAAATTTTCCACAATCTCAGAATGCACTTGAAGACAAACTGTAAACCACCAAAGACAAAAGATACACTTGCACCATGTTAAATAGGAATGGAATATGAGAAATGTGCTCATTCCTTGTAATCCAACTTCAAAAACTTAAAGTCTTTTTTTCTCATCTAGTAAGTTCCTACATATGGGTGTATAAATAACCAAAAAATTTCAGACATCTTTATATGACCTGATGCATCTTGCTAATTAAGACTTTACAGTTTACACCATTTTACCTTAACGTATTGACTGAAACATGATCTTAAAGTTCAAAATAGGAAGTTCCCCACTTCTCAATGTTATTCTGATGATGGCTTGTATCCTAGCTATCTAAATCTTTTAAACTTATTAAACAGACTAATAGATGAAAATATATGTGGTATTGTATATGTTCCCCTCAATGGGGAAAACACCACTTTGCCTCTTCTCTTCCTTCCTTTTATTGGGATACCAGGGAAAATTGCCTAACCAATTTACTGAAAGAGAGCTGGGATATCTAAAAATTCTAACGAGTTCATCTTACAATGCACAGATGTTGGGTATCCAAATGGACGGAAACCATAAGTTAGAAATTGGAAATAAATCCACATGTCCTTCATTTCCAACACCCATCCATAGTTTGATCATAAGTTTCCAGAACACATCTAATCATTTTGGACATAATGTTGGATAAACAAGCAATGCTAACCTGATAAGTAATTAGACAAAATTCCATGTATAAGTAGCCAGGATTAATTACGCCCAAAATGCTAAAATAAATACATACTTCTTACATTTTCACTTCACAAGGTTCACTATCCACAAAAGTTTCTAAGTTTCGAAAGATAAAATAGAAACCGTTTTCTGTAACCAAAAAAACTAGAAGGAAAGTGAAGTATGTATTATGGAAGCACTTACCTTTGATTGCAAAGACAAGGGAGCCATCAGGACAGGCAGCGTATGGTTGTGGAGCAAAATCTTTAAGGACCAATAAGAGGCAAATAACAAAGTGGGTTTGTTCTGTTGTTGTCTGAAGGAGGCCAAGATCTCGATATAGTTTTATACTGTATTTGGAAAAATATTAAAAAAAAGAAAAGAAAAAGAAAAGAAAGGAAAAGGAATAAAATAAAAGTTTTTAAAGGAAAAGAAATGGTACATGTATTTTTTATTTAAATAATTAAAATTAATAAAAAATTTTAACAATCAGAATAAATAGTGATAAAAAAAAATAATTTATTATAATTTTTTTAATTATAATATTTTTTAATAAAATAACATATAATATATAAATATATTTTTATACTACCTAATTTGTAAAAATAAATATTTTTAAACAAAATTGAATAAGTTTAATATTATAAGATGTATTAACTAATTATTAATTTATTCTTAATTTTGTGTTTAATTCAATCTTTTAATTTATTCTAATAATAATTTGACTTATTTTATTATTAAGACTTAAAAAATTATAAAATATTTAAAAATTATAATGTTATAAAAAATACTTATAAAAGAAAATTATTTTTATAAAAGAAGTCAGTTATATAATTAAATTTAATATCATAATAAAAATATAGATATAATAATTTTTTCATAAAAATAAAATTTTTTTAACTTTTCGTTGACTTTTTTTCATATTGAAGTATTAAAAAAAATAAAGATTATAAAAAAAATCAAAAGTTATTAGATTTTCACTTTTTTTTAAATTAAAAATTTATCCAAACAAAAATTTTTTTTTTCTATTTTCATTGCTTTCCTTTATTTTATTTTTCTTTCCTTTCTTTGCCTTCAATTCAAATATAGTATTAAAGTCAGTTTTGATTAAGAAAATGTTTTTTATTTTTATCTTTTAAAAATGATAAATGAAAATAAAAATTATTTTTTAAAAAAATAAATAAAATATTTATTGATATTATTGTAAATACCCATATTAGTAGGCCCAATTAATTGCTGCTGGTAAGACCAATTCAAATTTTATCATGTATCTTTTGATTTTATGTATTGTTATTAATTTATTATTATTATTATGTATTAATATATATATTTATTTATTATTATTATTATTAGATTAGATTTTATGTATATAGTTATATTTTTTTATTAGATTTAGATTTATATGTATATAGTTATATATTATTATTATTTTTTTTTTTGTTTTTTGTTTTGTAATATATTTTTGGGTTAGTCTTATTTTATTTGTTATTTTTTTTTTTAATTATCTGTTTCTGATTTTTTTTTGATTTTCCAATATTTTTTTAATTATTTTGTATACTATAAATATCTTTTGATTTAATCTTCTTCTAATTATCTAGTTTTTTTTTTATTTTGATTTAATTTTGGATGGCTGGATTAAAAGATGAAGAATCCCACTGTGGAGGGGAACTCAATCAGAAGAGTCCAATTAGATTCAAAGATTGAATCCCCGTCAAGGAGGAATTGGGATTGATCAGGAACTCCTGATCACCCCTATAACAGGCACCTCCTGGAACAGATGGTGAGGGGAAAAAACAGTAAGCAAAGTTACGAATTTGAGAGAAAAGAGGCGTAATAGGAAGCTAAGAAAGTTTAGGAGTGTTCTGAGAGTGAGAAAAATTTTTAGAAATTTTTGGAGAAAAATTTTTCTGGAAATTTCTGGGAATTTCCAGATTTCGGTGAAAATTCGACGAAATTTGAATTTTTCGACAATAATTCGGACGAACATTGAGTTTCCGACGACCTGCCCAGTTTCACAGTGAAGAATCCCAGAAATCGATGATATTTCGGCCAACTTCCGACTAAATTTCCAGATTCCGGCGATATTTTCCAGAATCTGGCACCGGTGTTCTTCAGCTTTTAGAGAGAAAGGAGAGGAAAAGGGAAGAAGAGAGAGAGAGGAGAGGAGCGTTCTGCCAAAAAACGAAGGGGATTGCCTTTTATACCCTCCCAAAACGACGTCGTTTTGGTCTGAAGTAACCAGAGGATCCGCGCGTTTTGCCGAACCCGACCCGACCCGAGAATCGACCCGCTTTCCTGACCCGCCGTGCTGCCCCTCCTCCAAGCCGAGCTTCCAAGCCGCTCCCCCGAGCCGTTTCTCTTCCTTGAGCCGAGCCGAGTCGAGCCTCGATCCGAGCCGCTCCAGGTTTTTTTTTTTTCATTTATTTGTTTATTTGTTTTTTTTATTTTATTTATTTATTAGATTAAGTTTATTTAATATTCTTTTTATCTTTATTTTATTTTTATTTTGTTTTTTTTATTTTTATTTATTTTCACTTTCATTTTTTTATTTTATTATTCTATTTTCTTTAAATAAAAATCAAATTTTCCAAAAAAAAAATATTTTTAGGGAAAAGTTGAAAGTATCAATTTTCCTTAAAATAAAAAAAATAAATTAAAAAAAAGGGTTTTTGAGGAAAAGTTGAAAGTATCAATTTTCCTTGAAAATCAAAATTTTCGAAAAATATTTTTAGAAAAAAGTTGAAAGTATCAATTTTCCTGAAAAATATTTAAAAAAAATGGGTTTTTTGAGGAAAAGTTGAAAGTATCAATTTTCCTTAAAAATCAAAATTTTCAAAAAAAGATTTTTGAGAAAAAGTTGAAAGTATCAATTTTCTTTGAAAAATCGAAATTTTCAAAAAATATTTTGGAGAAAGTTGAAAGTATCAATTTTTCCTACACAAAAAAAATTCATTCTTTCATTTCTTTCTATTTTGATTTTTTTATTTTGATTTTCTTTAATTAATCCGACGACGAAACCTCTGCAAATGAATAGTAGTTTTTCTTGCATACTCTTGAGGTGAGAAAATTTTTTCAATTTTCTGCTAAAAGTATTAGAGTCAATTGAGAAAATTTTCCAATAATTAATTACTTGGTAAAATTTTAAGGCTTTTGGATAACACAAATTTAAGCTGGTACCATCTTTTGATGGGCGTTGTGAGGGTGCTATAATCTTCCTCACACGTAACCGAACTCCCGAACCCTGTTTTGGTTTGTAGACCCGAACCTATTCTTTTAGGGACCCTTAAGTTTAGGTGTTCCCTGAAAGGACAGATTCTTTAGGTGGTCAATCGCACCTAGATAAAAAGATTGGTGGCGACTCCCAAAAGTTAATGTCTAGCGATAGATCCCCGGATCTAGACGTTATGACAATTATTATTAATGTTATCTAATAATAAATATAATATATATTTAATAATTAATCATATTAAAAAGTGTTAAAATATGATAACTTACAAAATATAAGAAAATTACTGTACATTCTTTATTTTTATAATTAAAAATACTTTTTTTTTGTTTTCATATTTCAATCCATTTTTATTTTTATTTTTTAAAAATATATTTATATTTTTAATTATCAAACACATTTTTACTCATATTTTTTGTTTTCTAAAAATATAAAAACAAAAAATAACTTTGTTTTCTAAAATTAAACCCTACATTAATTTTTGACCCAAAATGGCTCACCTCAGTGCTTCAGCAACTGAACCGACTGAAGGGAGAGACTTTCTGTACTTTCAGTTCAAAGTACTGAATTACAAGGACACATTGGTACTTCAATTATTTGTGGGTCACCATAATCCATATGCTCCTTTTCATTTCGTTTCTTCATTAATTTTCATGCCTTCGTTTTATCTTTGTTTGTTTAGAAAAAAACCTGGCAACAAGGCAACGAGCCATACAAATCCAAATTGCAAGAATTAAACATAAAATTACAATTCACAACATTGGTTTCATACGAAGGACCAACGAAAATGGGGTTTAAACACTGAACCTGTGGGATATTAGTGCTCAAATCTCAAAATAAAATCTCTTATTTTCATTTTTTTTCCTCTATTATTTTTATCGTAACCAATGACAGGATTTCAACATTGATTAGATCTGGTGTAACTTGCAGCCAGAACTGGAGATCAACTAAACTCACCCTAGCTTACCGAGTCCAAAATATAATGTTTTTTAATTCAATTTCAATTTTTCCATATCTGGATGGACTGAATCCAACTTGCTGTAGTTGGTTTTGCATGGGTGATTTTCCATCTAGCTATTAGTTTTTAATTAAAAAAGGGCCAAAGTGTAATGTCATGCAATTGTTCATTGAATCCGACTCGTTGCAATATAAAGGAGAATTAATTCACCATATAACTCAACTCAACAGTACATTCTTTCAGGTTCTGGAATTCATCCATTTCCAATGGGCCTAATTTGTATGCTAGGATATCATATCAGCCACAAAAATTGGGCCAATATAATTGGGTTTAAGACCAATCTGATCCAAATTCCTTCTAGTTTGCAGTGTGTAACATCGAAAAGGACAAGTAGTATGAGCTAAGTCCGATGGGTACTGAGTAATTACTCGATCTCTTCCCAATGCTAACCAAACAAGAAATAAAATTTTTTTAAGACTTCAAGTACATTGCGTCAGCTGCGATTGCATGGGATTTTGACCCATCATTTCTATTTTTCCTGTTACTCGATAAGAGAAAAGATGCCACCCCGAATCCCCATTATGTGTGATCGTATTAGTATTGCACTTATGTATACTTGGTCCCCTTAATCTTTTTTACCAAGTAATAGTACATTTTTTTACAAACTTATTTTTGGAGCCAAGAATAATTAGTTAACCTTGAACATATATATATATAAGGGTAAAATTTAATTTTCATGAATAAAATGATAAACAAATACCATCCTTGAAATATGCCCATATCAATGTAATCAGAGAAGCAACGCTTATCTATGCAAAAAGATAAGAGTCTTGTCAATTGGATATTATAAATTTAATTATATTTCTCAATCAAATTCTTTGACGTGCAATATTTCTTAAAATATATGTTGCTTAGAGTTAATTAGTTGAGCATCAATTCTAAAACATCACTTGTTTCGATAATAGATACAAGGGATAAGTTCATATTATATACACATGTTACTTAAACCGATTACATTTTTTCACCCTTTTATTTCCTTTTATCTTTTTCTTGGTGACTACTTATCTTTGTCTTAATTGAAACCATGCATATAAGAAACTATGAAAGAAATGGGAATTGTAAAATCAGTATAATCATTAAGAATATCCTTCTGAACCGATAAGAACAAGATGAATCCGGTCATGGGGGTGCAAGAGATATATATAATTAAACACTAAACCTCATTACTCACTAGAAAATGACATATAATTAAACATATTACAATTTAACAGTCAACTCGTTCGCTTTAATTTGTTTAATGAAGGAGTGTCTTCGAATTTGTAGTAGGATACGGCAACAAAGAGAGCAAATCAATTAACAAAAGATATGATAGATTTATATATGCAAATCTGTTATGATGAGTTATGACAGGAAACAGGACGATGCAAACAATGGTAGAAAAAGTAAGATTAGTGTTTCTTGTTTAAGTCGAAATTGGCGAAAACAGCTATGTCAGAAAGGAGACCATTTCTCTGTCAATTGCTTCTACTCAGCTTCCTGATATATCAACATTAATTAAAAAAAGGAAATCACATTCCAGTAACTTCTGAAAATATTATATAAAAGCTTTTATTATATATTGCTCTATGTTGGATTTGTGTATTGGCCATTTTAAAGGTCATAGAGAAATGTTTTCTTAGTAAAGGGATTACTATATATGTGTTAATGCAACAAGAAACCAACAAGATATAGAATTTACTTTAGACAATAATATTGTAATGACAGTCCACATCCAAGTTGAGAGTGAGTGAGTTGGACAGGGCACATTTTTTGGAAATTAATGTTTTGGTTATTCTAAATTCCGTACGGAGAAAGGGAAAATGATGTTTTATACAAATTAATGCTAAAAAGAATTAATTAGTCTCTTGTGCTTTCTAAGATACAACTAAGATGAGTTCAATAATTTATATCTTCAGTGGGAAAACTTAATTGAATTCGTTGGTTCATTGAATTACTCTTAAGAAAGGATATAATGTAAGTTTAAAGTTAAAATCTAAATACTTACACCTTCTTCCTCTAATTCAAAACTAGAAGCAATAGCAAATGGTGAAACAATTAAAATGATATAAAACGAATTTAGATAGTATTACATGCATTAACGTATTGCACTCAAATGATATACTTACATATTTATTTTTTATTTTAGAGATTTAAGAGAAAAGTACTAAATATTTATAAATTACAATAAAAATTGAAATTTTATATTTTATATGAGTGTGTGAAATATGCATCTATAGTCTTTTTCGATAAATTTTAAGTAATGGTTAATAATAAATTATGAGAAATATATTGTAATGTTGAATTAACTAAAATGGACAAACAGAATATTAGAATTTATTTCAATTGTTTGAGGTATTGTGATTGTAAATATTACACGAGGAACTTTATGGAAGTTTTTTCCTTTATTTAAAGTACTAAAATAAAATTATAAATTGTAATGAGATGGGAGAATGTGGGGACTAAAATCATCTACCTTGTCAAGGTTTTGGGTGAGCATTGGAAAAAATGAAAATTAAAGTGTACAAAATCCATACCCCATTTTCATCGATCTCTAATTATTATTATTATTATTATTTCTTATGAATCGGTCTCTGCTTAACTACAACCACTCAATAGGGGAAAAGTAATAGGCTAAGTCACTAGAAATCAAATGATAAACAAGAATGAAACAAACCTTTAAAATATTTAGTAAAATACATTTTCATATGTGATTTTCACATCTTTTGCGGGAAAAAGGTCTGGAAAAGTTCTTTTGTACAAATTTCATTGAAGAAATTTGGAACTAAATGAAGCATGTAAAATATGTCTATGGAACAAGACAACCAAATGAAGAAAATGAAGGTTTGATTATACATAAAATCCTATGCTTCTTCACACTTTGGTTTCTTGGCATATATATTAGAACTGGCAGTCACATGACAAAGTAATTGAAAACAAAAACGACAATAGCTTAGCATCGGTTATGCTATAAGCCAGATGCAAGAAACTTCATTTGCAATACCAATCTCTTGTTATATTCTGATGATGGCATGTCACTATCTTCCTATCAGTCGGAAGCAAATAACAATACTTTACTTGCCCTTGATTTTCTTTCTTTCAATTTGTTTCCTTTCCTTTTTCTTTAACTAATTTACTTTTCAATTACTCTTTCCTTTCCTTTTCCTTTTATAGTTTTTTAAAATATTGGATTCAATTACTACTTATTGATAGAATTTAATTGAATCCAATATAAAATAAGTAGTAATTGATAGAATTTTTGAAATTGGATTGATAGAACTTTAATAAAAAATTCAAATCAATATATTGATAGAATTTAATGTAAAAATTAATAATATGTAAAAAAAATCATTAAAAATATTATTTATTATTTAAATTTGATCGATACTTATTTAATGATAAAATTTTATTAATATTTTTACTAAATATATATAAATATATATCAAAATTTATTAAATTTTTTTAAATTTTATACATTTAATCTATATAACAAAATTTTTTATTTTTAATTTTAATTTAATTATTTTTAATTAAAAACTTCACAAACTTTTCTTAAAAACTTAATCTGAACCTTTTTCAAAATAAAATATATGAAGAAATCAATATTATATTCCGTCGATCCCGTCAAAATTAATTTTGTTACAAACATTGCTTTTTATGTCTTCAAGTATTTATATTCACGTCAAATTCACAAATCCCAATGAGTTAAATCGATTGATTTGGGGCTTCAATTTTTGTGGTTTAAAATCAAACATCCAATGGCCAACACAGTACTATATTAAAGTGTTAAGCATTGATCCTTTTCTTAATTTTTTTTCTCTTCTGATTTTTCTTTCGTTTTCTTGAAAACACACACACCTCCTATATATATAGGCACACACACTTCACGACCTGGCTTAGTAATAATTAACTATATATATCATCTTCTCTGCAGGTATTCACTTCTACTCTCAAAAATAATATTAAGAACGAAAAGAACTGACTCTTTTGGTATAATTATTTCCATTTAGAATGAAGAACCTCTCTCTACAGCCAGTTTCTCTTCATCAAGAAGTAAAATTATAAGGAGAAATGATAAACACCTGATCAGGAGGTACATACCAGTTAATAAACCAAAGGGTAGCCTTCCCTGAAGAGCAATATTAATGCATTTTAAGTTATGGATATGAACCCTTCCTTGAATTGCTTACATAGCCTTATCTGTCTTTTCTCAGTGTTATGCATACATATTTGGTAAAAGTACTTGCGTTCCCAAGTGACTAAAAATGCAGAGACAAATGGCATTTCTGTAGTTTTATGTGAACAAGAGGCTTGAATCTTGTATGCTGTAGCTAGCCTTAATAGAAATATCAAACAATCCCCACGGAAATATATGCCCAGGGAGACACTGACTTACTCAGAAAAACCTGTCACAGAAAATGACACTCCACTGCAAACTTTATCAGTCTATCGCTCAAACCCTAATCATGATTTCATTTATAATTCTTCTTAAAAATAATAAATCCTTCTTTTTCTTTCGATTTACAGGCTGCTTTGGTTTTCCTTTCCTTTCCTTTCCTTTCCTTTCCTTTCCTTTTTCCTTAGCTTCACACATGGTAAATGAAAAATTATCAATCAATGAAAAAACAAAAAAATCTCACACACCAAGTTAATCAAAACTATCTTATACATTCCATTGGCACTCGTTCTTCCTCAAACTGGCAAATATATATAAAGAAAGTTGCACACTCACACTCTTTGATTTTTCTTCGACTTTTTTCTCAGTCAAGATGTTGTTGGTCTATGCCCTAGTCGAAGCTCCAGATCAAGCTCTTCAATGGATGTGTCCTTGCAGTTGCTGCTGATATTGTTGCCATCATTGAGATTATTATCCGCCGATGTCGTTGAAGGTTCAGCTTTGGCTGAGTATCGGAGAGAAGGAGAAGAATTGTTCGATCCCGGAGGCGTTACCTGAAAATTTATAGGCGGTGCTGCTGCCATCAAGTTGTTAGAGGAATATGGTGAAATAGAGAGAAGAGTCGAAGGTGAATCAATGGAGCATGCATTCATAGGTGGAGAAGGGAAAACCCCAATAGGGTTAGGTAATTGGTAGAGGTGGCAAAAGCCCCCATTTGTGGTGAATTCTTGAGTCGGGATTAAGAGAGTAGACGAGGACGTAGTTGTAGAAGCTGATGAGGTTGGATTGCTTAATGTACCAGTACCAAGCTGTGTTTGGTGAAGCCGAGCCCTGTCACGGCGGTGCACATTCATGTGACCCCCAAGGGCTTGAGCTGAACGGAATTCCCTTCTGCAAAAAGTGCAAGTGTAAGACCTTGGCGGCCAAGTTGTGCCCATGACATTACCTGTGTCCTCGGCAAAGGCCCTAACCTCCCATGAATCATCGTCTGCTTCCTGAGGTTGCCCCTTAGTGTTCCACATCCACGAACCACCCGTTAAGTTTGGGTCAGGATGATGTTGCTTCTGATTTTGCTTAGATTGAGCTAACCTTTGAAGTGGGGTCAATGAGAGAAGGCCAAGCTCAGCAGCCATGGTACGATAAACATTTAAGATGGGAGATAGAGAGTTGATTAGGAATGCAATGGGGAAAATGGGTTAAATATAGAGTGGGAAATGAGGATGGGTTTAAAGAGGGAAATGTACGTAGAGACAAAATAAAACCCCAACACCGGGCATATCACCCAAATCTTGTACCTAGCATTCGGATTTTTGCAACATTGACATTCATAATAACTTTGCCCGCTCAACTGGCTATACTGTTACTCTCTGTGCACAAGGACAATGTCATCCTTTGGCTGCAACGCCAACTATTGTTTACTGGTTCAAATATCTCATGTATTTCCTGCTCTTCAATTTCGATTTTTATGGGTGGCACTTCGCAATAAAATCTTAAATGCATCAAACCCATATAGCAAAAAGCAAGACTTGGATGAAGTTTCTTAGATGAAGTTTCTTAAGTTACGTTCATCAAGTTCCCCATTAAAAATGATTAAATAAAAAATTAATAGATAAAAAGATTTATTACATAGATCAAATATATAAAATTTTAAAAAATTTTAATAAATTTATATATATTTTTAGATAAATATTTTTAATAAAAATATTAATAAAATTTTTACTGTTAAATAAGTATTGATTAAATTTAAATTATAAATAATATTTTTAACATTTTTTATATATTATTAATTTTCACATTAGATTCTATTAATTTGTCGATTTGAATTTTTTATTAAAATTTTTATTAAATCATTTTTCAAAAAAAATTTCATAAACTTCATTTAAAAAACTTCATATAAGTTTTCTCCATTAATTCGACACCCTCTAAAAGTTTGTTTGAACTTTGACACTCTCTTTTGATATGTAATAAATAAAAAAGAAGATACTCTTTTTTATTACTCTATCAGCATTTTCTGTGTCTTTGGGTAAAATTTCTTTATTAATTAGCTATAAAGAGCAAAAAGAAGTCACTTATTGTACCATGCATGAATTGCTAAGAATTCAGACTTAATATAATGATTATTAACTTTTTTTTAAAAATTTCATAATCTAAAACATAATACGATAATATGATACATAAATATAATATAAAAGTGATATAATTTAAAATTTTAATAATTATTATATATAGATTTAATAAAATCAAAAAATATATTTTATAATTTTATTTGATACGAATTATAACATATAATTTTCGTGTTGTACACGATAAACGAATTTTAATATTTTATACAATATAAATACAAAATTCATCAAATCTATTTTCTTTAAGAAAGTTACAAGTTTTAAATTTCCCCGTATGGATAAAACTAAGGAAAATAAAAATGTATTTTGTGATTGATCTCCCAAGGTTTCACGCTGCTTGCATTTCCGCCATATTTTCCTATTTTGAATATCCAGGGTTTTCATCAAATCGTATATTCCAATTTATTTAGTTTGTAAATATCAACCAGCTGCCTCTCATTAATTTCATATTATTGCCACATGGTACAGAATTAAACATATACAAATTAATCATCCTCAACAAACTTTCCTGTCAACCTGAGATTCAATACAAACAGTATATCTGTTTTTTGGGATACATGCAATTAACCCTTTGTAGCGATGCGTTAAGCGATAAATTTGTTTAGCTAATGTGTAGTTGTGGAAAAATTTAATGCTTCATTGGAAGTTTTCCGTAATATAAAGTCATTAAGGACAATATGTAATATATTGGTATATACCACCAACCATGTACACTGCAATAATGCATTAACTGATATATCTTCAGCTTAATTCTTGCAATTTTGATTCACCTTTTTTTTTCCCATTTCGAGTCCTCAGCCAAAGAAAAGTATTGTAGCATTGATAAAAGGTTTCATTCATACCTTGCAATTTTCATAGAGATATTGTGACCTTTGATAAATTAATTAACATTTGATCATTGTATCTATAGTGTTAGTTATTAAATTTGTCTGTCAAAACTTTAGTAAGAGAGGGTTTGGGCTTGGGTTTCCACATTTCTTTTAGCGGGTGGGATATGGGGATAAAGTTGTAAGAGGAAATGCACTAGGCAAAAGGGAGGCACGGCTGGTTGGGACTTGGAAGGGTAGGCTAACCTTTTCTCTGGCTTGCAGTGCTGATCAGCTAATCTGTTTTATCTTTTCCAATTTTGTTTCCTTTTGCTAATTTTTTTAACTTTTGGGTGTAAACGTAGGCTTATGTCGCTTCTGTTGTACTGTATTCGGCCTGCAATGCAGCCGTACTTCCTACAAAGCTGCAGCAGCTTCGCCACACAGCTAGCCAGCTTTCCCCTTAATAGCCAAAATCAAAACCAAAGTAACAAACATTCCCCTAAAGTCAGATAAATGCAAAAGTTAAAACCCTTTTCTTGTTTTCTGATCTGAACTGTGCCCTCTCTGTCACCTCAAAACAAAACTTACTTGGGCGAGAGCTCTTTGCCAAAATTTTAAACTTAAACTATCATCGCATGTGTATTTCTCTGTCAAACTGTACCGTAGTAAGTAAATGATCACGCATTTTTTAACCATATAATGGAGAGTAATTAATTGATATATATTTGTGGTCCATTCTACTCAAGAGAGATGAACAGTGACCCACCAAAACTCATGGCCTGAAATTGGATCTTGCTAAGCTAGCCATGTGAAGGCTTCATGACTTCATCTGTATCATGTGGCACTGTTAAAGAAGAAGCACACCATTTTTTTCCTTGCAGAACTGCAGGCGATTTTACAGTTAGTTTAGCTACCTGAAAATTTAAAGAAAACCAAAAATTAGATGCTTGAATATCATAGTACGGTGCCCAACATGGAATAATTAATCCACTCTGGATCTGAAATAAACATAAGCAAAAAGGATTAATTAACCTGCAAAAACAGGGAAAGTACACAATTACATATCTCTGTTTAAAAGGTACATAAGAACCTATATACTTTATTCGTTCTTAAATTTTGATATTATATATAGTTTCCAATTCAAGCCAAGAATTAAATTTGGTTTGCTAAATAAAATATCAGTTTATTTTTTAAGATGGGCCATTATTAGGTTAATAAATGGCAGTGCTCAGGATAACTAATTAATGTTATATATATACTTATATAATATGATATAGTTGAGTTGGTGTCACTTTATAACTCAATGTTACTTATTATCATAACATATAGATCCGTAAATCTATAGTTAAATTTAACAAAAAGAATCATCATCAATTTTTTTACTAGGTGTGATTGGCTACTTAAAGAATTTATGCTCTTAAGGAGCTCATAAGCTTGACCAATAGTCTTTAAAAGAATAAGTTCAAATCTACTAATCAAAATAAGATTTGGGAGCTCAATTACATGTGAAGAAGGTTATAACGCCCATCCAAAGGATAGTACCATATTATTTAAATTTATCTATAGGTTTGGAGTCTAACTATTTCAAATTTTTATGTGAAAATATTAGAAATAATTTATAAGATTCTTCCATCAATCTTGTAGAATTCCTAAAAATATTTTCTCACCTCAAGAGTATTCAAGGATCTCATTTGTTTCCTTGAAGAAACTTTATCATCGAAAAAGATTTATTTATTATTCTTTTTTATCGAAAATATATCTAATTATTCTACCATTTGAGCCAAATTAGAAATATTTTTTTTAATTTCTAAATTTTTCACAATTTGGGCCTATTTAGATTTTTTTTTCGTTGGATTTCTAAATTTTTCACCATTTGAGTCAATTTAGAAATATTTTCTTTTTTCAAAATTTTTAAAATTTTCACCATTTGGGCTTATTTAGAAATTCTTTCTTTTTTTGTTGGATTTCTAAATTTTTCATCATTTGGGTCAATTTAGAAATATTTTCTCTTAATTTATTTTTTTGTCTTCAAAAAGAAAATAATATGATAATTATTTTTTATTAAAATTTCATTTAAATTCTTCCACCATTTAGGACAAATTTAAAGAAATTTCTCACCTAGAGATTTCTTAAGAATTTACCATTTAAAATTTTTAAAAATCTCATCATTGGATAATTATCAAATATTTTTAACCAAATTTGGAAAAGAATATAATTACTTTTATTGAAATTTCATCTAAATTATTCCACCATTTGGGACAAATTTAGAGAAAATTTTTCACTTAGAGATTTCTTAAAAATTTACCATTTGAAATTTTTAAAAATCTCATCCTTGGATAATTTGTACTTAATTCCAAAATTTTTATCAATATTTTTTATTTTTTTTTTCTATTTTTTTGTTTTGAAAATAAATATTAATTATTGTTATTAAAACTTTATCTAAATTATTCCACCATTTGGGATAAATTTAGACAAAATTTCTCACTTAGGATTTTATAGAAATTTACCATTTTGAAATTTCTATAAATTCCATCATTGGATAATTAATATTTATTCTCAAAATTTATTTTATTTTTTACCTTTTTATTTTTATTTTTTTAAAATTTAATCATGCAAAAATACTCAAAATAAATAAATAAATAAAGTAAAAAAATACTCAAAATAGGAGGCAGCTCGACTCTAATGGCTACAGCACGGCTCGACTGCAAGAAGAAAAGCTAGAATGACTTAAAAAGTGGCTTCGCTTGGCTCAACTTGAGATAAAAAGTGAAAAAAGTCGTCAGAATCTGAAATTTTTTTAGATTTTTTATAAAAAAAAAAATTTTAACCCCAAAAAAATCTAAAATTTTCTTGATTACTTTCTCTGATTTTTGCCTCTTTTTCCAATTTTTTTTTTTTTGTGTGTCTATGTGATCTATATAAGCATGTATTTATAAAATTCTAAATCTGAGAACTCCAATCCATAAAGGAATCTCAATTTTCTTTGAATTCCAACCTTAAACCCAACTTCAACTTTACAACCCAATTCAACAATTCACATAAACTCAATTATCTATTTTTTATTTTTTTTCATTTTTTATTTTTTTATTAACAAAATTAACCTAAGTAGAACCCTGGACAGATTAAGGTGTCTATAGCTACCTTTTTTTGCGTATTTTTCTGTACAACTGAAATTGTGCAAACGTATAGACAACCCAATCAACTTAACACATATTTTTTGTTTTTATTTTTTATTTTTGAAAAAGTAAACAAAGCTCATCTAAATAGAAGCTCAACGACTTTGAAAAAAATAAAATGCTCCTCTAAATAGAAGCACCACAACTTTGAAAAATAAAAATGCTCCTCTAAACAGAGGCAGCATAACTTTTGAAAAATAAAATGCTCTTCTAAACAGAGGCACCACAACTTTGAAAAAATAAAATGCTCCTCTAAACAAAGGTACCATAACTTTGAAAAAAATAAATTGCTCCTCTAAATAGAAGCACCACAACTTTGAAAAAATAAATGTTCATCTAAACAAAGGCACCGTAATTTTGAAAAATAAATTGCTCCTCTAAATAGAGGCATAACAACTTTGAGAAAATAAATGCTCCTTAGTGATCATGTCTAGAAGAGTCGTAGATCAGTTCTGATGAAATTTGTAATGAAAACTCAAAGATTCATAATTTAAGTTCAAAAATAAAATGTTTAGATTCGCAAGAACCTTTTAACTTCGTAAGAATTCACTGAAATTTGATTCTCAAAATTTTAGTTTCATAAGGATTCAAATTTGTAAGATTTCAAGATTCATATTTGTAAATTGCAAGATTCGCATCCAACATTTAAAGATTCTCATTTGAATTTTGAAGATTCACATCCAAAAGTTCAAAGCTTCTCATTCGAGTCTAAAAGCTCACATTTGACAAATTTTAGGGTTTCACATCCTAAAGATTCTCATTAAAATTTAAATATTGACATTCGATAAATTTTAAGTTTCACACCTTAAAGATTCTCATTTAAGTTCGAAAATTCACATTCGATAAACTTTTAGATTTCACACCTCAAAAATTCTCATTTGAAATTCAAATATTTAAAAAATTCTCAATTTCTTTTTCAAGTGACTTAAAATTATGCATACAATGAATGTCATGAACAATAATGCAAATATTTTCTTAATGATATAAATGTAACCATATAGATTCTCACAATGTCATATTCTTAACATGATTCAAATGTACACTGCATAATGCAAATGCATATCCAAACCAAATTTTTATACATTCTTTAAAAAATAATGCCAACGTTATGCATGTAATACAGA
Source organism: Durio zibethinus (assembly GCF_002303985.1). Next base: position 870,056 of record NW_019167827.1, on the reverse strand, counting down.
TATCAATGTCATGAAATTTTAATCAAAATGTGGTAATATGATCTTCAAGACTCCACCATCTCACGTTTTCTCCTTGTTTAGCTTTTCAACACTTTGGAACAAGTTTCATTAACTGTTTATCATTATTTGCATCACTTTATCACCATTCATAAGCTTCTCAACACTAAAAATTTCAAAACAAGTTTCATCTATTGCCCCGTATCATTTAATCATAACTCACAAGATCTTCAGTAATAACAATTTTAGCATAAATTTCATCCGTTGACCTATACTATTTTCACCATAATTTACAGGCTTTTCAATACTAGCCATTTTAGAATAAATTCTATCCTCTGATCCATATTATATTCATCACTTGATCACCATTAATAGGCTTCTTAACATTAGCCATTCCAAAATAAATTTTAGTCATTGATTCTTATCATTTGATCACCTTTCACAAATTATGTTGATCAATCAATCATCACATTCGTTATTTAGTCACATCATGTGTCCTTTTGAATCATCTTTTCAATTATTTTTTACTCTTTATCATCTTGAATTTCTTTTAAAGGAATGCAAGAATCTTTTAAGTATATATTCATTCATTCATGATCATTTCAAATCATGACAAATATAATACAATCATATATTTTCTTGATTTACTCTGAAAATGTAACAATAAGAGAGCACAAGATGAATCACAGAAAAGGTAATCAATGAAGAATGACTCTAGTACAAAAATAATTAGGCAAATGAGCAAATTCAAAGCATGACCTTAGGAATGGTATTGAACAAATGGAGTAATAATATCCAAACAATGAATACTCAAATAATTCTTAACATTAATCTAGAATTTTTTTTAAAAACTCATTTCATTGACTTTTGAGATCATTTTTTAGCTCATTGAACTTTGTCCCAGCTTTAAGAAATCTTCAAATGTCTTTAACCTTTCTTCATGTGTCTAACTCTCAACTCAGAGATTTTCTATCCTAAATTATCCTTTCAGATTTTTAATTTAAGTCTTCCTTTTATCTTATTTTTATCTTTTTTCCATTCTTTTATTTTTTATTTTTTCTTCTTTTTCATCTTTTTTCATCCATTAGTGGTATCTCTCACACTTCAATCTCTAAAGCAATGTAGCATAATTTCATTCTTCCATCACGAGCATGCCTTAGTCTAACATATGATCATTCAATTCAAGCATTCACACTTGATCCAAATTAACTTTAAAGGTTATAATGTAGGCCATGGTGAGGGATCATGAAAGAAATGAGTAAAATAAGCTTAAAATATGTGTTTAAAAGGTCCAAAATCAAAGGATCATTTCTCATCATTTGAAATAACTTGACATTTTGCCCCATTCCACATCATTTCCTTACTTTTTCTTTTTTTTTCATCCCATTCCTCACAAAAGAATTCTCATTACTTTACCTCAACTTGTTTGTGGTATTTTTTTTTTATTTTCTTTTCTTTCTCTTTTTGAGATCTTTTATGATCTTTTACCTTTTAAAAAAAAAATCTCCTAATGTAGAGGGTGATCTTTGGTTAAAATTTTTTAAAAAAAAATTATAATAAGCTCAAAGGGGTAGCAATGAATGGTTTTTTGAATGATAAAATAAAGATGGCTATTTTTCATATCAAATATGAATGCTTTCTTTAAACTTTATCTATTGAACAAAAATAAATTCATGGATCTTTGCATATTTTCAAGACATATCTATTCCACATCTGCTAGTAGCTAACTTTTTTTGCTTAAATAGTTTTCTTAGAACAATGTGAATGAGTTCTCAAAATTAAATTTTAGAATTATTGTTATTATTGTCTAAATATTCATTATCTAAAATTTAAGAATGAGAATAAAAAGTTATGAAAGGTGACAAAGCATGGAATAATGGTTGAATGAAAGAGAAAATATAATGAAACGCATTAACTTACCTTTTATTAAAATGATAACAAATGAAATCTTATTGCCTAAAAAAAATCCTAAAATGACAAGTAACATTTAAAATTATGCCCTCATGCGATCAAGTGAAGGATCTTTTTTATCATATGGCTCCCTAATTCATTGCAGCTCTCTAGGCTTTTTTGGATCAACATGTTTTTTATTCTCACTCAAAGCATTGATATTGTGATTAAGCAATAGATTACCACTAACATTAGGTGTTGTTGCTCTTCTTCAATCAAAATTTATCATTTCATCATTGATTAATCATTGCACTTTATACTTAGGATAGTACAATTCTCTATAAAATGATCAAAAATTTCATAATGGTAGTCACAGTGGACTGTAAAATTATACCACTTGAAATAAGGTGGCTTGAGTGACTCCACATGGTTAGGGGTAATCAAGTGGTTATTATAGAGCTTTCAGTATAATTTCATATAAGTTATGAGAATTGGATCAAATATGGGCTTTTTTCGAGTAATTCATTATTTTTATGAACCATTTGCTGGGCTAGCAGGACGAATTTGGGATCTTGCGAAAGGTTGAATGTTAAGATTATATGTGGGAGCTTGGGGGCTAAAAATAGGCTGGTATGTTGATGGATAATATGGTAATAGGGCTGGTTAGTATGGGTAGTGTCGTAATAGTTTTGTGTCCGTCGACAAGCTCTATTTGGTCGAAAATAGGCTGGTATGTTAATTTATTTTTTTCGAGAATAAATTTTTTTTAATAAATAAAAAAATCAAGGGAATTATTTTTTTGAACATAAAAAATTAGACTATTTTTATCAAAATCAAAGAATAACACGTTGTTAATTGGTACCATTTTTTTACGGACGTTGTGGGGGTGCTAATCCTTTCTCACACGTAATCGACTCCTGAACCCAGACTGTTTCGTAGATCGAAAAATTATCTTTTTAAATAAATTTTAATTAATTTTAAAACTTTATTAAAATGATATGTTTTAATAGGTGGCCAATCACACCTAGCCAAAAAAGATTGGTAACGATTCCATTTTTTTAAAATTCTGTTCTGTTCTATATTTTTTTCATATTTTTTGTATTATTTCATATTTTTTTTGTATTTCATATTTTATACTTATACTACGTATTTATTACTTCTAGATAGATTGATGTCTACAGGTAGGATAATGTATTGTTCACAGTAGAATATTATGGGGAATAACCTTGCGGTAGATAAAGTTGATAACCCTTGAATTGTCTATCAAAGTTCACAGCTTGAGCTTCGATCTCTTTTTTCTTTGACATCTTATTGGTTTCTCCTCCTTTCAACTTATCATTTTTAATGGCATTCTCAATTATTTCACCTAAGATCACCATGTTAGTAAAATTTTTTATTGCATTTCCTATAATCTTTTCATAATAAGAAGATTTCAAGGTGCTGACGAACAACATTGTAGTTTCTTTCTCAATCAGAAGAGGCTGCACTTGAGAAGCAATATCTTTCACTTTTTGGCATATTTCTTAAATAATTCATTTACCTTTTTTTCTATGTTCTGTAAGGATAAGCGATCAGGGGTTAAGTTTATAATGTACTGGTACTGATTAATAAAGGTATAGGCCATATCACTTCAAGAACAAATACAAGTCATGTCCAACTGGACATACCACTTAGCAGCAGAGCCTATAAGGCTATCTTAGAACACATGCATTAATAATTTTTTATTATTAGCATAAGCTGTCATTTTTTTACAATACATGGTAATATAGGTCTTCAAACACTTTGTACTATCATACTTCTCGAACTCTGGTACTTTGAACTTCAGAGAAATAACCACATCTGAGACTAAACAGAGCTCAGCAGCATCCGCAGAACCATAAAAACCAACTTCTTTCATTGCTCGCAGCCTCTCTTCCAACATACTAATCTTTTGGTCAGTTTTTGAGTCCCTCAGTGACTCACCCCCTTTTGATTTTAATTTTTTGTTCTTCTTTGGATCATCCAAATCTGGGACCTAAACTAGTTCTACTATATTTTCTATAAAAATAGGATTTATATAACTTTGATATTATCCAAGATTTGAAGCTGATGTCATTTCAGGGTATGTGTACCCTACAGGATAGGTGAACTACTATGGTAGTGAACCTTGTGCTGGTTGGGCTTGATATAACCCAAAACCAAAAAGGTACAGTGGGTCATCCATCTCTTATGATATATGGTCTTATTGATTAGTACTTTATTCTATACCTTTCTCCTTGTTTAATTTGTTCAAAGCTTCTAAAATCCTATTCAACTTTCTTTCTAACTTATCTTGAGCTTTATTTATCCTCTCGAGATGATTAAAATTTTTTTGTTCTATTTGTCTAGCTTGAGTTCTTGTGTTGTACTGATGAGTTGGGTTTTTGCTTAGTGGAGCTATCCTTAAACCTTAAGTACCACAATTATGATAAAAAATGATACGCTTTATGCTTTATGTTTGGTATGTTGATGCATGAATGAAATGTACATTTTTATGGATGAAATAAAAATGATGCAGATGTAGAATGCTACATATGACAATGAAAATGATGCATGGTATGGTAATGCAAATGCACAAAGTTAAACAAATAAAATAATTAGATCACAAATTGTTTCTTCTTGTGTCCTAACTTTGGGTTATATCTATCAATAAGTAGGAAGGGCTCTATCTTAAGGCTGGACTCTTAAGTGCACACTATATGTTGGGTTATGAGATTTTGACCACTAAAAATTTTTAAATTGTTTCTTACATTATAGTCCATCACAGACTAGTAAGGTAGTCCAATTCTCACCCATCACAGGCTATCAACGAAAAAATTCAATTTGAGTGAGAGTATTTCACTAGCCATTATAGAGATTATCATCTCACGAGAGCGTAGATATTTTACTCCCTTTTAAGATGGATAGAGCTCAGGTATAGAGCTTATGTTTGGCAAATGCATGTGATAGTATGTGTGAAAGAACATATAGGTTTCTTGCCCCAAAAATAAAATACAAGATAAAAAAAATGTTAGTAAACAAATAACACAAAGCGTAGATATTTTACTCCCTCTTAAGATAGATAGAGCTCAGGTATAGAGCTTATGTTTGGCAAATGCATGTGATAGTATGTGTGAAAGAACATATAGGTTTCTTGCCCCAAAAATAAAATACAAGATAAAAAAAATGTTAGTAAACAAATAACACAAATCATCACAATTTAAAACCATCAAACCAAAGGATAAGATATATTCAAAAATTATGGCTTGACTCTCTAGCTCCTCAGTGGAGTCGTCAAATTATCATAACATATAAATCCATAAATTTATAGCTAGACTTAACAGAAAAAGTAACCATCAATCTTTTTACTATGTGTGATTGGCTACCTAAAGAATTATGCTCTTAAGGAGCTCTTAAGTTTGACTAAGGGTCCCTAAAAAAATAAATTATGGTCTACTAACCAAAACAGGGTTCGAAAACTCGGTTACATGTGAGGAAGGTTATAGCACCCCCATATGTCTATCTAAAAGATGGTACCATATTATTTTAAATTTATCCATAGGTCTTGAGTCTAATGGTTTCAAATTTTTATATTAAAATATTAAAAATAATTTATAAGATTCTTTCATCAATTTGGTATAATTTTTAAAAATATTTTTTATTTCAAGAGTATCTAAAGATCCCATTTGTTTCCTTGAAAAAACTCTGTTGTCAGAAAAAGATTTATTTATTATTATTTTTAAATATATTTAATTATTTCACCATTTAGGCCAAATTAGAAATATTTTTTTTAATTTCTAAAGTTTTCACATTTAGGCCTATTTAGAAATTCTTTTTTTTTTCTTGGATTTCTAAATTTTTCACCATTTTGGTCAATTTAGAACTATTTTCTTTTTATTTATTTTTTTATCTTCAGAAAGAAAATAATATGATAATTATTTTTTATTAAATTTATTAAATTCTTTCACCATTTGAGATAAATTTAAAGAAATTTTTCACCTACAGATTTTTTAAGAATTTACCATTTGAAATTTTTAAAGAAATTTTAAGAATCTCATCATTGGATAAGTATCAAATATTTCAACTAAATTTAAAAAAGAATACAATTACTTTTATTGAAATTTTATCTAAATTATTTCATCATTTGAGATAAATTTAGAGAAAATTTCTTACCTAGAGATTTTTAGAAATTTACCATTTGAAATTTCTAAAAATATCATCATTGGGTAATTTGTACTTAATTCCAAAATTTTTATCAATATTTTTTATTTTTTATTTTTCTATTTTTTTGTTTTGAAAATAAATATTAATTATTGTTATTAAAACTTTATCTAAATTATTTTACCATTTGAGACAAATTTAGACAAAATTTCTCACTTAAGAATTTTATAGAAATTTACCATTTGAAATTTCTATAAATTTCATCATTGGATAATTAATATTTATTTCCAAATTTATTTTATTTTTTATCTTTTTTATTTTTATTTAAAAAAAATTAATCATGCAAAAATACTTAAAAAATAAATAAATAAAGTGAAAAAAAATACCCAAAACAAGAGACGGCTTGACTCTAATTGCTATAGCACAGCTCGATTGCAAGAAGAAAAGCTGAAATGACTTAAAAAGTGGCTTCGCTTGGCTCGACTTGAGACAAAAAGAGAAAAAATCGTCGAAATCTGAGAATTTAAAAAAAAAAAAATTTTAACCCCAAAAAAATCTAAAATTTTCTTAATTGCTTTCTTTGATTTCTACCTCTTTCCCTAATTTTTTTTTGTGTATCTATGTGATCTGTATGGACATGTATTTATAAGATTATGAATTTAACAACTCCAATCTAGAAAAAAAATTCTAATTTCTTTTAAATTTCAACCTTAAATCCAACTTCATCTTTACAAACCAATTCCAACAATTTCACATAAAATCAATTATCTTTTTTTTATTTTTTTTATTTTTTATTTTTTATTTTTTTATTAATAAAATTAATCTAAGTAGAACCCTAGATAAATTAAAATATCTACACTTATTTAAAAATATTTTAAAATATTTAAAACTATATATACTTTCACAGATATGTAATAAATTCAATATGTATGTACGATAATACTGAAATATTTTTGCAGAGTGAGTACTGAGTAGTGTTGGACCACTTCACTTTTCTCCTAAATTGTCTGCATTGATGTTCGAGGAGTACTTTCATACAATTACAAGATCCGATTGTAATCTCCTTATCTTTGTTTGAGTTAAAATGTTTGCTCCGATTTTGTCTCTCGTTGTTGTTTCATACTGCAAGTAATTTTACAAGTACATTTTCACACATAATTTTTATGATTTTAATTCGGGGTAAAAAGAAGTAAAAAATCTAAAAATCGATTCAAAATTATAATATTTAACTTCATTCGAATTGATTTTTTTATTTAATTCAAATTAAGATTGAATATTAAATATATTAGATCAAATTTTAGATAAAAATGTGAAAAATAAAAAAAAATGAAACGAAATTGTATTATGTATTTTTTAAATTTTTATAAAATAAAAATAATTATTTTATATATAAATTTATTTAAATATATTAAAATTTTATTAAAATAACATATAAAAAATAAATTTTAAAAACTTGTGAAGTAAATCAAACTGATAAAATTTGAATAGAATAAACTAATTTCAAAAAAATCGGTTCAAATTTAAATTGGATTATGCATTATCACTTTTAATCTTTACCCATCCCATTTATTTGTATATCTTTTTTTATTTTCTGTAGTACCTTAGAATAGGTTCGTTTGGCCATTAGATGATGTGTTTACGTAATCTTTTTATTTATGCTTAGAAATCTATCTCAAGTGATGAATCCAACTATTTACAACTGACTTTTTTTGGGGGGATTTTGATATCATTTTGTGATTAGGAGCCAATGTAGTTTTTCCTAGAAAATGCTCGTCCACAATGGGAATTGGGGAAGGAGGGTGGGGTGGAGTGGGACTCGCATCACTGACGAAATGGAGTTCCTTATGAGAAGATGCTGAATCTATGTTTGAGACCTTCGTTTCTTCAACTTCTTACTGCTGAGGCCATCATCGTTTCAGCCTTTGCCCCTGTCTTCAACCCCACCAAAATCCATAGCCAGCTAAGTCACCACATTTATAGGTCTGAGATGATTTTAACTACTTGCTCTCTAAGTCTAACCCACCCTTGCTTGGTCCCCTCCCCCCCTGATCTCCACTCTCCATCTTACCCCTGTGGATCATACATGATTATTAATCATCATTAATTCATCACACACACAAACATAAACCACCGAAAAGAAATCCATCAACCGTGAATTGACTGTCCTCCTAATTCATTTATAGCTCCTCTGCAACAGGTTTTTCTTACTTTTCTTTGCTGAAATATTGAAAACCCCATTTGACTAAAGCTAGTACTTTTAAATACAAGAAATGAAATCCTCTTTAAAACCCTGCTCCGGTGGTTAGACTTACAAGTAATTCACCCTTTTTTTTTCTTCTTTCTCTTCGACACCTGGGAGAAGCTGAACAGGGAAAGCCTAAAGCGCAGTAATATCGACCAAGATTCTGATTGTTAAAAGTTAACATCTACATGAATGGTGGGGTCGTTTAGTTAAGAGTTTAAAAAAAAAAAAAGTAATCAAAGGCAGAGACTGAGAAAAAAAAAAAAAGCGTGCGTAGGAAGGTGGGTTTTGAGGAAAAGTCATGGTCAGTGCATGGGGCTCATTTTCCCAGGTCATCCCCCAAATTAAAGTCAGTAATCATTGCTTTCGCTTATCTTCATCTGCATGGGAAGCCCGTCGCTTTTTCTCTCCCTTCGCTGGTCCTTCCTTTAACAGTCTCTGTTGCTACAATGACACTTCTTCTATGATTAGTATTATATATAATTGAATTATGATCAGTGAAGCTGTTTGACCTTTGTGGATTAAATATATGGGATCCAACGTTATTAATTGTTCTCTCTCGTCAAAACATCCAGAACACTATTTAAAAAAGCTGGGCTCCCTTTAGGTTTTTTGGTCTAAAGTTTCCCAAAATTTAGGTGAGTCATGAATTGTGTTGCAGCGGTCTGGGTCATACAAAAAAGGCCCATTTCATTTGAATTGAGTAAAGATCAAACAAGCTCAAATCAAATTTCAATCTTTTTGCATTGGACCAGCCTTTAGCCCAAGTAGGTCAAGCTATTTTCAATGGTAAATATAAATTAAACAATATATTTACGTTTAGATATAAACCTGCCGTTTCCAGAGTCCAAGAGTCAGCTTCTGAAACGCAAACTCTCCCCTGTTTCATTCAAGTCTCCAATGGCAACTTCCAACGTGAAACAAACTCTGGGCAACCTAAATGAGGAATCTTTTGTGTCACTTCTAACAAAGATCATAGGAGAATCTATGTTCCTTCAAAACAACCCTCCGGAACTGATCCCAGAAGAAGACAGGGTAGTTAAGCATGTGCTAGATTGTCTCCTCCCTTACAGTACAACAACTGGAGCAGGACCTTTGGTTGTTAACCATGTTACTTATTTCCCTGGAAGAGGCAATCTCATTGTGGAGTATCCTGGGACTGAGCCTGGGAAGATCTTGTCTTTCGTTGGGATGCATATGGATGTTGTCACTGCCGATCCCAATGATTGGGTATTGACTCTCTTTTACCTTTCAATCTTTTTTTAATCCAAAACTTGGTTTTTGTTTAAAAGTTTGAATCTTTTATGGCTTTTTAAAGGGATGGTTGTTCTGGCGTTCGGGGTTTTATTTCTTATTTTCTGGGTATGTGTTCTATAGAACAATAATTGGGGTGGTAATTTTTTTTCCTTTTTTTTTAATGTGGGTTTGTGAATTGGTGAATATTAATTTTTTCATTGGTTTGAATTTGGGTTTTCGGACACCAAGATCTGACTGATTGAAATTAGCTTTAGCAACACTCTTTTTTTCTTGGAATGAAGTTAATTTGGTTTGCATTTTCATTTTTTCTTTTTATTTGTTGTTTATGTGGTTGATTTGAATTGGTTTTCCATGCTTAAGGATTGATTAGTTACAGTTCCCATTTTGTCTTCATGGAGAAAAAATAAATATTTCTTGTATAATCACTGTATTTGCACTGCTTTCTACAAATTTTCGTTTTGTATCTCTCTTCTTATTAGTAGGATTGGTGAATCAACCTAGACTTTGTTATGTTGACTTCTGTGGGTAAAACTCAGCTTCTGCAAATGTCATTCACTTATCTTGAAGCTCAACTTTTTTTAATGAATTTAATTTGGTTTTCCACTGAGGACTACTGGTGTCAAGCTCTTTTTAAAATTTGATATGGTTTCTTCAGAATTTTCACCTTCTCGTTATGTTGATGTTACCCCCTCTGCATACACTCTTAGTCAGTAGCAAGTCTAGACACATTGTCAATTGATATTAGCCATTTCAAGTCATTTACAGTTTGATATTAGATTTTGAATTATTTTAGCTAAATTTTGAATTTTTCAGCTGAAATGCATAGATGGTTGTACATCATATGATAACTGTATTTGCAGGATTTTGATCCTTTCTCATTAAGCATTGATGGTGATAAACTTCGTGGCCGTGGAACTACTGATTGTTTGGGACATGTTGCCCTTGTAACTGAACTCATGAGGAGACTTGCTGAGATAAAACCGAAACTAAAATCAACTGTTGTTGCAGTTTTTATAGCCAATGAAGAGAACTCTGCAATAACCGGAGTTGGTGTTGATGCACTGGTGAAAGATGGTCTGCTTGATAAGCTAAAGGGAGGCCCCCTGTGAGTACTTTCATTTCACAAAGAAGAAATGCTGAGTCTTTGTAGCATGAAGCATGTTGGGATGTGATGGTTATGTTAAAAGAATCATTTTTAACATTATTTGTCCTTATGATTTCACAGTTTCTGGATTGATACAGCGGATAAACAACCTTGCATTGGTACTGGTGGTATGATACCCTGGAAACTTCATGTGACGGGGAAGCTTTTTCACAGTGGTTTAGCACACAAGGTATACTTTATTACCACATTTGTTATGTTGTCTATGTAAAGATCATTTCCTGCAAAACCATAAGCTATGGAGTTTAAACCTAAGTCCCTAGGTAGAAGGAAAGATAAGGAACACTGAATGTTAAATCTGAAAATTTTATTTCACCATGAAATATCTTTGATTATAATATATTTAAACTTTGTCTCCAAGCAAATGACTTGTGGCCATAAATTAATTGACTTCTGGAACCAACAATATTATGACCCATAACCCCATAGGTGGATTCACTTCTATACCCAACAAAGTCTCTAAGACATAAAATTGTCTAACTAAAATCAAATAATACCTTATAAAGAAAATAGAAAATCCTAATATAACCTATAAAAAAAGTTGGTGCTTATTTGTTTTTCTGAAAGAATAATAGTCTGTGTTTAACCTTGAGAATCTCTCTATGAAACTTGTGTGCAATTAGAAAATTTTAGCAGACAGATTTTCTGGTTCTTGATGAGAAAAAGGAAAGATAGTCATGTTCTTCCATTCTCCATGTTTTTATTAACTTTGAAGTTGTTCATTACCTGCAGGCTATAAATCCATTGGAGCTAGGCATGGAAGCACTTAAGGAAATCCAGCTACGGTTTTATAAAGACTTTCCACCCCATCTGCAGGAGCAAGTATATGGATTTGCTACACCATCAACCATGAAGCCAACACAATGGAGTTGTAAGTTTTAAACCTTAGATTAGCAAGTTATTCTCAAGAATAAAGTTAGTTCATTAATGAAATTCTTCTTTAATTCAGATCCAGGTGGTGGAATCAATCAAATACCTGGAGAGTGTACAATAGCGGGAGATGTCAGGTTAATTATATTGTCATTTGCAGAGCCTGTTGATATAAAATGTTATCTTACTAAAGCCCTTTTTTTGTGGATTGCAGGTTAACTCCTTTCTACAAGTAAGTAACCCTTCTATTACCCAAAAGATCTCATCAACCTTGGTCTGTTTAATTTTCATTCTTTCAGTAATCTATTGGTGGGAGATTACTGCTTTTTTTCCTAACAAAATTGCTAGTCAATATTTTCTTCTTTGAAATATTATCAAACTCTATTGCAGTGTAAAAGATGTAATGGAGAAGCTACAAGAATATGTAGATGACATAAATGAATATACGGACAAGCTAGACACACGGGGTCCAGTTTCAAAATATATCCTACCTGATGAAAACCTTAGAGGAAGGTATGTCCTTTTTTCCTCTTTCTTTGTAAAACAAACTTGTTCTAGTGTTGTCCATTTATTTTATCTGTTCAAGAAGAATCATCTTTTTGTGCTAGTCTTTCTCATCCATATTTCTTTATATTGTTTTTAAGAAGTTATATGGTACTTTGATTTACAGCCTTACACTGACTTTTGATGAGGCTATGTCTGGAGTTGCTTGTGATCTTGATTCTCTCGGCTTCCATGTATTGTGCAAAGCAACTTTAGAGGCAGTTGGACATGTGAAGCCTTACTCGATTACTGGAAGTTTGCCACTCATTCGGGAGCTGCAAGTGAGATAGATCCCTTTTAGCTGTTCCTTGCCTTCTTTTAAACTGTCATTGGTTGAGGTAATTTTTCCTCATTTTTTGTCAGGATGAAGGTTTTGATGTTCAAACTGCTGGTTACGGTATGACAACATTATTGCATTTGTACATTTTGTATTTAAGTTATCAAAGTCTATTGCAGATGTTTAGCAAGAGCCTTTACATATTAAATTAATGTTTAAGATAATTACAGTTGGATACATGCCAAAGGAGGCCATGCGACCGGATTATGTAGCAAGAAGCTACTATAGTCCCAATTTGCATGGAAAGTGAATCTGTTTGCAGGCAAATGGCGTTACATGGAGGGTTATGGTTAAAAAATAGAGAGATATGGCTCTTTGCTTTTTTTGAATAATAATATTTCTATAGGATGCCATGCCATGATATCTATTGAGTTAGGCTACCTATATAGAGAATTTGGGCTAATTTTTTGTTCTTGTCTTATTCTATTTGCTTTCAGAATTAGCTGGATTCGACTGAACGGAATCATTAAAACTTATATATAGTGTTTTACTGTTGGAACAGATCTGGATTCTTGAATATCTAACATGCTTCATTTTGCAAACATTTTACGTACAGGTTTAATGGCCACGTACCATGCCAAGAATGAGTATTGCCTTCTTTCCGATATGTGCCAAGGCTATCAAGTTTTTACCAGTATCATCTCCCAGTTAGAGGATTGAGACAAAGCATTAGACATTAACTAGCTAAGGATCATATCATAATCATTCCCCCATAAGTGATGCGACATAATCATATGTCATTTGATTAGCTTATATAATAAATGTTACGAGGTAGGCCCCGATCGCACAATGTTTACTGTTTGTTTGTTTAATGTGGATTTTGCTCGTTTGGTTTCTAAAAGCACCCATTTTTATCTATTTCTGTTGTTCTTTCGGCCTTCGGCTGAGTTGTTATGTAAGAAAACTGGCTCAAGATGAAGTTAGCAAGCAGTGGGGCAAGGAGGGAGGTTTCTTTGTCCTTTGAAAATGGAAAAGTGGTCGCCTTCTTTATACAACGTATTTTTACAGTACACAGCAATCCTAATCCATAATGTTTCTACTTTTTCTAGACTCTGTAATTTACAAAATTCCTCCATTCCTCAGTTGTTACTCATCAACAGCTCCTCATAGTTTGTTTGAGTTCTTTCCTTCTGATTCAAGCTGTTGAATTCTCTGGCGTAGCCTACGCCGGTGGTCATGTATCTTCCAAAGACCATGTCCCAATATGACTGCGGAGTATATACCATGTGTGATAATAGGTGCAAGAATATTGTTTGTCTGTCAAAAGTTGCATCAGAATATAAAGAACCCAAATAAGTTAGCTGTTCTTATAAAAAAAATAAATGAGTTGTTGCATCATTTTCAATTGATTCATCAACTACTTTAATAATGTGACATGTTACCTCTATCCATTCAAATCCAAGGTAAAGGGCCAATATTCCTTCCAAAAGGGGTGAGTAGATCTTTTTCATTTGTCTCCTCTCATACCAGGCTGCAGCATGTTTACCAAAAAAAGGATCAGAGATGAATACTTGAATAGAAAATTAGTAGCTGATTACAATTTTAAGTTGCCATGTATGCTTCCCAGAAGGTTTTTTTTGCCTATAACTTCCATGCATACATAAATTATAGGTTATATTAGTTAGATCTATTGGTTCTATGGTGATGCAATCATAATCTGGACAGATTTTGGTGTTTTAACTCTTTATCAATGGTATAGGTCTGGCTCAGGGTCATGAAGACAGATCATCCATTTCAAACCTTACATGAGAAAAATACCATTGAATGAATGATATTTTAGGGCAGAGTGAGCACCTGTGAATAGCTTTTTCAGTTCCTCACGAGCAGAACGAGATCGTTTTACTGGTGCAACTATATAAGTAGGATCTGAAGTTGGGAAAAAGAAAAGTAACAACTAAATAAAAACTGAACTTGAGGATAACTAAAAAGGTTTCTCAAAAAGGGCAGTGACAGAATCTACCTTTGGGAGAGGCAGCCACATAATAAAGAGAACCTGTAAGAGCAGCTGTTATTACAGCTGCAAATGCCTGAGCAAATGGGACAAACGGTGGCAGCACACCAGTCTGCAATTTTGGAGGAACAGAAAGAGTCATTAAATTTATTACCACAGAATAGAAAGTATGATTTCTAGAATAGAATGTATACCAGCGACGCCATTCCTCGAGTATCCGAAACCAACTCAGTGCCTCTAAGGAATATATCAGCCAATGCTCCCTGTTTTTTTCAAACACAAGTGATTCTATTCAGTTGATTGACATTATGAGTAGTATGGAACTGAGAAAAGAAGCTCACAATTCAGATATCAAATATGACAACTTCAACATTAAAATTCAACAAGTATGTTATAGCTTCCTGAGAAGATTATAGCAGAATAATTACACAAGTTTGAGAATACCATATCTCCTGGATGTAAATAATTTTAATAATTTCCGTGTAAGTAATTCAACATTTTACATAATACAATAAAAAGGAAATTTTTCAAGATGACAGACCTGAACAGCAGCCCTGTAGAAAAGCTCCTCTCCGACTGAGCTGGCAGCAACCATAAGTATGAACTGCAAAATTTGTGCAAGGTGAAATCAGTACCTCATTGCTTCAGTACAGATGAAGCATGTGAAAGGGGATATCTAAGCAGCAAACAAGTGTAAGATGATTTACCTGCCAAGGTGACATTCCATAAAAGAAGCTCCTTAATTCCTCATCCTCAACGTCTCTTATTGCACGAGCATGAGGAGATACTTTCACTACTTCATCCTGTGAAAATGCAAGTTCATAACAATATAAGCAACAAATTCAAAAGACACACTTCTGAACATGAAAGTAAACTGAAAATTCATGTATAAATTTGGATTTTATAAACTTAGAAAACTTGATCCGAACTAATTCTACACTCTTTCTAATCATAGACCCAAATCTAGTCTTTCTCAAGATGTGAAGAGCATAAAAAAAGAACATGGTAAACCCTTTTCACCCATAAAACTCATACATAATGAATTTTGTTTACAGTCAAGATTGAATAAGCAATTTGGTACAGAGCCAACTATAAAACTGACAAGCAAACAATGAACATACATCTAATATGAAAAGAAGGGCCATGATCGGAGGAGCTGCATAGCCAAGTCCTTCAAGAATGGCATCTAATGAAGGATGAAAACCTCCCATGCTGTCAATTCCAGTAATTGAGCATATAAACCTCCCAGCTAGAGCCATTGCTCCATATATCCCTAAACAAACATACAAAAAAAAATTAAATAAATAAAAATCCATCCTATTCCATTCTTCATATATGCAGCTTTTATCCTCTTTAAGTACTAATTATTCTGTTTTAAGTAATCATGAATTGCAAAAAAAGGAACTTTCCAACTTTACTTTACTTCCTTGGACCATTTGCTTTAAAAGACTTTCCCTTTTTTTCCCGTTTCTTCCATTTTTAGAATCAAAGGCTAAACAAAAAAAATGGCCTTTTCCGCAAAAGCACTGCTTACTGAAATTCAAAAGGAAAAGAAATAAAAAGTTAAGGCTTTTTACCTATCTTTTCCGCAAACAAAGTTTTTCTTTTTTCAATAAAACCCAAAAACAAAAAGGAAAAGGAAAGTGGGAAATGTTACCGATTCCATAGCTGAGTCTAACAACAGCACCAATCTTATCCCAAACGGGAAAATCCGCAGCTTCACCAAAGCTCCGATCCAGTGATGTCACTTCCATAGCACTTCCACTAAACCTTTCTCTCTCTTTAATCACATTTTCACCACTCCGTTCCACGGATGCCTTCGCGCACCGTACCGGCATGCTCCTCTTCCTCACCCCAAATTCACAAAGCAACTTAACATTCGATGCGGAAGAAGAAACGCAAAATGAACCAAAGTACGACGTCGTTTTCAATGATAGTATCGGAACCTCCATAGACTACCCTTTTCTTTCTGCTTCTCACTTCTTCTTAGTCGTCGTCGTCGTCTACGTCGTTGAAAAATATTGGCCGTACGTGTCCTGTTTGGATATAACAATGAGGGACGATGGATGGTTTTAGAGTGTTTTGTTCTCGACTTCGTGATTACGATCGGACGGTGGGGAAAAACAAGGTGGGCCCCTGGATTTTTTTATTGATGGGGAAAATCTAAGAGGACAAATGTCTTAATGACACGTAGCGATAATGCTCGCCACACTGTGGGTTGCGACATTTTTCTTTTTTATTTATTTATAGTTAACGGTATAAGAAACTGCAAAAAGAAAGTTCACGGAACACTCGAAAAAGAATTATTGAATATATTGATAATGAAAATTTTTTATTTTATAAAAAAAATTAATAAAATTATATATTTAAATATATATGTATTATATTATATAATTTTATTGATGAAATAAAAAATTCTATAACATATCAAATAATTTTTTAAATTAAATAGTGAAATTAGGAAACTATTGGCCAAAAAAGTTAGGAAACTGCTTTCATTGTCTTATTAATGAACACTAAAATAAAGAAAGGGGATGGTTTGGGGTGAGCCGGTCATTGGCAAATTTGTATTATCTTTGTTTTATATTAAACATATATTAAAAACAAAACATTATGTATTATAATTTGTAAAAATTAATCAAATATAAAATATATATTTTATTTTTATTAAATTAATAAATACTTTTAATCAAAATTTTAAATCATTTTAATTTTATATATGTTTTTATATTATTTTTACTTTTTATTGTCGTGTTATTGTTTAAAATTATCATGTATCATAACAACATCACGAGTTTAAATTATTTTTTTATTGGTAAAAACTACGGTTTGGCCATAAAAGAAACAGGCAGCTTGCCCAAAGACACCTTCTGATTGGGCCAAACCAACATCAAGGCAAACTAATCTTAATGATAGTGAAATCAACAATCTGTGGCAGGCCCATCAAGTGCTGGAACTAAGAATGCAATCATATGGACAAAAAAACACATCACATTCTTAAATTTGTTGGCATTGTAGAAGTAACTTTCAAATCTTGTTCCAACGTAACATGGCTGGGACTTGGGATTTTGGGGACGCAAAACTTTATGTTTCGTGCCCAAAATTAGGCCCAACGGTCAACAAAATTGAGGTTCACATTTGATTGGTTTTTGACACGTTTGCTTGTGGACAAAACCTTGGAAGTTTTTGCTTAAACCAATGGGTAATGGGGCATTACATAAGCCGTCGATATCACATTGTCGTGACATTTGTAATATGAATCTCTTACTCCTTTGTAGTTTTGCAGTGTTAAAGTCAAAGAATCCAATGTTTCTGATTCACGACTTTAATCTGCCCCGTTCTGTCTTTTTCGATTTGCCAACTAATTTCTTGCCTTTTTTTGTTATGAGGAAATGGAGATCATTCAATTTCATTGCCCTATGCTTGTTTGGATCTTATAGATTTAGGACCCATTTATTTTTTAAAAGTTTTAATTTATTTTTAAATTTCTTATTATTTACTTGATTAAAAATATATTATGTGTATGAAGCTTTTTAAAATCTTAAATTTTTAAATATCAATTTTAAAAACATACTAATTAAAATTCATCTACATCTAAAATCCATTTTTGAAATCAATATAGGAGAAAGAGGTTAACATTAATCTTTCATAATTTCCTTGGGTTTATCTTTAATTATATATATAGTAAGCCGTAATTTAAAATAAAAAATAAATTTTAAATATTAAAATTTAAAATTTAAAATTTTTTAAAAAATATTATATAAACCAACTGGGACAAAACTTGGATTGTTTTGATCCTCTTTCACCAGACTTATATTGTATTCTCCAGTGAAAGATTACACATAAAAAAAAATGACTCAAAATTAATAGAAAACTTAAATATATGACTCACATGGCACCTTATATTATATTCATTCAAAGATTAAATTGGTAGGTTTGATTATTCTTGTGTTAAAATGAAGCGTAACAGCATTAGTCTCGCTTTTATTTTAATAAATCTAACAATACTTATTGCACTACAAATAAAAATAAAAATAAAGAAAAATTTCAAAGTACACTAAATAATAATAATAATAAAAAATAAAGCGCATAGGACAATGAAAAACTACTAGATATATATTTAATAACGGCAAAACACATGCATGACAACACTAATAAATTTAATTAGGGTTTAATTACTACTAAATGCCCAATATTCCTTTTAAACGTAATTAATTAAAAGGATTTAATTTGAGCACTGATATAAAATGTGACCAAATATGGACTTGGTTGGATTATGAACAAATAAATTATCACCTTCTTAGTTCCGCCGTGTTTTAATGTTTTCCTCTGCATTATTAATTGTCAAAATTTGTAGTTTCCCTTTTGAAAAATCACATATAAAATTAATAATTTATGTTATCGTATCATGTAAAAATTTATATTTATATTATATTTTATACAAAAATTATATATCATTATTCGTATCGATATAAAATTATAAAATATAATTTTTTTTTAATTTTATTAAATTTATTTATGATTTATCTAAAATTTTAAATTATATTATCTTTATATTTTTTATTTATATTATTTTTATATTAGATCACTTATCATCTTTCAAATTATTATATCTAATCACATGTATCTCATTGCTTTATATACTCATAAGAAGTTATGACTATCAAAGACATACATTTATGACTAACGTCTTTGGTTGGCTCTCTCTCCCTCTCAATCTCTTGGATATTTGATAAGATGGGGAATTTTGAATTTAAAATTTTATATATTAATGCTGAAAATATTAATCACTTTAATATTTATAATATGTATCTATACGTATGGTGCATATGTGTCCATCGTCATGTGGTTTTTTTATTTACTCTTAATCTTTTAATTACTGTTTACTTTAATTCATCTAAAAAAAATTACACGTTTAAATTCTCTTAAATTATTAATTTCCAAAATCACCATTCATACTATCTAAGCTAATGGTCAATTAGCATAATTAGGTAGCTTTTTAACTAGAGCTTTGTTTTTTCATGATATTTTCTTTTTGATATTTTACAATTTTATTAACCGATTACATATTGCAAAAAGAAAAAGATGCACGTTATTTACCTTAATATTGGTACTAGCAATTAAAAAATTTGATATTGAAAATGGAATTATCAGTATAATATCCCCTCCGTCTTATAATATTAACCTTTATTGATTTCCATGAAATTTAAATAAAATATTTTAACTTTAGTTTATACAATATTAAATTTAATTTTTTATAAATTTAAAATTTTATAGTTTCTAATGGTAAAAACTAAAAAATTTCATAAAACTAATATAAAATATAAAAAAACATTTAAATGTTAAAAAAATAATTTTAAGATATAAAAAAAAATCTAACATAGAGAAAATATAATGTATCGTCAATTCGAGTATACAAATCAATCAATTGAAATGGTCATAAAAAAACTCATCTTCTTGAAAATTGGACCATCGTGTAACAATCTTCACCTCAAAATCCCCCCCAATTTAACAACAACCATAATCTTTCATAAAAAAAAAAATAAAAAAAACAATCATAATCTTAAAAAAAAAAAAACCCTTAATCAAATCATGAGTTTCAGTGCAAATTTGTAATTGACCATGCATGATCATCCGCATGAGATAAAATAATTAAGATTATATTAAGATTTTATTTATTTATATATATATATATTTTAATTATAATATAAAAATAATTTTAAAATAAAAAATTCGAATCCAATTCATTCAATTAAAGATATGTGTATCTATATATATTCACATTTTTTGTAATATATGAATGTCACGAATATAATTCAGATATACAAAGTAATTATGGTAGCACAACATTTCTTGCATGCCTTTTTTTAATTAAGGTACAATTTTAAGCTAAAATTGGATTCATATTCAATTTTTTGAATTATGCTAAAGGGGAAATTATAAGGCAATTCTTACTTCAACAATGACGTTGTTGGTAAAAATTTGTACCAAATTTCAACGAAAATATAGTTTACATCCTTGGTTAGGAGAAGTAGTGTCAAAAAGAAAAATAATAACTCACATCTCATTATTAAAGATTAGATTAAAGTTTTATAAGGATCATTATTTTTCTATCAAGTTGTCTTTTTCGAAGAAAAAAAACCATAAAAATAGATTTTCAAATCTTGAGATCGACAATATTTCATAATGAAAGCAATTCAATAATTATTAAATAAATTAAAAAAATCAAATCAAAATATTATTACTAATGATTTATTTAGATAAATCATAAGATTAATTTTGATGGGATTAAAAATAATAATTGATATAAAATTAATTATTTTAATGATGAGATTAAAAATAATAATAGATATGAGATTAATTATTTTAACGATAAGATTAAAATAAATGATTAAATATTTATTTGAATAAAAAACAATAATAATAATGACATAAAATTAAAAAAAAACCATTAAAGACTTCATTCTAAAAGTTTACTAAAAATGTATTAATAAATAATTTTTATATATTTTAATATTATTTATAACATTTAAAATTTTATTTTCAAAAAAATAAAAAAATATTAATTTATTATATAATACAACTTATTTATTTTTTAAATTATTATGTAATAATAATTTTTTATTATATTAAATTAAAAAAACATTTCAATATTTTAAATAAAAAATAAAAAAAATAGCGGGAATAATTTTGTTCAATCGCAATAATTTTAAGGGTAAAAATAAAAATTATGGGACAAAACTAAAATCTTTTCACAAATTACAAATTAAACAGGTCAAGTTGGGCGTTGGACTGCTGCTGTTTCCACGTCAAACACGTGTCGCTTTCCCATTGCTCTAGGTAAAATAATATCCTGACTAACCAACACGCACACGGTGCACGTTAGCATCCGCTTCGACCCAACGCGTGGCGTCCCCGACTTCCCCGTTAACCAAGCTGCAATCAAGTGCGGGCAATAACACGCTCTTTGACCACTTGTTTCTCACCACGTGGCAAAACGGTGAAAAATGACGGACGTGCAAGTGTCGAGAAGCGGTAAGCATCTAGAAAATTCTGATCGATGGATTTAAAAGGCTTAGAAAACATAATATCAGGTACGGCCAGTAACACACCGACTTTACTACCAAATAAAAGTTTATTAAAATAAAAAATCTAGCTTCTCCTTATTTAAAGGGTAAGCTAACAAAGAAAATTAAATTGCTTATATTTTTATATATTTTCCCTTCATAGAGAAAGACTGAAGAAGAGAGCAAAGCAAACGTTGGAAAAAAGAGAGGATAGCTGTAAAAGGAAGGCAAGGATAGAAAGTGAGATCCTTTTTGGTGTTAATTACTTAATTTGATTATCTGGGGTCTTATAAATTCTGCTTCTTTGTCTCCTAATCTTTATGCCCTTGTGTTTTTCTGATGCGTTAAGGTTCTTGTCTGGGCTGAGTTTTGTACTTGTGTTCTGGTTTTTCTTAATTTTTGATTGGGGTATGAGAAAAGTGAGGTTTAAGAATGTGGTTGAACTCTATGGGGGTGAAAGCGAGGTTTTAAAGCCAAAGGCATGGAATATTTTTTTATTTGTTCTTTTATTTGTGCGGTTCAATTTTGTTGGTTCAAGAATTGGTGATCATGGCTAATTATTAAAAAGTTAAGGCTTTTTTAGGTTGAGATTATTGAGTTTGGGTTATTACTTTTTGGTTTGGATAAATGAATTTTGATGGTGCTTTTCTTTGATTTGTTTTTAATGTCTGCTTGACATTTTCCTAATGCTGAATAAAGGTGTTTCTTTTAATTCCTTTTTATTTGTTGTTGTCTCTTGTCGAGTGTCAATATTAGTGGTAAAGTTCAAGTGACGAATTATTTAGTTTATGTAAAGATATACATATATATATTATTAGTATAATTGTTAGACGGTTTAGTTCTTGTGTTGCATTGGTTATGGAAAAATAAATGATTGGCTCATTCAATCCACTAAATTGAAGATGATATGGAAATATTTATATCTTTGTTTTTGTTTCTTTCTCTGTTCTTATCACGCGTATTCTTATCGATCAATAGAATGCTTGTCAACTTTTACTGAATTTCTTGTGTTTTGATTATGCACAAGAATGCTCACTTTTGAGTGTAAAGGGAGAGCTTTTGGCGTATTGTGTTAACTTTGTGGCATTAGCATTCTGATTTTCCTAAATTACTGAAAGTTCTTAACATTTTCTTGTTTGATATCTGTAAGGTCACATCAGTGGTGAAAGGAAGTTTCTGTTCAAAAGGGCTTGCTGATGAAGCTGACCGCGCTGCTCCATTGAATATGGTGAGAAATTTGATTTTCCCTTTGCTAAGGACTGGTTTTTTGTGAATTCAGTGGAGATTTTAAGTTTCTCTTTCTGGAGCTTTTTCTGATGCATGGGCACTTTCGAAAGTAATGAAGTATCTGTATTCTATATTCTAAATAGAGTTGGTAATGGTTTTGTCATGACAATTTTTTTCCTTTTCCATTATTATTTAATATAATATATTGAAAATGTGGAAACACATCATATGTGGTTTTCTATTTATTCTAAATATGTTAACCCCATAATTCAATATTATTTTCCTTTATACCATTAAATAAAACACATGGAAAAAGTAGAAAAATTCCTTAGTTTCACCTTTATTATAATTCTATGCAACCATGATATTGCTTTGTTAATTTTGTTTGATTCTTGTTAATCTTGCTCTCACAGTCTTGCTTCTTGAGCGTTAAAGTTTTGCTATGTTATATTGTTTTCTTTGTACCAGTTTTTTCTTTCTTGGTCGTGATTCTCTATTGCATATCAGGGATCATTTAATGCTGAAAATGGATTTGGTGGTGCCCAATTCTAAAGCGGTAAATTAAGTTTAAAAGAAGAATCTGGGACATGCAGCGTGTGTGCTCCTTCATGCTCTCCATGTGTGCATTCTGAACAAATAGCATCAATGACAACAAAGACAGATGGATTTTCAGATGAGGCCGGTCAAGAAAAGGATAGTAACCATTGCTCTTTTAATGATGCTGATTTGTCATCTCCTTGGGTAAATAATGCATGCAAAGATAGACATCATGCAAGCAGTGAGACAAGCCCCCCTCTCAGTGCATGTTTGAGTCATGAATCCTTCTCTGAAAATGCAGAGAGTGAAGAAACATTGAGGGATTGTAACATCTCTAAAGACATTAAGATGATTACAAAACCAAACCTGCTTCAAACTTGTGCAAGTAATTGCAGTTCAATGAAAGCACCGATCTTTCATGATAAGGTCGTCTTAACTCAGCTTGAGCAGCAAGAGTCGGACTGCCTTGGAGATAACATCTCCTTTATTTTTGGATCAGACTACGTGAAGACAAGGGCTGGTGGCCATAACGGTGATGGAGACAAGAAACATACATCATATAGCTTGGCTTCAGTTGATAGCTTCTCTGAGACTGAAAAGGCAGTTAATGGTCAACCTGCTTCTTGTTGTTTAGTTAGTAGTCGTTGTGACAAGGTTGATGATAATCATCCAAAGAGGCCAAATAGATGTTCTAATGAGTCCTATCAGGAGATTTTGTGTTGTTCAAACAAATCTGACTTTTCAGAAGCTTCATCCTTACGAGATTCCGGTGCCAGTGCTAGAAAGGTGTTCTTGATTCTTGAAATTCATTCTC
This sequence comes from Durio zibethinus, assembly GCF_002303985.1. The sequence continues at coordinate 846,004 of NW_019167827.1, read as the reverse complement.
TTTCATATGGTGTATATGTATACATGTCTGTGTGTATTGTCCTGAAGTTGCTTAGAATTTGAAACTAAAATTTAATCTTAATTTCCAGGGAGAACTTTCTGAGTGGTCTGACGAACATGTCCAATCATCTTTCGCAAGAGCAGATGCCTTACAGTTTGGCAGGCAGATTGGTGATGAGCATAATAACTCTGCTGAATCTATGCAAGCTGATACTGGAATCAATGGAAGAGAGCAAACTGCTGAAGTCAAGTCCACTACAGTGGTTAAGGAAGATAATATGGAGGAAACTACTATTGGATCACGGACAGCTGCTTGTAGTGACGGATCAGACAGCGCAGAGTATGAAGTATGTATTGAGTTATTCCTGTTACTTCTTATGTTATGCATGTTTACACTAAGGCCTTGACATCGCTAAAACTAGTCTAATTAAACTTCTAGTTGGGTAGAAAAAGATAATGTAGAGTGCTTTGAATGGTGCCAACAAGTTTATTTTGGCTTGATCAAGAATGAAATAAAATCTATTATGAATGTGGCCTCTTTGATACCTACTTCTGATTCAAAGAATAGTTACTTGAGGAAAATTTTCATGAGTTTCTAATTATGCATGAATTACAATGATGGTACACCTTCAAAATGTTGCTTCTCATATCTTATGGCCATGAGACCCTTGCAAATGAACTTTTTATTTTATTTTCTGGCATTATTTTCTCTGCTCAATAAATTAGGATATTAATTGTTGTCTCTGGATGGATAAACAGGTAAAAGTTTGTGATATATGCGGTGACATAGGAAGAGAGGAGTTGCTTGCTGTTTGTAGCAAATGCAATGATGGGGCAGAACACATGTAGGTCTCGTGTCTCTGTCTCTGTCTCTCTCATGCATGCATGTACACCTTTTTCATATTTATACACTTCAAAGTTTACTGTGCTTGTGTTTTATAGCATCTTCCTTTTCCTGTGGGATACTGAAATGTTGACGTTCTATTTCCATGAACCAGTTATTGCATGCGTGTAAAGATGGACAATGTTCCCAAAAGTGATTGGATGTGTGAGGAATGCCTGCCCAGTGAAGAAACTGAGAAGCAAAAACAAGACAAATTAGAGGAAGGAGTTAGGATTTTGAAAAAATCATATACTTTAGAATCAAAAAACAAAGGATTGGACATTGAGGAAAGAAAAGCATATAAAGTTAGTTCAACGCCTTTGTTCTCTAAGAGGCCTGCTGGCAGTTTACAAGCAGTTAGAAAAAGGCATTTTGAAACAGCTTTGAAATCACCTACCCCATCAAGTTCCAGTGGCAAAACTGCAAAGCATCATTCTGGAGGCCACTCTTCTAGCACTTCTATGAAAACTGTGCACCTTCCTACTGAATCAAGTAGTAAATCACCTAAATTGTCATCGCAATCTCGTGTTTCAAAGGGTATACTTATCAAACACCTTAATGACAGAAGTGTGCGTTATTAATTAAAATGTCAACATAAAATTCTCATTGACTAACTGAATAAGTTTTATTCTGGCATTGCAGGATTTCTTTTTAAGTCAAAATCATTCTCTGCTATGAGCTTACAAGAGGATGTCCAACCACTCAAGGAAGGTAGTTGGTGCAATGAAGGATTTGCTAAAGAAAATGCTGCCAGTAAGAGCAGGGGGAGAGTTCAAATGATGTCTAAATCTATGTCAATGAAGAATATGAAGTCATATGGTGTGAATAATGGTAATCATGACGTTGAATTACTTCCTGATTTTTCGTGTGGTGAGGATTTGAAGAGATCGAAGCATGCAAACAGACATCATTCAACCAAGACAGAAAATAAATTGAGATTAGCAAACTGTGAATTGTTTGCATCAATGGCTGATAAAAGAATTGCATCTCCTGGCAAAATTAGTTTGCCACACTCTTCCAGTTCCTCTTATAATGATCTAATGACTGTGAAAGGTCTTGAAATATCTGATAATTCAGTGAAAATATCTGGTCACTCTGTGCAAAGAGATTCTGCAAATGAAGAGAAAAAGAGAGCTGTCAATGTGAGGCAGCATGTTGAGTGCTCTAAACAAGTAGTGCCTGGTACGGGTGCAAAGCATTCAAATGCCAGTGTCAATTCTGATGAACGGCCTTGCCTGAGAGATTTGTCAATGTTTGCTTCTGAAGTAATTACGCCGCCTTGGATTTTGGCTGTTCCACAGCTTGATAATACTTGGCAGTATGGTTTTTTGTTCCTTTCTTTCTGTTTGTTTTGAATTTTGTCAGCAATTCTTCATCTTACTGTTTCACTGCTCAACTTTTCAATGCAATACCTTTTGACATATCTTGCAGTGGCAAGTTTGAAATTCAAAGGACTGGAGGACTTCCATTAACTTGTGATGGAATGCAAGCACACTCATCAACTTGTGCCTCGCATAAAGTTCTTGAAGTAGTGCAAAAACTGCCTCAAAAACTATTGTTGGAGGAAGCTCCGCGGTTGAGCATGTGGCCCACTCAATTCTTGAAAAGTCATGCCACTGAAGATAATATTGCACTATACTTTTTTGCGAAAGACCTTGACCGGTTTGTGAAAATATTTCTTTGTGTAGAAGAGCTATTTTTCTTCCATATAACTTAGTTTTTTACATTTGTCTTTTGCAGTTATGAAAGAAGCTATAAGAACTTGTTGGATAGAATGGTTAAGAATGATTTCAGCCTCAAAGGGAACTTTGGTGGGGTTGAGCTTTTAATATTCTCTTCTAACCTACTTCCAGAAAAATCACGGCGTAAGAATTTAATTTTTACATTTAAAATTCATCCACAAAAGCAAAATGAAATTTACATTACAGTTCTTGGCTGAATCTTAAAAAGTTTCAATATTGCAGGTTGGAATAACTTGCTGTTTTTATGGGGTGTATTTAGAGGAAAGAGGACTCATTGCTCAGGACAGATTCCAGCCATGTCTGCTTCTGAGATTTTGCCCCCCTGTGGAAAGTTAAGTCAAAGTATATCTGCATCCTTGGAATCTTGTAATACCCAACAAACATTAAACTCCGGTACTTTTCATGACTCAAAGGCAGTTACTTCTGGAAGAATTGTTGAAGTTTATGAAATCAAAGCATCTTCTTGCGAACAGAAACCCGCCAATTTACAAACAAGTTGTAGCGAACAAGTAGGCAGGGTTGACTTATCTCAGGTAAATTTTTTGCTTCTACTTGTTTGTTGATATCTGGCCATTAAAAAGAGAAAAAGAGGTAGAGAGGAAGAGAGAGGAGACAGTGAGGTTTGTCTCCTTGAATTTATTCCCTGGTCCAAAAGTGGTTCCCCAAGTCTGTCTTTTTCAGACGCATTAAGAAGCCTTTCATAAGAAAGTTAGGAGTAATTACCTGTGCACAGAATATATGAAATGGTTTCAAGCAATGAGTAGCTTGTGCAATTGTATTTTTTATTTCGATGTACAATGCTGTCACACTGATGAGACATTTGGTTGCTTTTGCTCTATTCGTTTCTTCGGTACCCAATAATTTTTTATGTATGTTTTTGTTTTGATAACTAGAGAGCAGCTACTTATGATGTAATGTTTCCTGCAGAGAGAAGAAAGAGAGTTGAAGAAAAGACCTGAAATTGATCTTAACTATTCTCTTCAAGAAAGCCAAGACTATTCTGCAGATTGTGCGGATGCTGATGGAAGAGATGACTGCAAGAGGCTGAAGAGTTGTTTTAGTGGAATGAACATAGATAATAATAGCATTAAAGATATAAATGATAGATGTTCCATCGCTATAAATGGAAAAGGTCCTAGCATTTGTGGGGAGTTTAAGTGCGATGGAGCTTTTGATATGTCAGTAGTTTCTCCTGCATTAGATTCGGTAGGTAATAAGCATAGCTGGAAGTCCTTGCAGCGGCAAGCTCTTTCAAATGGCAGTGTGAAGAATCAACCAGATTCCAGTGTTTCAAGTCTTGCCCTTATGCTTGGGGTTGGAAGGAGTTCGGCAGATGAGAGAAATATGCCGCCATTTTCCATGCTGATGGGCAATAAAGATTTACAAGATCAGAACTCTGAAAGAGAAACAAGTGATGACACTAATCCTTCACTTGCACTTACCCTTGCATTGCCACGTCCTAAAACGGGCGGCAGAGCATTGAAACTTGATTCAGAAATGAAGTTAATCAAGTGGCCAGAGGTGAATACTACATTGTCTCTTTTTGGTCTATCTGCAGACTCTTAGGTTTTAGAATAATAGAGCTCAGACAGTGATTTCCAAACATTGTATATATAGGATGATAGTTTCCAAACTTTACTATGAAAATCATACACACAAGCTTTCTCACCAACTTATGAATAATAGTTAAAACTGTCAAATAAATTGTGGATTTTGCTATATTTATTTATATATTTACGATTACCCTCTAATTATTTATAGAATTGGTTTAAAGATTAGTAAAATTAGGAGCAAGTATAATGACTGTTTATGATAATTTGATCTGACCGCAGATGATATATTGGACTCTAAAATTTGATCATTAATATGGTAATCAGACTAATGGGAAAAATAGTTGAACAAAAATTATATCTTCAAAACGATGAAAACAAAAAACTTTTACACACAAACATTTCATGCCCAAGGGACGGAGGGAAATGGAAACTTTAATCCCTAAAGGAATGGGTGCAACCATTCATTCATTTATAGCAGAGGAACGACAGATTGGGCAAGCCAATTGATGATTTAAAAGCCACTTATCAATGCATCCCAAATGAAAAATGTGCTTGCAAGTAGGCAGAATTCTACAAACATCACCACTCACAAACTCTTCCAAGCAAATCACACATTCTTCTGCTGTATCATTCATTTTCTCTGATATCTACTACCATAACTTTCAGGCTCCGGAAGGCTCCTTATCACCCCTTTCCTCTTATCATTTCCAGGCTGAGGCTGCTGCTGCTGTTGATTACGCGGACGAAGAGCTCCCAATGCCTCGTGTATTCTCAAAAGGGTTTGACTCTCACTGCCAACTGCTCTTTCCACTATTTCTCCAGCATCTAAACCTTCTGTTCCTCTTTCAGGATCACTTGTTGTCCTATTTCGAGCTATGTCACGGCTTATTGAGCATATTAATATTTCATAGAACAAAAATAAGAGTGCCGAAAGAAAGGTAATGAATAAGAGAACGAGTAATGCTACTTCCATAGCGCGAATGTAGTTAGATTCCATCAAGTTCTGAAGAAGATTATAGGTAGACAAATTTCAATTCTCCGAAGAAAAATGGACTGTAAAAGAATCATTGTCATTCATTAATCTTATATGCTTTCTTTAGATCATATGCTTTGAAAAGGATTTTGTTATAACTATTGAGTGAACTTGCATCAAAGCAGTGCCGCACAAAATATTAAACCAGTTGCAATCAATCAAGTTAGCTTCCCAAATTTAGGGCTTTGGTGGCAGGTCAAAATGGATGAAATTAAGGTCTGTTTGTACTTGATAGAATGGAAATTGGCACAGACCATTACAGTGTAAATCTAAAAGAAACGAATTGAGTAACAACGAGGGAAGCTGTTGAAGCTGCAAGACGCATTATCAACTTGTAATTTGTTTCCTGTGCTTACCCAACTAAGATGGAGAAGGCATAACATCGTTATATATAGGCAGAGAACTGCAACAAAGGTTGCAATTATAACAACCCACGATTCAATTAGATTCATTTTTTTTTCCCAAAATGAAAGATGATGAGATTCAATTGAATTTTAAGTTAAAGTCGATAACTTTTGTTAATTACAATAAATTGGTTAGAAAAAGATTTCTTTTTTCATAATGAAAAAAAAATGTAGATTAATTCTAATGCAAATTAATGTAATAATAAGCCATGAAATACAGTCTTAATTATATGATAATATTTAAAAATAATTAGCTGTGAATAATGGACCATTCTTTGCTCAAAACTAGGGAGTTTGATAAATTAGTCTAAATGCCATCAACTCTACATCAAAATATGGAATTAGACAATTCAAACTCAAAGTTCTAATTTTCAGAAAATGAAATCAAAATTTAATTCTTTATATAGAAAATTCATCCCAAAGTGAAAATAGTAAAACCAAAAAAAAAAAAAATCATGAAATTGCTTTTCATGCTGGGCTGAAACAGGTCAACTTGATGAGTCGAAAGGCCAATTCCTATATAATAGGTAGGTACTACGGCGAAGTGACAATGTTGAGTTTGTAGGTGATAGGATTGCATCGTAGCCATCACCCCTTTTTTTTTGGGGTGGGGAACGAAATGAAATGAAATGAAGACCTCTCTTTCAGCTTAATATCTACTGCCATGGGCCACTGCTTATAAATATACGGGAGCTAGACCATAAAGGGACTGACCGGAAGTTCTTGGACTCTGCTTGTGAATCCACGATTCTGTCCACATCTCAACACCGAAAGAAACAATCCCATCATGACCACATTCTTTCTGTTTTAGTTTCTTTGTGTGAAATCCACTCTCCACCGGTGTGGTTGGTCGTTCCTTTGCCCTTCAAGTCCCTAACCCAACTACTCTATGGTGGCTCTCAGTCCTATCCAAAGGTTCGTTTCACGTTTTTGTTTTATTCCCTATATTCTTCCATTAATCTCATACGGACATGATTAAATGAATTGTTGTAGTATAAAATATTAATAATTTATGTATTTATATTCATAAAAAAATATAAAATATATTTTTTAATTTTATTTAATTAATATATAATTTTTATTAAAATTTTAAATTATATTATTTTTTTATTTTTTATTTTTATCATACGATATGGTATGATTTTAGATTGACAGTTGTATTAAAAAAAAAACCTATTACAAAATGCCTCACCAAACACACCCCTTAAAAAGGATCTTTTTGTAGGAAATGCTGTGTCACTTTCTGGTAGTACTTTGCTCTGTATCTCTTTTCTGGTTTACAGTGAACTTTACAGAAACATTTTTTTTATCTGATTAATGGGTTTTTTTTTATTTTTTTAATCAGATTTAATCACTCGAGTTGTGACTTAATTCTCTCTCGGATTCGATTCTTTTTCATTGTGTTGCTTTTTCAAGGTATGATTCCTTGTTCTTGTCGAATGTGGAATGTAAATGCAACAGTCATTTGGTTTTCTGGTAACCCTGTTTTAGTATTTCATATATTTTGCCTACACTCGTTTAAGTTCCGGTTTTTAACTCGATTGTGTCTGAATTTCATCCATTTGTCATAAGTTTTTTTTTTTTTGAAATTACAATTTTTTGGGAACTGTCCCTTGTTTCGAAACTTTGATTGAAATGCGTGATTTTATGTTTTAATATAAAACCCCAGTCCAAAAATGGTGTAACAGATTAAGCTTTGTGCTTCAAGTAGAAGTCAGTAAGACCCCAAGTTTGTGTATTTATGGATTTTTTGGTGCACTTTGCTTCAAAAGGATGTCCTCTGAGGACGTATATTTGATTCTGTTTTGTTTTTGTCTAGTGATGAAGATCGATATCGATGACTTACAACTTGCTCTTAGAATTATTCTTTTGCAAGATTTTTTATCAATCAAGCAATAACTTGCCAATCACAAACAAGTCTGTTAGGATTTGAGTCACTATTCCCAACAATTTAATCTCACTGCCTTTGTTTTCTTCAAGCAGTTCCCATGTCTAAAGTTGCTATACTATCAGCTATAGTCAAATCTTAGCTCAAATGAGTTGTCTTCTCTGTTGCTCAAGTTTAAGATGAAGAATGACTTTTGAAATTTGATTATGTACTAATTTATTAGCTTAAGCTGTTCACCGACTGCTAATTATTCATTTTCCCTTATCTTCATTTCACTTAGAAGTCATGTGTCACTAATGTTTTAATCTACCTCCCTTGGACCCTTGCTGTAGAGTAAATCTGATTTCCTTACCAGAAATATGCATATTGGCTTGTGCTTTTGCTTTATATCTGCCAATGAGAACCAAAACGTACGTTGTTCTATTTTAAGCGATGGGTCTCCGTTACGGTGGTCCAAAGGGTTTCAAGTAAGAGATTATCTATAGGTTTATTCTCCTCCATATAGACATAAGATGTTGTACAAGAGACAGGTTTGTGAATCTGTCCCTTTTATTAATGAGAATGATGTTAACCTGGAGCAAATCCGGTTGTACTTGTTCTTAAGGACAAAAAACTGTGAAAAGTAGTGGAAGCATTGGTTGGTGAATGAATATTCTATCCATATATGTCAAACATGGTGTTCTTGTTTCAAAAGCCTGCATATCGTCTTTTGAATAAGCTATTTTAATGCAGATGATGTTCCATTTACAAGTCAGTACCTCCCCTAACAGTTATTCCTCCCGTCAAAATATTATAATACTAGGAGGGATAATAGAAGGCAACACCCCTTGTTTGGTGATATTATAATTGAAGCATTCAACTTAAAAATAAGTCAGTAATGCACGGTTTTATTGAAAACTATTTCCCTTGATGTTGTTTGTTGTAAACTTGAAGCTCAAGTGAAGATGTTATATCTCAAGGTTATTTGTCATTGAGTTTTAATTCAATTATTAGGGGAAAAACACCTTCCCATTTAATGTATTAGATGCCACTTCAGTAAATTAACTGTTTTCCTACATGCTTAACTGCTGCAGATGGGAGATTTGGCTAAGGACTTGACGTCTGGAACTGTTGGAGGAGCAGCACAGTTGGTAGTTGGCCACCCTTTTGATACCATCAAGGTTAAGCTTCAAAGCCAGCCAGCTCCACTCCCTGGGCAACCACCCAAGTATGCTGGTGCTATGGATGCAGTCAAGCAAACTATAGCTGCTGAAGGCCCAAGGGGTTTGTTTAAGGGTATGGGGGCGCCGCTGGCCACTGTGGCAGCCTTTAATGCTGTCCTCTTTTCAGTGAGAGGGCAAATGGAGGCATTGTTGAGATCAGAGCCTGGTGCCCCCCTCACAGTTAGCCAGCAGGTCGTTTGTGGGGCTGGGGCTGGAGTTGCTGTTTCATTCTTAGCTTGCCCCACTGAATTGATCAAATGCAGGTCGGCATCATGGCTTTTCCTATTCTATTTTGCTATCAATTTATAGTTATAGTGTCATATGATCTCTTTTTTTTTTTTTTTTTTGACATTTTCCAGTAAAGTCTTGACATCTTTTGACAACCTGGATGTCTTGAGCGCTAATGGGTTTTTTTAAATAATTTTCCCGTCATTTGGATGGGATAACTAGTAACTCATAAAGCCCTCGAAACTCATATTTATTTCTTGGGTCTTATGGTGCAAGCAGATTGCAAGCCCAGAGTGCATTGGCAGATTCTGGCTCAGTTGGTGTAGCGATGAAGCATGGAGGGCCGATGGATGTAGCCTGGCATGTTCTCCGGTCAGAAGGTGGCGTAAGGGGTCTCTTCAAGGGAATGGTTCCCACCTTGGCACGTGAGGTTCCTGGAAATGCTGTTCTGTTTGGTGTGTATGAAGCACTGAAGCAGTACATGGCAGGAGGGTCGGACACTTCTAAGCTAGGAAGAGGCTCTTTGATGGTTGCTGGAGGCTTGGGTGGAGCTGCATTCTGGTTGTTTGTCTACCCAACAGATGTTGTCAAGAGTGTGATCCAAGTAGATGATTACAAATATCCCAAATACAAGGGCTCCATAAATGCCTTTAGGAGGATATTAGCTTCAGAGGGGGTGAAAGGACTTTACAGAGGCTTCGGCCCTGCAATGGTACGTAGTGTCCCTGCAAATGCAGCATGCTTCTTGGCATACGAAGTGACAAGGTCTAGTTTGGGCTAATCAATTGATGTTGCACTCTGATTCCTTACCAAGTATGGTTAAAAGTTTCCCATTGTTATCATATTTTGCTTTAAGCAAAAGCCATTTTCTGTGTCAATAAATTATGCCTTTGGAACGAAGTATTGGCAATATAGTGGCAATAAATTACCCATTTTTTTTCTTTTATCAACGTACTTATGAATTATGAGATTAAGAGCTAATTTGTTATCTATGAATTAATATTAAATTTTATTAATTTTTTATTATAAAATACGTAGAATTGATAATATTTTGCATTCTTATTAAAAGAATATTTATTAAAATAGTTTCGAGCACGATGTATGGTTTCGTGCATGGTTTCGAGCACGATGGTAGGATCTGGACCTTCGTTTTGCAATCGTACGTTGTCGATGTTCCGGAAAGGAATACAGAGGAAGAAACGCGGCTGTTTGCTGATATCGTCGTCAAGTTGAACTTGCAAAAGCTGGCGTCCGTCGCAGAAGGGTTAGCGCTTGATGATGACGGTAATAAATCACAGATGATATGAAAAAGAACACAAAAAAGAAAAGCGAAAAAACTTGTCTCTTTCTTTTTTCTTTTTTATTTTTGGAATTTTGTCATTATTTTTTTAAAATTTTTCTGATTTTAAGTTTTTAACGTTCTTGGGTTTTTTACATAAATGTTTTCGGTTGAACCAATATTATTGCATTCCGTTTTAAATTTTTTATTTTCTTTTCCATTTTTTGTGGCTTCATTTTTTTTTTTTTTGGTTAAACTTTAATAAGCACATTAAATGTTGTGTAAAGTGGGGGATTAAAGGATCAATGGTTAGCTAAGAATCTCTACTTTGAGAGCTTTTTTTCTTTTTTTTGTTTTGCTTTTGTTTTCTCAAATGTTATTAACTAAGATGAAAGCTGTTTTATCATTATCTTTAAGAACATTTGATATGTCATTAAAATTAATATTTTGAGGTTACAAATTTAAAAGAATTTTGTTCGTAATATTTTTTTTAATTAAGTAAATAGTAAGATAAAAAAATTTAAAAATAAATTACAAATTAAAGAAAAAAAGAGCGAAGGATGTCTTATATATGCGTCAGCTCCCTCCATCCAATCGCCTTTTTTTTTTTTTTAGTTTATGCTTGAGACTTTCCATTTCAAAATCTCAAGAATCTAATTTGTGATAATATCTTTCAAAACTATTCACAATATGTAACATTATAACCTATATTTATAACTATATATAGTTTCTATTGTTAATTAAAAATTATGTAATGTTTATTCTTCTGATTTTATTATCAAAAGATCAAAAAAGGTATGATAATATATAATATAATGTCAAGAATGCCCTTTATAATTTTTTGAAGTTGTTAGAAAATGATTAATTTCGAGGGAGATTTAAGTATGCATGTAATATTAATCTCAAAGAATATATGTCAAACCTTTTTTTTTTTTTAAATATCCAATAACCCCTTGTATTGGAAGGATGGATTGATCTCATAGTAACTCTAAAACATGATTATATGTTGATGGCCATATCTAACTTTAGACGATGATCAAAACTTTGTGATCACAAATGATCACAAACTTGCAGTATTCTCTGTCCAAGTTTTTGCACATTGGGCCATTGCTGTCCATTGCCCTGACCCGAGTTTGGGAGCTTTGGCCCGATTTATGTCCCAAGTGCACCAAGCTCAAAGGGGAAAAATGAATATGGCAATGCTTTCAGTGAGGGAGGTCGTTCATGGTTCATTGCTTCCCTTCTTCACATGGTTCAACAGATTTCTAACAATCCAAGCAAAGCCGTAGGGTAGGCACATATTCTTCGATGCTATCAGGACTACAAAGAAAGCTTGTTCAATCTTCATTCTTTATAACAAAAAATGGATCCTCAAGTTACTAGACTCCATTTGGAACACATTTATGTTGAGATGTATTAGGTCCTCAATACTAAACAACACCATTTCAAGCAATTTCTAACTAAACGATGCATCACCCTTGGACGTTGGAACCCTAGTATAAAGTATGATGTTTAAACCACAATTTCACTCTGTATTTTGGTTGTGATCATGATTAACAAAATAACGGATTCAGAATTTTTTTCAAGAGTGTCTACTTATAATATATATATATATATATATATATATATCATATAATATAATATAACATAATATAAAATTCTGTATATGTTCTCATGTATATCATCAGCTTATCGCATCCTAAATTCTTTTTTGGATAAATCATTCCATGGGTCCACGCTCGTTCTCTGTTTCACCATTTTAAGAAATTTGTTCATTCAATGGAACCGTGTAGGTTTATATATGGTAATTAGGTCAATACATGAGATTTAGAGACACATAAATCAAGCACTTGGAGCAAATTAAGGCTTTATATTTGTTGGTAAACGCTATAAATTTTGCTTTTGCTGAATTGCTATGCAAAAGTAAGTAGTTTGAAATAGTCTTTTGGGTAATCGAAGGCAAGATTTTATTAGAAAATGGTTTACAAATAAGCAATTCAACACCGTTGCAACGAAAAATCAAACATCTAGAGCAAACTTTGAGATAGTCTGACTCTAAAAACATGGGCCTTCATTTTGAATAACTTGAAAAAATAAATAATGAAGAGTTAATGCTTGAATATTTTATTCCCACATGCCACTCAATTGAACAAGAAATTAACTAAAACTAATAAGGATTTAATCCACAACATCACAACTACACAAGAATTTTCAACTAGATTGCCTAACTATATAATTTTTTTATGCCCGTGATCCTACCTCCTTGCAAGTTACAGCTCCTGTCCAGATGTCCAACTGAGTTATGTAATCTTCACTATTTCCTAAGTAAAACTTGTCCAAGAATACAAAAACATTGCAGCTGTTACAAAGCCTAAGCACAAACAACTTGTGAAATGGTATGGACATGACAAAAGAAAATAGAACTTTAAGAAGACCCTTACGCCAGCAGTGTACATTATATTTTCACAATTGAACCTCCATGCGAAGGAGATGATCCTGCTTGAGGAAGGTCCTGGTTCCTCAACAAGCACAGAACTGATGAGAACAACAATGCAATATCTTGAACTATTGATCCCTCCATCTTGGACTTGGGAAGGGAAAGAAACCAGAAGGTGACAATGGGAACACAAGACCAGGGGAAGGCGGAGGGTGAGGCCCTGGACCTAAAATCCCTGATTGACCCATGGGTGAAAAAGCAAAATTGGGAGTCATTGGAGGAAATTGAAACCCAGGAGACAGCCAAGGGTAAGGGGAGCGGGGGGACAACAAATTCATGTAACCAGTAGGTAATGGCAAATGGAACTGAGAAGTTGGTGAGGGTAAATGGGCAGGACCATTCATCCCTGGTGATGGAAGATAAGGCATTTGTGGAACAGGACCATTCATTCCCGGAGAAGGAAGATTAGGCATCGGTGGTACAGGACCATTTACTCCTTTTAGGGAAGGGAGAGCTGATATTTGTGGATTAGGAAGTAAACCAGAAGATGGTGGTGGAGGCTGAGGTTGACCTGTAACGGGGGGGTGTAGTTGAGGTTGAACTTGGTTTCCAACTGGACTTGGATCTATAAGAGAAGTCTGTAGGTATCGTATATAAGCTGAGATAGGAGATTCAGCTGTGTTTGCCCAAACAGCATCTCCGGGTATCATAGGTTGTAACATTGTAGGTGATGGTTGTCCATATTGACCAGGTCTAACAAAGCTATTGTTATAAGAAACAGGAGGGGGAACTGTGGCTGGTGCATGAGCAGGGGCAGGGACCGGAACTGGAGGTGGAATATGGGGTCGATTGATTGGCGCCAATGGTGGAGGCCTAATTTTCTGCAACCTCAAACTTTGGGGTTTTGGAGAATTCTGTGGGGGTCTGGGCAAAGGATCTGGTGAAGGCGAACCAGTGAGCTGCTGAACAATGTTCCTGAAATCATTTTTGCTTATATTGTAAACCTGAGGCTGAGGCTGCTGCCTAGCTGCATTATTAGCAAAATTAGGTTGATGCAATGGGCTCTTCTTTATATTCTTTCCAATCTTGTTCACACCGAGATGATCATTATGCCGATTCCTCGAATTATCCATTTCAAAAAACTAAACTCCAAAATGAACCACAACAAACTAATCTCAGTTTTTCCAAACACCCACAAAGTCAAACCATTCAAAAGCTTCAACAGGAAATCCCAGAACCTCAAAATCCAAGCTCATACAGCAGCTAGCAAATATTTCACAACAGCAACCTAAAGCATTCAAATAGGCTGCAAAAAACCAGTCCACAAACCAGTATTGATTTTCTCTAGATATCTAAAAGGCAGTAGTAACTCAAAATCTTCAAACTTTGTGCTCCAAGCTCATACAACCAATATTCTTCACAGTAATATAACAGAACAAATCAACCTCCACCAAAAACTACCAAAACCAAACTCAAAAACTGATAGACAATAAGAAAAAGAGCAACCTTTTCTTCCAACCCAAAACCCCTAAAGTCTAAATTCTTCAAATTTGTCCCTCAGAACTGCCCAACCTCAGCTTCCTGCATCATATATGTAAAAAATCAAAAACCAACCAACCTACCAAAATTTCCACTCAAAAAGGTAATCCCAGATGACTACAACAAAGATCAAACATTTGAAAAATAATTAGCTCCAAAAAATAAATGCCCAAATCATAAAATTCCATCAATTTTCAAGAACAAGATCAACAAACACAAAAAAACTATCCAGGTAAAAATTAAAAAAAAACAAGCAATGAAAATAAAAGTGAGTAAAAAAAGAAACAAACGAATGAAAAGTTACCGGATTTGCATTTTTAAGGTTCCCCTGAAGATCCTCTTCGTCTTTCTAGAATGAGAACAACAGAAAAGAAACGGAAAATCGAAGGAAGAAAAAGGAAAGTATACCCTAGCTCTAGCCCGTGGGTCAACTTCATTTTTTGGATAATTTTTCCCCTTAAAATAAAAAAAAAAATCGAGTTTTTCTTTTTCCTGTATTGTGCTGCGGGCCCAAATTTGGGTCCATAAATTAGTGACGACAATGTTTCGTGGTAAAAGCAGGAGATTAGCGGCGATGTTTATATTTCATACTATCTTAACTTTTTAGTTACAGTTTGTAGTGGTGTGGAGGTTTTTCGAACAGCGGATGCTTTAAATTCTTTATTTTGACACCTCACATTGTTTATTTAACTATTTAATGATTTTTTTATTTAAATTTGTTCGAATTTAAATTATAATCATTCAAATTAAAAATCAAGCAATTTGCAATATGTTAACGACTACTATGTGATTTCATAAATGATGATAAATTTTTTGTTGTTCCAATAAATCCTAAACAATATGTAGCATTAATCCTACAATAATTTTTAAAATGACATAATCATTCATCTTTTGAAGATAAACAATGCTTTTAAAGCACTTAGTAACAAAATCTTTTTAAGATAAAATGAATAATAAATAATATTTCAAGCTTTCATAATGTTTGGGTTATGATTTTCAAAAGTAATTTTATTTTTTGTGAATTAAGAAATAATTATATTTTTTTGTAATATATAATCAAAGGTATTTTCAAGTTTTGTCAAATCCTAATATCATTCTTGAACAATCTTAAAACGTTTTTTCAAATGCACTAACTTAATACATTCAAAATTTACCCTTGAAGCATTTTGTACATGAGGCTTATAACTTATAAACAACAGTGTTATACATGAGGCTTCCGGGAACCAATACATTTATCCAATATTTTATTTATTTATTTTGGTATGATGATCAATTTTGTACATTACTTGAATGCTTTTCTAATATTAATCATGCCATTTGTTTTATGAATGCCCATGGAATTTTTTATGGCAATGTTGAAAATGAGGAGATGAGGCTACCTAGTTTGAATTTGTAGATTTCAGGATGACTAGAGATGTAATCTTACCAATATTTTCAAACAATACCAAAAAGATAGAAGTCTGTAAGTAAAAGAAAATATTATAGGTGTCTAAATTTGAAATTTTAAAACCTACAAAATATTATTATTTTTTAAATAATTATATAAATCAAATGAATTAAAATTTAAATTTAAAATTAGTATTTTTCATAAAACCTAAGTATTCCTTGTTCTTTATTACTTGTTTTTCCTATATATCATCGATAATAATCGTTATGATATATATTTGTTAAATTTTCTTTGAATAGAAACATTGAAAGGGGGATGGCAAACTGGAGCAAAAGTTAGGCAAAATGGCAAGATTGCTTAGACATAGTTTTCCAGGCTTTAAAAGCAGCCGACGTACGTGTGGAGGCTGAACATTCCAAAATGTTCATGGTCACTTTGGAATATAAATAAATATAAATAAAATCATGCAAATTGGTCGCTTAAGACATCTTGGTCTCCACCATTAACAACGCCAAAGTGATAGAAAGTTCTTAATTTCTTTTATGTTCATTGTCGAAATTTCTTAATTTCCTTTTTCTTTTTTGTCTTGGATGTATAATTATAATACATACAATATATAGGAAAAGAAAAAAAAATATTTAGTAAGATTAGGGTTAAGGTTTAGATTTCAAATTTAAGATTACATATAGATATAAATATCAATTTTTTTTAATTCGAAATAAATAGATTATTCAAATTTTTAAATCAAGATAAGATATATTGTATGTGATAACTTAAAATAAATGAATAAAAATCGTATATTCGAAATAATCATAACAAACGATTATCAATTAAACTCAAATCCAAAAATTTTATGCCTAAAAAATTGATATTTTACCATTTACACCACCCAATTGATGATATATAACCTATTTGAAACTTAGAATATAGTGTAGGAAGTGCTATTTTTTTTTTTTATCGTCAGAAAAACTAATTAATCAGATTAAAACCATAATAATATTATCATCAGAAGAAATGTAGGTTTTATCATTGATTTCAACAGTCACATTCATCATTGGTTTGAATTTTTATGGACTAAAAAGTGTCAAAAACATAGACTTGATTTAGGAATATTGTAAATGGTCTTATTCTTTTTTGACGGGACATTGTAATTAAAATTCAACAAATATGCTAACACATACATAATAAGCTAAGAGCTTACCTAATCATCAGAAAAACATTACACGTACTTACGTTTTTTGCTACAAATTTTCAATCTCCGTCACCATTTAGAAAGCTTCTTCCTTCTTTTGCCCATCTGGTTTAGGAAATATTTTTTTTAACCCCATTTATATCATAAGTAAAAGTTTGCCAATATTTAAATCCCAAAAAATGAATAGAAAAGAAAAACCAACAAAGATATGGCAATTCGTGTTCTATTATAGTAAAAAATATTATATTTGTATTGTATTTTACACAAAAATATATATCATAATTTATATAGATTATAAATATAAAATATAAAATTTTAATTTTATTAAAATTTTAAATTATATTAAATTATTTTAATATTGTATCATCTCGTCGATTTCAAATGAATGCAAATGAAACTCATGGGCTTAGCTGAGGTGGAGGCTCTTCTTAGGCTAGCTTTGTCCAACTCCAAGTGAGAGCCTGGAATTTCTTGTGGGGAGCCCATAACGAAAAAAGCATGGGGTGAGAGAGGCTCGAACTCTCGACCTACCAACTGCGCCACCACCCCTTTGTTTGCAAAACAAACAAAGCCAAAACTAGCTCTTGGCGAAAACTTAGATTCTCCTTAAGGTCGGCATCCTGAAAGGTACTACTACGAATCTTTGCTGGCTTGAAAGATATTTAAACATGGATAAGCCTAGAGATCGAGTGTTCTTGCCTGCACTTTGGACATGCTATTGAATGTGTGTCCTAACCCTAAACAAGTAATATTAATGGATTCATTGCTGGAAATTCTGATTAATAAACCCTTTTAGCTTATATCAAGGAAATTCATTCAAATAGAAAAAAAGGAAGCTTTAAAATGTTGGCAGGATACCCTTTGAATCATATTATTGTAGAGAAGAGAAATTTTAATGTGTGAAAAATGGAATTTAATTTATTTGAGAATGAATTTTATGGAGTGACATATGTAAATGAAATGTCATATTTCAAATGAATATCACAGTCAAATAAGTTGCATTTCTTTGCGAATGGTTTTTTTGACAGGAAATCTCAAATACATCTAAAGATGGCAAGGCTAGCTGTTAGATCACAACTTCTTAATTCCCAAATCTTAATGTTATCACAAAGGACAATCAAATTTAGAATTGGTTTACCTGTCTTTGCGGGAACATTTATCCCAATCCAGA
The DNA here is from genome assembly GCF_002303985.1 of Durio zibethinus. The sequence goes on along the minus strand of NW_019167827.1, from coordinate 828,067 downwards.
AAAGAAAATAAAGAAAAAAAAACAATAATCCTAAAATTAATACCAAAAGCTGTTCAATTAACCACTTTTGTTTTTCACCACATCCAATAGGCCATTAAAACCTCAAAGGAAAACATTTCTTTTCAATCCCTCCATTCCTTTGTCATCTCCTTCTCTTGATCGTATATCAAACAAAGTGACAAAAGGAAATAAAAGCCATGAGTCTCAACTGCTTGACTCGCCAGGTCCTGCGAAGAACAGATTCAAACAATGATAGGGATTGTGGTAAAGAAAAGGAAAGCGGGAAATTTTGTTGTATAAGGATTGATAGAAGTTGGTCAGGGAATATAAGTCCCGCAGCTTACGAGCAAATCAGAAGTGAGACAATGTCCGTGGTTCCTTCAAAGAAGATAAAGAAGAGTCACCGCCGGCTAAATACAATTGATACAACTTATGGCGCTGTGGCGTTTGAAGCTGACGTCGACGGGGAACCAAGGTTGGTGAGGAGCTGTGGAATGAGGAGGGATTGGAGCTTTGAGGATTTGAGAGGAGAGAGGGATAAAAAGATGAGAGTGCGTTGATTAATTAAGAAAGAAGAAACTGAGACTACATGCATGGCTACCAATTGATTTCTTTTTGTTTCTCTGAATCAAACACATTATTTCATCGTCAAATTTAGATTTTTACCCTTTTTTTTTTGTTTGTTTCTTTTAATTTCATTTGGTTTGGTTGCACATTTCATGTTCCCAACTATACTTAATGTATGCTTTACAAATTTTCTTGCCATGATAGCTTCTCATTTTGTATCGAATTCAATGAATTTCATTGAGAATTAGAAGGCAAATTCATTAGTTTCGACTGTTGGAGTGAAAAGGAGCAAAAGCCAAAAACCATCTGAATTCAGAACCATATGCGTTTAATATTTTCATCCTATATATTTTAGTTTAATGCCTTAGCTAGAAAGAATCATAATCCCATTTTCGAATCATATCTTCCGTTAGAATCCCGTTTATTTTTATTCCAAAAGGAACAAGGGAACTTGTCTCGTACAAAACACTGTGGCTTTCTCAAACATTCACTCAATTCCCTTGAAAGATATTCCATTTCCACAAGGTTTTCTGCGTTTGACCAGCAGAAGCAGAAACTTTCTAGTTTCTAGTCCTATGACTCATCAAATCTGGAAAGTGATAAGCTACAATAGAAATTGGGTATTTGTTCTGAAATTCCTGGAATTGACTATAATAAGTGCTTTAGCAGTTAATGAAGCCCATTTTATGGTTCCATTCTTTTAATCTTCTGTCTCTCTTCTGACTGGATGTCTCACCATCATACAATTTATAGAAAAAAAAAAAAAAGAAAAGAGATTTATCACTTGGCACTATCACATTGGATTTCTAATCAACCTCATCACTTGGTTAAATCATGTTGATGGAAATCTGTTTTGAAATTTTTGTAAGTTTATTCCTAGTATTGTCTTGAATATATGTTGAAATAAAACTTGTCTCTTTTTCTTCTACCAGGTGTTGCAGTGATAATAGAGGTCTTAAAAAAAAACTAAAGAACTTTGGTAGTGTATTAAAAATTAATAGAGTAGGTGCAGAAGTTTGCTACAACTGCAAGATTTGATCCTTAAGAACTAAATCAGGGGATGGCTTAGCTTTGAAAAAGCTTACAATGGAAAGGTTTGCCTAATTGGGCTTGGACCCTTCTTCTACTTTTAGGCTTTACAGCAAAGCTTGTTTTTGGTTGAGTTCATGATTCCTTCTGTTATTCTTTTCCAGCGTGGGATGAGACGAAGGGTTTGTTAGCACAAAAAAAAAAAACCCACTTGCATCTTCATGAAAAATTTTAATTACCAATGATGTTGGGTACCAGAATCTGCAATTCTGGCATGATGAATTAAGATAATGAATAATTTACCAGAAAAATATATTAACAGCAGAAATATTCTTGATTACAGGCGTATCAACTTCACGGTCCAATACTAACCACTTCAATTTGCTGTTTGGTTCAACAAGCATTGAATATATACAATACAAATCAGAATCAACCTTTATTGATAATTTTTCATTTTTATTAATTTTATGTGAATATTGAAGATGAATAAAGCATCTTTGATGCCGAAGGCCACCATAGTCTTGGTAAATGCCAGATTCCAACGTTGTGGGGAATCGTTTCATTTTATGAACCAAGTGACTTCTAAAAGAATAATAATGGAGAGGTATGTAATTCAATATTGTAAAACACATATGGCCTGATCTGATAGACTTAATAACTTATTACTGATTTTGTTAAAAAAATTTAATCTTTATTTTTGCCAGGAAAATAACACATCAGAAGTTGAATCCGTTCAGCATTTTACTCAACAGATCACATAGACAGGAACAAAATCATAACGAGAGATATGTATTTACGTGAAAATCTATTTTGTCAAATAAAATTCTTGTTATCTATCGTTTAGGCTAAAATGTAACGTAAACTTTATCAAAAAGTTTCTATGAATCTAATTGGCCATCAAGTGACTTTAGTTGAAGATAAGTGACAGCCAAACATTACTTGATGCCTCACCGCCACCTTAAACTAAGATTTGGAATTTTGTGGTCTGGTTCATTTTTAAATTGAAGGTCCAAATTTCTAGTTGAAGTTATGCTTTTCATAAATGTCATAAACTATCGCACCAAAATTTTAAATCGTCATATAAAGCAGAGGCTCTTACCATTGTCTCCCAATTCAATGCAAAATTTGGGGAAAGCAATTAATAGTAAAATACTAAAACTAACCCAAGTATATTAAGAAAAATAAAGGATCCATCCTCCAAATATATTGGTCTTTCTGCAACACTGTCAGAGCAGTAAGGGCAGTGGAGAAGGCAGGTTTTCACATGCAATCCTTCAGATGTAAAAGCTCTTTTCCTATCACAAATGTCGGTGCATTTTTGGCATGAAAGCATTATATGGTCGAAAAGATACCTAAAACAGGGAACCAGATCACCCCGGTCCTTGAAATGAAAAATAAAATAAAAGTAGAAAGACATCCCAAAAGCTATTTTCATCAAAAGGGTAGCCAGCACGTCGACGCTTGCAAGGAAAATGCAAGAAACATCACTACCAAGAACAACAAAAGCATTTGAAGGAAGGAACAAAGGATACAAATGAATGAAGTAATAAGAGTTCCTAATGTCCCCTTGTTCACACAACCTCAAAAACTAATGTTGATGTCTGAAACGCCTCAATAAAAAGGTGTAAGCGTATGCTTCATGTCCCAGCAAAACTTTAATAGTACTTAAACAAAGTTAGGCATAGTCCAGGGAAGGAACCATGGAGGAAACACAGTAACAAACCCAGAACTTCATTCAGGTTCAAATTAATAACATGCTATATACATTGAAGACATACTACTACAAGATTTAACACAAAAAGGCTATTTCCAGTTGGCTGCAGCTCAACAAGGTTAATCAGTGTTAAAATTAATAGGAAATCAATCAACCTGCTAACCAGTTAAGCTTCTCCTTGATTCAGATCACCTCTCAAACTATTAACTATACTAAACACTACTTAAGAACAAAATAGAACAATATTTTACAGAGCATGTGCTACCGGGAGCCTTAAAATGTCCCAGAGGCCCTGAAGCCATTTTAAACAATGAAACTCTGGCCCTGTTTATCTCCGATCAAGCTCTATCCCAATTGCTTAGACAGATCAAGCTCCGCTCAATACTCTCTATCTTGCATCTCCAACTTTGGATGCCAGTGCTAGCCTAAGCTGCTCCTGTGTGTAAAACCGGCTCACCATCTTCACAGTGGCTTGCTGCATCATCAATTCATTCACTACTGACACACTAGCGTGATGCACATCGAGGTCTAACTCCTTCAAGGCAGCCATTAACCTTGCTGCTGGATGGTTCTCTTTACTGCATTGGATTCGAATCATTGCATCCCATCCAATGATCTTCACATCAATATCCAAATCTATCAATTTATTGCCAAGGTGGTTCGACATCTTGAGGTTTTGATCAGGTGGTGGTGGTGGTGCAGAACGAGACTCTTTACTTGCCAATTCTTTCTTCATCTCATCTATTTGTTTCTGCAACTCCTCTTTCTCCGAATCTGCATTCTGTAGCTTTGTCCTAAGCTCGTTAATATATGAAATTGCATCACCAAGGAGTGATGCCTTATCCATCTTTGATACATTAGGAACCACGGCTCGCAGGGCATAAAACCTTTGGTTAAGCTTCTCTCTTCTTTGACGCTCTGCTTCAACGTGATTCAGAGGCTCTTCTCTTCCATTAGCCGGTTTTCTCCCTCGTTTCCGAGGCCTCTTTTCAGGCTCCACAACTCTGCTACTATCAGCTTCCTTAACGACAGAAGCTTCAATATCAGAGTGATCCGAATCCCTAGCACCGCCACTTGATTTCACCACATCTGAAGAAGGCACAATTACACCAGAAGTAAACGAAAGCATCCCCTCTTCATTACTCCCTCTCGAAGTAGGCGATCTCTTCTTCTTATTCTCCTCCACCACAAACTGAGAGTTCCTTGAGAACAAATTCCCATTCCCACTTCTCTTACTGTCGCCAAAATTCAGTATCTCCCCTGATTCTGGTTTCAACAAATGAGAAGAAGAGTTCCCATTCCTTACACTGCTACTCCCATCAAAGCCATAATTGGAGAAATTCATGCAGAAACTCTGCCCCTGCTGATGATTTCCAGCATGAATAGATCCCGGATTCTCAGTTAAACTACTCGAACTCGGATTGTCACAGAACTGAATCGAGTTCTGAATCTGCTGATTCTGATTACTAGTATTATTGTTGTTGCCGTTGTTATTGCTTTCCTTAAGCTCGACTCCATTATTTGGATCACTAATCCAGAGCGAAGACGGATCATTTTCGCCTTGATCAGCTGTGTTATTACTCATAGACCACGAACCAGCTTCAATTCCATTATTGAAATTAAACAAAACCCGAACATTATTCATCAGATCTGAGCTTTGCATGATAAATTCCATTGACCCCAATTCAACAACCCCATTTGCCAACGGTATACAAACCATCGTTTGCAAACCGAAAACCTGCCCTTGCCTCGCTCTCTCGCACATCGAACTCTCTAACCGGTCCGACCCAGCAACCCAAATCGGACTCGAATTGAAAAGGGCTTGTCCCGGAAGCCCGCTGCCGTTGACGAAAGACTGCGTCATGGATACTAAAAAGAACCACTCAGTATCGGTGACTTCTTCGTCGACGGCATCATCGGTGGTGGCTGTAGAGCCGGAAATCAAAGAGTTAAGTTCTCTAAGCACTTTTTTACGGTGCTGTTGTTCCGCAACTGTAGATGAAGAAGCCTTCAACTTTCCCTTTCCTTTATCTTCTTCGCCTTTGTAATACCCATCGCCCCAGCCGAGTACAGTAGTGCCGGAGCAATCGTACGAGGACTGCCAAAAAATGGCGTAAGTCCAATACTCGCGGGCGCCTTCGATGAGGGCTTGGAGACGCTGTTGAAGGGTTTCTTGATTGAGTAGAGAAACGGAGGGCTGAGATTGGGCGAGAGAGGACTTCGAAAGGTCCGGTCCACCAGCAACAGCAGCTGGTGTGGAAGTGGATGCAGAGGATTGCGGGGGCGGCCAAAAAGCAGAAAAATCAGAGCTCATAAAGGCTTCCATAACCGATGCGTTGTCGTCCGTCCAAAGATTCATCGTCGGCGCTAACCGATAGTCCGTCATTCCATAAGATTTCGCCAGATTTCGTACCCTTTTTTTTTTGTGGTTTGAGCAGGAAGAGAAAAGGAGAAAGGGTGAGAATGGCGATCAGATTATTTGGGGTGCATTTGGGTTTGCTTTGGGATTTATTTGGAGTGAATTTGAGCCGATTTTTTATTTTTCTTGGGGTGGATGGGGAAATAGGGGAACTGGAGAGTGGATAAAAAAAAGAAGAGGGCGGTTTCTACGAAGGGGCGGGTACGCGGACAGCCGATTAAATCGTAAACGTTCGGCGTGTCAAGCAGCTTATAGGGCCAGGGTTGAAGTACTTAAGTTAGCTCTCTGTTCGCAGCTTCTTGGCTTTGGTTACAGCATGTGCGTGGCACGTGGTTCATTGCATGGATAGGAGCAGGATTAACTCGAGAGAGGTGGGAATTTTGTCAGAATAAAACTCTTTTTTAATAAAAAAATCATAATTTAAAGATAAAAGAATAATTATAATTGTTTTAATTTAAATTTAAAATTTATTAAATATTATTTTTAAAAAATAATTAAATAAATCAATTAAGTATTAAACCATAAATTTTTCATTTGCCATTTTAAGTTAAGTGGGTGCTTTTTTATTTTTTAAATTTTGCTTTAAATAATATTCGAGTAATAAATAAGTTCAATTCCTTTCAATAAGATTAACAATTTTTTATTAATTTACAAATATATCCTTAAACTTTAATAAAAAATAAAATAAATTTCTTACTTTTTTATTAAATATAAATAAAATTATATTTTTATTTATTTATCTGTAATTATGACTATAAACTTTTAAAATCAATTAAAATCCAATTGAAATAACAAAAACTTAACATTTTGTCATTCAGCATTGCTAATAAACACATGACAAGTTATAATTAGAAAATATGTTAAAAACATTATTTCGTATTAATGGCCATAATTTATTCTAAATATGGTTGATTGAGTTGATGTTTCTTTGTCTTTGTTGGTGGAATAAAATCTCTATAAAAAATTAGAAAATATATTGTTTGGTTAAAAAAGGAAAAACAAGAAGAGCAGCCGATGTGGTCCAATCACATTACAACGTTATAGTGAATATTTTAACAGCCTGTAACTAAATTAAATCTTCGGCTTCTTCTACTAAAGAGCCGCCGATGTAAAATTCCCAAAATATCGGCGGCAGTTTCCCAATTAATCGCCACTCGCCCACTCCAGTATTTTGAGTTCGCTTAAAGATATTCACTTTTTTTTTTCTTTTAAATTTGGAAATTTTCTACACTAAGCGACAATTCATGGTATGGTAGGGAATAAAGACAGCCTAAAAAATAATAAACAAAAAATGATAATAAAGTAAGAGACGCGTTGGAGTATCGAGAATAAATCCTGACCGTTGATCTATTTCCATTTAATTATAAAAAAATTAATTATTGAGGCACGTTTTGCTTGATGCTAGTGAAATTAGATTTTATTATATTAATATATTTTTTGTCGGGGCACGTTTGTGAGCCACTGCCCATGTGAAAACACCACGATCAATTGAATCATATTTTATTGAAACTTTATGGGATTGTTTTTCCGAGCACAAAGTTTCGACTATTTTTAGCAATTACATCCCAAATACTTCAACTTGTTTACAGTTAAGTCCTTCGAGTAAGATGCGCATTGTTGAATGCTGATGGAATCTAAATCCTATGGAAGATATAATAATAGTAAGTTGATGGTTAAAATTAATTAATACGAGTTTAATGTCTATTCATAAAAAAAAAAAAATGACAACATAGCGGATTAGAATCTTCTCCTTATTAGATTAATGGATGTAAAAATTTATTATCAAGATATTACTTTTTAAATGGTAATTATTTTTAAAAAAAATTTCAAACTTAAATTTTATTTAATGCATGATTTTAATATGATTAAAATTTATTCTCGTAAGATATGATATTGAAACTTCAAGTGCCAATGATGGTCTAAGAATGAGTTTCCAACGCACTAAAGCAATTCACTGGGTGGTCCTTAATCATTACCTCAATTGAGTTAACATTACATGTAAAAGAAGATGTGGGTAAGTTAGTAAAAGTATAAAAAAAGAGGGGAAAAACTAGAATAACATGTAAGTAAAGGGGCATTATTACTAAATCTGTTTTAGTGACTTCCAATGACAAGTCAAAGGCAATCATTCATGCCACTTAAAAAGAATGAATTGACAAAAGGCATTGCGACTCCTAATTGATTTAATCACCTTTTTTCTAATACCACACATTGCATGTTGCCCAGATTAACACTACCATGACTTCAACTCGACCTTTCCTTTTTTTTTTTTATTTTTTCTGCTAATGACTTTATAAGCTCAGATTAATGACCTTAATTTGACTGTTTACTGATCTAATTCATCTCTAACCAATGATAAACTCTTGCACCTATGTATTTGACTCAGCAATGTTGGATACCTGTTTATTCAAGCAATCAGTCCAAATCATTCTTTTCAACAGTTAATTTTTATGAGAATTTATTTTTTTTTTATTGTCATTGAAGTTTTTAAATTTTATAAATGAAATTAATCTAATAATACATATTATTTAAAATATATTTAAAATAAAAAATTAATTAGAAGAATGAGATATGTGATAATTTTATCATAAATGAATTCAAAAGAGGCAGGCATGAGTTACGGTTTCTTCAAAAAAAATTATAATATAGAAACTTAATCCATCTAACATAAACATCGATTTTTTCTTTTCCTTGATTTTTTTTTTATCTTATACCCGACTTGTCCTTGAATTTCGTTCATAAAATTAAAACAATTACATTGTGCATGTATCCAAAAATTGTGATGTCGTTTTTTTATGGTTAATACAATGAATGAAAGTTAGATAATCATCAAGTGCTTGTCTATAAAACTTTAGTTCAATTAAAAATTTATGATGATAAGATAGAATAATAATCCACTCAAGCAATGCCAATAGACCCATTCTTTTCCAGCCTCTCACCATACTCCCCATTAATTTTTTTTCCCATACTTTATAATCATTGTTGGTAATAAATATAAAATAAATCAAAGAAAATGCCAAAAAATTAATTATTTGGAGTGAAAAATTAAACAATGTTTTTTTATATGTTGGTCCCATAATTTTAATTCTTCTTCAATTACGTACCCAATTTTTGGTTATTCATTTCATGCCCCTATCATTGAATCTTGTTTTGGAGTTTTTTGTTTCTTAACTTCCAAAGTAAGATGGAGCCTACAAGTTTGGCGGAGCTTTCAATGCGTACCATTCCCCCACTTGCACACGACACCCCCACACACAAAAACAAAGAAAAAGGACTTTTAAAAAAAGCTGTTTTTTAAAAGTGGAAAAAAGGCAATTTGAGTATATATATCTGATAAATAAAGATTGAAAATGAAATAAAGGAAAAAAAAAAGATTTGGTCTGGGCAAATTAATAATTCCCACAAGTTTCACATGCCACTTTGCTAAATAATACTATAGTACAACTAGCAATAACTATTATTAATCTTAAAAAAATGAGATTAGGTTTAGTGGATGTAATCGAATCATCTTTGCTCTTCCTTAATTCATGGCTCCACGATTTTTTTAGTCAACACTCCTTGTTATGCTTAATTAAACTTTTTGATTTTATCTTTTAATTTGTTCCTATTCAATCCTCATCTCCCCATCTAAAATTCTAAATTTAAAAAATTATAAACTTACGTGTATCTCTAAAAATTCTAATTATAATCAATTATTTTTTAATACACATTAAAAAATCAATTATCAAACTAAACTAACAACAGATATATAATCGGACAAAACACAAATAACATATCTTTTTGTTATTAAGACAAGTACGGCTTGACTTTTTTCCTACTTAAAAGTAACAGTATTATTTTCATGGTTAAAAAAATTTACAGTTTTTCTTAAATTGAAAAATCACATGAAATTAATTAAAAGAAGCTTAGGGATGGATTATGTCATTTTAATTAGGTCATGCATTTAAGTAGATCTAATTATTTAATATGTAATATAGTGACATGACATGAAAATAATTTATAATTTTAGCAAAGATCACATATAAATTTAATAAAACTAAAAAATATATTTCATATTTTTGTATCAACATAAATTATCACATATAATTTTCGTATAAAATATAATATGAACACATAAATTATTAATATTTTATATGATACAAATATATAAATTATCAAATCTATATTTAAATAGGTATGATTAAACAAGATAATGATTAATTTATACTTTAATAATAAAAATGTCATGAAAATGGAAATCCTTGCATAATATGAGAGATCCACTTAAGTTGAAACTAAAAAATTTTATATTTTTTAATCATTAATTTAAACATATCCAAAAAATGAGAAAGACAAGTTTAAAAAAATGATTTAATCTCTTCCATTTAATTTATTAAATTAATAATTAGAAAAATATATAAAATTTTTTAGTTTTACACTAATGTAATTATTACATTCTTAAAAATTTTTGAATCAAAATTATTAAATTTAAAAATATTATTTTGATTAATATAAGTCATAAATTTAATTTTAATCCAATAATTTAAAAAAATATAAAAATTATATTAATACAAGTGAATTTCTAATATATATATAATTATATAATGAAAGTAATTCCTCAATTTTTACTGTTTGTTAAGGTTATAATTTAACGACAAATGTCAACTTTTGATTGGCTGTTTATAAGTTTTTATATTATTTTATTTGTAGGTAATAATGGGGTAAAAGGAAGAGAGAAGCTCTAGAAGCTTCTAGAGAATACGAGAAACAATGAAATAAAGAAAATAAAGTTAAAAGAGATTCCTTGAGGGAGATGAATGGGGAAAAAAAGGAAAAGAAAAAAAAGAAATGTGGGAGGGAGGTCAAGCTGAGGCCTTTCCTTTACCATTCACCATTCAGTAAGGATGGATAGCCGAATTCATTGGTAATAACAAAGTAAAGAAAATAGAGAAATTTAGAAAGTGAAAGAGGAAGAAAAGACGAGAGAAAGGAAAGCTAATTTGATTGTCACTAGATTGAACTCCACTCACGCCAGCTAGGTCGAAGAAGTCAGGTATCTCACTGATTGATGTTGAACGAAATTGAGGTGAAAGAACATGGAAGAAGAAAAGGAAAGGAAATTAATTTTTTTGCTCTGATATTTTTTATATTTGGGATCTGAAATTGTTGAAATTTAATTGCTTCATTCACATATTTTAAAAGTCAATGCATTATTGATAATTTATCAACTAGATATAATTTTTTCCCTGTTTTAATTAGAAAATTTGAATTATGGAGATTTTTAATTGTTGAAATGGCTACTACGAAGAAGGTAGTGTTCAGGGTGTTCGGCATATGGGTTTTGTTTGAATCATTAGATTCGACATTACTTTATCAATTGACAATATTAACCGAGGAATGCATCAGAATTTGTTTCTCTTTTCTTTCTTTTTTTACAAAAATATTAGAATTGATTGTACGTCAAAATAAATATCATTTTTTAGTGTTGGGGTGAACAATTGATCAATTTGGTCTATTTGATTTGAAAAAATCAATAATTGATTTAATCGATTTTTATTTAATAAATAATTAAATCGATTAAAATTTTTTAAATGATCGATCATAACTAAATCAATCAAAATCGATTCGGTTCTGTTAAATGACCGAATTTTTTTATCATTTTTTCCTATCATAAATAATTATTTAATAATAAATTCAATTCAATAAACTCAAACTCAAATATCATTTAAACTATTTCATGAAAAAATTTTAATAATATTTTACAAAAAAAAATAAAAATAAAAATACTTATTTCAGTTTTTTTGTTTTCATTTATTAGAAAATCAATTAATTTAATAAGTTCAGCTATCAATCTTAAAAATAAAAAATCGATCGAATTAATTAATTTAATCAATTTAAAAAATTGATTATAATTAAATTCAAATAATTCAAATCAATTCAACCGAGTCCATTAAGTTTTGATCGGCCTAATTGATTTAAATTTAGTTCTACCCACCCCTATTTAGTGCATGTTACGTGATTTGCAGATGGAATAGCTGGAATATAGAATTTCTTTGCCTATATATCAATGAAGATCTTATCAGGGAAACAGATATTACATCTTTAGCCATTTTTAATTGATCTTATGGTTCATTTGATATTTATTTATACTTGGTATTGATTTATTTTGCCAAGACAATTTATAAATACACATAAACTATCCACATTCTTTTCTAATTAATCTCAAGTTCATTTATCATTTTGCTTTTTATAATGAAAGAAGAAGAAGAAATAACATATTGAAGATGTACGTAATTGAAAATGACGTATCATAAATACACATCCACATAAACAAAAGCTAATTGAAAATGTGTGTTGTAGTTCCATTTATATATATATATATATATATGTATGTATTATGCATATATTTACATATACATACACATATATGGTATATATGTATATATAAAGGGTATCTAATTACGGAGTTACAATCAATGATCTATTAGAGCACTGATGTTTACCTTTGTCTTTTGGCTTTATTAATAGTTTAAAAAGTTTTTCAAGTCATTCTAGTAAATGCATATGTTTTATCGTGTCATATAATTTTGATTATCTTCTACATGTTTTATTTTTGTTTCTTTCAGATTTCCAATCAAGTGCATTAACTTGATTGAATGCATTGAGCTGGCTATACTTGTCACATGGTTATGTATTTGTGGGGTTGCCAGACATATCTATCTTCCAAAATTGTATGTGGATTTAAAAAAGCTTTAATTATTTTTAAATAGCTTTGAACTTTGCTATAATCATCATTAATTTTTATATCTAAGACTACACGTATGTATCATAATTTTTTGAAATAACTCCAATGCCATGGTGCGAGTAAAAATCTAGTGTGTGTGTGTGTGTGCCTATATATATTAGTGGATTGAGAGAGCGGATAGTGAGGTAATTCAGCCAAACATGATACAATACAAAAAAAAAAAAAAATGGGACCCTACTCTAATTCCTGTTTGTGAATATTTGTAAAATGAAGAGAAAAATCTATGGTGAGTATTTATACATAAGAAAAGGTTGCCATATTTGAGGTGTGAACTGTTTTATTTTTGCATGTTCCTCAAAATTCTGTGATACCACAAAAATCAACTTTCCTTATCACCACAAAAATGTTCTTCTTCATTAAAGCATGTATTGGGAAACATTGATAAAGTTTATATTTTCAATCAAATCAAGAAATTGAACTAAATCTTGTGATATGAAAAGTTAGTTGATAAAGTTTTTTTTTTTTCGAATCTAAAATTTGATTTAATTAATTTATATAATTATTTTAAAAATATGTTGTTTAACAAATTTGAAATTTAAAATTTAACATTTATAATTACTTTTGTGTCTTAAATTACAATATCTTTTATACAAAGAATATATTTTTTCTCAATCTATGTATAAGATAATTGCTAGTCATATTTTATGCGAAAAAAGTTTGTCTTAAATTATTTGGCTAATTTTTTATTAAAATGATAAATTTAATAAAATTTGATGCAATATTTTAAACAATAAATTAAATAAGAACTAAATCAAGTAAAAGTGATAATTAAAAAAAAAAGGAAAGAAGAGAAAAGGAAATGGTGCCACAAATACAATAAAGGCAACAATGAGGGGCCTAGAAAAAAGGCCAAATTTATTTTATTATAAAGTAAATAAAATAGTATGATAGATTATTATATTGTTATATGGAGTAAAAAATTATAATTGGTTGGACGGCAGCTGCACGTGTTTCATAATGGAAACGAAACAACCGTGTCCACGCGTCGGTGGTAACGTGTCAATATAATTGCCTTTAGCCGCCGTGTCTGCCTTTTTGTTAGTGTTACTGAGATCTTCCTCTTTCTTCTCTTCTTCCTTCCACTTTGGCGGCACTACCGCTAACCGTATGGCACAAAATTATTTTTCAAACATGCTGTGCTCAAACTGTTTGGGTTGGATTAAATCGAGTTTCATTTTTTTTAATAATATATTAAGATTTTTAAAATTATAATTTGAATCCGAATAAACTCTTTTAAGTGAATTTTATTTTAATTAAATTTTATTGATTCAGTTAAATTTGAGATATCAATTTTTATTTTTTTTATTTTTAAATATTAATTTAATATAAATTTAATATATTTAAATAAATAATGATATAAAATAATTATTTTTATTTTAAAAATTTTAAAATATATAAAAATAATGAAAATATATAATTTAATTCGATTTAATTTTTAATTTTTTGATATAAAATTTAATTTAATTTAATATATATATTTAATATCTAAATTTAATCCAAATTAAATCAAATATTATTATTTTGAATTGATTTTTAATTTTCTCAAAATTTTTTCCCATCATTACCTTACTCTATTATTATAGGATATTATTTCCAACGTTTCTTCTTTTTTTCTTTGCTTTTTATAGAAAAAAAAGTTTTATTTTCGTTGAGTTTCGATTTAAGGTAATTATAAAAAGACAAGAAAAAAAGGAGAGGATTAGAAGTAAAGATAGGACGTGTTTCCTAGATTTGTGCTATGAAGTGTGAGTTAGAAAACAGTATAACGAGATCGAAAAAAGAGAAAAACAAGAATTTTGAAAATAGAATTGAATGAAATGATAGTATTTCGGAAATTTTTATTTATAAATAAAAAATAAAAAATCTGTAAGATATAATATTGACGTAGCATATTAGATTGGTTCAAAATATTTAAAATATTTTTGATTATTTACTAACAGCTTCTAAATAAAAAGATAATAATACCCTTTGAATTAATAAATGCTCCCAACAAGCTTCATTTGTTTTTCTCTTTTTAGTTTATTCTTTCCCTTTTCTTAAACCTAGAAAAATAATAAGTAAAATTTATTGTTCCATGTTGTATCCAATATAGAAAAATACTTTTTCTTGAAGTTTGTTTTTTTAATAAATCAAATGTCTTATTTATTGTATCCACTTGACCACAATATTGGAATTATCAGCACTCTTCTAATTATAAAATTCCCAAATTTTTCTAAAAATTATAAAATGTAACCTTATGTTTCTTTTTCATAAAAAAAAAATCTAAATTTTTCGAGCAAATAAGCATATGATTACGATCAAGTTAAATCTAAAATTCATTTGAGAACCTGATTGCATGGTTCTCATTGCACCAAAAGGCAAGTTTAATGATTGAACTCCAAATGAAGCCTAAATTGAATATGATAGGATGATGAGAAAAAAATAAAATAAAATAAAATGATATTGAGAAGATTGTGGTTAACACAAATTTCAGCTAAATTATAGCTATCTAATATAGAGTAATTATCAATCTAATATAGAGTAAATCATCATGTATGTATGTATGTAAATATAATACTCCTAGCTAGTGGCTTCTTCGTGACTTTATCATCACATGTTCCATTTCACCAACATGATATTGGACGTTTTTTAGCCAACTTGCTTATCAAATTGTGTGTAATGTCACTATGTATGCATTAATGTGACATGCACCCATATATATGGCGATGACCGGTGAATATATTGTATAGAATAACATTTGGGTGGTCCTATCTCTTTGAAGAGTGTGGAACATAAAACAGAACTAAGTGTCACGAGCCGAGATTTAACTTTTAGACTTGTACGATTTCAAGACTCGGGCATATATAATAATAATAATAATAATAATAATTTAGTTAATATAAAAAATAAAAATAAAAAGTGATAATTGATAAAAAAAGAGAAAAAAATTAGGATGACAGTGGTGCCTTACACGCCACCACTGCCACCCACCCTGTCACCACCATCCTCAATCCCATCGGAGCCCCTACACCTCACTTGCCCTAATTGCTCGAAACCATCAACCTTACCCTACCATCACACCCATACCTCGCCAGACGTATGCTCCATTGGCTACCACCATTTTCAGCTCTATAAAGCCCCCAACGTTTCCCCTTTCAACCTCTCTCAGACACCCCATCTCGAAAATTTTCGGACAGATCTTCGAAACCTCCAGATCAGCACCCTTTCGTTTTGAGCTCAAACACCAAGCCAAACCTATCCCTTCAATAATCCCAAATAGAACCCACACCAACCACAAAAAAAAACTAAAAGATAAACACATTCCTTCCCGCAAGGAGGAACCCAGCGTCGAGTTACCTGCAAAAGCAAAAAAAAAAAAGATAAAAAAGTTTAAGCCTCGATCTACAATGATCGGGGTTGTTTCTGGCAAAACGAACATTAGATCTGAAAAGAGGGCATTAAGGTGAACGTTTGAAAGTATTTTTGGTATTTTTTGACAATCGATGGCTACCGTTAGCGACTGTCGGCGGT
The DNA here is from genome assembly GCF_002303985.1 of Durio zibethinus. Next base: position 812,044 of record NW_019167827.1, on the reverse strand, counting down.
GACCCAAGCGACGGTCAGCACGACGGTCTGGCGTCGGATTCTGGCAGAAGCCAGAGAGGATTTTTTTTGGGCGAGAAATCTTTTTTTTTTTTTGAGAAAATGGTGAAGTGAATTGAAAAAAAAACTGACTTTTAGAGAAAACATAAGAGCAAAACGACATCGTTTTGAGCATAGGATCAAAACGACGTCATTTCAAACATAAGAGAATCTGCACGTGGATCGAACTTGACCCGAGATCTACGTAAACCGACCCACAAACCTCCATCAGTCACCCTCCAGCCGGTTTGGACGAACCTCAATGAATCGATCCAACTAAACTGGATCGAACCGCTCTTCAACCTGCTCAATCGAATCGCACGCCAAACCGAACCATTTTCGATCTAACCGAACCGCCGTTGATTGGACCGTTGACCGATCTTATTCAGGTAAAAAAATTTTTTTTGATTTTTTTATATATTATTATTTTTGTTATTTTGAGTATATTTTATATTTATTACGATAAATTTTTAAATTTGTTAGGATAAATATTTAATTATTTTAATAATAATAAAAATAAAAACAAGTAAGATAACAATTAAAAATATATATTAAAAATGCTTTAAAAAATAATTAAAAAAATAAATTTTTTTATTTTTCCTGCCTAGATGTTGGAGGGAATAAAACATATTCTTAAAAATAATTTCGCCTAGATGTTGAAAAATTATTATTAACAAATTTTCATAAAAAAAAAAATATAAGAAATTTTTAATTAATTTTCAAAAATCACTAAAATCAAACTTACTTTGAAAATTCGCCTAGATGTTAGAAATTTTTAGAGATGTTCACTTTTTCTTAACAAAACGAAATTTTAAACGCTAATTCTTAAATTTCAAAACCCTAAAACCTCATAACCTTTAAATCCAAACCCCAAAACCCAAAATCCCTAAAATTCAAACCCTTAAATCAAAACCCTAAACTTCAAATTTTAAAACCAAAACTCTAAAATCTCCAAACTCTAAAATCAAAATCCTAAACCTTCCATACCCTAAAATCCAAGCCTTAAGACCCTCTAAACCTTAAAACCAAATCCTAAAATCCTCAAAACTAAACACAAAATCCTAAAATCCGAATCTTCAAAATCTTGAAACCCTAACCTTTAAAACCTCTACTCAAGCCCTTACTCAAAACATTCTGACAATTTTAAGGACACGTGTGAAAATCTCATTTGAAGTAATTTGTTCTTGAATGTCACCTAGATGATGGGGTGTTTAGGAAACTTTACTTCGTTAAGTTTTTCACACAAGTTTTTAATTTGATTAATAATAAGATTAATAAATAAAAAGTATAATAGTAAATTGGATTCTTAAATATAAATAGTCGCACCTAAGTTCTGCCTAAATGTTGAAAAGTCAGAGTGGTCCATTATACTTAAGAACTCAACTTTTAAATTGTATTTCTTTTTACATGACATTCATTAGCATACATACGTTAGTGTGTTATCATCGATAATTATTTGTATTATTCTCTTTTTAATTTACTATTTGATAATAAAATATTTTATAATAAAAAAGAATAATACATTTTTTAAAAAATTTGTGATATTATAAAAAAAATAAAAATAACATTCCGAAGACAATAATTTTTTGTACTTTGCTTAGATATTAGAGAGTCATTAACAATTATCTTCTATAAAGACTGATATTTCATTTTAAGGATTATCATGTTAAATTTTAAGCGAAAAAAGTTATTTTAAATTTTACCTAGATGTTGGAGAATTTTAAAATAATTCTTTAACTTTAAGATTTTCTTAATATTCCTAAGTAAAAAGCTTTAGCAAAATTTTATTTTTCCAAATGAAGATAATTAGTGTTAAATTTTAAATTGAAACCATTTTTATCCAACATCGAAAATAACTCATAATTAAATGGTACCAATTTTATGGGCATTATGGGGATGCTAATCATTCTCCACATGTAATTGACTCTCGGATCAAATCTGATTTTTCGTGGATCAAAATTTATCTTTTTGATAAACTTTAAACTCGCTTTTATAGTTTTATTAAAAAGATAAACTTTTAGGTGGTCAATCACACTCTAACAATGATTGATGGCGACTCTCTCATTTATTTGAATTTTAAAACTCCTTTACGTTTGACGACCCGAAAACCATTATGACAAACATGCACCCATATATATGGCGATGATCAGTGAATATATTATATAGAATAATATTTGGGTAGTCTTATCTCTTTGAAGAGTGTGGAACATAAAACAGAACTAAGTGTCACGAGTCGAGATTCAAGTTTCAGACTTACGCCACTTTAAGACCCGGACGTACACTTATTCAACGTCTTAGATCAGCCTACTTGTTACGGTTCACATCCTTATGAGATATTATCCGCCTTGACCCCTATGACCTTACGATTTTGTCCCACAAAAGGGATCTCACAATAAGGGAAATGTGTGAATTTTTATATTCTATGGCAAACTCTAGTACACAGTCGATGTGAGATTCAAGACTTTTCCTTAAGTTCATGACATCCTCTCTCACTCCAATAAAGACCTATCGTCTTCGGTGGCACATCGCTAGTACTTCTAAACTTGGCTCTGATATCACTTGTCACGGGTCGAAACTCAACCTTTAGACTCAAGCGATTTCAAGACCTGGATATGCACTCATTCGATATCCCAGATTAGCTTATCTGTCACGGTTCACACTTTTATAAGGTATTATCTGTTCTGACCTTTTTTGATCTCATAATTTTATTCCATAAAAAATGTCTCATAATAAAAAGAATATTAAATCATTATATTCTATGACTAACTTTAGTATATAGTCGATATAAAATTTATGACTCTTTGGATTCGGGACATAAGAACCTAGCTAACTACCGCAAAATTTTCAACTTTATTTTAGTTAATAATTATCTGAAAAAAAGTTGTGCAGTAAGATATATTGTTTTGTCCTACTACTACAATGGTCATTTTCAAATGGATAATAATTGAAAATTTCGAGATACTGCTTTATTTCAAAATATGCAAGACAAATTTTGTTAACAAAAAAGAGGACCTAGTCTAAAAATATATAAGAGAAATGATCGTAAATATTAAGATTTTAATTATAAATTTATTAAATATCATATTTTAATATAAATTAATTTTTTAATTTATTATATGTATGATAAATTTAACTATTATATTTTAGAATTAAGTGAAAGCGAAGTTACAAAATGAAATGGTGATTGAAATAGCTAATGAAATAAAGTCTAAGGCTTTTCTCTTCAAACTTACTCCATCTAACTATCACCAAATTAATTATAAGGCTTATTATTTACTGTACTTTATATATTTCTTCTACTGTTGACAATATGGTGAAGTTACTTATTAAATCCTAACGCCAACCATAATAGGAAAATGGCAACTTTAGCTACTTAGGCAAGCTTTATAGTACTAGTTCATTGTATGAAGACCAACACAAACCAAATAATCTTTGCAAGTTCATCAAAGTTTGATAATTAAAGTACTACTTTTTCCTCTTCCTTATCTTATTTTCTTCGTCTTTACTATACGTAAACTAATAATGATTTCATAAATTGAGATCAAATTTTCTATGTATAACAAAATAACATCAAACCTATATGCAGGCATATCTAATAAATAATAACTAGAATCAAATTTCAAAATAATACTGACAAAATTGCATAAAAAATCCATTGTTTAAGTCACACAAATGTAGGCTGGCTGACTTTGTTTTTCGTCTTTAACTTGTCTAGTTTACACGCTTAGTTCAATTTTCAGAATAAGAATATGATGAGATTACAAGATATTTAATAGCATGCAAGAGAAGTTTTTGACCCCATGCAGTAGTTGTTGAAAAAGAGCATTAATACACCTAATCTATAGAAGAAGGTAATCGAAGAGATAATGGTCAACCAATTATCCTGGCGGAAAGATGATCGTAGGTAATGCCACAAGTAGCACGTGAATGATTTGTTTGATACACGCCAAACCCAAAGACAATACTCGAAGACCGACTTGGTCAAAAAAGTGAAGCGGGGAGGTGAACAAAATCACACACTTCCAAACAAACATTTAGTGTTTATATTGGAGGTGTTAACGTGAAAGCAAAGTGTGTGAAGCAGCAGTGTTCATGTAGATTTTATTATCTGGGAAGTAAAGACAAAGTGTACGTGATCCATGCTGACATGCACACACATGCACGTCGGCCACTTAATTATCTCTACCATTATCTTCATCTTCAAGAGCTAGCAATGATCAATGCCTGCTCCTGATACGGTTAGGCGCACGGTTCAAGCTTTTTCTAGTCATGGATTTTGTGTTTAATCTGCAATACCTACCTCATATCGGATGAACAATTGCGGATGAGATGGTTGTATAGTGAAAATCATGTTTACCAGCCATGCATATACTTGAGGTTCGAACTAGCTAATGAATTTCTATCTTACCGCCTTTAGCACTTGAGTTAAGCTTAAATGACAAGGTTAGTGAATGATATGGTGTAAACCTTATGATATAATCATGAATAAATTACTAGTAATGTGTTAAAATTGGAAAATTAATTAAATATAGTATAAACCTTTTTAATTTTTAAAACTTGCGCAACACAAACATGCTCTAATAAAAACAACCCAATCTTTCTTTTTTTTGATATAGCAACAACCAAATCTTTTTTCTAATATTCATTGCACTTTATACAGAAGGGTCAGCATCTTTGCATCTATTCATCAATCACAAAAGCCAAAGGGTGGATAAAAATTAGCTTCTTTTCCCAACTCCTTTCAAAACCTACTGACAGTGACTGATCAAATGCACCCCCTCTGATTCATGAAAATTATGTTTGTTGCATTTTAAAAACGTGCAGCCTGCAGCTTGTAACAAGAAAGTTCTAAGCCATTTGCTTCAGTAATTTGTCGATATAAATGTTGTATTTATGGGGTCACACAGTTAAAATTTGCTTCTCAGATATTTTAAGGCCACCGCTCTAGGGTTTTTATATTCCACAGCAATCATTTGCTGGAATAGGAAACGTTTATTAGAAGAACTAATCTGTGAAGGAAATTCATTCATTCTACTTCTGCTTTTAACCAAAGTGATTGGTTTGACATTAATAGATACAAAACACATAATTTTTTTAACATATAGTTGGAAGGACAGTCCAACATTGTTGATAGAAAATTACATCTGAAAAACCAACTTCCTTATTGTCATCTTGTTTTTTTCCTTAATACCTATGGTCCTCTTCAAGAACTCTGTACTACAGTAATGAAATTATTTTCCTTCTGATCTGCCTGATTAAAGCGATTTGGATGATTAATTCATGCACCTTCTAAGAGTTCTTCATATGTACATAATTTTCAGTTCAAAATAAGACTTGAACATGGAGTTTTTTTGCTTGATCTTCATCGAATTTATTTAGGGGAAAAGGCAAAAATATTCTGATCAATATGTTACACTTTAATGCATACTTTATCCTTCCTTTCCTTTTTCTTTGTTTTTGGCTGGACATATGCTTGCCAGCTATAAACATAATAATATGTATTATTTAATTTAAATTCATTTTTTATACCAAACAAAAACTGAGCAGAGATTGGTTAGGACACGTTCTTTAATAAGTTAAGTAGTTGTAATAATTAAATGCATGCATATATACCTAATTTTTGAATCCGTCGAGGTTGTCTGGTGCATGAAATACAATGATTTCTTACTTTGAAACTTTTTAGGATGTATGTCCCAACTCCTGTAGCTTCATGATGTCTTTTTAATGTTAAGTTGCCCTCGATAGAAGTGGCTTAATTTTATCCTTTTATAATGTAATGTGATGGAATGCAATTTGATTTTATCATTATTAAAGATAATCTAATTGACCCCTAACTATATTCCTTTTGTTTTTACATGAGAGTTTGTCATGGTTTAGTTTTGTTGATTTGAATTTTCATTACTTTTGTTTATAAGGATTACAAATGGTAACTCACAAAAAAAAAAAATCCAAGGAATGGGAAAACAACCCAATTTTGAGGGGAAGAGCCCCCTAGCTTTCTTTGCTAACTCCTAACCAATCCGTTGCCTTGATAGTTTCCTTCTCTTTGGATTAAATTTAAAAATTTAAATTATGAAACAATGAAACGACATATATAAGATATAAATAGTAAATATATAAGTACATTTTGAAATTTTGACAATAATTATATATATGAATTTAATAAAATAAAAAAAATATATTTTATATTTTTATATTTATACAAAATGTAACATATAATTTTTATACAAAACTAGATATAAATACATAAATTTTAATATATTATACAATATAAATATACAAATCATCTGACATACTCTGATTCAAACAACTAAATAAAAAATCTAAAAGGTGGGATGGCATAATTAGCCCACAAGGCAATAATCTGGATAAGCGAGATCAAGCTTTGGACAGTCCATTTCTATCAACTTTTGCCAACTTGAAAGTCTATCCTAGTTTGCCTTTTTAGTCCCTAATGGTTTAATTTGGGCCTTCACCACCAGATATGGGCTTAGTAATTCAGCCTAAAAAAAATATTGTTTGCGTGCCTCTTACTTTGGGTTGCCCAAAACAAAAAAAATATAGTAGAAATCGGTTGGGGTTGAGCCATCAAAACAAATTGAGGTGGACGAGCTGTGTTATTTATGTACCTAGTTAAGCTTTTAACATCTAAAGATCCAACCGGTGGTTGGTTATAACCGCCACTTTGCCACCATCATCACCACTCACCAAACTCCACAGAGGAAATGAAGCTCCCCCCTCCCTCCCCTTCTCGCCACCTCCATTTAAGGGTATTTATGTCATTTCAAAAACCCACTCGAACCCAAGGCTACAATCGTCATTTCAAATCCGAATGCTCCTCTTCCCTTCTTTTTTCTTTCATTTTTTTTTTAAACATTCATGAGTTAAAAACCAAATCTTATTTCGTAATTTGCTTATATTTCAATCTCCCATTCCAAACCCTGAGGAGGTGTTCGGTATCGATCCCACACCTCTTCAGAACAAAGCTAAGAAAAAAAAAACACATTTTCTTTTTAAAATTCAAAAAAAAGAAGAAAAAGAAAAACATCGATGGCGTCGTCCGATAGCCTGACCGACAAGAACGTTGTTTTCAGAAAGCTGAAAGCAAAATCAGATAACAAGGTCTTTCTTTTTTAATTTTAATAATTTTTTAATACATGTTTTTAGATCTGGAAATTTTGTTACTGGCTCTTCGATTTTGATTAGTTTTTATTGTTTCTTTTATTTTGTAGATGTGTTTCGATTGTAGTGCGAAGAATCCGACATGGGCATCAGTGACATATGGGATCTTTCTCTGCATCGATTGCTCCGCCGTTCATCGGAGTCTCGGTGTCCACATCAGCTTTGTCAGGTATTATTAATTTTTAATGCGTTTCCGTTTTATTTTGTGTATCCAAAATCTCAATTATGATTGAAAAAATTGGAAATTTTGTGAGATCATATAGGGGAAGCAAAAGGCTTTGTTTGCGCTTTTGATTCATTTTTTTCATAATTTTGAAAAGATAGGCTGTTCCTATGTTAGTTTTTGTTCTTCCTTTGATATAATTTTGAAAAATGCTTAGAAATGTTCCTTTTCTAGGGTTTTGACTTTTGATACGGGAAACCCTTTTTGTAGAGATTAGTCTGCTATCATATGTAATCTGCCTGTGAAATTTTGTGGTAAACAATGTAGCATGCACATTACTTACCTGTGTTCAATTTTCTGGCTATTACATATTAGGTTTGTTGGTGCTCACGTTTTGGCAAATTTGAAGGTACAAAATCACTTAACCACTTTCTCAAGAGTGCCCTCCTTAATGGCCAAAAAAGCAAGAGTCTTTTAGATATTTCGTGTTTATTGTGAAACATGCTAATTAGTGAGTACTTAAGAGTCTTGTGATGTCAAATTGTCAATACCATCATACCATGTCCCCAGCTGCTGCTTATATCCTTAAGTATTTGTGTTTCACTCTTCTTGTTATGAAAAAAAGTATAATTTTATGCAGGTCTACAAATTTAGACTCGTGGTCTCCTGAACAATTGAGAATGATGGTCTATGGAGGAAACAACCGTGCACAAGTTTTCTTTAGGCAGCATGGATGGACTGATGGAGGCAAAATTGAGGCCAAATATACTTCAAGAGCTGCTGATTTATATAGGCAAATACTATCAAAAGAAGTCGCTAAAAGTATGGCAGAAGAGACAGGCTTGCCTTCATCCCCTGTTGCTTCTCAGTCATCTCAAGCATCTAATGGACTTCTTGATAGCAAGACTGATGAAGCTCCTAAAAAAAGTTCTCTAGGCAGGCTAGAGAAATCAGATGTTTCTGCTGCGACAAAAGCTTCTCATACATTTGTTACCAGCTCTGTCAAAAAGCCTCTTGGTGCAAAGAGAACTGGGAAAATTGGGGGGCTTGGTGCCCGAAAGCTTACTAATAAGGTATTAATTGCGGACCTTTGTGAGCAATGCAATTACAGTGGAATGATCATAAGGATATCTTGATTAAAGTAATTACTTATTTTGGGAGTTGTTTTAAATGCCTTTCCTCTTGACAACATAGTTCTCTTTATTGCAGCCAAGTGAAAATCTCTATGACCAGAAGCCTGAAGAACCAGTTGATCCTGTTGCTTCCTCAACTAATAACACTACACCATTGGCTCATCTTTTCCATCTCGTTTTGAGTATGTAGAAAATGTTCAATCTACTAAGTTGAATTCTGATGGCCCACAAGTGCTTAGCCATGTTGCTCCACCAAAGTCATCAAGCTTCTTTGCTGAATTTGGAATGGACAGTGGTTTTCAGAAGAAATCAAGTTCAAATTCCTCAAAAGTGCAAGTGAGTAATATTTCCTCTCTCGATGACCAAGAACTTAACATATTTTGTGTATAGATGGCTGATTAGTTTGATGGAATTGTCTCCTTTTGGTTTTAGAACATCTTGCTCTACTTTATGATTCTTCATATCACTCAAGGTTAATTGCAAAACCTGTACAGCTATAGACGTTTTCAACTGCTTAGGCTTTTAGCTAAAGTGAAGTTGCATATTTCCTTGAAAATCAAATTTCAAGACATAGCATTTAAATTTGCAAGCTGTGTTTATGGTCTCTTTATTCTAACATAATATTACGAGATACTTGAATCTACTTAGATGTGTAACTTGTACCTTCCAAATTGATGGACTTTAAATGGAAAATGTTCCCATATTGGACATGTCCTTGTAATGTAATGTATGAGAATTTGATGGGAGGGAAGTTTTGTATGATTATCTTTAACTTTTATAATTGCCCCCTGTAAGAGGTTAATCTTAGTTATTATTTCTGCTTGTATCTGCTCCTGCCTTTTTCATTTTGTTTCTTATTGCTTGATTTTAACCTCAGATTCAGGAAACTGATGAAGCTAGGAAAAAGTTCACAAATGCGAAATCTATTTCCTCAGCCCAATATTTTGCTGATCAGACCAGAGCAGCAGACAATGATGCTAAAGTTACTTTGCAGAAATTCTCAGTATGTGCAGTAGCTATTCCTTTGTTGAAAGATATCATCATTTTTAAGGCTTAAAAGACTATCCATCTATTAGTAATTTCTAGTACCATTTTATCATATCTTTTTCCTTTCTTAGTTTTCTGGTTGACGGTATGCTGTAAACAAAGTAGATTCTTAGAAGAACGGTAATCATAAACTTTTTTTAGCATCACTTATTTATGGTAAGGTAGCAAAAGAAAACATTAATTTTTGGAATCTGCTATCTTTCTTTAATCATCTTTAACTAAGATCTTTAGGCATAATTAGAAATAGTTAGTAATCCATTTTTCAGTTCAAGGGCTGTGAGAGCAGTAATAAGTGGAAATTGATAATATGAAATGTGGTTTTCTGAGATTAATAGCAATCTTGTTTTTTTTCAGGGTTCAACAGCCATCTCCAGCGCTGATCTATTTGGTCATAGTGCAGATAATTCTCTTGACCTCGCTGCTAGTGACCTAATCAACCGACTCTCTTTCCAGGTCTGCTTTCTAAATTGCATCTTTTATCCATCACCTGAGTTTTTATTAGTGCATATGATATTTAGAAAATTATCTTATCCTGTTTTTTTCATTGTTTTCTTATCTTGTTAACTTGATTTTTTTTAAATAAAAAATGTAACTTTCGGGCACAGCAGGATATCTCTAACCTTAAGAACATTGCGGGAGAGACGGGAAAGAAACTCAGCTCCTTGGCATCCACTCTTTTTACCGATCTCCAGGACAGAATCCCGTAATGTAGTGTTTTGGCCTTGAAAAAAATATATTATGAGTTTGTTACGTCACAATCCAATGTCCATTTTAGTGAATGTAAGGCGATCTCATCATAAAATTCTTTCACAGGGCAAATAATATTTTAAAAGCATCCAGGTTTATGACAGGCCGGTTTTCTTAGCACAGGTGCTGTTTTAGGATTTGATAATTTGTACTATTATTAGTCTTGTCTTCATTTAGCAAATCGAATGCTGTGTATTAAGAGAGGTAGGACTTGAAACAGTCAACTATGTTGGTGTTTAAATTCTGTCCTTGCGGAACTGTATAATTCAGAAATTTTGATAATTTAGAGGACAATGTAAGGGCAAGAGTGTTGAATTTTCCATCTTTTATATTCATCTCTCGGTGTTTAATTGTAAATTAGAAAATCTTGATGTATTCTAAATTCTTCAATCTGATTATCTTGTCGAACGGTACTGACATTTCAGTTTGGTTTTGGTAAAAAAATTGTTAATTTAATGGTTGAGCCAGGAAATAACACGTAGGAACCATTAAATTGGTTGTTAAAGCTTCTCTTCTCTGTTCTTCCTCTTCTGTGGTTTTTCCATGGTAATGGCCTAATAAGGAAACCCTCCTCTGAATGCCTGCGTCCACCGAAAGGGAGAGTTCGGCTGCAAAGAGGTAAGCAGTGAAAAACAATTACTTACTATTTTAATCACAGGAGGAAGACAAATGGGTTTTTGGGGTTGAATTTGGATTTCGCAAGCCCAAGAAAAAGGGCTTTGAAGCCCAAACTTTTTTTCCATTTCCTGTTTGGATTGGAAGCTCAAGACATTAATGGACTTAAAAGGAAAGCCCGAAAAGGTTTTTCTGGCCCGAAAAGCTTAAAAGAGATTTTTTTGTTTTTAACCAAAAAAACAAAAAAAAACCCTAGAAAAAGGAGGGTTTGACCGAAACCGGTAGCCAAACACTACTATTTAGTTTTCTCTTTACAATCTACAGTATGCAGCATCGCAGTCAATGGATGAAATATCTCTCTCTCTCGAAAAAGCCAAATAAATGGCGGCTTAGTTTTCCCTCCCAATTCAAAATCTTCCCTTAAAAAAAGGTTTTGCAAACAACCCATTTTTTCAATTTCCCTCCGCTGAATTCCCTCTTCGATTTTTTTTTCTCAAATCAAAATTTCTTAATCCAACAAGATTGAGGATTCCTAAACAATTTCCCTTTGGAGATTTATATATTTCAATCTCCTCATTACTATTCTTTTTCTTCTTTCAAAGCTCACAGCAAAGTTCTACTATCTTTCAATGGAGACCCAAACGTATTTCTCCAAAACCCTAACGATAGATCATCCATCTACTTCAGAATCTTTTGTTTCTCAAGAGAATCTTGTTGGGTTCTCCCAAGTTTCGCCTTTAATGGCTGATTCTTTATCTGGGTCTTCATCAGTTTCCCCAATGATCGTAGGAGAAACCGTAGCCAATCCTCGTTTGTCTGAGGCATCATCAACTGATGATTTGTCTTCGTTAACTTCTCCGACGCCTTCGCCTTCTACTGAATCTGAGCCGTCACAACCTATGGGATGTGATCAGTTATATGGTCTCAGAGAAAACGAATTCACAACCCCTGGATCTTGGTATTCTACATGGAACCCATGGTGGTCGAGGCCCTTGTCTCCTCCTAAAGAAGCTTCAAGAACTGAAGATGAACCAACCGGGGTGGTATGTTCTTTTCTTAATCCATATGTATATTTTTTTGGTTGAATTGCAATTGAATAATTCAATTATTGTGTATTGGTTTTTAGGGTGCAGGGCTGGAAAATTTGGGTAACACATGTTTTATCAATGCTGTGTTGCAATGTTTCACTCATACTGTTCCGTTTGTTTTGGGTCTTCGATCTTTGAATCATCATGAGAAGCGTTGTGATCGTAAGACTCTTGCTTTAACGTCTGTTTCTTTATTTCCTTTGGAGGGTCTAGCTAATTTTGTTTTGTTGGAATTATCAGGTCGTATTGAGAGTTTTTGTTTACTTTGTGCTCTTCATGATCACATTGAGCTTTCGTTGAAGTCGTCAGGAGGAGTCGTTTCGCCTTCCAAAATCTTTGACAATTTGAACTGTATCTTATCATTAGGTTGATTAATTTATAATTAAGTTGGTTATGTTTTACTGTTTTAGGTGCTGATAAAAGTTAATAGGTTCTGTTCCAGCATTGAACTTTTAGTATATGCAACACTATATAGTTTGGCTTTTTTTTTTTCTTTAATTGTTATATTAATTTGATGAAATTGCCATGTTTGCTATCAATTTGCTTGGAAAGGTGCATTTGAAGTATAGAGAGGCGGCATTGAAAAATAAGAAAAAAGTGAAGCGTGTTCTTAAATTGTGATTCTTGACTATGACATCGCAGATATCTCATCTTGTTTCCAGAGATATGAACAGGAAGATGTCCATGAGTTTCCTGCAATGCTTGTTAGATAGGCTTGAAAGCTGTTGCTTAGACTCAAAGACCAAGAATGATTTGTCCTCTTCTAGAATGGATTGCCTGGTCAAGAAAGTTTTGGTGGTCCGTCTTGTTAGTAGAGTATGAATGATGCAACTTGATCTCGTTTAGTCATTCATTACGCTCCAAAGTTAGAATGTGGTCCTTTATTGACTATACCTTACTTTGATGGTTTCAGCTATGTTGTTGCAATTGTGGTCACATTTCTAACACTTATGAGCCTTTGAATGACTGAGTTTGGAGATTGAAAATGTGGACTCCCTTCCAAGTGCCTTGGAGTCTTTCACCAAGGTGGAAAGGATTGAGGATCTGGAGGCAAAGTTTAGGTGTGGGAATTGTAAAGAAGAGGTGTCGGTAGAAAAACAAATTTATGCTGGACCAGGCCTCCTTCAGTTGCAACATTCCACTTGAAGAGATTTAAGACTGAAGGGACTTTTGTCGAGAAGATTGACAAGCATGTGATGTTCCCACTAGAGTTGGATTTGCAGCCTTACACTATGTCAATGAGAGAAGTAATGTGAGTAGGCGCCTTTTTGACAACATCTATAAGTTTCTCTTGACAAATGTAATAATGATACTTGTATGTTTAATATTTTTAGTGGTGGGCTTTTATGGTTTATTGGACTAGTGAGCATTGGACAAGATAAAATTGATGTTTGATTAGTTACACTACTTGCTTTAGTTTATCTTTGGGTACAAAATTGCTATGTTTTGTCTCATTTCTTCTCCTTTTGCAAATAGGAGGAACTCAAGTATCAACTATATGCAGTTGTGAAGCATTCTGGATTCAGACCTACTTCTGGACATTATGTTTGCTATATTCGGTCCTCCCCAGATACGTGGCATGAGTTGAATGATTCAAGGGTAATGATTGACAGGGTTGTTCCATGTATAACTTACATTTCTAATTTTTCTAAGGAATAAATATGCAATAGATGCTATGGTTGTGAACTATTTACAAGATATATTTCTAGTTAAGCATTTCTTGATTAACATATCCTTACTAAGCAAGAAATAAGTGATTTGATTCACTGAAATTGTAAAATCTTACTCTGAAGGGTCAAATTAAAATGTCATATAGATTATAGATTTGAAGAATTCCAACTTATTTATGTGATTACATGCTAATATTTTGATGGAGCTTGAATATTAGCGCATAATTGTCATATTTTATCTTTTGTAGGTTACTAGTGTTGAAGAAGAAGATGTGCTTTCTCAGGAAGCCTACATTTTGTTCTATGCTAGGCAGGGTATACCTTGGTTTTCAACGGCAATAAAATTGCAAAAGCCTTGTGCAGACCCTGGTATTTCTGATTCTTCACCAAAGTCTGTTCTAGATAACATAGAATGTGCCTCCAATCCCGAGGTAGAAAATAGTGCTGATTGTGGTGCCAATGAATCTAAAGATGTTGCTGCTGAGGGGATTTCTGGAGCACCTGCTAATGAATCAAAATTTCAAGTATCAAAGTCCATTAACTCCGGAGATGGCAATCCCATGACTGATGCTTCAATACCACCAGCATCAAGAAATTGTTCTAATGAATTTGATAGAAATATATCTACTGTGTCTCATCTTGGGGAAAACAACTTCAATCAAAGTATTGATGAAGTTGCAAATGATAGTAGTTTCCCTCGGATGCCATCCAGTTATCATTGTCCGGATGAGTGTGAGAGAGACTCTTCAGGTAAAGGAATTCATTCATATTAAGTTATTTAATATGATTTTCTTAGGATAAGATGACTAGATGATTTACTTTTTCAGGATGTGGTCCGCATGGTTGTTTGAAAGAAGAGAAGCAAGGCATTCATCGAAGAGAAATCAACAGGCCTGCCGTGGATCAAGGAAGAATTGAAGCAGTGAGATATGCCAAAAGGATGCCTACTGTACGAGGTGCAAAATTTATGGCTTTGTTGGGTCCACAAACTGCGGGTAAAATGAAGAAAAGAACAGGATCATCTCCTTGCAAAAGAGTCAGCCCTCGCCGCAGACACAACCATAATCTTATGCGCCCGGTTCCTGTCTCACGCTGAACACTTTATCAGCCCTTTTGGTTAAATCCAATTGGTGGGTTCTTGACTATCACATAACAAATACATGGCATATATGAAGTTCACCATATCCTTTTTGCTATCTATTGTAATGGGTAGAAGGCTGATGTTGCGCTGTTTTATATTTAGGTCTGGTCAGGGAAAATGTTAAGTTTAGGATTTTGTTTGGGAAGTAAATATTATGGGTTTCATAAGGTAAATTTTGTTTACGATACAGTAATAACTATCGAGTCTAAGATTGTGACTGGTTCGATTCTTGCGTTGAAATTACAACAATGCTAAATTTAAAGTTGCTTAGATAAGTTAACTGGGGGTTTCAGCAAGATATTTCATTAGGTTGGCACTACTTCACTGGCACGTTGCAAAACTATGGATAATTTTCCTGCTGTTTTAGATCCCTTCACTCTTTCAATCGATAAATTCTAGACTAGAATACAAACCGTGGACAAATCTTGGCCTTGCTCAAAGAATCATGTTGGAATTTTCGTTATGGTAGAAAAACAACCTAGTTCGTGTCAAAAAGTACTAAGGTAAGCTCCTTGTTTCTATCCAAATTTTTTATCTTTTCACTCAGACAATCATAGGAAAAGTACTATAAAAGGATGGGGCTTTTAACACAAATCCTTCCTCTCGATCTTTTCTTTGAAGCATTGGTAGTAGCAAAATTAGAACTCTTCGGGAATTAACATATAGCAGATACGGTTCTCTTTATCAGATTCAGAGGAAAACGTAATTATCCATGTCGCTGCCAAGGTTTATGGGAAAGAACGGCTCAAAACTGGCAAATGATCTTAGTTCACCAGGCTCAGCTAATGTTCCTAAACATGTTGTGATAGTTATGGATGGCCTAAAGGAATTCACCACAGAGCTGCTAGAATGGGTGCTTGAAAAAATTATAGCACCCGGTCACATAGACATAGTCACCCTCCTTGGTTTCATGCCATGGTTGAATATTCCTTGTAAGTAATTTTCTGCTCCAGTTATGTAAGAATTTTTGGGCAGGGATAAGAAATTAAGGTAATACATGTCACTTGTTCTGTCTGCAGTGTCTCGAAGACCTGGCAAGATGTTTGGACTCTTGAATTTGAGCATCTGCCTCTCACAAAAGAGAAAAACGAGTGGAAGAATGATGCAAATATCTAAAGCTCCAAGCAGTGCTTAATCTTTGCAAAAATTATGGGGTATTGAATTTGAATTCTCTGGCTCCTGTCTATTTATCAATATGGTGGCTTTAAAATAACTGCTTTCAACATTTTACCCGCAGGTGGTGCCACAGAAAGAAATTGTAATGGGGTATCCCCTACCATCGCTCGTTGTCGAAAGAATCATAAGTCTTCGCAGCAACATGGGTTGTTTTTGACAGGTAATATTGGAGACACAACCGTGTTTGATTTGTTTTTCGCTAGTTATTTTTATTTTTTTTTTGTTTTGATCCTTATAAGATTATGCAGTAACCGGGATCTGAGAAAGAACAGGAAATTCTTTGCTGAAAAATACCCTGCAATATGGTAATGATAATCAGGAAGGGGAAATGGATATGATCAAAGGGTGTCCCATAATTGATAATGGAAAGCGCACTCCTAGTGAATCCCCAGCCTCATTGGTGCCTAATCCACTGGTGATATATTCTGAACCTTTGAAACGAATCCTGGAGGAGCAAGAGCTAGAGATAGACGATGATGATTAGTTCTTTCTTTAGCTACTGCTACTGATCATATGACGATTGTAAGCTATTGAAAATAGAACCCTCAGTGCATGAGGTGAGAAAGTAGCATTACTATGGGTAGGATTTAAATATAACAAGGCTATGGCCGGCCTATCAACTATGGCTTGTTTTCTCACCTGATGGCCCACTCCCTCAAACTATCATTGAGTTAAAAAAAAAGAAATTGGCGTTCGTGTGCGTACGTCTAAAATGCACAGGTCCCTAAAATGCGTTAAAAAAATGGAAAGAGATTTAGATGTCCGATTTGAAACATCCAATGAAAGCAGAAGCTTATTAGCATTTTTCTTACTGCCATCAAAACAAAACTAAACTTTCACGTTCAATGTGGGACATCTCCCCACTGACTTGCCTTTAACATCATAAAAAAAAAAAAAGGGAAGATGATATGGGGTTGCCTCACACAACTCGCTTTGATTCATGAACACCTCATATATATTAGATTTTAAGGAGTCGACAACTACCCTAACTTATTCGAATATGTTCATGGCATATATTGTGGGAATGATAAAAGATATAGAAATCATAGGAAGTTTTTCATTTGTTAGTAAGGGATGGTAGGGAGAGGAAGAAATGATTAGTGGGGTAGAAAAGGCGATAGTTGTACTCTTTTTTTCTCTTGGAGTCCTGGAAAATGAACTGTTTTACTTTGAGATCGATCGTTGATGGATCGGAGGGTACAATCTACGAAGTAATCGAGAGATCACGGATGCATCTGTGGTTGTGCAAAAAGGCATGTTGTCATGTACTCCTTGCTTGTACATTTGATTGTACCCTGACAAATATCCTCTCCATTACATTGGTTTATATGTAACCACGCTTGCTTGCTTTGCTTCCATCCCAACTTCACAAAATCTGTGTTGTCAACAGTACTAAACTCCTCAGTACGCAGCTTGTCTCCAAAGCCATGTCAGCATTTGTCTGGGTTCATTTGTCTGTTTCTCAAAAGCAATTGCTGCCACTATCGCAATTTAGATTACATGATGCTGTCAAAACTCCTTTTTTTTTTTTTTTTCCAGTTTTCTGGCCTTGGGTTGACTAATATCCATGACCTGATCCTCCACGTGTCACAAACCCAAGAATCAAGATTCTCTCGACACCTAACTTTCCAAATTCCCCTTGCTTCTCCACTGCGCCATCTTTCCTGCTTGGCTCGGGCGCCTGGAGACTTTCAAAATAAAAAACTATAAATATAACGGATCATTTTCTACAGATGATAGATAACCGATTCGAAAGAACATTTTTTTTTATCGACAACTTTGAAGCGTGTATATTAAACTTGCATGCTTTGGTGGCCTATTAACCGCCCAAAATAAATGCAGGGCAGCAAAGGGTAATATAACATTTGGTTTTGACTTTTGATCACGACATTGATCATCACAATAAGATTCAAGGAAACAAATATATATATATATATATATTTCAAAAGATCAGAAAGGAAAAAGACCATACAGACAATGTAGTAAATAGTGTGCTTTCATTTAATAAAGGGACCACAATATTGCTTAATATAAAGAAAAAAAATCAGAGGGATGCTTTAAAGTGTGTGGCCAGAAGATTTAACAGTTTGTCTGCTCGTTTCAGGATCTTTTATTGTCAATAAACAACCGAGGAAAACCAACTCTTGATCCACCTGCACAAGCACAAGGGGACAAAAGGGATCGATTCAGGTTAGAGGTCAGCTTTTGGCCTCTTTCGATAGCTCTTTGGGTTTTTGTTTATGCCCCTTTTTCAAGTGTCTTTTGGATTTCGGATTGCATTTGCTAAAGCTCTACATTGCTGGTTTTGGAGTTCAAACTATGGTTTAAATCCAATAGTAGATTCTGAACTCAAATATTCACAGCATCAAGGTTTGTGAAAGGTCCCACAAGAAAAACAAAGTATGTGAGTGGTTTCTGAAAATGTATAGTGTCTTTCTTCACAGGCATGTCTGGTGAGAAATCATGTTACGTCCCAGCTTTTGTTGTAGAATGGTACACACTGCTTTTGGGTGTAATTAATTCCATTTTGAAGGTTAATTTTTTTTTTTGGAGAAAATTTAGTAGAAAAACATTTTGTTCTAATTGAATAACTGTTTCAATGAGATGATTTTATTTTTTTAATAAATTTAAAAAATTTCTAACCTTATTACCTATATTAATTATTGTAATTAAAAATTGACAGTACATAAAAAGGGCATAGCTTAAATTCTGAATGACAGTATCTAATAGCTAGTAGGGAATTTTGCAAGAATGTTTTTGTTGTAAAAAGTTGGATAAAATCAAATTAATCAAACATTATAAAATGAATGGAGATGCCTTTCTAAGAGGGCTAACGTCAACCTAGTGAAAATAGATTATATTAATATAATACATTGGGTCCAATTAAGTTACTTCTTTTTTTTTTCCAATTTATAATATATTTTTCTATACATTATCAACGAAAATTTTAAATTTTATAAATAAAATTAAAACATTATCCTATATTTTTTATTTGTCATATTAATTTATTAATTATTTTAGATATATCATAATAAAGTTCACTATTTGTTATAATAATCTTTTAATCTCATTAGTAAAATAAACTTCACTTTTAATATATTGAGATAAAATAAAGTTTACAACGCCCTGGGTGTAAAATGTTATCGCAAATGAATCTTGTAGTTACTCAAATAGTAGATTTAAATATTTATGTATTCGAATAATATAAAATGTTAAATTTTATGTATTTAATTTTATATAAAAATTAAGTATTATAATTTGTATTAATATAAAAATATAAAATATATTTTTTAAATTTTGTTAAATTTATATTTAGTTATTATTAAAATTTTAAATCATATCATTTTTATATTTTAATTTTATATCATATTTTAAATTATCAGAATTACCACATCAAACAAAAATTATATCATATTTAAGGAATGAGGCACAAATTCTTTAGTGTTGTAGGGTAATAAATAAGATGGTTTATTACTTAGTTATTGTGCCATAATTTCAAGATAAATGGCATAATTTTGCACCATTAAAATCAAGTAATTAAAAATTTTTTAATTTAAGTTTTTTGTGTTATTATTGAACCACACTCCTTTGCCCATATCAATTGCAAGATTCAGAATGTGACAAAAAAATCAAATGCAAATTCTCAACTCTCTAACACCGAAAAAATTGTTATGAGAAATTTAAATAAATTGCAATAATACATTAACAATAATGTATTAAACACAAAAGAATTAAATTCCTTGGTCTGACCTTTAGCATTAGTTACAAAAAGTTTTAAAATATAGTCATATTTTGTTCCTTCCTATTGTTAATTTTTGACATTTACTTATTTACTATACAAATGATAAAGACAGAAAAAAAAAAACAAAAAAAAAAAAGAGTTAAAAGATATCAACCTCTGTACAAAGGAGAGTTTTCTTGGAAAGCCAATTTGGAAATCCTAGTTGGCCTGAAAACCTTCATCGGACTCGGGAAATACCAGCCCTTCCCTCTACTAGACGGGGATGATTTCAAATCTCCGTTGCTGGAATGTGATGTCATTGCCACAGACATTGACTTCTTCATCATCATCCTCCGTTCATCATCCGCCGCTATTCTCTCTTTCTCAATTTCTCTTTGATGATCTTCACTCTCGTATCCCTTACTCCTATTACTAGCTCTAAACATCGACCAAAAAGACGGCGTCTTGCTCTTATTACTCGCCAAAAATCCATTCCTTTCGCTTAAACTCTCCGGTTTCGATTGGAGAAAAGGAATCGCGAGGGATCTGGATCGTCGGAAGGCCGGCTCGCTTTCGATGAGATTGGAAACTCGACCGAGAGCGCCGACACCTGAGTTGTCCCCAGCAACCGCATTTGAGAAGCTAAAGAAGGAGAATGAGGAGGAAGATGAGGTAGCGCTACACGCGCAAGGACGCGCGTGGGCACAGTTGGGGCAAAGAGAAGCTAGTTTGTCTCGGAGGCAAACCGGACAGACTCCACTACGGCCTCGTTTGGAAGGATGCTTTGAACATTTCCAGACCTCTTCTTCATCGACGTAAAACACCA
Source organism: Durio zibethinus (assembly GCF_002303985.1). The sequence continues at coordinate 791,499 of NW_019167827.1, read as the reverse complement.
TTTTTCCAGTGAAGGTATCACCTTTTTTATATTGCCACTTTCTTGAGAAAGCTTTTCCACTTTCCTGCACTAACTATTTGGTTCCCTTGCTCTTTTGCCGTAATATATTTGTGGCGTTCGTGAGGGTGGGGTTTTTATAAGGAAAGGTTTTGATTGGAGCAGATGAATGAACCATGGTTACTTCTATATCAGTTAGGATTTTAACCGTAGTTAGTTTCTAATTTTTCTTTTTTTTTTTTTCCGAGCTTTTGTTGTTAGTAGGCGTCGATTTGTAAATTATTGTAGTCTGACGTGAGAAAGATAAAAAAAATAAAAAATTAATTTAAAATTATAATATTTGATTTAATTTATCATTTTTATTCGAATTAAAAAATAAAAAATTAAATTAAATCATATATTTTTATTAATTTTTTATATATTTAAAATTTTTACAAAAGTAAAATAATTATTTTATATTTAAATATATTAAAATTTATATTAAAATAATTAACAAAAAAATAATGAATTAAATAAAATCAATTTAATTTTAATTTGAATCAAATTTAAAATTTTATATATTATCTAAAAATTTAAATCTAATTCAAAATTATCATCTTTAATAGGCCCTACAAAATATAAGCTAGCTGCCTAGCTTGTGGACTCGTGGGCGTATCGCGTGTTTGATAACTTTATTTTTTCTTTTGGTTTTAAGGGGGAGTAGAATCTTACAATAAGAGAGAAGGGGAGGTTGTAGTCAAAGTTTATTTTTTTTGACCATTAATAAAAAATTAAAGATATTTTATAATCTTATTACCGTATACGTATACAATTAAGGAATCGTTAGTTTATAAGCTCATAGTTGTAGGATTTGAGTAGTAGAGTAGGGTTGGTCTCAATTTGAAATCATCCACTTTTATAGCCCTTCTCTCTCGAGATAACTAGTACAGATATTTACATGCTGGATATGATATTTTCAAAGCGATTCATAACTATTTCTTTTCTTTCAATAGAGTTTGATGATGTAATTGTAGCTTTTTTAAAAAAATTTATAGATCCACTTCTCACAACACATAAATTTAAATAAAATTAGATTTTGAAAACGTATAAAGCAAACCAAGAAAACCGTCGACATTTCTTGTGGAAAGAATAAATGAGTAAAAGCCCATGCGAAACCTAATCTATCTTTTAGGGATCCAAAATTTCTGCCACCAACCCGTTATGCTGTTATGCTACTTTTAAAAATTGGCAAACTAAACATGGCTTCGTGTTGCCCAATTCTTTCCAACTCATTTTTTTTTTTTTTTGCAACTTTAGGGTTTGAATTTTGATCCATAGACAAACATAGGAAGGTCCTTCCACATCGTGGCTCCGATAAGCCTTAGAGAGGCAATGTTTTTCGATCTACAGGCAGATTAATCAACTTTATCATATATTTATGTATCGTTGTGAGTTGTTTGATCATTGCCGATAGGGTCAACTTAGAAATTTGAAAAGTCTCTGCAGTTATTTGTTGTTAATAAATAGTCAATAGACAGGTTGAATGTAATCGCATGTCGGGATACTCTCTCTTCTTTCATGCGACTTCAAGCACAGGGCCTTGGTCTTTGGGTGTCCAATACGTTGCTACCACGTGGAGATAAAAAATGGTCCGAACAATTCAGATTGCAACTCGACTTTGATTTATTAGGGGAAAAAATAAGTTTAACCATGGTCTGGGCTAGATCCAGCCATATCTTTTTCCACGCCAATCTTTCTTGGGCCAAGTGCATTTAGGAAATGGGTCCATAATTGAACTCATTCCCTGGACAATTATTATATGGTGGCCCATGGTCTATATCGAATCAAGCAATCGAAACTCTATAAGGTGAACAAAAGCAATTTTTAATTTTACAATTTGACAGGAAACATATTCTTTTATACATTACCCTAAATCTTGAATAGTTGTTGCAAAATGACATAATAATTAAAGAAAGTTTCAGGTTTCAGAGTGATTCAATTATTATTATTATTATTTTGTAAATTTGCTAATGGGTTACGCATTTGTTAACTGCTTATATCTAATGGGTTAAAGACCGTTAAGAAAGCTTCCAGTCTCCTCTTAGCAGCATGTGAAATGCAAGTTACTTTAATAAAAATTTGAAATAGGACTCTTTTAGTGAAATATATATAATATTTTTTGGAGATTTAGGCTACCTTCATTACTTCTGTTTCATGTTCTGTTCTTCTATGAATGTAACCCAAATATGTTGGCAGGAAATTGTTTTGAGAGGACTAGAGAGATTCTGCTAGCCCCCCAAACAAATCATCTTCAGGAAAAGCAGGTTTCACTAGCTGAGCTGGAATGATGGTGGATACAGGATTCTAATAATGAGTAATGGCAAATGGATATTGAAATTGGGCCAGAATGAAAAGGAATGAAAGGCACAGCTATCCAAAATAATTGGGTGTCTTTAGATCAACTAAAACAGTGAGGGGGTATAGCAATATTGACCCTTCAATTTAGATTCTTTACAATTCAGGTAGATTTGATTGATTGTTATCTTTAATATATTCCATCAACAACTTAATTACCGATTACTCAAACCAAGTTAACTCAGTGATCATTCCACTTCAAGTACCTTTTCCCGTTTCTAATCAGATATTGCCGCACTAGCTTTTCAAAGCAATGATCCAAAGGCATCAAAATCCTCAAGAGTCCAATAATGCCACATACACTATATATATAAAATACTACATTAAATGAATAGTTGCCGTGTGATTGGATTCACTCTTCGCTGTCGCTATCAGATTCCTGTGAGAACTTCGGCAAACCAAACTAAAGTCACCAAAAGGGCAATGGATGGAATTCATATAGCTACTCATCATCATTCCATTGTTTGTGTATCATGCTCATGCTTTGTCATGATAACAAACTACTTAAAAAGTATGCAAACCCTAATGTGTAAAAGGACTAGTGTCGTTCACACATTTTGAAAGACCTCCTGGCCTCACCTTTTTCTTCTCTAAGGTCTTTCTTTCTAATGGGTTAGGTTCTTCTTGCTTTCCTTCCTATCCAATCACAATGAGCTTTCTCATGTAATTTTAATTTCTTTCATGGTTTTTTGCGTTATTTTATGATATATAGCTTTTAGGCACATATTAATTATTGACAACAAGAATGCCTAGCTTCTTTTCTTTATAGTAGTATAAATAAATCCTTCCACTCTTTTTTTTTTTTTCTTTATGACTATATCCATAAATTAATCCTCAATCCTTAGTGAAAACAAGATCCAAATACCTGAAAGACAAAGAGCATTTGGATTCTTTATCATCTAAGCTAATTGAAACTTTAATGAAAAACAAAGTAAAATTCCCTACAAAAATTAGTTTATTGGTCAAAATCTCAAAGTATCAAACCAATGTGAAAAAAAAATCCTTAAAATTACTCAAAAAGAAAAATAAGTTCGCATGCAAAACTTAAGAATATCTTAACCGTAGTTAAAAAATTGGGCAAGCAATAGCATCATATGTTATGAATGGGTAGGTGGATGAATTTAATATAATCAATTCATAGTGAATGAGGTTAAAGAGTACACTAAAGTAAAAAGCAAATTAAGCAAATATAGTACATTCTTTCAAGTATTATTATAGTCAATCATTCTTAAGACTTCATTACTCGGATCTTCACTAGAAACTCCACCTTTTTTTTTTCTTTGCTTTTTAGTGATTCATTTGTTTATGCATAATATATATGCTAAGTAATATATAAAAGAAAAAATGTTTGTGGGAAATCCCTAAGAAATTTGCTTTCCTAAAAAGCAATGCAGCACCAGAAATATTCTCTATGTTGTCGGCCTTTCTTGGCTTCACATTTTGGAGTCTCCTAATTATGACAAAAAATGTACTAGAAAACATAATTATTATTATTCCTATTTCATTGTTCAAAATAAAAAAAAAAGCAAAATTATTTAATTACACTTTGAACACTCCTTACTTCAAAAAAAGAATTTCCAAAAATTCAGATCAAATAATTATTCATAAATCATAAATAAATCAACCATATATAGAACTTAAGTTAATTTTAAAATGACTTTAAATATTACTCAATCTGATTTTATTAAAAAACGAAGTGAAAAATAAATATCTCCCACATTTGCCCTATATATATCATAGGGCAGTGAGATTAGATTCATGAAATTTAGTTTAATTTAGCTAATATGCAGGCAGTTCTGACAAAGAAAGATGGCAAAGGACAGAAAGATTGGAACAATTTGGTTGGTTCTGAATTTTCTTGGCAATGAAAATCATGCCACCTTTTTTGCAACTTGCTGGAAACCCAGTTACCCCACTTAAGTATGTTTCTTTTCTTTCCTTGTTATTTTCTCTCTTTTCCTTTCAACAAAAATTAAAGAATTTTCTCTTTTCAATCAAGAATCAATTACTAAAATTAATCAACCATTATCGTCGACAATCACATCTTTTTTTTTTTTTTTTCATATCATTTTCATTAGATTATAAATCTATTAGCCGCCTTTTTGACACTTAAAATTAAGAAAAAGGAAGGAGTATATTAAAGAAATTGTAATTAATTAAGCACTTGAAAAATGATCATATTTATTGAGTATTGAGTTCACACTAAAACGAGACGAATAAACATAAAAAAAAAATTACATAAAATGAAGTCAATAAAAAATTTGATGAAAAGAATTATACATGAAATTACAACAAGGAAACATGTAATTTGTAACTAGATAATAAAATTTATAAAATTCTATTTGTCTAGAAAATTTCTAGAAAGTGATCCATAATTTCAATTAGGAAAATTATTTTTAAAGCACTAATAGATTGAACAAATTGATGATAATGCGCTTATAGCCTTCCACATTTCAAGAATAGAAAAGGGGTTAATTTCTTTTTTTTTTTTTCTCTTAGAAAGGCTTCAGGTATATAATTTCATGCAATGTCCCTCCATAAATTATTATTGAAGTGTTGTAAAGATATTTTTGGGCCAATTTTCAGTCACTTATCCAAACCAGTAAAGCGAAAACCAATAGTAACAAGAAACAATCAACTCTTCCAAGGTTGAAATTAGTTTGGGCAACTTCAAATAAGAAGACAAGGTCAAAGCTAGGCAAAAAAAAAATTGTCTAGACGTTATGACATGGCGCAATTTACTTGGCCATAACTCAAATTCACACTATTTGGGATGTGTCTAGGCCGGCCATAAACTCAAAGCCGCAAGAAAATGGACCCACCCCCAACAAAAAAGACAAACAAAGGGGATGTGGATCCCACATTAGAATTGCAATAGCATAAGTGGCTCCATATGGGATGGGGACCTTGCCAAGTTGCCAATGACTCCAAGCACCAAAAACACGATGTGAAAAACGACGTGGCATGAAACAGCAGCAAACCTTGCGTGCCCGTAACCATGGGTTCAAACCTTGTTGCTTTTCACTTCTCTAGAACAAGCCATCCCTGGTCAAATTCAACCCCATGTGTGAATATTACCTCTTTTAATCAACTTTTTTTCTTCTTTTATATTTTTAATGATTAAAATGGGTTTTTGGTGATAAAGTTTTGATGGTAATTTAATTGTTTAATCAAAGTGCCAAAAGATCCCAAAGGGAATGAGAGGTTTTTTTTTCCTCATAATATTATTTTCTTTTGCGTTTTTCAGCTATTTTATTATTTTTTTTTGTGAAAAAAAAGCCTACTTTACTTGAGATGCTTTCAAATTTCATTGAACAAAAATATGAAGTCAGATGACAATTGGTTTTGCTGTTTACAAGAATGGCAATAATTGATGTTAGGTTTGTCATTATTTTTGGGTCAAATTGGTTACAAATGTATGTCGTAACAGTTGTATGATCATTATATGTAAAGAATTTTAAAATAATAAAAAAAATCATCACTAATTTTTTTAAAGATTTGATTAATCACCAAAAAATTTATTTTTTTAATAAAATTATAAAAATAAATTTAAAATTTATCAAAAAAATAAATTTTAATCTACGAATGTCAAATTTGATCTGAAAATTAGTTACGTGTAAAAAAGACTAGTACTCTTTGTCATAACGTCTAGATCCGGGGATCTATCGCTAGACATTGACTTTAGGGAGTCGCCACCAATCTTTTTTATCTAGGTGCGATTGGCCACCTAAAGAATCTGTCCTTTCAGGGAACACCTAAGCTTGAGGGTCCCTAAAAGAATAGGTTCAGGTCTGCTAACCAGAACAAAGTTCGGGAGTTCGGTTACGTGTGAGGAAGGTTGTAGCACCCTCACAACGCCCATCAAAAGATGGTACCAGCTTAAATTTGTGTTATCCAAAGCCTTAAAATTTTACCAAGTAATTAGTTGTTGGAAATTATTCTCAATTGACTCTAATACTTTTAGCAGAAAATTGAGAAAATTCCCTCACCTCAGGAGTATGCAAGAAAAACTACTGTTTCACTTGCAGGGGCTCCGTCGTCGGATTTATTAAAGAAAAAACAAAATCATCCAATTAATTATTGGAAATTATTCTCAATTAACTCTAATACTTTTAGCAGAAAATTGAGAAAATTCCCTCACCTCAAGAGTATGCAAGAAAAACTACTGTTTCACTTGCAGAGGCTCCGTCGTCGGATTTATTAAAAAAATACAAAATCATCCAATTAATTATTGGAAATTATTCTCAATTGACTCTAATACTTTTAGCAGAAAATTGAGAAAATTCCCTCACCTCAAGAGTATGCAAGAAAAACTACTGTTTCACTTGTAGAGGCTCCGTCGTCGGATTAATTAAAGAAGAAGAAAAAAAAAAAAATCAAAATCAGCCAAGTAATTAATTATCGGAAATTATTCTCAATTGACTCTAATACTTTTAGCAGAAAATTGAGAAAATTCCCTCACCTCAGGAGTATGCAAGAAAAACTACTGTTTTTACTTGTAGAGGCTCCGTCGTCGATTAATTAAAGAAAAAAGAAAAAAAAAATCAAGATCAAAATCAAAGTCAAATAAAAAAATTCAAAAAAAAAAAAAAAAAAAAAAAAAAAACCTGGAACGGCTCGGCTATCGGCTCGGCTCGGCTCAAGGAAGAAAAAAACGGCTTGGAGGAGCGGCTTGGAAGCTCGGCTCGGCTCGGCTTGGCTCGGAGGGAGGCTGGCACGCGCGGGTCAGAAGCGGGTCGACGCTCGGGTCGGGTCGGGTTCACGGCAAAACGCGCGATCCTCTGGTTACTTAAGGCCAAAACGACGTCGTTTTTGGAGGGTATTTAAGGCACTCTCCTCTGTTTTTCGGCAGAACGCTCATCCCCTCTCTCTCTTTTCCTTCCCTTTTCTCTCCCTTCTCTCTAGAAAACCGAAGAACACCGGTGCCGGATTCTGGAAATGTCGCCGGAATCTGGAATTTTTGCCGGAATATGGCCGGAATCTTCGCCGGTTTCTGGGAATCTCGCCGGAAACTGGGTTGGTCACCGGAATCTTCAAGTTTCGCCGGAATTTGTGCCGGAAAATTCAAATGTCGCCGGAATTTTCGCCGGAATCTGGAAATTTCCCAGAAATTTCCAGAAAAAAATTTTCGCAAAAAATTTCTAAAAAATTTTTCAGATCCCTACAGCTATCCTAACACTTCTCGACCTTCTTTAGCCTTCGAAAACTCTTTTAAACACTTTTTTTCTCTCAAATTCAGTAGCTTTGCTCACTGTTTTCTGTCGTTCTTGAATGTTCCAGGAGGTGCTTTATATAGGGATTGATCAGGAGTTTCTGATCAATCCCAACTCCTCCTTGGACGGGGATTCAGTCTTTGAATCCAATTGGACTCTTTAGATTGAATCCCCACTCCCAGTAGGATTCTTCAGCTTCAATCTCAACCTTCCAAAAAAATCAAATAAATATAAAAAAAATAATAGATAATTAGAACAGATAAATAAAAAGATATTATAAAAAAAAAAAAATATCTGATAATCAGAAAAAAATCAGAACAGATAATTTAAAAAAAATAATAATAAAATAAGATAAACCCAAAAATATCTTACAAAAATAATAATAATAATAATAATAATAATAAATATATAACTATATAAATAATATACATATAAATCTAATCTAAATAAATAAATACAGATATACATATATTAATAATAATAAATATAAAAATACAAAAGAAAAGAAAAAAAAAGGAAAAAAAAAATAATAATACATGATTGAATTGGGCCTTACCCATTTGGGCCAGGCCTAAATGATCTGGGTCAGGCCCAATTGATCCGGGTCAGGCCCAATTGATCCGGGCCCGGACCTGATTGGGTGTCTACACTCTTACAGTACCCATAAATCGATACCAATTAATTATACTTTATTTTCGGTATTAGATAAAATGATTTTTATTTAAAATTTAATAATAAATTTTTTTATTTTTTAAAAAATTAATTTTATTAAAATTCTTTATTTAAAAATATTGAAAAAATTTTTAAGTTAAATAATTATATTAAAATTCTCCAATATTTAAGAAAACTTTAAAAATAACTTTTTTTACTGATATTTATTACGATATTCTTTAGAAATTAAAATAACATCTTTTGCATAAGATAATTGTTGGTAACTTTTCAACATTTAAGTAGAGTACTAAAAATTATTTTTTTTGAGATGTTATTTTTATTTTATTTTTTATCTTTAAATGAAACACATTTTTTTATGTGAAAATACCAATGATGGCATTATTAGATAACAAACGATAACTGAAGGCATAAATATGTGAATTGAGTGTAATCAATAATAAATAGATGCATTAATAGATGTTATGCATAATGATGAAATGTAATTTTAAAATTGAATTCTTAAATATAACGAGATCACATTGATTTTTCAACATCTTAGCAGAGTTTTTGTGCGACTATTTATATTTAACATATCATTTTATACATTTTTATTTATTAGTTTTAACCTCATTGTTAAAGCAAATTAAGGACTCGCATAAAAATTTTAATGAAATAAAGCTTCTTAAATACCTTATTGTCTAGGTGATATTCGAAAACAAATTATTTCAAGTAAAATTTGCACACGTATCTTTAAGATTTAAAAATGATTTTTGTTAAAAACTAGGTTGAGGTTTTAAAGTTTGAATGATTTTTCAATGATTGTTCGGAGTTGTTTACTAAATTTAGGATTTAGGTTAAATTTAAGGTTTTGGTCAATTTTTCAATATTTAGGATCTTGCTTTAGGGTTTTGAGATTTTGGAGTTTTGAATTTTAAGATTTTTATTTGAGTTTGAAGGGTTTGGTCATAGGGTTTAAAGGGTTTTAGGGCTTATGGATTTTAGAGTTTTAAATATTTTGAGATTGAAGGTTTAAGGTTTCAAAATTTAAGGTTTGGAGGGTTTAAGGTTTTGATTTTAGGATTTGGGGTTTAGAGTTTTAGTTTTAGGGTTTGTAGGGTTTAAGGTTTAAAAAAAATGCAAATATCTTTAAAAATCTCTAATATCTAGGTAAATTTTTTAAACAAGTTTGAATTTTATAATTTTTAAAAATTAATTAAATTTTTTTTTGTATTTTTATTGTTTATAAAAAAATTTATTATTAGTAGTACTTGCTTTTATTCTTTATTAGTAAATAATTTCACAACTCTAAACGAAACTATTTATTATTATTATTATTATTATTATTATTATTATTATTATTATTATTTAAAAATAATTTTTATTCCCTTCATCCTTTAGGCAGGAAAATTTTTTTTATTAGTCTATTTTATAATCATTTTATATATTATTATTATTATTATTTATTAATTAATTAATTTTTTATTTAATACTTTGGTTATTATTCTTTTAAAAAGAATATATATATATATATATATATACACACATATTAAAAAGATTCAAAATTTTTGAAATTATTTTTTCATTATTCTTGTTATTATCGTTAGTTTTTATTCTTTTTTATATTATTTAATAAGGTTTATTTTTAAATTTTTTTACAAAAATTATAAAAACTTTAGCTTTATTACTCTTTATTTATTTATTTATTATTATAAGACAACAAATATTTATTTAAAAAAATTTAAAAGTATTAAATATGCATAAGTAACAATAATAAAACTAAAATAATATAAAAAATATAAAAAATTCAAAAAAAAAAAAGCTAGACTATTGATGCTAGTTTAATTCGTTCGGTTGAATTTGATCTGGTTCAACTAGATCGATCAAAGACTAATGGATGTTGGGTAGTCGAGTTGGGTGCATGAATCCCGAGTCAAATTAGGATTGATGTACGAATCTTTCTGAGACTCAAAACGATATTGTTTTGTTTCTTCCTAAATGATGTCATTTTATCATTTTTTTTAATTTAAATTAATGTACTTAATTATTAATTTAAAAAAAATTTGATAAATCCGAACAAAATTCGGTGTGTAATAATAGAACTTAAAATCATTTTGTTTTTAAGGTTAGTTTAGTTCAAAATTTTGAACGCTATAATATTCAATTTGGCATGGTTTAATTCTTGTTACTTAAAAAAAAAAAGGTTTATAATTAATTTCCATGCGCTTCAAGCTTCAAGAATCAACACAGTGGACTAGCCTATTAATTGAGCGGATTTTTTTTTTTTTTTTTTTGGTTTAAGTTGCTTGTGCCCTTAGAAGATGCAACTACTTGTCCAGGAATTTTGGAGAGTTAAAGATGAAGCTTGAAAGAAGTTTCAATCCCCAATTATTCTAATTCATAAAGTAAAACTGTTTTAATTTGGGCAATTAGGAAACCCAATCCCTACTTCATGTCTTTGACTATGAATATTGCTACAGACGCAAATGGCCAATGTAAGCCAAAGAACGAACTTTGGCTCACAATTACCTGGTGAAAAGATCAGAAACTCAGATTCAATAATTGCTTTGTTTATCGAAAGAAAAAAAAAAAAAAAGGGATTCAAATTTAACAGCAAAATGCATCATCGACTGCCAATCAGATTAATTAAGTTAAAGATTTTGTGTTTGAGAGAGGATAAAATTTTGGATTTTTCTCCACAAAAAAGGGATGATATCAGTTTAGAATAATTCATACAAAAAAGGGACGATATCAGTTTAGAATAATTCATTGTCTTTGTTACATTTTTTTAAACAATGTAAATAAAAAATCTTCTCCAACAAAAAAATAATTAATTATTTTCAATAATTAGAATTAAACACTGAATAGAATTGTGTCCAGAATATGCAATAACTCCAAAGAATCCAGCCAGGTAATGCCTGAAGCTAGCCAGCACCAACTATGTATCAGAGCTAAATCTTTTTAGGTCAAAGTAAAGGCTTACAATCACAAGAGAAACATACAGAAACATGAACCTTTCTCTCTTGTCTTCCACTAGGGAAAAAAAAAAGAAACTTCTTTCTGGCTTAAAGCTAAAGATATGTACACTTACATCAATTATTTTTCTTGTCAAAATATGGAAATATCATGTTCATAGTAAGAAATAGTTTTTTTCTAGCATATATATATATATATATTTCATGGACATGTTCAAAGAAATTTCACTGCCAACAAAACAAAGTAACAAACATTAAAAAAATGGGTGACTTAGAAACTTTCTTTGGGAAAAAAAAATCAACTTCTATCCCAAGAAATCTCATGAAAGATTTGTGAAATTTTAGGATGATAGCAAAAATCTGAATTAAGGGATCTATAAAGATCATCCCAATTGAATCCAATCATCTTTTTCAGGCTACCTAATTATTTATTATTTATATTAAGTGTTTTACTATATGAGATTATGGCATGCTTAGTGGCTTGATATTTTCAAGTCCAAAATCCCATTTTACATAAATAATTTTTTATCTTTTAAAATTTTATTTGGTTTAATTATTTGTATTAATTATTTTAACTGTGAGTGATTTTTAAGTGGCAAGATCTTTTCAAGTCAAACAAAAAAATCTCATTTTAGGTATTAATTTTAAATTTTTTTTTTTAAATTTTCTTTGAACATTTAAGACCCAAAGTTGAATTTGTCTATTCATTGTGTCTTTTTTATTATCTCTCAGAATGGGTGTTCTAATGGACCCCCCAAAACTCTTCTTTCTGTAGAAACCAAATTTATACAACAGTAACCTTACAATTATTTGAGAATATTCAATTTGCTTTTTCTAATGAGCATCCTATTCGTGCATAGATAATTATCAAAAAAACATATCTCAAGAATAAATTCTTTGTATAAAAAAAATGGAATAAACCTATACTTGCCCAGAAAAAAAAAAATCTTAAAAGACCTTCTATTTATGAGCTAAATCTAGCATCGCATAAATGATAAATCAATTAGTTGGATTTTCATTCAAATCTTAGGTAAAGTGAAATTTGGGTTCTAATTAATATTTGTAATTAAAAAAAAAAAAAAAACTAATGAAAGCATGTCAAACCAAACTTAAATTTTCAATTAGGGGTTCTATATATAACATTATTTTCTTTAATTAGATCTTCCCAATATATGAGTTTTATTCTTGAGCCGCGTTTGAGTAATGGGTATTCAATCTGTCGATACGAGTTATGACAAAATAAATATCAAGCCCTAAATGGTCAATCACGCAATTGATTTTCTTGTATCGGAAAAAAAGAAATTAATTGAAGGTCTGCCTACCATTGTCACACAAATTTTATATTGTAATTTAGATTTTCTCATTCTATTTTAAAAAGAAGAAAGTGTAAAAAGTACTAAAAACAAAATAATTAAAATTAAAAATCGCATCAACATCTCTAAATGTAGTTTTAAATCATTAGAACACAAATTTAATTAATTTCAAAAATGAAATATCAAATTTCAAACCTCTTTTTTTTTTTTTTTCTTTTAACGTGACTATATCTTTTGTAAACTCAATCTACTTGAAATCCAAGATGTTGAAAGTAGCAAATAATCCCTTTTAATTCACAATTCTCTTTATTTTTTCAAGTTCTTTTTGGTAAAAAATATATATATTTTAATCTAATGATATATACATGATAACATATGTTGTTTTGTAACTCAATCATTTGATATATATTATTCATGTAAATGTTGTTTTGTATTATTCAAGTATATGTTGTTTTCATTGCCAGCACTCCACAATAAACATATGTTGTTTTGTAAATTGAAGTGATTTTCATATAAATGAAGATAAACTATATATCATATTTTAAAAAAAAAATGTAGATTTTATTCCATAGGAAAGGTTAGTGAGATTTTTTTTTTTTTTTGGGGTGATAATATCATGTAATAATTCTCAAGCTGTTTAAAAGCAATAATGCCGAACAACACCAAACTCCATGCTATTATGGCCAACCTTTGATGTTAACCCGTCTGATCCCTACTCTACATGTCTGAGCTTGCACCCCATTGAGAAATTAGGTTGTTCTCCCCCAATCATTTTGTCTTCATTTGCCGTTTATTTAATGCAACTCTTTCCTTTTCTTTTGTACAAAAATTATGATAATAATCAATAAAAGAAAATTAGACAAAACATAAGTGACAAAGAATTATTTCAACTTTAAAAAATTTACAAATAAGACAAACTAAATTAGTAAAAGAGATTACCCGAATGGATTTAGATAAAGAATATATGAATATAAAAATAAAGCAAAATTCAACACATTAGACGTTTAATTCACTATTAAATTAGATGTTTTATAACATGATATTTAATAAATTTAAAGATTAAATTTTAATACTTTTAATAATTTTTTCATTTTCTTAAATTGCTAAATTTTTTTTTATAAAAATTTCATATGTATCACAATCACTGAAAATATATATTTAGGCACAAAATCAAAAATCACTGTTTTAATTAATCACCTTTTAATATAAACGCTTGGTCATCACTAATGAAGTTAATGAGTGACAATTAACGGATTAAATATCCTTTACTTTAGAAAATAAAGAATTGGTAATAATCCAAAAAAAAAAAAAAAAGATAAGAGCAAAGGAGAGGGTTGAAAATGAAAGGAAATAAAAAAAAAGAAAAGGAAAAGGAGGTCGGTTTCCTTACAGCCACGTATCTCCCATCAAGCTCAGTATCGGATTTTAGGTATCGGGTGTGGACTTGTTCGTGTGGAAGACGTTCCTCTTCCTCCTCTCTTTTCATTTTCTTTTTCTCTCTCGCTCGCCGCCTCTTGCTGTTCTCTCTTCTCTAAAATTCTTCACTCAAACGAAAAACAGAGTATACTCTGAGTTTTCTCTTTTCAATCAGTTCAAGCTGGCGATCGAAAACCAAGAATCCACTGTCCGTGAAATCAAGCCCAAGAACAGAAGAATCATGGTATCTTCATTCTGAAAAAAAACTCCTTTTTTCTTTATTTTTCTGTTTCTTTTTTCAACTTTTCAACTCTGCTTTTTCACAATTTTCTTTTGGTTTCTTAATCTGGGTATTACTTATAAATGCGTGTTAACCAAATGGTGTTTAATGTCTTTGGTGTTTTTGGCAGGGAGCTGGTGGGCCTGATGAAGAAGATAACAGGTGGCCTCCATGGTTGAAACCTTTGTTAAGAGAACAATTCTTTGTTCAATGCAAGCTTCATGTTGATTCTCACAAGAGCGAATGCAATATGTACTGCTTAGATTGCATGAATGGCTCTCTCTGCTCCTTTTGCCTGGTTTCTCACAAGGATCATCGTTATATTCAGGTTTCATTACTTCCTTTCAAATTCGCATTTTCTCTTTTTTTTAATCTAATCTTTTTTCATCTTGGTTTGATTTTTGGTTTTTTTTTTTTTTATGAAAAATACCATTACTAACTATTTTCCTCTTTTTTCATTTGAAATTTGTGTCCTTTCCGTTTATGGGATTAGGGGAATCCTGTTATTTCAATGCCCTTTTCTGCCATTCAGGTTTCCAACTCTGGGATTTGGCTCTCTGTCCTTTCTTGATCGAGTTTGTTTTCGATTTTAATTTAAAACAAATTTCTTTAAAGCTCTCCTCTGGTACATTTGCTTGTTTATGTTCTGTTTTTCTAAAATGTACTTAAAAGATTAAAACTTTAGTCACTGTCCATGGCAGATGTTTTTACTTTTACAAGCCTCCATAATTTATTTTTCACAGATTTTCTCAGCATCCAAACGGGCGTTGACTCAATTTTCAAAGCCCTTTCTCTGTTTTGTAAAAAGGCATTTTAGCGGAATAAAAAATGACTCCCTACTTCTCATCCAGACAATGTTAGTTTTCCGATCTAATAACCAATCCCACAAAAATTCCCCAGTTTTCTCCTCTGTTTCTAACAACAAAGCCAAATGTTTTTCTCGTGAATGAGTGTTATCTGATTTTGCATCACTTGACAGATAAGACTAAAACTCACGAAATTCTCATGGGATTTGTTTGTTATTTCTCATTCATTACAAAAATTGCACATTTATTTCGATATGCTAATGGGGTTCTCTCTGTTTTATTTTGACAGATTAGGAGGTCTTCATACCATGATGTGATAAGGGTATCTGAGATACAGAAATACCTGGACATATCTGGAGTTCAAACTTATGTTATTAACAGTGCTAAGGTTGTTTTCCTCAATGAGAGGCCACAGCCAAGGCCTGGAAAAGGTGTCATCAACACCTGTGAGGTCTGTGACCGTAGCCTTGTGGACTCCTTCCGCTTCTGTTCTCTTGGTTGCAAGGTAAATACGCTGTTCTTTTATTTTCATTTTTAAATTGATTTTCTTGGTAGTCAATGGTCCTGTTTGGTAGCTGAGAACTGAAGGTTCTAGTTTTCCAACCAAAACCAAAACGGTCAAATTGGCTTAATTTTGTTTGGTGACTTTTCTTTATTGCTTTGGGAAGTAGCCAGGAGGCCAATGTAAAACAATTTCTTAAAGAATTTATATAATTAAATTGGGTTTTCTCCTCTTATTTGATCATTATTCAATTTTTAGTTGTCCTTGTAATCAACGATAACTACCTTTGTCTTGACCCCAGAGAGGTATGAAGTTTTGAATGTGTTTTTTGTTCCATTCTGATAGTTGTAACTCCTTACATTGCAGATTGTTGGCACATCAAAGAATTTCCAGAAGAAGAAGAGGCATCTGGCCATGGCATCGGACTCTGAGGATTCATTCAGCAGCAGTAGCCATGGAAAGCTGAAGAACAACAACAAAGAAAACAACAAAGTCCGGAGCTTTAGTCCTTCAACACCCCCTCCAACTTCGGTTAATTACCGAACTGCCAAACGAAGAAAGGGGATTCCCCACAGAGCCCCAATGGGAGGACTAATCATAGAATATTAGCCATAGCCATTGTGGGTTTTTTTTTTATTTTCCCCCTTAAGTTTTAAATATATTTACCCTACTATACAAGTCATCGTCACAATGCCAACCTTTTTCCGCGAAAAGGGCCGGCATTGTCACACTCCCCCTGCCTCTTTTGTAGTATTGTGTATATAGAAGCAGCAAAACATAGAAGTGGAAAATGATGGAAAACAAGTGGAAAAATAATCCCCCCAAATGTTGAGGACTTGAATGTTACTATTAAACATAAAACAGGGTGCTTTTCTTTTCTAGAGTGAATTATACATAAGTTTTTGGGCAAAAAGTGAGATGTAAATAAGGTTTTACCTTTTAAGTGGAAGGGTAGTGAAAATAGAAAAGAACCGTGTACTCCTCTGTTGTAGGAGGAGAGAAGGGATGTTTATATGTGGAATGAAATAAGAAGATTTTACTTCGTACGTTGTATAATTGATTGCTTTCCAATTTTAGAAAGTTGTTTTGAATGGTGGTGATTAACTTCCAAACTTCCTTGTCCCCCATCTATGGTGTGTGGCACGTGTGAGATGGGGTTTGAATATCTGGTTTTGTCTAGTTTAGCACGTGTCCAACGTGCGATGGCTGTTGGTTAGGCCGCCCCTGGGCGAAGTGTGGTTTCTCTTTTTTCTTTTTGGTTTAGGGGATGTGTCAGAAAGGCGGTTTGGTTTCGGTTTCTTAGCCAAGTGGGTTTGTTCTTTTCCACACAACGTGGACCCCTCCTAATCGTGATTCAGTCCTGATCCTTGGATCTTGTAATTGCGTTTAGAATGGTTTTGATGGTGGGCTCTGAAAGGGTGGGTTGGGTGGGCCCTGACAATTCAATTTTTAGTGATTACGGTGACCACATGTCAGCACAAGAACCCTTTTAAGTAATGGCAGGCTTTTTTGATTTGTGGGGTGACGAGGCGTAGTTGGATTTTCGTGGCATTTTGCATTTATAAACCTATAAAAAACAAAAAACATGGCCCTTTTCATGGGTTGGTTGCCCTGCTTTACCGTAGTGGGTTTTGGAATTTGGAACCATTGCCTCCTTTATTTACTACTGCCCTTCTGCTGGTAAATTTTGAATCATTAACCATTTTAACAATGTAATGGTTTCACCTTTTTAGCTTTACTAATTACTCCAAATCAAAAGACGAAAAAAGCAACACTTCGGTAATAACAAATTACTGAATTAGGAGATGATAAGGATACATGACTTTGGTTCGCCCGTCCCCTGAAAGGTCTGCAGATACTGTGAGAACTGAGCAGTTAATATTTTTCTAGTTATTGTTCTTTTCTTTGTTTAAAAAAAATTGCAAATAAATTCTCCAGAGTTTCATAAAATTAAGGTGGTGAAAGCTCTGTCATGCAGGTGACTTCCATTTGGTGCACCTGCGGTCCATACATACTACACTCATACACACACTCTTTTCTGTTGTTCACTTTACGAGCTGTTAATTTTGCCAACCACATCTTAGATATATTTATCCCAAATCTTTGACCCATTTTTTGTTTTTTTTAACATATTTTTCCTACACTAATGAGTCCTATTTTTTTATCCATAAAAAGTTTTTTATTTTTACAGAATTTTTAGAAAAATATCAAATTTAGACGGGAATTAATGCTTTTTCTAGACAATTTTAAAAGGAGATAAGCGTGAAAAATTTGAAATGGTTTGATAGAAATCGAACATGATTGACATCAGCGTG
Organism: Durio zibethinus; assembly: GCF_002303985.1. The sequence goes on along the minus strand of NW_019167827.1, from coordinate 773,640 downwards.
ACTCATTTTCGTACTAATTAGATTGATTGGTGTGGGTGTGTGATTTTATATTTATAATTTGCTTTTGTTTTATAAGAAATTTTTAACAGATAAAGGATAAAAAATATTAAAAATTAAATAAAATCTAATAAATTCATTAATAAATGATTGATTTAATTAATAAAAATTATTTTTTTAATATAAAAATTTGAAATTTAATTTTTAAAATTATTTATAATTTTTAAATATTTATCTTAAATTATCACATACACACCCCTTACATTACATTGACATGAAAATTAAACAATGTACCTAACTAAAATTTTGAAAAAAAAAATCTAATAAATGTATGAATCAAGAACGAAGATTCTTCTATAAACAAAAACAATAAATTAAAGATATAAAACATGTTATCAAAGGACACGTGAGCGTATCACTTGATTTACCTGTTTTCTTGGGACATAAACAGCTCCTAGTGGGCTGTATTTGTCATTTTTTAGATTTATTATTGTTTTATTCTTTATAACCGCTGACGCTGGAAGATTGAAGCGTATCTCGCCACCTGTGGTGTAGCTTTAAGGAATTTGGTGTGAACCGTCCACGCATCAGAAGTCGTGTTCCATGTGTGAAATCACTATTCGGCATACCATTCTTTTATAGAATAGAATGGACGATCCCCATTTAACCTTTTAATTTGCTTATTATTGGATTTTTTTTATTTAGCAAAAACGTGTCCTTGAACTTTAGTGTTGTTTTTTTTTTTAATTTTTGTTTTCTTAGGGACCATTGCTTTTGCTTTTTGAGATAATTTTGAATGGATTTTCTTTTTGCAAAAGGAAATAAAATGTGAATAAAATGACAATGAAGAATTGGGATGTTATGAAATTGATGACCCTTGTTACTCTCGATGGTTTTTTTTTTTTCCTTAACAAATATATTAAGAGAAGAAAGGCTTCTTTCAAATTTGTTTTCCTTCGTTAAAAAAAAAGAAATTAACCTTGATACATACTTAAATGAGTATTTTGAATGTCTGCATTATAATTATACAATAATATTATAAAAAAAAGAAAAAAAAAATAAGAGTGAGGAGTGAAGAGTGAAGAGTGAACTTTTATTCTGTTTTAGCTATAAAAATATTGTTTTTTTTCTGTTGGTATATATAATTAAGTTAGGGAAAGTTGGGGGTTAGGAAAAGTTGCACCTACTTTCGAGTACCTTAGGTTTAAAGAAGTCAAAGATAGAACTTGATAAGGAATGCATTAAAAGCTTGATAATATTTTGTTTAATATATTTTAGATTCTCAGCGATCTTTGAAATTAAAAATTTAATATTGTATCAATAAATAATACAATTGTTGATGATGTATAAAACCCTTCATTACATGGTTTGTTTGAGTTTGTCAAACTCTCAAATCTGGTAGCTTTGTTACACAATTAATGTTTTTTAAGTTTATGATAAGAAATTGTGAACATTAATACAAGTTCTAGGCTAGGCCCTCCCCACTAAACCAATTCTAGCTTCGCCAATCCCCAATAAGCTAATCTAATTACTTAATAACAGTAGAAATTAGTATGGTACGGGCTTTGTTAGGCTTAATTTTGAAATAAGTTGCTAATATTCAATCTATGATACAATTTTAAAGGGAAATGAAATTCGGACTTTGAAACTTAATTCTCAGAATAAAACAAATAACATTTGCTTTGGCAATTAAGTATAGATTTTTTTTTTTTTAGATTTCACCTGTTTGAAAAAAAATTAAAATTTTGAATATCTTAATATTAAAAGATAAATTCAATAATCAATAAATACGTGTGAATGCGTGTGTGTCTTCTAAAACAGGGCATTGGATTAACCTCTGTCACATAAAACGTAACAGATAGATAATAATCAGCTAATCTGTCCTTTTCTCCTTTTGCAACCACATAGCTCTGGTCGGATAATATGGAAGATAGTGCATTTTGGGTGCTGGACCTGAACCGGCAGTACTCCGTTCAATGAGGAAGTAGGTTGGGACTTAGCAGCCTTGGGTCTTGTGGTTGAGACCATGTGACCTCAAACCCATGACTATAATCACATAAAAATTGCTGTTTGTGCACATAAAACATGTTGTCCATTTCAAATGGGACTTTTCTCTGTAACTGACCATCAATAGAAAAGATAAACCAAGCTCATAATTGATTGGAATCAAATCATTAATTAGGAAGTGAAACCTCTTAACCCAAAACCATAGCAGATGTATATAAAGAATAAATCGACAAATTAGCAAAACACATTCATGATTTGGTGATTACTTTCACCTTCATAGATATATATTCTTAGTGGCTATGGTGGTGGCCATGTAGGATATCACAGAAGGGAAAAAAAAGCTTAAAATTGGCTAATGGGAATCTCACTTGACCATCTTTTCATTGCTTTTGACATGAAATGCCCATCACTCCTTTTTTCCTCTCTTTGAAAAATAAATAATTAATCCCTAATAAAACTAACTTCCCTAACTTTATATCTTGACATACGAAATGCATGATCTATGATGCAATTATGCCTTGGAATTTTGCATCCTTTAACTTGCCTTTAATACAATAAAATACACACCAAATTGAGTGTTCCTAGAAGTAAATATGGCGATGACCCCTATCTTAATCAATTTGTCTATGCCGTGATGTCATTGGTTGACTAATCCTTATCTGATCTAATGGTTACTGCCAGGATAGAACAGATAGCCATCTATCGTTCTTATCATGCCCACACTATGACGATGATGATCTTACTTCCATCTCTCCGATTGTGGGTCCACGAGCGTCCCATTCGTTCACATTTATTGGTTCATTTGTCCTTTTATCAGTTCACCAAAATATTACCTAATTTTCTCTAAAAAACAATATCATAGATGAGGTTCTAGCTATAGATATCTTAGTCCAGCTGACAATGACATGCATATTAAATCTTGGCAACTGTTTGTGATTTTTGTTTTTGGCACCATTAAATTTTGAATGTCCGAATTTCATCCACTTTAGTAAGTGCAGTAACAAAGCCAAGCGAAAATCTCCCAAGAAGTTTTTTACAGTCCTTCATTTATTAGAAGAATCTATCCAATAAATCAATGCAATGAAGTCAGTGGTGGGAATGCCTTGGCTTGGAAAAGGGAGAAACCGTTTTGCTCGATCGAAGGGAAGTGGGGTTGAGTTAAGGCTGTCCAGCGAGAGACATGATATCGAGCGAGAGATAGCTCCTGATCAATGAAAATTATGGCCTAAACGCTGTCAGGGTAATAAAATATCTATATACAACATCATAGATATATATGGTTTGCCTTGAAATCTCTGTTCATTGAAAGAGCAATTTATTAGCTAGATTTTTCTGATTTCATTGACAAGGAATTCATCAGTATTAGTAAAACTTGTTATATCATTCATATTGTTTGTATAGAAAAAATTCATCTAAATATATTCTTGTGTATGCCTCGTCCCTGTCAACTAGTTTTCCTGTCTCTTTAATGAAATTCTATATGCACTTAGTCTTTTCTCTCTCTCTCTTCAAACTTCAGGAAACCCAAAATCATCATGTTGATCAAGACAAACACGATTCCACTAGTCTTGGGCGAGGATACTAGTGGAAGAACATTCACAATTCTATAACGACAATAAATCAAATAATAACAATAATAATAATATCCAACTCAACGACAGATTTGCATTTCCTCGTGGACAGATTAAGAGATTGTTTGTAGGTGTCCATCCATGCAACAGATGGGCCAAGTAGATTTTTTTTTTTTTTAAATAGTATTTTGGTTAAGCCCTTAAGTGGATAAGAGCGAATACTAGACATGCTGATGACAAGCCCCTTTATGAAATGCCGAAGTCGTTAAAAATTACGTGATACAACCCAACATATCTGCCCCAAGTACAGCGTCTGGGATTGGAGTCACTTTTTTTTCAATAATCAGGTATAGAACACAACTTGGAGGGAACTCCCCTCTAAATGAAAACTACTTTAGTTTTGTATATATATGATTTTGAGGAACAGTTGAGTGAGTTTAATATCTGGATTTGGATGGCTTTTAGTTTTTGTTGAGGCACTTGGGATATTATTGGATAGTGTTAGGGTACTGGCAATAAATAACCAACAAGAGGCTGCAAGAGTCATCCGCCCATAAATTGTCCCACTTGAATTTAAGATAATTTGAGAATCTTGATTAAGATATTTGTCAATTTTAACGTTAAACACCTTGATTTAGGTAAGCCAAACCTGTGTTTGTGAATTTATGGTGCTTGTCCCTTTCAAGCCCTGGTTATTTTATAGTTAAAATCGGTTTCTAAACACAGCCTGTTGTAGACAATTCAATTTCTTGTAATTAATGCCAATAATTTCACTTTGACATCATTGCCTAAGTTCAATTTCAAATGTATTTAATAGAAAGTAGGATATCAATATCATTTTCGTGGCCAAGAAGATATATTTCTTCTGGTTAATTTTGAGTTGGCTTTAATCAATATTGCTTGGAAGAGCCATCGTTTGAAAGCCTATCCAATATTGCCTGCTGAGGAGACTGGTCAGCAGAAGTGCTGTTTTGACGCTAGAACAATTAATTCAGATTTCAGAAAGCAAAAAAAAAGTCAACTCTGACTTAAATTAGTTTATCTAAAGTCAAAACTGGTTTACAGATTCAATGGTACTCTTGAAAGCTCCATAAAACTAGTTATTTAAACATAATCCGTTTGTTCAGGCATGGAATCTTACCAGAACAGAAAAAAATCCAAAAAAATCTTGATGCTTATGGAAATATGAAGATTGTATGGTTTACTTACAGTATATACAAGTAAAACAACGCTCGCCTATGAGATTAAATTTGAAGAGATACCACTAATTAGTCTTGAAACTCAAACTCTTATCAAAATCTATTCTGGCTAGCTTAAATCAAATGCATACTAATATGTAGAGTGATTCAGCGATCAATCTTGTTTCACCAAAATGCTAGAATTGATTGAAATCAATCACAAATATTTCAATTTGTTCCAATTATAAAAAAAAAAAAAATCATTTGAATCACGAGAAAAGCGGTAATAAAATGAGCATATTTAAATTTCAACTAATTTTATGAAATTAAAATAACCCATTCTTTCAAGACCAAACTCGATTGTCATTATTTATGTTCAAATGAAAAAATGGGCTGTCAAGAATTGAAGAAATGAAAATAATTTGTTGAATTGGATGAAGTTTCATAGATAGGAAGAGGAAGGCTTTAAAATTTATGAAAGTTGAAAGTCCAAGAAAAATGCTATGTCAAGCGGGGATCTTTTAGGCTGACAAAAAGACAAGTCAGACACCGCTTTTCATATATGGCACACGTATTTACCATGGGTTAAGTATTACTCTTGTAATTAACTTTAAATATATTATACATTTGATATGAGATTCAAATTATGTGGCATATAGCCAAAACAAAACTTTCCCTTAATAATATTGTGAAGAATCAAATTTCTGGCTTAGAGCACTGGTAAATGTTATGAGTGGATTTTATTCTAATTTTTGCAGACAATGTTATTCAATTTGGACTAAAATTGAGTGTTGGATTTGAGCATATACTCGACATGACACATTATTTTTTAAAAAAGTTTTTATCTTATATTTTCATGATCAACATTTATATTTATGTTCATTGAATATACACCGAATCTAAATATTTAAAAGAAATAAAAAATAAAACAAAATATCTTACAATCTTGAGCAGGTACGGTCACGTCTTGAACAAAAATATTTATGATTTTAAAACCTATGCTTATTTCAATTTTGAGGGCATGAAAACTTCGTATCCGCATTCGTGTTCAATTTAAACCAGCGTTTATTTACATCCACATTATATTTTTGACCTGAAAATTGTTGGAAGAAGATGGGGTAATACTTTTAAACTTCAACTAGCATGTTCATTTCAGTGATGAACTCATGATTCTTCTTTACCATTGTTTATTTTGCATTAAGAAGCCTTTAAAATTTGAGACTATTAGTGATCCACTGCAAAAAAAGTCCCATCCTTCCAAACCAACCCCCGCAAACTTACGCGTGAAGTTCAAATTGTGGCGAGGAAATTTCCCTGGCTTATCATGCGATCTGGCTACCACGTACGAACGAGGAACACTTAACAACAAACTATCCAGCAAATGCTCCACCGTTGGGAATACTTGTTGTTCCCTTGGCTTCAGACAATGAGCGAAACAGAACATAAAATTATTGCTTTCGTCCATGTTAAGTAGACAATCTTACTCGGAAAAGTTGCAAACATTCGGCTTTTTTGTATTTTTCTACTGAATCTAAGAAGTGAAAGAGAAGATACTCTGTATGGAGATGTTTTTGAGCACTAGGGTTTCAGAGCCATGGAGGTTGGGCTAGTTTTAGATCCGCTCAGTATTGCAAATAATAATGGGTCATAGATCCTTTTTTCCAGTTTTGGGCAGTTAGTTGTTGAGTTGACTTTGAGTAGGGTTCGAGTTTGTGAGGAAGGCCGGAAGGCCCAATCCCCTCTCGCTAGTCGAGACTGAGTTGAGTTGGGGTCAGGTTTGTGATGAAACGAGGAAGCCCAGCCCAAATTCTTCTTCACTTGTCTCGGGACTAGTATCTTGCAATTAACCAGTTTTCACTTATAACCTTGTTTGTATCTTCTAAAAATCTCCTCAGTTTTGGCATTCTTAAAGGCACAACACCCAATCAGATATACAAATATCAACGCAATAAGAGTTATAAGCAGTATTATGTCGGCTTTTCTCCATTCTTGCTTCAGATTTGCAAGCTATCCCGCTTTGCACGAATTGCAATCGTAGCAGATTTGCGTTTGGTCATTGTTCCACTGTATGCAGTCTGGGTCTGCTATGCTGTTAATGGGGCTGATCCAGTTTGTTGGGTTTGCAAACGTGTATCCACATTCATTTGGTGGCTTACAGCGTCCAGACTCCAAAACAAAAAAAAAACATAAAGATAATGATGAGACTAGTCTGGAAAAGAAGATTAACCCATGGTTGGAGAATCTAATTACCTTACCAAGCATGCCGAATTCTTTTTGCCTTTTATGGTAACCAATAGATGAAAACAACCAAGATTGCAAGCAATATGATCAGGATGAGCATGCCAACAAGGTACGCAATAAGGAACCAGCGGATTCGCCAAAACCCTCCTATGAAGCCTCGAGAGCTACAACCAAGATTAAGACCCCCAAAAACTATAGCAGGCCACTGTAATATCTTCACACAGGAATTGTCTAGTTGATTTGCAAGCCAGATTCCACCACCAATGATTGGAATTGAGAGCAGCATAGGAACAAAGTTGATTGCACCGATGACATTGTTGCTTAATGCCATTTTGTTAAGAAAATTATTCAGCCTGAAGACTATCTGGGTATTGATTGGAGATCTAATAATGAAAAGAAAAGGGAATTGCCTCGAGTAAAGATATACGTGTAGAATAAATGGGTACATGGAACACAGCTTCTGTCATTCAACCCTACAAGATTTTGTTCTTTGCCCTGGATCCATGAAAGCTAGTATGTAAAGCAAATTGATAACAGTTTTTGTTCTTCAAGTCTAATCACATTGAGTACCACTTTTTGAATAGGAATCCCTTGTACAGGATATGGGAAGAAAAAGAAACAAAAAGTGATTAGTTCTCCACAACTTTTGTAGTATTTACCAAGGAAAAAGAAAAGAAAAAGAACATTCTATTAGCAGAAAGAAGACAGTTAAATGTCTCACATGCCTTTAGCCTTTTAACTCTGCAAAGATTGTGTTTTTATTTTGCTTTCCGTGCTGCCTTTTGGCTTTTTTTCTTGCTTGCAACTTTGATCTCGTCTCAGCCAAATCTCACATGCTTATGCCTTATTGCATCATAGGAGATAACATATTAACGATTTAACATAATTGAATTAATTTATCTGATTTGAAGTTGAGTTGATCTTCTGTTTTTGATATGGGGCAACAAGGAATAAAATTTGTAACTTTATTAATTTTGAAAAGAGAATACGAACATAGCAAATCTAAGAATTCAAGAATCTTGTTAAAATACACAAACAGTTCTTTGATTATTAACATCTTATTTCCCCTAGTCGTCCCAGTGACTTCTCTTCAGATCCGGAGTCAGGACTACATTAATATTGCAGCTGCAGCAATCCTGTATTGAGGCTTTGAAGTTTCACCATTTCAGCTTTGCTGGAAAATACTGCAATTTTTTTTTGTTCAATTCAGAAAAATTAATCAACTTTGAAATCTTGAGTGCAGAACCATTAGGCAAAAAAAGGGAATGATGAGCTTACCTTTGCAATAAGGGATTCATAATATGGCTTGACCTCTTCAACATCAACCAGAACTTTGCTCTTGCTGTAGAGGTCATATTTGCTGTCAAGATTTTATGAAAAGAAAGTCAATAAGTTTTCACAAAACAATTGCACAAAAATTAATATAGCAACTTGAAAATAAGGAATACGAGGACACTTACTTGAATACTTTAAGCCATTTCATGTTCTCCCTATCCTCCTCATTCATCAATTGTGCATATGCTCCGTACTTGTGCAATGCTGTAAAGATGGGAAGGAAATCGATTCCGTTAGCCAAATTGAGTAGTAGCATAGCATGATCAGAAAAAAAATAAGTTTCATTCTAATTACTTACGATAGAAGGAATGATATCGGATGATGAACAGTCCTGCAGAAGGCAATGTGGTTCCATTTTCCTTGGCCACCTAAAAATTATGAGATAGATGATATAGTATTAACTAAAACTTGTGGCAAGAAACAATATGGACTAGATTTAAGTGACTTTAGTTTGGAGGGATTGATTGATTGATCGAGTCAAATGTATACCATGTACATATAGTCATCGTGTCCCCATGACATGAGCACATTATCTAGTCCACACCCTTCAGAGTAAATCCCATTTATGGTGTTGTAAATTGGATTGTTGAAGTCAGGATTATCATTAAAATACTGCAGCACAGAATTTGTGAATTGCAAATTCATCTTGAGTTAAGATCGTATATATATAACACAATTATGTTTAATTGGTAAATGATTAAAGATCAAAGCTAAGATTTAAAAACCATGTGATGAACATTGGACTCATCAAAAGCACATCCAACTGGGAATGTGTCACCTGTTATATTGAAATTAACTTGTCACTTAAAATTATATGAGGAAATATGGAACTTTTTTATTTTTATTTTTTGAAACAAATACTTACCAACAACAGCCCATTGAGGTAGCTCTCCAAATTTTGGAAGAACCAGGATTTTTCCAAGATCTGAAAAGCATTGAAACTCAATAAGTTAATTATTGTAATTTTATCATTACAAGATAAAAAGGCAAAGAGAGAATATTGTAAGGGGTTTTTATTTTTACCATGAATAAGAGCAGTCAGGTGCAACCAGTCTTCATTAGGATAGTCTCTTCTGATTGCTTCAGCGCTCTGCAGCAAATGCTGAATTTGAGGTTCGTCCAAATCAGGATCACTGTCATCAACAACCTCATTCAGAAGTTCACAACATTCCCATATTCCCATCTCTGCCTTATCAAGCTTCTTGTACTCCTCCCTCATCTGCTTCACCTGCAATATTTCATTTTGTAATGCATTAGAATGTCCAAACAGTAACTTACACCATGGATGATTCCTTATATAAAAATTTACTTACAAAATCATATGTTTGGTTAATATGACTTGATTTGTAGTGTTGCTCAACAATGTCTTTCCTTGCACCATCTGCTTCATAATCCCTATCAACCATTTCACCAAATATTGAGTATTTTAATCAGATATATTCTAGGAAAATATTCAATAAAAATACAAACCTGTAGAGAAAATGATTTACCTGAATGAGTTTCCAAAAGCATTTGTTTCAGGCGTTGCAAATTCTTCATTGATACCAATTGATTAGCATCAGGCTGTATCTTCTTTCCCTTTCCTTGAGTAGCTGAAAACCAAATAATGCATATGCTAAGATTGAAACAAATAATCAACATTGAATCTGAAATGAAAAGCAGATCAAATACCAATAGTTGATCAGGATTCTCAATGCAAATAGTCATCTTCACTGCAATTACCAAGGTAAGTTGAGAAAATCAAGAGAAACCAAAGAACTTTTGGGACAAATGAGACTTATAGGATAGGAATTTTGTAGCAAATAGAAGAGTCCTTGTCAAGATGTTTTAGAAGATCTAGAGCCCTTAACTGATAATCTGCTTTCCATTTACTACAAAATTAATCCTTAAAATTAGAATAATTTTGACAAGTTTTTAATTCAAAAAAATCTGTACCCAGCAAATTAGGCAAAGTTCTCTCCAAAATTTATGTGGCTTCTATCTTAAGTCCTGACCAGATTTCCTAACTATACAATTTTATCTTTGGCTGATTCAAATTGACGTGGATATCTTATCTTTTTCTGAGTGGGATTGGGTCTGGGAGGGTAAAAATCTGATGTGGCATCTAGTCATGGAGATACAAGGATATTTTTTGACCAAACCCTAATTAATTTGGGTGTGAAAGGAAGGTAAACTTAGAACATGCCATTTAGAATTTGAAGCATCAAAGCTGAAATCTTTGCTAAGTTGATTTCACTCTTATGGTCACGTCCAGAGGGAATTTCCATGCATGAATATGATCGCATTCTTAGTTGAAAGCCTGTATTGAGACTGAAAAAGAGGGGCTCTGGGTAATATTTAAACAGCCCATTTTCTTTTTTGGCCAAAAAAACAGCCCATTTTTTTCGGATTGTGTATTAATTAAACAAAAAGAGGGGCTCTGGGTAATATTTAAACAGCCCAGTTCAGACTAGACGAAGTCCGACAAGACAATGGGTTCAAGAACATTTGTCTCCGTCTGTTCTGCCCCACAATTACAAAAGCTTCGGTCCAATAGGGCAGGTTATGGACCAAGGAATAGGCTTTTCCCTTCTTTTTTTTTGTTTCTCTCTCTCTTTCTCTGTCTTGTATTTTTTTTGGTTTGATTATTGAGTCCTGTTTGCAGTATGTTTCAGTTGGCATGATATGAACATGCTCATATACATAGATAATGTGTTGATTACGTGCAATATTTAAACATGACTAGCAGAGTAGCAAAATGGTAATCGCATTTTGCAATGGCAGACGATGAATGACAAATTACATGTGGACCATTTGCACTTCAATTTTTTCTCAATACACCACATTTTTATTTATATCCAAAATTTAAAATATAATCCTTAATTTTTATCTTTTACATTCCACAAATATTATTCTTCTTCTACTAAAAAATCTTTCACACCCATTTTCCTCGTCTCCTTCTCCTTCCTCCTTTCCGTTCAAACTTTAAACCAAAATCAAACTTAAAATCTTCAATCAAACCCTACAATTACAATTTTTGGATTTAATCTAGTTACTCAATTTCAATATAAAGGTAAACCTTTTATTTTTATTAAAATTTTGAAAGCTAAAATATGATGCATTGGACTTTTGTGCTTGAAATCATGAATGGTGAAAATATTTTTTCTTATATTTCAAAAGGTTTATGAATATACATTTTCGTAAGCTTTTAAAATAGAAATGAGTGTGCAAAAAGGGATAAATGTAATTTTTCACAAGTTAATTAAGTAATTTCATAAGAGTATTTTTTTGTAATAAAAAATATGGGTGTGAAGAAAAATTGTACCAACTTCCTTAAATAAGAGCATAGTGTTGTCTGAAATTCTACCAACTCTATTGTTAATCAAGTTTATTAAAATATCAATTTTATTTTACCAATGACTCATTAATGTTTAATCTAATATCAAATAGACCAACATCCTCAAAAATCAAATACACTATTTTGTTACGAACATAGTTCATGATTGAAGTAAACATTTGGAGGAAACGCATGAAAAACACCGTGTATATATGCCATCTACAAAAACTTATATTAATGTTGTGTCGCATCCAATATAGAGACATTCAGAGAACATGGGCCACCCCTTCTGGACATGTTAACTTGAAAGGTAATCGGTGAGTCGATCTGTAATTTTGTACGAAAATTTACACCAAAATTTCAGTAATGTAATTAGTCTATTTCTTTTGCCGACTGAATTAATGTAAATATATATATATATATATTTTTTTGGCTCCTGGATTCAGAAACTAAAAGAGACGTCAAGATTCATCCGACGTCCCTGTCTGGTTTACACAACAAGACAGGATTCTTAAATAAGGTACAGATTCATGTTTCACAAGAAAACAAAAATTAAGGCTTAAAGGAGATGTGCATCGAATCTCACAAAAACCCTCTCTAATTCTCTCAGCTTTTTCTCCCGTAAAGCTACAAAAAAAAAAAAAAAAAACCATCCTTTTTTTCCAATTCCCTTCCAGGGCCCTTGCACCAAATTCTGCAATGTCACCCTTCAATATTTCTTCATCATCAAAACCCAACTGAAACGAAGATTTGGCTTCTATAAGAAGAGAGAGATGAGATACATTAACCCGCTAATCAAGTGCTTGTACGTTGTTGGATTTTCTTAATTAGGGGACTAACTGGGAAATGTCTTGTGTGAAAAGCCATACAAGAATCAAGAACTGTGGTTAATTTGGAGACCTGAGAGGCATATGCAAAACAAAGCATGTTAAGCATGCATCCATGCATGCATGAGATCTCAATATCTTCACATCGATCCAATTGACATTTAAAGAAAAAGAAAGTAGTAACAAAGTTTATAGTTCAAACACACCCAATACTAAACATCCATACTTCATTTACTAGATGAACATCAAAACACACCACATTTCATTGACTCAAGCAACGTACATACAGGAACGGCAAAAACTAAAATACAGAAACTTTAAACAATCCTCTAAAAAACCCTAAAAAATAAAGAAAAAAGTGGTAGCTTTTTGGTGATTTGACCATAAACCAAAAAGTAATTTGGGTAGCTAGCACAAAGTTGATCAACATAAGGCAGTAGCATCTTCCTCAATTATTCCGAGCATGTGGTGAACTGCCCCTGCTATGTCATCTACTGAACTGAGTTGGCATCCTTCTTCAACCTGCATTCAGAATGTTTCAAATTTTAGCCCAAAACTGTATGATTTTCTAGAATTATATCGAAAATTATTAACTAAACCAAGGAAATAGTAATAATAAATGAGAAAAAGCAATCTTCCTCCCATTTTTCCCATAAAAAAATAATTTAAGCCAGTACTACTATAACTTCAAAAGGTCATCCAAAATTTATTTAACTTTTCTGAAATTATGGAAAATGACAATTTTTTTTTCCTTTCCAAGGGAAAAACAAAAGTATATATGAGAGGAAAAGACAGTATCTGCCCACTCACCTCATATGACAATAATTGAAGACGACCATCTCTAATAGAATGTCTGAAACACTACTCCTGTAACTTATTATTCTAAGAAATCATACATATAAATTATTATATTTGCTAAAATATTAATTAAGGAACCAAAAATATCCATTGACTAAACATACTATATCACTTTTTGAATTTATTATTTTATATATTTAATTATTTGGATAAAATACATATGTAACTGAGTGATTTTACTATGAGTTCTGAAATTCTAAAGAGATATATTGTCATCCCATGATTATTAGGGGGAAAAGGTATTTTTCTTAAAAAGAAAGATGAAGGTGATGGAGAAAGAAGTGCATATGTTACCTTGGCACTGATAGAGTAGAGAACTAATGGATCCACGGTTATGACATTTAGGTGGAGGATGGAAAGGTAAAGTGACTCAAAACCAGTAACAATCTTGGAAAGCAGCCTGGGACCTTTTCGTGAGAGAATTCGGAGATTAGCATGAGTTTCGATCAATGTCACCTCAATATCAGCTATTGATGCCTTAGTCTTTGATGTATATTTATTAGGGATCTGAGACCAGGTGTACTGAGGATACATGAAAAAATGTGCAAATGGTGGTGATAGCAATATGGAGTTGGTGGTTTCTAATTCATTGGCATCAGCTGGTCTTACTTGATGCAGTACTCGAAGCTTTTGAGCTTCAAGGGTTTGCAGAAGATGCTCAAGTTCCTTCACAAACTCTATAGCACCACCAACTATGGATGCTTGATCACCCTACACATACAAAAATCATCTATGTTTAAGGGTTAAATTAATTAAATTTTTTAAACGCTTGCACTGCTATGGGGATGAGGATATTGAAAGTACTGCAAATTAAAGGAACCATGAGTTCGTATCATGATTCTGCTGAAGTAAATTTCTATTTAAGTCATAATACAGGAAAAAGCTGGTCTCTTTGGCAATATCTTTATATAATTACTATTTCCATAATTTTAGAACTTTTGCATGACTAGCAAACAAGAGAGTAATCCAAAGAATAGAAGAAGCTAAGAATAGAATTATTTTAATATTTGCCAATTCTGCCTGATCTTTTTACCTTGACAAGTTCTGCTAAATTTAAATTTCGCTGCAATGTCATTGTACCAAACTATTATTGAACTTCAGAATTCAATCAGTCCAGCTTTTCAGAGCTGTAGCGAATCACATCACAATTTTACCACTCGAGTATATCAATTAGTTAAACCTTGAAGTAACGATTCCTCTAGAAGTAAAGGATTCTGTAATTGATCAATAAAATATGGTAATGTAGTGTAGCTAACAGAAAAAAAGAAAACATTCCAAAGTCATGAACTATGCATGTTTCAACAATCCAGTTATGTTAAGACACTTCATAACCAGGTTTTCCTAATATAGCCAAACACTGAATGTTGTCTCTTGTCTAGAGTTTGAATGGAGCGACGACCCTTTTAGTCTTAACCAGAAGAGTAATAATTCTCGTTTTCCCTTAAACACATTTGAGGAGAGAAGAAGAGAGGAAAGAAAGATAAAAGAAAATGATGGAGAAGACAAACCCTATGGACATAAGATTCAGGCATAAGGGAGCGTAAAACAGCCAGATGCTCATTCATTTGCTTTCGCCTGTTCCTCTCAACAGCAATGTGAGTCATTCTTTGTGTCTCAGCCTCCTCTTTGTCCTTGCAAACCCTCGCTTTTCTCCTTCTCTTTTTCCTCCCTTGAGCTGCCAAGTTCGGCCTCCGATCAACAGTTTCCGCTCCTGTTGAGTGGCATTGTGGAGTCATCATTGACAAGCAATTCAAAGCACTACTAGCTTGTTCTTGGTAGCTTAAACTATTTTCCAACGAGCATTTAGTCACCAATGAGTCATGGCTGCTATATGGGGTTCCAGATATGGTATCATAGATAACAAAGTTCAAGAGCTCGTTGGAAGAAAGGGTTTCAAGTGCCATTTTCTCTACAATCTCCACAAAGTACACCTCCAAATAATATGACATGAAATACTGGAAACTAGAAATTCTAGTTTCATTTTATAGACAAAAGTCACTTTCTAACATAACCCCGGCACTTGAAATCTTCTTAAGAGAGAGAGAGAGAGAGAGGGGCTAATTAAAAGGAGGTTAAAATGAAGTTAGGAGCTGGGGCTTTGGGCTAGAGAGAAAGATATGGACGCGGGAGGGACAGGGAAAAGGAGTTCTCTTTTTTGCCAGCGAAAAAGTGACGAAAAAAGAAAGAGGCTTTTCCCTTGGCCTCGTTTTGGGGTTTGTCTTCCCGATTTCATAGACGCTGTAAACACTAGCACAGCCTCTGCAACGGAGAGTGTGTGTGGGGCCCAAATCTATATAGAAATATGCATACCAACAACACAAGAAGCTGGGTTACAGTTGCTATTTACATTAGTACCCACACTTTTAATTTAGTGGTTTAAGACATTTAAAAAAATATTAAAGGTTTGATTTTGAACTAACTTTTTTTTTATTTGTATTAAAATTTTATTTTTTTGATGTAACTAAAAAAAAGTTACTATTCATATTCAAATCTGTGTTAAATTTTGCAGGGAAAAACGACTGGCTCACTTGCGCTAGATTCTCATACACATTATTTTACAAGGAAAGCTTAACGTGTGATTGACAACCCATTTTCTGCAGCTTAGTTGGCAATTTTCTTTTCCTGAATTTTCTATCTTGTTTTCATGGAAATTGGATTTTACCTAGGCCTTTATCATTTAACTTGCCAATGATAAAAAAATGCAAATAAACGAATATGTGAGAATCAGTGGGGTAGGCTATTATCAAACATATTAGGCTTAGGTTAAAAAGACATATGACAGTTATTAAAGTGAAATTTTCAGCACTTTCATGATCACTACCGGAAGCATCCCCCACCGTGATGTCAGTTATCGACCCAGCTTTTTGAAGGTGATCAGAAATCCATGAAACGAAGCTTCACGAGACACGAAGGAGTAGCCATTTAGCCTCCCGTGCATCCCCTCCCCCTTCCTTAATTAATTAATTTGAAAAGGCTGTAGTTTAAAGGATTAAAATCTAAATTCAAATTCTCTCTTCTGTATCAACTATGTTCAAATGCACCAAAAACAATTATTAATAGAAAAAAGAATGATAATATATATATATATTTGAATATATTTAATTACTCAAAGTTCAGTACAAAAGATAACCATAAAATAATTATAGAAAGATTAGTACTGAATTAGTTACTGACATTGGCCACAAACAAGGCATCGACAAACTACAGTTCAATGTATAGTCCAAAATATATACCAAAATCCATCAAGAAAAAAATTCGCTTTATGAAAAACAGGAAGGAATCTCGTAAAAAAGGAAGGAAAATGCACGAAAAACTAACATCTGCCCGAAAACCTTTTGAGTAATAATGAAGCCTTAGAAAAAAAGAATTGCCAACAGACATATTTATAAATAATGATTGCTGATGTACTTAAAATTTTGCTTATTATATAGCTTGTCATTATAGAGCCTTAATGGAATTGTAACTTTGCGGCCAAACCTGAAAACATGCAGATTCAAATCATATTTGATTGGATTACTCTCTTGGTATATAATGCCAGCTATCAGAGTCCAAATTACAGAAAGTATGGCTTTAGTACAAGAATTAAAACCACACCAAAACACAGTTAGGGAAAAAAAAAGTCTCAATCTACCCTAAAAATATTTTAAACACACGCCAATAGCGTTGCTTTTAGATTTTTCCGTGTTAGAATTTAAAAAAGCATAAGAAAAATGTCGAGTCATTGCTATTTGCTACTTCTAGTTTACCAATAGTCCTACTTTGCCAGCTATATATGTCAATTTTTTTATTAAAAACATAAATACAAATTCGTATATAAACGTATATAATAATACAGATGTAATATTATTTTCAAAAGTAATAAAGCTGTAAGATTGCATAAAGAGCTTGTGAACGATAGACAACGAGAGAGACCAAAGAAACAATAGGGACTGTCCGCGTGAAAGAGGAACTGATGGTCCAATATGTCAGACATATTGGCAGGTTAGAATCCATGTGGACCGGTCAGCTTCCTAACCCAAAGTACAAACACATTTTGGGCGATCTTCCCAACCTAATTTCTACCCCCATTTTTGCAGGTTTTACCTTTTCCCCTTCCCTTGTCATATTTCATTCTGAATCAGTTTAAGCTTTCCTCTCTCTCTCAGTATTGTTCTTTTGACAACACAAAATGTCAAATATTTACACCTCAGAAACCTCCAAAACTACATACGATTAGCCATCCATACTCTGAGTTGTAAGATTGGTTATTTATCCATCATATGCACACAATACACATACATGCATGTGCATGATCATCGGGCGTGCTGAACGATATTCGTTGGTCTTTAAGGGGCCATAACCAGACTAGCCTCATATAAATGGACGAGCCTTAGTAGCATAAAGACTTCTAAGAAAAACCTTATGCCAACATGTATTGTATTTGAATAGAGTTTCTTTACGAGAAATATATATATATATATATATACATATAAATACCTTAACATTGAGGAAAAAAACAGTTCATGCAAGTAATCTATAATAACAACAGGAGAAGTGATAAACAGTTAATGCTAGAAATGACAACTAACAATCTAAAAGGATGGTGACATCGAAGTGTCCCTCCTTTTAAATTATCCTATCACTACGTATCCATATGTTTACCATATGTCCTATATTCATATCCCTATTTCATAGCTGCAAGCATTACATTACGTTATATATATATATATATATATATCTTCATGCTTAAAAATGCAATTGAGGTTAGATTCCTCTATTTAAGCTGTTTTGAAGACAATTTGTTTCAAATGCACAACAAAACCAGATTATTTAATTATAGCTTTCAAAAAACATTTTGCACAGCAAAATAAGGGTCAACCTACCAAAATTTTAACCTAGCACCATAAAAATCTATGATTAAAATGACAACAGACAATGTCAAAGCATAGACAATCAGGATAAAAAGGGCTGATACTGATAAGTCAAACAGAGTACCCACAAACAAGTTTACCAGCCCTGTGAACATATTTCCCTGCATAAAGAAACGAGAAAACCTGTTGTGTTATTTCTTAGAGCCTAAGGAGGAAAATAAAGAATTCTTTAGGCACATGAATAAAAGAAAGAGGAGGATGTTTACTTTACCAGCAGAAAAAAACCCAGTAAATTCCGGAAAAGAAGCCAATAAATTCCTGTCAAATGCTTTTTCAAGAGATGAAATTTTGCTCCTAGGGACATAGAAAGCATTAGCATTGCTAAAAGCTGTAACGAGGTTAAACCTTTAGCCATTCACCAGATGTGACAATAGATAATAAAACTATAAACATCCTTCACAACTCGAAAGGACAGTGCCTTTTTTCTGTTATTTGGATTTGCAAAGCTTCATATAGAAATGTGAAAGATCAGCAGGCATTTCACTTATAGTTCATAACTAATTGCATCTATGCTGATTGATTTTACCAAAGATAGAAAAAGGTAAACAGGCACGGGATCAGTTTGAGTAATAAAGTCTCTGAAGAGGGAACTTCTTCTCTTGGGAGACTGATGGAGAACAAACATGGGTAATTTGGACCCAAAAATTCCTTATACATGTCATGGTTGATGCTTGATCTTGTGATTCCTATCAATGTTGGGATGTGGAGTACCAAGTCAAAGCAAACAAATTTTCCCTCAGAGTCTCACCATATTGACGCACCATTCTGCACAACACACCGATCTAAAAATGTCAAACTAAGTTTCACATCTCCACCAGATTATACCCTATCTTAAAAGGAAAGGAAACTTACTCAAAGAAAGCCCTTCCTTTTTCAGTCAAACTGGTAGTTGACATAAATACATAATCATTGAATCAGTATCATCCAAACCTTTTTTAAACACAAAAACGTACTAGAGTTGTACATTTTGAGATTCCATGTTGGTTGAAAAAGATACTACAACTAAGACACCAATAGTTTAATAAGTACCCAATCCCTAAATAATGGAAAAGGAAATGTTGATAATATGAAAATCAAGAAACATAAAATTATTTATCAAAAAAAAAAAAACATAAAATTATTCTGTCAATGATTAAGTCCTGACCTGATATATTTTAGGAAAAGGAATGTTTCACATTGATGACAGCTCCTATCTGTCATGAGTTTAATGCATGGATGATGAACATTGTCATTAAATTCTTGAAACATTTAAATAAGGGAGGAAACAAGAATAACCTGCAGATTTTGAGCAAACGTCCAAGTAACATAAGCTAGGTTGTACTGCAGAAATTGGATTGAGTGCTTCCATGATTGTAAACTGCAAAGATAGTTCTAAAAATTAGTAAAATCTAATTTACAAATATATCCTACCATACTATGTAAAATTCTTTCAACATGCCTGTTTAGATGCAATGTTAGAAGCTGCAAAAGACATTGTGGAAATTGATCAGTTCACTTTCCGAGCAATCAGTTTATTGGGAATGGCCACAACCAAAATTGGGTTAACATAAATCATGTGAGAGTTAATATATACCAAAACATTATAGAAAGAAGCCACAATCTAATTTGTGCTCCATTGTTGCTTCTCAGTGTGCCAGAAGAACGATTTCCAAAGAAGAGATAGTAGCCCGCCTGAACAACAATAAGATACATACCCCATTATCCTGGATATGATAACAAGTACTTGACAAGATATTGCATCAGATGACGTGATGAGAAGCAGTACTAATGAAATCAATGGGATTGCACAGATTGCAACATCATTTTACTCTCTTTAGATGAAAGAACAATGAATAGCCTATTAGTATGGAAACAAGTGAAGAAGACACAGATGTCCAAAGGAAGAATACTAAAAAATTAATCCAGAAAATTCCTTTTTCCATCATTTCCAATTTCCTTCAAATCAACACAAGTTGTTATTTTGCTAGGTGAGATTTGAATCAAAGATTGACTTCAGTCTGCTACAGTTTGTCTTTTGCTCAGAAATTAGGATCACAAGTAATCTTACAAACAACATATCCAAGAATAAAGTTACAAATGCAAACAAAATATCTGATAAAGCATAAACCAATAGAACATTAGGTATATCTCCAAATTATCCTTACCAAATACAGAAGTAGGTAAGACACTATACCATAGCAATCCTATAGATATGATTGTCCTAAAAGAAATAGGTCCTTCTAAGTAAGGCAAAAACAATATCAGCACAGCAATACAAGGTTTTGAGTGAATATACGTTTGCATCAAAAACAGTTCCATGCAGAATAATGCTTAATGACCAAATAAAATTAACGAATGCAGCAACTTACAAGTTCTACCTTTTGACTGCAATAGAGACGACCGGCAACAACGATAACAAAATCTATAAATTTGTTATTTGATTTAACATACATTTAAGAAAAAAATTGTAGAAAAAAGTTAAAGAATCTATAAATTTACCAGTCAGGAGCAGATGGAGTGCCGCAAAAGTATTAGAATCTGAATAGGGAAAAAACATTATTATAAGAAAAATAAAGGAATGAAAGGAATTGAAGCATAAAAACTTACAGAGACAGTGGTCGAAAGTGCGGAGATTTCATGATTCCGTCAAATTTCTCACGAATCTGCAGATTAGGGTTTTAAATAAACTTTGGGTTTACTATTATAAGATTAAAGAAAAAGGAAAAGGAAAAGTAGAGAATTGATCGGATTGAAAGATGGAGAGAATCCATTGACCAAAAGTTTCAAAATTAGAACGCGCAGATTTGTCTTCGTTGTTGTAGAAAATCGATGTCTAGCAAGTGTACAAAAGCCAAGAAACTCAAGAAGAACCAAAAGAGGAAAAGAGAAAAAAAAAAAAAAAAAAGAGGGAAAACCTCTTTTTTCTTTGTAGAGAAGAAGAAAACCGTTGAGTTCCGGTTTTTTTTTTTTTTTTTTTTTTTTATTGAGATCATGAATAAATATTAATAAAAAGAATAAAGGAAAGGAAAAAAAATTAAATGAAAAAATGATATATATAATCTTTTAATTGGATAATTAAAATTAATAAAATAAAAAAATATAACAATCATTGTTTAGATAAAGAGTAAAAAAAAAAAGATTTATTATAATAATTTTTTTTAATTATAATTTTTTATTACTTATAATTTTAAAGCACTCATGTATCGTGATATGTTTATTATATTGGTCTGTCTTATAATTGTTGTTATATCAATAATTTTTAATCAAGTAAAACATAAATATATTTTACAAATATATATTGATAGATTTTTAATTAGTCTGACATCTTATAAATCTAAAAAATATATCTATTTATATTCAATTATTTATCAAAATTAAATTATTAAAAAATTATAAAAAAATTTTTATATTGAAATAAATATATGAAACTTACTTTAAAATAAATAACTTTGAAAAATTATAAAATGATTGTGATTGGCTTAAAATTTTTTTATTAGATTTATAATATTAATAAAAAAATAGACATAATAATTTTTTTATAAAAAAAATTAAACTTTTCTTTCTCGAACTTTTTCTCCAAATTGGGATACTAAAAAAAATTAGGTTACAAAAAAAATAAAAAGTAATTTGGTTTCTATATATATATTTTTTAAATTAAAAATTTATAAGTTAGGTCACCCCTTTTTTATAATTGAAACTTTAACAGACTAAACTTGATGGGCCAGAAGCCCATAGCCGACCCGTGGAGTGGGAAAGTTTGGAATAAACCCCAAAATGCCCAATTAGCCTGGATTTGTTGGTGAACCAATCAAAGTAGGACCAAAACAACCCCTAAAATTCATCTATTCTAATCGGCCTAGTAACTTAAATTAAAGATATATAATGATTATATTAGGATTAAGGATGAGTTTAATAGAGATAATAACGATTATATTAGGATTAATTTCCTGACACCCTCTTATGCATATTATAATAGTCAAAGCCAAATCAAGGGCCTATTACTACTAGACAACTGAGTAGAAAATTTTCTCAAATTTCTTTTTCAGCAATTGGAGGTATAAATTTAATCATCACCTTTTTACTGTTAACAGAATTTATAGCAAAGTTCATAAGCTATTAGGCAATAGTTGCAGAAAAGCCCTTCCTGAAACCTTTTGGCCTGTTGGCTGTGAAATGTATCAGACATTGCTTGATAAAGGGAGACGTAGATGTGAAATCCTTCAACTTCACTCTTCATCTTTCAAAAAATAAAAATAATTGGAAGACGTGAGTTTGTTTTTTTTTTTTTTTGGATAAACTGAATTTTAATTCATCTAAAAACAGTAAGAATTTGCTACAATATAATTGTTCTACAACTCAACAAACAAAGGAAAAACAATTTGTTAACAAATTATTTTAGAAATTTTACATTCAGATTCTAATCTTCACTAAGTTTTTTGTTTACCATATCTCCTGCAATATGTTTCAATCCATGCAACCTGCATCTTACAATTTTCTTGACTTTGTCCACCATTTGTGCAGTCGTCATCTCCCTTTGCTTGAATATCCTCTGATTCCTCTCCCCTCATATGAAATATATACATGCATTCCAGGTAATTTTTAATAGAATTGAGATAAAAGCTTTCTCTTTTAATCTGTTTTTTGTCCAGCTCAGTTATGTGTCCCAACTTCGTACTCTTCTATCAATGTTGCATAGCTGCAGGATCTTTTGCCAAACTTCTTTTGAATAAACACACTCAAAGTAAACATGGTCTCGTGTTTCATCTTCATTGTAGCATAAGTTACATCTACTATCAATTCTCATTCCCCATGATCGCAATCTATCCTTCATTGGAAGCCTATTTAAAATCGTCATCCACGTTATTAATGAATGTTTGGGATGTGATACTTGAACCTTATTAGTTTCTACCATCCCACTTTTCGTTGTAGTCTGATCTTTTCCCATACCATGGCAGTGTCATAACATTCTTTTGGAAATGGCTATACCTATACTTGGTTTTCCTTTTTGATGAAATTTTGTGCGATTTACCTTATTTGAAGCAATTTCCTCCAATTCCAACTGCTAGTTTGCTTGGCTGCTACTTGCCATATGGTCTTTCCCTTCAATTCATAAGCTTCAATCCAAGCGATCCATAAAGAATCAGCTTTTGCAATTATCAACCAGATGTTTTGCAAGACACAAGCTAGATTTCAGGTCAAGATATCTTTAACTCCAAGCCCTCCCTCAGACTTAGGATAGCATATTGCCTTCCAACTTTAGCTCTTTTTGCTAATCCTACTTTTCTTTTCCAAAAGAAACCAGAACATAACTTGTTTATCCTCTTCAGCATATGTTTTGGGAGGATGAAATGCCTACACCAATAGCTCTACATGCTAAAAAGCGCTGATTGTACTAGTTGTAACCTGCCAGCATATGATAGGTGTCTTGTAGCCCAGCTGTTAATCCTTGCTGTTATCTTGTCAACTAAGGGTGCGCAGTCTTTCTCTGTGAGCCTTCTAGACACCAATGGGACCCCAAGGTACCTGACTGGTAACGTACCAATCTTAAACCCAGAAGCTTGCTGGATTCTGACAAGTTCTTCCTTACTAACCCCTGCCTGATAAAGCTCACTTTTCTCATAGTTCAACTGTAGGGCAGACATAGTATAAAATGCCTCTAACACCACCTTTATACCTATCACTGAGTCCAATGTTCACTTTACGAAAATCAATAAGTCTTCAGCAAAGCAAATGTGAGTTAATTTAATTCTTTTGCATTTAGGATGATAATCAAAGACACCATCTACGACAGCAGCATCCAATAGTCTGGACAAAACATTAATAGCTAGATCAAACAAGTAAGGGGAAAGTGGATCTCCCTGCCGCACTCCCCTTGCTCCTTTAAAATAGCCTACAAGTCCACCATTAATCGATAAAGAGAAGAAAGTAGTAGTAATGCAACTTCTTATCCATCCTATAAACTAATTCGGTAACTTCATGGCATACAAGACTGAGAATATGAAGCCCCAGTCCACTGAATCAAAAGCCTTCTGAAGATCAATCTTGATTGCACATCTTGGAGATAAAGTGGATCTGTCACATCCTCGAACCATTTCTTGAGCTAGCAATACATTATCTGTGATGCTTTTACCTTCTATAAATGCACTTTGATTATGACTTATCATCCCAGGTAGAGTTTCCTTCAACCGGTTAGTCAGAATCCTAGCGATACATTTGTAGATTGTGGTGCAGCAAGAAATCGGCCTGTAATCCCTTATACTATTAAGACTGGTGCATTAGGAACTAATGCTACTATTGTAGAATTGAAAGCAGATAGCATATTCCCAGATTGAAAAAATTGCTCTATAGCCTTAGTAACATCATCTACGACAATGCTCCAAGTTTGTTTGAAGAAATGAGCATTAAAACCATCAGGTCTTGGGGATTTCTCACCAGTCAATGAGAACATTGTCTTCTGAATTTCCTCTTTAGTTACTGGTTGTATGAGAAAATCTTGAGCCTTTGCAGATAAGGTCCCTTGGAGAAGCTCTGCCAAAAACTCATGTATGCATCCCTGTAACATTTTGATCCACAGTTCCAATTAACTTCTGAAAGAAGGAGGTTGCTTTCTGCGAAATTTGGTCAAACGTATCCAATCTTTTCCCTTCTGAATCCACTAAGACTCGTATAGTATTCTTTTTATGCTTTGCTGCTACCAAATTGTGGAAAAAATTTATGTTTTGATCACCTTCTTACAGCCATCTTATTCTTGATTTTTGCCTATAATAACTCTTTCAGCCTTCATCAGGTCCTTGAGTTTTTCATATAGCCTTCTCTCAATCACAACCAGTTCTTTTGGTGGGTTTTGAGCTAGAATGGCTTCTTGCATTAGTTCCAGCTCTTTCCTCTTTGTCTACACTCTACTAGACAAATTTCCATAGTTTTGAATATTGAACTTCCTGAGCTCCAGTTTCAACCTCTTTAATTTCTTATGCAATATTAGCATTGGGCTACCTTTAATAGGGTCTTCCCAGGATTTTTCCACAATTAACTTGAACTTCCGGATTCCCTGTCCAATAGTTAAAAAACTTAAAAGGCTTTGGAGGGGATTGAATTGTCATGCTGAGTTTGACAAGTGAAGCACAGTCATCAGATACTTCTGGAGCCAAGAACTCGACATGCGACTGTGGGGGAGCTAAAAGCCAAGAGTCGTTTATCAATACTCTATCCAACTTCCTTCCTAAGTAACTTCGTAACTGATGGTTAGACCAAGTAAATTGAGGTCCAACATAAGCATGATCAAACAAGCCTAGTTGAGTTAAGCAATTCTGAAAATCCTTCATCTCTGAGTTTGCTGATTGATCTCCATTATAATCTGAGCTTTCAGAGGGATGGACTATAATGTTAAAATCCCCAGCCAAAATCCAAGGGTCGTCTTGCAATATACCACTGATGTGAGTTAAGTTCAACCACAGGTTCCTTCTTTGAACACCGTCGTTATTCCCATAAATGGCAGAAAAATAAACTTTCCTGATTTCATATTGTAACACATAAGTAATACTTTGCTCAGAAAACTCTAGTGGGTCTACTTGCACATGATCTCTGCATAATAACCATATCCTTCCGTTTGGAGATGCTGCATAATTGTGAAGAATACACCAACCACAAAAATGCTTTTCCAGCACAGGCTACATTTTATGATGCTTTATTCTAGTTTCTAATAAACACACAATATCTGCCGTATTCTATTTATTCTATCCACTACACTTATTTGTTTTCGAGGATCATTAAATCCTCTAGCATTCCATACTATGAGCTTCATGTTGAAGAACAACTAGGCTTACCTTCAAAGGCAGTGGTTCCTGCCTTTACCTTCTTCCCTTTATCAATTGGACCATTTTTCTTGCTTTTAAGGGCCTTCATTAAATCATCGACACCTGCAGCTGCTGCTCTCTGTTTCTTTGGTGAGTATGGAATTATCTCTTCAGCCTCATTTTTTGAGCTCTGATGTACATTACCTTTATCCACTACTAATTCTGATTCCTGCACAGCTTCTAGGATCGAGAATCTATTAACAGAACCTGCTCTAGCAGTTGAGAGTACAATCGGAATCATAGTCTCCCTTATGGCACTATCTGGTTGTATCTCAACCACTTCAGTCAACTTCGCCTCCTGCACAGCTGTATTATTGTCGTAACGATTTTGAGATTGCGATACGTAAAATGTTTTATAATTGAAAAAAATTAAAAGAGAGTCGTCACCAATCTTTGTTGAGGTGTGATTGATCATCCAAAAGTTTATTTTTTTAATAAAACCATAAAAGTGAGTTTAAAATTTATCAAAAAGATAAATTTTGATCCACAAAAAATCAGGTTGGGTCCGAGAGTCGGTTACGTGTAGGGAAAGATTAGCACCCCCACAACGCCCATAACTTGGTACCATTTAATTACGCGTTATTTTTGGAATTTGATAAAAATAGTTTCAATTTGAAATTTAACATTAATTCCCTTTATTTGAAAAAATAAAATTTTGCTAAAGCTCTTTATTTAGGAATATTGAGAAAATCTTAAAGTTAAAGAATTATTTTAAAATTCTCTAACATCTAGGTAGAATTTAAAATAATTCTTTTCGCTTAAGATTTAACACGATAATCCTTAAAATGAAATAACAATCTTTATAGAAAATCATTGTTAGTGACTCTCCAACATCTAAGCAGAGTATCAAGAATTATTTCTTTCGGAATGTTATTTTTATTTTATTTTATAATATCACAAAATTTTTCTTAAAATGTATTATTCTTTTTTATTATAAAAAATTTTATCATCAAATAGTAAATTAAAGAGAGAATAATGCAGATAATTATCGATGATAACACGACAACGTATGTATGCTAATAAATGTCATGTAAAATGAAATGCAATTTAAAAGTTGGGTTCTTAAGTACAATGAGACACCCCGACTTTTCAACATCTAGGCAGAGTTTAGGTGCGACTGTTTATATTTAAGATCCTAATTTACTATTATGCTTTTTATTTATTAATTTTATTATTAATGCAAATTAAGAAATCGTGTGAAAAAACTTAACGAAGTAAAGCTTCCTAAATACCCCATTATCTAGGCAGCATTTAGAAATAAATTACTTCAAATGAGATTTTCACATGTGTCCGTAAGATTTTCAAAATATTTTGAGTAAGGGCTTGAGTAGAGGTTTTAAAGTTTGAATGATTTTTTTGGTAATGATTCGAGAATGCATACCGAATTTGGGATTTTTAGAATTTAGAATTTTAAGGTTTTGGATTTTAGGGTTTTAGTTTTAGGGTTTTGAGGTTTGGGGTTTTGATTTTTTGGTTTAAGGTTTGAAGTTTAGTTTCAAGGTTTGGGGTGATTAGGAATTAGTTTTAGGGTTTTGAGATTTGGGGTTTTGATTTTAAGGTTTGGAGGGTGTAAGGTTTTGATTTTAGGGTTTGGAGGGTTTAGGAATTAGTTTTTTTTATTTTTTTTTATTTAAAAAATACGAACATCTCTAAAAATTCTCAACATTGAGGTGAATTTTCGGAGTAAGTTCGATTTTTATAATTTTTAAAATTAATTAAAAATGTATTATATACTTCTTTTTTATGAAAATTTGTTAATAATAATTTTTCAACATCTAGGCGAAATTATTTTTAGGAATATATTTTTATTCCCTCCAACATCTAGGCAAAGAAAATAATAAAAATTATTATTATTATTCTTTTTTAAACATTTTTAGTTTTTTTAGTCATTATTTTACTATTTTATTTTTATTATTATTATTAAATCTAAAAAATTTTAAAGTTTATCATGCATAAATATATAAAAAAAAACTCAAAATAACAAAAATAATAATATATATAAAAATTAGAAAATTAAAAAAAAAATTTTTTATCTAAACGAGACCAGTCAACGGCGGTTTGGCTGGACTGAAAAGGGTTCAGTTTGACGTGCAATTCGGTTGAACCGACTAAATAGTGGTTCGGGTTGGTCTAGAGAGCGGTTCGGTTCGATCCAGTCTAGTCAAACCGGTTCAGAGCTACTGAAAAGCTGGGTTGACGGGTCGGTTACGTGGATCTCGAGTCGAATCCAGGTCTACGCGCGGATCCTCCTAGGTCCAATATGATGTCGTTTTGGCATTTGCTTTTCTTATATAAAAAGCAACTTTTTTTTAACTCATTTTTTCATTTTTACAAAAACAAAATTCAATTCAGAAGCTTTCTCTAGCTTCACCGGAGTCCGATGTACTGCCGTTACGCCTGTCGCCGCCTAGATCACCGTTGGCGATCATTGCCGGTGGTAGTCGATGGTCGAAAAATACCAAAAATACTCTTAAAAGTGCAATTCAATGCGCTCTTCCTGGATCTGATATTTTTTTGGTCGAAAATAGCCCCGATCAGTGTAGATTGGGGCTCAAAGTTCCTGTTTCCCTTTTTTTTTTAAACAAGACTGATGTGAATTTTTTTTTTTACTTTTGCAGGTAAATTTGGCATTGGGTTTCTCCATACGATGATGATTGTTTGTCTTTATTTTTTTGTTTCTGTTTTTTTGTTTCTATTTGGTATGGGTCTAGTAAGGGTTAAGGCTCAGACTGGGGTGTTAGTATGGGTGCTGAGCTTGTTGAAAGGGGGTTGGGTAGTGATGAAAGTAAGCTCTTTATGTGTCCGATAGAGTCGTAAAAGGGAAAAAGTTGGGTGTTTTATAGATGGGGATCTGGGTGGCTGTAGATATTGCTAGGATAAACTGTAGGGTGGCGATAGGGTGGTGGTAGGAGGCTGGTCGGGAGGTTGTAGGGTATGGGTGGCTAGAGGTGGCTGCAGGGTGACTGGTGTCAGGCATCAGCCGCCATACTTTTTGCCATTTTCTATGTTTTTGTTGTTTTTAAATTTTTAAAATTTTTTTGGTTTTCGGTTTTGTATAATTAATTTTTTATTTTTTTAAAAAAATTACTATCACTAAAAAAAGTAGACCGGATAAAATCGGTGTCTACAACTGCCCCTCTTTGTCCATTACTAAGAATTAAGAATATGGCAAAGAAAAAGAAACCAATTTTGTCCGGAAGCAAATCAAGTTTTTTTTTTTTTTCTCTTTTTATTTTATTTTTTAACCACAGTTAAGTGATAAAGAAAATGACTAGGATGACATCATGAGTCAAAAAATAATGAATCGATTGAGATAACATCGTGAATCAAAATTATACCCAAAAGTCTTACAGAATCGACTAGGACAATACTGTAAGTCAAAAAATAAAGAATCAATCGGGATAATACCGTAAATCAAAATTTTACCTGGAGGTCTTAAGAATCATGCCTGAAGGTCTTAAGAATCATGCTCGAAAGTCTTACCAAATTGGCTGAGACAACATCGTAAGTCAAAAAATAAAGAATTGATCGGGACAACACCGTAAATCAAATTTATGCTTGGAGGTCTTACAGAATCGACTGGGATAGCATCGCAAGTCGAAAAATCAAAAATCGATCGGGATAACATTGCGAATCGAATTGATGTTCGGAGGTCTTAAAAATTATATCCGAAAGTCTTACAGAATCGACGAGATAACATCGCAAGTCAAAAAATAATGAATCGATTGGGATAATACCGCGAATCAAATTTATGTCTGGAGGTCTTACAGAATTGATTGGGACATCATTGTAAATCAAAAAATAAAATGAATCGATTGGGATAACGCTGCAAATCGAATTTATACTCAGAGGTCTTAAAAACATGTCCAGAGGTCTTACAGAATTGACTGGGACAACATCGCAAGTTAAAAGAATAATGAATCGATCGAGATAACACCGCAAATCGAATTTATGCCTGGAGGTCTTAGAAACCATGCTCGAAGGTCTTACAGAATCAATTGAGACAGCACTACAAGTTAAAAAATTAAAATTTGATCGGGATAACATCGTGAATCAAATTTATGCTCGAAAGTCTTAGAAATCATGTCCGGAGGTCTTACAAAAATCGATCGAGATAACATCGTGAATCGAATTTATGCTAGGAGGTCTTAGAAATCATGCTTGGAGGTCTTACAGAATCAAACGCGATAACAACGTAAGTCGAAAATAATAAATCG
Source organism: Durio zibethinus (assembly GCF_002303985.1). Next base: position 743,351 of record NW_019167827.1, on the reverse strand, counting down.
ATCGGGACAACATCGTAAATTGAATTTATGCACAGAGGTCTTAGAAATCATACCCGAAGGTCTTACAAAATCGATCGGGATAACACTACAAGTTAAAAAACTAAAAATCGATCGAAATAACATCACGAATCGAATTTATGCCCAGAGGTCTTAGAAATCATACCCAGAGGTCTTACAAAATCGATCAAGATAACAACGTAAGTTAAAAATAATGAATCGATCGGGACAATACCTCGAATCGAATTTATGTTGAAGGTTTTAAAAATCAACATCTTTGGATGCTCCTCTAATAAAAGATCTATGAATTTTGAAAATTTAAAAATCTTTTGCTCGAAAATCTTAAAAATCATGCCCGGAGGCTTTAGATATTACACTTGGAGGTCTTACAAATCTTAAAATTTTTGAATGTCTCTTATAATTAGAGGCAATGAAACTTTTAAAATTTTGAAAATCTTTTACCTGGAGGTCTTGAAAGTTGTGCTCGAAAGTATTAGAGATTATGCCTGAAGGTCTTACAAATCTTAAAATCTTTGAATGCTCCTCATAATCAGAGGCAATGAAAGTTTAAAAATTTAAAATTTTTTTAAACATGGCTTTCACTTAATAAGAGTTTTTTAAACTCTAAAGGTCTTGTTTGAAGAAGGTTCCTCTTAAACAAAGACTTTAAAATCTTGAAAAAAAAAAAGACTTGTCCCTTCATTTTTTTTTTGTTTTTAATATTTACAAAGTTGATAAATGCAATCACGATACAAATGTCTATTCTCATCAAATGATATTAATGGAAATGTCGATGTAAATGTCAATGCCAACGCACGAATGCGAATGCTTGATGCAAATACATTTGACTTTTTCACAATACAAATGATAATGTTCTTTTCATGTAAATGCCTCTACCAATACATTTTCTTAGGATACAGATACCATGATGCACATGTAAATTTTTCTTAAGGTGTGAATGCAAATGTCTTATGCAAATGCCAATGTAAGTGATGCAAATACGAATGTCTTTCTTGTGATGCAGATGCAAGTGATGCAAATGCATAGACTCTTTTTGCCCTTCCTTTTTTTTTGAATAATCTCTATTTAAAATTCATTGTTTTATTTTCATAAAAAAAATGATCTCAGTATTATGTACAAAATGCTCAAATAATCTTGAAAATTATCAAAAGTGATAAAAAATTACCCCACATAAAGTATCTTTGCAATTAATGAAACATTTAAAACTCAAGACTTTCAAATCTCTTGAAAGTTGATGACTACTATTTGGAAAGCTTATAAATATGAGGGTAATTGACAATTCAACTCCTTTTACTGGTGGGCATATCTTACAGAAAGGCTCGACAAGGGTTGCAAGGATTTCTTTTGGGCTCATGAAAGTGATAATTTTTTAAAATATTTTATTTTATTGAAAACGTGATACTTCAATGTGAGTCAAAACTAGCCATTACTTTTCAAACAAGATTTGGGAATAAAGATTTGGAAATAGGACAAGGTTGGTTTTTTTTTTTTAAATGAAAGGTATTTAATGGGTACTGGTCTTTCAAAAGGCTTTGCATTAAGATTTTTTTATTTCTGATAGAACCTTGAAACTTTAAAATTCATTTTGGGGCCTCGAGAATGATTTTAGCTCTAAACTGCCCTTTTAGGGTTTTCACCATAGAGCTATATTTTCTATCAATGAAGAACTTGGTGAAATCTTGTCAAATACTAACAAGTATGTACAAATTTCAAGAACATTGCTCTTTAACCCAAGTATCCACATTTGATCAAAATGAGCTTTTCAAGGTATGTAATGTAGGCCGAGATTAAGGGTTCTGAAAGAATGGATAAATAGGTTCGAAATATATTATTCAGGGTAATTAGGCCAAGGATCCTGATGAGCATTCTCTGACTTTCTTCCTTTACTTTTTTTTTTGAAACATTTGACCTTAATTTCAGCAGTTTTATTCACCTCTCTTTTTTTCCCTGAATTCTCATTTTCAAAGTACATATTTTCTTTTTTCTTTTTGTTTGATTTAATTTTTTTTTTTGAATTCTAATTGAAGCTTCAGTTTCTTATCTCTAAGGTTTCTTTACTTTGCCTTAAAAATGCCTAACTTCATCTTTGGCTGTTCACTTTCTTAAATCTTGAGATTCTAATTAAAGCTTTATTGACTTTTTACCTCAGACTTTCACCTCTAAAGGACATGTTATATGCTTTCAATTATCATATACTTTTCTTGAAGTTTATCTTGAATATATCCTAATTTTTCCCCCAATGTAGAAAATGATCCTTGGCTAGGGTTTAATTTGGAACAAAAAATTTAATAGGCTCAAATGGGTAGCAAATGGATAATTTTTATGTATAAGAAAGATAGAGAAAACTGGCCATTCATCATTTCAAACATGATCACTTGGCTAGAAGAGCAAATCATTGAAGATGTCTTTTTTTTTTTTTTTTTTTTTTTTTTATGCCCCATTTTTTTTACTCAAGATTCTAATGACAATCAAGTCATATAGGATTGATTGCATAGTTCAAAAAGGCTCTTTGGGCTCCAAAATTTTTCTAGCATTTTCTTGGTAAAAGGAATAGAAAAGGTAAGGTATAAAGGTATGAAATAAATTGTCTTAGGCATAAAGGGATTCTTTTTTCTTTTTTCAATGTATCTTAAGACATGGAACAAAAGCTATTTAAGAAAAAGGCTCAAACGTTTTTGTATCTATGGTCATAGTAAAATTTTGACACACATTGAATTATCAATTGAAAATTTGAAAGCGTATCTGATTTTAAAAATTCAAAACAAACTTTCAAAATTGACCTATTTTGTCCTTTGCCCATAAAAAAAAAGATTATCGACCCTTAAAGTATGAATTCAAACTCGCATTCCCTGAATGGTCATAGTTGATGAGTCCCATCATTTAAGTGATTAGAGGCATAAAAGTATTTAAAAATGCGTGGAGGTATTTGATGAGTTTTTTTCTAATAGTAATCACTATTTTCCTTAAGAATCATTTCATCTTTATTGTAGTAGAAAACTTTTTTTCTTTTTTTTTAATTTTTTTTTTGAAATCTTGAAAGTTACTTATGTGGGACTTTTTATTCAAACAAATGCAAAAAGAGAAATTTCATAAAAAAAAATCTAAAACATTCAATTTTTTCAAAATAAGTTAGATAACTCCTAAAGAAACAATGCACATGTCATACATACACAGTAAAAAAAATAAAAAAAATCATTCTATCTTGATTTTCAAAACTCGAAACCTCCCTCTTCATCTCAACTTCTCATATTTGACAGTTGGATGGAGTCAACAACTTTCATTGTTCTATTACCTCCGGAGTCAGAATATCATTCTTGATAAGATTTTTAACCTTTTCTCTCAATTATCTGTATTTTTAAGTTAAGTAGCCAATTACCCCCATATGGCAATCACACTTGCCATTAGGATTATAACTTCTTATTGATGGATTTAGTGTTATTTTTAGAGGCACATGAGTGAGATATCGACTTTCTATTAGCAAAGGTAAAAGGTGAAAAATAGGAATGGGCAATTTCTCTTGATCATTCCTTAGTCTCTTTCGATTCTTTGTTGGTTTGGTGGTGGATTCAAATGTAGGAATAAGATCATGAATGACCATTTAAGGATGGAAGTTTGCTGGAAAGCCCAAATACTAGCTTGGTTGGCAAAGATATGAGTTTTAAGAGATATGACTTATGACAGAGTGATGAGGTTGATAAATAGAATAAAGATTATACGGGATAAAGCTATTAGGTAGATGCTCATCCATTGTGACTGCTTGCACCTCTCTTTTATTCTATTCTGATATACTTTTCTTTTCAACATTGATCACATCTTTTAACTTAATCCTGTCACTTTTAATTGTATTTTTTATAATTTCACTAGAAATCACAATGTCCGAAAAGTTTTTAGATACATTTCCAATCATTCTTTCATAATAGAAAGTGTTCAAGGAATTGACAAACAGAACAATAATTTCTTTATCAGATAAGGGTGGTTATACTTGGGTCGTTATGTCTTTCTATCTATGTACATATTCTCTAAAAGTTTTAGTTGACCTTTTTTTCATGTTCTGCAAAGATATCCTATTTGGAACCATATATTCAATATGCTTATATTGTTCTTAGAAGGCTCTAGCCAAGTCATTTCAAGAGTACATCTTATTTTGGTCCAACTGAACATACCATTTTGCTACAGATTCAGTGAAACTATCTTGAAAGTAATGGATTAACAACTTATCCTCATGAGTGTAACCTGTCATTTTTCAATAGTACATAGTGACATGTGTTAAAGGGCATTTCATTCCATCATACTTTTTAAAATTTGAGACTTTGAATTTCGATAGAATAATAAGGTCAGGCACTAGGCTGAGCTCGTTGGCATCAACATTCCCGTACATATCATGGCTTTTAATTACTTTTAATCTATCTTCTAATAAATCAAATTTATCTTTCATCACTATATCTCTGGATGGATCTAGCACCCTTTTTAATTTTTTTAATTTTTTAAGATCATCTACATTAGGCACAGTAATGGAGTCATGAAGAGTATGCCCGGGGTTGATATTTGTCTGAACTAATGGTAACTTGGTAGAAGGGCCAATATAGGGTTGATTAGTTGTTAGAGGTGCTTGCGACACATGGGGATCTTGAACATATGTGAACCCAGATGGATATAATGATGTCTCAATAGCTGTTTCCTCATTTGCCTTGTGTGTTTCAACAACTCTTTTTTCTTTTGTCAACTCTGTTAACATCTATTTTAATTCTACAACTATCTATTCACATTCTATTGCATTCTCGTAACTATTTCACTGATCTTTCCTTGGGCATTTTCTACTATATCCATTCAACTTGCATCTTTATTTTTTATGATTCTGGTACTAACTCGAGTGCTATAAGTCTTAGTCTTAACTAGTCTCGTTCTTAGGATAGCTATCCTTAAACTTTTTATTAATTATCAAAAGTAAAAAATACATGACATGAATTTTACTATAAAAAATCTTTTGACTTTGAAGGTTTAACAAAAGCATATTCACAATCATCATCTTTTGTGCTTAGCTAGCATGAAGAACAATGAATTCAAATAGATGATGCATAATGTGCAAGTCAAATTTTTTTATTATTAAGGAGGGAAAAACTGAGTTTCATCATATATTTTGGCTAAGTTATCTAAAGACATTCATTTCTCCTCAAAAGTTTGGTGAAAGCATAATTACAATCATCACTTTTTTCACAGGCTCCTTTAGATAAGCAATTATTAAAAGTGGACAGAGACATCAATTCATAAAAATTCAGGTTAAAAAAAGTTTTCATTTATTCTCAAAAGTATCAAGTTTACACATCATGAACCAGTCTAGGGCTATGGCTAAAAAGTGCTAGACCTACTTCACTCCCATTTATCTCACCTAAGAAACCCAAAAATAGTTTACTATGATTACTGAAGAGGATAACCTTTTCATTCATCATCATGGCTAACCTTATTGTTGCCTACAGCACTGTCTACTATAACGGTATAGATCAATGAACGGTTCTTATGAACAACTGGCTTCATTTTGGTATCAAAACCCAGATGTCTGATTTTTATCAATCTTTGTACCCTATGTTTCAAAATTGTACAGTCTTCAAAAGAATGGCCTATGATGCCAAAATGGTATTCACATTGGGCATTGAGGTCGTACCATTTGGGAAAAGGTGATTTATGAGGTTCAACAGGGATGAGGGCAATGAGATAATTTTCTAAGAGTAACGAGTATAACTCTGTGTAAGATATAGGTATTGAATCAATAGGAGCTTTTCTTTTGGTGTTGCTAGAGTTTTTCTGTCTTATAGTTAGTTTACTTTGTTGAAAAGAATGATGGTATATTGGTCTTGAGGTGAATTGAAAAACTTTAGATCAAAGATTGGATTGCGTAAGTGGTGATGGGATAGCATACTGAACAAAAGATTGTGAAATATGAGGTCGTGAAAGTAGATTCAGGTGTGAAATTCTTAGAGGTTGGATGAAATTTGGGGGTTCAATCCTAGGTGCTTGGAAAGGAGGTTGGAAGTGGTCATAAAAAGATTTGGGTACAAGTTTAGACTCGGGATAATTGGTGATGGTTGGTTGAAGCCATGTGACTCTTTCTTAGAAATCAAACTTTTGAGCTTAGTCATTTGCATGGTTAGTTCACCCATTCCTCTCTTGAGTTTGCCTAAACTTCGATCACTGTTCAAATCACCCAATGCCTTGGTTTGTTCTAAAAAAGTGCTAAGACTAACATGAGCTGATTGATCTTGACTTGATGGAATCAAAAGTGACAATGATCCTTGAGGAGAAATAAACTCAACTCCACCACTACCTTTAACCATTTCTATCAATTGAGCCATCTGCTGTTTTATCTCTCGAAGCTCTAGCCATAATTCTTCTTGATTTAACTCCAAAGCACTAATCCTTGTTTCAATCAATCTTTCATTTTTGCCATTCTAATTTTTACCAAGACAGATATTTTATTCTGAGACTTAGACAAAAAATTCTAGATTACTACCCTTATTGAAATAATATCACCAAAATAATGACACATAAAGTATGTTTATGAACACATAAATATGATGGCTAAAGAATATCATGAAATGCATATATGCTTATAACAATGGATTTTTATATGTACAAGGACCCAAATGAAAATTTTCGTCAACCATGAATGTGTATGCAAGGAATATAATGTTATATTGCAGGGATAATGGGATATGAAATGCAATGTATGTTTCATACGACCCTATCATTCATGAATCTATATGCATGAAGTACAATGACATATTTATATGAATGATGAGATGTATTCCTATGACTAATGCAACATATTTGTATGGAATGCATGAACTTATCAAGTGCACATTATATTTTTACATGAAATGCAATGCTTGTGTTATGCCAACCTAGTGAAACTAACACTACCTTTAAACATGTAATGAGATGGAATGTGCGCACTACTTATTAAGACGCATATGGTAGGCATGTATCATTTATCATTAAGTATATAACATGGGATGCATGCACTGTCCATTAATGTGGATGGGATAGAATGCTCATATTTTTCTATCATGATGTGCATGGGATATGATACATGTATTATTTATTATGATTTATGAAATGCAAAAGATGAAACAAAATATGAAAAAAAAATTAAAAAGGAAAAACAAAAGAACTAGGACTTGAAAATTAATTTTATTTGGCCAATAAACAAAGAATTAAAAAAATCTTTAATTTTTTGAAAACATTTTTTCATTTTTTTGGCTTGTTGGATTAATGCTAAAAAAATTTATTCTAAAATATTTTATGAAAATGTAAAATTTGGACAATTACCAAATGAATGGACTACATGTTAAGAGAAAATTTATTTTTTTCAAGAAAATGTTTTTTTTTCATTATCTATTTTTTCAGTTTTTAATACAATTTTAAGCTATTTTATAAAAAGGTTGGCAGGGCTCTAACCTAGGCAAGCTTCTTATGGTTCACGATATGCTGGGTTAGGATTTATTTATCTAAGGTTCCCAGACCATTCCTTACATCATCGTTTATTATAGACTAATAAGGCTCCCTGATCCTCACTCATTCTAGGCTACTAATGAAAAAGATTCAATCTGAGTAAAAGTATTTCGCTAGCAAATACGGAGGTTACCACCCCACGAGAGCGTAACTACGTTACTTCCTCATAAAAGAATGGAGCCCGGGTCTAGAGCTTATGCATGTGAATGAACATGCAAAGTGTGTGCAAAGTGATGTATTAATCAAAATAACATAAATAAATCATAAACATAGAATCAAGATAAAGTGATAACCATCATGCAATTTATTTTATTTATGAAAAATTAAAATAAAAAAAATTGAATTAAATATCAAATAAAACCAATTAAATCCAATCATTGTTAATAGTGTATGATTAAAGTTTTGGCTTGACTCTCAAACGTCCCCAGTGGAGTCGCCAAGCTGTTGTAACGATTTTGAAACCGTCAGACGTAAAGTATTTTATAATTAGGAAAAATAAAAAGGGAGTCGCTACCAATCTTTGTTAGGGTGTGATTGGCTACCCAAAAGTTTATTTTTTTAATAAAACCATAAAAGCAAGTTTAAAGTTTATCAAAAAGATAAATTTTGATCTACGAAAAATCAAGTTGGTTCTGGGTGTCAGTTAAGTGTGAGGAAGGATTAGCACCCTCACAATGCCCATAACTTGGTACCATTTAATTACTCACTATTTTCGGTGTTGGATAAAAATGGTTTCAATTTGAAATTTAACACTAATTCCCTTCATTTGAAAAAATAAAATTTTGCTAAAGCTTTTTATTTAGGAATATTGAGAAAATCTTAAAGTTAAATAATTATTTTAAAATTCTCTAACATCTAGGCAAAATTTAAAATAACTCTTTTCGCTTAAGATTTAATACGATAATCCTTAAAATGAAATAACAATCTTTATAAAAGATAATTGTTAGTGACTCTCCAATATCTAAGCAGAGTCCCAAGAATTATTTCTTTCATAATATTATTTTTATTTTATTTTATAATATCATAAAATTTTTTAAAAATATATTATTCTTTTTTATTATAAAATATTTTATCATCAAATAGTAAATTAAAGAGAGAATAATGCAGGCAATTATCGATGATAACACGATAACGTATGTATGCTAATGAATGTCATGTAAAATGAAATGCAATTTAAAAGTTGTGTTCTTAAGTATAATGAGACCACCCCGACTCTCCAACATCTAAGTAGAGCTTAGGTGCAACTGTTTATATTTAAGATCCAATTTACTATTATGCTTTTTATTTATTAATCTTATTATTAATGCGAATTAAGAAATCGTGTGAAAAAATTTAATAAAGTAAAGCTTCCTAAATATCCTATTATCTAGCGATATTCAGGAACAAATTACTTCAAATGAGATTTTCACATGTGTTCGTAGGATTTTCAGAATGTTTTGAGTAAGGGCTTGAGTAGAGGTTTTAAAGTTTGAATGATCTTTTTGGTAATGATTTGGGAATGCATGCCAAATTTGGGGTTTTTAGCATTTCAAATTTTAAGATTTTGGATTTAGGATTTTAGGATTTTAGTTTTAGGGTTTTGAGGTTTGGGGATTTGATTTTAGGGTTTGAGGTTTGAAGTTTAGTTTCAAGGTTTGGAGTGATTAGGAATTAGTTTTAGGGTTTTGAGATTTGAGGTTTTGATTTTAAGGTTTGAAGGGTTTAGGAATTAGTTTTTTTATTTTTTTATTTAAAAAACGAATATCTCTAAAAATCTTCAACATCTAAACGGGTTTTCGGAGTAAATTCGATTTTTATAAATTTTAAAATTAATTAAAAATTTATTATATACTTTTTTTATGAAAATTTGTTAATAATAATTCTCCAACATCGTGACGAAATTAGTTTTAGGAATATGTTTTTATTCCCTCCAACACCTAGGTTGGAAAAATAATAAAAATTATTATTATTATTTAGATTATTATTATTATTCTTTTTAAAAGCATTTTTAATCTTTTTTTAGTCATTATTTTACTATTTTATTTTTATTATTATTAACAATAATTAAAAAATATTTCTAAAAATTTTTAAAATTTTATCATGCCATAAATATATAAAAAAAAACTCAAAAGTAGCAAAAAATAATAATAATCAAAAAAATAAAAAAATTAAAAAAAAAATTTTTCCTAAACCAAACGGTCAACGACGATTCGGTTGGATCGAAAAGGTTTCGGTTGAGCCGACTTGAAGAACGGTTCGGGCCGATCTAGGGAGCGATTCAGTTCGGTCCGATTTGATCAAACCGGTTCAGAAGCTACTAAGGAGTCGGGTTGGTGGGTCGGTTGCGCGAATCTCGAGTCGAATTCGGGTACATGCGCGAATCCTCTTAGGTCCAATACGACATCGTTTTGACCTTTGCTTTTCTTATATAAAAACCAACTTTTTTTAACTCATTTTTTCATTTCTCCAAGAAAAAAATTTCAGTTTAAAAGCTTTCTCTGGCTTCACTGGAATCCGGTTTACTACCGTTACGCCGGTCGTCGCCTAGGTCATCGTTGGTGGTCGCTACCAGTGGTCACCGGTGGCCGAAAAATGCCAAAAATACTCCCAGAAGCACTCTTCAACATGTTCTTCCTAGATCTGACCTTCTTTTTATCGAAAATAGCCTCGATCAGCGTAGATCGAGGCTCAAAGTTTTTGTTTTTATATTTTTTTTTATGAAACAAGATTGATGTATTTTTTTTTTTTTACTTTTTCAAGTAGCTTTAGCGTTGTGTCCTCCCTACAGGGAAGATTGTTTGTCTTTGTTTTTTTTGTTTCTGTTTGGTATGGGTTTGGTGAGGGTTAAGGCTCGGACTAGGGTGTTAGTGTGGGTGCTGAGCTTGTTGAAAGGGGATTGGGTAGTGATGAAGGTAAGCTCTTTGTGCGTCCGAAAAAGCCATAAAAAAGAGGAAATTGGGTGTTTTATAGATGGGGATCTAGGTAGCTGTAAATATTGCTAGGGTAGACTATAGGGTGGAGGTAGGGTGGTGACAGGAGGCTGGTCGGGAGGTTGCAGGGTATGAGTGGCTAAATATGGCTAAGGTGGCTGGCTCCAAGCATCAGTTGCCTTACTTTTTACCATTTTTAATTTTTTTTGGTTGTTTTTTTGTTTTTAAATTTTTATATATTTTTTTATTTTTTGTTTTGTATAATTAATTTTTTAATTTTTATTTTAAATTACTATTATTATTACTAAAAAAAGTAGACTGAACAAAACCGGTGTCTACAATTACCGTTATCCTTACGTACCCAGAACATTGCTTTTGTCTTTACTTTCTTTGTACAAGTTTTATCATTGTCCCCAAATACACAACAGTGCTTGCATTTCTGTGGCATCCATGGGATTTCAACTGAAACAGACATTATTGATCCATCCCTCCTTTCCACTTCAATGAACTTTGGCACTTCCGTACTTGCCTTCATCTCAATACAAATCTTTGCATATGCCAGTCTCTGCTTATTTGCAGTGATCGAATCCATATATAGTGGATTACCTAAGGCACTCGCTATATAGCTAAGTCCCTTTTTCGTATAGAGTTCAAGTAGTATATTGGCCAATTGCACCCATACTGGCAGCATTTCCATGTTAAACTCTAGTGATCGCATTCCTGGCTCCCATTTCCGAACAATCAATGGTTTGTTCTGGATATGCCATGGCCCATGTTCTATCACCCAATCCCTAACTTCCTCGTTTGGGAATTGAATGACAAACAGATTCGTTCCGGCAGGCTTGATCTCAATTAAACCACTTTTCCCCTATAAAACATTAACCATCTTTTGAAACAAACTGAAATTTGGGAAGACGTGAGTTTGGATTCTATAGTTTGTAAATAAATAAACAAATGAAAATCAGAGTCTGTCAACTCAAATTTGGATCTCCTATTCCAGTTAGAGTTTTATGATTGAATGGTCCTGCCTATTTCACTTCTCTCAAAATATCAGTTCATGGAATATTGAATAAGTCCTATAAGTATAAAGAAACATGAGAACTGAGAAGGTTGTCACATAATGCTTGTAATAAATCTATTAAAAATTTCCTTGGATAATGTAAAAAATGAGCTTTTGTGCAAAGAAAAGAAGGAAAAAAAAGTCCCTAGAAACTTATACTTTATTAATGTCTCCTCGGTGTGTCTCTGATGCTTCACCAGAACTTCCATTAATCCTATAGTCCGAGGGGCTTGTAAAATCTCCAAATGCAATACAACTTCCTGCAGAGTTATGTCCCCTTAGAATTTTTATTTTGACATGGTCAAGCAATCTCAGAGTATATCTATCTTCCTCTTCTCTAATCCTAGGTATGGAGTGCCCGGTGGAATGTGACTTCGAAAATCTTTCCATCCTGTCACGTTTCCTATTATGTTTTTCTCTTGTATTTGAAGAGGCTTGTGCTTCATCTTCTCCTCCATCAACTTTCTCATTGTTATCTTCTTTAATGTCAATGCAAACAGCATCTTGTAGTGAACTTTGATTTGCTCCGATTTCATGCATGGAATTGCTATGAACAAGTATCGGGGACTTCTCTAATGATTTCCTATGCATATCTAGCTCCCCACGACAAACTGGACATGTTTTATGCAATTCAAGCCAAAGATCAACGCATTCTTTATGGAAAACATGACAACAAATTGTCAAAAGTCGAAGCATATCATCATCGCTGAACTCTCCCAAGCAAATAGCACAATCTAGGCCATACTTTTCGCGACGAAACTCTTTGACAGAGGAATAATAGAAAGTTGGGAAAGCTTGTATTAGTTCAGGATCAAGGCCATCACTTATAGTTGCATCTGCTGTGGCAGCTATAGCACCTGAAGGGTTACGCCGATTAGTCCAGGTACTAACAAGATTTTCCAGGATACACCTACAAAAGTATGCTGCGAAAAAACCAAAGAAGAACAAAACGAGGAAAATTAATGTTAAAAGTACAGGTACTGGCGGGCTGTAGTTTGTTGAGGGTGGTGGTTCGGCAAAACTAGAATATGTCGACATTGAATAAAAGGGTAGCAGTGGCCGGAGTATAGATCTTTCCGGCCTTGTAATATTGCATTTGATGAGAGAAAATGAGATTTTTGTTTGTTGCTTGGATTTTTCTTTGTTGTTGTGTAGAGGGAAGAGAAAATCAAGGGGGCATGTCAATGTGTTTTAGGAGTATGAAAAAGTGGTAACCTTAATTTGGAAAGCTGATGCTTGGTAAGCATTATATTTATGGGTATTGAGCGAGTCCTTGTGAGAAGGATATGGAGCTTTGTCTGAATAATGTTTGTCCTTGCTCTGTTTACTATTGTTCTTAATCAATGACATTACTCCAATCACAGCATGGTATGCTACGAAATGGTGGGTTTTGGTTACGGACAGTCCGGTTCAAGGCTTCAAGGCAAGTGTGAAAGTTTCCTTTCTTAAATGAACAAAATTAAACGCCCGTCAATTTCACCTTAAAATTTTGGCACGTGCATAATTAAACCATGATTTCACGTCAGAGAGAACTAAGAACAAAATGGTAACTTTAACAAAGTGGAATGCGTTTCTTTTCAGATTAAAAAGGGTCGTCTGATAATTTATATTTGATAACAACGACAAAGTCGACATCAGCATACAAACGTCATATCCCCGGCCAGGGAGGGAATATCCATACATAAAAATTAGGCAGCTGAAATGTCAATAGGCCAAGGATCCACCAGAGACTTGAAGTGAGCAAAGAAAAAGATTTCCCCAACGCATAAGCTGGAGGTACATGACCCTGCTGTCCCAGGAAAAGCTTCTTGCTGCAAAGAATTTCAGCTCTCATCTCTTCTTCCCTTGTGTGTTTTTTCTCTCAGAACATAAAAGAACAGGGTTTATTCAATATCATCAATCCAGTCACCATATATCCGACTGATTTTATCTGGACCCTTCCATTTCTGAATAGTTCTCTGTCCTGGCCTCTGAAGGACAATCAATGTCCTCTGCGAAGGAACTCCGAGATGATAAACATCTGAAAGTGGAACTAAAGAGACTGACGCAGCCACAGTATCAGCAGGAGTTTTTGAAGGCACTCCTCCCCCTTGCTTTGAATCAGAAGGGGTAGCAGAAGAATCCTTAGCTTCTGTATCCACAAGGCCACCTCCATTTCGGTGTAATTCTGCAGTAACAACAAATTTCCATGCTTAATCACATGAAAAAGTAAAAGGAAAAGAAGACAAAAACTACTCCACGTATAAACCTAGTTTCCATCAAATATAATATATGCTAAAGCACAGAAGATATTAGATACTGATCATAACTAGCTAAAAAACCATCTATTTGTGTACTATTAAAAAACATCAAAAACATCTATCTTGCATCATCCAACAGGTTAGCTACTCATCAATGGACAATGAAGCTTGGGGTTTAAGCTAATTCAAAAGTAAAAGTGAGTCAAAGTTCTTAAATTCCGAAATCATGATACAAGCATATGCATGTGCATTGCAACTTCATGGTTCTTACTTAACAAGTGCACAACCATGATAACAGTCGCACTTTGAGTAGCATTCAAGTTGCCTGATATCATTAGTAAATTGGATGGTTGCTGCCCAGGAAAAAATTAAATATAACAGGTTGTTTAATTGGAATTCTAGCCACTTAAAAGCAGTTAGCTACAAAGCATCAAGCAGACAATTCCAATAAGCTCATAGGAACGGAAAAATTACAGTCTTTTCTAAATTGGAGCTTTTCAGTTAACATAAACTATTTCAAAAAGATTAATCATGCGAATTCTAGTCTTTTAACAAGATAACTAACACCAAGAATAAACAAGTGAAAACCATAAAGACTTTGAATAATCTAAACCAAAAAGGGATAAAAGAAAGTAAATTGGTTAATCCATAAATCAATAAACCATACCTCCAACTCCATGAGCAAAATGACATTTATTTCCAAATGGACAGTACCCAGTAAGTTCCCACTTATTACAAATCCTAGTCTTCCAATTAGACGGCTTTGAATTCGATCCATTCCCATCACCTCCACCACCAGCTCCTCCCCCGCCACCACCATACCCGCCAGGCCCCAAACTTATAGCTACACTCTCCCGATTCTTCGACTGCTCATCATGCAAAAACGTACAATTATCACCATAAGGGCACCCTTCCTCTGTATAAAACTTCTTGCAATGCCTTCCCTTATATGACCTCTGTGTTTCCCCTGAAAAACTAGAAGACCCCACAGAAGGAATTTGAAATTCCTCTCTTGGCTCTGATAAAACCCCTATCTCTTCTTCATGGGCAGCCACTATTTCTTGCCAATTAGGAGGTGGGCGTCGAAGCTCTTCAATGCTATGAGCAAAGTTACAATTTGTAATATAAGGGCAAGTGCCAGCCTTGAACTTGCAGCAAAGCTTGGTCTTGAAAAACATTTTGCCTATGGCTTTGGACCTGGAATTTAATTCCTGGGAATTTCTTGGTTTCTTGTTTGGTGGCTGTTCGGAGTTGGACCGTGATTGAGGTTGTCTTTGGTCGTAGCTGGAGTTTGAAGCTGTGTCGGTGGAGGTTTCTTGGTTGTTCCAAACACGGTAATCTTCTTCTGTTGCCCAAACTGAAGGGTCTGTCGAATTTGGAACCCAATTTTCAGGCCCATTTGTCGAAATTACATGAACAACATTTTCTCTACTATAATCCATGTTACTTTTAAAAAAGTATGATAAAAAAGTAAACTTTTTTGAAAAAAAAAACCCTAATTTTAGTAAGTAAACATGAAGAATGAGATGTACCCAGAAGCTAAAATTACATGAATTAGACGAAAACTGAAGTTAAAGAGTGAGATTTGAGAAATGGGTATTTGATTACACATTTAAACAAACTAAATTTGACAGAAATTTTCAAACTTTTTGGAAGGAAGACAACAACAAGAAGAAAGAGAACAGTACAACAGATAAAACAAAGATAGAAATGAAGGAAGAGGAAAAGTTAGTTGAAAGATTCGGAGTTAGATCTACAACCTTAAAATATCGTAAGATGATAATCAAGAGGAGCAAAAAAAAAGGTTAGGAAATGTTGGAAAAAGGATATATTTGTTAAGGATAATAAAAGTGGAAATATAGAAATATACTTTTATATATATGAAATGGAATTTTGATGATGAAATTTAGAGATGGATTTTGCTTGGAGAAAATAATAGAAGAATCAGCAAAGCAAAGAAGAAGATTTTTCAGTACTACTTTTTTGTGCAGAAGAGTGAAATCAGCAAGCAGGGAGGTTGGGAGAAGAGGTAACCTGGTAAAGAAACCATGCGTAACAAGTTACATGAAAAAGGAAAATCAATCTATATAACAATAATGAAAATGTTAATTTTATATCCAAGCATTAACTTAAAATTTAAAAAAAGAAAAAAGAAAAACTTTACTAAAGGTCTAACAAGTGATATTACAATTAAAAGAGCACCGATGAACTAAAAATCAAACTTCATTTTGGACATAAACTCAAGAAATAACAATATAAAACTAAATTTTAACATTATTTGACAACAACCAATATTCTGACATTTATGAGCTATAATAAAGCCCAAAGCTTAACATGATTTTTTGCTTTCCTTAAACTCGATTCTAGATGGAGAGTTTTGTCATTAATCTACTAACAGTCGTTCACTCTCAAAATTCACCATCAACTTGTTCAATTTCTTGTTGCTTAATCTTTGTGGGATGATTATGTTAGCTTCCTCGTAACTGTAAAAAAATAAATAAATAAATAAATAATGTAAGTATTTTTATTATTTTATTTTCAAAAAGAAATTTAAAATAATAAATAATTATTATCCCTAGCCGGATCGCACTCAGAGCCTTAAACCTGTGGAGAGGTCTAATCCAATCTTAATTAGTAGAAAACACTAACCTTTGAGCAGGGGAAGGTGTAGATGGCGTTAGCAAACGGGCGAGCTGAATAGCATCTTCATGGCTAGTAATGGCGTGGTCGAAGCATAAATATCGACCGTATGATGAAACATCTTCAAAGACGCAGATGTGAGCATCAACCAAGAAATTAAGGTCAACGGTAACGAATGTCCCACACTCGTACATCTCGGCCGCTCCTTTCAGGTAAGGGTGGGTGATGGAAAGATGGGGCTCCATCATCAATCCGCTGTTGATTGACACCATGTTAATGCCCCTATCCATTGCCAATGCCCACGCAGCCTTCTCTGCTAACGTCTTTGATAGGGCATGCCACAACTGGTTTTACCATTTTATATATAATTTTTTATGATAAAAAAATCAAAGTCAAATTAAAATTTTTATGCGAAATTTAATTACAAGAATGATACAAAGAAGTAACCATAAGATCGTACCTTGAATTTGCGACAGAAATTGACGTCACTCCAATGTCTTTCGTCCAAATCGGAAGTAGTTGTTTGAGGGCTGTCTCTCCAAACAACAGTAGTTACGGATGATGTGAAGACAACCTTGTCTATTGTTTCTGTTTGAGCACATGCCTCTATCACATTGTGTGCTGCTCTTACTTCCACTTCTGCCATAAATTCCTGCCACCAAACATCCATGCCATTTTCTCAAATTAATTGACAACTTTCACGACCAAATGTTCATACTCATCAATTCTTAATTTCAAGAGATATTGATAGCAAAATCCTATAGATTTTTATAGTTATTGTTGCTATTATTAAATCGACAAACATATTAAAATTAAAACTAAAATTAATTGTCATTAATTAATTATGTAAATTGCAAAATAAGTATTGAGACCATGTATCTAATTTATTAACAAATAAATGTCCTTTTTGTAATTATAAGCTTCTATAATTAATATCTATTTGATGAATTATTAGTTACCATAAATTAACAATAGACACATATACATACATGTTGAATTAGAATAAATACTCAATTCATTATTTTAAATTCAATCGATTAATGGATTAGAATATAGTCATTCAAGTTGATACATATATACATACATACCCAAATCCCAATCCATTTTATATAGTTAAAATAAAATATTTTATAATATTTTTATTTTAAAAAATTAAAATTAAAATTTAGAATCTCTTTTCAAACTTTATCAGTTGTATAGCTATTACTACAAGCATATACAGATAGAGGCATTTAGCAAGTGATGATACGTGAGAATTGACAGGCAAATTGTTAATTAATATGTATGAGAATATCCCATCCCTAACGCAACGTAGAGTCGTGGACGAACCCTACAATTCTACTCTACTCGGGACCATTCAAAGTGCATGAATTTACGGTGTAAAGTGTCTTCAATAGGACAAAGTATTTGTTTGGCCCGAAGGAAAATCAAGAGAGAAAATATTAATTGCGTGGAATATCGATCACATATTTTGCCTGTGATATTTCTCTAATATTTATCCCTTTTCTAGGGAAAATCATCAAGAAACTAGCTAGAAAAGTACTCTAACAAGAGATGAAAAGTTGTATTATTTACATATGGCGAATATCAACTGAAACATGCATGATCAACAACGAAATTAAGGGAAAATTGAAGAAAATTTAGAAGGAGGGAGTGAACAACGTCTTACATCATAGGTGGGCTGGTCTTCTGGAGGTTCAAAGGCGTAAAACAAACCAGAACAACCTTTCAGAGCATCGATTATGCTTTGATAGTCAAAAGGGTCTGCATGGAAAATCTTCAGCTTCTTGTTTTCACTAGCTACCCCATTAAATTTCAAATCACCTATAACCATGAAAAATTATAATTAATTAGTTAATAACCAAGCAAAAAGAAATTAAGCTGGGAATGGGGGAATAAATCATAATTCTAAGCTTTAATTACCATGGCCTTGAACTGCAGCATGGACAGTGTAGCCGCTTTGCAGCAAGCGTTCAACCAGGGTTGAGCCGAGGCGACCGGAGGCGTCCATCACACAAACTTTCTCGTGACAAAAAGAAGCCGGTGCCATTTTTTTTTTATTGGAGGAGTTGAAGTAAATAGTAATTAAACAAATTAAAAGCCCTGGGGTGTAGAGATGAAGTGTTGAATATATAAAGAAGGGGGGCTGGCTAAGCTTGGCCTAGCATTCAAAGGGCGTGGGAGAGTAGATGGGTAGGAGGCAGTTGTCGTTAGGGGAAGAGGAAGAGAAAGAGGTTGGAAGAAGAGTTTTTGTTTTCTTTCTTCAAGAAAATTTAAAATTAAAAAAAGTTATCTTATCTTTAAGATTAAGATAAATAATCAATTTACAAATAAATTTATCGATCATTTAAAAATTTTTAAATTTATCAATCATCTACTAATAAAATATCATAAAAATTTAACTCTAAGTATTTTATCTCTAAATATTAAATCTTACTTATTTGCGCTGTTTTAATAGATTTTGCATTTTTTCTCTTCTCTCCCTTCCGCAGATGCAATGTGATTTTTGCATAAAAGAGGGGTTTGGTGGAAGCGTGAATGCATTCGTGTCACGATTACAACTCACAAGAGAAACCTACCTTACTTAAGCTACATTCAACAACGAGTTTTTTTTTTTTTTTTAAATTCAAATTTTAATTTATAGTGAGACGAGTTGAAATGAACATTGGACAGGACTTGGTAGAGGTTGGAGGACCGATTGACATGTAATGCTTGCCCCCAATTATTGTTTCATTCTCCCGAAATAATTCATCGGAACCTTTTGCTGGGTGATTAGTCATGCTTATAAATAGTACTTTTTGCTTTTGCACATGGCAGTTGGCACCGCCGGTTTACCAAGAGAGCAATGGTCGAGAGGGGAACTTGTTATGCCTCGGTGGCCATAGTAAGACCATAGACATCTCTCATTTATCTTTCTTTGAAGTTGGGTCTAGGCTTGACTGACAACGAATCTGCTTCAGGCCTTCAGCCCTTCGCTCAGATTGGGCCAGATGTGAAGCATATGGGTAGAGTCAGTTGTTGACACCAAGCCTGGATTGATTTCTCTGTTTTCCGGATCTAATTTCGTTTTTTCCAATCCTAAACCCCGGGAGAAGGTAAATTAAACATGATTTAGTTTCTAACTTTCTAGTTTATTTTTGGTTGCATTTCCTTATTAACTGTGAAATTGATCTGGTTTTATTGTTTTGATTTGAATCGGTAGAGCGAAGAATTGAAGGAAAGATTGAGGAAGCTTAAAGAAATAACAAAGAAAAGAGTATCAAGATCTTGTAAAAGATATCTAACAGTAGCAAAAGTTAGTTCAAATAGTATGTTTTTTTCCCTATTGCAAGATCTTTCTTCACAGCTACTTCCGATGATGTATGCTTAAACAGGTTTACATGTTGCGCTGACAATGTTTACTGGGTATTTGGTTGGATCTCTTGCTTTCAGAGCATTGTTTAACCACAGTCCTTTCATGGTACTTTCAAGCTACCATTCTCAAATTTAGTACTTATGTCTTGGGTGCCATTTGTTTGGATTATTGGGATAATACCTCATTTGACTTCTGAATTATTATATTTTTTTTAATGTGATGCCTAAATAAAAAAAATTATAATTAGATATTTAAATTTTATTTTCGTATATAAAGTTACTCTAATCTCTTAACACCGTTAAATAATATTGATGTGACATTTAAAATTGAAGTAAATAACATGTGATTGTCATGTGGTTTGAGATGTGATTGTCACGTGTCATTTTTAAAAAAATAAAAATAAAAATTTTTAAGAAAATATTTTTTTATTTTTGTTTTTTAAAATGATGCCTGTAACAGTTATATCATTATCATATGGTAGTCATGAGTCATCTACATTAACATTTAAGTGTCATATCAGCATTATTTAGTGGTTTTAAAAGGTTGGAGTAATTTGATATAAAAAATAAAATTTAGGTATTTGATTAGAAATTTTTTTAATTTAGGTATCACATTAAAAAATTTATAATAGTTCAGGGGCTAAATGG
Source organism: Durio zibethinus (assembly GCF_002303985.1). The sequence goes on along the minus strand of NW_019167827.1, from coordinate 722,976 downwards.
GTATTATAAAAACTTGGTGGTGCTGAATTTGATGGTGCTGTTCTTCTCAGAACACTGCTGGAGGTATTCTTAGGTTGGTTTTTGGGATGCTCATTGAAACACTTTTGTTCATTATTAAAACTTGGGATCGTGGCCTTAAATCACCACCCTCAAAGTCGAGATTGAAGAAAAATCAATAGAGTAACAGCTGTGAAAAAGTTGGTTGTTTTTCTTTTTTTACTACCTTTTTTTTTCGTGATAAATCTCTGAGTATGTGAGTTGTAGAATGTAAATATTATCACCTTGTAACTATAGGGCATGTTATTTGATATTCCTTGTGATGAACAATATTTCTGTCTGTCTAACGTGAAGGTTTTGTAAGATTGACTTTTAATTTTCGTGAAGAAATCTTCACAAATTCTGTACAAATTAATGAGAGAATAAATAAAACTATCTTTAATGATAGTGAAATTTAAATTTTTTGAATTGGTTTCTTCCTGTTTGTGACATCTATATCAGTTTTGAATTAAAGCATTCTCTTTAAGAGATACATTATCAGTATCCTGGTTAATTCGGCTAAAGTTGTAAGCTTGTGACACGATTTGGATCTGAAATTACTGTGGATATCATAGGCTGCATATATTCAGAATTGTACACTGGACGTGTATTTCATGAAGAATTAGAACTCTCAAAAAGTACTTGTGGCCTAGCTAAGACTTGATTCTAGTGGAGGAGTGACCCAAATCCGTGGTGGATAAGTAAGCCTGAAGCTGGTAGGGTAGAAACCAATAGTTGAGCTCTGCAAATTGAACTCACCCATGTCATATCTCTTCTTGTAATAGTAATCAGCATGAATAGAGTCAGCCATGAAATATACATGGTTCCTTTTAATGCCTCCCTCGTTCAACTCAGAAAGTGAGAAAGACTGACTAAGCCCCAAAAAAAAGGCATATTCACCAAAATTTGCTATTGCAATCCATTTCTTCAGATTGAAATCTAAATTGTACACTGTAACCTATTCTGGTGCGCGTGCGATCTTTCCTGCAATATGATTAAGAAATCTCCTCCTGATTCAACAAGGTATCTTTCTTCAGTACAGTACTGCTTGTTTAAGGGTCTGTGTGGACTGGCCACGAACTCTATCATTTCTGGAGAAGTGGCAGTGTGGCCACAGATAAAGATTTTTCCAGTTTCATGCAAGGCAAAAAGCTGTCCTTTGTGATATATGGCATCCGTAAAACCATTACATTGGTTGCCCATTGAATCTGTAGATTTTATAGAGCTCCAGATTGCGTCTCCTGGTTTGCAATAGGCCAAGGCTCGATGGCGAGTGTATATAAAAAAGACAAAGCACATGGAAGAGTAACTGCAGGTAAGAATTGAGGATATGACAGCCTTACTAACAGAGGATATAGAGTAATAGATATGAGTCTTTGATAAGGCTAACATTTGAGGTACTGGAGGGAGAGTTGCAACACCGGGAAGTCTATATCTAACACCTGAAACCAGGTTTAGCATGACCATTTCTAGTTTGAGGTTCACCATTACGAGCCATCCCTTGTAAGACCTACGACACTCACTCTTCTCAGGAAATGAAAGCAGCAGTAAGTTATGAAGGACAAGGGTATCAGTGTCGTTGCAGAGCTTGATTTTCGTCCAGGGGAAAAAGCACTGTGTTTTGCATGAGTTATCGGGACCGCCATCAATTATGAAGCCTGCAGGGGTGCAGCGGGGGAGATAGAAGCGTTCTTGGAGAGCAACTGATCTCCATGATGAACAAACACTACTGAATCGAATGATATCACAGAGATTTACTAGTTTTTTCATTATCAAGATCAAGATAGGTTTAGGGAGAGCAGACCAAGAATTGCGTCCTTGAAACTGGCTTCCATGAGCTTAAATAAAGGATGTGATTCAATCCTTGCCCTAGAAGGATTCCAATTTCAATGGATAGCTTTTTTTATTTGGCCCACGATCAGGCAAGCTTTGGGACGAGTCTGATATGGGCTGTGCTTGGCCCTAATGTTCATCTCATTTGCAATTTAATTTTGGGCTAAACTTAGCGAGGTTATTCTTTTCATTTGCAACAAGATCGGTTTTGGTTGAACACAGCAAGGCGTTTGAGGCCTCGTCGATAAATACAAAAGATATCGACACAAAAGAGAGGGAGTTGAGTTAGTTTTCCAAAAGCAAGCCACGATGGAGTGAGCAGTAAAGTTGTCATGTGATATCACATGGGCCATTCATTCCACGTGGAGCCCATTGAAAACTTCGAACGTGGCATCACATGAGGCCGGTGGTCCCATTCCGAAGTAAAACTTCAAACTCCAATAACAATAGAGAAAGGAAATGAATCAATGAATCAATGTATCAATCTTCCAAACCATCGTTTTTAAATACAAACTATAATGTTGATTTAATGAAGTTTTTTTTGAAAGGAAAACAAAAGGAGTGAAGTATGGGGCCCTATTCTCTTCACTTTTTATTTAATTTCTGTATTCGCAAAACACTGTTTGTGATCAAATGGAACATTATCTCATTGCTTTTTGGGTAGAACGCATCATGGGAACACAGAAACAACCAAATCCATTCACCGTCTTGCCCATATCGTGCAATCCGATTTTTTTTTTTTACAAGATATTATTATTATTTTTAATTAAAATTACCAGAAATTAAGTATTTGTTAATAAATACTACTTAGTAAGTTATTTATGTTTAGGAGAAGATATGTTGATTTTTAAACATTCACTTTTTTTTCTTTTGAGTTTGAACTTTGAATAGAAGGACCAAATATGTGGTTGGAGGTTGGGCATTGCTATTGATGGAAAGAAGAAAATTCAAATATGAACATCATATTTTCCTTTTTCATGAATATAAACCAAGCTTTAAACTGATAATTTATTTGATTTTGGGCTTTATAGTGCAACTAGAGCGAGAAAAATAATAAAGGATACCATAAAAAATTGTACTATACTGTATTTTTTTTTGTTATTATAGCTTTATTAGAAATATATTAGATTATTTTACTTACACAAATGGGTGTCATCTAATGTTGGCTCATTTTTTTTTTATCAAATTTTAGGAGAAATCTCTACTTTTGAAAAAAATGATAATCATTAAATTTGATAATATTAAATTCAATACAAAAATTTTTAAAAATAAAATAATTTAAAATTAATAAAAATATATTTTATATTGATCATATTAACATATTAAATTGTGATACGAAATAAATGCTGAATATAAATACAGGTGGCAGCATCACCTTTCTCAGTCACCCTTTTCTCGTGACCCAAGAAAAAAATGAAAAATACTTTTCTAGTCTTCACCAAAGCCGACGCCTGGTTCATGGCTACGCTCACGTTATTCTGACACTTGTCAGCATCTCCTACAATTTCAAGTCAACTATCGTCACCGCATCCAACGGCTCGTAACTATCTATATTAGCGTAAAGCCCCTTTATAGATTAGAGGCATAAGCTATAGCTGACAGTGCAAAAGGTCGAAAAGTTGAAAACCAAACGCTCTTCCAGTTATGAAAGCTGTTCTTCTAAGAGCGGGTTCAGTTCCGGTCATGTCTTGGGCTCTATGCGGTTCACCGAGAGTTTCTCTTTCTCGTCGTAATTCGATCGGTGGAGTTTACTCCGGTGACAGAGACGGCTCCTCCCTTAGCTCTCCGATAATCTCGTTGCATTCCCCTATGAATAAAAGGAAGCCGAAGGAAACTCACGTGCGTATAAGGCGAGCGTTCTCCGATACTGATCTCATCAGATCGGAGTCTCGTTTTTCCGCTGGATCTCGATGTTTTCCAGCGGGGATACTGGAGGAGGAGTACATATCGGATGGTGAAGTAGACGGGGAGTTCCGAATATTGGTCACAGGAAACGTAAGTGATGGGGCGAGTTTCGCACCAGTTTGTCCGGAACTCAGGGTCTCAATGGAGGAAACTGGATTTTCCTGTGACGGATTCGGAAATGGAGGCAAATCCGGTGGCGAACACGGAGATGATTCGCGCGGTGATAAGAGCAAGATCGGCGACTATTATCGGCGAATGCTGAAACTAAATCCCAGTGATTCGCTACTCTTGAGAAACTACGGCAGATTCTTACACGAGGTGGAAAAAGACATGGAGCGAGCGGAGGAGTATTACGGGAGAGCGATCTTAGCTAGCCCTGGAGATGGGGAGGTTTTGTCTTTGTACGGAAAGTTAATCTGGGAAAGACACGGAGATGAGAGCCGAGCCAAGTCTTACTTCGACCGAGCCGTTACTGCTTCTCCTGATGACTGGTAAATCTTTTCACTTTTCCTTTCATCTCTACCGCTCGGTGCTCAGTTTTATATTTGCAAACACAAACTTATTTTTTGGTATAATTTGCAGCATGGTGCTGGGATCTTACGCACACTTCATGTGGGAAGCTGAGGAAGATGAAGAAGAAGAGGAAATGGGTGATGAAGTTGGAGCTTCGCCAGCCATGGTTGCTGCTTTTTAATGCTCTTTCGTTTACCATGATCATTTGAAGACATATTGTTGCTTAGGGTGCTGTGTTTTGAATAGGATTTACGTGACTAAAGAAGTCGAGGAAGAAGGAAAGAAATGAGACTTTTGATTAACAAGAGAATAAATCATGTTTTGTGTAATTTTTAATGCTAACTACAATAACCAGACAATAAGTTTCAGGCTATCAAAGCTGCTGCAGGACCATACAGGAGCATGTAATTAGTTTGTTGATTTTGAACTTTTTTGTTTTTTTTTGCTGTGTAATACGTTGTATCTATTATTGGCAGCAATTTCTACTATTTTATGTCAAGAACTTCATCATTTTGCTAACATACAATTAGCTCAATCTGAGTGAAATGATGTTATTATGTCAGATTATAGTATGGATTTTGAACAATGTTCTAGTTCTTTTAAGGGATCTTAAACTTCAATTCTTGCAAAGGTTCCCTCTGTCGGCTCTACTCGGGCAACACCTTGACTTGAGGAAAAATGAAACGAGGAAAGGAAGGAGAAATCTTCACTTTTATCACTCCAGTAAGCAAGGGGGAAGCCATAAATAATAAATAAAGAAAACAAGAGGGTGCAGAAGAGAAGAAAGTGCATGTACCAAAGAGTCAAAAACATGTGGAATTGGGAGACGGAAATGCTGAGTACACGGCTGTCTTGAATGCTCATGTTTAACGCTTGATCACTCTTGTTCTTTGTCAACCATCCCTCAAAGTGAAACTCATGGCTTTAGCCGCGAGATTTACTTGATCGAATTAGGTTGATAATTCAATCCTATTTTTCTCCCAACGACTGTAAACCGGTAGCATCATGATCTCAACACTGCTCAATCATGATTCGTAACTTTAAAGTAGTTGACTCTGTTGCAACCCTGCTAATCAACTGCTCTTGTTCGACAACTAATTACCATCGAACATTTCTTAGAAAACTTGTTCGAACTTTGTTAAATCTCAAAACCGTGTACTTGGATTTTTGCCCCATGGATGACTAATTGTTGTTGCTCCAAATCTGCCATTGGAAAACCTTCATCCGTAGTCCTAAAGATTGACTAAATGTGTGATTATATAAGAAATGTCTTGGAATCAGTTATGACTCAACGACTTATGACCTTTATACAGGCTTATAAAAGGCTTTTAGGTTAATTTTTTAAGGCCCATGCTTTTGCTTAACAATGAAACAAGTTATCTAGGCCCGTATTACAAAACTTATTCGTTTTGACCCGATCATTACCAATTTACCAATATTGTTCTAGGGTTCTCAATTCAATCAAAAACTTCCTCTACTTGCCCCAAAAATGGGGAAGAAGAAATCGGAAAAACCAGAAACGCCGGCCGGAGGTGACAGCGTTTCATTTCAATCTGATATCTTCAAAGCCATCTTCGGCGAGGTTCGGAGCCAAATGCCGCTGTTTCTTCCCTATTATCTGATAGTAATCCCTTCAAAAGAAGACCCCTAGAATCCGTTGAAAATCGTGAAAAAGTTGATTCCTTGGATTCATTTACCATTGAATTAAAGCAGATGAAGCGAAAGGAGAGAGAGAAAGCTCAAAACCCTGGTCAATTGAAGAAGATACAGAGACTCAGAAAGAGAAGAAAGGGAGGACCCTAGAAAACCCAAATTTAGGTTCTTTATAAAGTAGTTTCGAAAGTTCAGATTTTGATGTAAAAAGCTTGGTAAGCAAGGAAAAGAAGGAAACGTCAGAAAGCCCAAAAGGCCAAGATGTGAAAAGGAAGAAGAGAAAGAGGGATGAGGTGGAGAAAGAGTATGAGGAAAGGAAATATGGGACGGTGGCGGCAGCTGCTGAAGAGGTAGTTGTGGGGCAGAAGAGGAAGAAGGCAGAAGATGGGATGGTTGCTTCGGTTCCAAAGGAAGGGTTTGATGATGAGAGTAAACTTTTGTGGACTGTTTTTGTGGGAAATTTGCCGATTAAAGATAAGAAGAAAGTCTTGATAAAGGAGTTCAGTAAGTTTGGAGAGATTGAATCCATCATAATTCGCTTTGTTCCTCTCAAAGATGTGATTTCTCTGTTATTCTTTCTTCTCTTTGGTTTCATAAATCTTTTGCTTAATGATTTTTTTTTTTTTAGACCAAAAAACCAAGGAAAGGAGCTATAATTTTGAGTCAAATTAATGAGAAAGCCGATAGGTATGTTATTAGTCCATATGAAAGATCACTTTTTTTTTTAATTGTTTTAGCTTTCCGGATTGTTAATCGGTTGCTATATATTCAGTTACATTGTATGATTGCTAATTACATGGTATATATTAATTTATGTGTTGTTTGATTCAAATCCTTAATAATTTTGCTTTGATCTCCAATGAAATTTGAATTAATGGAACAAATTATGTTCAAAACTATATAGGTATCTAAAGTTGGTACATATCTGGCTTGTAGTAACTGAATGCTGAATACTTTTTGCCCGTAAGAGATGATTGTTTTTCTTTATAATATACTTAGTATGTTTATATTGAGACTGTTGTTTATGTTGATGGAAAATGTTTACTGTCAAAACCCCCCTTTGCTCTCACCTTGTTTTGTGAAATCACCTTACATATGTTGGTGATCAGTAATGTTGCCTTTTTGCAGTGTTCATGCATACCTTGTTTTCAAAACAGAGCAATCTGCCGAGGCATCTTTGGCCCATAACATGGTTGTGGTATGTCTTTTTGCTTAGTGTTGGCTGAGCAATTGTAATGCTTAAGGTGTAGATATTGTATATTGATTGTATTGTTGTGTACGTGGATATAGGTTGCAGGAAATCACATTCGTGTTGATCAGGCATGCCCACCAAGGAAAAAGTTGAAAGGGGAGAATGCTTCTCTCTATGATGACACAAGGACTGTTTTTGTTGGTAATCTCCCCTTTGATGTGAAGGTAATCACTTGTACCTGATATTTGTTTCTTGATTCTGATTTGCATTTATTGTTTCCTGCCTCTGTTAGTGTGATCTGAATACAAGGTTACAACTTATTGCAGGATGAAGAAATTTATCAGCTATTTTCTTGTATCAATAATCTGGAGTCCAGCATTGAAGCTGTTCCGGTTGTTAGGGATCCTCAATTTGGTGTTGGCAAGGGTATAGCTTATGTCTTGTTCAAAACAAGGGTATGTCTACTCTTTTCGTTATTTTTTTCAAGCATTCCTTCATTAATTGAAATTTGGAAATTTGCTATTTCTATTCTCAAAAATTCTATTTCACCAGATCACTACTTTCATATGTCATGAGACCTAGTGCCAATGGTGTTGATAGGCTTTTATCAATCTATGGGGCCTGTATAATTTGTCCTTTTAAAGAAGTTGATTAATTGACAATATTGAACTGTAAGCCACATCTCCTCGTTGCTTAACCCATTCCATCTTTAGAGGTGAACCAGGAAAATCCACTTTATGTTGCTGTATAGCTTCACTGCAATATGATCTAGCTTGGGTAGGATAGCTTGATCTGCTGTTTTCCTTGAGTTTAGTCTGATCTAAATTCTCTATTTTCTTTGGTGAGGGAAGAAGAAATAGAAAAGTGGAGGGAGGGGGGTTCTCTAGATTGGAGAGTATTAACTGTTGTGTTAGCACCACCTATTATTTATGAGTGTCTTACAAGTTACTGATGTGCATTCTGGATGCAGGAAGCTGCAAATGTCGTTGTTAGAAAACGAACACTGAAGCTTAGAGATAGAAAGCTGAGGCTTTTTCATGCCAGACCAGATGCTACCCCATCTAAGAGAAAGAATACTTCATCTTCAGGGACAAATAGTACCCCAAACCAAGAAGTTGGCAGCGGATTCAAGTATTAATGAATGCAGATCAAACGAGAAAGTTTCTTTGTCATGCCAGGGCTTGCGTGCTAGCAAATCAGGTGTCCAGAAGAAAGTTTGTTCGAAGGGCACTAGTGGCCCTGTAAAAGTGAAATTTAAAGCTCAAAAAAGTGAGAATCCAAAAGAACGCACAACCAAAAGACCAGCTGTTGCTGCTAGAAAGGCCAAGGCAAAAGCACACAATGATGTTGGTGTTCCAAAACAAGCAGGTGTAAAACGGAAGCTGGACAACTTGAGTCCTGGGATTGTCCATCAGAAGAAGAAAGCCAAAAGATTTAGGTAGGAACAGAAGAAAGACCTCGAGTCATAGTACTTGAAGAAAAGCCCCAACCCAGAATTGATAATTGATAAAACACCAGTGTGGTATAAAAGAAATTTTAACTCCGTTTTAGCCCTTATAGATAGATAGTTGATAATTTTATCATTATGAACCATCAGTTGATGTTGTAAATTTGTCATTTAGGAAATAAACTAATGATATAGTGAAGACGGTATCATTGGCCATTAATGGCTGCTTGGGGCATATTCATAGTCTTTTCTTGGAAGTCTTTTTCCTGAATGCGAATATTCGGACAAAATTATTAAGCAAGAGCCATTTATATTGTTACCTAAGATATTGTTTCTTACGCAAATAGCTTATAAAGTAAATCTCATGTCTGTAATTGACTTGGACATTGAAACTGTCAGTAGCTTCTGAATAAAGCAAAGGAGGCTTGCCATTGGCACAAACAAACCTTAGCTTTGTTGTCATTACCACAAATGAATCTTCTTTCCATGATTTTGTTATTCAAGGCATTACATTGAGGGATGCTCCATTTTATTTAAACTAGTGAGCGGCTACGGCTACGCCCTTTTCTTTTTTTTTTTAATTTTGTATATATTGTATAAGTGTATTTAAAGAAAATAAAAAGAAAAACAAAAGTCAAACCTTCTATGCTCATTCAATACTTCATCAACAGGCTGCAAGAGCTTTTTCACCATTGCTGCAGCAACATCAAATGATTCTTGTGTTTCAGCCTCAACTAAAACATGCAAGTCCCTATTCTTTGAAGGTTCAGGTGAAGGAGACCTAGCTCCCTCAAGTCTATCATCCAAAGGCAATCCAGATTGCAACATCCATCTGATCTCTATCAACCTATTATTCAAAGTTGGAATTTCAGAGTTAAATTGGATACCTCCAGTAAAATCTTTCATGAAATCAGGGAGCTGAATTACCAGCTTCGGCTCATCATCATTGCCCACCGGGACTTCCTCTCCTTGGTTCCACCGCCCATCTCATCATTCCCACTTGGGTTGTTGTTTGAGTCGGAAGACGGATCCCACCTGCTCCTCCTTTGCCTTCGGCTGGTAGTTTCCTCTAAAACTTTTTTAGAACTAAACCCACAAAACGGAAAAGAAGAGAAAAAACCATAAAAAATTAAACAAAAAACTGGACGCGTGGTGGTTTTAGAATCCTTCGGGATTCCTTTTATATATAGTGCATAGATTAACCACAAACAAGTTGTAAAATTTGATACTGAGAGCACAACAAACATTCTTTGATATAATAAACTTCTAAAAAGAATATACAGATTCTGAATACTATTCTTGGCAATAAAATTGAAAGTGAAACAAACAACAGCCTTCCCCCAACTCTTCTCATATTCCTCCCCCTATACAGAGTCAACCTGAGAATGGTAAAAGCAAATACAATGCATGACAAAGAATTTGATGACTAACACATTCCCAGATCACCATCTTCGATATCAGCAGGACCAGTGCGTATTCCATTAACCAGAGAAACAGCAGCAGCACATTGCATTTATTTGATGCTATTCTGTACAGAACTTGTGGCGACCCAGCTACCAGGAGATTGAAGCCCCATGTACAAGCAAGCTCAGCCATTAAAATGCTATGATTTGGTCTTGCTCATAAGCGTAGGTGTGACAGAGACAACCCCTATAAGGAAAAGAGTGGCAATTGAGTTGAAGTCATAAAGATCCCCTACAGATTGTAACTCTCCAAGAGCTATTCCTGCCTGTAGAACAAACAGACAAGCACACATTATTAAAGTATCAAAAATGGCATTTAAGTGGTTTTCATTACCATATCAACCTAAGAGAAGAATAGGCTAGCTTAACATGCGACTTTTACATAGAAGTCCAAATTAAAATACCCTGACAGTTATGTAAGCAGCAGGAATGAGTCCAATGAAAGTTGCTATGAAGAAAACATGGTAAGGCACATCGACAATAGGGGAAGCCACATTAATGAATGTATTTGGCAAAGTTGGAGTAAGCCTTAGGAAAAGCATATAGCTCAACAGGCAGTCCCTCCTTTGAGCTACCTGGAAGCACGAAGTTAAAACTTAGTCAACCTTTTTAGCTCAATGTAAGCAAAGATGGCTTCAATAAGGAATTGAAAATCACCTGGGCTTGGAAGAAGCTCAGCTTGTCAGGCCAAATGGAAAAGACAAGGGGCCGCCCAATCAATTTTGACAGGAAATAGCAAGAAGAAGCACCAGCGGTGGCAGTGAACACAACAAGAGCTACACCTTTGAAGACTCCAAACAAAGCTCCAGCAAGCAATGACATGAAAACAGTTCCCGGAATCATGAAAGTTTGCATGAAAATGTAGACCACACAATACCCCACCAAGACTTGTATGGTGTAGTCACTTGTGTAGGTTTCAAGGTGATCTCTACATGATACATTGACAAAAAAATAAATAAATATAATATTAAAGGAACAAAAACGCCATCTCAAAGAACAGATAATACAGAGGTTATGATAGTCAAAGAATCATAAAAAATTCTTTGATGGTGAACCCAGAGAGCACCAAGGATCACCGCATGCTAGTTCATTGCATATCTCTTTAACCAAATACTGTTTCTCACCAACAGAAAGTATAACATATGAGAAGTAACATCTGGAACATTTTAAGAACCAAACAGAATCGGAAAAGAAAAGTGTATAATCACCAATTCCGGATCCATAAGATATACAGGCATCTTAAAGGCAAGCAAAGCTCATCTTTTGTTTTTTTTAGGAAAACATTATCATTTTCTAAAGAACCCTTGAATAGAAACTCATTGATCTTGAATAGCTGAAATGCAATGCAATCTGGTCCAAAATCACACCATTTTTCATTTCCACCAAAGAAATCCATTCATTTATTGCCCCAAAGTCATTACAACAAAAGCAAAAAAAAAAAAAAAAAAAGGCACCATTGGCTTGAAACTAGACGGATCCCACAACTTCACAGTAAAGTAACAAATTCAAATTTTCTCTTCGTTTTCCAGAAAGATAAAAAAAGACAAATTTTTTTCCAAATTAACAAAAAAGCCAACATACCTGAGGATTCGAAGATCTTCAAGGCTCCTGGGCAATTTGAGGAAGCTATAATCAGACGCGGGCATGGTCAAATAAACGCCAATGAGTCCCAAAAAGAATCCCATCACCACCGTTGAAGCCACCGTCACCTCCCAAAAGCTCAAAGGAAAACTGGGTTTGGATGCCTTAATCTCTTCTCTCCCTTCCATTTGTCCCTTTCGGTTTCAAATTCCCTTCCCTTTCTTTTCTCTCCTTTTGCTTTTTATTAGCCTTTCCCTCCCTCAACAAAAACAAAGAGAAAAGAAAGAAAAAAAATTTCCAAAGAGGGAGAGAAGAAGATCACTTCGCCTTTTAGGACACTTCTTCCCCTTCCTCCCCTCGTTCCCTTGTTATATGTCAAAGTGTGCGAGGGAAAGGAAAGAGAGGGAGCATATTCCCCGGTTAGAGCCTTAAATCCCAAACGTTTGAAAAAACCCAACTAAAATACAAAAATAAATTAGTAAATAAAGAGTATTTCTTTTTTCGAGGAGACTAAAAAAAACCAGCGTCGTTGTCGTCGTCAGCTTCTCTTTTTTTTTTTTTTTTTTTGAGAATAACATTTTATTTATAGAAGCTAAGATTTTTGCCACGTGGATCTAAAAGGCTTGAGTGAGAAAGCCGGAAAAGGTGAAAGGTAAAGCAAGGTAGATGCGATGATTAACAATGATTAAAAATGCGTAGATGATAAATCAAATCGTTGGATTTGATTAAATTTCAAGTTTAATTTTTTCACCATTCACATTGTTTAATAATTAAACTCTACACTTTATTTTTTTTATTCTAATTAAGACGTCAATTGTACTCGTATATTTATTTCTAAAAAATAGATTTTATCGTTTAGACAATTGTTATAATTTTAAATAAGCGATTTAAAGAATTTTTTAAATTATTATATAAAATAACATTTTTTAATACTTTGAGCATCAATAAACAATTATCAGATTTAATAAAAATATTATAAATAGAATCAATTTATAATTATCATATAAAAATAAAGAAATAAAATTATATACACAAATTTTTAGTCAATATTTTTTTTTCTTAAACCATATTCAAAGTAAACGTAAAAATGAGTGTTGCCTATATATTTCAACCTTTACTTTGCCTATTTCTTTTATTAGCTGTTTCCTCGTATAAAAGGCCTTATTTTAATGGAATAAAGAATTATATTTGATTAAAATAAAAAAGATTGTGAAACGTAAGCCACGATAAGCACGTGAAATAGTGGGAAACAGCCAAAACACAGGGAGACGATGCTCGCCTTACGTCAACCAAATCGAGGCCCACATGTGCTGGTCCTCCATACCACCGACCTGCCCTGCCCAACATTTTTTCAAAAAGAATGATAAAATAATAACTTTGCATCAAAATATATTTTTTTATTTAAATAACATCGTATAATTATATTATTAAAAAATTAATATTTATTATGTATAATAATTATATGATAAATATTTATTTTAATATATTAATTAATTGAATAAAATCTATTTATATCAGTACAATTTTTAATTTTTAATTTTTTTTAATTCTTTCTCTTTGTCAATCGACTAAAATCTATATCAAAACGAAAATTTATTTTAATAAATTTAAAGATAAGAGAAATAAATAAAAAAATTATTTAATTTTATTTTTTAGATTTGCTAAATTAATTATTAAAAATATATAATTAAAAATTTTTATATTATTATAAATTAATCTCTTTTTTAATTAATTAATTAATTATAAATAATTAATTTTTTAATAATATCATTATATGATATTATTTAAATAACAAATATATATTAATATAACGTAATATTTTATATAATCTTTTATGATCTTCCTCCACCATTCTCTCTTTAATTTCGCACGTGTTTTGAAGATACACTTACCACAACTTTTTTCGTTTAATTTGGCTTGGTCGTAGGGTGAGGTTTGCAATATTCTTTTCCTTGTTTTTTTATTTAAATAACATCGTATAATTATATTATTACAAATTTAATATTTATTATGTATAATAATTATATGATAAATATTTATTTTAATATATTAATTAATTGAATAAAATCTTTTTATATCAGTAAATTTTTTTTATTTTATATATTTTTTAAATCTTTTTCTCCTTGTTAATTGGCTCAAATCTATATCAAAACGGAAATTTGTTTTAATAAATTTAAAGATAAGAGAAATAAATATAAAAATTATTTAATTTAATTTTTTAGATTTATTGATTTAATTATTAAAAAATTATACTATTATAAATTAATATCTTTTTTAATTAATAATTTTATTATATATAATTAATTTTTTAATAATATCATTATATAATATTATTTAAATAAAAAATATATATTAATATAACGTAATATTTTATATAATCTTTTATGATCTTCCTCTACCTTTCTCTCTTTAATTCGCACGTGTTTTGAAGATACACTTACCACAACTTTTTTCGTTTAATTTGGCTTGGTCGTAGGGTGAGGTTTGCAATATTCTTTTCCTTGTTTTTTTATTTTTATTTTTATTTTTATTTTTAGGGAAGGTTGAATGTGTTGTATCTCAAAGATTAGAACCAATTATTCTTTTAGGCCGCAGAAAGTCATAGGCTTTTCACTCAGTAAATAAGAAAACTTATTACCATGTGATATCTCTTTCTTTTAGCAAACCTTTACTTCTATCCTTATCCGTTGGTGGAGACCATCTGTAGAATTCCTAGTTTGATTGTGTCAAAATAAGCTTTTCACCATGTTAGCTTATTATTCAATGTATGTACTTCAAACTAATTAAAGTCAAATATGGCAACCCATGTAAAATGTCAGCCTAGCATTAACATATATATCAAACATTTTCACGTGAAAGAGCTATTGAGTTTGTAGGATAAAAAAATTATCATTTTATATGGTCAAAGATTGAGTTGAATGAGATCTATGAATATTTCATTTTTTTTTTACTTACAATTATTAAAAATTATTTTGTTATCATTAAAATTAAAAATATAATACTTTATCAATAAAATTATATGATTATTAACAAATGTATCAAAATCTTAGTTCAGCATTGTTAAACTCTATTTGATGAGTTAATTTGAAGACATATTCTCACTTGGTCGTTAGAGTTTGCAAATGGAATTTTGTTTTCGTGAAATTCAATTTTGGACAAGCCCTGATTACACTTTCATAATTAATAATAAAAAAAACGAAAATACTTATGGATAATGGCCCAAAGAATTAATTTAGCTAATTAGGCTTCGTAGCAGCTTCACTTCAACAAAAGAGCAACCAGGCAGGCTCCTAGCTTTGGGTCTTGATACGAGCAAAGACTTTTATAGCCCACATACATCCACAGCTAGTTGGGCCTAAGAGAAAAACTCGTTTGTGCAGCTTTCATCGTATTGACACCCTTAAACTATAGTGGATCCATTAAGTATGTAAAGTCATTTTGGGTTAAGCATTGCATCAAAAGAAGCAGGTGTTTCTCATGGAACATAGAACAAACTCTATGCACTTGAAAACGCCCTGTGGAGAAGCCAGCCCACTCTCTCTGTCAAGCGAAAACTGACCCACGTGCCCCCTACAAAAGTCGTTCAAAATCAAATGAATAATAAAATTGATTTTAATGAAATTAAAAATAATAAAAAAATTATTATAATTATAATTTAAAATTTTTATATTAAATTAATATTATTAAAATTAATATCTAAATTTAATTAATAATACGGTAAATTTAACTATATTACATTAAAAATAAGAGGGAATCCGAACCCCACTTAATTTGGAGGAGCCATGGATTGGAAGCAATCAAGTGAGTCGCTGTGAGAAATGTGTGCCAATGTGACAAACGGATTTCGTGTATCTACTTAAATTGAGAGTGATAACAACACCTCAATGCCAATTGGAATCCATTTCCTTTTCTTATAATACTGTTAGTCTTGACTTTGTGATTGCAAGTTTGGATACCCATAATTTATAGTAGTGGACAAATTTGTGGCTATCTTTTTAGACAAAAAGCGTTCATTTTCAACTTCATTCTTTATCTTCTTCTAACATTTGATGGGCCCAAGCTTAGTTGACCCTCCAAGGGTTGTTGTGACAAATAGGTCATGACTCAAGATTCATATCTCTCTTTTTTTTATCTCACCGACAATTAAATACGATAATTTATGTATTTATATTATATAAAATATTAATAATTTATATATTATATTATATTTTATATAAAAATTATATATTATAATTTATGTTGATAATAAAATATATTTTTATTTTATTAAATATATTTATTATTTTTATTAAAATTTTAAATTATATATTTTATATTATATTATTATATAATACTTTAAATTATTAAATCTTCCCATAAAAAAAAGCATTGGAAAGTTTAATACAAAGTAAAGTCTTTCCATAAAATTCGACCTAAAAGAAAAAAAAAATCAAACCCCAATCTCCCCATCATTTCAATCAAACGTTGACGATGTCCCACCTGTCACATATACCCTTAATCTCCACCGTCCGTTCCCTGATAATTGTGCGGCGCGAATCCGCATATCACCGAAAAGTAGAACTCACGTCTCTTCCTCGTATAGTAACGCTGGTTACTTTATCATCCTCTTCTAATGTAACCCTAGTCGAAGGTATATATACCTTCCCCAATTCCCATCGAAAGCTATGGCATTTCATTAATTTCATTACGTATCCTGCTATTTTTATTTTCGATTTTTCCAAAGCTGTTAGGAAAATACCAAAAGAAAAAAATTTAAAGATTTTATTTTAAAAGAAAACCAACCCTAAAAATTCCAAAAAAATTGAGTCTTTTCATGAATCATAATTTCTTTTTGTTTGGTTCCTTTGAAAATCTGAAATGCGACGAAGCGAACGTTTCGTTTATGAATCAAGCAATGAAAAGTTGAAGGAAAAGAAGAAGTGCAAGAAGATATTTTAATCCAAGTGAGAAAGAGAAAAGAAAAGGGAAAGAAGCTTAGAGTAATGGCGGGAGAGCAGAGAAGATTCGAGATTGGTTACGCGCTTTTACCGAAGAAAGAGAACAGTTTCATTCGAGAATCGTTGGTGAATCTGGCGAAATCTCGAGGAATCGATCTGGTTAAGATCGATAGGGAACGTCCTTTAGTCGATCAAGGACCATTCGATTGCGTGTTGCACAAGTTGTACGGTGAGGATTGGAAGAGCCAGCTCGAAGATTTCCGTTCTAAAAACCCTAATGCTGTAATTATCGATTCTCCTGACTCAATCGAACGGCTTCACAACAGGATTTCGATGCTCCAGGTGGTGTCCGAACTCAAGATCGAGAATCAAACCGAAACCTTTGGGATCCCTAAACAGATTGTGATTTACGATCAAGAAACCCTATTTGATAACCATGCTTGGGAATTGCTTAAGTTTCCAGTGATTGCTAAGCCCTTGGTGGCTGATGGAAGCGCCAAATCACACAAAATGGCTCTGGTTTTTAACCACGATGGGTTGAACAAGCTTAGGCCCCCCATTGTTTTGCAGGAATTTGTTAATCATGGAGGGGTTATTTTTAAGGTTTACGTGGTTGGGGAATATGTGAAATGTGTTAAAAGGAAGTCATTACCAGATGTTTCAGAGGAAAAATTAAAGAGTTTAGAAGGGTCTCTACCGTTTTCTCAAGTTTCCAATTTGGCTACTCATGAGAAAAGTGATGATAAGTACTATAAGATGATGCATTTGGAGGATACTGAATTGCCGCCACATAATTTCATGGCGGATATTGCTGAGGGTTTGAGAAGGGCAATGAAATTGAATTTGTTTAATTTTGATGTGATAAGAGATACCCGATTTGTAAACCGTTATCTTATTATTGACATTAACTATTTTCCGGGTTATGCAAAAATGCCGGGGTATGAAACAGTTTTGACTGATTTCTTTTGGGATATAGTGAATAGGAAAGAAGGGGAGGTGGTAGCGGAGAAGGCTTTGGTTGAGGAGTGTAGCCAGGAGAAAATAGCAGGACTGATGGAAGGCAGGTGCTTAGTTGTGAGGAAGAAGTAAGGAAAATTGTGACCAATTCTTGCTGTAGTGATGGGGAAGAGAAGGAGAACTCTATTCAAGTTGACCGAAAATTTGTAGGGAATTTGATAAAAAGGTATAGGTTGGTTCGTTTTTCGTAGTTGGTCGTTTTGGAGGGTCGCTGCAATTGTACAAGGATTGGGACCCTGGTGCTGGCTTACGAAGGCAAAGTCAGTTGCACATTTTCCATTTTTAGACATCATTTAGTACAGGGGTGAAATAAGTAGGTTGGCTACTTTGAGTTTAGTTGTAGCCTCTTGACAACGATTACATGGTGTTCAGTGTTAATCATGTATTTTCTGTCCACTGTTGCTCTGGAGATAGGTACTTCTCAAAAGACTTTAACGTTTTAGGAAATTTAAGTTGTACTTTGAGGCTTTCAAGTGTTCTATTTTTTGCTTAGTAATTGTTTTAGTTTTTCATCTTGACAAGTTTAATCAGTGGATTTTGCTGTATTTTCAATAATACTTTCATTTTAATTTTCTTGTTTTTGCCAATGATAGTTTCATTTTAATTTTTCTTGCCTTTTATGTGCATTGATTAAATTGATGTGCTTCTTTAAATGCTTATCAGATTTAGGTTTGAAGAATTGATTGCTATGGCTCCATTAGGGTTTTGTTATTTGAAATAATGAAGTTGGTAGTCCGTCTAGTTCCTGCCAAAAATGATTATAAGAATGATGCTATGGTATTTCCCTTTTGAGTTTAGATACCTAGGTTACTAACTTGATGTATAAAATGGATAAATAACAAACAGAATGAATACATTTTGGTGAACTCTGAAATTTAGCTTCAGGAGATAGTTCATATTATCCTCTAGGTTTTGTGGCAATCGGTACTTCATATTCTCTTCTAGGTTTTGTGGCTAATCGGCATATTAATGTGGTTGCTGAAAGCCAGGTATGGTAGTTTGGTAACCTGATCTGCTTTAAACAGGTTTCCCTCCTTATTGCTACTTAAAGATTAATTTTGGAGAGTACTTCCAGTTTGCATGCTAAGTTGAAAACAGAAGCTATGAGTGCTTTAAATGGAGCAAAAATATCAGTTTCTTTTCTTTTTAATTTTCCCATTGAGGAAAACTTTTTGAAATTGAATGCCAATTGATGTGTTGATATCAACTGGTTGTATCGACTGCAGATTGCTGTTAATGATTGATTGAGAATTAAAAAGGAGGAAAGTTTTTTATTCACTTTAGGGTTACACTTTCAATAATTTTTTCAGCTACTGACATGGAATAAGGGTTCATGATATCATTGTTGCATGGGCTGATATCTCAAAAAGGCTGTGGGGAACTTGAAACCTATTGACACGTAAATCTTATATAAAAACATGCTGGTTTTATGATTGTCCTGTCCTTAAATCCTGTTATTATGGCATTTATTATGTTTGGTAATGATTTCCAGCAGCCTCTATTGCTGTCGTATCCAAAAATTTTGGACAGTATTAGATTTGAAATCCTTCGCACTTTTTTTTTGTATTCTAGTGCCTTTTTTAACAGTTTATGCTTTCACCGTTAGTTGTCATGGTCAAAGCTTTATGGTTACACTTTCGATGGATTGGTTACTTAACCAAGTGTTGTATAGGGATATATGAACATTGTTGTTGTGTGGCCTGGTATTGTTTTTAAACAAGTATGCCAGCAGCTTGACTTTATATAGAACTGCTCTGGTTTTGCATATCTATATTTCCCTGTGTCCTGAAGTTCTGTTTTTGTGCTCTTTATGGCTGTTGGATGAGACAAATTGTGATGTTTCATGTGTACAGCCCATTCCAATTGTTTATATTACTCTGAATATTTTTGTTACCGGTTTTGCATATTTGTTAAAGATTTTACTGCCCCATGCATGAATACATGCATATTGACGTAATTCTACCTTTATAGATGACACAATCATAATAGCAGCTCTTTACGTGTTACTTTTTGCTAACAAGTTGCTGAAGTGTATGTTTTCTCCAAAATTTCAGTCTCATGTAGAAGCTAGAAAAATTTTGTGTGTTAATTTTTGCAAACAAGTTGCCCACGTGTGTGTTTGTTCCAAAATTTCAGTCTCATGTAGAAGCTAGAAATTTTTGAATGTGTCTCCAGGGAGTTCTAGAAATGCTGCTGTTTGAACCAAATAAATGAAATATGAAGTTTAGTGAAGGAGACTTTGGTTTGTTTTTTTGTTATCTTATCCCTAAGTTTTTCCTTTCCTTCCTCTTTCATGGTCTACAAGCTAAAGGCCTGGATATTTTGGCCTATTACTGGTGAAAAAAAGAAAATTTAATATGCAGATCTTGTTCTGCTTGTATCTGTGTAAACTAACATGGTGACTCGGTGCTCTACTAATTGAAGGTTGGCTTTCAAAAGATGAAGTGAAATGGAAAAATAAGTAGTGGATTCTAAAATGTTTATTTCCTTTCCAGATTTGCTTCCTTTTGCAATTAACTGTTGAGTCTTTCTTTATCTATCCAAGTAAGTTTCTGTCTCAAGCATAACATGTCAATCCATTTTATTAAATTCAAATCAAACTCTCAAAGGGTTTTGTCTCGTTGAATCTACAATATTGCTTCTTTAAAGTTAGCTGAGCTCGTCTCATGATTCTATGACCTTAACTTCATCTTGGCTGCACCATTTCCATTGACAATCTCCTCTGTTTCCATCTTCGGTTAGCATGGACCATAATAAAATCTTGAGAAAATTCATGCTGCTGGACATTGAAATAGAACAAGAAATATGCAAAAACCTTGCATCAAAGATGTTTGTCTTTTAGCTACATTGTTTATTATTTCTAATGTAAGTGATGTGAATTTGATTGCTTGTGGCGATTCCTTTAAAGTGACGTGTAAGTTTTAATCATATCACTGCCTCCTAATTGCTTCTCTGATCTATGTTGGAAGTGCAAGTAAATTTTTTTCCATGGGGGTGCCTTGCTAGTAGCTTTAATCCCTTTGCTGTCCTTAAGAATGCTATGCTTTAGAATGACTGTTCTAATGCTCATGCTGTTAATGATCAATCAATTTTGTGCTTTTATTTGATTTGTTTTTTGCTATTCGTTTAACATTCCAAAGTTACCTAAGCTAAATAGTCAATTAGTATGTTTCTATAGTTGGATGGAGGATTTTAATTCTGCTTTAAAGTTGCTTTCATTTTTGTTTATCCATTTGTATTTGTTTTAGTGATGGTTAGTTCCAGGGGCACAGACCACTTAGTTTGTGTTGTGTTGCGTTGTGTTGAGCACTTGGTGCTTAATTTAGGGGTTTTCAGATTTTCAGATTACATCTCAGTTTGTACTGTTAATTTGGCTTCCCTGTCTCTATGGGAACATTTCTTGTGTATGTCTGGTTGTATTCTTATTATGAAAGATTTTGTTCAAAATGGAGTAAAAATTATGCACAATGATTCTTCTTTTTCTTATACCATATTTGAGAATTGATTAATAAAATGGAGATCCTTATCTTTCGAAACTTCTAGTGTTTTTATCACATTAATTTGTGTTTTGTGCTTTCCTTGAATTGTTGTCATTGTAGTAGTATTATTTTTTTTTGGTTACATAAGATAAACAAAAAAAAAAAAAAAACACTATAGAAACCTTCCTTCAGGTTATGGGGGGCAAAAGGAGACAGCCCGACTCAACCCAGCATCTGCTCAAAGCAAAGATAAGGAGGGACTGAAGGAGGAAGCCTTAGGCTCCGCACTAGTCAGGCAGCAGCTCAAAACCAACATCAGGACAATAGTACGGCCAAGTTTAGTAAATCAGACCATCTGGTAAATCAGATTATCCGTATATTTTATATAAAATATTAAAATTTATATATTTATAATGTATTTTATATAACAATTTATGTATATACATAAATATAAAATATATTTTTTATTATATTTATATCGTGTGGTCTTTATCGTATTTTAGATTACTAACTTTACCAAGACGATAGATCAGCCCAATTATTCCCCCTCTACGGCAAGGTACACTCTATTTTTTTTCCAGTGGCATGGGCATCTGCCTTCAGAATCAAATATTTAAATAATAAAACCTAAAAGATGGGCCCTAGGGGACAGCTTTTGAGAGGTCCAATTGAAAAGAATTGAAAAGCATGGGTACAGAATTGGAACCAATAATTTCACAAGACGGTGAAGCCGATTTCAAAGAAGGCCTCTGGGCCCAATTGGACCGGCTTGGGTTCTAATTGAAGCATAGTAGTAACCTAAATCCTAATTCTGTTCAAGTGCATTCGCTGAAAGCCTTTGAACAGGCCCAATTCTAGCAAAAACAAGCAAATTTTATAAATGTTTGCACAGAAAAAAAACCATCCCAGTTTTTCACCATTTGTACTCTGAAGTTTTAACTTGAAAAGAAAGAAATATTTCCGGAATTCACGTTGGAGGTGGTTTTGGTTGGTGATTATTCTTGTAACAGTCAATTGCTTATATAGGACGGTAACAATATCAACTAAAGGGCAACAATTCAACCAACATTCTGACATTAAGTGACTAAAACAAACACTAACGTCCAAAAGTGAATTATTAATTAATACTAATGAGATTTAACATTTTTTCCTTTTTCCTTTTTGTTAATCATAATGATGTAACAGTAGAAGACCCAACAGAAGAAAAAAATTGATTTCATGTATAAGTAATAAAAGGTTGTGACATGGTTGAATTTGACATAGATGCCATATTGCCATATATAGTCGTATGAAGTATGCACCTCAAGGTCTTATTTATTTTAAAATTTTAATAACTGTAAAATCTACTATATACTTAATTTGATCAATAACATATGCATGGCTTTGAGAAATTTTTTGGGTAATTTCAGTCTCTAAATTTTCTTTTCCTTTAATTTTGTTATATTTATCATATTTACATTCATACACATGCAGAATCTCAACCTTGTGTTTTAATCACCAATATAAGTCCATGATCCTTCTAAAATATTCTCGTCATTTAGCTAGATTTCTTTTTGCCAAGCTATATAATAAACATTTCAGCAAATAGAATTTAATGGAAATTATACAATATATTTTAGAAAACACATCAAATTATTCAATACAGTGAACAGTACTATCTAAAAACTTTTATTATTGATTGTAAAAAGTTTGAATTTGATTTTAAGGAAAAAAAAAACAAAAGAATCTCAAAACACACTTATTCATGGACGCTTGAAGGTGTTTTTACAATTTAGCATAGGTTAGCTCAATTAAGCTTCGGAAATGAAAAAAAGCAAATGAACGAACCCCAAAATAAAATGGAAAGAATACCACATGAAATATTTTTCTCTGCATCAAGTTGACACTTGATAGTATGTATCATGCCGAAAGGCGCTCTACCATGAGATAGGTGATGGGAATGTTGAAGTGAAGCTGCAAAAGCAAGAAGAAAAAGAAAATATTAACTAATCTGAAAGAAGTATTGACGAAATAAATAATCCGAAAATTAATCGTATATGAACAAAGCAACAAAGATATGAAAATGAATGAAGAATCCAATTAGAAGACAACACCTACTCTACGATTTCTTTCCAGTAGGAGTCATCGGCTTCATCTTCCATAATTAGCTTCTCCCAATCCTCATAGATAGTCGTGTCTGGTGCTGTATCGGTCTTGTTTTCCATCTGGTTAATTGGTGAAGTCTCAAGAGATCCTGAAATCAACTCAGGAAGTGGATTTTCTGTTCGTTCAAAGGAATTGTTCAAACTCTGATTGTTCATGTCAAGGCTATCATAGTTGAATCCACCTTGAAAATATTCCGATGGGATTTCTACAGCCTGGTCGTTACTTAAAGTTTGAGGGATTCCACCAGCGTTATTTGGAGTACTCTGAGGTGTTGGGGTTACTTCTTTAGCAGATAGGGTGCCTGTTGTATTAAGCACTCCCTCAAATGGGTACAGATCTTGGGATCCAAGGAAACCAGAACTCTCAACATTTGCAAGTTTGTTTGCGTTCATTATTTGCATTAGGTTTTGCAATAGTTGGGCTTTGGCTAGTTGAGCGGCATCAGCCTGTAGTTTAAAAGCTGTGTCCCAAGGGTTCATCAAGTTGGCTAATTGTGCGGCACAAAGCAACGGGGAAAGATGTAAAAGATGATCAACGTCAGTTCTTGGCTTGTGGGTGTGAGGGTCAATTCCCATGTTCAGGAGCTTTTTCCTGATGTGGGTATTCCAAAAGTTCTTGATTTCATTATCTGTTCGTCCAGGAAGATGAGTAGCAATCCTAGACCACCTGCAAAATGAAGGTAAATAAAAGATGTTAGATGCTTTTTTTAAATCCCAAACATATCTATATGCACAGATTTTCCAAATCCTCTAAGAAAACTATGCATGAGAAAAAATATATATATGTACTTGTTTCCAAGAAACGAATGAAGGTTAATAATAACTTTTCTTCTTCTTCAGTGAATCTTCCTCTCTTGATATCAGGCCTCAGATAATTAGTCCACCTTAGTCTGCAACTTTTGCCACATCTGTTTAAGCCCGCAAGCTTTGGAAGAACCCTCCAACTTCCATGGCCATGTTCGTTAATGTAATCAATCAACTTCTGATCTTCCTCCGGAGTCCACGGCCCCCTTTTCAGATTGGCATCCTCTGCGCAGCATGGAGACCTACCCATTGCCCTGATTCGAAACTAACAAATTAACCAGGAAAGAATGAGATATTAAATTGAGATAAAAATGGAGAATCTCTCCTCTTGGTGAAGGGTGTTTAATCTTTAACAAAGGAAAAGGAGTTTAATTTGGATATTCCGAGGAGACGACAAGCACCTGGTTTTATAGGTGCATGCCTTACGTGATTCAAACCAATGATGTCATTGACATTCTTTCTTGCATTATAATATACCAAGTTTCCCATAGCAAGACAAAGACCCGGAAGTAACCTGGCAGCTCATAATTCTTTTAGCACTATTTAAAGAACCCTAAAACCCGTCACGTGCCATTATTATATTATAATTAACCATTCAATTCAGAATTGGCCCGAGTTAGGTTATTTCTGCATGCAAAATGTAATTTTCAATTTAATTGAACCATCCGTAAATCTAGTTGAATTTTATCAAGCACGTGTCAACAATGATTTTCAGCAGAATGCAGTGATTTTGGTGGTATAATATAGGGTTGACCTTGAAAGGCAACAAAAAGCTCCCGGGTCAAACACTTGGGATATAGTAGTTGAAGCACAGTAGTTTTCCTTTGATTTCTCTTTTCCCCCAAGAAATAGAGATTTAGTATTTACATTTCTTAATTTTCAATTACACAAGAATTTGCAGTTCTAAAGAACGCAATAAGAAAACCTGGATTCTATACAGCCCATAAATATATGAATATATTTTGTGCAAAAATTTAAAGGTAAAATTACGTTTCAGATTATACATATTTGAATGCTCCCCAGATGGAGTATCTATGTCTCCTGACAATGATTCTCGGCAGATTACCTTTAATTCATTCTTAAACCTTTTTCTAATCTTAAACTTTATGCCCTCATCATATCAGTCAGCAGTTTTGTCAATTTCCAGCAATATTGACATCATTTGAATTGTTAATTCGGCTAAGTTCAATGTTCATATAAATTAATTCCAAAAAACTGCAGCAGTCTCTAACTGCTCTTTCATTGTTTTCCCCTTTTTGGTAAATCATCCAGTCGCCAAAGCTGCCTTTCTTTGAGTAATTAGTCTTTTAAATACCAGCCTGACAGTCTCCTTCTCTTAAGTTGAGTTTGATTCAAATTCAACATGCATAAAGCAAGATCATGACCACGAAAAAACAGTAAAATTTATTAAAAAATAATCAAAAATTAAGATAAAAAGGGGATATATCTTCCGCGTTAAGGTCATCAATTCTTGCATGAAATCTTTGAGTTTGAACCTAATAATCAATTGAACATTAGAGAACACATTTGCCTTGAGAAATTCAGCCGAAGTTGATCTTGTTGTTTGGCACTTGGCAGGCAGCAATAAAAGAGAGAATAAGAAGACTATAAAGCTGTGCTTTAATTAATTAGAAGTCGCTAGCTCTGATGAAATTATATGTCTACTTCTGTATTCCTGATAATGAGCTAAGTTATTATATATGTTTTTACTTGCTATAGATTAACTGGTCAAATTACATCCATGCATTAATTCTAACTTCAAAACCAAATATTTACCAACCCTTAAAACATATAGATAAGCCAATGAATGCGTTAAGCTCTCGAATCACCTGTCTAGGAAAAACATTATGAAAGCCATTATATATTCCTTTTTTGAAGTATAATCAAACTTTGCTACAAAAGGAATACCATAATACATGAGTAAAAGCAAGATTTGTCAATATGGCTCCTTAATCATGGATGTAGTAGTGATATTTGAATATGCTGCTAATTTTGCCCAACAAAATCAATAGCAGGTAGAATTCACTGCATTTTTTTTGTTTGTTTGACACTGCCTTCATAATCTCAATATATAGGTTGACTTTCCTATAAATATATTTGGTTAGATGTAGGTATTTTATACAAATCAAAAGGTTGATATATACTTAAAATACCTTTGGGTCAATGAGCAGATATGGACGGTAGGATCTGCTGGACGGTTCAAACTTTCTTAGCTCATATTCTTCTTTGACAAGTCTGTTAGATGAGAAAATGATAGAAAATTATAGGGATTAACAAATAACTTGTACACCTTACATATAATATCAAACTTGGATTCATCAGGGACGACCTTGGGCTGCAATGATTAAAAAGACAAGAAGAAAACAACTGTCAACTCTCAACTAGAAATTATAAATTAGAACAAACGTCAACGCATTTGCTGTCTCTTTGGACTAGGATAAAAACACCGGAGAAAACAAAAGTACAACCTCAAGTGTTTTTCAATTTCTTCTCACTGCAAGAAATATCCTAAAGCTATCTTCGGTTTGCTTGCCAATTATTTTATTTTTATGGCGGCTGTCAATAGATTGTCGCCAACGGTATAACATGGAAAATACTAATCATCTTTGAAGATTGTTAGGAACAAGGCAGGAATTTGCTAGGGGTGCGTATGCTTCTTTATTATATGGCATGCACCGAATGTAGCAGAAACATAGGAAAGAAACTAGTTGTAAAAAAAAAAAAAGAACACTCATTATATGACCAAAATGAAATGACTATCAATTTTGCAAAAAAAAAAAAAAATCAAATTTCCCTATGCTTTTCCGCCGTTCTCTCCAAAACCAACAGAGGGCTCCGAGGTCATATCAATAGTAACCATGAACTAATGGTAAAAAGTACCGCTTGTACGGCATCCTCCGACATATATCATTATTTCTAAAGCTAAAGTTAGAAATAAAGATAGTCCATTTAGCGTTAAATCATGGTTCAATCTTGCTCACTCATTCATTCCACTTTGACCGAACATCTGGTGAAAATGGATAGGAATAAAGTGGTCAGACGAGGAATAGAATGCAGCCAATGCTGTTGTAGAGGTCGAATGGTTCAGCCATACTTTGGTCAACAAGGACAGTTGATGGTTCGTGTTACCAAATAATGTCGCCAAGGCCAATGTCATCGATTGATCTACCCTGTACGTATGTGAGATTAAGGTTTTTATATATTTTTCGTCTCTGATCAAACTGCAGTAGTGTCATGCCACCGACCTAAAATCCTCCAATATTGGAAATTGAATCCCTATTGGGCTTTTTGGCTCAATATCACTCGTGAATCGTGATATATTATTGGGCTGATTTGGCCCAAAAATAAAAATTGTACGTAGCAAGGTAATAAATGTGAAAAAGCTCATTAGCCCACATTTTGCCCAAAAGACAATTACATTTGCGGCTAGTTTGGGAACTTGGGCTGGGCCTGTTCACCCCTTTCATTTTATTTCAAACTTTAAAACAGTTAACATAGGCGGCGACAGTGGCCTCTCTGTTCGCCGCACCAACAGTCTAACACCAACTTCAACCATCCCCTGTTTTCCTTTTTAATTCATTTTTGCTTCCTTTTCTTTATCCCGTCTCCACCGCCTCTCTCCATAAGGAAGCGCCGCGACCGTCCAGCTTCATTGCCGTGAGTTTCCTTCTTCTTTCTTTTCTTTTCTCATCCTTATGCTTTAATTTCAATAAGCCAGGGACTAATAAACGGCCACCGCAGTTATTAGCTTTAGTAACTTTTAAAGTTGTTTTTAGTTCGAATCTCTTAGGCTTTAGGATCTACTGTGGAGATGCCTTCAAAGAAGAAGCAATCTAAGACGCCTTCAAGGCAATCAAACTCTGACCCTTCAGCGTCTCCGCGGACACCATCTGTGACTTCTCTAGATTCAGAAGTTAGTGAAGAAGATCTTAGGTGCTCTTTTGAACAAGTTTCGAGGCGATATCCTTCACTTATTGGACAATCTGCTTTCATTGGCCGGGTTAATGATGTTGACTCCGAAACCAGAGGCTGTAAAATTTGGCTGTCAGAAGGTTCTATGGTTGCTTCTTACCTCACTCCTGGTTCATTAGTATCGGTAATTTGCTATTTCTAGTATGTGATATGAGATTGCTTGTAAGCTCTATGGCTGACTTATATTCTAATCCCATTGCTAGGTCTCGCTTGCTGCTTTGAAGAATAAACATTCAAATGGGTTTCCTCTAAGCTCAATAACAGATGAATGTGGTAAACTTTTTGGTGTTGATTTGGCCAATGAAACTGCAAAAGAAGTTGGAAACTACTTTGCACTTGCTACCGTTTTTCCATCTTGTAAGGTTCGAGTGACAATCTTATTGTAGTTTAACTCTCTTTATATTCTATCTTTTCCTTTTTTGCTTATGAATATAAAAAAAAAAAAAAAAGATCAGGTGGGCTACACTATGAAGTTGGAGAAAGTGGATGCTTTCTGTACTGTTTTACCTACTGTAGATGCTTAACAATTACATAAAAGTTGGTTACTTCTTAATGGAGATGGTAACTACTTATGAAGTTCATTTAGTGCATTATTGCTTGCTGGGTCTTTTGGGGCTGCATATTTGCATCCGTATATGGTTGCTCTAGCTAGGCATATTTCTTATGGTGAATTGATGGAATCTCATATAAATTTATACCATTGTTAATTTGGTGTTATAAATCATGGTTTTATTTGTCTTGCTATAATTTGTAAATTATGGACTTGAAGCTATTCCTTAACCTACATCTTCTTAATTTTGGAGATTCGATTCTCTACCTTCATTTTCTTCTTTTCTTTCCAGGTTTTGAAGAATGGAGTGAGATTGTCTGCAAACCTTTCAAGCACACTGGGTTCTCCCTCTTCTGGCAGCATTGTGTTGGTTCACCCTATACAAAGTGAATTTCGAAATGGTCTTGTACATGAGAGTGAAAAGGAACATAACCCAAGTGTTAATTGCCTCTCATTATGTAGCTGCAAGCAATTGCATCTAGAGCTGACTTCTTTTAAGAATACAGTAAAAACAAGCAATGATTTGTCGTCTAAAATGGAGTTTTCTACAGGAAACTCTTATGATCGATTTGAGAATGGAATAATATCTTCCCCTCAGACACCATTATGTCAGCCAAAGCTGAGTTCTCATTCTGGTCAGTTAGCTTCACCCTTGTGTGAAGGCTCAACATCAAATTTCTCCAAACCAAACGGTTTATGTGTTGATTCATTTGATGTTAAAGAGATATTAAGGGATGAGAGTTCTAAGAAACTTCTAGAGACCTGTGCTGCTTCATGGTTGTATTCGCGTAATCTACTCTGTGGAAATATTGTGGCCATTCCAATACTTTCAGCGCTTTGCATTTTCCGTGTGAGAGGTGCTGGTTTCACTAATCAAGATTTGATGAATGGAAGGAATCATAGTTTGCCCCCACAAACTATTGAATCAATGGAGCATGTGAATAATGCTTTTGTTGTAGACCATGAGACTAAAGTATACTTATGTTTACCATCAGATTTGTCATCTGAAACTCTAGCTGAAAGACCTTCATCATGTGTGCAATCTGATCTTGAGGATGTGAAAACCACTATGGAGCCTGATATTTCAGAACTGGGTGGCTTGTCCAAAGAATATGCAGTATTGAAGGAAATTATTTCCTCATCTGTGAAGAATGCTTTGTCAAGGTATATGATATAAATTTGCTCTTGCTTGTTTTCTTTGAACTACTAGTATTATTCATAAGTCTGTTATATACTGTTATATAATATACTTTTCTATTCCATGAGAGCTTTTTTATTTTCCTTGTAAATAAAATGTTATGATGCTGAATGTGGGAACGTTCATTACGATGAAGATACCAGGCATGTTCTAATGTTTAGAGTGTAAATGTTTGTAAAAAAGAAAATTACAAAGGATTTGATTTCACACTAACTGTAAGAGCTGGTTACTTTTAAGCTCTAGAACTTGTTTTACGTACTTGACCAAAGTTTGGTTCATGATCAGCTAACTGGAATCAGGTTGTGGGGGCTTGAAAATGGAGCTTGGGACTTAAAATGTATATATCATGCAGGTTGTCATTTCTCTGACAGGGAAAATTTTCTCTTTTCATTTTTTAATTGAATTGGGATTCTGTTATTCTTTTAGCAGTAGTGTGTACTTGTTGCTGTTTTCTCAGATGTTGGAGTTCACTTATGCGTTAATTCACAAATACTTTTCTTTTTCATTTTATCCTTTTCCTTTCATCTGTTTCACGTAGTAAAAGTTAAATGTCAATTGCTAATGTAACTGTTTTAGTTTTGGTTTACAAACTACAAAGGGAGTGCTTCTTCATGGTCCACCTGGAACAGGAAAGACTTCCTTGGCACGGTTATGTGTTCATGATGCTGGTGTCAACCTTTTCTACGTGAATGGACCCGAGATTGTTAGTGAATATCATGGAGAAAGTGAGCAAGAATTGCACAAAATTTTTGAGTCAGCTACACAGGCTGTGCCTTCTGTGGTTAGATTTCTTCTCTCAAAGTCCTTGTTACTTTTGCCTACTTCTGCCCCGAATGCCTTACCCTTCCGTGATTAAGTTGTTGAAACACCAGAGAAAATGAGTGAAAATTTCTTGGATATGAGATGTAGTGTCAAATGTTAACATGTCAGTTTTAACCTTCAATGTTATCTTTTGAAGAAAAAATATTGAAGGTTACATCTTCCAGGGACACTTTGCATACTCTCCTGTGCCTCTTCTCCGAGATGCAACCTAACTAACAGTTCCTCTATGTAGGTGTTCATTGACGAGTTGGATGCCATAGCTCCTGCACGGAAAGAAGGAGGTGAACAGCTATCTCAAAGAATTGTTGCTACTTTGTTGAATTTGATGGATGGAATCTGTAGAACTGATGGAGTACTTGTGATTGCTGCTACCAATAGGCCTGATAGCATTGAGCCTGCACTTAGACGGCCTGGAAGACTTGGCAGGGAACTTGAGATTGGTAAGATAGTGGTTTTCTTCTTTGTGATGCTATCACATACTGGTTTTATTCAGGGGTAAACGTTAATTCAGTTATAATTTAACTAAGACAAAAGGTGCACTACACTCTTTTATTTTTTTGCCCAAAGGTGCATGGATGGAAGAAATGAGGAAAAGATATCTGAGCTTAGTGATTTCCCTTAATAGGACTACTACGATATCTCAGAAATAAATGGATATCATTAATGTTCAAGTCTGTAAACTCTAAGTGCATTTTACCTTGTTCAAGGAAGCCTGTGAAACCAAAAATGAACTTAGAATAATAGGTTTGTGTAATTTCTTTTGTTGCTAACCCAATCAATGCAAATACCCAATAATAGATCTTCTCCTTTGTCTGATATGCTGTCTGCTTTTATTGATATCGAAAATTCACATGCAGGTGTGCCGTCTCCAAAGCAACGACTAGATATACTCTGTACTCTTCTCAGCAAAATGGACCACTGTATTTCAGATATGCAAGTTCAGCAACTTGCCATGGCTACACATGGCTTTGTGGGTGCTGATCTAGCTTTCCTTTGCAATGAGGCAGCCCTAGTTTGTCTAAGGCGTTACACCAAATTTAAAGTGAAATGTCAAGGTTTGGATTCTTGTGGAATACCTATTACATATGTAGCCCAGGCAGGCAATAATATGGAAGAAATGGAATGTGGAAGTGATTTAAGAGACACTTCAACTATTTTTTCAGATTCTTCATCTTCTTGGAAAATGAATTTCCCTGATTCTGCTGGGACAGTCTCACAAATAACATCTGGTAACCCGAATTGTAATAACAATATTTCTGAAGGGATGCCTTTGATGAAAGAAAATTGCCTGCTAAGATTGGCTTTTGAAGATTTTGAAAAGGCCAGGATGAAAGTGAGACCTAGTGCCATGCGTGAGGTATGACTAATATATCATTTTTTCTTGTCATTTATTTAATGCAACCGATGTCTACTATTGCATTGACAATATCAAAGAACCCCAGCTGCTGTGTGTACAACATTTTCTTCTAACATGATTTTAGAGCATTTTTAACTAAAAAGGATCAAAGCTGCAATTTCATAGAGTTGCAAGTTGATTTCATTTACCTTGTATTCAACCTTTTTTCTCTGCTTTTAGGTCATACTTGAGGTTCCAAAAGTTAATTGGGAAGATGTTGGGGGTCAAAGGGAGGTCAAAAATCAGTTAATGGAAGCTGTTGAGTGGCCTCAAAAACACCAGGACGCATTCAAGAGGATTGGTACTCGTCCTCCCACAGGGGTGTTGATGTTTGGACCTCCTGGTTGTAGCAAAACCCTCATGGCTCGTGCTGTAGCTTCTGAAGCTGGATTGAATTTTCTAGCAGTGAAAGGTCCTGAACTTTTCAGCAAATGGGTTGGTGAATCTGAGAAGGCAGTAAGATCCCTTTTTGCAAAGGCAAGGGCTAATGCTCCATCAATCATATTTTTTGATGAAATTGATAGCCTTGCCATAATTCGTGGAAGGGATAGTGATGGGATTTCAGTTTCTGATAGGGTCATGAGTCAACTTCTTGTTGAGTTGGATGGTTAGTATTAGATGTGAAGCATTCAGTCCCCTCTTATATTTATGGTGCTTTCATTCATATACTTTGCTTTTTCTTTTTACAATCATACATTGCATCATCTATGGTGCTTTGCTGATACATAGAGAATTTTAATTTAAGACAACTTCATTTTGCTTTAACCTCCCTTCAGGAGATTCCATCTCACCTATTTGGATTATCATTGGAATGTAGCTTGTTTGCTCATATGGGATAAAAACATGCTGTAGTTTTTTAAATATAATGAGTTGATTGAAAGTTTTGCTGATCTAGGTTTGCATCAAAGAGTTGATGTTACTGTTATTGCTGCGACTAATCGACCAGACAAGATTGACACTGCACTTTTAAGACCAGGTGTTTTTCCTTCTCTCTCCTTCCCCTCCACTGTTCATGCACAAGCATACACACACCATTTTGATAATCTTCCAGTCCTTATGGTATAAACATGATTACCTTCTTCATAATATTTAATAAAAGATTTGTGCAGGACGTTTTGATCGACTGTTATATGTCGGACCACCAAATGAGAATGACCGGGAAGATATATTTCGTATCCATTTGCGCAAAATTCCTTGCAGTTCTGATGTCAGCTTAAAAGAGCTTGCTTATCTCACAGAGGGCTGCACTGGTGCTGATATATCGTTGATTTGCCGGGAGGCAGCTGTCACAGCTCTTGAGGTTTGTGAGTTCAAGCTGTGTTTTTTGGACAGTTTTTACCTGTGTTGATTTAACATTACTTTGCAATCAGGAGAGCCTTGATGCTGAAGCAGTAACAATGCGTCACTTAAAAGCTGCAATCAGACAAGTACGGCCATCAGATATTCACTTGTATCAAGAGCTATCAGCTAAGTTTGAAAGGCTTGTTCACTCCAGCGCTGTAGAAAAGACATTAGGATCTCAACGGTGCTCAACTGGGTTCACCTTGTGGTACATCTCTTCTTTTACTTTACTTTTCTCCATATCATGTCATTGAGATTGATTAGCTGTGATGTGTCTCTCTTTCTCTAATAATCTGAATGTGTGAAATATGCATCGCAGCTGAATATATCTAAACATGTGAATGGCATATTTGCATTGATCTTGAATTCTGGATTTTTGTCAAATTTGGCATTACTGTACGTGTAATGTATCCTTGGGTAAATATGGTATAACTGAAGGTTTGTTTTCTTCTGTGGCCCGTGGGGGTCAGAGTGTTTGATACCTTCAAATTAATAGTAAATGTGTTGGTGTCTGTCATGGATGTCTTCGTTGATGCATTAAAGTACATTACACTTTGCAGTTTGCAATATATAATAGCAACATACGACTTGTGATAGCTCATAACGGCCATTGTTTCCCATTAAATTTGGGCTTGGTATTTGTTTTACTCTGCATTTTTTTCGTAAGAATTTTATCATCCATACTTTTGAGGAAATTAACTGATTGAATGTGGCTTCTTCTCTTAATCTAATGCAGCCAGACCCTGATAAAATATGTCTCACGGTTCTTTGCTCGCTTCCCAGCAGCCAATTTACACTAAAAGTCTGCTACTAATGGGTAAAACCATAGATTCCTTTGGCAATTTAAAATTCATTGAACATTGACATTGAACATTGACATCGAGTTGCTCTCCAAAGAAGGGTAGTGATTTTCTATTAGCGATCATTTGGCAGTGGAATGGAGTTCAGTTGATCCTAGTGGTGATACAGTAGTGCCATCAGCGCCATGGTAATAGAAGAAAAGAGGCAATTGGACTATGGAAAGAAAGAATATTGTAAATTTGGTAATTATCAGAATCATTTTCTTTCAACATCCCTCTCCCGATAGTCAATTTACTTCCCCTGTTATCTTTAATAACACTACTGGGTAGATTTGAAGTTGTTGCTCGGAGAAATTTGTATTTATACCTGCCAAGGTCAAGACAAGAGCAGATGATGCTGATTTGCTGAAGTGAAATGGTAAATGTGATCTAAAGAATCAATAGAACATAAAATATACCTATAGAAGACTTGGTGGTCGCAGTGAAATGCAATCAAAATATCAGTATTCACATAATACATGAAATCTATCAGCAAGAAAGGTCGGCATTTAAGCTTCTAAATTCTTAAAACCTCAACAAGATTTGCTTATCAGCGGAAGTACAGCAACACCTGCAAGTCTCCATGGCCTTCTCCTTTAAATGTAACGCAAGGGGGGACTGGCTGTAGAATGATCTGGATGCTTGACCCTGGCCATTCTAGATCAACAATTGCCTCTTTTAGTGCCGCAGACTGAATGAAAGACAATTATGGTTGTAATTTTTTGTTGTAACAATTGATTGAACCTAAACAGGATCCTAAATCCAACTTCCAACCATGTAATATCATCTATATGCTTCTGTAATATGAAAATGCCACACTTAATTTAATCTACCAGGGTTTATTAATTCATCATTTAGCTCTACCTTTTCATTGGCTAAAAAATAGTATTAGATGAGGTTACAATGTTATTTTAAGCAACAAAGCACAAGGTAAGTGAAATCGATTTCTGTTGATCTTAAGTCGTGTTCAAATCAAAACAAGGTCATATCCTTTATGAATATCTGTTTTTGTTTATGTTGTTAAAGTGGTAACAGCATCCTACCTCAGTCTAGTGATCTTTAAGAAAAGCACTACAGGTAAGCATTCTCTATTGGAGAAAGGGGGCATCAAGAGAGGGTTTGCAGCAACCATTAACAAATGTAAAAGTACAGGGTCCAAGATCTTCCTTGCTTTTTTTGAAGAGGGCAATATCGATATTCCTAGTTTACTATTATACCCTTATCAATTTCGCAAATAGGCCGACAGAACCTCTTAAATTTGTTCCAAACAGTGTGTAAAATAGTAAATTGACTTTTCTTGTTCTTTATTGTTTTAGTTTTGGACTATAGACTATGAGCCAGTGGGCCTTATAGCTCTAAACCCAAAGCTCTGTTCTTTGAATTAGATCCTGAATTAGAACTGGGTTATTCCTCCAGGATTTCTTGAGTTCAGTCATATTAGGCAGCGAAATGATTGCTTTTGCTGAAAAAAAAGGGAAAATTAAGGTCAGCTCTCTCTTTTTCTCTCTCAAGTTTGCTCTTGTGATGAATAATCTGACTGTATGTTTTGCGTCTGCATCTTCTTTTTATGTAATTTAAATCTCTCTCTATACTAGTTCTGGATAGGAACATTGCTGTGGTTAATAGAAAATTAAAATTTGTAATTTGGGTCATTTCTGGTTCATAACGGAATTGTTAAGGTTGTTGGTTGGTGAAAAGTTAAATATGAGTAAACAGAAAATTTTTATTTAATGTTGGAACTGCTCCTTTTATTTGCAAGATTGGTGGATTGATTCGTTCTGCTTCAATCTGTTCAGAATTCTTATGTTTGTTTGTCCCAAGCATTTGATTTAAAGCAGAAAGTGTCCTAGCATGGGATTTTCATGTAATTTCCTATCCATTTTGTTTCTTCCATTTCAGTTACTCTATGGCAATTCGACAATGTAATCAATTATGCTTTTATCAGAAACTGGCAATCCTGTGGATGTTCTTTTCTGGTGCTGTCTCTTGCATGCTTGTCGTCTCGTCTTCAAGTGAGGTCAGTGGGCTTGATAATTGTTCACATTAGCTATCTCTACTATCATGGATGTTAGTTGTTAGTAAAAATGAAATCAGTTGCCGTTGTAAATAGTTTAGGAGATTTATGGTATAGGTACCTGCCTAGCTTCTTAGTTACATTAATACAATTATGCCTTGCCAGAGCCAACAGCTAAGCTTTCAAGGAATTTGACATACCTTAATTTTCAGGTTGAAATGAGGGGTCCATCTCATTCCCAGCATTCAGGTGCCAGGAAATATATAGTGAAATCTTATTTTGAGAAATATGAGAACCTGTGTGATTCGAGTTTTGAAGATTTTATGGCACATGAACTTTCTTCCAGTTTGTGTCAAGTGTTTCCTGATAATCGGAATCTTGACGTGAGGCTATCAGTTTTAGAGCACTCTCTGGTTGGTGAAGGTTCGCATTGTCATTTATCTTCATCTATCAAATTGCAGATTGAGGCAGACTCCATTCCTAAATTGCCTGCTCATTTCTGTGAAGTTATAATTATACAAAGACTGCCCCTGGGTGTTTTTGCTGACCCATTTGAACTACAACATCTTCACGAGCGCAAGGGTGAACAGCAATTGATTTTCCTTGTGATAAAGACAGACTATTTGTTTTGTTAAAACTAGGCTTACTGCTTGCATTGTATTCTGTTTTTGAGGTTAATTTATGCATTCTACTTGTTGCAGTGTTTACAAATGTAGCTGTTTTTGGAGACACCAACTTAGAATTGCCTTCATTTCGGTCCAATCGATCTGTTGTTGAAGTCCACATGGATGCCGGATCCAACATCTTTTCAGAGCAGAATAACGGATTGGAAATGAACATAGAGCTTCCATTACATGCAAGATATCAGGTAAGCTAAAGGATTTCAATACTATCACTTTTCAAATAATTTGCAGTAGATGCAACTATCAATATGAACTTCAAGCATCAGCCATATTTGATTTTTGTCATTCACATGGCAAAAAACGCTAATAGCATCTGTAGATGTGTCAAATGTGGGTATTTAGTGAAAATTGAAAATTTTTTTTTCCTTTCCTTTTTCTCTGTTTTGCAGCCCCTGGATGAAAGTGGCTATTCGATTGTTGAAATTGGTGAACCTGATGTACTGTTGAGCTGCAGCATGGAAGGAAAACAATATAATCAGAGTTGTTTGTTTATGTCACCCAATGACAGTGCTAAATCCAGAATCGGTGCTGTTGCATGGAGAATACCTTCTGGGATGAAGGCACATACTGGATTTGTATCAGTTGTTACCTTTGTTACAGCCTTCTTATCAACTCTTTCAATTGTAGTGACATCCATATTTTGTTCAGGCATCAAGGTGTCCAAAAACATGAAACAATCTTAGCCAACTTCTGTTTCTACGCAATAAATTTGTTTTTATGGGACAGATAACACGTCTGTCACTTAAAAGACTTTTGACATCATTTTTTCTGAGTTTAATGTCTTTAAGTTATGTTTAAAGTACTAGCTTAGATCAAAAGTTTAATGTCTTAGGTTACTGAATCGTTGACTCAATCCAGTTGAGGAATATTGATAGCCCGCCTAACGGGAAAATTGATAAAAGTAAATTAATCTAACACTGCTCCACCAGAGGCTGTAGCAGACACGTTACTGAACGCCAGAAAAGTTGCTTGACGCTATAGGACAGAATCAGAATGCCATGGAAGTAATGGCACTCTATAAATGCATACATGTTGATATGAAAAACCAAAGAATTATAGAAGCTCTTATTATAGGAAATTTCAAGAAGACAAAAGGGGACAATACACAGAAAGCTGTGATACACCCTCAGCAAACCCAGACACCAACTTACAGAAAAAGAAACACCCCGCCCAAAGATCAACCAAATATCATAATGGATGGCTGATAACCACAAAATCAAATACATTAGCAAAGCGATCACCTCTTGCTGTTTAGAATATCTTAAAATCGTTCTATGATCAAATTGGATGACCTTTTGATCAGGCTGCTAGTACTATGATCACGATGAGAAGCACAATTCCGAATATTACCAGGAGCAAGCAGGCCTGCCCAAAAATAAGTAAAGGAATTAATTCCTTGGAAGGATGGTGGAAAGTATCTTTCACTGGTGAAAGCAACTGTCTAAGATGGCTTTGAAAAGGCAGGTCACAAGACAATTTAGGTGGTGCCATCAATCATGATTCCTAGACCCACTGAACGAAGCCCCACATCATGTCCCACTATCACAATTAAAAAGGGGTATAAAGATAGTGGGAATGTCTCTCGTGATGGTGCTTTACATCCAGCGCACAATTTTAATTTAATAAAAAAAACAACCAGAGCATTTCTCGTTACCAGAGAAGAATTTGATCTCTGTGTCTTTGCGGCTTTCACAATATGGGATTTTGCCTGTACGGTGGCAGCCTGAGAATTTTCAATGTGAGTCCCAATGTCATCTGCAGCATAGATTGACTTTCAGTACTTTTCAACATGACCCAGAAGGTCAGAACAAACATAGTTAATTCACTGCAAAAGATGAAATTCTTTACCAATTATAGCTCCTTGCTCATGAACTAGCACTGCGAGATCTTTGAAGATCTCATTGACCTCACCAATTTGCTGCTGAATTTCTTGAATTCCTTGTTCTCTTTCTTCGATGATAGCCTCATTAAATGCAATCTCATTATCCAACAGCAAGACCTCCTGTCTGCAAAAGAAAAAAAAATACTCAACAGCGGCTGTAGTTGGATAATCAAATTCATAAAATCAACAACAAGATAATACAACAGATAAACAGACTATAACGAACAGCATCCATGGATCACATAAAGTTTTGTTCTGAAAATTCTGGGAACAAACAATAGAAAATACATATTGTATCTATGCATGGCATGGGGGAATGAATATGATTAATCACCCGTCCATTAAGTATTTAGAATTCACAATTCAGCAATACATGGTATCACTTGGGATCTTTCTGATTAGTTATGATGCTCCAATCTAATATATGCATATAAATATACACACACATATCAGGATAAAGAACTGGCGTGGAGGATTCATAAGAAGGAGATGGCTTAAAGGAATTTGTAAAATATAACTTACCTTCTTGATTCCACAAGAAGGGCTCGCTGTTCAGCACTTTTATCTGAACCTACATCTATCTCACTGGCCGTGTAGCTGCATATAAGAGGAAGAAACCTCCAGCATAAGAATATAACATGCAAAAGACTGAAGTACAGTTGAAGCATAACAAACAGATAGCCACTAAACAATTTGCATTTGCAACCAGTAAATGGCAGAAAATTCAGTAGTCAATATAGATGTTTTATAAGTGATTTGTCAAAACTATCTTGCTAATGACTCAATTTTCCATGTAGGCCATTAACACAAAAACATTGAATGCACTCTCCTACCCATCTATGTACACATAAACCCTACTACATAAATACCTTGAAGGAAGAACTGCCTGGGGAACAAATGGAGTGTATGCCGTTTCCCTTTCAGCTGCAACCCGTTGAGCCTTCTGAAACTCTTTCAAAACTGCTTGAAAATCTTTTGCAAGTTTAGCATCTGTTATCTTCTTGCTTGCCTACAATTACAAGGAATTAAAGGGCATCAAGCACTTCCTGAGGGGAAAAGGGAGATAGAGACAGGAGGCATTGAGTGGTTCTCCTTTTAGCAATAAGTTCAATAACCTATGCATGAATTACCATGAGTTGGAATAGAACAAAAGAAACATTAGGAATAACAAACACCATAGGTCCACAGCTATCATCATTCATCTCCTCTTTGTTGATTTAAAAGGTAACAGAAACCTACTTGGTCGACAGAATCAACCAAAATCAAAACCAAACTTACGCTAACTTCAGCACGGTGATCTGTTTCACTAGCTTGTTTCAGTTTAGCCGAAGTGTCCTTCACTAATTGCCCAATATGAAGCCTCGCTTTATGCCTGCCAAATGAGACATGTCAGCTATACTGGCCGCACATGATCTGATTAGCATATAGTCAAAATCACTCAAGAAATCGAGAGACAGCAACTCTTTGGCGATGCAATACAATGATGCAGACCGTTAAGCGATCAAGAAAAGCCAACATTAAATATCAAGAAAAATATAAACTATTTTACAGAATTGCCACATTCAACCAAACGAAAATGAGAAATACTCTGAGCTTCCTCCAAATTGAACTTGAACAAGGGCATCATTTATCATCCCTAATTGAAACTCCCTAATGGAAAGATCGAAGCAATTGAACAAAAATAAAACCACAATTTCGTGTTTTTTGATTCAATATCAAAAGACGGTCACATTGAAATCCCTTGATCAGTTAAAATTGCAATCGAAGCCATTGAATCGGACAAGACTCACAGCTTTTCTCGGAGCTCAGGCGTGTCCTTAGGGGTCCCAAGGGTATTGACGAGTCGCTGGAAGGTGGAGACAGCAGTATTGATCTGGAAAATGCCAGAAGCCACTGCTTGCGTGGCGTCTTGTTTGCCGTTGATCAGGTTTTGCCTCGACGCCAATGGCCGTCCAGCTTCCAGATCTTGAAAGCTCATGATTGCTCCTCCTCTATATCTTATATTTGCACAAACCCTAACTTCCTCGAGAAAATTTTGAGATGAAATTTTCTTGAGAAAGTGATGGGAAAACGAAAACAACAGGCGAGAAGGCTCTTTAGTTGCACGGGGAGAGATTAAAAATCGATGGGAAATGGGTAAAAATAACGGAACCTAAGAACACGGCGAGAGTTGAGGGACTGTGACAGAGAAAAGAATTAGACGTTTTTTAAATAAAGAAATAAAATATTTAATAAGGAAAATTATCGTGCCAAGCGGCTTCTTTGGAGTGGACGGGAAAGGGACAAAGTGGGTGATGTAGAGAGGGCAGAGTGAGTTGACACCGAGTGGGCTCACTGGTTTGTTTGGGCATTCACTGGTTTATTAATTAAATAATATACATATTTTTGGTGGGATCGAAAGATAATTGGTTTTGGTCTTTTGCATTTATCTTTTTATTTATAAAAGCTTTGACGGTGAAAGGCCAATATCCAAATATCGAAGAGATGTATTTGAAGCTTAATCCAATATATTTTATTAGGATATGTCCATAAAATCTTATCTTAGTGGCAAAATCAAAGTTATCTAATAATATTTTGTTGTTTTATGTTTGTTCTCCTTTATTTCTTAAGATTTGACGGTGATTAATACGTGAAATTCAATAATAACAATAAAACATAAAAAAAAAAACTCAAATATAATTAACATGTGAAACTTATGAATTAAAGTTTGTTGAGATCCAATGTTAAAATCGTATTTTGACACGATGAATATAGATTATCATCATATTATTAAATAAATTCTGAAATAAGGTTTTTTTTTCTTTTTTTTGTTAAAGTTTTTGCTGTTTTGATTTATATAATTAGAAATTAGATATGTATGAATGATGTATTATTATCATTATATACATAAATATTATAAATTAATTAAAGAGAAATAACAAGAGATAAATTCCTAGTGAAATTGGTTCAGCCACATACTTTTCATTAGATATGTTGTATAAAATACATGAGGTTACACGATAAGTTCTAATCAGTTACAATGGCATTAATTCTAGAGATATAAACTAAATCAAAATATAGTAAAAAAAAAAATTACATATTACAACCAAGAGACAAGAGTCCCAAACAGGGAAATAAAAAATCTATTCAAAAAATAATTAAATAAAATAAATAAGAAATCAACAATCATTTTTCTTTTATATATAGTAAAAGAAAAATTAAAATTAACTTAGCTAACTATGGCTTAGTATATTAACGTGGGAGGTGGGTCCCAATACAACGATAGGAGAATCAGATCAGACCCATTAAATCGTCTCATTAATTTCTTCATTCCAAGAAACGGAATCTGTAATTATTGCCGTCTTAAAATCCCTCTATTTTCTCTCTCGCACGTGCTACGATTGCCGGCGAAGCCTGGCATTTCCATTTCCCAACCCTCGCACGTGCGTCCAAAACCTCGGTGGTCTCTCCTATAAGTAACGTGCCTCATTTTTTCCTTCTTAAGACAGGACTTTTATTGATCGGCTTAAGCCCTCATCTCTGTTGCTCATTTGACCATGTCGTCGGTTAGTTCTTTTCCTTTCATAACACAGTTTTCCTTTTTTTCATTATTTCTTTGCAATCTGAAGTTGGTTCATATTTGCTGTTTGTTTGTTCCAATGTTTGAATCGTATTCCCTTTTGGTATGTATGTTTGTTGATCCAACAATTGGTAGAACTTTGTGCATAATGTAGTTTGAGGTTCAATGGATTCTTGGGATGACCGAATATTAATTACTTGATTAATAAAAGGGTAGGTTAATGGGTTATAGCTCTTGAGATTGCCGTCTGCATTTGGTTAAGGTCCATAACCAAATGCAGTTGAAACATATCTTACCTTTTTATATTTTTTTAGTTAGTGTGTGTGTGTGTGTGTATGATTGCTTCATTTCTTTCTACTATGTTTGCTTGTTGAATTGATTTGTGCATATGTGATAACTCAATGGAGT
The DNA here is from genome assembly GCF_002303985.1 of Durio zibethinus. Next base: position 680,308 of record NW_019167827.1, on the reverse strand, counting down.
TCATAGGTTATGATGTGGGAGATATTATAAGCTTGCTGAGAAATGATTCTTTGGGGTTGATAATTTGCGTATATTTGCAGTTATTTCTCTTAGCCTAGCTATTATCAAGATTCAATAAGTCATACTTTATGTTGTCATTGCAGATTAAAACCATTAAAGTCAGCAATGTTTCTTTAGGAGCAACTGAGCAAGACATCAAAGAGTTCTTTTCCTTTTCTGGTGATATTGAATATGTTGAAATGCAGAGGTTGGTTGCTCTTTTAGTTCCTAGCATCTTTTTTATGTTACGTTTCTATGGGTGTAAAGGTTATTGCTCATGCAGCGATACTGAGCGGTCACAAATTGTATATGTTACCTTCAAGGATTCTCAAGGAGCAGAAACTGGTGTTCTTCTTTCGGTAATTCAACTTCAGACTATCATTCATTTCACTATGTGTATTTTTTCATTTGAGTACATGGGAATGGTTGTCTTTTGGTTTCTTTGTTAATATTCATAATATAAGGCAATCTGCAGTGTGATTCTTGCCAGATTGTGCAATGTTGAAGAACCTTTGATCTATTGACAACGTGGATAGCTTCAGCTTTTTAAATTGAATGCCCTACTTTCCTTTTTAGAGCATGTTAAAATAATGGACATCTTCCTTTCTGGGGTCTACTTTTGCTTGGTACCTTTTCTCAAAGCTCAGAATCCATAAAACTTTAATATGAGAAAAAATATCATAACTCCAATGAAAAGTTGTGCAGTAAAAAGTTTCTTCTAGAACATATGCCATGTTCGTAGCTAAACAGTGACACCAATTTGGGAAAAAAAAGTAGTACCATATAGTTACTTAACTCTGAAGTATATGGCAATATGATATGCTTTAATAGAAATTTTACTTACCCATATATTAAGTTATAAAGAATTGCTTGACAGACATATATTCATGTTGCAGATGTGGATTGGCTAGCCAACATTAATTTGTTCTCAATATGGCATATGAGTTATATAAGTGATTAAGTACTTGTGTTTCAGGGAGCAACAATAGTTGATATGTCTGTCAGTATTACTTTAGCTCCAGACTACAAGCTGCCTCCTGCTGCTTTTGCATCGCTTCATGTAAGTGTCACACTCTATTGGTAGTTTAAATGCTAAAACAAGGCTCACATTGTTTTACATTTTCTGCAGGCTACTCAAAATAAAACTCCCGGTGGTGCTGATTCTGTTATTCGAAAGGCAGAGGATGTTGTCACTGGAATGCTTGCTAAGGGCTTTATCTTAGGCAAAGATGCAGTCAACAAGGCAAAGACCTTTGATGAGAAGCATCAGTTAACATCAACAGCCTCAGCTAAGGTATCATCTTTTGACAAGAAAATTGGGTTCACTGAGAAGATCAGTGCTGGTACTACTGTCGTTAGTGACAAAGTACGAGAAGTGGATCAGAAATTTCATGTTTCAGAGAAAACCAAATCAGCATTTGCTGCTGCTGAGCAAAAGGTCAGCAGTGCAGGATCTGCCATAATGAAGAACAGGTATGTATTCACTGGAGCTTCATGGGTAACAGGTGCTTTCAACAAGGTTGCAAAAGCAGCAGGAGATGTTAGCCAGAAGACAAAAGAAAAGGTGGTAGTGGCTGAAGAGGAACGAAAAAGAAAAGTGATCGATGACTTTGCACAGATTCATCTATCTGAGTCCCCTAAAGCTTCTGCACCAAGTGAACAACCTTCCAAGCATACACCAGCACAAGGATTGATTCTTTGACTTGCTTCATCTGTAAATAATTGTGAAATTTTGGAATTGGATTCTGTGGAAATGCTGAATGTGGGGCAAATCTATCCCATAGCATTTCATATAATTAACCATCTTCTCGGCCAGAATGTTGAATGAATTGAAATTTACGTTGTTGTTGGTGATTCCTTTTAGTTTTTAGCTTCTCATGGCAAGCCTGTCCTTGAAAATAAACATTTTATTTGCTAAATATTTAATAAAGAAACGTCGCCCACGAAACTGATTAACTGAGTCGACATAAAACCTCAATTTCAGTAACCCACGCCTCCCTTAAGCCCCCCACCCAACTCTGCCTCTTCTGCAAATACTGGACATAGCTATGTTGATCCATCGCACACCATCCAACAAAACCCTCCACCTCCGCTTCTTCTCCCAAGCCGCTCTCGCACTCGACCAACCATCAGCATCACCTTCACCTCTATTTCCATTGAGCTACCTCGAAGGCTTCGCCAAGCCCGATCCGAAATACGCCAAGACTATACATCGCCATCCCACGCGCAACGTCCGGCTAAAGCATCGCCGCCAAAGAAAGAAAAGTGGGTCGAGTCCCAAGCATCATTTTTGAGCAAAAAGATGGCCAATATGGAGGCAACAAAAGGCTCCTTTCTGTTCAAACCAATCAGGTCAGAAAATTGGTTAAGCATCTGGGCCAATCTTTTTTCCTTTCTAGGCTTTTTGATCTTGAGGTCCGCTCAGAGTTTGGGTCCGGTGATTTGATTGAGAAAGTCCGGGTTCTCCCCAGGATGGTAATGGTCTTTTCGGGTTTTTCTTTAGTTCACTAAATTTGATTAATCTAATTGTTATTTTTCTTTGTGAATTTGGAGCCAGTGTTTCAGCTTCATTTGCATGCGGGGACTGATGCACATCTTAATGTGACCTTCATAAGGGCGCCTTCCCATGCTTTGTTGAAGGTGGATGTTCCTCTAGTCTTCAGAGGAGAAGATGTACGCCCTGGACTAAGGAAAGGCAACGAGCTGCAATGAAATTTTCTTTCGTTGATATAATTTCATTGATTAACGATTTTTGTTCATGATTCCATTGCTCAAAGGATGAGGTGTATGTGGACTCTTATCGTGAAATATTAATTCAATAATTGGTAATTGCATTTCTTTTTGTGTTTAGTTTCAGCTCTGCTGACTTATGTTTTATTTAAGTAATAAGTACTATGGAAAGTTTGTTTTATTTTCAATATTAACAGTAGATTTATATGCATCCTTAGTTTTTCATATTAATATCATGTCAATTAACAGGGCCATTTCTGTCTGGTTTTTTTATTTTCTCTTTGTGATATGTATAAGGTTTATCTTCGCAAACTTCCCCTAGTACAGATGAATAATGTTGGTGTTAATTCTGATCATCCAACGTAATGATTTCCATTTAGACATATGGAGATGATTTGATGTCATAACTCATAACTAGCATTCCTTCTAGAGACAAAAAATCGTTGCGTCACTCTCTCGAGGAGTGCTCATACTTTCACAATTAGTAGTTTTAGATGGAAGGAAGCTAGTGATATTACTGGGTATAGTGCCATACGAATTTTGTTGTTTGATATTACTATTTTTGTATTTTCTTTTATCCATTCAATTGTGTTATTCTTACCATAACAAACATTAAGCATAGCAGGCAACAGGAAGTTAAATATTTGTCAGAAAAATCTGATGTTGCCTATGCATAATCCACAGTTTGAAGGTTATCATAAATTCCTTTTGCTGCTCCACAAGTTGTATATGAAGTTTAATATGTTTTAAATTTTTACTTTGGTCATGTTGAATCTCATTTGATGCATTCCTTATTGCTATAACCAGTATATTCTTTCGTCTATATTTGTTAAATATCACTTATTTCACAAACCTGGCGGGGTTGTTCTTGAATACTATTAAGAGGACTGTTAAGTTCCTATGCCCAGTAGATATTATTCTTCCATATATTGATGTTGATTTGAGTGAGTTGGGCGGGGGTCAGAAGGTGGTAATGGGAGACCTCAAGGTTCATCCAGCTCTAAAAGCTTATTCAGCCGAAAGATGAGCCTGTTTGTAAGATTATGGGAGCCAGAGTTTCAGACCAACAGAAGAAGAAATAAGGATTTTGGTTCAGATTTTGGCAAGCCTAGCGTTAACAAAATTTATCTGAATGGGGCATTGAGTGAGCTAAAATTTATGCTATCACTTCTCATATTGTTCACCTTATGCAGTGCTAGAGTGCCTTCTTTATTTCTTTTTTTTTTCTCCTCTTTCTCCCATAGGGTGGGGTGAACAAAATCAATCATGATGTTTCGGGGCAAATCACTCGGGGATTCAAAATCTCCAAATAGTTAAATCCTTTTTGCCTTTTTTTTTTTTTTTGCCTTGGAATTTGCTGTTTTTATTCCATTGATTCAGATATACTTTTCCTACTGGACTCAAAGTTCTTAGAATAGCATTCCAACTACTGCATATGTGATATGTATGGCTTATAAAATCTGTTTTACAAGGCTCTTTGAATGGGTTTTAACTATAATCAATAACTCTGTTATAAATAAATGATGAAGATGTTTGATAGACCTTGTGTCTATTGATGTTCATTTGGAGTTTGCCACTTCAGTTTCATAATATTCCGACAGTCCCAGGATGACAGTTTCATAGTATTCGTTTCATTCCTTATCTCTTTGTTCATACGGAAGAAGAGAAAATATGAAATCATCGTTTATTAACCTTAATTTTGAAAATTTTCGATTGTTTGTATCATCATATGGTTAAGATTAAGAATAATCTTTAGTTCTTGTCTCGGGTATTCACTCTCTTCCCCGCCTTCTTTTTCTTGTTAATCTGGTCTTGAAACATGCTATTAGTTAAAATCTTCCTAAATAAAGCTTTTTTCCTTTATTAGTTTGAATTTTAATAAGACTCTTAGAAAATCTTATGATTTTCTTTGAACCATATATAGGTTTTAATGCGTTTAATTTATCCTAAATTTTTTTAGCCACAAAAAGAAAAAACTAAAAGGGCCACCAACCAAAATATTACTGAAGCACGCACCATATTTGTTGATATGAATTACTGATAACATTACCTTTTCTTTTCTTCAAGTTTTAAGCCTTAAAAGAACTGAGTCTATTTTTAAATCTCAGACCCACCAAATATTGTCATCTCCAAATCATAAATTCCAAAATGCAAGAAAGTTTCCATGTTTGGTCTTGAAATATTTTCAAACTAAAAAAATTCTAATCAAACAAAGTTTCTTATAGATTTAGAAAGAAAAAAAACAATGGATCTAACATTTTTCAGAATAGCATTTGTGGTTATAGTTTTGGTCATAATTTCCTTCGGGTAGTGATTTTCTTACTTGTTTTTCTCAATCAAATGCAAGCCCACAAGGCCCCAACAGCACATGGTTTCATTAATAGTGTTTCATGGTTTGTTAGGGATGACTTGAAACCTATAAAAGAGCAGTGAAATTAATAAGCTGTCAGTCTTGCAGGTTTAAAGGACGCACATGTCGCAGCACTTCCGACGGCCTACCTTGTGCAAACGGTCCCAGTGCCTGTGATTTGGGCATTTACTTTCGCTTGAGAAGCTAGCTTTCAAAACTTCCCCAATCGCACCATTATATGGAGACTAATTACCCATGCACGAATAGGGTAACTTCTGGTTCTTAATGAAGTTTGATGACGACTAATGAATTTGAAGAAGCCACTCACCTCAGTTTTATTCAGATGGAAATTCTAAGTTTGAAATAATAGTTTTAGTCCTTTTCAATACTATCTATCAACGAAATTTTATTATATAAAATAAAACTAAATCATAGAAGAATGGAAAAATCAAAGTGACTAAGTGAGTTTAAGTAAGTGGGGTTAGTCAAAAGTTGAATGTGAACCCTTCCCTAAAGAGTAAGACATAACTCATTGTTATTCTTTAAAAGAAAAAGGATTTTGACATTAACAACTTCACAAGGCTATATCTCTCTTTGCAAAAATATCTCAATTTGAAATTCCACGATTTCCTGAAATAATTGAGAGCCACTGCAATTGCTCCAATTTATACGAAGAAAGCTTATTATTATTAGATTTACTGTTGAATTAAAGTAGTTGGGGGCTTAGGAGGATTCGGTTTTGGAGCTTTTTAAAAGCGATGGTGGGGTGGGGAGTAGAGTGATGGAGGGCCACACAACATTATGTCATTATCTGCAGAGAATCATGATTATTATCATTATCAACATCACTATTTAAGAAAAATAAAAAGAAAAACTGAGAAATTATGAATGAATGATGTACAATTTTGATGATATGATTGGCTCTAATTATTAACCATTGTCTAAATTATTAAACTCCGTTAATAAGCTTCAACTTCACCCCCTACCTATGTATATCTACGGTTAATTACAGAAGAGATACGCATTTGTCTGTGCATGACTTCTTCAAATTATATGCTATACACAACGGAATGCTCCAGAGGACTCGTCGATCCTAAATTACTTAAAAAATTCAAACAAAAACTAAAAAATAATAATAATAAAAGCAAGCAGAATTTGAGTGTTTGACGACATAAAAAAGTGATAAATTCTTTTTGGTGTTATTTGATTGTGGGACCCAATACGATGGAGGGTGGGACCAAATCATCAGACCTCCACGTGGGAAGGACGCATGGTGTTGCGTAATATGTTGACACCTCATGTGGAAGCACGTGATAATCTCCATCAGTACGCGGGTGATCCATGTCTCATCTCACCATTTCCTGCTCTTTTTTTTTTTTTTTCCCGAACGGTAAAGTCAAAGATAAAAGGAATACAAGGAAATTGAACCAATCAGAGTCCTCCGTACCACCGACAATTTTTGTGGCTTGTAATTGACGTAACATTGTGCTCAACATTTGACACGTGTTCAACAATCGTACTAATTGACACAGCCCTGCTTTCTCCACTGGTATTTCCCCTTCCCCACTTGCAACAATTAGTATTGTACCTTTTCCTGATCAACAAAAACCTTCTATAAATAACCCTACAACTCCAAAATTAAAAACATTTATTTATTCATAAAACATTTTTAGTGATAAAGAGTTAAAGAGAACCCCTTTCAATTAGTCAATCTTGAGTAAGGTAACAGGGAAGAAAATATGCAGCTAACCGTAAGATTATCACTGTTACAGCAGTTAATGGGCTTCTGCGATTAATACAACTTTCTAGCTGGCATCCCAACCGTAACACGAGGTGCAATAACGGTCCGAATTTCCAGCTGGATTCCACAGCTTACTCTAGGCACGAGCATCACTAACTTACGCCTCCAAAGGCGCACGTTAGCCAATTTGAATTCTTTAATTTAAAAGTATAGTTTTCAAGTTTCGCAATTTATTTTCTTTCGTAATTTTATATACAAAGATGATAAACAACACAACTGCCACACACGTAGCGCCAGCTAATATATTTGCTTCACAAGCCAACAAATTAACATGCAATTTAAATTTATACGTGCAACAAAAAATTTTGGGCAACGGCCGGCACGTGCGGATTTGTAGTCAGATAGAGCAAGAACGACGGATGAGAGCAAAAGAGTGAAAGAGATAAACAGAGAGAACACTGCTTAGAAATCGGCTATTTTTCGGTGGAGCCGGGACTTCGGGACGAATTTATCAAGTTCTTGCAAGTTCCTCAGGCTTCGAATCGCCAAAACATCGCCTCTCCGAGATTCAATAAATCGGCCGACGTCGCTGATTTCATTTGAATCTGCAAATAACGAAAGCGGAAATCTAAATAACCAAAAAAATCATTAAACAAAAAAAATTAAAATAAAAAAGAAAAGGTGAATTGGAGCTGCATTATACCTAAATGCTTTGAGAGATGCTTGAATCGATTAAAATGAGCCAAATCTGAAACAAAAAAATGTTAAAAAAAACTAATGGTTACGATTAAGCTTGAATAACTTTGCTTGCTTGATAGCCGTTGATTGAGAAGACGAAAAACGTACCAGATTGTGAAGGATTGTGGGAAGTTAGGTAAAGAATGAGGAAGCAAAGGAGAGTGATAACAGGAACAAGGTGAATGAACTTCTCAGGTTTAGGAGGAGATGTCAACGACGACGTTGGCGACGATGAAGGAGAAAACGACAATCGGCGAGGCTTTGTGTCTTTGCGTTCGTCGTCGTCGATGATTTCTCTGCGTTTCTCATGATTTTCAGCAACAGAACTCTCTTCTCCACCGTGGAAGTGGAGCTTGGAGCTCGGCGAGCCTAAGGATTGTCTCTGCATGTTAGAGAGAGAGAGAGAGAGAGAGAGAGAGAGATGAAGGGAAACAAAGGTTGGTTAGTAGTAGAAAGTGAGTTTTTCGTTGTGGTTTAGGTATTTCTTTGGAGAGTTCGGTTTTTGTTTTTTCGTTGGTTTTAATTTAGGTTGTCTTAAGCCTCGCTGTTTAGTAGAGTATTAATTAAGCATTAATTAATTGCAAGGTACTTCTGAAAAAAGCAAAGAATTTTAATTTTAGTTTGTATTTAGCTTTGTGAAGGGGAAAGAAGATATTTATTTGAGCGCTCTTTTAGTTGCGTTGGGAGGCGCTTTTTTGCTTTTCTTTGGTACGGTAAAATTGTGACGTTGGGAGAGTGCTCCATTATTCTTTGCTGCATACTTTGTACATTATTATAAGAATAGTTTTGTTTTAGATTCAATTCCAGTCAATAATATTTTATTGGATTATTTCAATTGCAAGCTTGAAAGTTATTATTTTTAAATTATTCAATATGATACATTTTATTATGATCTGAAAATGGACTAATTAATTTATTCCAAATGTTTTGTATTAAAAAATAATAATAATTTGTTAGGATTTTTGCACTTATGACTGCTGTTTTATTGTTCTGTCTAAATATATATACTTTCTATAGAGAACTCAAGTGTTTTTTTTTCTTTCTTTATTGAAACAATTTTTGGAGTGTGTAAAGGCTTTCAGTTTTTCCTTTCTGATCATCTTCCATTTTGTGGCAAAAATTTCATGCAAACCCTACCCAGTTTATTGGCATTTTAGTAAGTCTGTCAAATTAATACATAGATTTTCATGAGAAAGTTGGTGGCAAAGGATACAAAGCATCTTGATCTTCTCTCTTTCCCAATAATTAATTTGAGTGTAGTTACATATCGAAAATCTTGAGATGCATTTCATTGGACTTGCCCGGCAGTCAGTAGGAAATATACATCCTAGTGAAACACAGAACACAATTTTTTTTTTTTTTACTGAGAAAAAAGGGGAATAATAACATTGCCATTAATGAATTTTAGTTCCGATAAAAGATGTCTTGATTCTGGGTGTTGCTTCTTCGTCATCCTAGTTAGCTGCGTTTTAATCTATTCCTGTCCCAATTCTACTTTTGTTTTCAGTGAGCCTAAACCCTTCTTTGGAGAGCGACTGCATGAAGTTACAGGCCATACCATTGAGCTATAAACATGATATTCCCATATCCAAAAATTCAGCCAGATTGAACAATCTTTTCAAAGGAAAGAAGCTATACGATCTGAAACAGAGAGCTCCAACTCCCCAAAATTTTAACAGTAGTCTTTAGCAGAAGAAAAAAAAATTGCGAAGATGGTCCAGTGTTGAAAAAACATGAATAATTCTGGCACAACTGCAACAGACAGGTGCGAAAAAATGATCACCAAAACCATTTTGAATTTTACAAGGAATCAGCCTGCTATGATCAAGTTCTTGCAGCAGAATGAGCATGTGGGATGCCTCACTCTAAACTGTTTTAATGCAACGGAAATTGGAACCGTTTTCCCCCCTGCAACAAATTAACAGGTACATTTTATCTCTGATCCATTTGTCTGATTCAAATCAGATGCTTAAAAAGAATACTCCAGGTTGATCCAAATAAAGCATTTAAATAGTTTCAATTATGAAAGAATAGACAATCATGAATAGGATCGATTTTGCAAATTGCATCAATTGTATAATTTCTTGTATACAAAACTTGTTGCACGACTACAAAAACAAGATCTAATCATCTATTATCAGAAACTCAGTAATTAACACCAAAAAGTTGAAATTTGTTCCAGTATTAACTACAAATTAACTATAGCTTGAAACTATAACTAATCAAATTAAAATCAAACCAGAAATAGAGCCAACGTATAGCACAAACCTCCTATACTTATATGCCTTCAAGCCCAAGAATTATCGAAAGCTGCCGAAGTAATCGCCTGTTAGAACTCCTCAAAACTGATCCTTCCTTCCCCATCCGTATCGGCCTCCTTGATCATCACCGTCAACTCCTCTACCGTCAGTGCATGTCCAAGTTTCTCCATGGAATGTGCTAACTAGCAGCAGTGATGAAACCATTACCATCCCTATCAAACATCTTAAACAGCTGCTTCAGCTGCTCCTCGCTGTATGGTAACTTCTCCGACAGTAGCTCCGGAGCCACCAGAGCCACAAACTCTGAGAACTCCACCAGCCCATTACTATTCGTGTCAGCCTTTTGTATTAGGGCTTCGACCTGGTCAGAGCTCGATTTTAGCCCCAAGGACCGCAAAAGTAAACCAAGTTCCAGCTGTGTTAAGCTCCCATCGTTGTTCCGATCGAAAGAACGAAAGATGTCTCGTAATTCAGCGATTTGCTCACCATTTAGCTTCGCTGGTTGCTTGTTGTTCATGTTCATAAGAAACCTCAAATCTTTATAACCTCTATACCCTAAACCTTAAACTTGTTGCAAAAAACCCTCAAACCTTAGCAAACTAACTTCAATAAAGATTCTTGTACTTTGCTATGTGAGTCAGCTTGGTTCATCACTTCCATTAATGATCCTTTGAATACCAAGATGATTGTCTTCTGGTTTGATTTGTTTCTTTTGAGATATGGGTCTCTCTCTCATACCAAAAACAGTATCGTAGGATCCAAGATTGCCTTGATTCCTCGACTTTTGATGGATCTTTCCTTGTTTACCAGCGAGTAAACCAAGATTGCCTCGATTCCTCGACTTTTGATGGATCTTTCCTCGTTTACCAGCGACTAACCCAAATATAGGACCGCACTAAAATAACAGAAAAAAAAATAGCAATGCAAATATCCCTTGCAAACAGAAGCTGACGCTTTCTTTATTTTATTTTTACAAATGTAGATAAACGAAGTCAACATTATGAAGACAAAATAATTATTAGAAATAATTAATTGAAATCCTAATGTATTGTTTTCAATCTCTTAAATTCAATCTTCAATTTTTTTCTTAATTTCACGAGAAAATTCAAAGAGGAAAAATACGTGAAAAGTGGCGTCAATTCCGTGACTGGGGCATTTCTTTCTTGCTTGTTTGCTACACTTTCTGTCAACCATGCATTACCCAAAGGGGTTTTCTCTAATCTCTACAGTGAACGTGGACTAATCATATTACGACACCTCATGATCCAAATGTTATACTTGTTAGCCAGGAATTCGTTTGGTGGCATGGTGGTGAGCCTATAGGGTCGGTAACAGAGAGATAACTCGAGCCACTAGTTGTTTGGTGAATTGATCAGTAAGGACGGTGGCATGTTGGTGCTTTGCCTTCTTCAATTATCTTGTTTGATTTTTATATATAAAGATTAACATTATTATTAGTATTGGAGAATCATCAATCATACAATCAAATATTGTAGTACATAAGAAGCACTAATTGTCAAGAAAATCCCTTTGTTTTTGGTGCCAAATTATTTATAAAAACTTGGATTTTGAAATTTCCATTTATTCTTTTTGATTCAATTGCCATGCTAATGATCCCTTCTGCTAGGAAAGTAATGTCCTCTTCGGGCTGAAGCTCAAATCCAAGATGGAACTAAGTTCAAATGTTAACTGGATCGCACTATTATTGTTATTGTTATTGTTAATCCCACAAAGAACACCATTCTTTGGCACAAGGCGAGCCAGCCCCAAAAGAGAGTAGAGAAATCATCAGCTTGAAAATATTTCACAAATCAAGCCACAAAAGCAATGTGTAATGTGTTTGATGCTCTCCCTAACATGTAATGAAAAATATGTACCCAACAAATGGATAGGCTTCCAGTCAATAGCCTTAGCAACAGACATCATCAACAAAGTATTTATACTACGTGCTATGATCAGGTAGGGTTATCAGAATGAAATGATTTCAAATTCACCTTCAATTGATGCAAATGTTTTGAAATCTGTCTCCCACAAGTATCATTTATATCCTACACTGTACTTAAACAAATCGACAACAGCAAAAATTTCCTTTGTCCGCAAGTAAAGATTAACTCTTAGTCAAAAAGAGAAACACAATAAATACATATATTCCCTTCACAGATACCATATGCATAGTGCACCTCATACATATACTCTTCATAGATATGCATGCATAATGCTCCTGGCTACTGCTCCAGCAGAGGACTCCCCAGCTTTGCAAGCACGAAGACACCACCATCTCCTCTTGATATCCGAATATCCTCATCAAGATACGTAATCAGAAGCCAGGAACTTGACCCATCACCAGGAATGGGAATCTTAAGAGGTGGCTGACCAGAAATGGTTCTTGAAATATTTGCGACCAAATCCTGAATTGGGTTAAGAGATTGCTGCACAGGCAACAAACTGATTCTTTGACCAAAAACATCCACATCTGCAGGGAGTTCAATGCTTGGTTTTATCTCTGGAGGTTGCAGTGTACCTTCCTTAAATTCAACCTGAATGTTTTGTGAAAAATATTAGTACCTTGGAAGCAAATGTTTCATATGTAAAGATTTCCAAACTCCAAATTCAATAACACGACAATAATCATCATTCTCAGCCTTTCCAATTAAAATTTTGCTTGCTCATATATATATATATATATATATATATATATATCCAACCAGCAGAACATTCATAGGACCGCTTTCATCACAAAATCATAAATTTCCAGTCGTGAATCATTTCAGGAAGTATTAAACTATACTTTTCTAAACAGAAAAATTAGGTCAAAAAAAGCAGTCTTTCGTTGGATTATAAACTTCCCATCTTTTTGGGATGAAGTCAGTCTTGATTCTAGATATATCAAACTTAAACAACCAGTATAGTTTAAGATTTACCTGTATTCTTGAAGGAGTTCTAATTTCAAAGGTAGCAGATGCACTGAAAGAGAAATCAGCAAAAGGGCCAGACAATGTAGTGGAGTTCACAATAGACAGGCTTGCCGTATCAATTGTTTGGCTTATACTTTTCACTTTTAACAAGGGGCCAGCTGCTACGAGTGAAAACAGCTCAGAAAATGCCGTGTACCTGATCAGTTAGAGATCAAAATTATACAAAACAATCAACAGGAAGATCAGTGAATATGAAATACCGAGTACTGATTATTAATATAACAATTATTTTACCGTTTTTAGTTGTTCATTTATTAATAATTAATTATAATTTAGAAAAAGGAAAAAGCAATATTTTTTAAAAAAGAACAAGACACTCACAGCAAAATCCAATTGCCATCAAGAAGCTGAGTAGCCTCAGTAGGAGCCCGGGTGGGGTTAACCGCCTCCAACTGATTGACTAACTCCGAAACTTCAGCCCTTACTTCAGGCCCCGCCCGAAACCCCAACTCCGTCCCATAAACCGTATCCACCAAACACCTCTTCAAATCCGCAACCCTACCAGCAATACCCTCCTCATCCTCCTCCGGCGCTGCCTCAGTTCCTCGGGCAGCGACGGCTGTACCGTTACCTATCTGACAATACTCTTCCTCCCACTCGTCCTTGTACCTCGGAGGATCAAATCCGGAAGCTTGGTGGTTTCGGGTTCCGACTCAAGCTCCCATTTTTCACCCCATTCGTCGTTTACGCTAGGCTGAAAAGAAGAAAGCGGGATCGGGGGATTTGCGTCGGAATCGGATTCGGGAGTAGGGTCGGGTTTGGAGCTGGAAAGAGAAATAAAAGAAGATAATTTGAGGGTTTTGTGGGGTTTGGTTGAAAGGGGAAAGGAGAGCGGGATGGGTTTAGGCGATTGAGAGAAGGAAAGCTTTGGGTATTGACAGAGGAAGAGAGAAGAAGGTTGTGCAGCGAAGAGAAGCGCCATTTCCTTGCGCTTCAGTTCTCTCTCACTCAGGTTCTCATGCGTTTCTCCTGCTGCTTCCAAAGAAAAAGAAGGAACAGAGGAAACTAAAAAGGCCCAAAAGCTTTGGTTCTTCAACTTCAGCTTGCTCTAGATCTAGAAGAAAGCTTTGAAATATGGATTGGTCTTTTGGCCCAATTCATCAAGAAAACCCTCACAATTGGTCCTAAATAAAATAGGCGAACCTCTACCTGGGTCAGAAATCCTGTACCAAAATAAATATTGCGGGGCACTGCAATTTAATAGCTATCTAGGAGTTTGTTCAATTATTTGAAACTACGAATTAATTATAGATTTGAGAAGCTGGGGGAAGCAACTTTGGGAAGGACAGGGATTCAACAAGCAAGTCAGTAGAGCAACCCATCAAATGTGACAGTTGTGGGCCATTTCAACACCCACGTGTTGGTGTCGGACCATATTTGTTGCCTTTGTTATTAATGAAAACGAAAAAAAAAAGAAAAAGAAAAAAAGAGAAGGCAGAAAAACAAAAGGGTTTTAAGATAAATCAATTGGAAATGGAAGGCTGTTATGACTTTTGTGAGTTTGAGCGAGAAAATTTTGGGTCTTTTAGTTGTTATATTAATCTACAAACCCTTACTTTTAATGGGTTTTTTTTCCTTAAACTAAAATTGTGAGGTTGGCATACTCCTTTTTAATCATGACAAAAGCTTACCTTGTTTTAGAGCAACATATCCAAATCATTTTGTTCATGAACATCAAGAAAGAAAGATACATGCTGCTTAGTGACTTAATCTAAAATTTCAATAGTAATATAAATTTGAATCTGAATATGAAATTCAATGTTAATTATATCTATTGATTCAAAAAATGACAAAATATATCTCTCATAACTTATTTCAATTAGTTTATACAATCAATATTAAAATATAACATTTGATAAGTCGAAGTTTAAATTCGTGTACTTATAACTTCATGTACTATTTTCAGATTGCAATCTAATTTGTATAAAAAAATAATAAAGTAAAACTTTTTTTTTCAAATAATAGAATATTTTTGTTTCACATATATATACATTGAAGATATCTAACCACACGAGTGCATCAGTATTTATTAATTAATAGTAAGAGATGTATACGATGAAGAGTAAGCAACACACAATATTGTATTGTTCCAATTTATTGCATAATGATGAGTTATAAGTGATCTTGTTGTATCTCTCAAATTAATGGCTCATTCGGATGAAGTAATATTTACTTATGTTTTAGTATTAATTATTATTATATGTTAAGAATATTTGGTCATAAATTTGTACAGAATGTGATTCAAAGACAAGATGATGTTGGATATTAATTTCTTGTATGTGTAGGAGTAGGAAGCTATATAGTAATTAATTAGAGGATACAGTGCAGGCAGGTTATGGTTTTGGTACCATAATAATCCAGGTTGAGAGAAAATTTGTCTCAAACTGATCTCTACATTTATTTCTTATTCTCAGATATCAGTGCTCTATTAATATTTACACCATGGAGTATAATAAAACAAACATAAATAAATTTTAAGTTTTCTCTTGATTGGGGATTAATTTCACAAATTAATTAAATCCTTTTCCAGATTTAATCTTGATGCCAAATTCCTATAGTTTCAGTTTCTCATAGGTTTCATGTGGAAAACTAATTAGTAATACATGAATCATAATAGGGAAAAATAATTTGAAGTAAATGGGAACCAAACCAAGCATAAATATGAAAATAAGGATGATGACATATCCATTGATAAAAAATTAATGTGCTTTGACCCAATTTTGGGTTATATCTTCATATTCTTTTCCTAATTAGACTTTGCAAATACTATTTATTTTATAGTGATCCCTCATTATCTCCATTAAAGCTAATGACACAAATAAATATCATCTGCTACCAAATTTTATTTCCTTATCTATTACTAAGTCCATTTCCCTCATACATTTGTTATTATCACTGTTGTTTCTAATAAACCAAGATTATATATGTAAAAAAATTTGCATAGTTACAAAGTAGTAGCAGTCCAAAATATAATTTTACATGAATTAATACAACTGTATTATTGTATATGTTCTCAAGTATACACCTTTAATAATGAGAATTTGATATTTCGTGATGGAGTTTGTTGACTACTTGTAGAATCAAATCTTGAGAATAAAGAAAAATCGGATTTATTTATGGAATGAAAAAAATAGTTTTATTAATTTGTATAAAATTAAAACGGTGAAATAAGTCTTTGAATTAAAACTTGAACTTGAATTTGAATTTGTATTTCGATTTCACATAATTAAATATGAATCTTTTTTATAACATAAATTTAAGATTTTTCTTGCAAAAATAAAATATAAGATTTACAAATTAGAATTTTCATATCTAAAAGAAAAGTAAGGATTTCGTGAAGGAAATGATTCATTTGCTCAACATTAATTCAATCCCATTAAAACTAGCAGTGTTGTTTAATGAAGTTGTTTTCATAAATTCAGATACCCAAAAGGAAAAGAAGAAAGGAAAAAGAGGAAGGGAGAGTGGTCCTTGTGATAAAGACACCCTTGGATTTTAGTATAAGGGAGTCAAAACCCCATTTATATCTTTGCAATTATGTCAATGTCCCTTCCCCCCCATGGATGCAATACTTTCAAAACTACCTTTGCAGCGATATACGACGAACTTCAAGATTTCTTTTCGGACCCACGTCACACAAAAATGGACGGCTTTGGTCCATTGACATTTCCTACTCCAAATTTGATGGACGCCATAAGCCCTAATGGACGGCATTGATCATTTGACCACTCAACTCTGCTTTTTGACTCTTTCCTTCTATATCACAGTAAAAATCTTTACAAGTTTCCAAACAACGAAAACTAACACACGTGAATACAGAGAGCGTGAAATAAATAAGGAATAAAAATTAGCAGGATGTTCATCACGAAGCCGGCATGCGCGTGTGTTAAAGGAGATAGAAATTAAAAAAAAAAGGTTTGACTTAGGGCTTTGTTTTTACTTACATTGCATTGGGGAAACGTAAATATGTATATATATATATATATATGGAAGAAAAAGACGGATCCCTTGTCAACAAAACGGACACGTGGTAAAAAAATGAAACAGTAAAACGGAGTAAGCGGCGTTCATCGGTTTCAATCAGACGTAGTTAAAGCCCGCGTTTACCACGTACGGTAAAATAGAAATAATTAAATTCGCTTCCCTAAATTTATTGCAAGAAGAAAGAGTAAGAAAGAGCGAAGGGCAGAGCAGTGACTGTCTGTTTTAAGCTTAGAAATCAAAGCAAAAGCAAAGAAAAGAAGAGAAGGGAATTATTATTTTCTCTTCTTCTTCTGCAAAGAAAACACCGACAAAATTGGTGGTGACATTTTCTCCTATATTTTATTATTATTATTACTGTTAACTTTAATTTTCTTGGTTTTAATCGATTTCTTTTTTTTTTTTTAACTTTTTGGTGCTTGCTTTTATTTCTCAAGCTTTGATTCGTGGTGGGTTTTTGATGTTATTGTCAAAAACATTCAATCTTTCTCAGTTTTTTTTTTTTTTTTTTGAGATGGTGGCTTTGAATGTGAAGCTGTGGTCTTTTACTCTTTGGAAAAAATCACATCATTCATTTTCAAATTTCCCAACTTTTTGCATTTAATTATAGAGACTTTGTGGTCTTTTCTTAGTGATCACAGGCTGCTAGCTTCTTCTTATTGCTCTTTGGTTTCTTTTGGTTGGCGGGGGTTTTCTTCTATGGTTAAATCAGTGCATGTTTAGTTTTTGCTTGACGGTTTAGCCTCTGAATTTGGAGTTCTGTTGTTTTTTTTTTGAGATTCCATTTTTGCTATGGTGCTTCAATATATATATCTTGTCATTTGATTGGCAGGACTTTTTCAAGTGAAGCCCGGAACACGTACGATTTTACTCTACTTGAAAAACCTTGTCACATCAAAAGGAAACAGTGAGGAGAAGATCAAAATGTATGGAGATTGTCAAGTCATTTCATCCATGGGAGGGAATGTGGTATCTTCAGAAACCCTATTTTCATCACCGATTCAAAACCCTAGTTTCAATTTCTTGCCTTTCCAACCTTTACCTCCCATGATTCCTGTAAGTTATTTAAATCAATGAAACATTAATCTTTCCTTCATTTTCATGTTCTTTTTTTTCTTTTGTCTAAGTTCTACTAGCCCTTCTTTTTTCCTTATTTTCTTCTGTGGGCTGAATAGAAAGAAGAAAACGGGCTATTGCTGAGAGGGAAAGAGGAGATGGACAGTGGGTCTGGGAGTGAACAAGCAGAAGAGAAATCAGGGAATGAGCAAGAGAGTACTGAGCAACCACCTAAGAAGAAACGTTACCATCGACACACTGCTCGCCAGATCCAAGAAATGGAAGCGTATTTCTCTCTGTCCTTTACTCTCTTTTCTTCATCATCTCAAATCTTTTCTGATCATCCTTTTCTAGCGAAAGAGATTAAGCGGAAAAGGTCTTTTATTATGAGCAAATGACATGCAAAAACAAAAGATCAAATTTGAGAAACAAATTTGTCTCTTTCTTTTCATACATGATACAACAGTTTACCTTTCTTTTTAAAAGAAAAATGTTAGTTTTGCAGTGTTTTTAACGAATGTCCCCATCCTGATGACAAGCAAAGGATGAAACTAAGCCAAGAACTTGGCCTTAAGCCTCGCCAAGTCAAGTTTTGGTTCCAAAACCGCCGCACTCAGATGAAGGTGAACAAACTTATTAACATCTATATCTCGCCGCGCTAATTTCACTATCATCCGCACCCCTAAAAAAATGTACCCAAACTCTCTCTACTTCTTTGAGGAGGAGCTTTATCACATAGCCAAAACACTACTCCCAAGAAAACGCGTTGATTGCTTTGCATTAAAACCAGCTAGCTCAAACCCTAAACGGCTGAACCTGGGCAAATGGGTTATATGCATCATGATAGCGCATAGTAGCAGCAGAAAAGAAGGATCTTATTTATTTTTTGGGGCCAGTGCATGTAGTCTTCTATTTGCAATTACAGTCTGTATTCATAAATGTGGACTGGGTTGAGCATTAAACTCCTTTACCTGCACATATGCTTCTTAAAGGGTTCGCACATTTAATGCCAAATAATATTCTCATTTAGGGCTCTTAAGGTTAATATGTACAACATAATGCTTGATTTTCATTCTTTTTTGGTTCTTTTGAATTTTTCAGGCTCAACAAGATCGATCTGATAATGTGATACTTAGAGCTGAGAATGAGTCCCTCAAGAATGAGTTTTACCAGCTTCAAGCGGAACTCAGCAAACTTGTTTGTCCAAATTGTGGTGGTCCAGCTGTGCCTGGAGGGATTTCCTTTGAAGAGATTCGGATAGAGAACGCAAGGCTTAGAGAAGAGGTCAGTTCAATGGATTATATTTCTCTATAATCAAGCAATAGCATGCAAATGAAACCTTTAATACGTTTAATTAAAGAACATTGTTCATTAGTTAGAAGTAACTGGATTTACATTCTTCCCAACGGATTCAATATTTAGGTTCCACGAGAAATTGACAATCTGGTCTATCTAAGTAACAATTTTAGACAATTTTCAGGCCTTTTTTCCCTTCTCTGAGAGCTTTAGGAAATGAGAATGGAACATGAGGATGTTAATTTATATGATAAAATAATTTTAAGGTAAGATGTTTTTACAGCTGGAACGGGTATGTGCTATTGCGTCGCGATATATTGGGAGGCCAATCCAAACAATGGGTGCAGATCCTGCAATGATGCCACCTTCATTGGATTTGGACATGAACATATATGCAAGGCATTTCACAGAGCCTATGGCTTCCTGTGTGGAAATGATGCTAGTGCCTATGCTTCCGGAAACAGCCTCCTTCCCCGAGAATAATAATCTAGTTCTAATGGACGAGGAAAAAACAGTTGCAATGGAGCTTGCTATGTCTTCCATGGATGAACTTGTGAAGATGTGCCGAGCAAATGAACCTCTTTGGATCCGAAACAATGAAAATGGGAAGGAATTACTCAATCTTGAAGAACATGGCAGGATGTTTCATTGGCCGTTAAATCTCAAGCAGCGCCCGAGTGAGTTCAGGACTGAAGCTAGCCGTGATTGTGCAGTGGTCATAATGAATAGCGTTACTTTGGTAGACGCATTCCTTGATGCTGTAAGCATCCTTTCCTTGAATTTTACTTTGTATGCAATTTATATATATTTTTGAAGCAGCAACTATCTATTATCATTTTGGGTATTTAATATTTTTTATGATAACTATAGTTAATGGCATATATCTCATTTTGAAATGTTTATTATCCTATTTCAGAACAAATGGACTGAACTGTTTCCATCAATCGTTGCTAGAGCAAAAACTGTTCAAGTAATATCACCAGGTGTTTCAGGAACAAATGGTTCCCTTCAGCTGGTATAGACTCACCAGCAATGCTACATTCTTTTCTGACAAATGCTCAATACTCTTTTATATTCTTTAAAACTAGTCCATCTGATCAGTTGCTTTTTTTAATTTGTCTATTTGAGCAGATGTATGCAGAATTGCAAGTTCTATCTCCATTGGTGCCCACTCGAGAGGCTTATTTTCTTCGTTATTGCCAACAACAAAATCTAGATGATGAGACTTACTGGGCAATTGTTGATTTCCCCTACGATGGCTTTCATAACAACTTAGAAACTTCCTTTCCCTTATACAAGAGAAGGCCATCTGGCTGTCTGATTCAAGACATGCCTAATGGGTATTCAAGGGTATGTGCAAAATAACTTTCTATTCTCCATAAATGTTTCCTACTGAAACATTCATGGAGATTTAGCAATATTAGTCCTGAAGATTTAAAATGCGGAAGTCTTGTTGCATTGAATTAACGAGGTTTATGCATGCAGGTTACATGGGTTGAACATGCAGAGATAGAGGAGAAACCTGTCCATCAGATATTTAGCCACTTTGTTTACAATGGGATTGCTTTTGGAGCACATCGTTGGTTATCTGTTTTAGAGAGACAATGTGAAAGGATTGCTAGCCTCATGGCCAGAAATATCACTGACTTAGGAGGTTCCAAACTTCTCTTGCCTGCACCCAAACCTACTTCTTTTTATGATTTGGTTTTCAATATAATTTACAGTAATGAGATATTTCCGTTTCTTTCATTTGCAGTGATACCTTCTCCGGAAGCAAGGAAGAATTTAATGAGACTTGCTCAAAGAATGATAAGGACTTTCTGTGTCAACATCAGCACTTCCAGTGGTCAGTTGTGGACAGCTCTACCAGATTCCTCTGATGATACTGTTAGAATCACAACAAGGAAAGTCATGGAACCTGGCCAACCCAATGGCCTGATTCTTTGTGCTGTATCTACTACTTGGCTGCCATATCCTCACTACCAAGTTTTCGATCTTTTGAAGGATGAACGCCGTAGAGCTCAGGTTCCAAGCTTTAAATCTATTTTTGATCTTCTTCCCAAAATGCAACATTGGCAATGTGCTGACTGCTACTATTAATTTACTTTTATGCAGCTGGAGGTTCTTTCAAATGGGAATGCCTTACATGAGGTCGCTCACATTGCTAATGGCGCCCATCCTGGAAACTGCATTTCACTTCTTCGAATCAATGTAAGAATTTCCTTCTTGGCTAATTAAAAATTGAATTTCTAGGTTTATTTCTTCTTTCTTGTTTTTTATACTATGGCAAAGACATAAAATTACACCCTTTAATTAAGTATTTGTTATAATGTAGGTCGCAAGCAACTCCTCACAGCATGTAGAGCTAATGCTGCAAGAGAGCTGCACAGACAGATCCGGTAGCCTTGTTGTTTACTCCACCGTTGGTGTTGATTCCATCCAGCTAGCAATGAGCGGGGAGGACCCATCCTGCATCCCTCTACTTCCCTTAGGCTTCTTCATAACCCCAGTGGAACTCATCAGAGATGAAGGCAAATCAGTCCCACCATCTGAAGAGGCAAATGGACATATTCAAGGGAGTCTACTCACGGTTGGGCTTCAAGTTCTTGCCAGCACAGTTCCATCAGCAAAGATCAACCTCTCAAGCATTGCCGCCATCAACAACCATTTATGCACCACCGTTCATCAAATCAGTGCTGCTCTCAGTAGCAGTTCCCCTAGCAGCCCCGGTAATGGGAATGGTGTAGGCTCTTGCACTGAGCCTGCTACCGCACACGAAAAATAGGTCTGGGATCTTTGTGAATTACCT
Organism: Durio zibethinus; assembly: GCF_002303985.1. The sequence continues at coordinate 658,332 of NW_019167827.1, read as the reverse complement.
ATAACATCCCTATATTTATGGATTTGAGAGATGGAAGACTGGGGAAGTTATTGGTAATTTATTAGAAAATCAAGTTGTAGTAATTAATGTGGTAAGTAAGTCATTTTGTAACTAAGGGAACGGGGCTACGTAGTTGTTTCAGGTAAGGAAAAATTTAAGAAAAATGTGTAATATTAGCTATGGATGTTGGGAGGGTAAAGGCTAAAAAGAAATACTAGTAAACTATATCTCCATGTAATAACTAGAAGGAGTCAAGAGCGCACCAGCTCTGACCCTTGCTTTGTGGTAAGGCCTAAAGATGAGACCTCACCAGTTAGCAAGGGTGGTGGTTCGGGTATTGACTTCTGTTTTATTGGCCTTCTTTTGCTTTTCTGAATTTAATGCTGCTGCTTAGTTTCTAATCAAGGTATCTGTCTGCCTCCGATTCTCAATATTGATATTATAATTTAGTTGTTTAGGAACGTAATCATTCTTTCCCCGCTAATTTCATAACATAAGCAGTCACCGATTAACATTTCTCTAATAACATTAAGTTTTTTTTTTTCAAATAATTTTTATCGGATTAATGAAAAAAATAATAGGGGAATCAAAACCCTTATTAGATTATGACTTCCAATAATTATAACTTTTCTGCTCTCCATATCAAGGTAAAATTTAAAGCAATCAGCGTGATTTTCATTGAATTGCTTCCTTTAATCCTAGAAAGTGACAAAATATTGGATTCTGGGTAACAAATAAAATGTCCTTCAAAAAAAAAAAAAAAGTGTATATATTCGAGAAAGAATGTTATTAGGTTGATTTGTAAGGTTATGGTTTTGGTTACTCCATAGTTGCCTATTTGCAATGCAAACATCTGATCAGTCACACAAAAAATTTACAAGAAAAGAGGGGTTAAATTAATTAATAATAAAAATGATGTTCCATATATAGTAAGTTAATTGATGCATGCAGTGACATCAGATTTTCCAGGAACAATTGAATTTAAGTTCCTAAAAACAAAAATCAATGAACAATACCTAGTGCCCTTGAGAGATCCTACATAATTTCAAATATATAAGGGAGATTCTGGGATTTCATTCAAGATAAAGTTGATGCTTTTCCCAACTTTTCTGAAGATTATGGAGGTAATAGACACCGTCATCTCTTATGCTCCAGTTGCAATGGGTACATTTCAATAAGACCGAGAATACCCAGAAAGCTCCACGATTTTCATTGTTGATATGAACATAACACCACCGAAGAGGGAACAAAATTTCCACGAATGTCCACGATTTCATTTCCCCAGGTTGAATCCTTTGTAAGTCTTGGTTGACACGATCAAATCCGCACTTAAGATAAACGCTGTGGCTGGCTTCATTTTTTATGGTTACCGTCACTCTTGGAAAAACATGCTCTTTTATTCTCTCGGCCAATGCCAATGGAGCCGGTTTTGCAGATGATTGTATTGAAAATGACCATAGTTGAATGCTAAACAATGTGAGTGATATAAAATTGTGTTTACCTTTGATCATCGCTGTCAGAAACCAAATCTGATTAATGTATTGCTTGCAAAAATAACTTTGATTGTATGCCGTATGAACATGTTACGAACGGAACAAAACAAAATATATCTGATTTTTATTTACCACTAAATCGGGGAAATTAACCCAATGACAGGTGGTAAAAATTTTACTAATTATTCCAAATGATGAGTGTTGTGAACCACCTTTGGGCCTCAACTCAAATTTGGACTCGGAGCAAAGCTTGTGTTAAGCCCATATAATCCAATCTAAAATTTTTTCTTGGTCCTTAATGAATTTTTTTTTAAATTATATAGTAAAATTTTTAATTTCACAAAAAACGAGGATACATATTTTTTTATATTTAAAATAATTAATTAAAAAATAAAATATATATCATCATTTTAATACCGCTTGTGAAATTAAAAAATTTTATTATCAATGTATTAAATAATTTTTCAAAATTTTTAAGATAAAAAAATGTTTAATTGGGTGATGATTAAAGGGACGTCGAATATGTACCTGAAATTTTATTATCTCTGATTTTAAAATTTTGCAAGTGACCCAAAATTGAAGTCATAACAAGTCAATCTTTTTTTTTTTTTCTACAATAACATTGACAGGTTTCCTCCAAATTTCCGACGTTTTCATCCAATGGAAAGTTTTGAGAGACGGAGAGTGAATGCCGTTGGACCATCCATAGCCATTGGCTACCATTTTCTTCTTTGAGGTTGAAACTGCTGTCTAATCCTTTTACAAATGGACCCAACAAAGATAAATTAGGAAAATGCAACACCAAAATCTAAGGCAAAGATTCTGTATTTCCAGGCAATGGAAAGATCATCGAATCAAAAGGAAAAGCCAAGTCGAAAGTAGTTGTTCTGATTTGGACTCATTCGTTCAAAACTTCAAAGTGGCGTTAAGTCATGGTCACTGCCTAAAACCATCACTATCCATTTACTAGTCAAAAGTTGAAGAAGAATAAGAAGAATCAAACATTTTTGCCCATTTCTTCACATCATTTAGCAAATCAAACCATCAAATCTAATCATTTAGACTAACATATAGGAAATTTCACCTTTAAAAACTAAATAATTGTATCTATTTCAGGTTCCTACTAAATTACTGGTAATACGAACGGTATGGGCTGCATATATATTCTACTATAAGTCAAAATCAAAATAAGGGATCTCAAATTAAAATCTTCAAGTCCTTGTTTAAGCTACATGTTAGGAAAATAGCTGGCAAATTGGACGTGGGTATGCATCTTGATAAGACCACACAAAAACCAATGGTTGCCTGGCAATTCACAAGTTCTAATGGTATAGAAATTTCAGGGGCATGTTCCCTTTGATCCCCTAATATTAGTTAATGCTTTGATGGATCGTGACATTCGATTTCCACCCAAAATTTGTTAATAATCTAATGAACGCCAATCATACCGAACATGGGTCTACGAGCTTTGATTCTCCCAAAAACTGAAATGTAATCCCTATTGGTTGAATTAATGTAAAGGGCAAAATGGGTCGCCAATAAAAGGGCAAAGCCAAGCATTTTGGAGAAGGAAAGGCAGGCTATGCTGAGGTGCAAGGGAAATCAGATTCAATATAATATCAACATGAGAAAAACAAAATGAAAATAAACAAAAGCAAATGGTATAACCGACAAAGTGACAGATTGAGAATCTTCATGTTCTATGCATCCATACCCAAAATTGGCCTCTCATTTTGTGCCTTATCACAAAAACAGAAAGTTGGGAAAAGAAAAGATAAAAGAAAGGTGGCAAAGGGGATTCCTCCCAACCCCACTTTTCTGATGTGGCATTGAAGCACAGGCCAAGCTCTGTGATGAAACATGGTGGCGGCCACACCCAAATGTGAACTCTCTAAAAATTTATGAAAAAATAGTTTAAAAAAAAAAGTTGGCTTTTGCTTTTGCTGCCTTTACGTTTTGGGAAGCAACGTGGAGTTCACCTTTGCCGTAATCTATCTTTTGTTTTTTTCTCCTTCATTCACCTCATTTTGATTATGGAAGGAGGAAACATTGACCCATGAGCTGAAATTGAGGCAGAAGAGACAAACAACTATTGAAAGTTATAAGTCATTTGGTAAAAAAAAAAAAAGATGCGGTGTTTTTTAACGTGCTTAATTAATTAAAATTTCTTTAAATTCAGTAGTTTCAAAATGGTGGATTGACTATTTCAAAGCTAACAAAAGCTTTTTTATTTTTCCATGAAAATGAACACGTTAAGGATTGCGTGGGTTCAGGTCATTGAAGAAGTATATTTTGTATAAGCAAAGCTTTTGTTTTTTTGGTCGATAGATCAGACGCTTCCTCTAAACCTTGTACTTTGTCTCCATGCATGAATCCAGGGAAGTATAAGAACGTCTATTTGGTGGACTGGTCGCTGTGAAAATGAATTTTGTGGGAATTATTTTGACAATTATTTTGGCCTATTTTGTGCTTGAGTTTTGAAATTATTTGCCTGCTTTTCCACTTGCAATTATTACCTAATTTGGGTTTACTATAACTAAAAAAAAAAGGAAATTTGGGTACACAATGGACTTGGTCAATCATTCAATAGAAACCATATTATAAACTTGAGCTTCCTCTTGTGGAGACACTCAATTAAACTTTAGTTATTACAAAGACACAAAATCATTCAACAATTTTGGTTTTTCCCAATAAAATTACTATCAATTATAAGTTGGATTAGTTGTTCCTAATTTTGTTGAGGAACATAAGCACATGTTGTCACAATATCTTATGCCCACTTACATTACTTTTAGGTCATGATGCAATTACTCTAACATTGATGCAAGATGAGGAACCCAAGTTTCCCATTTAAACATTGTTATCAATATAGCCACATGGACTCTGTCAATTCCCATCAATGATGTAAATTGATAGACAGACATTTAAATGTATTCCATCCCTTTAAGCTTTAATTGTTTAGTTAATCATCCATCGACTTTTTTGAGGGCATAATCCTAAACATATCAAAATTTCTTGGCTTAAATTGTAAAATGGTGGATAAGGATTCTGCATCTTCCTTTGCCGTATTACCATCTGCCTTTGATCAAATCATCAGCCATCAACCTTCTCTGTTTAAGTTATAAGTAGTTTTTCATCAAAAAAGGAGAAAACTGATAATTTCTCATAATGTTCACAGACTACATAGAGACACTATCATTGGTTTTAAGCCTTGCTTTTTGAAAACTTTCTTTCTTTTTGGCTGATTTTTGACTCTCTTTTTCAGCACGGAAACCTGATTCCTATTGGCTTGGTTGATCACTGAGATTGCATTCACACTTGATTTGATATTTGCCAAGCTATCTAGCTTATACTCAACTTTTTTTGAATGATAAGCAAGTTCCTTGAAGTCATTCAATTCAATGTAGCTTGATTACTTTCCCCAAACAGTAGGAAGCAATATTTTCCTTCTTATCTAAGGCTAGTACATTCCAGCTGACTGCCATTTTTCTCCTTGATCAGGTCCTCCATCTTCTCATTTTCAACTTTATCTTTCGTTTTCTTGCTCGTGTAGTCTTGTTACATGCTAAAGTATTTAGAAACCAAAGTCTAGCCAGCCCACCACTCCCAACCTTGCTCAAAATGACCTTGTCCGTGCCTTAGAGACACGCTTAATTTAGCTAGCTAGCTGATTAAGACACCCACCAATTCAAAAATATTGATGTAACATGATCACCAACTTTTTCCCTCACATAATTTGCCTTCCCAATTGGTTGTGGGGGGGGGGGGGGTCACCCTTTTGTACGATAGAATTTAGTTAATTCATGTAAAGGGTGTTGAATTTTATCCATAAGATACCTAATATCAACCGGATTCCGGAATTAAATCAGTGGTGTTTGTTGGCATTGTTGTTGCTAAATTGGAAAAATACATTTGTCTAATAATGTGGACAGAGAATAGTAGGTAAGATGACGTATATAATAAATATAATATGATAAGGTTGCATGATTGAATAGATTAATGTGCATTGTTTTTGTTGTGTGGGCTTAATGGAATTGAATTTGTTGTTTAATTTAAATAAGATTCCTCAATGAATCGACCATTGAGAATGTGACATACATAAAAGAGAGAGAAAGAGATAGAAATTGAGCAAATTTGTTGGTTTGATTCGAGAGTCCGCTTTGGCTTGAATCTTTATAATTAAGCAAGGCCCTTTTTTTTTTGGGGGGGGGGGGGGGGGGAAGGTGAAAATAAATGATACAAAAATGGACGGTGATGGATGCACAGATGCGGCGGTGAGGGAGAAGGATATGATTATGAAGTAGAAGAAGATTAAAAAAAAAGAAAGATGGTAAGGAAAATATATAAATTAAAAAATTTTCTTTAACGCATTTAACATGTTTATGCATATTAGATATATACGCATATAACATAATTTAATTAAATATGTTTTCCGTATTTTATATTTATTAAATATGTCAAACATATGTAATATATGAATAATATCATATCAAATTTCGTATTTACGTAACTAAATATGAAATAAATTTTTTGAAATCTTTATATAAATTATTTTATATCGTTTTCTTATCATATCAACTTATCATATTTAAAATTATTTTATCTCAAATTTTATAGATCTACATCTATAATATTTTATGAACTTTAGAATAAACTAATTAAATTTACTATTTTTTTTTGTTAATTATTAAGTAAGAAACATATTATTTATATTTTATTCGTATGCATCAATAATAGTATTTTGTTATTTATATTTAATATAAGGTAACCAATAAGCAATGGGAAATCCTCAAACCACATATCCTATTTTCTTATTGACCACTTGGACTTAAATATCCATCAAAGTCATACCCCATTTTTTGGACCTTTGGAAATATGCACACTTTTGGATAGGAGTTAAATGTAAAAACAAAAAACCTATTTTGGATTTGCTCACCTTTTGTTGGTGAAGGTGATTGTAACAAAAGAGAGCATCATAAAATCTATGAGATGCATAAGAAAAAAAATGTAAGGTACCCCACTGCTTGTGGACTGTGGCTGATATAACCTTTTTTTAGGCAAATTTCATTACAAAAAAAAAAGTAAATTACTTTATCAAAAATGTCAAATTATACTTTCATAACTGTTTGATGTTTAACTCTTTTATGGACAATGATAAGCTCAATTTAAATTTATCAATTAAATGATTTTTTTTTCTTGTTGATAAATGAATAAGGAGAAATTTATTAGTTAACTTAATTTTTCATTGGCAAAATAAGTGAAAATTTTAATTAACGGATCGAATAAATGTTGAATATATATACATCTTCAAATGTTTCAAACATATATATTCCAAATTTGATAATGAAACAATCACGAAAATGATTTTAACACAATGTTTGAATAAATATTAATGAAAGAAAGGAAAGAAAATGAAATTAAATGAAAGGAAAAAAATGATATATGTATAGTTTATTTGAATAATTAAAATTAATAAAAAAATTATAACAACCATTATTTGAATAAATAATAAAAAATAAAGAAAATGATTCATTATAATAAAATTTTCAATTATAATATTTTATTTCTTATAATTTTGTAGCACTCATAAATCATGATATGCTTACTATTTTATCTGATCTCATAATTACTGTTATATAAGTGGTTTTTGATTAAGTGAAACATAAAGATATTTTATAAACATGCATTGATAAATTTTCTTGTCATTGTCAAAATTTTAGCATAATATCACTTTGGCAATATATTTATATAAAAGTTATTAAATATAAAAAATATAATCACATAAAAATATTATATACTAACGAATTATATGTCTTTTTTGCATCAAATAAAAAGTAATAATATATTACCATATAATTGTTTAACATAAATTTATTTTACCAAAAAGAGATGGCTTTGAAAATTTTATGAAAAGATTATGATGTTGTTAAGTTTTCTTTACTAGGTTTGTAGTGTTAATAAAAATATAGATATAATACTTTTTTATAAAAATAAAATGTTTTTAACTATTCTTTTCTTAGCTTTTCTCTTAAATTGAGATATTAAAAAAAATTAAAAGTTATTGAATTTTTACCTTTTTTTCTTTTGTTTAAATTAAAATTTTATTTAAATAAAGAAAATATTTTTTTTGTTTGTATTACTTTTTTTTTTCGTTTATTTCCTCTCCCCTCAATCCAAACATAATATAAGATAATAGATTAAAAAATTTTCCAATTTCATTACAAAGGGTTAAGTCTGGTTTTGGTTTTGTTGTAGTCAATTTCAAAAGGAAAGTACATTTAAAGAAAATTATAGTTTATACAATTAAATTTTATAATTTGTGTCAATATCATATAAAATATTAAAATTTATATATTTATATTATATTTTATATAAAAATTATGTTATAATTTATATCAACATAAAAATATAAAAGATATATTTTAATTTTATTAAATTTATATATAATTATTATTAAAATTTTAAATTAAAATTTTTTATATAATATTCATATCACTTTCTTATATCATATTTTAAATTCTCATATCCATGTAAAACACATAATTATAATCAAACGGTGTTGGGCATTGAAGTGATTTCCCACTATTTACACAGGCGTTTTCGTCAATTCGGAGAACTTAGCTGTACTCACTCCGACCAAAAGCAAACTAGACAAGTCTAATCCTGTAGTTCAATTTACCGTAATGCGCTTTAAGCGACAGCTGTCGAGTAGAGAAAAGAGAGTTGGCAAAACAAGAAGCGTAGACGCGAAGCAAAGGAGGATTGCAGAATGGTTGCAGACTTATAGTAAGTACGCTGATTCAGTACAGAGGTATTTTATTGGGGCAGTTACTTGAAATAATAAAAAAGGAATATTTTGTCAGTTCCTATCTAAAATAATTTTCAAAAAAATTTTCCCACACTGTCCTCGATTATTTTAATAAAATATTAAAAAATTTATTATAATTAAAATTATTTATAATATCGACCGATAGTTTGATTTGCATTACAATATATTTTTTTCATTTGGATTTTACTTTTTTTTTTAAATTCTCCTTATCAGTTATCCGATTAATATGATTTTTGATACGAATAAGTTTTTTACAGCAAAATTAAGATTTCATACGACTTCCAACTGGCAACAACAAATCTATTACTAAAGTTGCACGTGTACAGAGTACACACAACACGACTTGTCGTCTAGTTAGATTTCACAAATAAAAAAAGAATTCAACATTTTCACAGAGCATTTTAGTTTGACCAACAAGATATTAACTATTAATAATCCAAGCCGGCTAAAAGGCAAGCTGAGCTGGAGACTAAAGTAGAACGTTGACCAAGTCAGAAGCCGTGCTGCCAAATTTTCGTTTTGGCTGATGAGAAACTAATCATTTATGTTTGTAAGTATTCATTTAAATAAAATTTAAATTCAATTTAATTATTATTAAATTAAATTTAAATAATTTAATTTATCAAATTATTTAAATTTAAATATTTTATGTTTAAATAAATATTAATAAAAAATATAAAATAAAGAAAATAAAATTTTAAAAAAATAAAAAAATATTTAATATTTAATTTGAATAATTTACAAATTTAATTAAAATTTTAAATTTTAATATATTTTATTATTTTAATTAAAAATTATTATTTTATTGTTATATATTAATTCAAATTTAAATTTAAACAAAATTTACTTTAAAATTAATTATAGGAATTAAATTTAATTTTTATTAAACAAATTTAATTAGTTTAATATTTATCTTGAATTAATATTAAATTTAAAAATTAAAATTCGCTTGAATTTAAATAAAATTTTAAATCGAATTTGAATTTAAATTTTTTTACTATATTAACTCTACTTGATTCATCTACATTTCTGGTTTAGACCAGCCTCAGCGCAACCACTCAAAAAGGAGAAAAAAAGGCTCAACAAAGCGAAATATCTGTAGGAAAAATTTAAAACGGTAGCCTTCAAAGAGAGAAATTGATCGGAAGCCGGAAACGACGGTGGCTTTGTTGTTATTTTAACTGAGCATAGAATTCCTATTGAGAGCTTAAAGCCTGGGCTGGTCATACGGTCGCGTGATACCCTGCTGTAACCGCCAGCTATTCCCGTTCTGGCACCACCCTCACTAACACAGAAAACGCCTAAACCCGCTGCACCTTCCTCGCGCCACATGTTTTTCTTGTCCCCTCGACGGGACACGTGGCAATATCACGTTTGTTTGTGGAATCACGTCTGGCACGCTTTTGCGAGTGGTTCACTCACATTACGGAAAGATTACAGAAAGTCTAAAACACCCTCCCTTTGCTTGCTAAAAGGGCAACCAAACGGTAGGCTCTTGTCTTTTCCGTAGTAACCTAACTAAATAGAACGTAGGTGAGGCTGTTACTATACAACTCAGCTGTTTGAAGCAACAAGTACATACCATCTAGGATTCCGAATCCATGGATTTCGTTGCTTTTTGACCGTTAAACAACAGTGATAAAGTTCAGTGACGGCCGGATTTGACCATTATGCACGTTTAGATATTGTGCTTAAGTACAGGTGATAATTTCTTCATTCCAGACTGTCGTTTCTCTGACCGAAACAAGAACCAGAGGTCTTCGATGACACCGTTCATTTGAATTGACAAAACGGCCCACTTTGAAAGGGTAAAAGGGTAAAAAAATTTCGAACAAATATTCAATAAATTTTTAATATTTTATTACAATAAATAAATTTTAATTTTTTTATTTTAAATTAATTAAATTTTTAAAAATTTATTTTTATTTAATTAAATTTCGGTTGAACAAAAATAAATATTGACAGTTAATATAATTTTGATTTAATAAAAATTCAATTAACTAAAATAAATAATTAAAAATTTTATTTTATTATAATAAAATAATTTTTATTCAAAATTTAATTTTTACTCTTTAATCTTAAAAAATACTCATCAAACTTAAGTTTTTAATTTTCATCAATTTACGTTTTGTCCAATGGCAATGAGGTGAAAAGGGTTGAAAACGGAAGGTTCCTTATAAACGAGCGAAACGCGAGAGAAGGAATAAAAACGCTTGTTGGCCGGTAGGCGTTTGGTTGAACCACCTAACAGCAACTACTTTCCCTCTGGACTCCTCCTCTTTACTCCTTTCCTATTTTTCTATATTTTTAATTTAACGTATTTTTTTTTTAACTATTAATTTAACGTTTCTTTTTTTTTTTTTGGTTAAATTATATTAAAGCTCGTCTAAAGCATTAATATTTGGGCATGAACGTATAAATTATAATCTGGTTGTACTTTTCCGCTTTTTTAAGGTTTGCCTTTTTTTTTTTTTTTTTCGCTTTCTCTCTCTTCAGTTCTCATTTACTGTTTCTGTCTTGCCTTTCGTCGGAAAGCCTCCTCCATCCGCCGGGAAACAGCTCTTTTCTCCGGCGAAGGAATCTTTGATTCGCCGCAAACCACTTATCTTTCTAGTATTGATAATTTCCTGCAATATTTTAAGTATTTCTTTTCGTGACTCGGATTTCGATCTCCAAGCTTGACTCGGTCTGGTGGAGAACGTGGCGCGTTTTGAGAATGTGGCGACGTCGGTTGACGTTTGATGCTTTGTTTTAATAGCAAATGGTGAAGTCGTGATCTAGGGTTTGGTATTAGCGGATTTTGCTTTTTTTAAAAGTTTTCTCTGGATTGTTTTGTTCGGTGAATTGCGACAAAACGGTGGCGTGCAAAGAACCATTGCGGAATGAGATGGTACGTAAATTCTTCTGTTGAGTTCTTTCTATTTTTCTTTTTCTTTTAACCTTTTTTTTTTTTAGATTTTTAATGGAATTTTAAAGGTTTTATTTACTCTGTTTGTCGTTGTACGGATATCAAGCATTATCTTAATCCTAGATTTGTTCTACAACTTTTGATAACAAATTAGAAATTAATTTTTCATATCTAGGAAAAATTTTGTTCATGCAATGAACGTAGTGCTTCATGCATTTTGGATATGTCTATCGAGGGCTTTCGTGTTGAGATTATGGATGCTTCGGTTATCTGTTAATAAAATAATTTACATGCCTGTTTTGTTGAATTTCATTCTTGAGGTAGAGTTTATTTTGACTACGCTTTTAAATTTGTGGACAAGATTGAAAATTATTTAATGAATTTTTTATCATTACTATTTTTGTTTAAAAAGTTGATCTGGTAATACCGTGTATTATTGTTGAAATTGTCTGGTTTTTTACTTAAGATTCAACATTGGTCTATGTAATTACTCATATTTTGACTTTATATTTACGGCATATTTTATGTAGGATGAATTCAACTGGTTGTAAACCTTTGACTCACGGTTTTAATGGAAAGTTTTTGGGGCGTAAATTTAATCTATTTGGGTCATTGATTTGGTTTAGATTCAGTCAACGATGTGTCTTCTGTATGCTTTAGAAATTATCCAGGTTCAGATTGGTGTGCTTGGTTTCACATTCTTAGTTTTGGCTACAAATGGCTATGCATGTTTCCAAATTTATCCTATTCACTGTCTCATTTCCGAATGAACTCGGTCCTCTTTTAGATTAATTACTGGATGGAGAGTCTGGTCAAGTGATTTTGATTGAAACACGGCTGTAGATGTTTTCTCACTAACTTTTGTTGTGCCATAGTTTGTTCTTATATGCATGGACTGGATTGGGCCTTGGCATCTTAATTTTTGTTACCTGATTTATTACTCCGGTGCAAACAAAATACCAGAAGTATTGACAAAATTTGTTATGTTAAGTTCTCTGTTGAAATCTATGCTTTCCACGAGTCAAGCTGATAGCAGTTACTCTGCTGCATAGTTTGAAGTAATATAGCTATAACTTATTGAAAACTTCGAAAACTAATGGTGTTGGCTGTGTGCATTTAGTGTGTTATGAATGCTGTAGCTGCATGGATGTGGACGCAGGTCATTTGGATAGCAATTAGGTGCTGATTCAATTGAAAACTAGAAGTATTAACTTTGTATATGGCGAATATGAGGCTGCTTTTGTGTTGTTATTATGTGTTTTCTCAAGTCTGCTTCTATAGTTGTTTCCATATACTGATATATGATTTTTTTCATTTGCTTCTTTGCTTCTTTTGGTAGGTGGAAGGAAGGGTGAGTTTGTCCAAGGAAGTCAAATATGGGTTAGAGTTATTGAAGCATAAAAGGCTTCATCGAATAAAATCAGAAACTGTCTCTGGGACATCTGGTGTCACAAATATGATGGCTAGAAGTGGAGGAGATGCTTTGAGAGTTTCAGCATCATGTGGAATGAGGTTACAAGGGAATGCAGAATCGTTTTCTATGTCAAATGGTGCTTCAAGGGAGAAGGACATGTTTTCCAAGCACAGGGTTGATAAGTTTAATACTAGTGATCTGGAATGGACTGAGAGAATTCCAGAATGTCCTGTATACTGCCCTACAAAGGAAGAGTTTGAAGATCCTTTGGTTTATTTACAGAAGATAGCTCCCGAAGCTTCAAGATATGGTAACACCTTCTGTGCTTTTACCCTTTGTCTTTAACAATTTGAGTAATTTCCATAAACCCCAAAAGCAACCATTCTCTCTCCAACTCTGTTTAAAGGCATAGAAAATGTAACCTAAAAGAAAAGTGGAAATAGAGAAATATGATGGATTCTATTTATGTTTTATGTTTTTCATATACATTTTTGTGAGGCTTTGATGTCTATAACTTTTTGTTTGGTAGGCGTTGTGGTTAAATATTGTTTTTCTAGGGACTGAATGAATTTTTGAGGGGAAGACCAAAGATCTGTAGTAGAAATAAAAAAGCACTGAGTGCTGTTTCATCTCTGTGGTACTACGTGTCTTCACTGCTACAAATATACTGAGAAAGGCTTTTTTTTTAGTGGCAATAAGACATTTTGTTTTCATGTCTTGCACAAATTAGAAAGATAGGAATAGGTGGATCTATTTGACTTAATTTTCAGGGCCTTATGTTTGAACGGTATTTCTGGAAGAAATTTAGTTTACTCATTTGGCATACTGGTAAAGAGAAATTGGATTTCTCAAACAGCTGCACTGCTCCTAGATTTACTTTTATTCTATCTGATGATATTATAAAAAAACCAACTGAAGAAGGGAGGAATAGACATGTTTGGATTTTGAAGGAAATTGTTTAAAAAGTGCCTCTTTAGTGTTTTTTTTTTTTTTTTTGATAAATAAATGCTGAAGCATTTTGAATATTTGCTCCTTAATTCTCAGGTATATGCAAGATCATTTCCCCTTTAAGTGCTACTGTTCCTGCTGGAGTTGTATTGATGAAGGAGGAAGTAGGATTCAAGTTCACAACAAGAGTACAACCTCTTCGTCTTGCGGAGTGGGATACTGATGACAGAGTCACCTTTTTCATGAGTGGAAGGTGAACTCTCTCACTTGAAACAAATGTTATTTTGTGCCTCGAGTGTTTTTCTGGTTCTGAATGTGAGCATGACATTTCAGAAATTATACATTTTGTGATTTCGAGAAAATGGCGAACAAGGTGTTTTCTCGTAGATATTATAGTGCTGGTTGTCTTCCTGCAACGTACATGGAAAAAGAATTTTGGCATGAAATTGCTTTTGGGAAGACAGAAAGTGTTGAATATGCTTGTGATGTTGAGGGTAGTGCCTTTTCTTCGTCTCCCAGTGACCCGCTTGGAACTAGCAAATGGAATTTGAAGGTGCTAAATTCAGTGCTATCATCTCTTTAGTTTTATATTTTTTAAAATGCTTTCTTGTAGAGGTCTGTTTGGTTAATTTTACCATCATAGTTAAATTTTAGAAAAGAAAAGTAAAATTGCTGTTGTGCTGCATAGCTTATTGATCTCATTCTTGATTCTATTTATTGTATATTCATGTACTTTTTTATAAATTTATGGCAGAGACACTGATCTTCTGTTCTCTATTTTGATCATTTCTCTACTCTTTGCTGCTTAAAGTGTAACAAGTGTAGATGTTCATATGTGTTGGCATGAATTCAAAGCCCCTCTTGTGGTTGGCACTACAAGTTATACTCATGCCTCAGGATAAGTCGTTGTACAAAAAAGAGCCATCATCTGTTTTGGTCATTTTGTTGACTGTCCAGAATAAACTAAACTTCAGATTTGGTCTTAAAACTTTAGCCTAGGAGACACGCTATCCAATTAGAATGATCATAGGCCTTGATACTTGGTCTTAAAGAGATAGATTATGACGGCCTTAACAGTTACTATGGTAGTGGGATAAATCATGTCCTCTCATCTATAACTAATAGGAGTTTTATAGGATCTGGTGCCATAGGGCAACAATGATCCCAACAGCATCTGCATGCCTGGATTTGGTAATCTCTTACATGGTTCCTGCTGCAAATTTGTTCCAAGAGGGTCCAACAGGCTTGATACCTCTTTATTCAATCACAAAGTTATCAAGGTTTGTTATACCTGGGAAAATAACTGTTTAAATTATTATTTATCAATATTATTTGGATAAACTAAGGATATAGAATTGTCCCAGAATTCAGGAGAGCCATTTCTCTTGAAATTTAATAACTTTAAGGTTGATTTGGATAGAGAGAGAGAGTGGAATCGAGGAAGGAATGTTTGTTACTAATCCTATTATGGTTGGCCCTAACCCTGTTCTGGATTGTGGTTCAATTGGTTCTTATATACTTCTTTTCGTTTGATTTCAGAAACTCTCACAGCTGCCAAAGTCCATTTTGCGTCTTCTTGAAACAGCAATTCCGGTAATGAAATGATCAAAATTTTTTTATCTTGTGAGTTTTGGCACATATACATGCAGAAAATTAATACGCTCACATTTATGTTTCTCTTATATTGAACTGATGGTTGTTTTAGGGAGTAAGCGACCCCATGCTTTACATAGGAATGCTATTTAGTATGTTTGCTTGGCATGTGGAGGATCATTATTTGTATAGGTAAATGTTATTAAAAATCAAAGTCTATTTATTTATTTACTTTCTTTATTTTCTGTAATTAATCGTTTTCTTCATCTTTTGTGGCAGCATTAATTATCATCATTGTGGAGCTTCGAAAACTTGGTATGGCATACCCGGTCATGCTGCTTTAAAATTTGAGAAGGTTGTCAAGGAACATGTGTACACTAATGATATCCTAGCAATGGATGGTGAAGATGGAGCTTTTGATGTGCTTTTGGGTAAAACGACATTATTTCCTCCTAATATTTTGTTAGACCATGATGTCCCAGTCTACAAGGTTGTGCAGAATCCTGGAGAGTTTGTAATTACCTTTCCAAGAGCATATCATGCTGGATTTAGTCATGGTAAGGCATATTTGTACGGAAGTTGTTCTTACTCCCCTCTTGGAGGATCTGATGAATAAGTTTCTAATTGTGATAATTTAGGTTTCAACTGTGGTGAGGCTGTGAACTTTGCTATTGGTGATTGGTTTCCTTGGGGGGCTGTGGCAAGCTTGCGTTATGCACATCTCAATAGGGTGCCTCTCCTTCCTCACGAGGAACTTCTGTGCAAGGAAGCTATGCTTCTCTATACAAGTTTAGAACTGGACGATCTGGATTATTCTCTGGCAGACTTGGCTTCGCAGCATTGCATTAAGCTTTCATTTGTAAAGCTGATGCGTTTCCTGCACCGGGCACGTTGGTCTGTCATGAAAACAAGGGCATGCACCAGTGTATCTCCAAATCCTTATAGAACTATTGTCTGCACTTTATGCAAACGTGACTGTTATGTTGCTTTTGTTAACTGCAGCTGTTATTTGCATCCTGTTTGTCTGCGACATGGTAATCTTTCTCAGATCATGCTTTATTTTAGTAATCTCCCTTTGATATGTAATTTTGTCTTATTATGAACCTGATTGCCTTGTGCAGATATTAAGTTACTTGACTTCCCATGTGGGAGCTGTCATGGTCTTTTCTTAAGGGATGATGTTGCAGAGATGGAAACTGTTGCCAAGAAGTTTGAGCAAGAGGATGCCATATCAGAAGAGATTGAGCGACAAGCTGAAAATGGCGATGGCTTGTATTCATATCCATTGTCAAATAAGTTCCAGACTAATGTAGAGGATGGATACTTTCCTTTCTGTGAGATTAATGTTCTTTTGAATTCTGAGGTTGTTGCAAAAACTACAATTATGGGTCAACCACTAGAACACAGACAGCCTACAATGAGCCATGACACTGGAAATTTTCGGCCCGAACTGACAGATGCTTGCTCTTCTTTTGCTGCGTCAACTCTCTGTTCTTTTGTGGATCTAGTTGGCTTGTCACCTAAAAATGTAAGATCCAGCTCTATGCTCGCTGAGATTTCATGTGTTAGGGTGCCAGATGAATTATTATAATGTTTATGTCTCTACTTAAGCTACTGCTCCTGTACTAAGTGAACATTTGGTATTTGTACATTTCAATGCAGGTACTGGGAGTAGCTAACCTCAGAAACATTAATGGTAAAGGGTTCTCTGAAGAAGTCTCACGAAATACATCTGAATCATCTTTATCCTGTTTGTCACATGAAGATCGTCCAGGTATCCATCAGGATCACGTTCATGAGCCAGTGAGTAGGTCTATTGTGGGCCAAGACAGTGATAGTTCGGATTCAGAGATATTTAGGGTTAAAAGGCGTTCTTTTTTGAAGGTTGAGAAAAGATATGGCAGTGACACCATGTCATCAAAGAACTCTGAACACCAGGTGTAAATCTGCCCTTTTTTGTTGAAAAAAAGATTCTTTTTTTGCCATTTTCTTCTCTGTTGGATAATTGTTGTTCATGGCTTGGCACCTGTTCTAGATTTACTTTAAAATGCTTATCAGTCACGTTGATAATGTTTCCACTATTATAGTGATTGTCTTCAATTTCACTGTTGTATTATCATTATGTATTTTGCTATCATTCATACCTCGCTTCTTCACTTTCAGTCTTTCCATTTTGTTTGTGGGACTTGAGTTGTTTTTCCGGTACTTCGTCTTTTTCCTCATACTTTTATTCATATGAACAGGGGCTCAAACGATTAAAAAAACTCCAACATGAAGGAAGATCTGGGCAATCAATGCCATCTGAATGCCGCAGAAATGATGAACCAAATCGCAATAGTAATTGCACTTCCTATTATAAAGAAGCTCCTGAAAATGTCGTGAAGGACGGATTTGGAAGAGGCACCCTTCCCATTTCTATCAAGTATAAGAAGTTGGGCAATGAGCATTTAATGAGTGGGCAGCGAGAGCACCACAGAAATGATAGGTTCCAGCATGAGTTAGGAAAGAGCAAGAGGGAACCTTCTCCTATAGAGATTGGGCCAAAACGCTTTAAAGTTAGAGGCCTAACATATGTAGGTTCAGAAAGCAGATTGGATTGAAGTTACAGATGTGCGGAGAGTGATGAGAAATCTGGTTGGCTTGCCTCTGGAGACTGACTTTGCTGACTTCATTTCCTCTCTAATGGAGTTCTCTAACAACACTAAAATTCCATATGATTGATTCAGGGAGTAGCAGCGAGGATTAACCAAGCTTAGGAAAATTTTTATTCTTTGTGCAGGCCTCAAAACTGGGGCAAATTGCACGTGCAGTGATTCTTGCGGTTCTCAGGCCGAGGTGTTTTTCCAGTCTTTGGCAGGAGAACCTTCCTGCAAAAACTGAAGTAGAATTTGGGTTAGTAACTTTGGTAAAGTTGTTTGTCAGTCAAAAATTAATTCTTGCTGAGGAAAGTGGGCATTCCCACAGGCTCCTCGAACTTTAGAAGTCTGCTGCTTCACCTGCTAGGTTCGTTATTCTTTTTGTAGCAATTGTATCCTGCTTAAATAAAATGCAGAGAAATGCATTTTTTTTTTCTCTCAAATCTTTTCTTCTCATTTAATGTATTCCATTCTAACTAGTATTATTAGTTATTTTAGTAGTAATTAAATTCTTGGTTGCAAGGAAAAGTCCTTTCCCTGGAAACTGTCATCGGACAAGTCGTAGATGTTGCTCTTCGGAATGATCTTCGTCTTGGATTATAGGATTGTGGGGGCAAGACTTAATTGGAAACCGACTTGCCCCATGTGGCAGATGCTGCAACTTGCAATGTCAGACGGGCCTGCAATGTTTACTATTTAGCTGGGGGAATAAGCCAGCAACGGCCTTTTTTTGCTGTAGCTGTTTGGAAACTAGTGGGAAGCAAAAGAGCTAAGGAGGACCTTGATAGTTTTCCTGGGGTCGTGAAATGGGCCTCTTCTGTTCCATCTGTATCATAGCAATTGCGGCAATGCTAGGGTTCTTTCTCCCTCAATGGACCACTGTCCTGTTTCTATAAGTTTTCCATCTATAGCAAGTCGCGATAACGCCATGGTTGCCACATTCTTTTTAATTCTATCCAGAAGCGCACAGGACACTGTTTGTTCCATTCCTTGGTGACGTTGAGATTTCTAATCTTGTTTTGCTTTCGAATGTTTCCAAATCTCATTTTTTTTAATAGTGAATTTTCCCTTTTTATACATGTTATGAAAGATTTTTGTCGTGTCAATCTGAGTGGCAATGTCCATGGTTTTTGAAATTTAGTTAGCCTCTTGTTTGGATTTATGTATAGGTAATTTCGGATAGGGTTTAGTTTGGAGAGATTGAGTTGCAGTTGAGTTAAATCCTACTTTTGCTACTGCCTAAAAGCCTTTTTTCCACAAGAAGATGAAAAGCATGGTATTCTACCCAAAGAGAGGGTGAAAAAAAAAAAAAAAAAACAAAGAATTGAGAGAAAGGGTTTTTTCATAAGTGAATTTCATTTTAGTTTATCTGGTGGAATCTGTAGGGCAAGTTTTTCTTCATTTCCAAAATCCTCTTTAAATTATTGTCTTTATTCAACCTGAGACTGTGAGATCTCTGGACTAAAAGGTTCTCCGCCAACCATGGAACACAACAAGAAATTACATTCACATTTTCTTTCTTGCACGTTCTTTGCGTCATGATGACAGCAACCTTCACAATAATGGGCCCTGCCGATAGCAGCTAGTCTTAAATTTATGTCCAAACTAGGGCCATGAAAACCCATGTCAACCCAGAAGATAAGAGTTAAGCCATGGAATTTAGAGCCCAATTCCCTTCTCTCACTCTCACAACGTCCAAAACATCAATCAGAAAACAAATTATTAAAAGTAGAAAAGGCACCAATGAAAAATGGGAATACAAAAAAAAAAAAAAATCAGAAACTCCACTTCATTTTTCACCTAGTGGAAGATGTAACAATTTAATTGCCAACATTATTAATTCCATATATCCCAACAAACTTGGATGCTATGCTATGCCTCAACACAGAAGCATGATTGCTTTTTTCCCTCTTGGTCTAGTGGTTAAGAGGTTTTAAGAAAAACATGGGACGTGAGTTCTAACCTCACCATCCCTCTTTCTTTTTGTATGGGCATTTACCTTCCTATGAAAAAATAAAAAAAAACACAAAATCACAGGCATATTGATGGTTTTACTCAAATTGACAACACATCAATTCGAAATTATTTCCACAACCGTTTCCCCCTAAAACTATTTTCCACTCCTATGT
The DNA here is from genome assembly GCF_002303985.1 of Durio zibethinus. Next base: position 638,382 of record NW_019167827.1, on the reverse strand, counting down.
ATAACTTTTTTTAAGTTTGTGTATTTGACCACGCAAAGTTATTGTGGTGAGAAGAGTAATTGTGGGATAGGGGATCCATTGCCTATAGGGCAATTTGGCCTCCCTCCAAGTTTATTAATTAGGGTGGTTTACCAATTCTTGTACCATTATTTATGACCACATATTTCTAGAGGAATATACATCAATTAGGTTACATTAGAAAATTCAATCCTTTAAGTGAGACTTTCTTTGCTTATTTTGTATACTCCCAAATTTATCTTACTTGGTTTATACTATATACTTTATAGTTTTGTGATTTTTTTCTTCTATTTTTTGGTAGAAAAAATAAATCAAATTTATGAATTTCAATGTCTTTTAATAATTGGTACTAAAAAACAAAGAAGAAGAAATAAAATTAATTAATACTATATAGCTAATAGTAATAGGGTATGAGTGGGGCAAAGAGCTCCTATTAGGTGAGAGCCTACAACTCTTTTTTACCTTGACCTCCCAAAAAGCAGCACCATATTCCATTGTGATTGGATTGAGTGTGTCTTAAGGATTGTGGGACCAACTCCCCCTCCCGTATTATTAATCATTTCTACCTTTATTTCAGGAGAATAAAATTGTAGAATGCAAAGAAAGTGAAACCAAGGAAAAATTTTACATGGAATGAGAAGAAAAAGGAACAAAAGCAAAAAAAAAATAAAAATTATGGTAATGGGTTCTTGTCTAAATCTACAAATTTCTTTCAATCACTAGTCTCTCTAGATTTGTAGGGCACTTATCTAGGCTTCCCTTTTGCTCCAAGTCGTTGGAAAAGATTCAAAATGTTTCCACTTTTCGTTTAATTTTATTTAATTTTTTGGAATTAGGATCCCATATTCTTGTTGCTAGCTTCTAACTCAATTAGAAAAAGGAGTGCCTTACTACTTTAAGTCTTGTTTTGTGGGTTTGATTAAGGGAAAATCTTCTTTTGAAAGTGTGGTCAAGTTCCTTAAGAATATTGTGTTTCTTACTAGGATCATTTCCCCTTTGAGCTCCTTTAAAAGTCTTTTCTATTATTAGGGGAATATTAATTATTCAAGTCTTCCACTAATTATACTTTTAATATACATTATTATCCCAAAAACACTTCCTCTAAAAAGTTGCCACCTACTCATGTCTGCCTAGCTATGTGTAGAACTTGTATAATCTTATGATAACGTACATTAATATTTGAGATAGATCATCAAGCCTCATAATAAAATTCTTGGATGATAATTACTTGTTTTTGATTCACTTGTTACATTTACCTGCTGCTAATAATTAATTCATCCCTAATTTCTTATTCAATTACTATGTGAATCCAAGATTTTCTTTTTAATTAGATGATAAAGTTGTTCATAAGTTTTGGGTATTAATTATATCGTGTAATCAATTGATAAAAATCAATTAAAAAGACTATTGTTGGATAGAAATAGAATCGAAAAATGACCATTTAGGCTATAAGATAGAGGTTTATTTGGACCAAAATCTTGATCTGGAACAAGTGCTTTTTCCTCATATCTAAACCAAAACAAATAAATTAATGAAGAGGGGGAGAAGAATCTATATCAAGGCTATCTGAGGAACACAATCAATATTTAGAGTTTGATTATTAAAGGTGATTAATATTTTGGTCTTAAAAGGAAAAAAGTTCTACTCATGTTCCTCAGTTGGGGTATGAAACTGTTTTTTATGTATTCGAAAAAGGAAGAACATATGCCAGTGGAAAGCTCCACTGCCTTCAGTAAATTTTGGAACAAAATCTTTAAATATTAATTCATTTAGGTTTTGCAGCTAATCAACTAAGAAATCCTGATCTACTTTGATAAGAATTTTTTGTCAGATGAATATTTTGACCATAAAATCATTGCTTGTGTGTTGTATGAGATGATTCCTTCAAAAAAATTAATTAGGGTCAGAGAATACCTGATATTTAGGTTCCTTAAGATATAGACCACTGGCAATAGAAAGGGAATTAGTACATCACATAGCCATTAAACTGGCCTTTTCATGATGTTGTCAAGAAACATAAAGAATTTCAAAAGCTTGGATAATGATTTGGGATTTTTTGAGTTGGTATGAGTGTCGATATCTAACGTTACCTTTCTTCTCTTTGAATTTCCATGTGCCTGATTGTTTAGGGTAAAAAAAGGTAGAAACAAAAAAAGAAGAAAAAACAAGTGAGATACACAATCCTACAACTGAGAGCTTTTGTTACTTTGTTTGGTAATTTGTATTTTCTTTAATTAATTTTACCCTCAGACCAAAGTGTCCTGTATGCCATAACTCTGTTCTTCGGTACATAATATGTTCAAACCAAATTAAGATCATTATTGATGTAATTAACATTAAAATCATAGCAGGATTTAGCAAGCATGATGTAAACTATAATAAGTATATATATAATTTGATTTTAGTTTCACGAGATCAACTTCATAGAAACATAAAGATGTGAAGTGAGGTTGAAAACCCAGGTCTCAGTTTTCCAAAACCCATGGCCATTGGCCAGTACTAGTGGTGATTTAGAATAAGATTTTATTGATTAAGGCAAGCTTGATATTTTATTATCTTTCAATCAATTTCTAATCTGATAGTCTAAATCTCATCTTTGCTTGACTTGTTTGCATATCTAATCTATCATTGCATGAGTTGATAACAGCTAGTCTCCCAATTAACATTTTCTCCAGCAATAAAGAGTACGAAATTAAGAATCAGTTTTGTCAATGACAAATATTTTACTCAAAGAGGATGTAATTAATTACACAAACAAGATTTCAACATTGAATTTATATATGAAGAAAAGATTGTCACTCTTTCCCTTTAAATTTCATTCAATACTTGGGATATTCCTTTTACAGAAAAAAAAAAAAAAAAGAAGCAAAAGGAAACAGGCTGACCCATTTTCAAATTCTCAATGACAAATATTGTCCAGAAACAGTGATAAATAAATAAATAACTATTTATATATTTTATGTCGGTATATTATTTTGCACCCCCTCTATGATTAATCAAAACTATTCTTCGTCAAGTCCCATTGGTCGCGATCAATTCATCACATTCCATGAGTCATTTACTAGAGATCACGTGATCTTTACATTCATCCAAAAGTCAATATTAAGCAGAAATACTTGATTATTTGAGTGATGATTTTATAAAGCAACTCCCCTTGGAGGTTGATGTATATATAATGACATTAATTATTAGAAAGGATTGATGTATCCCCACACCAATAGTTTAGTGGGCCATAATTTCAGCCATTGGGTTTGAAGATCTTGAGACATGTTGCAAATCAAGATGCTGTGCATTGAGCTTTGAGATAGTACTTCCAAAATTTTGATAGAACTTGAGAGATATAATCATCATTATTGCCTACTGGAATTGGTGATTACATGAAGTTGAAGCTTAAGGATTAGCATTGATTGAAGTAAATATATATGTTTAGGATAGATAAATGTTAGTTTCAGCTTTACTTATTTAAGTAATTAAAAATCGAATGATTCTCCAACATATAGGGGGCCTATAGATGGTTCAAATCTTGGTATATTTGTCGAATCATGATACAAACCGTAGTTAACATGATTTTGTTTGCATTATCACATGTTAAGTAGTGTTGTCGAGGCTTGTTAATATTAGCTAGAACATATAGTATAACTGGTGTCTTGTTTTTGTGACAGAGGGTAAAGTTGAGGTAATAATGTGTTCGTATATGAAGAAACATGAGAAGATGACTAAAAATATTAATTTGGTTGGATAATTGGTGGTTCTTCAATAAATTTAGATGAATAAATCATCCATTACTTAACTGTTGCTATTCATTTGTAGGAGATAAAGTTTGCTATTTCTTGAATTTCCTCATGATATATACAAATGCAATTTGAAAGAGCTTAAAGATTCAAAAGTAAAGGTTTTATGCCAGCTAGCACAATTTTGGCCAAAATCCTATATCTACATGCTCTTCAGCCCATTCAATTCATGTGTAATACTACCTATATATAGATCTTATTGCATATATAGTTATATATAACAACGTGGAATAAGAACACCAACGAAAAATCAGCATTCTTAGCATGGAAGACAAAAAGAAAAAGCTAATAATATTGACGTATTGATGTAAGATTCCTTCTTCACCTCTCTAATTAATTATATATAGCCATGTCCTTGAAAAACTAACATCAAGATTAGTGTATATATATATAATTATGAATTTTTTTCCTGACCAAGATAGATATAGATGCTTTCACATTTCAAATCTTCTTTAAAGAAATAAATTCCTAAAAACACGTATGTTTTAAACTTTAATTCTCATTCCCAAGGGATGGTTGACATTGATCCCATTACTTTAATCCTTTTCTTAATCACACACACACACACACACATATATATATATATTTGATGAATTTAATTGCTACAGAAAACCAAATTGTCAGTCTTCTATTTCTATTCTCTGTGTCGGTAGGGCTGCTATATATATTTATTTTTAAAAACATTTTGAATCACAAACATGCAATTAATAAATAAAAACATATTCATTAAAAATGTATGTATAGTACATTGCTTTGCTCCCAATGCTGTCGGGAACCCTAGGTTAAAAACTTTTTTATTTTGGAATCATTTTGTTTGGTATATATTTTATTTGAAAGAAATCAATAATGAATTTCCTTGATCCAACGATCGATGAGGTGCCACTTGGGGTGGCAGTTTTGGTTCGAAGCAAGGTCCTTTTATTAATGCTGTTGTTAAACGAAATTAAATATGGTGGACTGATGGTGGTGGAGAGGGTCTATTCTCAACGGATAAGAATTTTAAGGTAGAAATTGTTTTTTCAATGGAGATCCCCCCATGGTATATCTTGTTGATCTCAAGGTAGGATTTATGGCTTGAGACAAGGAGATGCCTATTGCCATTGAAATTAGCAATGGTAAAGGACAACCCAATGCCTAAATGTTGCAACATTTTATATATATATATATATATATATATATAATTTCAATTTGTTTATATAAAATTGGCCCTTCTTTTTAGTGGTAGTGCCTGAATAGCATTATGCACTTAGGAACAGTTTGGACCCTTTCCAAACCCACCAAGATGTCTAAGACATTACTTAACCGAATTACCAATATACTTTGTTCCTCTTAAATTATATTATAGAAAAATATTAATCAGTGCCTAGCAACCGATGAGGTTAAGGTAATATTCAAGGAAAAAGATTTGAACCTACAAAAGTTTTAACTAATTCATGGAAATTGAAGTACAATCTCCCAAAACTTAACTCATTTACTTCTCATACTGTAAAGGAATCTGTAAACTCTATAGATTTAAGTTTGATAGACTCATGCTTGTCGTAGGATATGATAACAACATAATGCCATGAGTGAGATGTACTCAAATTGTTGAAGCAAAAAGGGTTTTGACAGTCTCATGAATGTGTTTGTTGCTGATTGAATGTTTTGACTGTCTGTTAAATGAATCCTGAATGGGGACCCAAAGTTTATGCAAGGAAAGGCCATGGATATTGGAGAGGATCCGATGACCCCAAAGAAGAGTCGCAAAACCAAAAAAAAAAAAAAAACAATGTTAAATGGCAAAGGTATCGTTTATCGATGCCCTCATAGCCCACACGGTGGGTTAACAAAAGTTCTAAAAAAGCTTTCCATCACCTGTCTATATGCTCAACAAATAATTGTCTCTAACTTTGTCATGAAAAGAGGACGAGATATTGAACTAAAATATTATAGCATCAGATTTCAATATAAATTTCTAGGATCAAGGTTTTGTCCATCAATTAATAATGAACAACAATAAAATCAAGGATTAATCCTTTAGTTTTTTTTTTTTTCTCTTAGCTAGGTTTTAAATTGGGCTAATATTGATGCAAGTAGTTCATAGGATATCCAATTTTGATATTAAATTCAATTGAAAATAAGGGTGCAGAGTCATCTTACATTTGAGAACCGGCCATATTCTACATGTCTCTATCACCCAACCCAAAAATTTTTCATAATCTTAATCTCCTCTACCTTCAAAATCTCTGCTTAATGACAGATGTTGGAGATGTTAGGTGTGCCATTCACTTGTGCACGAAGTCATAAGGTTTTGATGGTGTGATCTTTACCTCTAAATTATGGATTATATATATCACTTATCTTTAAATGTGTACAAGATTTACCCTTCATGTTTTCTTAGAAAATTTTTGGATTTAACAACATTTGCATTTACTCATATAAACCTGTCCCGACAATAAAAAGAAAAAAAAAAGAGGTATTGAATTTCATAGTGTTAGCTTAGCATCAACTAAGTTACGTCCCTCTTTGGCTTATCAAGTCATCTATTTACACATCCCAGGAAGATAAAAGAACTACTAAGGCGTTTATAAACACTAGAAAACCTAAAATAAAGGGGACAAATAATTAAATGACAATTAACTTACAAAAAAAATCATGATTATTTGGCTATATATATTTTAGAGATTAGGATTGTAGGGTTATACATAATTTTCAAGGGGCTAACTTTTGTGTGGATAATTTGGAAACATATGATTATTTTCCTTCTAAAAATATGTGTAACCTAAAAAAAATGGAGGAGTCCAACTTAAATATAAAATTACATAAAATTATATATTTATTATATGTGAAATAAAAAAAATTTGACTTTATTATCATGTTAATCATTCAATTTAAAATCAATTAATAATAAATAAAAGGGTCTAATTTGAATATAAGATATAATTTTCTTGTTACCATTTCTAAATTTATCATATAATATGTTTCTTCCATTTTCGTCTAACGTGATGAGAGTTATTTAAAATTATGTTATTTCATATCTAATAAATATATAATTTTTTATAATTTTATATTTAAATTAAATCTTTCTATTTACCACCAATAAATTTTAGGTTGAATGTTTAACAGTTATATAATTAAATTGATTAAAAGCTTGTAAGGAGTTAGGAGGCAATCATGTCCTTGAAATATATATATATCTCCAAAATAAACTGTTGTCTTTTGAAGATGATTTTATCCCATTTACTAACATTGGTGTATTAATGGTGATGTCCTCTTTTATGACGCACCACATGCGATGATATATTTATCCTTGGAGTCACCCTTCTCTATAAATATAAGACAGGATTTTTTTGTTGTTTTTTTTTTTTAATTTGTCATTAGGTAAATTTTTTTATTTTTATTTATACGTAATAAAAATTTATTAAAATAATATTATCTCATGATTAATAAATAACTAATTTTTTATAATTTTATATTCATCCTTCCATTTATTATTGATTGGTTTTAATTATGTCTTTAAAATATATATATATATATATATATATAAATCAAACTGTTGTCTTTTACCAACATAGGTGTATCGGAGATGTCCTCTTCTATGACTGGAGCATGACATGTGAAATGACATATTTACCATTGGAGTCACACTCTCTACATCGTACGGAAAGTAGTTAATTTGACTTTCCATCATCCCTTCTAATTGATGAGTACCATATACGTAAATATGACCACCCAAAATTATTATTATTATAATTATAGCTCCAAATTTCTCACGAGATTATTATTATTATTATATATAAGAAGGAAGAGAAAATGAAAGAGAGAAATTGGATTGTTGGGCCCAAAGTTGCCTATAGAAGAAAGTAGAATCGTGGGAGTTAGGGTTTCATTATGCCTAAATGTGTGGTTGGAATCAAGATAGTAAACACACGCTAGGATTTGGAGAAGATCGTATGTTTATATTAATGTTAGCAACTAATACTATTTGAATTAATTGAATACAAATAGTACTTTTTTTTTTTGAAACAATATAATTTTGATATCTTAATTAATTCTTTTTTTTTTTTGGTAATATAATTAAAATATTTTCGAGAGGGCAAGCCTTACAATAAGGGTAAGATTGCTCTTTTATAAACGGAAAGTCACGAATTCAAGTCTTAAAAACAATCTTTTTAAAGGAAGATTGTGTAGTACAAACTTTCATCCCAATCCTTATAAAACGAAAAATTTTGTGTATCGGAGTTTATCCTTTTTATAGTTAGAATATCCTCAAATTTTGCTTAACTCTAAAATTGTTTCGAATTGTTTTATGATTTTAATTAATATATTAGTACAAAAAATTTTTTTTAATGAATTTAGGAATTGCGAAAAGGAGGAGGAGCAGCAGCTAGGAAGGCAGGAGGGTTGAGTTTGAGTTTTAAAAGAAGAGAGCGTGGGGGGGTTAGAAAGGTAAGTATAGGTTGTTGAGTTGAAGGACAAAAGCAGACGTTAAAGTATTACTATGTATATAACACATAAAATCTTCTTTTTCTCCTCCAAAGAAAAGAGGGAGGAAAAAAGATAAAGAAAAGAGTAGTAGTAAAAAGGAATCAAAGTCCTTCAAACTTATTTACTTTTTTCCCTTCCTTTCCTTTCTCATCTCACCCTAAGTACCCTTACCCCCCCATGTCCACAAAAGAAAATACTACTACTGCCTGTCTCTCAAGTGTCATTTTCTCACATATACTTCACACAAAAGAAACAACCATTCACTTCATACCTTGTCATTTCTTCTCTTTCTCTCTCTCTTAATCTCCAATCTCTGCAACCACTTCCCCCTCCCTTCCAAACAATTGATCAAACCCCATCTGAAGAAAACCCCAGAAATTGTTTTACCTGAAATATATAAGGTAAAAACCCTTTGGCCTGGATCATCCAACCAACACACACCTCTCTTGTTCAACTTCATCATATTTATACAAGATAAAGACCTAATCCTTTCTTGGATATATACTTGTACCACCCAAAACACAGTAGGGAGGAGAGAAGAAGAATAAAAAAAGGAAGTGATCAGGAACATAAGCAGAGGGGCCTGAAAGTGATTGTCTGGGTGTTAAAGATGGAGCTATTCCCAGCACAACCAGATTTATCCTTGCAAATCAGCCCTCCAAACAGCAAACCCACTTCTACATGGAGGAGAACAGAAGAAGATTTGGGTTTCTGGAAGAGAGCTCTCGACTCAAGAAACTCCATGTCTTCAATGGCTAAACCTGATAACTGCTTCGAGCTCTCCTTGTCGAATCCAAGGGTTTCAGAGTCCAACTCCAACCATAACCTTCTCCAAAACGGTAGCGCCAATTGCAATGGTAATTTTTTCCACGCTTATCACCAAAACCAGTTCCCTCACCCTCACAACCAACTGCAACATCCGGTACTGTATCAACATTACCAGCAGCAACATCAAGGGCTAGGACAAGAGCTTGGTTTCTTGAGACCCATAAGGGGAATTCCCGTCTACCAAAACCCTCCTCCTCCTAATCCATTATCATTTGCTCAACAGGCTTTGGATTCATCTTTAGCTTCCTCTCCTCCTTTTTTGGCTAGTAACGGTACTAGTAACACAAGCTTGAGCCCCTTTCAGTCTCAAGGGTTGATGAGATCAAGGTTCATTTCAAGGTTTCCAGCTAAACGAAGCATGAGAGCTCCAAGGATGCGGTGGACAACTACACTTCATGCTCGCTTCGTTCATGCTGTTGAGCTATTAGGTGGTCATGAAAGTATGCTTCATTTCTCTTTCTCTTCTTCTTTCTTTTTTTTTTCTTTATCTACTATTCACTTTTTAGTCTTTTTCCTTCTTCTTTCACCATTGCTCCGTTTGATTTTAAGCATCTTTGGGAACAGGAAAAAAGAGGAAGGATATTATTGTTATGCTAAACAAAATTGACTTATATAACTATGATTTTCCTCTCTTAATATATTTATTCTCTATTCTTGTGGGGTTTTAGGAGCTACACCCAAGTCAGTTCTTGAGCTAATGGATGTCAAAGATCTTACCTTAGCACATGTTAAATCCCATCTACAGGTAAATAACTTTCTCATTCTTCTCTAATACAATCTCGACGGGTTTTTTCTAGCCTTTTCTACTTGCAAGGGTTTCCTCTAAATGGAATAAAAAATAAATATACTTTTGAAATGTTTACTTGAAGTTATCTGCAACTTTGGGTTTCTTTCTCCTTCTCTTACTTCCTCAAGCTAATAGTGCTAGCTTGATGCAGCGTTAACGGCGGTAGTAAGCTGAATTTGCATTTTTAAACAGCCTACATTACTGGAAGCTGTTAGATTACAAATTCCAATGTTTCCTTACAGAGGGTCTCTCCCAAATCCTCAGCACTTCTTTTTCTACCAGATCTGATGGTTCTGCAAGCTAATGAACAGCTTTTTGCTTTGAAGAATGAACCAGCCCGTGTAGAAGAAAAAATTCAATTAAAAAGAAAGAGAAAAAGTAGTAAACATTATCGATTTAAAAAAAAAGTAAGACGAAGCCCATGGAATTAAAAAAAAAAAAGTCATAGCCAAGACGAGACAAGTTTCTCACTCAGTTCGATTATTTCTTTTCTTAAAAAACAATTTTCTCTTACATTGGGAGAGAGAGAGAAAAAGAAACAAATATAACCAAGTACAAAAACACTATCATTTCTCAATGATATCTTCCTCAGATGGGTTTCTTTTAACCTCCCTCCTTTAACCATGGTTAAACTCTCCATATTTTACTGCTCCTCAATTCCCATATATGCATAAAATGCTTTCATCTCCTTTTCTTTTTTTTACAGTTCGTACTTGCATGCACTGTAGATTACACCTGGTGTATGGTACAGAGAACAGTTTATTATTGGTCTACTTTCTGATTTTTACTTTTTTTGTCCATCTTTTAGCTACCCAAAGGCCTGAAATTGAGGCTAATTAATTTTGTTTATGTTACTCGTCGACAAGTCATCTTCTTCCTTCTTTTTTTTTTTTTTTTATAAATTTGCTTGCAGATGTATCGAACGGTGAAGACAACAGACAGAGCAGCTGCATCTTCAGGTATATAGTAACATTTCTTCATCATGTTGAATTTTATGTAAGTATATATGATGTTGCTTAAATTTGTGTTTAACACAAACTTAATTGTTTAATTAAGCAGGACAATCGGATGCATTTGAAAATGGATCATCTGGGGATACTTCTGAAGATTTGATGTTTGACATTCAAAACCCAAGAAGATCAGAGATATCAGTTCAACAAGGAAGATCATCATCATCAAATGCTCATCAAGACAAGGAGTACCATGGCCTCTGGAGCAATTCATCAAGGTTAGTCTGCTGTGTACTAGTCTACTCTTCTACCACCACCACCACCACCACCACCACCACCACCACCACCACCACCACTACTACTACTACTACTACTTTGGCTTGCCTATCGGTTTGTCTGTCCTTTCTGTTTCATTTGTTTCCTTCGTATATATTCCACTGTTTGATTACTCAGAAATTTTCTTTCTTTTTTTTTTTTTTCTAAAAAGCAAATAAATGATACTCGGATCGATGTCACAACAACCACATATACCTAATGTAGTACGATCCTTAGTTTTGTTTTGATTTGTCTTTGCTGCTGCATTCATACATGCAATCGTCAGCATGGTCGGAATACGGAAGAAAATATACAGTTTTACTCTAAAACAAGAATTTTAATAGAGTAATTTCTTTTTGTTGTTTTGCTTTGAAAATTCCTAGAAAGACGTCAGCCCGTGTCTTTGACAAGAACAGTTAACAGTTTATCTCTTATATAGACGTAGTTTCATTGTATCCTTTGCTTCTTGACGGTGATAAGAATGTATCAAAATTAAAATTAAAAGATCCCATTTCCATCTCTCTTTCTCTAGCTTATTCGTGTAAGCTTAATTTCTCTCTCAACCATCACATGCAAATACAAACATAGTTACATGCAAGATATCACAAAAAGAGGCTGGGAGAAGTGATTTCGGTGCTACGTTCTGTCTGTCGAGCGTGGACGACTAGAAACGCTGGAAACTCCATGATGGAGTAGTTATAATAAGTATCTCAAATTGGGATGGCGCATGGGAGAGGTAAAAAGGAAGTAAAAAAGAAAGCATCGACTCCCCATATCATTCCAAGACTTGAGAGAATCCCAAATGACAAATCCAACTAAAAATTGGAGATATCTCTTTCCTTTGGATTTTGTGGGCTCAGACATAGGGCTGATAAAATTGGGCATACAAATGGAAAACTTAGTGTCAAGGCTAAACTCTGTGATGGCCCCATTGGTGGAAATTTTGGTATTAAAGCTATGCCCTTTGAACCTTCTTTGCTGTGGTCTGTTGTTATGGGTAATGGGCAATCACATGGGGGGTAGGTTTCACTTTATTTCAATCAGCATGAAATGTGAAGTTTGAGCAACTATAAACAAGACAGTAAAGACAGCTTTCTATTCTCAGTTTGCTTTTTCTTCTGCATGGCTTCCACTGATAGCAAATATTCTCTCATTGTGTTGGATTCTAACAGGGAAGCTTGGCTGCATGGGAAACCTAAGGATTCTGCTGGAAACTTATCATCTCTCCAGGTACTAATTTCAAACCATTTGTTTCCCAAAATAACCTTCAGTTTCAAACTTTCGTCCAACATTGTGGTGCTAATAATATATATATAGAATGAACCAAATATAAAGGTATAGAACTTTTTTGCTCTTTTTTCTTCATCTAGCCATGCACATTTCAAATTCCATCCTTTCCTGGTATGATTTTTGAAATGTTGAACCTATGTTTTCCAATATCCAGATGTTTAATTGTAGATAGGCTAAAAGAAACAGTAAGCTAAACCCCGAATTACTGTGGTTTTTTCATTACTGATTCACAACCTCAAATTCGTGGACTGTTTGGTCATTTTGGCAGGAAAAGAAAAGGGTGTGTTTTTTATGACGTTTGTAAGCTTTTTTTAGCTCTTTAAAGAACCCTCCCTCAAGCCTTCATCATTAAATTTACTGCACTTGTGTTACATGTCCAAACCTAATCCCTTGACCTATCAAGCTCATCGGTTTGACCTTGAAAATGCATGGTTGGAGTAGATCACTAACTTAGTAAGTAGGGTCAAATGATGAAATAATGCAGCAGAAGAGTGATAATGTAATGGCTAAAGAGTAAAGAATAAAAATGGAGAATAGTCTTGGGAGTAGCACAAAGGAGAGGGGACTATAGCAGGCTTTCAAAATAATGTACTCCAGCTCTAGCAATGTTTCTTTTCCTTTTTTTTTCTAAACATAAATATTCTATTATTCCCTGAGTCAAATTATCCTTTGATTCCCCATAGCCACAGTTCCTCATACAATTCACTTCCCTTGGGCACCTAGCAATATATTGCTTTCCCTTTATTTTCTTTTAATGGTTTTCTTTTCTCAATTTTTTTTTGGTCTGCAGAAAGATATGGATCCAAAGTGCTTAAGCTATGACAGAAAATCAGATGTAAGCTCATCAAGCCTTTCTGGGACAAGCCCGAAGAAGCCTAATTTGGAGTTCACCTTGGCAGTATTGCCACATTGATATAAAAAATTATATAAATATTTTATATCTTTGTGTGTCTACTACTCATTTTAAAACGATCATATCTTCTGAAGAGATGGTGATGGGGGGAGCTGGTGAAGAGAATCAGGTACCCATTCAGAAAAAAAAAAAAGAGAAAAAAAGGGGAAAAAAAAGGAGAAAGAAAGAAAACAAAAGGAAAAGAAAAGAAAAAGAGAGCATAAAGAAAGGCAAGGAGACAAGAAAGACAGAAAGCAACAAAAGGAGAAGGGTGTGGAAACAAAAGCACATCCTTCCTATCAATCTGTGAGAGATCCAAATCAACATATTATATTCCTACGTAAATATGAAATCTAATTGATTTTCTATGTTTTGCACTTAGAGAACAAAGAGAGAGAAGAAAAAGAAAAGAGATAGAGTGACCTTTAACTATCTTAAAGCATGAAGTGATCCTTGGTAATTGTAATGGAGAGCTTTACATTTTATAAAATATCTTTACCAAAGGGTGAGTTTGGGGTTTCTTCTGATCTCTATTTTCTTTCATAGCCATTGTCACATGCTTGATGCTTTACACTTTGTGAACCAAAAAAACATACTAAAAAGGCTTTGAAGAATATGAGCAAGGAAATAAAGGTATAATTGGGTAAAATACAAAAAGAAAGAGGAAATTGAAAAGCCTAAGCTTTCAATTCCCTTTCTCAAAAAATCACATATCATCAAAGTTTATAAAAAGGTCTACTTAAAAGCAAAAGGCAAAAAAAATAAATAAAGAAATAAAGAAATCCCTTTATTCATTCTTCAATTTGTTCTTTTGGTTCCTATGACATGGGTGAGTAACCCTTGTTTTTCGAAAAATTTCATTGAAAATTTCTATCACAAAACACATCAAATTTATTAATTTAAAATTTGAAAGTGCTAGTCATGAGGGATTATCCCTATATATAAATTATTTTTTCACCCTAGGTTTAATAAAATATCTTTCTTTCCCATAGGAGTTAACCATTGCAATATGAGCAAGATGATATCGTCTCATATATACATATCAATTTGAAGAAAAGAAAATTACTGATATTGGTTTTGTGATTTTTAGAGAGAATTTAATTCACAAATTAATTTTTTCTGAATTAGGGTTCCTTTACATGTATATATTGAAGGATTGTTAAGCAGCTTAGGAATCTAAAAGCCGAAAATGTTGAAATCAACAGGGTGTGAAGAACCCCACAGCAGTCCTTTAAACACAAAAATCAAACAGAATGAATGGAAAAGAGCCAAGAAAAAAGTATATGTAGAGAAGGATAGGGAATTAAGACAAGAACAGTTAGTCTTTCTGTACAGAAAGATTCCTACTAAAACTTTGTTCTCTAGTCAGATGTCTCCTTCTATAAGCGCAAAATTTTATACCTTTGGCTTATGCATATATATATATATATTATTAGGCTGAATAATATTCAATTTGTGAAGAAAACCTCATGTTCTAATGTTAGCTTTATCAAGTTATGATTACCAGGTATAGCAGAAAATGGGTCCAAATATTTGTTGTTTAGTCACAATCGTAGATCAAGGACCGCAACTTCGAAGTGTCGAAAAGACTAAAGTACCCGTAGGATATATTAGGTAAGATATGATGAAAAAGCATTCTTTGTCAAGCTAATTTTGTGGTGAGCAATTAAGGAGTTTTATGTCAGCTTGTAATGTGTTTTTCTCTTGGGGAAAAAACAAAACTGATGCGCCCTCCATACCAATTGGTCTACAAATGTTACTAGTAATCTTCAATCCCCTCCAAATTTTGCTAATCCTAAAACAAGTAAAACCCTGCAAGACTAGCAGCTTAAGATATATATATATATATATATATATATATATATATGTGTGTGTGTATGTATATATGTGCATGCAAAGTGACATCACTTGGAAAACCATGATGGAAACTTTTGCTAAGTTACATCAACATTTTCATGAGAGAAACATGTATATGTATGATGTAGACATTTATCTGTGTTCGAAGTTAATTAAGATTGATCTTTGTTTTTATATTATTATTTGCTATTATTACTAGTATTCCTATGACATAGTATAGCGTATTATTATTTTATTACTATTATATTATATTTATAGTATACTATGTTGTTATTATTATTATTATTATTATTATTGTCGTTGTTGTTGTTGTTATATTTATTATCATCATCATCATCATCATTATTATTATTATCATCATTCTTATTTTTTATTTTGTTTTATTTTTCTTCCTTTTCTTCTTCAATCGGCGGCAATCAATTTGGAAATTGAAACTGAATCAAAATATGTGCATGGTTAAAATTTTTAATATGAAATTAACTTGGAGTAACTATTAAAATCAATTGGAATCAAATCAGAAACCTAAAATTACATTCGGGCATAACCTAATCCCAGGATTCAATCCTAGATTGGTTTTGTCCCCTTCCTAAAGATTCTCCTAAGGACTGCCTATAAATTGGATAAGGTTATAGAGAATAGGACATGGTCGATTTTGGTGAGAAATTTGTGTTTAGAGTTCTGGAGAATTTTTTCTTGGGTACTGATTTTCTAAAATTTTGGTTTTTAAGGTTTTTGGATTCGAAATTCTGGTTTGGGTTTTTAGTTTTTGATTTGGAATGACGAGGCTTGAGGTTTCAAATTTTTGGGAAAAGTTTAAAGATTTGAAAAAAATCTGAAAAATTTGAAAATTTTTGGGTTTTTCTCGAAAAATTGGGTTGAAGATTTAAATGTTTGAAATTTTCATTTGAATTTTTTAACAAAATTTTGAAGTTTTCAATGGGATTTTGTTGATTTTTTTAGAAATTGGAGAACTTTTTCAATTTTCAACAATGTTCTTGAGAAATTTTAGAAAGAAGCCAGAGAGAATCGAGGTCTAGAGAAATAACAAACACTTTTTGACGAGAAAAACTGAAAGTTACCTTTTATATTGCCCCAACACGATTTTTCTAAGGATTCCAGATTTACGTGTAGACCTACTAACCTGCGTGCTAACCCACACTCCAACCCGATCCGATCACAGATTTTTTTTTTATTTTATTTTATTTTATTTTTATTTTATTTTCATATTTTACCTATTTCATTATTTATTTATTTTCTTTAAGTAATTTATTATTTGTTAAACATTTTGTAAAAATAAAAATTTTTTATTTATCCTAAAAAAATAACAAAAAAAAAATAAAATCTTTTTAAATAAATTCATAGATCCTACCAAACTATTAGAGAATTTTTATGGATTTAAATTTTATGGAATCCATCAAACTATTGAAAAATTTCATAAATCAATTTTTAAAAAGAAATATTTTTATCCCATCAAACTATTGGAGGATTATTTCTCTAGACACCCCAATCTATCTGTGGGTCTACATTTGATTTTTGTTAATATAAAAAATAAAAAAAAAATAAAAAGCTGAAAAAATGAAAAAAATAAGAAGTTGAGGTTGATTGGGA
Source organism: Durio zibethinus (assembly GCF_002303985.1). The sequence goes on along the minus strand of NW_019167827.1, from coordinate 621,579 downwards.
TTATGTGGTTGAATTTGAGCTAAGTTGGAATTTTTGTTTTGATTAGGGCTTTGATCTTATAAATATTCACACAAACAACACAGAAAACATATGGGGGGAAACACAAGAAAAAAATAGAGAAAACAGAAAGCAGAGGTAGGTAAAAAGTATTTAGAAAGGCTATGGGAATCCTAGAATTTTTAGGATTTTTTTTTTGAATTTTTGACCATTTTTTCTTTTGAAAATTTTTTGAAAAATTTTCAAATTTAGACGAAATTTTTTGGTGTCGGTTGAATTTTTCGATAAGTTTTTTCGACGCCAATTGAAATTTTTAGTAGACTTTCCAAATTTTAATTAGCTTTCCAATTTTTAGTAATTACTTTCAAAAAATCGATGAACTTTTCAGCGAATTTTAGACAAACAACCCAGATTCTGGCAAGGATTTTCAGAATCTGGTTAAATTCAACCGGTGTTCTTAGTGGGGATAGAGAGAGAAAAAAAGAAGTAGAGAGAGAATGAACAGATGAATTTTGATGAAAATAGGCTGAAATTTAGGCTTTTATAGCCTCTTCAAAATGATGTCGTTTTGACATTTAAAAAAGTCCAAGATCTACGCGTTTTCACCCAGGGTGACCTAACTTGTAGCATGACCCACTTCAACCCACTCCGCAGACCTTGCTACTGAGTTGAGCCGATTTCTCCTCGAGCCGAGCCGAGCCGAGCCTTCGAGCCATTTTCTGTGTTTGGAGTCGAGCCTCATTAACTCTCCAATCTAGTCGTTTCGAATTTTTTTTTGTATTTTTTATTTTTTTATTTATGTGATTGTTTATTTTTAAGAGTATTTTTGCATGAATAAATTTTAAAAATAATATAAAATAAAACTTTCAAAAAATATATTTTTAAGAAAAAGTTGAAAGTATCAATTTTTCTTGAAAATAAAATTTTTTAAAAAATACCTTTTTAAAGAAAAGTTGAAAGTATCAATTTTTCTTAAAAATAAAATTTTTTTAAAAAGACATTTTTAAAGAAAAGTTGAAAGTATCAATTTTTCTTAAAAATAAAATTTTTTTAAAAAAATATTTTTAAGGAAAAGTTGAAAGCATTAATTTTCTTTGAAAATAAAATTTTTTAAAAATATTTTTAAGAAAAAATTGAAAGTATCAATTTTTCTTGAAAATAAAATTTAATATATATATATTTTTTAAGGAAAGGTTGAAAGTATCAATTTTTTTTGAAAATAAAATGTTAAAGAAAAAGCATTTTTGAGAAAAAGTTGAAAGTATCAATTTTCTTATATAAAAGCATAAATTTTCATAAAACAAAAAAGAGATTTATATCAAAAGTCAAATCATCATTCTTTTTTTTTCATCATTTTTTTTTCTTGGATTTTTTTATATTAAATAATTCGACGATAGAACATCTACAAGAAAAGCAATAGTTTTATTGTATACTTTTGATGTGAAATTTTTTTTTAATTTTTTGTCAAAAGTATTGAAGTCAATTAAGAATAATTTTTAATAATTAATTACTTGATAAAATTTTTAAAGCTTAATGGATAACACGAAATTGAGCTGGTCCTATCTTTCGATGGGTGTTGTGAGGGTGCTATAATCTTTCTCACACGTAATCATACTTTCGGACCTAGTTCTGATTTCACAGACATTGAATCTACCTTTTAAAAATACCTAAGCTAAACTTAGAATTTTTCTTAAAAAATGGACAGATTCGGTTAGGTGACCAATCGCACCTAAATAAAAAAGATCAGTGATGACTCCTCAATGTAATATCTAGCGATAGATCCCCGAATCTATATATTATGACAGTTTCTTAAATTAAGTCCTACCAAACTATTGAGAGATTTAATGAATCTTTTTTCTAAAACAGTAAAATAAAATTTTATAAATACTTTTATAACAAAATCTCACTAAACTATTGAAAGATTTACCTCAAAATAAGTCTTATCAAATTTTTTTGAATAAAATACTATAACAAATCAGATGACGAAACCTTTTAAGAGTGGGACACTAATTTTCATGAATACTCTTGAGGTGAGAGAATTATCTTAAATTACTACCAAACTATTGAAGTAGTTGTAAGACTAATTTTTTATATTAAATATTTTGGTAAATTACAAACATGTTCAAAGCTTGGATAATTTAGAATCAAACTGATACCATAAATTGGATGGACATTGTAAGGATGCTATAACCTTCCTCACACGTAACTACACTCCTGAATCTAAATCTAGTTTAGTGAATAAACTCGATTAGGTGACTAATCATACCTAAATAAAAAAGATTGGTGGCAATTACTTCTAATCTATGTCTAACAATAGATCCACAAATCTATACATTATAATACATAGTCCAAAAGGCTTGAGAATTATACAATAATGACATGTTTTCCATTAATCCTTTCTAAAACCACGATTATCAAACTATTGGAGAATTGTTTCTTAAATTAAGTCTTACCAAATTACTGAGAGATTTAATGAATCTTTTTTTTTAAAACAATAAAATAAAATTTTATAAATACTTTTATAATAAAATCTTACTAAACTATTGAGAGATTTACCTCAAAATAAAGTCTTATCAAATTTTTTTGAATAAAATACTATTATAAATCGACGACGAAGCCTCTTCAAAGTGAGATACTAATTTTCATGAATACTCTTGAGGTGAAAAAATTATCTTAAATTGCTACCAAACTATTGGAGTAATTGTAAGACTAATTTTCGATATTAAATATTTTGGTAAATTACAAACATGTTCAAGGCTTGGATAATTTAGAATCAAACTAATATCGTCCATTGGATGAACGTTGTGAGGATGCTATAACCTTCCTCGCACGTAACCACACTCATGAATCTAAATCTAGTTTAGTGGACAGATTCGATTAGGTAACCAATCATACCTAAACCAAAAAGATTGATGACAATTATTTTTAATCTATGTCTAACGGTAGATTCACAAATTTATACATTATGACACTTGGTCCAAAAGACTTGAGAATTATACAATAATGACATGTTTTCCATTAATCCTTTCTAAAACCATGACTCTCGTGAGAAGGAAAGCTTTGCCATGTTTTGCTATTTGACAAACAAAATTATGTTAAATGAAGCAACACTGTTAGAGTAACATTTGTTGGATTTAATTAATTAAACATCTCCTTTAAAAGGTAACTTCTAAATCTAACTATTGTAACGTTAGAGGTAAACTTTCAGCTAGGGTTGATTTCTTGGCAAATGCCTCAGCCTTTTGTGAGATATTGCATATAGTCTTACGACTTTTCTTTAGGAGGCAAAAGAGAAAGAAAATGGACAAAGGTAATTGATAAAATCCTAGGGGAAATGGAATGGTTCTTTTGCCTATCATTGTTAGGTTAGTTGAGGACTTTAAGCTGCATAAATGGGTGAGGAAAAAAGTGATTAGATGAAAAGAAAAAGAAAAAAAAAAGGGTGGGGATGGGGATGGGGGTGATGATGTTAAAATCCAGGAGAACAAAAGAAGGAATAACTTTTCCTTTAATTTTTTTCACCTTTTATTTGCTTTGCTGAGGTTTTACACAAAGGGGGGTTTGGCTTTAAGCTTACAAGCCCCAGTGACACACGAGGTAAATATCACATATCTCTGCCATTGAAAGCCACTTATAGCGCAGCAAGATGTTAATGGAGCAGACAGATTAACAAATCAAACTAAAGTACATATTAATTGCTGTCTCTCTCTCCAAAAAAAAAAAAATCAAAATGAGTAAGAAGAAAGAGATATAATGGGACTTAACTTTAACCAGACAACCCATAAATTAAAAATCAAGGTCATGGCCAAAAAATCAATAAAACAAAATTTTATTAGGAATTTTAATAAATTTTAACCTGCAACCTATAAAACATCAGTTCATGCTATTTTTACCAACAAAATTTAAAGTGAATGTCCTCCCAAACTTATTAACTATCTACTATATATCTTTCCCAATATTCCCCACCTTTTTTTTTTCCTTTTTCTAATACAACAAAGTCGACCAAATATTATGGCTATAAATAAATAAACCAAGTTTATTTGATAATCTTAGGCTCAAAATTATTAATATTAATGTAGAGAAAAATTAGTGATTGGAGAAAAAGTAGAAAACAGATTAACAAAAACGCTTTTTTCATGCAGGCCAAAGCCAATACCTGCGTAGCATGGAATTTAGCTTTATCTTTTGCTTTTTGCATGGACAGTGAAGTGAATGACTCAATACCACTTGCTTGACAAAATATTTCATGGAAAAAAAATAACTTACGACTAAGAAATTTGTCAGTCTTTTTCCTTTTCAAAGTCATATTGGACAATAAATAAACCAGAGAAAATAGACCCCTCTCTCTCTCCCTCTCGTTTCTCGTCTATCAGCCCTCCCCAGGCGCGTGCTGTCACCTTCAAACGGGCGTGGAGGGTTGGAGGGGAGGGGGTTAGGACAGACTGAAACAAAGGAAGAACCGGCTGTCTTGATTTGTAGCATGATGATTGTGCTTCTGCCACGTTGCAATTTGATGACTCTCCTCTCTGCATGGTAGCTTTTTAGCAATTATTGCAGTCATGATTACAGCTATCTCTCCCCCACTTTTTTTGGGGTTTCTTTTTTTAATCGGAAATTATGCTGAGATAATGGATATTTTACACTTCACATATAAATTAAATAGCACAAATTTTAGAGTGTGAGAGCTTCACTTTAACTCGAGCTTATCCAATCACAAGCCATATTGTTGGCCTGAGGCACGTGCGAGTCACATGATAGATCAATGCTGATTAAGCTAGGAATTGTTTTCTTTTTGTTTAGCAACATGGTTCTTTTGACAATTATAATACATAACCCATTTTTTTAACATTAATTTTTCAATCCCCTATAGAGACGATGATAAGAAAAATTGGCATTCAAAGTGTACGTAGGTAATTTTCCAAGCACTAGCAAACAGTCGACCTAACACATGAGAGAATAGAGAGGAGTTTAAATGCCACTCCTCTTCAAATTCTCCATTTGAGAGAACCAATTTGTAAAAGATTGCATTAATTAGAAAAGTAATTATGTGAGGGGTGAAGACTGAAGCCTAGTAATTATGTGTAAATATGCTCTGTATTTTGTTGACTTGCTTTTCATCTTTCAAATTCAATAGACATTTATTACTACTTAGATTTAGGGTATAGGGCAAGAAAATATTATAATATGAATATATCCATTTCATTCAAATTATATTTTTGAAAAAATCAATTATTTATTACATATTATTTGTGTTAATTAAATGGCAAAATTTAAACATGTATACATCCAAAACATAGGTCAAGGGTCCGTCACTCATCTTAATTATCCAAGAAATAAAAACTTTAAGCTCAAATTGACATTAAAGATGAAGGTTAAAAGAAAAAGAAAAAAACACCAATGCAAATTCTAAATCGTAAGGGGCATTGGATCTTTCACTTTATTTTATAGCTAAAAACTTAGAGTTTGAAAAGCCCTAATATTGTTTATAATAATTATGGGACATTAACTAATTCCTTTTGGGTGGCCACAATTAAATCAAGTTAGGTTATCTTATTTCAAATGTCAAACTCATTGAAGAGAGCTTTACTTCCGATTAAACTAACTAACTACTCTTTTGGATTTGAGGCCACGAATTGTTGATTAGTAATAATGAAATTTAATAAGGGAAAGTCATTTTCCCTTTCAAAAAGACAATGCGGGGGATGGGGGAGAAGAGTCAATGTTATCACACTGCGGAACATCATCTGTATTGCAATTGAAGACAAGTTGTCTCATATGCTTAGTATGATGGAAACCCTCATCAGACCCCTAAACTATTTAAACTTAATTTTTCAAGCAATTCAAAATCTCTTTTCTAATCATATACATATATATATATACACACACACACACACACAACAAACACAATCCTAGATCCAACCAATGTTTCTAATTGATTAAACATGTTCCCAAACTCTCTCATAACAATTATATCGTGCCGACAATTTTGATACTTAAATGTGCGAACACAAGAATTAACAGTAATCTATACAAAATTTCCAACCCTAGTTTGCAAAAGCCACATTGTCGCATTTAATTTATAATAAAAACATGATGAAGAAAAAAAAAACACCTATATGGCGAAATAGGTTTAATCGAATAGCATTGAATTGAAGGAACCGTATACATATGTACCTCCTAAAAAAAGAAGGAACAAAAACTCAGTCTATTAGTTCTATTCTTTATTCTTTTCTACAATTCCCTCTTATTGAGCTGCATCTACTTCCGAAAATGTCTCAAGTCTTTAACCTAGCTAGCTCCCCTATGGCCCCAACTATAACTACTGGGAGAATACCACAGTATTGAGTTTTCACATTGACCAACATATAAAGACATGAACCACACAATCACCAAACTCTTTGCCCTACTACTGCATAAATAGCACAGTAGAGCAGTACCCCCAATGCCCTAAACAAGGACCATATTCAATGAAATTAATGTTTATAATGTTTAAAAAGGTCGAAGGGAGAAAGAAAAAAAGACACACACCCACCCAAAAGCATAAATAAGGTAGATGTTTCGAAATTCACAGAGAGAGGAAAAAAAAGGGTGTGGGTGAGAAATAAAGAGGAAGTGTACAAAGACAGAGATGCAGCAAATAAAGTAGTGTAGCAGTGGAACAAGCAAACCAATAGACGGAGACTGAGGCTAAAAGCCTTGAGCTACTCAAACCCCCCGGCCCATCAGTATAGGGAAGAGAGGCCGTACTGTTTTTTTGTTGGTTTTTGGGTTTTGCGGTCAGAGTCAGATCAGATCAGTAAATTCATTCATTCATTTTTCATAGCTGCACTGCACTCAGCACAGCACTGTCATATGCACATATATTCACAAACAAAGTCTACAGAATGTCAAAATAATTATTTTATCATCATTACACTATCATTCATTCATTCATTCTTGGTCCACGATCTTTTACACGTGTCAACTCATGTTCGTTTGATGTGAACGACTAGAGAGGCTGCCAGTCGTCAGATTTACGGGTTCTTCAGAGGGGGGAAAGTGACTTGTGAAGCAGTGACGACAACGCTATTTTGACTCACCTTGTTTTCACCTCCAAATGCTATCCCCTTCCCCTCCCCAAAAGAAAAAGTAAAGAGAAAAAAAAAGAAAGCTTTTTTCTTTCTTTATTTATTTATTATTTGCATAAATAAAAATTTACAGTGATCGAGTAGGCCGAGAACTTTTGCATGAAAAAGTTGTAGTGAGGGCCCATATTATGTCATTCTGTCACAGCAGGATGCATGGTATATTCATGCAATAAACCTTCTTTTATTGCTTTTTGTTGCAGTTTCTATCTACTACAAATGATTAAATTATTATTCTTATTTCTTACCCACCTTCGAGTTTTTCATATTTATAACTTTTTCCCTCATTCTTAATTCCTTGTTCAAATAAAACTGCATTTTTTTTTTTTATATTTGTTTCCAAGTTTTGGGCTTTTAGATCAATTGAGATAATCCAATGCCAATTTCAGAATGTTTTGTTGATGAGTTTGCATCATAATTTTGAAATTATTATTTATTATTTGTTATAATTTGCAACAAAGTTGGGGAAAAATTGTGTTTACAAGACATGAAGGCAGACGTCAAGCTCGCAAGCCAAATTATAAATCAATTGGTCAATTTGATAAATGAATTCCCTAAAGTGAGAGACTTCTTTATTGGTTACTCTTAACTGGACCAAAAATATTTCTTTTTCTTTTTCTCACCATTAAACAAAATGGCTCCAAGTTTGTTCATTATGGTCAAAACTCAAATTAATTAGTTCAAAATTATTGACTACAATCCCAAGAATTTGATCTTTGTAATGCAGCTGGCTAGGGAAAAGCATATTGGTTCAACAACAACTTTATGTGTTGGATTTTTTAATTTCGTCAAGCATTAAATGATTTTGACCTTAAAAAGCATACATTCTTAGACTTTATTTTTATTTACACATTGAATAAAATTTACTGACAAAAATACAAGAAAATAATACCACCAAGAAAGTCCTAGTAATAACAAAATCTTACAACAACAAAGGTATTGTCTTCTCTTATTCATAGGAAGTTGAATAAGTTTTATGTTTTCCTTACAACACAACGCATAATAAGGCGAGAATCTCGCGGGAGCCAACGCCATCATTCTTGTTCTCCTTCTTCTTCATGTGAGAACAAAAGGCATGTAGTAATAATATCCCCGCATACAAAGAATTTTTATTTTAATATTATTCATTCACAGGGCCTACGGGAAGGGCTACGGTCAAAGACATGAGGTCGCTGTCAGGACCAGAGAAAGCAGCGGAGAGAGTGGGAATGAAAAGGAAGGAAATGTTAACAAAGGGCTCGAGGATTGAGGCAAAAACATTTTGCAATTCATTGCTTTATGATTGACGCCTCGCTGACAGTGCTGTCATCGTAGCAGAAGAGGCAGCTGCAGCTGGGAAAACAGAAGCAGAAGCGGGCAGTAGCAAAAGCTCTGTCATTTCATTCATCTACTACGGGCAGAGTGATGGCGACCATACCTTCCTCCTTTGCCCTTGCTAAGGTCAGTCCTGTCTTTGTCTTCTCAGCACTCAAGACGGGCTACTATATCATATGTCTTTGCTCCAACGTACTAATAATAAAATAAACTAAAAATAGAACCCCCAACAATCTTTGATTCAATCAAATAACATTTCATTAATGTTTCACAATTCACATTAAACTCTTAGGCTGTTTGCTATGTTTTTAAATTACATTTTCCCATTTAATAGCCTCTTTTGAATCATATAATTTCATACTGACAGCAGAAGAATATTCCAAAGGAAATATCATCAACATGACATTGGTGATACCGATATCCTCTTAGCCTGGTAAAGGCAAAAGGCAAAGAAGAGCAGTAAGTAGTATTTTTGAACTGCATTAATGATGTTCATGCCATAAATTAACGACACCAAGATTTTACTATGGACAGATAAAAACCATTACCTAACTCCCTTTGTTAGCAAAAATATTCACTGATTGTACGATAATCCAACAAAATCTACCCAAACTTTTAATATGGAGAGATAAAGAAAAGTTAGAATTTGAAAGGGATAATTAGATGAATAGAAGAAAGAGTTGGGGCTATGTTTTAGCAATGTGAGAAGCTACGAGGGGAAGTGAAGATGTCAGAAAGTTAACAGGAGAGGAGGGAGGCATTGAAACCTGATTCAGAATGGGAGGTTTTTTTTTTTTTTTTTCCTTTTATCTTTTTATCCGAAAGTCTGAAATGAATCATTCATTCATAATTAGGAGCTTTTAATGCATTGGTGATGGGATGATGTGACAAATGCTGAAACGTTTTATCTTTGGTGGTCCGGGGGACTACCACCACAACCACTACACTCTCTCATTGACTTTCCCACCACTCAAACAGGAGAAGACCATTTCTCTCTTTCTATTTCCCCCACTTTCCCTCGTATTTTTCTTATTTTCCTATCTTTTTCTGGAAAAGAAAACAAAACCCATCTGTTTATTCAGTTTGATTATCGCAATAGGAGTATATACATATATATAGATTACCTGCTTGATTCTTTTGGTTTCTGTTTTTATAGATTTTTGAGTTTCAAAAGAGTAAATTTGGATATTTGCACCATCTCATAAAAATACTTGAAATTATTTGTGCAATGACTTCAAGCCTGAAAAAGTACAACAAAAGAATCTCTGTAATGCATGTAGAAAAAATTAGCAATTGATTTTGCCATTCTTTCCTTGCAGTTCAATCTGAACCAATAAGGTAAATCTGTAAAGGTGATTACCAAAGTGCTCTGTTCCCTACCCCCCCAAAAAAAAAATTGCTTTTGTTTTTTGTTTAATATATACATTTCTTGAAAATTTTGAAGCACTTCTTTTCCGAAGATGGTCATAAAGCTCTGGACCAGTGGACCTCATTGAATTGGTATCCAACTTTTATCATCTTATCTTGGTCAAAAGCTAAACCCGTTTGAAGTCTTGAGCTCGCTTCTGTCTTGACCCATTTCTTATCTCACAGACTGAAGTCCAAAAGAGCAGGGAAAGCTAATAATAGTGGAACATCCAACACATTTTTTTTGGGTTGAAAATTCAGGCCAAGTTTAAAGACAGAGCCCAACCCATAAACGCAATGTTTGTTGGATTGAATCATTACCCAATAATTAAAATGAAGTACTGTTCAACCCTTATCCATTCTCTTCTCTCTCTCTTGCTCTTTTCTTTACCCAGATTAGTTGAAGCAAATGGCTGGTGCAAGTGCAAGCGGCAGTGCCACGCTCTGCTTCTCATCGCAAAACCCAACCAAAATCCTTCATTTCTGTTCCAAAACACATTCTTTTCACTTTGTAAAACCCATAGCTTCTGCCGTTAGATGAAACTCTGTGAGACTCATCAGCCCAATTCATGGCTTCTCCCGCAACTGTTTCTCCATCAACACTACCCATTATGAGGTCAAGAAAAGCAAAAAAAAGAAAATATTTTCTTTGTAGGTTTTAATTTATAGCCTTTTTTTGGCTTTTTCTTTCTTGTTTTTCCGATTGCTCGATAGACTATGCCAATTATATTAATTAAGCTTGATATATAAAGTTGTAAACTTTTTTTTGTTTGTCTATTCAAGCTTTTGGTTTTGGTCTCAAAGTTTCAATTTTGCTTTCTTTCTTTCGGGGACTTTTATTGTGTAATAATATAATTAGTAAATAAAATATCAAGATTAGAATCTGAATGTATGATACTTGTATATAGCTGAAATTGGATCACTAGAAAAGCATATTCTTCTTTTCAGGAAGGAAATTTTATAGATATAGTTATCAATAAAACCAAATAACTATACCAATGAATTCTATCTATGCCATTGTCTGTTGAGATTCATTTCTTAGATTGACTGTGCCCCATGTATGATAAAATTTCTATAGTGAAAATCTCTTGTACTAGAAGGAAACTGCCCAAGGTCCGTCCATATATGAGTTCATGAATTTAGGATGTTTTCTCTTGATTTCCCAGTCATTTTTATCATTTGGGTTTGTTTTGGGGCCATACTTATTCCATGGAGCATGTTACAGTTCTCTGACGGGTTTCTGAAGTGGAACTAAGGTTGCAACTTGGCGGCCAAGATGTTCAGAGTGCCAAAGATATATTTGTGGATGCGGATGGTACTTCTCTAACTGTTAAAGTACGGCAGGATGGCTCCCTCATCACTCTTATAGAAACTAATAGTCTGTTTGAGAAAATAAAGCCTGCCGAAACAATATGGCTCGTGGCACTGAGTATGAATAACTTAAAATATTATAGATATTTATAAATTTAGATTTATTGTCTTGTCTTGAACACATATATAGATGATGATCAACTTGTTATTAACTTAAAGAAGCAGGATCCGGATTAGAAATGGCCAGATACTATGGATTCATGGGAGTCGTTGTCAGCTGGTTCTATGCAACTCCTTAAAGGAAAATCAATCTACATTGTTGGGGATTCCACTGAAATTAACCAAAAGGTGGCTCGTGAACTTGCTGTTGCACTTGGGTATTTGATCTACATTCCACCAATCCTATTACATACCTGTTGCTTCTTCTTCTTGATAATTGACTTTCTCATATCGTGTGTTCTTATTTTGAATCTTCATATATTTCTTGCCTGTCATCCTAATTTCAGAAGATAGAAAAAAAGACTAGTCCTTGTTCCTCAAATTAAGTTCGCAACCTTCGGTGACATAGTAATAGTCGAGGTTAAATCATTAAAAGCAAGAATTGTATTATACCTATATTTACTGTACCTTGATTTGCTTATAGATGATTATTTCATATTTCCTCTTCCCTAACCATTTGATTAGTTGATATGATTTCAGGTATACACCACTTGATACAAAAGAGTTAAGAAACTTTCGCCAAGCAAACTGTTGATTCGTGTGAGTACATTTCTTTTTTTTTTTTAGTAAGTGTTGGTTACTAATTGTTAAACCTAGCTCCCCGAGGCGCAAAGATATATGCACATGATTGGACCTGAATGCCCTCATTCATTTGCTCTCATGTATAGTTACATACATAAATGATACATGTACATGGGTATGTCTCTCTGTCCTTCCATGTCTATAGTACTACAAGTCAATATTTTTTACTTTGGAAGCACCTTAAGTCTATAAGTGTGGCTTTTTTTGGAATAATGTTACCCATATATACATCTCTATCTATGCGTCTGTGTGAAGATAAGCTCTGGATCGACTCTGTAATCTGTGTACCATTGAATCTTGTCTTCTGCAATATAGCCAGTACAAATCCTTATATCAGAGCATGAACTCTTGCTTGCCTTTTTCCATTAGTATATACTTCCAGTTACTCTGTAATTCATATACAATCATCTTTGCCACAATTTCTTACAGATATCTTTGCTGCTTTGACATTCTACTTCACATACTTCATACGGCAAAAGAGATTTACTATGATCTACTTCATATTTTGTTGCTATCAAATGACTTCAAGAGCCAGTGTTCTACAGACTCAGAGTGCTATCTCTTAAACAGCTTGCAGATATTAATTAGTTTGATCTGCTGCAGGGGTGCTTGCTGAAGGCTCTGATTCTGTGGCTGAAGCAGAAAGTGCAACACTAGAAAGCTTAAGTAGGTAAGGCATATGCCTTTATTACTTCTTTTTATTTTGTTTTGTCATTAAGTACATATAAAAAGGCCTTTCTTTGGCTTGCTTGTTCTGGCAGTCATGTCCGGGCTGTAGTTGCAACCTTAGGAGGGTCACATGGGGCTGCTGGAAGGATTGATAAATGGAGGCATCTTCATTAAGGATTCACTGTCTGGTTGTCACAGACTGAAGCTATAGGTAAATTTGTGTTTTCCTTTTGTCCATTTATTTACCTCAGACAAGCTACTGTCATCAATCGTTTCTTGTTGATAATTTTTTTTTTAAAAAGTGCTTTCATAATTAACTGAACTTTTGCTATTAAAGTACTTTTACCTGTAATTAGGCCCTTAATAATTCTGTGACCTAATGGATGCTCCACGTGTCTGGAAGCTAGATGTGCACTCAAGGTGCAAAAAGTAGCTATTAGAATAATTTTCTGTAACTCCTGAAGTTCGGATGCAGATGAGGGTTCAGCAGAGGAAGCCAGAAGGCATATTCAAGATGGTAGTGTTGGCTACTCCAATGCAGATGTGGTTGTGAAGCTCCGGGGTTGGGATGCTGACTGTGCCAAAAGCATAGCTCAGGCATCCTTGAGTGCCCTCAAACAGTCATATCGGACAAGAAACTTCCAGGCATATATCCATCAATGCAGGAGTCCATAAATGGAAGGCCTGTCTTGTGTTAATTATAAGGTAATCAAATTAGAAACATTTGACCTTGGAATAACTATGAGTGAGTTGTGCCATGTTTTATACCTTGTAATTTAACAGAAGTAGAATGACTTGATATAATTGAATAGAAAACGAAAAACATAAATGTAAGAAAGAATCAAGTATTTACACTTAATTTAGGAGAAATTGCTCACTATTGTTTTATGCTTTTGGTTTTTGAAGGAAAGAGTTTTGGATGTCGTGGGGATTGGCCAAACATCAAGCCACCGGGGTGGGATCCATCACCTGCAGCTGATGTACCACCTGCTACATTGCAAAATTTATTACGTAGAACCAAAAATAGTAATCAAGTCGGAAATTTTATTGCTTGATTTCTTTTTGTTATCTTACATAGTTTGAGTGTAATTTTCTTAGAACTTTATGAGCCTTTTTCTTTTTGGTACAAAAATTTTAAGAGTAAATAAGTGATTCAATCTTCCAAATCAGAAAAAGTTAAGCTAAACCCAACAGTCCATACCAAGGGGATATTCAAAATGATTCCAGCAAAAAGTTACAATCTGAACTCATATCTCAAAACTTTACTGAAAAATTTCTGCCAAATAAATCAATTTTTTGTTGATACTTTGTGAGCTTTTATCTTTACTGATTTGTCTGCTTTCTCTGTTTATATGACTTAATCATAGAGCACTTTCCTTTTTCTGTCTTCGATATTATATCCGTCAAGAGACTTGACCATCATATCAAAGCATATACTACCGGCAGCCAGAATGACAATTGGCTTCATCAACGTGGAATTTCAAGGCGACAAATGAAGCCTGAGTCGCAAATTATTACTATTAGTATCGATCGATTTTTGCACAATTGACCTTTGCCTAGCTTTCTTAGGTTGGTAAAGAACAATTTTTACTTGGTCCATTAAACATCCTTATTCCTTAATTAAAGAATCATCAACAGCATCCCTGTTGAACACAAACGTAAACGCAAGTTCAAACGCTTCGCTCCACGAACCACCTCAAATTTACTCTTATACTTACGACCACATCTGTTCCAACACCTATTCCCTAATTACACAATTAAATTGTCACAATCGTTACCATTCAACGGCAACAACTGCAGAAATTAAAAATAAAAAATCGTTTTGGCGAGTAAGAGAAGATTGGCTTTTGAAGTTTGGAGCTCCCCCGTCGTCAATATTGAGTATAAACCACATAACCCAAATCTAGTACAAGTGCCAGGCAACAATTATTTAATCATAAGATAACGATGCAGCTTGTCCACATTTAGAAAAATAACTATGATAGGGGGATAGGAAGCCAGTTCAGGTGAAAACAGGTCTTCAGTTTTGGCATAGCCAAATCCTTACTACTAAAGAGATATATCTAGCAATTAAACCATATTAAAAAAAAAAAATACAGATCTAAGCCTACGGTACCTTCAAACACATCCACATCATGTCGACGCATTTCAGTAAAAAAGCAGGAAGTGACAATCACCGGATAAAGACCAAACTGAAGGTCAAACTTCTTTGGGTCACCATGCAGCAGCCCATACCACACCAAAATGTCAAATGGTAACTCAAAGGCTGTCAGGACCCTCCATGTTCTGCTTTGCAACCTCCAATTCATGCCTAGATGGGATCTGCTAATTGCCAGAAAACTAGATTAGGTTAACGTTAAATCAAATCAACCTCTTGTAGTACCCTTGCAATTGCAGAGCTATTAAATCATGGCACAAAGTTTCAATCACACCTTGCATTGGAGAGATATTATTGTTGACCTCAACAAATTATCTCCAACTATCAATCTCAATTTTTTGACAAAATCATCACGACTCATCTTCTTTGTCTGATAAAGCATCCAAAAATAATATAAAACAGAAGAATAAGAAACCTTATTTAAAAACAGATGGAAACTAACGATTAAACATATTTTTTAACATACCCTGAATAGTTCATAATGATCAGTGACTTGGTCGATATCTTTCTGAGGAATTTTTTTTGAGATAGCAGCAAACAACATAGGGAAAGGCATCCAAGGGGATTTAGGGGTCTTTGAAGTGTTTGAACCCAGGGTAGGATCATTTTCTTGGGATCCCCCTGAATCTGCAGTTTGGTGATTAATACTCCCCTAAATGACAAAACAATATCAGCAGTAAACATAATTAAACTCACCAAAAGAATTATCAAAACTCACATAGTCAGCCTCCAAATATCAAGAGTATAAAGGTTGTTTGAGTTGCTGTATGACATGAAGTAATAAACATAGGAATAAGGGCAGCCTCATGATGCAGAGACTGATAAATTATTCTGTTCATTTTAAAATTTCTTATCAGCGTGTATATATTTCCCTCCATACCTCTAGCTAACATTAGTCCACATTATTATCATATAAACACTATAAAAACATATCACAGCCGCATCACAAGATTGTTGCATCTACAGCTTCCGAACACATTTCAAAAGTTAGCTTTGAGAATCTGAGAGCTCAAACAGCAACCACACATCGCACATTGTTGCAGGACAAAAGAGCAAGCAAATGACCAGTAGGAACATAGCATCTCTCAGAGAGCGAGGACCTTAACACCAAACATATGCTATCTTGAATTTTTTGACAGATTGGTAGCTATTGTATAGCAATTTGAAACGCTTGTCAAATCCCATTTGTGCAAAAACCATAAACTCCCAAGAGTCTGCTTGCCAACAGAAGACAAATTCCCACAAATACACAACTAGGAAGCAATCACTGGTGTTGATCCACCACAGAGTAGGATCAAGTTTTTTAATGATACTACTTATCATTACACCATCGCAATGTTCAACTGTATAGAGAGAACTTGAAATGCATAATACAGACATATCACTCACCAATTCACCAGCAGATGACATTAATGGTAAACGATCCTGTAGTTGCTTCAAATATGTGATGCCTGAAACAGCATGATTAGTCTCACTTCCTATCAAATGCCCTGTCGGAACAACATAAAACTTCAAGAGCTAAAGAACTGGAAATATTTCAAAAAAAGGAAACATATGATAGCCATACAGAATTTGCTGAAGACACAGCCAACAAACTCATTGAACCAGTAGTTGGAGTGATCAATGATCTCTTGAATGAAAAACAAAAAGCCCCACCAAAAGAGGACATATCAACACGTCATGGAAGAAGCCTTGTTTCTTAAATTAACAAACTTAAAACCTTTTGCCATCCAAATTTGAAATGGAGATTGGACGGTTGAGGTCGTTTAGTTGATTGCCAACCATCAAAATTTAATCGCCATGTTCCATGAGTTGCGTAGAGTTTCCAATTTGATGTTAGATGAAAGAAAGGACAAATGAATATATTAATAAAAATAAACAGCATTTAAAGGAGAAATATATCACCTTTAACATTGGAGGAGAGCTTGAATGTAACAACAAATTCTGGATAAATGTGAGTGTTGATATTCATGTTCCAAATAATATAGTACTTTGGATGCTCAAAATCATCCACACCGCTATCAACATCCTCACTGCTAGGAAGACAGCGTCCACTTCCAGGGCAAAGAAGCTCCGTCTTTCCCAATATTACACGACATAATATCATGTAACGTACCCCATTTTCGTCAACATCACAATAGTTTGCACTGCATAGATAAAATATAAATGTTCAGTCCTCAACATCACCAGAGTATGGAAAATAAAAATTGAAAATGTATACATGAGATAAGTAAAACTCATCTGGTTGGGGATTGTAAAAACAAATGGCAGATAAAGGAAGCAGTGAAAAAAAAATAGAAAATCACCAGTCAGTGGCAATTAACACTTAAAATGTTAAAGATATCAAAGATAAAAAGCAAAGAAAGTAACTTTTTTCATAGCAGCAAGAAGTACATGTTCAGGGTGAACCTGATATGAACATGAATCCATAAGTTCAACATGACATTTTCCCTAAATTTCAGTAGAGTTGAATCCATAAAACCATTACTGTAGAAGATAAGATAATGTAACCTTTTAGGACACTTAAAACAAAGAGTAGAAGTCAACCATCCCTTGGATCAATTGGCATGTCATCGGAGTTGGCAATTGTAGGTTACGGGCTTGAGAGAGCTTAAGCCCATAATGTCCTCTTCAGCCAGGTATGTTGTTGGGTAGGGGGGCTTAACAGTAGATTAGGAACTTAAAAAAAAAAAAAGAAGAGTACAAGAAAAAGACATCAAGGAGAAAATTCAATTCACTACATTCTAAGCACCTAAATAGCCAAGGCTCATTACAGGTAAAAATGGGCCATGAACTTCACCATTTTAAATGAGTTGCGGAAATGTTCTTCATGCATACTCACTCTGCTTCAGAAAAGCAGGTAGCTCTAATCCTTTCACAATCACAAGGACCTAATCATTTTTCTTTGAAGGGCAAGAAGAAAAGGTAGTTTTCTTGATTTACAAAGTTTACTACACTAACAAAATTACAATGAAGCCTTGAAGCATTTTCTTCTCAGAAAATTAAAACAATAGAAGACTTGCATATTCAAAAGTATTCATAGCAAAAACAATGAAACAAAGCTCCTACCTGGCATTACTAAATTTTGCAGTAGCAAGATGAACACCAGCACCATACATGTATGGAATTGTGGAAACACCACAATGCCCAAGCCCATGCCTTATGATGGCAGGGAGGAAAGCTTTAGAAGAAGCAAGCCAAGCATACTGAACATTTGCATTCCCACGATACTTCTCCATAATTTGAACCTGCTCCTGGAAACGCTCTAATCTATATTGCGTTGAAGCACTGGAGCAAGGTTTTATATCAAGAATATCCATACCTCCACAAGGGTTCATACCCATAAGAAACATCTTCTCAACAGTTGAAGAATCCAACTGTTCATCCATCTCTACATCCACAAACTCATTTTCAGGGACTAAGTTAATCCTTTTCTGTTGACTATGCTCAACAGCTTTGCTGGGTTTTGAGTCAGCACTCCACTTGCAATTGTCCGCAACTTCTACAGCACAATGACTGGAGGCAGGTTTTTGAACAATTTGAAAATGTCTAACAAAAGAACTTGATTTTCCACTACATTCCTTTAACTTCGATTGATCAACACCATTAATGTCAATCTCAACCTGTAGCTTGATCTCAGGGATGGCATATAATCCATTAAACATGCATTCTTGATCATTCTCATATTCATGTTCGCAACACTGATATGGTTCATCCTCAACAGCAAAAGCTTCAGGGAAGAAACAGCCACCTGCCTCGTCAATCCAAGCAATTGGTTGTTTCAAGCCAGTTTTACAGTCCAGTCGAAACATGTGCAAGAAATCTAGAACAAAAGATTGACCATCTTTCTCAAGCTCAATAGCTGGCTTCTTCGCATCAAGATCTTTCCTAATTAAGGCGATGAGATCATGGGGAAAATCAGTCCATTCACCTTTCTCAAAGATCATTATGCGCTTTGGAATTCCTGTTTTCCTAAAATTTGAATAGCAAAGCAACAAAGATCTTTTTGAAGAATAACCACAACTCACAACTTTGCCTTTATGATCCTCCAATCTCCTCCGCTTGCCATGTTTCTGGGATAATAAACTCAAGCCGGGCAATTGTGTTGATATAACATGAGAAGATCCAGGAAAATACGTTGCATGCTGTGCTGTCCACTTTCTCTTGGTTTGCTTGATGTGGAGAACCCCAGGCTTACTATCCAATACCGTGGCGTTCGGTGCTTCCATTTCTACCTAGATCAATCCCTATCAACAAGTTTAAAACCAAAGCTTCTAGTGCAAAAGTGAAAACAAAGTCTAGCCTTCTACCAGTCTCAAAGAAAATGCCTCCTAAAACTTGACATGCAAATCCTGAAAAAAAAAAAAAAAAAAAAAAAAGACATGTCAAGTCGCACTAAGTGAAACATAAGTACAAAAGTTTAGACTAAACACAACCAATTCATCACGCAAGTGTCTCAAAGTTTATCAAACCAAACTTACTAGAATCGTTACACAGCAAGAGGACATACCTAGAACTGCAGTTAGTTTCCATCCTGTTCATATAGCACATTTTCATCTTGTGCATGCTCTTCTTTTTTCTTTACAAAGTTAATTCACATAAAAGAAAGCAACTTCCTTATTTCATCCACAGCATTAAGTAGCCCTGCCTCCTATTGCATCAAATAACAGCACCTAAGAATATTGTGGCAAAGAATTTTATTAAAATTATTGTTCAACAATTCTTTGGTTTTTTTTTTTTCTTATTTGTGTGTTCAAATGTATAAAGAAATGCATAGATTTTTATCTTTCCTTGTTCTTTATTTCTTTCTTTCGAGTTTGTGAGCAACAAATTTTACAGATCAAATATCACGTTGACCTCAAACAAATCATCCAGAAATTTCACAAAAGCCAAAAATTTTACTCGGATCAGACAAAAAGTAAAGATATTATTAATCACGAAAACCTTGAAACAGGAAACCGCGTTGACCTGAAAAAATGAGTAAATTTTGTTAAAAAAAATAACACAAATAATTACGTAAATCTTTAAGTCAGAAAACCCCGTTGACCTCAAAAAAGCAAATTTAAGAAAAATTAAACTACCAAACGCTGATTGTTGTCAAGAAAATTGAGCAAAAATTCAACGAATCCAAAGAAAAACAAATTCCGAAAACTGGTAATTTCCCGCAAATACTACGAGTCTCGAGAACAAAAATAGAAAGGAGAAAATACAAGATAAACCTAAAACATATTTTCCAAATTAACAAACTAAATGATTTTCCAAACTGAGACAAAAAAGAAAGCGACAATTTAAGATTTCAAGAAATCGGGCAATTTCTTGTAAATACGGCGACATCGAAAAAATTAAAAAGAAAATATAAAATTCAACCAAGAATATTAATCCCTAAATTAAAAAATAAATAATTTTTTGGCCTGAAAAAATGAGTCAAACAAAAAAAAACTAAAATTAAAATTTTTGGATATCTTGTAATTTCTCGCTAACACCACAAGATCGAAAAAATTAAAATGAAAATCCGAAAGCACATTTTCTCAATATTAACATACTGCAGTATCTTTGTTGATCCCCCCAAAAAAGTAATATTCCAAGAAATCAACCATCAAAAAAATTAATTATTCAACAAACAAATCCAAGGCCTGCAGATACCCAGATCTGGTCCGATCTACGGCCAATCCACACTCAAAAAGTAAATCCAACCAAAAAAACCCTAGACTAAAAGAAAATGAAAGATATTACCTGCCGATGAGATAAATTTTGTAGTGATTCTTTTTGCATAAGAGAGGGTTCTTCTTTTATTTTTATTATTTTGATTTTTTTTTTTTTGGGAGAGAGGGGACTCTGAGGAAGCGAGAGAAGAAGAAAAAAAGAAAAATCGCAAACCCTAATTCAATATAAAAGACGACGCCGTTAATAAAAAATTACTCCTTCTCTCCTCGCCAGACTTTGAAGGTTTCTTCAGAGAGTCGGCGGCTTTGTGTCTCATCTCTCTCATTTCCTTTAAATCTTTTCCTTGCAGTTTTTTCTCTCTCTTCCTTGGACGAGACGCAAAGGGGAATCCCACAATGAACGCTCGTTGGAAAAGTGATAATGTTCCAGCTGTCACACATTATGTTGTCACTGTCGGTTTGTATCGGATCCGTGGTTTGGTTGACTCCGTAGTTATACGAAACATTTAATTTGGTTTGGGTGGCAAAGGTCATTTTCGGGATTGAAAAATCACTCAAAGGCGGTTGTTGGGATTTAGTAAGGGTAATTTTGGGATTCCATAATTTTGGTTGGGTAAAATTGGGAGTTAATTATATTTTTATATTTTTATACGTTATAATTTTTGTTTTTTTTAAATAAAAAATTGTATTGTTAAAATAATTGAGAGGTGTGGCCCCAATTGAAAAAAGATAAACTTCGTGAGGTTGGCGCCAATCTGTCAATTTTTTATGGGTTAAAGCGTCTAACAATTAATATATAAAATATAAAAAATAATAAAAAATAAAAAATTTATATAATTTAAAACTTATAAATACTATATAAATTTAATAAAAATAAAAAATATTTTATATTTAATTTATTGATATAAATTATGATATAATAATTTTTATATCTTATAAATATTAATATAAAAAAATAAAATTATATAAATACATAAATTATCGCCTTTCCAGTTGTAGCGTTGCTTTCGTTCAAGGTTGGGCGTGAAAATGAAACCAATCAGGTGGGGCATAAATTATCGCATATGCACAAACAGAGGCTCAACCAAACCTCTCAAAAAAGGTACCCCCTTTCTATAAATACTGCAAGCATAATGTGGTGGAAGTGTCAAGTACAAGTGGTGGAAAAAAATCAAATAGCAAGAGTGAATAATGAGGTGGCAATACAGATATTGGTTTTGTTCAAGGAAAATTTTTTGTTATACAATCTTTATTAGCATTATAAATTAAAACATTTTTCTAACCATAAATCATTTATCTTGTTTGTATTTTTTATATTTACATTTTTTGGTGCTATTTTTTAAAGTTAAAAAATATATATATTTTCCATGTTACATATAAAAAAAATGGATTGAAAATTAATAACTGATTAAAATTGCACCAAAAAATATAATAAAATGGTAAATTTGAATTTTTTAAATAATCATTCATATAATTGTTTGTAACATGTATATATAGTACACAAATTTACGTCATAATTTATTTTTAATAAAATATCAAGACTTATAATTCAATTGTTCAAAAAAACTCTACTACCAAAACCAAAAAAAAAAAAAGAGGAAATCAACAATATTGACTTTCATGTCATGGTAGGGAAAGTCCAGATTGGAATGGGTGATTGACTGGTAAAAGTCTTTAAACAGCTATTTGTGAATTCGTAATACTTTAGACTTACTAAAAGAAAATTTTAATACAATGACTTGAATAATTTGATTAGGTAAAAGTCTTTTATGGAAAATAATTGTCTGGTTTAGCATCATCAACTTGTTGGCCAAGTAGATAACCAAATTTTATTTTTTCGCCAGCTGTAACCATGATACTACTAATAAAACATTTGTTTTTATATAAAAAAAAAATTTAAGGAATTCAGAACTTATTTCATATATTTATATAATTATTTTTAAAATATAATGTTAAATAAATTTATAATTTAACATTTATAATTTTTTATTATCAAATTAAAATTTATTATATAAAAATAAAATAATTTTTTTTGAAATTTATTATCTTATAAATTTAAATTAACTATCACCTATATCTCGAATTCGGCATGGACCATTGTCATACAATTGTTTTTCACAATCAGCCATTGATTTTTCATGTAAAATTTTTTGGAGTTTTTAATTTTTTTTGTCAGATGTAATTTTTTATTAATATTTTAAAATTTAAAACTATAATTTTTAAATTATAAAAAATAAAAAATATCTTCAAAAAAAAAAAAAACATTGATAGAAGATTAAAAGAACAAATATGAAAACTAATGAGTGATATTAAAAAAAAAAAAGACCAAAAGAGTATTTGGTTCAAAATTTGGAAACGACAACGGATAGTCCTCACTCTGACAAAATGATGATGTTATGTTATGCTGGAAGGTATATCAACGGTAGCTTACAAAGTGTGGCAAATGAAAAAGATTTATCGAGGGGAGAGGAACAGGCTGCTGGTACGTCAAAGCAAACAAAGCACAAAAGCACAGTGGGGGGCCAGGCATTCTTTGAATGCTGTATGTCATTGCAGTCTGTTTGTTTTAAAGTGGAGCTGTGACTTTTTTCTGCAAACCAAGAAACGAGGCGTTTGCTCCCAATCATCTTTATGGTTTGGGTCTTCAACTGTATGGTTCATACTTTTCATTTTCTAGTTATCTAAGTAAATACTCCACATTTTATTCATGTAAATTATAAATAATTATTATTTTTTTATTTGATTTTGATGTTGCAATATTTTTATATATAATTTACAAAAATTATTACGTATGTAATCTTCTTTTATAATAAAATGACTTTGCGTATGCATAAGACGTTATTGGTAGCAAATCTCTGGTGGCATTATTTCTGATTTGTTATATAAATTATTATCAAAAAAACAAAATAAATATCATCTTCCATTTAGCTAATTAAATAGGTAAAATGATAAATAAAATATTATAATAATTATTTTATATGCTATTTAATTTGTATTTAAAAAAATTATAAAAAATAATCATTTATTTAGTATAAGATAATTTAATTTTCTAAAAATAAACAAAACTATTTTTAATATATAAAATTAAACTTACATATCTTATTATATATTTAAAAATTACATTAATAATTTAAATTATATACATTTAAAAAAATTATCAATAAATAAATTATTCTATCATAATAATTATACATATCAAACAAAAAATATAATAAAATTATTTTATTTTATTTTATTTATAATATCATTTTATCTTATTTTATCATAATCTTATATAACAAACACATCAATTAATTTTTTAAATTAATAGCCAAAAAAATAATAGAGTGTATTTTTTTCAGTTTTTACAAATTAATAAATATTAATATTTTTTAATTAAAATTGGAATGAACGATGGAGATTGAATCTTGAGATCCGATCAAGGTTGACCGAAAAGATTATACTATTGACTTTAGATCTTTCATTGAATTGTTGGAGAGACTTTTTTACTGTTAAGAAAAGATCAGAAGAAGAAGTGGCAATTGAATTTGGGGTTTTTATTGAAAAGAGAAGATCAGAAGAAGGGGCAATTGAATTTAGGGCAAAAATGGGAAGAACATCATCGAGCAAGGACGACGCTCAAGCCCTCTTCCATTCTCTTCGCTCTGCTTACGCTTCCACTCCCATCAATCTCAAGGTCTCTCTCCTTCTTCTTCCCTTTTAACTTTCAATTATCTGTTTCTTGAATTTCTAATCCCATTTTTATTGGATCTTTCTGGACGGTTTTCTGTGTGCAGATCATTGATCTATACGTGGGTTTTGCAGTCTTCACTGCTCTAATTCAGGTACTTCCTTTCATCTTCGTAAATCCCTTTTTCCTTGTATACATATTCTTTGCATGATGTTTAGTTGCTGAAAACATATTGGTTTGTTCTTCAGGGTTTTTCAATTCTTTGCTTTCTCACTATATTTTACCCATTGTAGCAGTCTTCTTTGAAGGTGAACTTAAACAAAATAGATGAATTTGATAACAAATTAGAAATGCAAGTATATATTGAATGAATTAATGAGTTTAAAAGTAATCATACTGAACATTTTGAAATTCCATGAAAACCAGCTTACGATAGAATCTAAAAGAGGATTCTGACTGTTTAATTGTTGTACTAAGGTCATGTATCTTTTGATTTTGCTCTGTTACTCATTATACTTCTTGCTTCACCCCTTTATTGCAACCCCATTTTTGTTTGAATAGTTCTGTGCCAATATGTTTAGCTTAGTTGAATTAATGTTCAACAACTTGTTCCGTTCTTAAATCTTCGCTTACATTACATTGGGGATCCACAGGTTGTTTACATGGCTATTGTGGGATCATTTCCTTTCAACTCATTTCTTTCTGGAGTGCTTTCTTGTGTTGGGACAGCAGTCCTTGCTGGTAAGTGGACTTTGTATCACAACTCTTAGCAATGTGAAAGGACCAATTCTGATACCGATTTGGTTTCATTTGGATCCAGTTTGTCTTCGTATTCAAGTGAACAAAGAAAACAAGGAATTCAAGGTAAGCTTTTTCATATCTTCTGTTTTATACTCGGTAGTTAATGAGGCAGGGGGGAGAAAAACAAAATCGAATGATCTTATTATCCTTCTAAATTGAAATGATTTGAGGAGCTGAAATCTTTATTTCCTCTCTTAACTTATGCTGATTGTTTTGAACTGCCTGAAACCCCACAAAATAACTTCTTTTCACCTTCAAGTCATTCTCCCCTTTATTGCCAAATCCCAATGCATAGGAGTGAACATTCTCGGCATATTAAATCCTGGACTTGATAATGCTGGTATCAATTGCAGGATCTACCACCTGAGCGAGCTTTTGCAGATTTTGTTCTTTGCAACTTGGTGCTCCATTTAGTGATCATGAATTTCCTTGGATAAATTGTGCCTCCAGGTTTGCTGGACTGATATGTTCTCGGTTTCTGGCCGTGATTCATAATTATAGAATGAAATGAATTCTTAGGTGTTATTACGAGCTTATGCATAAGCAATATGTAATCTAAATTATGGTAGGAATTTGATGTTTTGTCTTTGGCTAAAACAAAAGACATGAGTTTCAATTTGCTTGTTCTGGTTACTTTCCGTGGTTATCTTTCACATAAGGCATTTCAGATTTTGAATCTCTCTCCTGTGAATAGTTTGCAAATTCTACCCTGAATTTCTTAAAGGATAATCATAAAATTCTGCATAAGTTGACCATTCCTAAACGTATGTACCGGCTAGCTCATAGCTGGGAATATTAGTCCTCATCTAGGATAACCAGTTGGGTAAAACATTTGGAAAGTTGTACGAGTAATGAAGCAGGGGGTAAATTATGTGACTGCGACGTTAAGTGGTGGAATGACGATGAACCAAAGGATTAGGAACAGAGTTAAGCATTGAAATTACACGTCGGCCCCGTGATTGCATTATTGATGGCCCATTACGTCAATTTGGTTCTATCTATCCTAGGGAGCCCGTGACTCAAACAAAATGGTATAGGGATTGATGCAAGTGAATAAAGTTTAGGTTTTAAACGTAAAACAATAAGATTTGAATTTTCATGATTTTTTATTGGTAAATGATTTATAAATTTGAAAATTTTCAAAGAATCGTAAATCTTATTATCAAGTTGGCAGCTTGACTTAGACTTTGAAGAAGGGATAACTTCTTTGCTCATAAACTTATTTTCACCGAAAAAAAGAAGGCAGAATGATCTTCTTTAATCTTTTGTGATAATTAACAAGTGTTTTTAGCCAATTGATAATTAAAAGGTTTAAACAAAGATCATTATTATGAGTTGCAAAGGAAACACTTGGTAAGGACAATATAGTAATTGGCTCTCAAGCAAACATTCCTGAAAATCCCTCGTAAATGCCTAAGATGCTTTGTCCATTTATGGATTTGAAGAATGCTAACTTTGTACTAAAAAAGAAAATCTCTAAGCTTTGATCATCTCTCAGTTTTAAAAAAAAAAAAGAAGAATACAGCGGCCATTGTCAAAGCCCCATTCCAATGTTTCCTTCATATTCTTTGCTTTAATAATGTTCATAGTAAAGACCCAAAAAAATCATTGTTTTCTTCATTACATACCATCTATAAATTGTCTGTCTCTCAAGTATTAATAGAATCGTTCTTTCCAATAAATATATATATTTTTTGTCTTATAAATTTGATTTTCATTAACCCTATCATAAAAACAAATAGGGAATAAGCAAAAATCATTTTCATGGAGATACTTTTAAAACATGATCATTTAAAACGAATAAAATATCATCTAGATGATTGAAAAAATTAATATCATATTTATATTTCTTTTTTTTTAATCTTTCAAAAAACCATCTTTCATTGCTTTATCAACCCAATTTGAGAGAAACCAGCTTTTCGTTAGTTGGCCCATAATGGATTGACAAAAATGGTCCCAGCATCTGAGAATCAGCCCACAAATCTTTTCTAAAGTTTAAAAAAGAAAAAACTTTTTATTATCTGAATTGGATAATTAAAACGAAAAAAGGAGTAGTAACCAATAATAAAAAAAGGAAAAAAATTTTTTTTTTATCTCTTCTCTTTTAGGGAGATAATAAATGAGGAGGATTTTTGTTTCAAATCTTTCTTTTTTTCAGTTTCACTCAAATTTCCCTCTCTTATTTCAGAAACCAAAAGTCTAATGTCTTCTTTGCCTCTTCGATGCTTCAGCGACACATTTTCTTTCTCGCTCAAATCTTCTTCTCCTTCGTTTCCTTCTACTTTAGTTCCGTTTCAGCGAGTCAAGCTCTTTCGATCTGTTTCCGAAACAACAAACAGGAGTTTCTCTTGCGTCTTTTACTCCTTGACAGCTAAGGCAATGACAGAACTCGTTCAAGATAAGGAATCGGGCGTGGCCGCCGCCGCTAGTAATGGAGGTGGGAGCTCTGAGGTTGAGCATTCCCGTACCTTCGTTGAAGCTCGCTCCGATCAAGGTTCGCTTTCTTTATCTTTTTCTTTCCTTTTTAAAATTTTTAAAATTCTTCTTATGTTTATTTATTTATTTAAAGAAATAAAGCTTCCAATAAAATATTGTAAATATTACTTTGTGATTTTTTTTCTTGTTTATTGTAACAAAGATTACGTGCTGAAAATATGCACAGATTAATGAAATGAATAATTACACTCAAAAGTGCTTCATGCGAATATTTGGAGTATGAATGGATGTTAGGAGTAAGATGCTGTAGAAGTAAAATTTATTGGACTCTGTTATTGATAAGAGCTGTTAGTTCATCCAAGAATGGATGCATTTATCAATAACAAGTTCAAGTATTAGAAATAAATTATGTTGGCTCTGCATGAATCTTTGTGAAGAGTAAGATAGTATAGAAATAAAAGCTGTTTAATTTTTCAGTTGGGAATTGGCCAACCACTGAAAATAGAATTTTGCAAAAAATCCAATTTTCAAGTTTAGCCGCAGTTTTCGAGATTTCTGTCAATGGGGAGAGACAGTGAGCGCTTGTCTTGTTAGTTGCTGCATGCATTTCAGATTCCTAAGGCTGATAACAAAGAAGAGACGGATTGGAAAGAGGGGTTGGACATGGAGAAGAGTAGAAAGGTTTGGTTGATTGAAAGAATGTGTACAAGAAAATAAAAGAAAACATTTCCTCACTTTGAATACATCCTGTTGTGTACTTTTAACTACCGCCTTTTGTAGTTCCAAAATTAAACTAGAGGACTGGTATTATTCTCTCATGCTGGTTATTTTTCTACCGAACTCCTATATGGAATTAGGAAGGAAGTAGAAGCAGGAAGGCTACCTTCAAATGTCGCAGCAGGAATGGAAGAATTGTATCAGAATTATAGAAATGCAGTAAACTAATATACTTGAATTCTTACTTTAGTGCATATTAATGTAATATGATAGGTTCTCCCCAGCATAGACTCTTTTGGTTTAGGTTGCAGCATCAAGCTTCTTTTTTTGCGCTAGAAAGTGCTACCAGTCTTTTAGATCTTTAAGAAGCTGATATATTTTTGCATACCTAACATCATGTGTTTTTAAATCTCTGCATTTTTACCGATACCTCTGAAAAGTGAAAACTTAAAGAGAAAATCTTTTTGCATGTGGCAACATTTAGGTTTTCCAAAGTGGAGATCCTGCTGCTGTTGAGATTGTATTGTCAAACATGGCTGTTGCATTTGACGGTATTCTTTTGAATGTGGAGGTAATTGTGCTACAATGCTCTTCCAGATGATTCTGCAGTTTGTAATATATATGAAATATGACATTTTCACATAATTGCATACACATTAGTAGTTTTTATAAACTTCTGCATGAAATATGACATTACATTTGCAGGATCCTTTTGTCTTTGAACCCTACCACAAAGCTTTGCAAGAGCCATTTGACTACTACGTGTTTGTTCAAAATTTTGTTCGGCCTTTGATTGATTTGAGGTGAGTGGACAACTTCCACACTGTCCTCTTATCCTGGTTTCTTTACTTATGTCGATTTAGCTTGCAGAAATCTCCCCTGAAAATTCAAAATGTGCTTTGGTGAAGGAATTTATAGTTTTTCAATTTCTACCTTTTGAGACTATCTAAGGTTAAGCTTGTTCTGTTGCTTCTTATTTTTTGAGTTCTGTTGGGTGGTTCTTTCAAAAAATGCCATGAGGGTTTCTTGAGCAGCAAGTGATTATTCTATTAAAATGAAGTAATATTACATTTAGAAATCTTCTAAAATGAGAAGGCTGGTCTGCTGGTGGATAAAAGCTCCCCAATATTCTTATGGTCTCAATTAGTTTTTCTCTTCTTGTATGGTTTTTTTTATTAACTGAATTGACAACAATGCTGAGAAAGAGAAACATGTATTATGTATAGTCCACTCCCTTTCCCCTTCCGAGCAATGTCTTATTCTGCTTGTTGTGTAGATGCAGTTTAATTCTTATCAACTTCCTCATAATCTGTTAATTCACATTGCTAGTATTTCATGTGCTTCATATAAAATTTATGTTACTCTCATTTTAATCAGCCCGAGTGCACATTTGGTGTACTGGGTTTTTTTCTTGTTACTTCTCTTAACATCTATCTATCATATTTGTTGCAGAAATTCATACATTGGGAATCTTTCTCTTTTCTATGAAATAGAAGAGAAGCTTAAACAGGTGCCAATGCCCAGTTTTTTCCCCTTCCCTAGGATTCTTATTAATAACTTCTGAACATGACTTGAGTTTTGCTCAATCTTCTTTTTGACAAATGTTTAGCAGAATGTCCTTATCATGTTTTACATTTAAAAAGGCATACTGTAAAGATCATAAATTGATTTATACATTATAGAGCTAATTGATAGTAAGTTAAAGAAACTTTTTGTTCTGACTACTGTAATACTTACACTGTTTTCGTTTAATAACTAATAAGAACATGTATCCGAGAAAAAATACAGGTAACAGGTTCTCACATGTTTAAATTTTTTCCCATTATCTTTTAATTTCTTAATTCATTAGTTTTAGGTTGTGGTAAGTTTATATTTTTATTATGCAAATAAAGCTGATTTATATCTTAGTGATAACATTCAATAGGAACTTTTATTGTGTTTTACTTGCAATTTTATGTTGCATAAGCTAAAAGTGGTCATACTAAGTTTTCGATGTTAGAAGTTTTTGACATGAAAGTGGGACTAGGGAAGTATGAGATACTGTCTAAATCTTTTATATTTAGTTGGCTTTATTGGATATAATTGTTAGACAATTGGTTGCCGGGTCACGATGTTGTCCTTATATCAAACCACCAAACTGAAGTGGACCCAGGCATCATTGCATTGTTGCTTGAGAAAACAAATCCACATATAGCTGAGAGCATGGTGATTCCCCCTTAAATTAATTTTCTATTTTGAGCCTACTGAAGTAGTCATTTGTGCACTTAATCATAATTTATGTTGTTGCTGCAGATCTATGTTGCAGGAGATAGAGTCATAGTAGATCCTATTTGCAAGCCTTTCAGCATGCGAAGGTACTCAAAACAGTTACTTCCCATTTTCAATTGATTCTGCCAAAATATGCTAAAGGCACTTAAGAAAAAAGTTTTAACAATTCGTTTTAGGAATCTTTTATGTGTGTACTCCAAAAAGCACATGTATGATGTTCCTGAGCTTGTTGAGATGAAAAGAAAAGCAACCGAACAGAGTATGAAAGAGATGGCTTTGCTGCTAAGGTACCTTAATGACCATTATCATACTTTTAGTTTTAGAGTGATAACTGATGTTAACATGCTTGACTCTGCACTGTGGTGTTTTACTATAAACATGCATCCTTAGACCATAATTTTGTTTTGCTAAAGGGGTGGCTCAAAACTATTTTGGATTGCACCAAGTGGTGGCAGGGACTGGCCAGATCCTCTTACAGAAGAATGGTATCCAGTAAGCTTTGCAGCATTTCTCTTAATTGTTTTAAGAATTTCTATAATTAGTTTTATATCAATTTCATCTTGTAAAATAAGGAACTGATAGGTGTAAAGTTAGAAATGTGTAAAAGCTGCTTTCATTAGCATATTTGAGTCCAATCCACAACATATGTTAACTTAGAGAGGACCTGTAATTTTAGTTTTACAATGATAGAATTTGTTGGAAGAGGCAACCATAACCCTGAACCTTTGTAGTATCCGTTTGGTTTTGAAACCAAATGTTCATAGCTTGAGTAGAAGATAGAATCATGGAATCTTGTTGCTACTCTTTCAAAATTCATGGCTATATTTTGAGAGAGAGAGAGAGAGAGAGAGAGATTTGAGGGAAAAAACTCAAGAAACATGCGTTTGTAGCTTCATGTCTAACTTACAATTGATTCTAAGTTACCATGAAGCTTTATTCTTATTCATGAGTTAACCGCAAAATATTTCTTACTGGTGAGCAGAATTGTAAATAATCTGGATTTGTATACATGCAAACGTATTAAGTGCAGGGGTTAGTGCTCTGAATGAGGTTATATCTTGTGAATCAACATTTTGGTAGGCACTTTTAACCATTTTTCCCCCTTTATACAGTGTTTAATTTATATACTGTTTAATTAATAATGTTCCCATGCTGTCCTTTAAATGTCTTGAGGCAGTCAGGTCATTAGGTTTATGCATGTGATGCAGCTGGTAACGAAATGAAGGAATTGTGTTTATTGGCATGTTCAAGGTTTTACATTGTTAACTGTAGAGTTTGTTGTGTACATATATAAGAATACCATGCATTGGGTTTGTTAACTGTAGAGTTTGTTGTGTACACATACAAGAATACCATGCATTGGGAGATTTTATTACCCAATGAGAGCGATAGTGCTTCTTCCAACTTTCTTAATTAGACTCAAAAAGATCTGAACCTTATTACTGCACATACACGTCACCACATTTTTGTGATAAACTTGCATTCACTCATACTAATATAAGGGAGTCAGGCACCCTTTGATTCTTCTTCAGTGGACAATATGAGAAGGCTCATAGAACGTTCAGGTGCTCCAGGGCATATATATCCCTTGGCTCTTTAATGCTATGACATCATGCCCCCTCCACCCCAGGTGTGTATTTGTTTTTCAGTTTGTCGTATAATTTTTTTTCTCTTGTGACTTGATGGCATTTTTTTCAGGTAGGAAAAGAAATTGGAGAAAGAAGAGTCAATCTCCTTTCATGGGGCTGGATTATCAGTAGCACCAAAAATCAGCCACCAAAAAATTGCTGCTGCTTCTGAAAAGTCTGAAGAGGTTGGTTGCATTATGGATTTGTAAATACAATTTCTGATACTTGACCGTAATGTGGTATTTGAAAAGTTAATCCAATCCTCTAAAATGAGAGAAATAATTTATCTTAGCTGTAGCATGATACAGCATCTGATCAGTGCAGACTTAAATTTTGTCTGTGATTTTCACATGAGCTTTATCATCTATGTTGAAGATGATCAACCACACTTGCAGATATTGACTGTACCATCAAAACTTATTTCATCTTAACGAAATGACCATACCACAAAGATACATGCATGGTTATGTTTAGCTACACCAAGTGTTTCCATGGGCATGTGAATCCGTCATCCAGCCATTACAACCATTTGCACCAAATTAGCCAAGACTCTGAAACCTGGCTTGTACTTCTCATCAGCAGTGGTCTTTGTCAATTTTAGTAAAATTTCTATTTATTGCTATGTCTAGAACTCTAGATGATATTCTAAAGAACTTTGTCATGTATATCTTTGCTTTTTGATTACTTGAGTATGAGTTGGCTTTCCTTTTGGGCAGGCTAAGGATGTATATACACAAGCTCTGTACAAATCTGCGACAGAGCAATACAGTGTTCTCAAATCTGCCATACATGGCAAACAAGGATTAGCGGCAACAACTGAAGGTGTCTCTTTGTCGCAGCCATGGAACTAGTCAAATCCTTATCCCGATCTCACATTGGGTTATAGGTAGTGTCTTAATTTTGTAGTGTATTGTTAAGTGTAGAACTAACGCTTTCTGCAGTTTTAGAATTAGATTCTTCCGATCTTATATATTAGTCAATTGGTTTGATTTGTGGCAGGCCTAGTCTTTTCCTTCCATAAGCTTTAACTCCTTAACAAGAAGCAGCCAGATTCATAGATATAAGGATGCCTTGCAAGAGTAACCCTATTTATTTCTTGATAACACTATTGATGACATCAGCCACAAATTACCTTCTATGAGAACCGAATCCATCAGAAACTGAGGCTATCCCAAAGATTCTCCTTCCACAGGCAATTCATCCGTGTAATTTTAATAAGGTGCTCTTGAGTGAAGATTCTCTCTAATTGGAACCATAATTTCATTGTCAATAAATTGGCTCCTATACTTGTAATTTGAAGTCTGAGCACAGTTACCTTTCATTGAAATCAGTAGTTGAGAGTAATTCATGAGGAAAAAGCATGCCTTAGACCAGCTGGATATAAACTCGAAAAATCTAGCTTAAGATTTGGTCTGAGTTGGGCCAGGCCCACGGGCTTCACTTCACCTATGGACGGTTATAGTGTTGTGCTAGTATATGTTTGTATTTGGACATTTACAAGCAATGTAGTAGTATTATTATTTATTGGTTATAAAGTGCACCTCACGTGATTAATGACAAGATCAGAAATTGTTCTTCGGATCTAATAATCCTTCCAAAGCTTTTGTATCTCGTGTTTTACTTTGCCTCTTGTTTTCTATGTTTATTGTTTGTTGTGCAAAGGGAAGATCACAAGCGCTTTCCCCACTGCATCTTCCAATTTAAAAAAAGCACGAGAATGCTTTTCTTTCACTTTTTTTTTGGTTTTATATATGTGGATTACAACAAGAAGAGGAAGCCAAGTTAATAGACTAAAAAAAACTCTCTATCCCCCATAACATGTCCATGTGTCAAGGGGCATGCCTTTCTTTATGTACTTGTTAACCATTTGATTAATGTTGCATACACGAGGTTTTCGAATCATCTCACATTCTTTGATATCCAAATTTTATTTTCATTTTTTTTTTTATTGCATATAACGATACTGCGACACTGCATTTTTTCTTACACCGCTCTTGATTGTAGCTCTCCGAAGTTGCAGTTTTTCAACCCTAATTAATTAGATTTAGATATCTGACAATAATATTTATTCTAATTACTTAATAGTAATCATAGTATAGCATTTCCATGTTGCTGGAAATTAAGAAATTTTGCAAAAAATTGGCAGAAATGATTATTATGAGAAAGCTGACGACCACACAATAATTTCTATTAGTCCATGTAAACATTATGAAGTCTAGTTTTCTTTCATGGAATAAAATCTTTTAGGCATGCATGCTGTATGCTATCCATTCTTATTACTCTTGCAATTAATTATGTCCTTACAAGAACTTGAACTAATTGTGTCCTCCACCATCTCTTCTTTTTTATTTTTTTTCTTCTACCTTAATTATAATTATTATTCATTTTCTCCTCTTAATCTAATTTGTTTTACACCCAAAGCTTAGTGTCCTTTCTTTACCAATCGGAACCAGTTTCACTTGGCAAATTTTCTTTTGCTTTTCTCAAATTTCACCATTTCTAGTGGGTCCAAAGCTAAAGATATTTTATCTCAATTATTAAAAAAAAGTTTTAAATAAAATTTTTTACCCCCCAAATTTAAATTTCACTAGCCAGAGGCTACTAATTATTGCAGGGCAGAAAATAAAAAGAATTGAGCCCACGTGGAGCCCAAATATTGGTGGGAAAGTGGGGTCTCGAGAGCCGCCAGATGCACAAAATGAAAAGTGGGCGAGGCATCACCATCGGATAAGCTGATTGCGGTCCCTTTTGACTTGCATTTTCCCAAGTCAAATGAGAAATCAAGGTTGGGATTGAACGTCAAGATACAATGTTGGGTGACAAGCGGGGCGTGTGCCCACGCGCCACCCTATCTGCTCCTCCACTGGTAAAATAGTGCTGCTTTCAGGTGGAGAGGCTGTTGAATATATCAAACAGCACATCATCACAGACATGGTGGCTTTAATTTTGGGTCCCACTTTTGTTTGATTTGGAACATTTGTGGGTTCTTTTTTTTTTTTTTTTTAATTCTCGGGAGGCAATAGCATGAGATGGGATTGGCATAAACTTTTATTTTGTGGAAAATCTATGATTTTAAGTTTGTTTTAATAAATTTTACTTTTTTCTCTTTATTTATGAGAGATAAAATTAGACAGAAGAAAGATAATTTTTTTTTCAGATATTTAATTCTTTTTGATAATAAATTTATTTCTAAATAAAAAATAACGACAAAATTAATCAATTAAAAAAATAAAAAATAAATTTAAACTACTTCCATAAATAAAGTAATAAATATGCTTTTTATCGCGCATGTAAATCTACAATCAAATTTATAATAAAGTACTAATGTTCCATAGAAAAATTAAATATTTTATAAATGCATTGAGGTGTTGACTGATTAATTTTGATGGAAAATGTAATCATTTTCTATTATTTAGCAGTAAATATTTGTTTCTTCGATTTGTTTAGGTGGGAGTAATTGAAAAGAATGAGTTGTACTGTTTTCAGGTGCACCCACATGTCATTATAGTCTTAATTAATATAAAGAATCACGATGCTTTGTATTGCTTTTCATCTAAAAAAAATTGATCTAACTTTTTTTTTTTTTTTGGATTCATCTATTTTATAATAATTTCACATAACGTGATGATTTATGGTTTTGTTTAGGCTAATATCACGGGACTTTGTGGTATTTAATTCTTTCATTATCATCGTTAATGTGGCTTGGCCTTATGTTACGTGATTATTATTTTTTTCGTAAAATCGATTTATTAATATATGTTTATCAACATTTAAATTTTATTAAAAATAAAAAAAAATCAAAGACAAGACAAATTTAAATTTGAAATTTGTCGTTGTTTTAGGGGAAAAAAAAATTGAAAGTGTGAACAGGATATGGGTTATTTTGCATTGAAATTAAAATGAGGGAAGATAAAAATTGTGTTTTCATACTGTATATGTTAATGTGAGGGAAGGTGGTCCAATAATTAGTGATATTTATAATCTTTGTTTTCAATCCTCAATGATTTTGGCAAATAAAAGAAAAAAGGGGTTTTGGTTATCTTTTGACGAGTTTCGATACATGCATGCATTTTTTGACTTAATTGGCAGCAAAGTTCACTTTTCATATGATTATGTCTGAAATCTAAATGCATTAAGAGCAGACAAGAAAAGATTATGTTTAAATACTTAATATTAGTTTTACAAACCAATGCAGCTATTATTGACATTATTACCAAAACCACCATAATATTGAGTATCAGGCTCTCGTGTAAATTTGTTCATAGGTTAGGTCAAATATATTTATTATTTATATTTATATAATTTTAAATTAAATGTAAATAATAATATTTTTATTTATTTAACAATAATTTGGATGAGATAACGCTTAATCCAATCTTTAAAAGTTATGTTCAAAACCAAATTTTATATGAGTTTAACTTAAAAAAAAAAAAATTGAGCCATCTGATTAATCTTGTATGTAAGAAAGTATATCCTTAAATCGTTTGTAAAGAGATTAAGACTGTAAAATTTGATACATCCTTAAACGGTAAAAAAAAAAGGTTAACCTTATATTTATATATTTACATATTGCCTAATTAAATCACCATGGTTATTATATTTTAATTTAGGCTAAATAGCAAAATAAGACATTGAACTTGTGTAGATTTGCATTTAAGCTATCGTACTCATAATTTTATTCAGTGTCCCCATTGATCTTTATTAATTATACAAATAAGCCCAATTGTTTACCAAACACTGAACTTCCAATATAGCAGCTTGCTTACTCTGGAGGATCAAAGACGAGATTTAAGTATTGACCCCTGCCCTTTACTGTACTTCTGACTCGCAATGAAGTCACGCACATACATCAGATTCAGACAGACACCTCTGGGTTTTTCAGGTTTTTCTTTCTCTTTGTGCTGAGAATATCAGTTTGAACTTTTAAGTTAAGTAAAGCGAACTCCTTTCCTTTCTCTTTTATTCTCTCTCTCTCTCGCTCTCTTTATTTGCCCCCTAGCAGTAGCACCACTGAAAAAATTTTCGCTGAAACAGCCTATCACTCTCTGCGTTTAGTACTCTGTCACTTGCGTTGCCAACTCATATGTTTTACTTCTGCCAAAACAGCCTGAAAAATCTCTCTCTCCCTTTGAACTCTAACGCATCTCGCTGAATCTAACCCATTATTAAAAATTAAAGAAAAATGAAATGGTTTTGCACAAATCTAGCTAGGCAAAACAGAAGCTTTATCTACAAAATCTTATCTTTGGTTTATCTTAGCTCTCCCATCACTGCTTCTGCACCTTAAATAAAGAGACCCCATTAAAACCTATTCACCTTACTGTTTTAAAAAAGGAAGAGCTTCTGCTTTAGTATTTTCTTACCCAAACAGTACTGTATTGAGAGACCCCACTTTTTCTATCATGCATTCAAGCTTCTTCCTTTTTCAATGAGTTGGGGTTGGGTTAGCTCTTCTTCTTGGGGGTGAATGGGGTGTATGTTTTCTCAGTTGGCTGCCAAATTTTCTTTCTTCCCACCTTCTCCACCAACATATCAGATCAAGAAGAGTGAAAATGGGAAACTCACGGTGGTTTCATCTTCTTCTTCAATGCCTATTCCTGTTGCCGATGACACTTCCTTGGATGTGCTTTTGATAGACACCAAACGTGGGAACAAGATTGTTGCTTTTTATTTGAAAAACCCATGTGCACGCCTTACCGTGCTATATTCTCACGGCAATGCTACTGACCTTGGCCAGCTCTATGACCTCTTTGTCCAACTGAAGGTCAACCTCAGAGTCAATCTTATGGGGTCGGTATTTTTTCTTTAGATTTTTTGTGTTGGTTTTTTAAATTTTCATTTTATTTTTTGGTTAAAAATTTTGTTCGCTTTCACTTATTTGTATTTTTCTTGTGTAAGTTGGTTGTTTTTGTTTAATATTGTTTGCATTTGGTAAATATCATGTTTTTAATGCCTCTTCCAAGCTTTCCTCTAGGTTACTCTTTTTTTTTCTTATGTGTGTTACTTTAAAAAAAAAATTGCCCTTCTTTTTATGTTGTGTACTATTTCTAGTCTATTTGCCAAGTTAATTTTTGCACTAATTTCACCTTCTTTTTATTTTCATTTCACTCTACTTTTCAAGCATTTAAATCTTATCTCCGCATGGGTTCTTTCGTTTTGATTTTCTGGGCTGTCTTTTGTCATATTTTCCTGTTTTGGGTCTGTCATATTTGGCTTAGATCTGTAATTAGCACTACTAGTGCTCATGTCTAACTTTTGAGTTTTGTCTTTCTAGATAGTTACTCTTTTTCAAGGTATTCACTATTCAGTGGGTAATGTGGTTCAGGCTTAATGCCTCGATGGTCTGTAGTCATTTCTATCTTTCCCCATTTCTGCAGTCACTTTTTAGTTTTCCCTGCATAAAGTGATTGATTTTCAGTCTTAGATTTTTGTGCCTTCTGGGGCACTGTGAGGTGCATCTCTTGGTGTTCTTTTGGGAGATCTACATTTGTCTGTCGCTTCAGCTTCAAATTTTCCACAATCAGGTCTCGAGGAAAAGCAAATGTACAAAACTTTATCTTTATCTAATCCTAATGCATTTTTGTTGACATTACTTTCATTTGAGATTTTGGTTTGATCTCAAGAAAACTTTAACTAATACTTGTGTTGCCCATCCTGCATCTAGCATCTGATGTAGTGTTGAATCTGGTAGTTCAAGTTGATGGCTTTTTATTTTGATCCAATGGCATGGAATTCAGCTGTAGTTTCATCTTGCTGTTGATTTTCATGTGCTACTACTTTATTAATTGGGTTGATTTTGATCTTCCATGCTTAATGCTACACTGCAGGTATGACTATTCTGGCTATGGAGCATCTACTGGTAAGGTAGGTCATTGTCTATATGATGCAGCATAAATCATGTTTCGTTCAAACTTCAGTTTGTAGCTGTGTACTGATTTGCTCATGCATACGAGGGATGGTCATCCACTATTTGATAGATGAAAATTTCATATTATTCCTGTTTTCGCCTGCAAAGATGCTGTAACTAGATTCTGATGATATTTACCCAATTGGGAAGTTATGAAAGGATCCAAAGTATTGTGAGAAACCAATGGAAGGCAAAAAAAAGTTGATTATTTGAGCATAAACCTAAGAAGTCTAGGAACATCAAACTAAAATTGACTTGCATTATCTCTTGGTTGATACCTTTGAAAATAATGGACTCCTGGTCCCTTCTCCTCTAATTGGACCTGAATTATGTGTTTTGGCTTCTCCAACTGTCTTATTTAGAAGTGTGGTGTGGCGTCTTTGCTAATGCTTTTAATTTAATGATTGCCAGCCAAGTGAATCTAATACATATGCTGATATAGAGGCAGTGTATGAGTATCTTCAGACTGAGTATGGAATTAGCGAGGAAGACTTAATTTTATATGGACAGTCAGTTGGAAGTGGGCCAACATTACATTTGGCAGCTAAACTACCAAGGCTAAGAGGTGTAGTTCTGCATAGCGGCATTCTTTCTGGTCTTCG
Organism: Durio zibethinus; assembly: GCF_002303985.1. Next base: position 582,106 of record NW_019167827.1, on the reverse strand, counting down.
TGTGCTCTGCCATGTTAACTTCTCATTCTGCGTCGACATTTATAAGGTAATGATTCATAATTGTCTGCCTTGTGAGGAAGATACCTCACACCATTGATTTTAAGAGCAGTCTGATAATTCAAATATTAGTTTATTGAAGTAATGGTACTTTGTCCGTTGACACTATTGGGAAGGTTAAAAGGCATATGAACTAAATTTGAGCACTGTTGACGTGCTTTTGCTATTTCTGCTGCTATGCTTGAGCTAATTACTGTCCTCATAAATGCAGAATATCAACAAAATTCAGAAAGTGAAGTGCCCTGTGCTTGTAATACATGTAAGTACCTTTCAAAAGTTTCAAACGTTATGGATCTCACATTTTCAAGTATGCCTGCTGTCTTATTTTGTTTGAAATTAAGACATCAATATAAAACTCTTGACAATTCCCGAAGCCTTAGGGAGTTATGAAATATATTTTATTTCGTAACTCAATAATGTAACATTATAATTAAGCAATTAGCACTTCTTGTTTGTCTCTTATAATAAAAGTATGCAATAAATTATTACTAGTTGCCTAGTTGGGTTGCTTTTAATAAGCGTGTAAGCTTATTATCAGGGTCTTGATTTAGAGTTTATGCTGTGGTCTGAGGTTCAATAGTATAACTTGCTTTGGTAAATTTCTATTTTGCGTTGAACTGCATGGTTTTTGCTTGTGTGGTCCGAGCTGCATCAGCCTCGTCTAATACTTCTTAATATCATTAATTTTCATCATAGTTTTTTGTTAATCAAATTTTAAGACGGTTGGATGGAATGTTAATCAGGGTACAGAAGATGATGTTGTCAATTGGCTGCATGGAAATGGACTTTGGAAAATGGCGAGGGAGCCATATGAGCCTTTGTGGATTAAAGGAGGTGGTCACTGCAACTTGGAGCTATTCCCTGATTACATACGCCATCTTTGTAAGTTCATTTATGAAATGGAGAACATGACAACAGAAATTCGCCTTAAGAGGATTCGGCAGAGTCTCCGTCTTCCAACAAGGTCAAATACTAGTTCCTCGGTTACTAGCGACTGGTGCTGCTGTAAGATTAAATTATGCCAACCCAAATGCTTCAAATGCCCCAAATGCCCAAAACCTAGATGCAGTAAATGTTGCTGGTGGCCCAACGGCTCATGTTGTTTGAAACCCAGCCATGTAAACTGTTGCTGGAAACCAAAATGCCCGACATGCTTGCTGGGTTGTTCCTGCTGCTGCATCAAATGCTCAGAGTGGAGATGTTGTGTGGGTATACATAATGAGTTAAATGGCAGTGGCACGCGGGAGGTCTAATGGTGAATGTGCTGTATTGTATAGGTTGCTCAACTAGCTAACACCCATGCTCTAATCATTAGCAGTAATGTACAAAACAAAAGGAAGGACTTTTTCTTTCTGAAATTTTTAGGAAAAATTGATTGAATGTTTTCATCATATTGGGTATTCTTAAAATTGGGATTTTTTTTTTAATTATGGGCTGGTTCAAAAAAGAAATATATTATCCTATTTTCTGGTGCTTTCTTATAAATTTGTCAGTATGCTGAAACAAATTTGTAGGATCCAACCCAAAATAAAATCAAATCAAATCAAAAGTCAGATAGACAATAGACACGAACAATGCAATATGCATAGTTGTAGAAAAGATTATATATTCTTTAGAAAAAAAAAGAATAAAAGGAATAGAAAAGGTAAATGTTGTGGGAGAGAAGTATTTGTAATAATATTATGACATTTTCATCGGAAACATTGGCAAAGTTCTGTTTCAATTAAGTTATTGTTTAGGCCATATTGATAGAATAGGTTATTTTCTGGGTCATAATAATTTTATTAATACTAGGATAAGCTTGAGTCGTCCAACGACAACAAAAACAATAATAATAATTATTTTATTATTATCAAATAAAATAGTCGAAAACAAGAGTTAAATTTGGTAAATAACATGTAGTATAAATTTTTTTTAATCTTTTGAATTATAATTGAGATTCGCTGAAACTTTATTTTTTGAAATTAATTTAAATATCATTAAAATAATATTCGTTGGTAACACTTAATATATGATTTATGTTACAACTAAAAAATTAAAAAAAATAAAAAATAAAAAAGAATAAAAGGAATAGAAAAGGTAAATGTTGTGTGACAGAAGTATAGTTAATATATTTTGACATTTTCATGAGAAACATTGTCAAGTTATGTTTCAATCAAGTTATTGTTTATGCCATATTGATGGGATAGGGAATATACTGGGTCATAATAATTTTATTAATACTAGGTTAAGCTTAAGCAGTCCAACAATTATTATTATTATCAAATAAAATAGACGAACACAAGAGTTAAATAACATCTACATGGAATTGGAAATTGACCATCAAAAAGGGGTGTTCATCCCACGAATTTGATTTGGTATTGGAGATTTTGAAACCTAGCAAAAATATTTTATTTCATAATTTTTGAATCCAAATCAACATTACAAAGGGGTGAAACTCAAAATGACATAATTCAGTTCGACTTTGATTGGTCAAACTCAAAGCAAAATGCCCATTTTCTAGTATTGTGGTTAAAATGCCCATCTCAGTCGTGTTTGTCAATATCAAAGTTAGATTTTGCCCAGAAACTTCCTACTCTTCTAGATAGAACCAGGGGCAAACAGTTCTACTATATATACATAACATCATTAGTTGCATCAAAGTCCAGACTACAGAGAGCATTATCTATTGTAATAGGTAGCGACGCTTTCAGAATGAAATTGAATGGGAAAAGAAAAAGAAACAGAGAGCAAAGTCATCATTTATTGTCTTGAAAAATGGAAAATAATACAGATTATAGAGGTAATTAAGCAAAGCAATACCTTTTGGAGTTGAGAAAGGAAAAGGACAGCCGATAAAAGTAATATTTGCTTTCATTTCCATCATTCATTCACGCCAACACCAAAAATAAAGGAAAAGGGTGATGGAGGATGGACCCACAGGGGGCATCCCAACACCAACTCAGCCGAATGTTTTCGTTTTCAGGTTTAATGGCCAAAATTTCTCTTCTTCATATTTACGTTTTTCCCCTCAGATCGCCTTATTTTACACAATGTTGTCCCAATAGTTTCCTTTGGTTGGCCCCTTCGAGAAACTGAGAAACCTACAGCCATTTGGTCATAAGGAGAAATGTCCCACTAGCTTCTGAATTGTAAATTTGATTATCGAATTGGGATACTTGAAATTTTTCATTTTTTTTTCTGTTTTATTTGTGATATTTAGGGATGGGATATCAACTTGCCCAAAAATGTAGGAACAAAATTAAGAATGTGGTTATAGCATCATTCCAATTGATGTTTGAAATTGGTGTTAAATCATGATAATATGGAATGACAAAGGGCTTCACCATGTGCGAAAGCTAGCAATAATCCTTCCTTTCTTTTTTTTTCAGGAAAAACCTTAAAAGATTTTTTTCTCATGTGTTTTGAGTATTAATTGTTGGTCCGGAATTGAATAATGGGCAAAGCAGCCAAACTGTAAAGTAGCAAGTTATCTAATATAATAAGAAAAATTATTTGATATATTAATAATAAAATTTTTTAATTTGAAATTAAGATTGATGACGATATATTTTTTTTAAATTAATTTTTATTTTTTAATATATAAAAAAACATGTCATTATCTTAATTTTGATTATAAAATTAAAAAGTCTCTCCTACAAATCTATTTGATAACGTCACATGTAATATTTGCAATAAACAATAATAGTACATTGTAGTATTATTTTTATAAATCATTTATTATAGAAAGTTCAAAGCAGAAGCAACCTCAGTAGATATTTAAAATTCAAACAGGTTTGACAACCTCCAACATAAACTCACTGACGTTGGAACTAAACCCAAACACCGCGTAGACTGCTCCGGCAGTTTAAATACCAAAAATAACCTCCATAAATATTCAAATTTGCGCTTCATCCTTCTTCTCGTTCTCCTGACCTGACATCCAAGGGAAAAAGGGCACCCGGGTTTTCCGCAATAATCTTGCCATGTCTGAATATCTCCGCAAACCTACTTTCCATACTAAAATGTAGTGGCAAAGCTGTCTATTCACTCCACTTTGTACCTTATTTTATAGTCGTCTTTGTCTCTCTTGTTTCTCTTTGGTTTAATTTTTTTGAATAAAAGAAAAAAGACCTTTTTTTTTGGGTTTTTTTAAAAAAAGAGACGATGACACTATGACAGTGGCTTGATATTGATGTTTAAGACTTGGTCGTTTCTAAGTTTCAAGGCCTTTGCTTGCTTTGTTGTACGCTTTTGAATATCTGGTTTCCCTCTTATTATATTATTATTCTTTTGCTTATAACATAATATTCTCCGTTAATATGTAAGCACTCATTAGGGACAGAGAGACAAGTAGTCAAATAGAGAGTTTAATTCTATAAGACAGAGCCTTTGGTCACTATTAGATCTAACTCTTTTTTTCTTCTCTCTTTCTACTGAAAACTTTCTGGGCTTTTTCTAATCTTATGTTTTAAGAAAAAAGAAGGGTCTTTTCCCAATAAGCAAAATATAAAACTTGAGAAGTTTCAATGTGTTTTAATATGTTTTAAACTTTTTCATGTTTTGCAGTTCTTTAAGATGTTTCTTTGTATATCAGGTTCTGGGAAAAAGTTTTCTTCTTTATCTGATTAGGATAAAGGCGAAAAAATGGCAAGTGAATCACATGTTATTAGAAGAGCACCCACAATTCATCATTTAACAAACTCGGCAGGTGATCTTGAGAATGAAATTAGCAGCGTAGAATTTGCTAGTTATACAGTTCATATTCCTCCTACACCTGATAACCAGCCAATGCCAATGGAAGTTGCTATGCAAGCAGTAGGAACTGAGGAACAATCTGTTTCGAATTCCATGTTTACAGGTGGTCACAATCGTGTTACTCGTGCTCATTCGAAGAAGATCATTGATTCCCGGGCAAGCCATCCCCGGTTGGTGGTTGCAGAAGGGTTACACTGTGAAATACCTGGATGCAGTGCCGGGATGATGACTAATAGGCAGGGCATAGATGTGTTCCCATGTGAATGTGGTTTCAGGATTTGTAAGGATTGTTATAGAGATGCAATGGGAAGTGGTGATGGCTTTTGTCCTGGATGTAACGAGCATTATAGGGGGTTAGATGAGTCTGAGATGGCGTTGGCTAGCCAATCACATTTATCTGAATCGGAGAGGAGGTTGTCAATGGTGAAATCAACAGGGTTCCTGATGAGGGGTCAGAGTAATGAGTTTGATTATACTCAATATTTGTATGAAACGAATAAGAGTTATGGGTATGGAAATGCTGTGTGGTCGATGGATGGTGTGGATGGGAACAAGGATGAGATTGGTGTTGATCCTAAGGTATTTCGTGACAAGCAGTGGAAGCCTCTTACACAGAAATCAAGCATTCGTACTGCAGTCCTAAGTCCATATAGGTATGAATCTTTTTTTTGTTAGCCTTCTGTTTCGACCGATCCGCTATATTGATTAGCTTTACCATCTTCTATTCGTACTTATTTTGAACAATGAATCATCTTGATTCCATATTCTGTTATAACATTTCATAACTGTTCTGAGCTTTAATCATGATTGCTACAGTAGTCATTTAAGTCATTTTAAGCTAGAATTGTTTTCTTTCTGGTAAAACTGTTTCGTACGTTTCAAATGGTTTGGAGATTGGATTATTTTGCTGCTTTGTTAAGTAATTGTAACATGATCATTTCACTGCTCACTTTCTTTTCGTTCCTCTGTCCTATGCTTACAGGCTCCTAATCCTTCTTCGAATAGCGGTTCTTGGACTATTTTTAGGATGGAGAATCAGACACCCAAATGAAGATGCTATCTGGTTGTGGTTTATGTCTGTGATTTGTGAGATCTGGTTTGCCTTTTCTTGGCTGCTAGACCAGCTTCCTAAGCTCTGTCCTGTTAATCGTACTGTTGATCTTGATGCTTTAAAAGAGAAGTTTGAAACACCGAGTCCGAATAATCCTTCGGGAAGACCTGATCTACCGGGCATAGATGTCTTTGTTTCTACTGCTGATCCTGAGAAAGAACCACCTCTTGTCACTGCAAATACCATTCTTTCAATTCTGGCAGCTGAGTATCCAGTTGAGAAGCTTGCTTGTTATGTTTCTGATGATGGAGGTGCACTACTAACCTTTGAGGCCATGGCAGAGGCTGCCAGTTTTGCCAGAATGTGGGTCCCTTTTTGCCGGAAACATGATATTGAGCCTAGAAATCCAGAGTCCTATTTCAATCTGAAGAGAGATCCTTATAAGAACAAGGTACGGCCAGATTTTGTAAGAAACCGCAGGCGGGTAAAACGTGAGTATGATGAGTTCAAGGTCAGGATCAGTGGTCTTTCTGATTCAATTCGACGACGTTCTGATGCGTTTAATACTAGAGAGGAGGTCAAGGTTTTGAAGCGTTGGAGAGAGGACAATAGTGATGAAACAACGGAAAGTTTGAAGATCCCAAAAGCTACTTGGATGGCTGATGGCACCTATTGGCCTGGCACTTGGACAGTTCCTGCTCCAGAGCATTCTAGGGGTGACCATGCCAGTATTATACAGGTAATATCAAAGAAGAGCTTCTCTTCAGTTGATGTGCCTATGAATCAATAATGGATCATTCATGGTTAATTCCTATTAGCTGTATTAATATTATTTTAGGAGGGTTATATGTTCCCAACGCTTAGGATGTTTTTTGAAGTCATTAGGGACTACGTTACAAAAGCTGCCAGCATTTTGTTAAATAAGTTTGTTAATCATTTGCGATGATGGTAGGATTATTTTAACTAAGATACTGAGCTCTATCAATTGCAGGTGTTGTTGGATCCTCCCAGTGATGAATCTCGAAAAGGTACTGAAAGTGATGGGAATTCCATGGATCTGAGTGAGGTTGACATTCGTCTTCCTATGCTGGTTTATGTTACTCGTGAAAAGCGACCTGGTTATGATCACAACAAGAAGGCAGGGGCCATGAATGCCCTTGTTCGAGCATCTGCAATCATGTCCAATGGCCCCTTCATTCTTAATCTTGATTGTGACCACTACATTTACAATTCCCTAGCATTGAGAGAAGGAATGTGCTTTATGATGGACCGTGATGGGGACCATATTTGTTATGTCCAATTTCCTCAGAGGTTTGAAGGAATTGATCCATCTGATCGCTATGCCAATCACAATACTGTCTTCTTTGATATTAACATGCGAGCTCTTGATGGAATTCAGGGTCCAGTATATGTTGGAACGGGATGCCTCTTTCGCCGCACTGCCCTTTATGGCTTTGAGCCACCTCAATTGCAAGAAGAAACTGATTGCTTCAGCTGCTGCTTGCCACGTCTTAAGAAACCTGCAACAGTTGCTGCTGCCGCTGATGTTGACCCTGAAGATATTCAGTTGAGGGAGGATGATGAAACGAATATTGCTCTTATTCCTAAGAAGTTTGGAAACTCCAGTGTACTTGTAGAGTCTGTCCGGGTGGCAGCAATTCAGGGCCAGCCCCTTGCTGATCATCCTTCTGTCAAATATGGACGACCACCTGGTCTTCTCACTGTGCCTCGGGAGCCCCTTGATCCATCCACAATTGGGGAGGCAATCAATGTTATCTCATGCTGGTATGAAGACAAGACTGAATGGGGGCAAAGTGTAGGGTGGATTTATGGATCAGTGACTGAAGATGTCGTCACCGGGTATAGGATGCATAATCGTGGGTGGAGATCTGTTTATTGTGTGACCAAAAGAGACGCTTTCCGTGGCACTGCTCCAATAAATCTCACTGATAGGCTTCACCAGGTTCTTCGCTGGGCCACTGGCTCTGTTGAGATATTCTTCTCACGCAACAATGGCCTACTAGGCAGCCCTAGGCTTAAGCTTCTACAGAGGATTGCTTATCTTAATGTTGGGATATACCCTTTTACTTCCATATTCCTCATTGTTTACTGCTTCCTTCCTGCACTTTCCCTCTTTTCTGGTCAATTCATAGTTCAGACTCTCAACGTAACATTCCTTGTTTACCTCTTGGCCATCACCCTGACCCTTTGTGCTCTTGCGGTTCTAGAGATCAAGTGGTCTGGCATTGAACTTGAAGAGTGGTGGAGGAATGAGCAGTTTTGGTTGATTGGAGGCACAAGTGCTCATCTTGCTGCAGTGCTCCAGGGGCTATTGAAGGTGCTTGCTGGCATTGAAATATCATTCACCCTGACATCAAAATCAGCTGGTGATGACGTGGATGATGATTTTGCTGATCTCTATATCTTCAAGTGGACATCTCTCATGATACCCCCACTCACAATCATAATGGTTAACTTGATTGCCATAGCTTATGGAATTTGTCGTACAATATACAGTACCGTACCTGAATGGAGTCATTTGCTAGGAGGTTTGTTTTTCAGTTTCTGGGTATTGGCTCATCTCTACCCCTTTGCAAAGGGTCTTATGGGAAGACGAGGGAAAACACCTACAATCGTATTTGTATGGTCAGGTCTTATTGCAATCTCTATTTCTCTACTCTGGGTGGCTATCAAGCCCCCATCAGGAAATTCTGATATTGGAGGGTCATTCCAGTTCCCGTAAATTTTGACGACTTTGAGCCCTCTGTTATTATTTTACAGGGCGGATAGTTGCACACATTTGTATACTTGTTCTTTTAAAGTTAGAGATGTGATGTTAGAGATTAAATTCCATTCTATATATACATCACGCCCTTCCCATGTATAGTCGTCCCATTTCGTTCTTGTTTTCTTTTAATGTTTTTTACCAATTGCCAGGATTCTTTGGCACATCACATCTCTGCCATCCAACTGTTCAATTGAAAAAGTGTGCATACATTCATTTTTAAGGTAAACATCCTTAGGGTGAATCGTTTTGAGTAAAGTACCCATTTCTGCTTTCTACTTTTCCAATATTACCGGAGACTAGTACATGAATCTTTAGGATTAGTGAAAAAGACTGTAGCTAACTGCTTTGTAGGTTAATGGATAGATCAGAGAGTTCCTTTTGCTTTTGTCAAGATGCTAACGGGAAGCATTTCATTGCATCCCTGACATTTTAATTCTTCCATGTCGTCCCGTTTCCAATTTGCTTCTGGTCAATCAACTGGCAGTTTTTGTAACTAATTTTTAAGTCATTTAATAAATTGCATGACTTTAATACCTTGCAAGTTGCAGACAAGACCCAACTTTTCTTTTGTCTCAAAACAGACTCATTTTAAATTCTCATATGCTGGCTCCCAATCCAACCAATCTTGAATGGACCTAACCTGGCTGGACGTGCTTCTTTCTATAAGATAGACAGAGGGAAATGGTAAGCCTTTGGAAAAACATGGGGTAAAGACAAGGCAAAAGAATTGGAAGAACCTTTGGAACTGGTAAGCCTTTTTAAGAGTACAGAGTTTTTAATAGGAAGAACCTTCTACTGTCTGGCCATTTTAGAAACAACAGAGGGTAAAAGTTGATAAATGAACCATTTCTGAGCAAGCTGTTCTATTCAGAATAAATTTTGGAGAAACTTTGAGAAGAGTTACACACTTTCATAAATAGCTTTCTAATTAAGATGGAAGCCATTGAAAAATAGTCCAAAGGGTTGGTAAATGGTAACAGTGTCTAAAGCCTTTAGAATTTTGATGAGGCTGGTAATATATATTTGAATATAACTAGAAAAATGTAACAAGTTAACTCTTCATTAAAGCAGCTTCTAACTTTTCCCAAGTTAACTCTTCCATATTCATTGAATTTTGCATGTTTCAGATGATATATAGCTGAATTGAACATGAACTAACCCTCAAAGTCTTCTTATATAGCTAGGTTTAAACATCAAAAGCATGTTATTTTTTGTAATTCTCAGATCTCTACTTCGCGTAAAACGAGAAGTTTCAAGGCGTTCAAAAATGAATAAACATTATAAGTCTATACTAAATCAAATTATGGCTGAGCTGAGAAAATTGGTTCTATGGTGTAGCTGTAGTACTTTGGACTTTGAATCCAATGACAGGTAGTTCCTGAATCATTTTGTCCTTACTATTCTTTTGCAACATGTTTTCAATTGAAATTTTGAGCTTCCAGGCTTAAACTAGCTAATTAGCCAAAACGATGGATCGAAGCATATCTTTTGGAGAATACAATCGGAATGCAAGTTAATCTAGTTGCTTGGTCATCACTAGAGCTTATCATCTTTACATATGACTTAGGTTTAAGATTTTTGAACATTGAGATTGGCGTATGTTTTAAGAAAGAAAAATTGGGTAATGTTAGTTGGAGTTTGGAAAGGGGAAGAAACATAACATGAAGATGGGGCCTTAAATAGCTGAAGTGTTACACATCCTTTTATGTTCAGCAATCATATGCTATAAATGCAACAGTCCCACCCTCAACCAAGAAAATGGAAAAGTAATTCTAAATTCATTTCTCTTGGTATGCTGCAAAGGTTATTTTATGGTTTTGTTGACCTTGTTGTAAACTTCAAGTGGGGGATTCCTAGAAACTTAGATAAAATCAAAAGAAAAGGAGAAAGACTCGTTCAAATTGATATTTTAAGGATTTCTCAGGTTAGTCTAATGCTTGTCATGCTTTCTAGACAAAATTTGTATACTACAATTAATTGCGACTTCAATACAAATTAGAGAAATAGAAGAAGTCTTGCTTCCCATCCAAAAATAATAATAATAAAAATAAAAGTTGATGTTTTATACATGTTGGTTTAAGAATTAATAATGATGTAACATTGAAATTATTTGATCCTAATAGTAGCTTGTCTAGTCACTTTCTTATTGCATGTACGATAACCTTAATGTCACTTTCACCACTAGATTAACCAATAAATGAAAACAATGTGGTCTTGATTCTCCAATGGTTTCCTTCTCGTTCACGTATTGTAAACGAAATATTTCAATAATATATTAATATATGTCACCAAAAAAACCATATATTGGTATTTAAAAAAAAAAATTCACCAAATTATGTCATATGGAACATATATACATATATTAACTTAAAGCAAGACTGGACTAATTAAATAGACAACTTGAAATGAGAATAAAGAGATGTAAGATACTTCAAGACGAAAACATTCCATATCCCAAAAATGGGCATTTAGCAATGGAAGAAGTATATTTTGTATGTAACCCTCAAATGTGTAATCAATTTGAATTAGGACAGAACTATAAATTCAATTTTCATTAGTTCTGCTGGCGACAATGTTTTTGGTATAGCGTGCAGATGGACTTGGACTATGCTTTTCCTTTCTCTCTTACCGTAATGACAATTAGCACTAGCTAGAACTAGCAATACCATCAACTTTGGATTGTCATTTTCCCTGTCTAATAATCCACAGCCATAAGTACTGTCATCTTCACAATAACGAATTGCCAACACATTCTTTACATATTTAGAAGCAAGCAACTGCACCAGGAAAAGAAATTAAGCATCTTTTTTTTCCTATTGTGATTGCGATTGCCACTAAAAAAGACTTGAGTTCGAAAAAGCCTCTCCATAGCACAGTCATAGCCACAAATGGTACTAGCAATTAGCATAAGCCATAAAGATCTGTTAAACTTTATGCTGGAAATTCATGAATATTGGATTCTCCTTGAGTCAATATAGTGGGAAAGTAACCGTTGTACAAGTCAGAGAAAGTATAATTTGGCTGATAGTACTGTTTAAATCTTTGGCCACTGCTGCTTGAATTCCAAGTACCTACTTTAAGAGAAGGCTAAAAATTCAACCAAGTTAGATGAAATTTGGTTCCATCATAAATATAAGAATCATTCAACTAGAATACAAGCAAATCACTCCATTGACTAATACTAAATCAAGGAAAAACCTGCCAAACTCAATATAAATATAAAAAAATATGTATTTATATATTCATAATGTGGTTAATGATAATATAATAACAAGACTGAAAAAATTGATTTTGACGACCAAACAGAATGACATTTTTTATTTACAAACTCAATTTATTTCATATGTCAGTCTGGTCATTGGAGATGAAAGCATCCTTTGACCTTCTCTTCCGGCGTGCTCTTGTGATTCTCGTTTGCTTCCTATGGCTTCCGCCAAAATTTAACCTTCCGGTGTCTTGAAATCTTTGTCTTTCAATTGGATCAATTACGCATTCGGGAGGTGTTACAGGGTAACGTAATGCGTCATAACAGTATGAATAGTACATGTAACGCTGCCTGAATTTGCGCATGGCGGCTCGCCTTGCCGGTGTTATGACGGCATAGTCACGGTCCTCGAGCCAGGCATCTGTAAAAGAGCAGGCAGTGGGGTTGGGGAATTGCTGGATAGGATCCATAGGGCAACCGTCGAGGACTAGCTCTTTAAACTGGGAAGTGAATGGGGCATATTCATAATTAACTTTATGTTTGCCTCCGGATGTGGCCCAACTAGAGGCATCCCATATTGTGGCATACAAAGACATTGGCTTCGATGGGTAGTCTCCACCCATTTCATCATTACGCATCACCTCCCTAATTGGAACTTCATCAACGTAAAAACTGAAAATTTCGAAAGGAAATTATAACTTTCCTGTTAGTTAGTTATTATAACGAAAAAGGCAGAGAGAAAAAAAAGCCAACTATAAACAATATAATTTATGTCCCACTTGTTCTATTTTTATTTATATTTAAGATTATCGTAATCAAAATTTTAATATTTTACTAGCAACTTACATGATTGTTTATCTTATTTATTGTTGAGAATAAGCGTCCGGTAGGTAGAATTATGGCTTTTTATCTTTGGGGCTTAGCTTTTAAGAATCTAAAGTCATATTCCTTTGATAGCCTGACTAATATTTGCATCCCAAAATATTCAAACCTTTGTACTGTTATTAACAACATTATAGCAATTCTACTTAATTATGCACTCCATCATTGGATTTTTTTTAAACTATTTTCTTGTTAATTTGCTATATAAATGACTACTTTATAAACAATGTTTGAGAGAATTAAAAGAAGAGAACAAAATATAATAGCAGTAAAAGTGACAACTAACTGAATGAACTTTAGCTAAATTTATTCAATCTTTTTTTATTCCCTAATTTGATATAATAATTTTTTTTCATAAGCCATAAATATTGATGAAGAGTTCAAAAGCATAGCATATTTTAAGAGATCGAGGAGTAGAAAACAACAGGAGTTATGGAATTAGTCCACAAGAATGAAAACAGATGTTGATTTTTTTTTTACAATAACATAAATGAATCAAACTCCATAAATAGTGTAATCTTGTAAACCAGACACAGATTGGAAAAAGAGATTTGAAATGGGGGGGTTGAGAAGTCATTTTCCAGTTTATAAATAAAACTTGGTTGTAAATGACCTAAAACAAATCATTCTTTAATTCTAAAAACCAAAAAAATTAGGCCACTTTCATAGGCTAAATTTGCCAAATAAGTATCCTACAGCAATTTAGCCTAACATCATTTTCTTTTCTTTTTCAATGCTTTACAAAAATCCCACATACAAACCCAGCCTAAATCCCCTCAAGTTTCCAAAAAGGGAAAGGACAAAACAGAAAGAACTAAGGTGTTTAAGGTAACTCACATGATGTTCTTGGTCGTCCATAGTATGCTGTATCTGTGGAATTCCTTCGATGGATCAAACCAAAGGCTGTAGCGTTCCTCTCGGCCTCGGTTTATGCTGCCATTGCCATACAAATTCGTCTGGAATCTCCATGGCTTGCCTTCAATATTTCCTAAAAACTCGAAGTCTAATTCATCATGAGTTTTTTCGAATACGTCACCGTTTGATGTCTGCATTGACCATGAAAAAGAAATACCATCAGCCATTATGAGTCATGATTGTAATTATACATGGGCACTAGTGTATTCATTTTTTTTCCCATTTGTTTCATTGAATTTCCCGTTCTTTGTAACAAATTCAAAGGGTTGGGTAGAGGGAAGGAAACGCCAAAATTTCCAGATTAATGATCATATGGAGAAACTAATTACCTATTTACTTAAAAGTTACTTTGGAATTTAAAATTTTTATTGTGTAAATTATTAAATCGAATCATGATCAAACTTACATAGAAGGCAACCACTATTCCAGCAGTATAATCTGATGGCAACTTGATTTTGGCACTGAAAAATCCATGTTGATACATACTGGATGAAATAAAACCCGACCCTGAAAATTTCACCATAGCAATTCATCAATACCAAAAAAAAAAAAAAAAAAGGGTTTGCATGGTATATATGATAAATATTCTTCATTAACCAAGCGTTACCTGTGTAAACGTCAAGGAGGAGGCAGACGCTGTGGCCATCAGGCGAGCGAACAAGATTGCCATCACCGAAGAGAGGGTTGTATCCTTCATCAAAGGAGAGGGTGGTGAGGTTGAAAGCAGCAGTTCTGAAGCAGAAGAACCAACAGAAGAAGAAGCAAAGGAAGGAGAAGGGTGTTAACGTCTCTGAAAGAAAGCATTGTAAACGACCCATAATTTATTCTTTGGTATTTGTTTCTTTTTCGGTTCTTTCTCTTTTTTCCTGTCTCTCTTCCAACTTTTTCCTTTCTGTGTACGTCTCTGTGTATTTATACACACACCGAGCGAAAAGAAAGGGGAGTTTCTTGATCAATTGAGAACGGTTTAATTGGCTGTTGCTGCTAAATATGCTTTTCAATTCACTATGCTGACTACAATGCCCTAGATTTATTTGGAATATTAAATTAAATTTCCCAGGAAAAACTTTACATATACTGCTTCAGCTTGATCGCTTTGACTTGAAGGAAAATCATCTTTGATTATTCGATTGAAAAATATAGATGTGGGTGTTTCCATATTGATTAAGAGAAGATTGTAAATTTTGAAGCTGCTTCTAGTTTGGCTGTCTTTAATTATATAATTCGTTGATTAATTAATTAATACAAATAAAGATAAACGTAGGAGTAGCTATTTTGTAGAGTTGCTAACTAACGAGGAAGGAATTTCTTCTAATGAAAGTCCACAGAAAAGTGACAACCAAGATGACATGGAGATGGCCATATGGGCCTGTTATCTATAATTCTATATTGCACCATGCAAAAAAACAATGATTTATCATGCAAAAAATTAAAGGAAATTCAGCAAAAGCAGCACCAGAACATGGTATAATATCTTTTCTGTTAATTATACATAATTCCAGCATTATGCACTAAACAATTACATGACAACTGGCCTAACCTTTTTTTTTCAAGTATATATATAGTTAACTAATTAAGAATGTGTAGAAACAAACAACTGTGGAACACTGCGAATAACCAAAAAAAAAGTATCGATTTGGGAAAATTGAAGTTATCAAGAAAAAGGAATTTTTTTGACACTTTAATTTTTGATAAATTGTTGTTATATTATCACTATCAGTTTTACAAAAACTAATTTTATTATTTGCGGATTTAGATTGAAACATATATCTTTATCAATTATAAGATCCACTAAAATCTATTAACAATTTTTCTTATCGATTTAAAACTAATTTGTAATCTCACCAAATGATATTCACTTGTTAAAACATGCTAACATTTGTTAAGTCTTTGCAATTAAGCTAATGATTCTCAACCAAAGACATTAATTTTTGAAATAGTTAGCCTCCCTATACCATGCTTTGTAAACATATATAGTTTGGCAAGACGTTGCAATCCATCTTACTAATTAATTCAACTAAAGGCTAAAGCTTCTCATTGGTGAGAAAACAAGAGAGGGCCATAAGGTCCAGTCTGTGATCAAACAACCCTATATAATTAAACCTATAGTTCCCATTAGCCGAATAGAAAAGAAGTGGGGCTCTCAATAATTTAATACTCGAAAAGGATCTTATAATTTCATAATTAATGAGTAATGAATAAGCTTAAGCTTTAGCCTTTGGGTTAGCCCTTTTGAGAGTGATAGTAACTTTGCCATTTTCAAGAGGTTGACCAACTAAAAACTTATTGATGTTTGCCTAAGAATAAAATTAATGCCATTGGCACAATGTCGTTCCATGACCCCTTGGAGAAGAACAAAAACATTAGACCAAAATCTTAGTAAATAGATCAGTGTAACAACCCAAGATATCAAACTTGGTTTAGAAAAAAAGATTCTACTAATTCATTTTTTTTCTACTATATGCTTGGTTTTGTTTGCTTTAATGTTTTAATTGATTCTTTCGGGGTTATTTTTTTTTATTATTATTATGGGTTTTTATCAGCTTTGTCAAGAATTTCAATTGCTGTTGAATTGAAAAAGATACAATCATTTTTAGTACTCGAACTTGTATTCATTCCTCAGGTGCATTCTGAGGACTACTAACAAATTGAATTTAAGACAGAATAAGCAATAGGAGGAATTTGTGGCCAGATAGCATTAGATAACATTCAAGAGTTGATAGATGGCGTTGAGGCGTCTCCTTGGCAGGTCAGATGGAGAGTTCATGGGATACTCTGGTTCTGATGTCAACTACAGAATTAATGGTTTCATGTTAATGAAGGCCCCAGGGTTACAGTTCCAAGAAGTCTTCGGTGGGCAGCCAGTGGAGCTGTGTGTGAGCTCCGCATCTGCTTTGTTGGTTCGCCTCTTCAGTCCTGAATGTGAATCCCAAAATATAGCTGCTTATGACGAGGGAAAGTAGCACAAGGTTTCTCACACCTCTAAAAATTCATGGCCGGTTTCATTGATTGAACAGTATGGTGACAGTCTGTGTCTTTTGTTTAGTGTGGTCCTGTGATTTTTGCCATTCCTATAATGTTTATCAATTTTCCAGTAGGACATGGAGCACGAGCATTTTTGCTGTTAATTATCCCATAGATTTCCTTTTGTGTATGCATACATGTGCATAGAACGACTCTCTCTCAAGAAAATCGGAAATCAAGAACCTTACTTGAGGGAACCATATAACCTGCGAGGATAAAGGATCACTAATGCGTTTACATTTACCCTGCGAACAACAAAATGCTTGTGTATGCCTGAATCTGATGCAAAAACCGCACTGCTAATCAGCAGCAAACCCAAGCCCTCATCTCTTCCGCTTCTTTCCCTGGTGAAAAAATAGCCTAAAAGAAGACCTGAGGACTTAGATTCGAACCAAGTCACCCTTCCTCCTGCAATAGGGCTTTGCCCTCCTATGAACCCAAAAAAAAAAAAGCATTGCTTATCAGTAAAACACTTTACCATTAAAGAAAGGGCCCACTTGAGGGGAAAAATGTCGTACAACGATAGAACTGCCAGCATCCAACCATTAAAATAAATCGGAGTTCATTTGCTTCTCTCAATTACACATTTCATCAATCATATTTAACATAAACAAGCTTGAAAAGTTAAACTGTGCACGCTACCCCTCTTTCAATCAACAGAGAAAGGTATAGCATAATATCAGTCTACATATCATCATCCCATGGCTTTGATTGTAAAGATAGCCAAATCACGGGTGATCAATTATAGGGGATAAAGGGAACCTAAAAACTATCAAGGTCAGCTTTGATAAAATTTAAACATGCTATGCAGAATAAAAACTTTCTGTAGCTAATTTGGTTAGGTTGTGTTCCTGGAAAGATGCATGAAGCAGGGTGTATGAATCCTAGTGACTACCCTGCACAGGCTCTGTTTGTTCATCATTATTTGTATGTTGGTCATTCCTACCAGACTTCTGATCCTCATGTCCAGGAATTTCCCCTAGCCTCTCCTGCAATTATGTAACCAATATTAGGAAGCAATTCTATGCAAACAGGTGTGCAGATGAGGCAGACTGCAGTTCAAAGAGTTTAATATTTTGCAAAACAAACCAAGAGCAGAAGATGACCTTGAGAGAGGTATTCTCTGCAAGAAGCTGCTCATACTCGCTCTTGATACGACTCACTTCTGATTTAAGATTGGCATTCTCTTCTTTTAAGGCTTCAGCACGCTGGGCCAGCCCATCACATTCCGCCTGGATTCAGTAAAGAGCATTAGCACAATCAATTCATATGTGGCCTTTTAATGGAAGATAACATTAGCAAGATATGCAATTTCTGAAGGATACTTAATTACCTGTTTACGCAGCCTGGATCTGCGAGCAGACTCTCTGTTTGATTGCTTCCTTCTCTGGCGTTTAAGCTCCCTTTCATCCTTAATCCATACAACCAGAAATTGTGTAAGTTACATACAAACTAACAAAAAATTGCAACAAAAAAAAAAAAAGCGTTCTTACAAAATCAATAAGGAAAGTATTAAGTATGTGATAGTTGATTGGAGGAGAAAAATCTTGATAAAAAATCAAGTCTATTTAGTTTCAAATTTAACATTTCACTGACAAAGGTATAACACTACAGCCAAAAGCAAAGGTATTGTCTTTAAGGAGATCCTGAATTTTAATATTTTCTACAGAGAGAGAGAGAGAGAGAACCTGCAACCAAAGCTGTGGCTGAACACTGTCCCTTGATGCAGGAGTTACCATTCCTCCTGCAACTGGAGTTGAAGGAACCTGGCCACGAATTGCAGGGATAGTGGATGAAGCTGGAGTACCCCAGTAGTCCATCCCAATATGTAAGTTTGTCGTAGGACCTGGAACAGCTGTAGCAGCCCCAGCAGTAGACATAGGTACAATGGGAATTGCCGCATTCACCATTGCATGAGGTGCATTTGGGCCTCCATTCTGAGGACCATGTGCTGTACTTCCATTCTGAGATGCTTCACCTGTAACACAGACATTGTAGACATTCCTAAGAACAAACACAGAAGGTAATTACATAACAAAAAAGATTATGTTATGACATTATCACTTCTAACCTTCTCCAGAATCTTGCCTTCCTCCGGACTTCAATTGTGAATCCTAAAAAGAGGGAAGAGAATAAGATTTTACAGCATAATCTTGACCAGAAAAAAATATGCAGGGAGGGGGGGGGGATTATATGTGAATGCCTGAACTTGAATAAAAATGAAGCATAATAGTTTTGTCATTCTTGGAAGAGTTTCAAGAGAAGCTGCAACACATGGAGAATTGTAATAGAGATGATTAGTAGAATACAGCTTTAGGATTCCTTCAAAAACCGCACTCCCAAAATCTTTTTTTTCCTATGACAGACAGAAGGCCCATTACGCTTTGTTTCCCATGTCACGGGAAAATAGAAAAATAATTTGATCAGTTGGCAATAAGCTTTGTTTCCCATGTGATGGGAAAATAGAAAAATAATCTGATCAGTTGGCAAGAGAACTCCAACAACATAATTGAGAAGCTACAAGAGGATTGTGCCTTTCAGTGAGAGAGTGAGCAAGAGATGGAGAAAGAAAGAACACTAGTGTCTCAACCCATAATCCACATCATCCTGAAGAAGCCGTCAGGTCACTATGAACAACACAGAGGCAGAAATACAAAGAAAAGGATTGTGCCTATGTGGCTCCATTGGCATATCTTCTAGTACTTAGAGCTAAATCACAAAATTTATTAATCAGAAACATCATGAAATACAGAGTTAGGTGGCCCCAGAATTAAATAGATGATATTGAAACAATATAATAACGTGTGGCAAAAAATAAAACATGCAACTGAGCAAACCCCTTACCTTTAGGTTTTAGAAACCCTAGTCCCAAGACCACACCAGTAATATCTCTGAGAAAGTTTTTTTTTTTTTACCATAGGTCCATGGAAAATGCTCACTTGCTGGGTAAGTACAAACACAATATAAAATACAGGAAATATTTTCAGCCAAACAACTTCTTTAGAAGATTATAGCTTTTTCCAGGCAATCAATACATTTAAGCCAGATGATATTTATAATAAATAAAAGAGTGATTCAAGCCTAGTATGGTAAAATGAAACATCAATGTTGTGGCCACTTCAAAACCCTAACTATTCATATCCAGATTGTAGAGCAAAATAATAGTTAAAATGGAGCATAATTTTCATGAAACTGCAAGTACTGTCCTACAATCAGCCATATTTGCAGGGTATTCACACCCTCCAAGATAGATGCAATACAAAAGCAAATTCAAAATAATAAACCAATAAGAGGAAAAGGCAAGAGGCATTGCACTCACATTCTGGGAGTTTGCATCACTGCCTTCACTTGTACCTTCACTTCCACTCTCAGCACTGCACAAACACAATTATTCCACTGTCAGCAAAATTACCTAGAAATATCGTTTTGGTTGCAACCACAAGCAAATAAACTATACAATAACTGCAAAGATAATTTCTTTTCTGTCATACCTTTTAGAATAAACTCCATTAGCAGAAGCTCCTGATGTTTTACCAAGATTATTGTTCTTTCCAGTAATCATGTTCAAACTGCCTAAACTCCCTTTTGATCTTTTAATTGGCAATTTTTCCTTCACGTCAGAAGGCTTACTATCTTCCATGCTTCCAGGAGTATTTCCCTACAGGAAATCTCAAAAGTCAGTCCTTCAGAAGCATGGACATAAAAAAAACCAAGTCCTTCAAAAAACAAACAATAAGATAAAGTAAGATAAAATGCTTACAGAAGCCTCGACAATGCCATTTGGGGAAGGCATAGCAAAAGGACTAAAAGGATAAGATCCCTATCCAAGATTAGATCATGTCACAAAGATGGCTCCAAATATAAAGTTATATAGAAACAAAAACTAAGAATGGAGGAAAAGAACATACTGGAGGAATGGATGGATGCGCATATATTCCACCATGAGGATACATTGCAACATAAGGATGTGGTGGGGTACCATACGGAGGCATAATATGCTGCAACAAAGATAGAATGCACTAAAGCTTTACTGAATCATTAAACCTTAATAGTAATCATGCCACCAAATTTTAAAACTCTAACAAATCAAATACAAAAAGTTTATAACAATCATAATAATGCACCATCCCACAATACCAACACAAAACCATATATACCTGAACCCCCCACATATATGGGGGAGCTTGGGGACTTGACGCCAAGAACCCATGTGGAGGAATGGGAGAATATGCCTGCTAACAAACATAAATGTAATAATTCAAATTCCACATGAAACCTGAATACAAAGTATAGAAACTAAAAATATTTATCTACCAAACCTGAAATCCTGACCAGTCCGCATTTACATTACCCGAGTTACTGGTGGAAGACTGCTCCTGAGCAACAAAAAGAGTATTAAACGGATCAGGACAAAAACCCTTGTAAGAACAACTTTAAAAACATCATAAACTGCAAAAATTTCAAACAATAACACCAAAGTAGACCTGCATAGTAGCAGTAGGCGGTGTCTTTGGCTCCTTTTCTTTTGCAGTTTTATCCATCTCACTGCTGCCCATTATTCTATAGCCACAATCAACTTCTAATAGCCCCTCAAACCATCCTACAATGATGAATCATACTTCCATAAACAATATGCACTTTTTCCTCACTATAAACTTTCAAAACAATCCAATTTATCTAACCTTATACGTTTTTTCAGCAGAAAATAAAAGAAAAATCAACACATAACAAACCATAGCTTAGAATTGAAAAAAAATCCCTTAAAATCCAAATACTGGTTGCATTAGCCCCAATCAAAAAAATTACCCATTCACGTCACAAACAATTGAAAATCTAAAAAAGGAGTTAAAACATCAAAATTCCACTGTCCTTTTTTTCTATATTTTCCCAGTAACCAAACAAATAACATTAAAGAGAAAGAGGTAACAAACATCTAAAGAAAGGAAAACATAAACAAATAATTAAAAAAACAAAAATACTTAATAAATTTGAAGGCATGCAAATGACGTTGTTTGACTAATTTACAAAATCAAGAAATAATAAAAAAATTTAATTCTGAATTACAGCTCGAAAAACTAACCAAATTGAAACGATACCCAAGTCTGATCCACTGATTAGAAGCAAAATTTTGGGAGTTTTGGAGCTTGAAATTGAGTGAGTATTTTTTATGGGTGAGGGAGAAGTGCACAGATGTCAATCTGGGGAACTGAGAAGGGCACGATTGGAAAACAACAAAATCCTCATTTGCCCAGGATTTTTTTTTTCCTTTTTCTTTTCCGGGTAGGAAAACGTAAAAGATCAGGTGTTTGATTTAGGGCTTGTTAATTTGGGGGAGGACGGTGCGGCAAGTGGGGAGTGCACGGAGTAGTTTCTGTGACACGTTGTACGATAGTCGAATTCTCCTTTCTATTCTTCGAGACCTGGCGAAATCTCCATTTTGTCCTTCAACCAGTTACCGGTTTCTCTAGTCACTACTTTGATGTGGTTGAAATCTGAATTATTCTAATAGGGAATATTAGTACTAAAGTCAATGACGGACCGTCATTGCAAAAATCTTGAAAACCCTTTCATGTATATTATATACTACTATAATTATTTTACATATATTTAAATTAATTAAATTATTTCTTACTTTAAATTTATTATTTTTTAATTTTATATATTATAATTTAAGAAACATTAAAATTACATTATTATTATTTATAAATTTATTGTATGCACAATCATTATTTACAACACACTTATCATAAATATTAAATCACATTTATATAAACTTAAAAAAAATAAATTTTTAATTTTCTTAATAAGATTCCAAATCTGCAATCAATTTCTAAAAATGTTTTATTTTTCTTCTTCACATATTAAACTTGTTTTTTCATATTTATGTGATTATTTTTTAATTTTTTATTTGATAAATCTCAAATAAATTATGCTAATTATTCATATTTTTTATTTTTTAAAATATTCGTATTCAACACATATACAATAAATATAAGTATGAAATCCAATGATTCAAGTATATGAAAAACCTTTAAAGTATGAGCAAATTTATATTGAATATGTATTCATATTATATATTTATTTTTAGATTCGAATAACATAATAAATAAAAATACATATAATTTTAATTGATCTTTTTAAAATCAAATATTACAATCTATCACTAACTAAAATACCTTTTAATTAAGGTATGCATCATATAAACATCATTATTTTAATTACAAGTATAAATTGCTTTCCATGATTTAAGTTCAAATTCCAATTCATTACCTCTTCAACTTCTCAAACATATGTAAGTTGAATAAAATATGAGAAGCAACCATAGGAATCCTATAAATCATGGGCAACACTTCCAATGATAACCTTGTTGAATCCTATAATTAGTCACCACCATTGTGTATGAGAAATATCACTTTCATCAAGGCTTAATCATGTGCTAATACAATATTAAAAAAAATCATATGCTAATACAAAATTTTCACCAATTGATTGGGTTAAGAAAATTTTGAGGTACCAAAGATTATTAGTTTGAAGTACAAAAGATTTAATAAAATGACTATTAAGCCGATGAAAATTGAGATGTTGAATTTGAATTATGTTGGGTAAAATGGTACTCGTGAATTTTTCGGGTCGGAGCGGGTTGGACAAAAAGTGAAAAGAGGTACTTAAAGAACCCGTCCCATTTGGGTCGGATCCCTGAGTGGACCTACTTGGCGGGTGAAACGTTAAAACGATTCATCCCCCGCTCAGCTTTTAGCTTCGTTCTGTTTCTTTGTTCATCCTCTAAACAAAAAATTAAAAAAAAAAGGCAGAAAATAAAAAATCTGTGCCAGTGATTGATCGCCATTGCTATGGACTCGCAAGCTTTTCTCTCATTTGTCCTGAATTTAGGGTTTAGTTTTCGATCGAAAGTTTTTTAGAAAAAAAAAGTAGGGTTTCGTTACGGTGATTATTTCTTTTGGGACTCTTATAGTTATCGCGATGAGGAAGGAGAGCCGATTATGGCTATGAAGACATGCAATCGGACCCCGGTTCGCTGGAGCCGTGGCAAGACCTTCTCGATGACGTTAGGATGACATGGAAGATTGGAGCCAACGAGAGCGATCGCAGACGCTGGTTTACGATACCGATAAGGTTGGGAAGCTGAGAAAAAGGCTGGTTAAGAAAGGAGGCTTTATGGGAAAAGAGAGCATGGGTTCCCCTAAGTTGTTAGATGAAGATGAGGAGGCCCATTTTGGGAGGGAAGGGTCGCAGTCAGATGCGAAGAAGAGAAAGAAGAAGGAGAAGAGGCAAAAGGAGAAAAATTATTGGGGTGATGGTGAGAAAGGAACTGTTAAAAAGTTGGGGAAGTCAGAGGAAGTGAATGAGATGTGGGAGTGGTTTAATCCTAAGGAATTTTCTTTATTTCTTTCTTTTGGTAATTGAATTACTGATGGTTGTTTGATGGAATTTGGGGTTTCTGTGAATTGGGTTTTCATTTTATGGATTTACTAGTTTCAGTTGCATAAAAATGATAAACTATGTTGTTGTTGTTTACTGATTGAAGCTAACTTACTAAATTGTTTAATGAAATTTTGGAATTTGTAAAATTTATGTTGGTTTGCATTAATTTAAGGCAAAACTTGGTTATAGTGTAAAGCAGAAGAGGAGAAAACATGTTTGGTTGCTACTTTTCTATTTTGTTTATTTTATGAGAGGACAATTTTGTGATTATTAATAGTTTTCTGTAGAAATACCTAAGATTAGTTTGTGTATTTTGACAAATTAAAATTGAGAATTGAACCTTGTCTTTATTGTTGTTGGAAAGCAAAACTGTAAATGGTTTTTAATTCTTTCATTTGACAGATTATTATTCTTAAATGACATTAGGATCTTCTATTTTAACCATAATATGTTCACAAGTTTAAGAATCACTTTTGAAATATTGCTACTAGTATAAAATAGCTTTTTATTGTTCTTTCAATGGATAAGTTACAAAGCTATTTTAATTTGTTTAACTCATTTCTATTCGATTATGTATGAAGCGGCTTATTAAGACAAGTTTGTTTATGTAATCGAATTTCTTGGAATTTAATAAAAAAGGTCAAAGGCTATCCAAGTCTTGTATTTGGCTATCTCTCTTTGCACTGGAATAGAATGATCAAGAGGGTGTTAGGACTATGGATGATGATGACTTCATAGATGATACCGGTGTTGACCCTGCAGACAGATATGGGAGTGACAATGAAGCAAGGTCGCCTGGTGATGCCCCTTATGTTGTCAATCATCTTTTTGTGGCTTTAATGTATGTTTGTCTTCATTTTAATAAAGAGTTTTAGGAAACTCGGTTTGCTATGATATTTATAGATTTATGTACTTACAGATACATATTCATTGGTTGCTTAAAATGTGATATGAAGGGGTTTTTTTTTTATAGTTATTTTTGGTTCACGTTTATGATCTTTTAGGCAGAGGAAGATGATGAAGATCCGGAGATTAAGGAGTTATTTAAGATGGGTAAAAAAAGGAAGAAGAATGAAAAAAGTCCTGCAGAAATTGCATTGCTAGTTGAGAGTGTCATGGCTGAGCTTGAGGTAACTGCTGAAGAAGATGCAGAGCTTAATAGACAAGGGAAGCCTGTGATTAATAAACTCAAGAAGTTGCCACTTCTTACTGAGGTTCTCTTAAAGTAAGCTTCTTGCCAAGTTAAAATGCCTTGCATGTATTTATCTAGAAATGATCATTCGCATCTTTTTTGAAATTACTCTTTGTGCAGGAAGCAGCTTCAACCAGAATTCTTAGATCATGGAGTTTTAACCTTGTTGAAAAATTGGCTTGAACCCCTTCCAGATGGAAGCTTACCAAATATAAATATCCTTGCAGCTACATTGAAGATTTTGACTGATATATAAAATGGCCTTCTTTCTATTTTGGCCTTCGTAATAATTGTCAGTGCCCCTATGTTCCCTTACATGAAAAACTGAAATGTTGCTTTTTCATGCAGTTTCCGATTGATCTAGAGCAGCATGACAGAAGGGAGCAGCTAAAGAGAAGTGGTCTTGGAAAGGTTAGAACTTCCTTACAGCTACAATCACATTCAGCTTTGTATTCGAAGCATCTTGGATTTTTTTTTTTTATTTCTTCCTCAAATTTTATGGTCAGGTCATTATGTTTTAATCAAAATCTGACGAGGAAACCACTTCAAGCAGAAAACTTGCCAAGGATTTGTTTGATAAATGGGTAATGTTCTGGTTTAAGCTCCAGTTTACATGCTGGGATTTTACCCTCTTGCTTTCTTATCTTCTTTGGATCTATATCGAATAGTGATGCCTTATGGGGTTTATGTTTTACATTTTTATGCATTAGTATGTTGCCTATAGGAGTATACTTCTGATTGCTGACTTTTTAGTGCTTTTTATTTCAGTAAAAACTTCAGCTTTGTTTTCATCAACATTTTGTTTGTCAAGTTTTCCATTCTTTGGATGTCTTGGCAGGTTTTTTTTACGTATATGATATGTCGTTGGGATTCTTTTCTGTCCAGTTCTATTAACTCATTTGTATAATTTTGAACATAACGTGGAGTAGACCAATCTTTAATAAGAGCACAAGGTTTGAGGACATGAGAAATATTGATGATGATAGGGTTCCCTTGCAAAGGCCATCTGTGAAAAGGTTTCTTTTTTAATCAGTTTTATGCAAAACATACCATCTTGTTTGCTAACAAATTTTGTTATTCGTGCATATGTTTACATATTGCTTTTCTTATTAATTTTTTTACATTCTTTTGTAGGCCTGCAGATAGAGCTGCATCAATGGAATCTAGAGATGGTGATTTTGATTTGGATATTTCCCGATAAGATGTAACCTAAGGCTTGGTTTACATCATTATTCTGATGCTCTTGACCCCAACTGTTGGTTATAAATTACAGGGGCGACAAGTCTAGTCGATCATCGTCGGGTCAAAATGCTTCAAGGTTAGAATCTTCTTCAAGGCTGCATGCTTCAAGGCCAGAAGCAACACCAATGGATTTTGTTGTGCGTCCCAAGTCTAAGATTGATCCAGATGAAATTAGAGCTCTTGCAATGCAAGTTGTTCAAGATCAGCATCGTCTAAAGGTATCTTTTTCTCTCCCTAACATTAAATTACTGTTGGTTTTATTGTTTGGAAAAGGTTAATTGGTTAATGAAACAAAAGGGGATGTCTATCTATATTGTTCCTTTAGCTGTGATAACCTTAACATTGTACCACTCTTAGTGCCTTCCTTAATTTGACTTCATGGCGACATGGAATCATCTGGCAACAAGCATTCCAAATGCTCTACTTTCTCTTCTCCATATTTTCTGAAATTGAATGTTAAAATTTTTATGGCAGATGAATAAGAAATTGCAGCAGTTGAAAGCACCCAAAAAGAAGCAGTTGCAGGCTACTAAACTTAGCGTTTGAGGGTCATGGTATGCTTAAGTACCTGTAACGATACCCCACCCATCCAAATTGCCATGAAAGAAGGATGCAACTATGTGAGCCCAATCATATTTAATTTGCTGCTATCGGAGACATTTGGCCGCAAAGGCCTATATAAGCTTTCTTTCTGTTGCGTTGAAGAGAGCTACTTTTAAGTGTCTTGATGCAGTCATTTCTTTTGCCAAAAAGAAAAATCAATTCAATCATGATCGAGAAGGCACGCAAGAAAAATAATGATCTTGTATAAATTTTTTTATACAATGTTCTAGAGTTTTATTATTTAATAGAGATTTAACTATAATATCTTTCATCAAATAATTTTCTTGTAAAATAATCGTTTTATGCAGCTCAAATTCAAATGTCAACAATCTATACATGAATTTGTAATTGTCTATCAATAAAAACTAATCAATCATCGATCCATTGGCAAGATGCCTTGAGGTCGAACATGAAATAAAATGAAGAAAACTATACCTGATCGAACAGAGAATGTTTTCTGCTTCGAGCTCGGAATTCTTTAATGCCTGCAATTAGTCGTTTTCAACACTTTGGCCAAAAAAAAAAATTTAACACGTTTTTTAGCTCAGTCATTTTGACCGTTAGATTTGATAGTTTCATTCTGAACCGTCAGATTTGGTACTCAAATTGCCTTTTCTTTTCTTCATAATTCTTCTCTCATCCTCCACCTATTCTAATAGCAGAAAGAAAAAACATCTTGTTTCTGTGTGACAAGAGATATGCGTTAAGGTAAGTCAAAGTTGGGAGTTTTCTATATTCTTAAACAAAAATTTGCTCATTTGAGATCTGGGTTCTTTTTGTCACCTCTTTAAAATTTGTTTTGGATCATAATTTGGCTAATTCTTATTTTACTTTTTCTGTTGCTTTCAATTTCTAGTGGAATGCAAGAGAAAAGAACACAAAAAATTCAAACTTTTTAATGTTAGACTTTGAATCTGCATTGCTTTCAAAATCTTAGCTTTTACCAGAAGAAAAGAAAATGTGCCAGGGTGGACCCTTGAACAGAACAAAGTTCCTTGTTTTTTTCGAAGCTCTTAATTCAGGATTCAAAAAAGAATTGATTTTTGAATCTGGGTTTTGCGTTTTCTAGGTTTTGATATCCCACATAACTTGAAATTCAGGCAATGGAAGGGATGGAACGGTGGAAGGATCTATTAGAGCAGTTGAAGATTCAATTGGAGCCGTGGAAGAATCAATTGGAGCAGTGGTTGCATCAACCAATTGAGTATTTGAATCAAATACCCCCAATTCAACTCTATGCTGCTATTGCTGTCTTGCTTATATCTACCCTACTGCTTTTGTCCTGTAAGTCTGCATTACATTATAAATATTAATCATGGAATAAAAATCTTGGTTTATGCATTTAAGAATTTGAAATGTCATTCTTTTATGATAGAATCAGTAATTAAAAACATTTTTATTGAAAAATGTATTCTTTTTATTTTTTAGTTATAAAAAACGATATGATGGTTAAGGAATTAGATGAAAAGGTGGTTGTTGATAGACATGAGTGGCTCAAGAGTATTCAAATTACAACCTAATTTTATTTTCTTATTCGGTTTTTCATATAGCCAACCCCAGAATATGGGATATAAGGCTTAGTGTGTTGTTGTTGTGAAATTATTAGAAGTCAATAATTGATTTAACTAAACAAATGCTTGTTAGATTTGGTCAATTTCTCAAAGCATAAGCATTTAGATTATCATCTTAGTTAAAACATATTTAGACTGAATATAAAGCTACAAGATGTCATCTTGAAGTGCCTTACCATGTATTTTAATTTTATGAATTCCAGTTGAGAAAGATTTTAGTGTAAACCTATTAGGTTGCAATGGCTTTGAGGGATATTTAATGATTTTGCGTTCTATGATATTTTGTTTTGAAGCAATATTCTGGATATATTTGGTTTCCTTATTGGAGTGTGAACTTTGAGTCATATTTACTTATCTTTTTCTCACTCTTTATCTTGCAGTCCGCTTGTTCAAACGCACAAAATCAAATACCATTCTAATCACTGGCCTTAGTGGGAGTGGAAAAACTGTTCTTTTCTATCAGGTATGCAGTGCCATTGTCTTTTTTGTTCCTTTTGAAAGTCTTCAAATCTGAAATATTAAACTCTAGTGTTGCATGTTATACTGAATTAAGCTAAGTTGTCCTGTTACGGTTGCCAAATGTGCAATATAATACGAGATGCATATGGGCTTTTAGCATAATTGAAATGCCTAGTGATGTAATGTCGTCATAACTTTCTTGACATGATTCCCATGCCAGCTTCGTGATGGTTCCTCACATCAAGGTACTGTTACATCCATGGAACCAAATGAGGGCACTTTCATGCTAAATTCCGAAAGTAATAAGGTAATTCATCGTAACCTGGGTTTCTGAGATTAGTTTACACTTTCTGTTTCCTACTATGCACATATGTTAAGCCTCTTATTTTATTCTGTAGTCACCAATTGCGACTTTTGGATCATTGTCTAAAATTGAACTGACTCCACACCTTCCTTTTTTTTTTTTGTATCTATTCTTGACAGAAGGGCAAAATCAAGCTTGTCCATCTTGTTGATGTTCCTGGGCATTCTCGTCTGCAGCCCAAACTGGATGAGTTCTTGCCTCAAGCAGCTGGCATTGTGTTCGTTGTGGATTCTTTGGAGTTCTTACCAAACAGCCGTTTAGTTGTAGAGTAAGAATAAGCTATGATAACGCGCACTCTAGTCTTGCAAGTCTCTTCCTTCCACTTTTCGGTTACCAAGAAGGATTTGAGATACAATATTGCTTCTGTAAAACAGGTATCTGTATGATATTTTGACCAAGGCCAGTGTGGTCAAGAAGAAAATTCCACTTCTCATCTGTTGCAACAAATCTGATAAAGTGACAGCGCATACCAAGGAGTTCATCAGAAAGCAAATTGAAAAGGAAATGTATGGCCACAAGTTCTTTTGTCTCTACATGTTCTATGTTCGCTTAATTATCTTTTCCTATACAGAAATTGTAATCTTTTGCATATACTTGATTTGTCTGGTTTTACCATTTTATAGTGATAAACTGCGGGCATCAAGAAGTGCAATTTCGGCAGCCGATATTTCAAATGACTTCACTCTGGGGGTACCTGGAGAAGCATTTGCATTCTCTCAGTGTAGAAACAAGGTTACTATTGCTGAAGCTTCTGGTTTGACAGGCGAAGTAGAGCGAGTAGGACAGTTTATCAGGGAACATGTAAAGCCATAGGCTAAAGCATTCATTCTGCTTTTGTCTGTCTCTGTAAAGCTCTCTTTAAAGCTGGTCTTAGTGGTTAAAGGAGGCTAGGGAAACCGCTGAATTTGTAAGAGAAAAGAGGAGAGGAAAAACTTGTAGCTGCCAACTGATTTACAATATTGTTTTGGATTAGATGTGAAATGTGATTATGAAATGATTATCAACACTTCTGTAATTTTAAGAATTCTTTGATGTGGGTTTCATCTGTGATTGAAATTAATCAAAGAATGAAACTACAAAAGCTTTGAAGCCGTAGGATTATCAATTTTCAAGAAAACTATTCCAATAAATTTAATTTATTTGTTTGTCAAAAAAATGGTTCATGAAGTTTGACTTGATTCTATGGAGTCTGAACATTAAAAATAAAATAAAAAATAAAAACACGAAAAATGTCTGACTTGATCCACCAATCAACATTTTTCTGGCCAATTAAGGAATGGTACTAACATTTTGGTCTAACTTGCTAGGCGGAATTTTTGGTCAAAATAATTATTTTACCGCACTAATAAAATATCTTCAAATTTTTGTTAGGAATATTTTAAATTGACAGGCAGTGCTAATAAATTTTTAAATTTTCAATTACCAAAATTGATTTTTTTTGGGGGGGGGGGGGTGGCTACAGATAATTGAGTAGGGTAGGCGAGTGGGTCCCACTGGACATAGTTCTCAACGTCAAAAGCAAACGTACGTTTGAATGTCCTGTGATGACTGCTGAGTTTAGTAGTTAGCAGTTTAGCACTTCGTGTCGTCTTTGCTGATTGCTGGGTTACCGAATCTCAGAGTAAAGCTTCCCATCGCTTTCCGGCACTTCCCATCCCTCTCCATAAAAATCTCATCCTCCTTTCCAAACCTTTAAAATTTCCTTCTTTTTTTTTTTAATTATTTTAAATACCCAGTTTTCAACTCCCAAGTCCTAATCTTTGACGACAATGGAAGTGTAAGTTTAAGTTTATTGAACCAAAATTTTATTGATTTGGTTTAATTTCTTGTAGATTAGCAAGAATTGTGAAAAGGGCAGTTGTTATTCTTGCTTTAGATCGTTCCTATGATTTAATCTTAGTTAATTCTGATTAATTAATGGTAATTTACAGAGTTGCTTCTGCTCCGGGGAAGGTGTTGATGACTGGGGGGTACTTAATTTTGGAGAGGCCAAATGCTGGAATTGTTCTGAGTACAAATGCACGCTTTTACGCTATTGTGAAGCCAATTCATGAAGATGTCAAGCCTGAAAGCTGGGCATGGGTAAGCTATGAATGATTCTCACGTTTGCATTTGATCCTATCAGGAAATCTGACACTGAATTATAAAGTTAATTCATTTAATTAAATGAACACGTATCAAAATTCAAAGCCACTTTTAGAGTATTTAAAACTTCACTGCTGGTGTATATGATAATGATCCCTTTCCTTAATGTGGTATCCCATTTCCAAGTGATTGTTAGGGTGGCAGTGGCATACTTTATAACTCTTGAAATTCTTTAGTTTTCCTCCATGCAAAAACAAGAGGCGCGCTATACTCGTTTTCTGGCTCGCTATAATCAGCAATTTTAGTAATAAACTCTGGTCATCTGTATCTTCTTTCAGGCATGGACTGATGTCAAACTAACATCTCCTCAGCTTTCCAGAGAAAGCACGTACAAACTCTCTTTGAAACATTTAACACTTCAGCGTGCATCTTCAAGGCAAGGTTTCATCACATGATTGAAGTGTGTTTTTTCTTACATATCTTGCATCTCTTTTATTATGGATTCGTATCTAGCACTAATGAGTTTAAATGACTTTGGATAAAGCTTCATTTAGTCCACTGAAGCTTAATTATTCCTTATTTCTTTTTTATTCCAACAATTATACCAAATATAAGCCAATTTATTAAAGAAGCAATGGATTGTTAAGTTGTTTCACTATTTTTGCCATATTTATCCAGCGACTCAAGGAACCCATTTGTAGAAAATGCAATTCAGTATGCTGTTGCAGCTGCACGTGCAACACTTGACAAGAATAAGAAGGATGCATTAGACAAACTACTCTTACAAGGCAATGTTTAATGCCACATTTATTTATTTATTTCTCTTCTTTAATGGAAACGGTAACTTCAGGGATCTAACATTGGAACTGAATTGGTCATGTAGGTCTTGATATCACAATCTTAGGTTGCAATGACTTTTACTCATATCGGAATCAGGTATTTTCCCTTTTCTGTTAATACTTTGTTATAGAAATAAGATATATCTTTGTGAGATGAGCACTTACTATGGCATGTAAATTCTAGTAACTGATGCCCATTTGTTATGTAAGTACTGCAATATAAGCAGCCAATTTGTTCATCTTCAGATCGAAGCATGTGGACTTCCGTTGACACCAGAAGCATTGGCTGCTCTACCTCCTTTTTCATCAATTACTTTCAATGCTGAGGAATCAAATGGAGGAAATGATAAACCTGAAGTTGCGAAAACTGGATTGGGTTCATCTGCAGCAATGACAACTGCTGTTGTTGCAGCTTTACTTCATTACCTTGGTGTTGTTAACCTTTCCGCCTTGTCTGAAGATTCACACCAACAAAATAAGGATTCCACGGATCTCGATGTGGTGCATATGATAGCTCAAAGTGCCCATTGTATTGCACAAGGAAAAGTTGGCAGTGGCTTCGATGTTAGTTCTGCAGTCTATGGGAGTCAGCGTTATGTTCGTTTTTCACCAGAAGTACTTTCTGCTGCTCAGGTCTCTCTCTCTCTCTCTCTCTTAGGTTGGAGTTAGGAAATAATTTGCAATTGGGAAGATCTCAGTACATAAACTTAGCTCATTGACCAGAAAAGCAAATGCAAAGCTCTTCCAGGCGAACAGACTGCTGTATTGCATATAAAATTTTTATAACACTTAAATCTGTGCAACCATGTTTTTGGTGGACAGCCCTAGATTAATATAGAGTGTGATAAGTACTAGGTTTATGAGTTAAACATTTAATGCTATTGCAGTGCTGCTTGTGGTCACCACCTAGGCTGTTTTCTCAACTCTCTTGGAAAATATATCGCTTTTTGAAAATTTTTATATTTTGAATGAATACACATAAGTAACTCGAGTATTGACTTTGGAAAAGAATGCATGGAAACATCTCTCCCCCGTATTTAGCTTTTCCTAATAGTTTGTAATTTGCTACCTTCTCAAAATTTGACCACTTATAGGATACATTAAGGTCTATATAACTCAGAATTGGTCCAGGCCTCTTGCCATTAGATTACTTTATTCTCAAACAAGTTTCAGTTGCCCTGTTTTTGGTGTTATACCATTTTTGAATAGAATACTTCCACAAACATCTTTTTCAGACATCGACAAAACATTAGACTCAAAATTTAGTTACTTTATTGGGATTCTTCGTAAGAGCTCTTGTAATTTTGCAGGCTGCAGTAAAAGACATGCCATTAGAGGAAGTCATGGGCAACATTCTAAATGGAGAATGGGACCATGAGAGGACTAAATTCTCTTTGCCACCATTAATGACACTTGTAAGCATTATGAGCTTCAGTACTTACCACTTAAATTATAATGCTTTTGTAAGCGTATATGGTTAGTTCTCTGTGTTTCTGCTTAATTAATTAATTAAATATTCTCAGAAACTTAACTCCTCAATACTATTCACTTTACAGGCACAGAATTTATCAAGTCACTCATTAGTTTCTTACCTTAGATTTTAGGACTTTATTCTATCTCAAAGTTAGCTTTTATTTACTTTTAGGTGCCAAAAAATGTTTATTTATAAAGAATAAGTCAGGGTAAAATCCCTCAACGGTTCTTGTACTTAGTGTACATATGCATAGCTATTGAAGTGAATATGTAGTGGTACAATCATGTACATCTGGATGTATATCGTGTTATATGCAACAGGACTATTGGAAACTAAATCTAGAAAATAAAATTATTTAATTTTACCTATTCTCTTCCTTGTTTTTGAAGAATATGAATGGTGGCTTGTATATATTGTTAACATTTTTAATTACTAAAAAACAAGTATTGTCTAAGTCGCAAAGTTTGTTGGCTGTTACAGTTACTAGGAGAACCTGGAACTGGTGGATCATCAACACCATCAATGGTAGGTGCCGTTAAAAAATGGCAGAAGGTTGATCCTGAAAAATCCCAAGAAACATGGAGAAAGCTGGCTGAGGCTAATTCAGAACTTGAGGCACGACTCAACATGTTAAGCAAATTAGCCAAAGAACATTGGGATGCTTACAAATGTGTCATTGGTGGCTGTAGCAGGCTCAAACCAGCAAAGGTATGTTTTTAGACTATTCCCCACCAGTCAAGAAATCAATAATAAAATATAATTTCCTAGTGTTTTTTTTACTGAGAAAAAAAATGAAATTTTGTCTTTCTGGATTGTGAGTATACTTGCAGAAACTTTTAAGGACACTTTCCTGATATAGGGTTGCTAATTAGTAATTATAAACCTTGGAACCTTGGTAGCCATGGGTAATTCCGAGTTTCTGACCTCAAAGATTGACCAAGTGGAGTTACTACAGAAAGATGTAAAATATACTGTGTGAATAAATATCAAAATTCAAAGAAAGATACAATATGTTCCATAATTGGAAATTTTATTCTCATGGACTTTAGGGGATGCTTACTTTTTAAAATAAACTATTTAGGCCATCTTGTCATCTTAGTATCAAAGTAGTGATATTTTCCTTCCAAGCATGTCAGGCTGTAGTCAAGGTTGATAAGACTACAATGGTCTGCAAGAATCTACTGTACATGCTGTAAAAGAATTGCTTACTTGTTTTTATTGCGCGGGTAACTAAATTTTTGTTTCAACATTTTACTACCTTCTCGATTTTGCTCTCTTTCCTTCCAACGTTGATTTTTAAGGTGGTTTCCTAAACCAATTGCGTGGACAGTGGATGGAGGGAGTTACTGAGCCAATCAAAGAAGCAGTTGTTAAGGTATTGCTACAGGTGAGGGAAGCTATGCTTGGGATCCGAAATCACATGCGACAGATGGGAGAGGCAGCCGGAATCCCGGTAGGTTATTAACTCTTTGATTTGATGCTTGTTTCTTTTCATTACGTTATTCCTTTTTTTTTTTTTCACATTTTCATAATATGTCCATTTTTATGCATTTGCATGTTTGCTAAAAATGTAGAATAAATAGCAAGAGGTAGAATTAATTTTTTTCCTTTTTTGTCATCTGATTCTATTAAGAGGTTAATACTGTTGACTTACTAAGCATAATTGATTGATTTACCTTTCTAGATCCTAAATGCAACAAGACCAATTAACAATTTTATCAGCCGAGTAGGGATATACTTCTTTGATGGGTTCCAAAATGTTGTATTTTCATTTGGGCGTAGTATATTACCCTCAAGTTCTACATCCTATAAATCTTTTTGACTTTCAAAATTGCAGATAGAACCTGAATCACAGACTCAACTTTTGGATGCTACTATGAATATGGAAGGTGTTTTGTTGGCTGGGGTTCCTGGAGCAGGTGGATTTGATGCTATCTTTGCTGTTACATTGGGGGATTCTAGCAGCAACGTGATAAATGCATGGAGTTCACACAATGTTCTGGCCTTGTTAGTTAGGGAAGATCCTCAAGGTGTTTCTTTAGAAAGTGGTGATCCACGAAGCCGGGAAATTACATCTGCAGTTTCTTCAGTACACTTCAATTGAGCTTGATATCTTTTTTTTTTGCATTTGATGAGTTAGGAATGTCATTTTAAGATTTGGTGGGAAGTGTGATTTCCTACAGAAATTGTACTGTGCTTTGGAGATTGATTTAGTTGGGGAAGGATTTCAGGAAAAATCAACTATTGCACTTTTTAAGTTCCTTGAGTACCATATAATAAGAATTCCCTTCACACAATTGGTTAAGGTTCACCTCTTGCTTATTTTGCTTCAACAACTATTGACATGGAAGATCTAGTTCTTTCGTCAGGGAACTCCCCATTCGATGCCAGTTATTGGCACTATAACCTGTAACCTGATTAACTACTTCTGTGGGCATGCTAAACAAAAATTTATCAGCATATCAAATCTCGGGAGATTCTCCTTCATTATTTTCCATACTCTTTGAATAATAGCACCCCTTGAACAAAAGCCCTGCCATTACCTTTCATCCAAATCCAATAAACGGTAGCTACAAGCGCAACATTCATGATTGTGTTTCGGAATTACCACCATGTGAGTTGTGGCTTCCATGCACCTTTCTTGTGTTTTCTCTCTTTTCCTTCATTTTCTCAGAAATACAATTTGCAGCAAGAAAAGAATTGATTACAACAACTTTTAATTTATGTTCAACCTTTTGTACAACAATTATCCTTGAATAAGTTTAATGTAGAATGAAATAGCATTCCAAGGCAGAGGGAAGAAAATCATGATAATGGCAATTGTCAATTCACCAGTAATCCCTACAAGAACAAGTTCTCTCTTTAAAATGGTGGAATTGATTTACGATCACTTACTGAAATTTGACGTTAATAGATGATGGATATTAGTTTTGTATGCGAATGACAGTCATTGCACGATCACATCAGATCTAAAATCAATTAACGATTCAATTTGAATATAAAATTATAAAAAATTAAAAATTTATTAGATATAAAATAAATCAATTTAACATGTTATTAATATAGACAAAAAGGGAATAAGCTTTTCATATGACAAATTAAGAAAAGATAATAGAAGAAAAATTTTGATATTATGTTAAATATCTAACTTAAAATCATAAATTAGATAAAGACAATAGCTTCCATTATGTGTAAACAAATATAAAAGAAGTCTTTTCACGTGACAAATTAAAAAAAAAAATAATGAAAAAAAATTTTAACTCTATACTATGTTAAGTATCCAACTTAAAATCATAAATTAAAAAAAGACAATGGCCTCACGTGTAAACAAATATAAAAAAAATCTTTCACGTGACAAATTTAAAAAAAAATAATGAAAAAAAATCTTAACTCTGATATTATGTTAAGTATCAAACTTATAATCATAAATTAAAAAAAGACAATGACCTCCATCACGTGTAGATAAATATGAAAGAAGTTTTTTACATGACAAATTAGGAAAAACAACAAAAAAAAATCCTAAACACTTGACAAATTAGATTAAGGCAACAGAAAATCTTGACTTGATATTATGTTAAATATTCAACTTAAAATCACATGTGATAAATTAGGTTAAGGCAATGAAAGCAAATTTTAATTCTGATATCATGTTAAGCATTCAACTTAAAATCTCACCATTTAAGCATTTAACTTAAATCACAAATTAAGCAAAAAAAACAAATATTAACTTTGATATCATGTTAAGCATCCAATTTAAAATCTTACCATTAAAATATTCAACTTAAAATCACATATTTTATCATGTTAAGCATCAACTTAAAATCACAAATTAGGAAATGTCAATAAAGAAAATTTTGATTCTAATAACATGTGAAGCATCTAACTTAAAATTAATCAGTAGTAAGTAAAATGGCATAACCTGAATATAAGACTATAAGATATTAAAAATTTATTACATATGAGATAATTTACTTTAACATGTCTCATCACATGTAAGAGAATATGAAAAAAAAATTTCTCATGATAAATTAGAAAAAGGCAATGAAATGAAAGTTTTAGCTTAGATATTATATTAAACATCTAACTTAAAATCAATTAATTATAAAAATACTTAATTTGAATTTTAAATTATAAAATATTAAAAATTTATTAAATATGAGATAAATTACTTTTGACACGGAGATTTCTAACTATTCTTAATTTTAATTATAGGAGACCTTGAGATGCATGTATGAGCGCAAATGCGATTGCAAACTTCCGGCTATGACCTTTCAATCTCTGTCTCTTTTCTTCTTCATCTACATCAAGCAATACCTGTGATGTATCTGGGGCATAACCTTCAAATTTCAACTGCCATTCCATCTGGTGAAAATTCTCGTTGACACTTTCGCATTTAGGATGAAAGGTTTCTTGTGGAACAAACTTGTGGATTCTTCTCCTCACCTCAATCAAGCTAAATCTTGGCACCTGGTGTAAACCCTTTCTAGATATTTCCACCCCGATTTTAGCCACCTCCTGCCACCTCTACGCTCGTGCATTCATATTTGACTGTATAACAGTCACCGGGATTTTGTGAGTTAAACTGGGATTGATTCTTATCTGCAACCTCTCCTATTTCCAAGTTACAATGAACTCTACAAGCACTAAGAAGGCTTCGCCAGACCATATCATTGGGCTTGATAGGTATGCTCTGGATAAAAGAGCAACCCAGCTTTTCCCATGAGGTCTACCGTGCAACCATAATGCTGAACTGTTGGTTGTATCCCAATCTCAGATTTCATTCTATCAAAGCATTGGAAGCCCAGTAAAGGGAACTGAAGATTGTACTATATTTCAACAAAAGCTCCAGTTAAAGATCTCAATAATATTTCTCCTGAATAAATGACTAGAAATTTCAGTATGGGAAAATCTAGAATTTCGGTTTAGTATTCAAGCATTAAAATTAGAAGGAAAAATTATCTTCAAAATAAAAATAAAAAAAATTTTTAGAAGGAACTTTTGTCACGCCCTGGGCGGGCTCAAGACCGGAGCCCGTGACACTTTAGCCTTGCTTAATCTTGGACCAGGAAAACCCAAAAATCTGGGATATAATTGGGTTTGGTGTTCAAAGCCCGTACATA
Organism: Durio zibethinus; assembly: GCF_002303985.1. The sequence goes on along the minus strand of NW_019167827.1, from coordinate 543,055 downwards.
GATGGCTATATTAGTATTGGGCAATGGTAACCCAGCTTGATGTACCAGAAACCCATCAAGCCCTTTCCAAACCCAGCTTTCTTTTATCATTTTCTTACTGGCTTAAACTTCAAAACGATGATCGAATTATAAATGATTCACGTCAAACATGACGGGTCCTACGAAAGCATGTTGTTAAAGAGAAGGCATTGGTTGGTTTGGAACTTTGGATGCTGCTGAGTCTTGACTCTTGACCATATAGCAGCAGACTGGAGAGAATGGTGGTACCAAGAGATAAGCTGAGCCACATCCCTCCTTTTTTGGGACCTTTTTTACATTCTGATTTCTGAATTCTTCTGCTTCCATTAATGTTCTTCCGCTCATAGTAGGTAGCAGAAAATGATTAATTTATTACCACCCTGCATTGCAAGGACTTAAAACTCTGTCCTTTCCTTTTTTTTTTTTAGTATATCAGTGAGATTTAAACTTAAAATTTTTAAATTGGAAGTAATTTTTTTAAGTACTAAATTATAAAAATAATATAGTATAAGGGATAAATGTATACTTAACCTTAAAAAAGAGACAAATCTTCTAAAAAAATTCCTAGCTATAAAGCAAAAATCGCATGGGCCATCCCGAAATATTTCAAATTCTTCTATAAGTTTTGTCCAACGTGATTTAAGCATGCAGAATTGGCCACCACAGGCTCCACAATGGACCATATAAATATATATGATTTCATGCTGAAGTTATTGTATAAGAAATAGGGAACAAAGTGTTTCAAGCATCTACATTTTAGGATGAAGAATGAGATTGTTTGACTTAGGTAATGGTTTTAGGTTAATTGTTAAAGCCTTTGGTGCTTTTCGTCTAATACTTTAAATCAAGAAAACGATGCAAAAACATTAAAACAAAAAAAAAAAGGAACAATGTCCTTGATGATATGGAATGGGCGAAATTCGTGACCAAAACCAAGGTCAAGAAATGACATGTTGTCAGGAGATATAAAAGAAAAAGATGATGACAATAAGGTCCCAAAGACCAAACCAATGATAAATACAACTGAACCATAAAAAACTTCGATTATCGGGACTTCATTCAATGTCTTTTTTGTTGGGACTCTCAGACCACTTAATTATTATTATTATTATTTTCACTCATATGGTCCCCGTTTGACATTAATTAATGTCTCTCGCTGCGTTATTTTCCCTTGGACATTAACGTTTAATTTCTTTTTTAACAAAAGGGAAATCATGTATACGTGTGTGTATATATATATATCAATAAATTATTGATTTAATTGATTAAAATTATTTTTTTTAACTAAAAAATTTTAAATTTGAATCTTATTAATAGTTATTTATTAAAATCATTTCGAATACACGATTTTTAATTACATGTTTTAAGTTATCAGATACGATACATTTTATCTTGATTTAAAAAATTGAATAATTTATCTCTAAATTTTTTTTTAAAAAAAAAATATTTTGTTTAATATTTATAAGTTATTAAGTTTAATTCAAATAAAATTTAAATTAAATTAAATTATTATTGAATTAAATTTAAATTTAAATAATTTAATTTATCATTGAATTAAATTTAAATTTTTTTATACTTAATTAACGTCACTTGCAAATCTATTTAAAATTTAAAATTTTAATATACTTTAATTAACAAAATATCTTAAATTAAATATAAATATAAATAATTAAATTTTTAACAAATATAAAAATTAAATTTATTTTTATATATTAATTAAATTTAATTAAATAAATTTAAATAATTTAATTTTTAACTTAAATTAAAAAAATTTCAACCAAATTTAAATCGAATTTTAAATTTAAATTTAATATATATAAACTTAATCGATTATACTTTTACTTTTTACTGCATCGTAATTAAGATTCAGCATCATTTAAACAGTACTTCTATGAAAAAACCAAAAATTATTCAATAAAAGAAAAAAGAAAGTGGGGCCGACATTTCTCACTGTCTGTCTGTCTGTATTTTTTACCACATCGATATCATCAGAATCTTTCTTTCTCTCTCTACAAGTGGTGATGTGTAATGTAAGCTCTTTTCTTGCAGAGAGGCACTTAAAATTTAATTTTTTCGTATGGGATTTATTTCTTCTTTTGAGTTCTTCGAAGCACAGAAACGAAATAATTCGAAGAAGCTTGGAAAGCAAGGAGCTTTTCTAGTTTTCTTCATCTTCTTCTTCTTCTTCTTTAAGTTTCTTTGTTATAGATTTTTGAAGCCAGCCTTCTTCTTCTCTGAGATTTACTTTTATTTTTGTCCTCTTCTTTCAGTTATCTTTTCTCTCTTGACTTTCCTGTTTTCTTTTCGACCTTTGCTTTATCGAAAGCGGCAAGATTAGCTTAAAAAAGGGAATTTTATCATATTCTCTTTGTTTTTATCCCTTTTTCTGTGCTGCATAATCTTTGTTTGGATCTGTCTATTTTTTTCAGCTCCTAGGTTTTTCTTTTGGGGTTTGCATGACCCTGATTTTTTCAATGTTTGGACGGGTATGAGTGCCTTTCTCTGTATCTTGAAGCTTCAGTAGCTAACATGTGACTGGTTAAAGTTTTTGACTGTAGACAGATTCAATTTTGTTCCTTTCATTTTGCTATTTTAGCAGAAAAGTCTTGCTAGGCCCCCAATTACTGAATTAGTTCATATTCAGATTGAAATGTCTATTATTTGACTATAAATGAATTCAGTCTTACTTTTTTTTTTTTTAAGTTGAAATAATCTTATACATTTAACATGAATCTCTTTTACTATTAGACAATTATTTATAATAATATCGTATGGGTTTAGGATATTATGGGTAAAGTCTTCTCTTGGACTTTTTAAAAAAATGAATTTTTCTTTATTTTCTACTTTATTTTCTATTGTATGACTGCTAACTGATTCAGTTATATTCTTACCGAAAGAGTAAGTGTTTCAGCTGTAAGTGGGCCGATTGTTTTTTCAAAACAATGCCAATATGCCATGCTTGGCTTTTGAACAATTCAATTTACTTTTATTTAATTTAATTTGAGTCAAATGATTGTTTTTTTTTTTTCAATGTTTCCTTTCAAACTTGAAGGTTTTTATGGGATTACAATTTGTATGCTGGCTGCTTGGTGACTATTTCTCGTTTCATTGTAAAGCACGCATCACAAAGGACCCGAAGACTTCACAGTCCTGGTGATTGCTTTCCAGGTAACTTGAGGTGATCTGGGGTTGCTAGTTATTTCCCCCGTTATTCTGACAAAAGCTGTGAGGATATCCAAGCTCATATATGGATGTTAAAGACTTAAAGAGCATAGTTTGATGATATGGGTGATGCTTGAGAAGTAGTAGTTTGAAACTCTAGCCCGGCATATAGCCCTTTGGTATAATATTAAAGAAATGGAGCAAAAGGAGGGTGAGAGTTGGAAAGAATTGGTCTGTAAGATGCTTCCACCAGGTGCCTCTCTCCCTGAAGATTCATCAGAGCTTGATTACTCTATAGCTATGGAGTATAAGGGTCCTCTGGTCGCTTATGAAGTACCTAGAGTTGAGCCTCTTGATGCCATTCCAACTGCAGAACCATTATTGGAATCCCAAAGGTCAGTTGCTAATACTGGCCCTCCAGTGATTGAAATGATCCCCTTGCCTGTATCTTATATTGCTGCTGTCACAAGTCCGCCTACTCAGAGTCCAAGGGCTTCGGCAAGCTCTGAGTCAGTAGTGTCTGTGTTGCAAAACCCTGATTTTTCTTCAGCATCTCCTTCTGCATCTCCTGGTTCAGCTTGCAATCCTCCAAGTAATCCTCCTAAACAAATTGTTAATGAAGTCAAGAGAGTGCCGGTTGTTACATTTAGTACTGTTGAAAGATCAGAGAGGAAAGATGTGGATATGGATAAGCCTGTTTTTCCTGAATATGATGGGGTTTCAAATGAAAAGAAGAAGAAGAAAAGAAGAGTTTGTTATCATTGTGGTAAGAGAAAATGGGAAACGAAGGAATCTTGCCTGGTTTGTGATGCTAAGTATTGCAGCAATTGTGTGCTTAGGGCAATGGGCTCAATGCCTGAAGGACGGAAATGTGTGACATGCATTAGCCAGCCAATTGATGAATCAAAGCGGTTAAGACTAGGTAAGCATTCTAGACTCTTGTCCCGACTACTCTGTCCTTTGGAAGTAAAGCAGATTATGAAAGCAGAGAAAGAATGTTTTGCAAATCAGCTCCGATCAGAGCAGCTAATTGTAAACGGATATCCACTGAAGCCTGACGAGATGGCAGAATTACTTGGATGCCCTTTACCTCCAAGGAAATTGAAGCCTGGTAGATATTGGTATGACAAGGAATCTGGTCTCTGGGGAAAGGTAAGGTCGTATTTATGATGTGCTATTTTATGTTTCACTTGTCTTTTCTAATTGAACAAGTAACAAGAGGAAACATCTAGAATGCGGGGACTTGATTTGATCACCTCTTCTTATTGAATTGGCAGGATGGAGAAAAACCAGATCAGATTATTAGTTCAAACTTAAATTTTACAGGGAAGCTGAATCCTGATGCAAGCAATGGCAATACTGAAGTCTATATCAATGGTCGGGAAATTACGAAACTTGAATTGAGGGTGCTTAAGGTAACATATATAAAAGTTAATACAGGATCTATTATTTGTTGTTCTTGATCATAGTATTTCTTTTCTATTTGATTTCACGCATTTAGGATTCTCAATTTCATGCTCCACAATTTCTTTTCTGTTTTTACTGTATGCATTGTTAGATTGTCTTTGCTTCATGAGCAGCAGCAGTTCACTTTTAGGTCTGCTTACTTTGTTTTAAGCATGCTTCGGCAAAGTACTTACACTCATTTATAGCATGCTTCGGCAAAGTACTTACACTCATTTATAGCTTGGTGGTTACTGCCTTCTCTTGGCAGCCATAATATGGAATAAATTGTAGTTTGAGATATATGACTTATAAATAATTGGTGCCTCTCGTTTCTTTTATTAAAGTTTGATCCATGGTCTAAGCACGTGCATTTTTGGTGCACTTGCAATACATCTCATGTAGAAGAGTGATCATCCATTATGTTCATCTTGTAATTTCCTGGTGCATGTAACATGATTATGTACTGAACACTTTTGGATGTTGCACTGTACTGTTGATTTCTAGCCCATATGATATGACCAACCGTATTATGTTAGGCTATATAAACATGTACTTAGAATGTAACATGTCAAGGTTTTGAGAAAAAGTTGTTTGAGCTTTAGTATGATATTCTCTATGTTCCATAATATTTTCCATTTTAATTGTCCTAACTGAGAGATCACTGTTCAAAATGTCAAAAAATTAGCAATATATAACTTTCCTTGTTGATACTGTATCATAACCATTTGGAAGTAACAAATTTCTCTTAAGAAACACTTAAACACCTCACTTTTCTGTATTATGCCTTTTCTTTTTGACATCTTTATATATGTTTAGCCTCAGCATCTGGTAAAATGTGCACAGAAAATTGGGAATGAAATATTATATCAAATGCTTATCCTCATAATGTTTTAACTAATCATTGATGTACCCTTTTGATGCTTTCAGTTGGCAAATGTGCAGTGTCCGCATGACACTCATTTTTGGGTCTATGATGATGGTCGTTATGAGGAAGAAGGTCAAAATAACATTAGAGGGAACATCTGGGAGAAGGTATGTAAACTTTCACCGGCCTCAATTGTGTCATGGTATTCTATGTGTTGTGATTTGGATTTTATTTTTGCTAGACAGGCATCAACTCGTTTTTTCTGTGCCTTGTTCTCTTTGCCTGTGCCCCATGGCCAACCTCAAGGAGCAAGGGAGGAGGTTAGCAATTATAATACTGTTCCAAATTATCTAGAGCAAAAAAGAATTCAGAGGCTTCTTCTACTTGGGCTTCAAGGCTCTGGAACAAGCACCATCTTCAAGCAGGTTTGGACTTTTCATTTCTGGTAATAGACTATTTTTATTCCAACAATTATGCTTTATGTTGCCATCCCAATTAAGGTAAGATGCATGGAAAATGAAACTAAATTCACTTCATAAATTTATTGCCTAATGGAAATTGTCTAGAATATCTTGCATGAACATGAAGAAGGCCTGTCACATGAGGAATTTTAAAAGATGTGCAGTCAATGGAAACTTTAGATTTGTGGATTTGCACGTAGTTCACAAATGCTTTCAATTGCATGGGCTGAATATCTAGTGTGATCATATGAATCAGTGGTTCTGAATTTCCTTTTCCTTCATGCTTTCTTGGTTTAGGAATAATTGGTCTTATGGTGTATGGATAATTAAGACATGGGCGAATTCCCCATTGTGATTAAAAATTCAGTTACTAGCATCATCTACAACTATGTCTTCAACCCAATTCTTGCATAGAGAACTAGTTGTTATTGTTTTTTAGATTTGTGGATTTGCATGTAGTTCACGAATGCTTTCAATTGCATGGGCTGAATATCTAGTGTGATCATATGAATCAGCAGTTCTGAATTTCCTTTTCCTTCATGCTTTCTTGGTTTAGGAGTAATTGGTCTTATGGTGTATGGATAATTAAGACATGGGCGAATTCCCCATTGTGCTTAAAAAATTCAGTTATTAGCATCATCTATAGCTATGTCTTCAACCCAATTCTTGCATAGAGGACTAGTTATTATTTTTTCCTTGTTGTTGACGCCAATTATCTAATGTTCACTATGCATTATTGAACAGGCAAAATTTTTGTACGGGAATGGGTTTTCTGCAGAAGAACTGCAGGATCTCAAGTTGATGATACAGAGCAATATGTACAGATATCTTAGCATATTACTGGATGGTCAGGAGCGGTTTGAGGAGGAAGCAATGTCTCGCATACGAGAACTAGGTTCCGATGATCACAACTGTGAAGCAGGTAATGTTTGCCAACATCAAAAGTTTTTTCTGATTTTAAACATAGTTTTGAGCTTATAAAGTAGCACGTGTTACTTCCAAATAGACATATTTTATGGCCTATATGTCTCTTTGATGTGCAGAATGCTTTGTTCTGTTTTTTGATTAGCTAAGAGGGGAGGGAGAAGAGTCTTTCACATTTGTGTTTTACTTGTTTTTGTACATGATGATGCTTATAAGGTCTCTCACAGCTGGACAAAAACAAAAAGACTGGTTTAACATCATTGCAACTCTTTCAACGGTTAAACAATATCTAATCTTGTTTCAGGTGGAGAGGTTGACCCTGGTGAAACTGACCAGTGTGTCTATTCTATCAACCCAAGGCTAAAGCATTTTTCTGACTGGCTGCTGGACATTATAGCCACTGGAGATTTGGATGCATTTTTTCCTGCTGCAACACGTGAGTATGCTCCATTAGTTGAGGAGTTGTGGAAAGATCCTGCTATACAGCACACATACAGAAGAAAAGATGAGCTTCATTTTCTTCCAGATGTTGCAGAGTACTTTTTAAGCAGGGTATGTCATCTTATTTTTTATTGACTTTGTTGCCCCATATTTTACATTTTATGTTTGATATATATGGCTTCATTGTTGTCAAATGTTACTTAGCCATTTGATATTTCAACTTATTCAACTCAAAGAAGATTCCAAAACAAAAACAAAAAACAACTGAACTCAAATTCGCAGCAATATCTTGACTGGCTGTGCAATATGCTTTTGTTTCCTTCAGGCTGTTGAGGTGTCAAGCAATGAATATGAACCTTCTGACCGTGACATTCTTTATGCTGAAGGGGTTACCCAAGGGAATGGTTTAGCATTCATAGAGTTTTCGCTTGATGATCATAGTCCAATGCCTGAAACCTACACAGACAATTTGGAAGCTCCCTCCCAGGCTCTGATCAAGTAATTCTTTCCTGTCATTCTGTTATTGCCATATATGAAAGATTTACAGATTTCTAGTTCATGTTGTTATCTACTACTTTGTTAACGGGATACATGTCACAAATTGTCATGTTGGCCCTTATTTGAAGTTGGGGATCTTCCTTACACGTGTTATGAAGGTGGTTAGGGGGAGTGAGCAGGGGACAAAGAAAAGTATTTTCAAAAAATGTTCTCAATAAGGGTCCATAATCCATAACAAGCAATAGAATCACATACTGCAATACCAGTCTTTGCAATCTTTTCTGTATTATATTGTTCAATACATTCACAGATCAAATATTACTGCTTTTGTTGGCTCTAATGGTTACCTTGAGTGCATAGTTATTTTCTGGAAGAACAGAGGCATTGATGAGGGGAAGTGGATTGAGGATGGGTGCTGAAGCTACTACATGGATGCAGAACCTCTTTTTCTTTTTCTTTTTCTTTTCTATTATTCATTCTCTTACATGTTTCAATGCAAGGCATTTGAGATTTGTATCTTGAATTTTTAAGTTAATTTTGCATTTTGGCTCTTACAGGTATCAACTTATAAGGGTAAATGCAAAGGGGATGAATGAGGGATGCAAGTGGGTGGAAATGTTTGAAGATGTGCGTGTGGTAATATTCTGTGTGGCCCTTAGTGATTATGATCAGATGTCGATAGCACCAGAGAGTAGTGGCAGTGGAGCACTGCTTCAAAATAAGTTGATACAGACCAAGGAGCTATTTGAAACAATGCTAAGGCATCCTTGCTTTAAGGATACCCCTTTTGTGTTGATACTAAACAAGTATGATCTCTTTGAGGACAAAGTCAATCGGGTGCCTTTAAGCACTTGTGAGTGGTTCAATGATTTCAGTCCAGTGAGTACTCTCCATAACCGTCAGTCACTGGCTCAGCAGGCTTACTTTTACGTTGCAATGAAGTTCAAGGATCTATATGCTTCCCTTACCGGACAGAAACTTTTTGTTTGGCAAGCTAGGGCAAGAGACCACCGGAAGACCATTGATGAAGCATTCAAGTATATAAGGGAGGTTCTCAAGTGGGAAGAGGAGAAAGATGACAACTACTATGGAGGAGAAGATTCATTTTACAGCACGGACGTTATCTCCTCACCATTTGTGAGGCTAGAATGACCTGCTTTCGGAATTTACTTGTATTCTTCCAATACAAAGAAAGTCCTAGGAGCCACGTGCATGCCTCAGTGCTCAATCAAATAAGGATAGCTGTTGTAAATTTTTTTGTTGTCCAAAATATCAATTTAATGATATCGGTCAAGTTGTTTCAGATTGATTTTGTCTTGCACGATTCAGGTGAGATTTTGAAGGTTGTCTCTGCACTTTTCCCAAATGCAACATGATATGAACCAGAAGCAAATAGCAGATTCCTTTTATTCAAGGAATGTCTTGTATTTACAATCCAAAGCATCTTTTTTATGTTTTTAGTGGGATGGACACAGCAAATGTTACGAGCAGATGAAAACAGCGTTCAAGGCCATTATTCCTCGGAGGAGCTGATGATTAACACGGGGAACAACTTGAGTTCGAGCGCCTCATAGTTTCCCTTTGTTTTCTAAAATTGAGAAGACTGAGAGAGAGATAATAGGAATGTATATAGATTTAAACCAGCTGAAGAAAGGCTATGGAAATGGTAATATATAGTATTCCTTGCATTCTAGGCATATGCACAATTGCTCTTATTTGGAGCGCAAAAAAAAAAGAAAACTGCGTCGCATATTTCTCTTGGGATGCAAAGATGATAATCTGTAAAAACTAGACCTAGTGTTAATCCCAGTATACAAATCATACAGTTTGACCGTCCTAGGCAGGCAATCATTTAATACGAATCATCTCAGAGGTAAATTAAAAAAAGATCATAGTAATTCAAGAACCAACTAGTAACAGTTCGCCTTATAATGCTGGAACTTTCGGAATCACCAGTATTTGACAGTGCATTGCAAGGCAGACTATAATTTTATGCATAAAAAGACATCTGAAATGAAAATGCACTTTCATCCACATAATAGTGGATCATATCTGATTGTATCTAATGAAAATTCTCAAAACAAAGTTAAGGAACCACCTTAAAGAGAAGGATGATGTTTTCAATTTTAACTGTATCCTTAGGCATGGCAGTGCCATTGTAGATCCTACAAATGCCAAACCATGACAAGTATATGAGCCACTCCTTTCGGAAGAATGATTTAAGAAAAGGATCAAGCAATATCTTTAAAGAAAGCCTACAAAGTTGGCTCTACTCCCCACACGACTTACACTAGTCTCTATCCTCATTGCTCACCATTGCCTTTCCTCTTTTTTTTTTTTTTTTTTTTTTTTCAAATAATGAAATTGTTACAATGCGCAGATAGGAACTAGAGAAAAAAAATCATGATGCAACAAGATCGGGTGTTTCAGCCTCAATTGATAACCAAGCAGTGTGTACTTTGCCCACCCAACTATCCAACTGCTCACGCAAGGATTTGATCTGTGGAATTCCCAAAACTCTTGGCTGCACCCTGGAGACATGAACTGTTCCCTCAACTTGATCGATTATGCCTTCAATCAGATGAACCTGTTCTAGTGATCAACATAAAGGTTATACAAGTTATCTTTAGGATTTTTAACTTTCTAAACAATAGTTAGCGATTACAGGCAGGAGTGCAATCGAATGTATACAATGATGCCAAGCACACATGAAAAGAAATGGAGAGACTGGACTTCTACAAGTTCATAATCCTTTTTTTCATAATTTCAAGTCCTAAAAATTGTTTTGTCCTTCTATATTTGTGTCCCCTAATAATTGTTTGGAGGCTAAGTAAGAATTCTAACACTATTATTTCCCACCAAGGTGTCATGAAAAAGTTTAAGAGAAAGAAAAAGGAAAAAGGAAAATGTATAAAAACAAAAAAGAATGAAGAAATCTGGTGAATGTTTTAACTTACAGACAGACTCTTCATGAGAAGATGCTCAACATCCTCAAAAGACAGTTTTGTTCGCTCAGCAACAACTTTTAATGGAATAGTTCGATCTTCAGATGGTCGGCTGCAGGGAAACATATAGTAGTTTACTTTTTAACTACACATACAGATATCAGCTACTCACTCTGACCTCATCCATTAGAGGACAATGCAAAAAGACACACCTGAAGATAATCTCCATTAAACATAAAATATTAATCTTTTCCGAGAGCTTCTTCTCATTCTCAACCAAGGCTGGTTGAGCCCTCAATGCAGCATTGTGCACACGACATAATTCTTGATAGAGAACTAAATCCCCTGAGTTGAAGGCTTGGAGGATATAGTAAAGCCACTCAACCCTGGTCCCCAGAAGACTCTTTATCTGTAAAAGATGCTAAGTATGTCATCATCTCAAACATAAGAGAAGTAAAAACAGTAAAGCAAAGAAATTCAGAACAAACAAAACCTATAAGGAGAGTGGCTTTTCACATCAACCCTCCACAATGACAAATAAGAGTGTATGCATGTAACTGCAATACATAAAAGAATTTACAAAATGAAAAGAACCTCCTCTCAGATGGCACTTTTCAATCACTAATTAGGCACCCTTTAACCTCCACATACATCTAACTCTTAACATCTCAAACTTGGTCAATCAGCCTTATCCTTATGCAATAAAAACACACACTATATACAAGCAATTGTAGATAATTACACCAAGAAAAATTGTTTCCTATCTTAGTTTACGCGTTTTAAAACTAGAAACATCAAACCAAAGATGTTCACTCATACCAGATTATTTACTAATAGACAGTATGATTGCTTTATCAAACAAACATTTTTTTGTAGCATAAGTAAATTTACTTTTATTCTCAAGTCATGATGCATTGAATTGTTCCAATCCCTTTTAGGTTGGAATGTGTTTACAAGTGAATCCATATCAATTCTCATTATTACTCATTATGTTCCTTACCTAGTGTTCCTACATTTTCTTAATCAAAGCACTACATTGATAATCACCACAACAGTTTTGATGAGCTCTCTACTGACACCATAATTATTTATATTCTTCATCAAACCAAAGCATGATTAAAAGCCCAAAATAGATTATAACTAATATCAGATTTTAAAAGAAAAACCAGCAATATGCCTCAATGAGCCATTGATGCCATTGTATCGGGTAAATTGCACTATCATAAAGTTAACTTATATGTGCTTAACTCATTAATAGAAAAGCAAACAACAAGTACGAATATAATTTGAATTAAACATAAGCACAAACATTTGTTGTGATATGAAACTATTTTGCCTGCAAAAAAATTTAGATGTAATATATACTGACATTAAGAAACTTGATAAAGATTGTCTTACAATAGGATGAGCAAGCAGTTCTCCAAAGTTGTAGATGTTATCTCCCAAAAGAGCAGAAAGGGACAGATCAAATGCCAAATCCTGTATAAATAAAACAGATTAAAATAAAATGAAAAGAAGTCAAAGGATAAAATATATTCCGGCCAAACAAATGCTGTAAACTTTCTTTAATTTATTTATTTATCCATCTGTTTTTGATGACTGGGGTGTAATTGTAAGTCCAACCAAAGCCTTCCGGCTGGAAAACAGAATTAAGCATATCAGCCATCTCATAATCAGCTTTATCATCCAAACTGAGGTATGCCATTTTTATCCAGGTATTATTGTCAAGTGTATGCCTGGCAACTCGATTCATTTAAATTATAAAATTTTAGATCTTGGAGAAGAAAGAAGGGGATGTAGCAAGAAAGAAAAGGTTCAAACAAGTAAGACTTGAATCTAGACTTCAGAGGCACTGCTGGACAAGAATTGGTGGATAAAACAATAATTTCTAGAGTGAACTCTGAACAGCAAGAAGGTTGTAACAAAAATGCCTGAGAAATAAGTAAAATTAATGAGCTCCAGTAAATATCACAAGATAGTATAATTGTAATGGCAGAAACAGATAAACCTATAAACACATACCAACTTAAAAGATTCTGTGAGGGACTCCACTGATGTGTACGCAAGATAAAGGAGAGAACTTTTGTAGAATTCGGCAAATTCTTGGCGAAATTTATGGTACTGAGATGAAACCCAATAATAGCTAGCATATACAGAGGAATCTATGTTGGTCATACTGTCAAGGGTACTCTTTCCATCTTCAAGAAGTTTCTTGCACTCCTTTTGGTCACCCTGTTCAAGCTTGAACTTAGCAATTTGCATCTTAATATAAAGAATTGGCTCTTCTATTCGCTGCTCTCGAGCAGCCTGAAGCTTTTCAATCACCCCTTCAAGATAATTAATAGCAGCTCCTTTCTCTGAGTACTGCCGAGAAACTATAACAGCGAAATGCGCAAGCTTGAGAAGATTGATCTTGGTCTCAAAGTCAGTGATAAAATTATGATACAACTGTATCAGCGCATCTCCAGCCTGAAATTTAAGAGAACAAAGTACTGCAGGAAGTTAGAGGACCTAGCCAACATCCAGTGAATGGGGTACACTTAGTTCATTTTCTATCATATTTATTAATTTATGTATGAATCCATACAAAAATATATAAAGCCAACTCGTCTAAAATGAAAACCATTAAGTAAACCACACTCCAGACTAATTATTACACAAACATCATACACTGAAGGATCAAGAGAACGATAGGCAATTGCGATTGAACTTTCCACATGTACTGTACAAAAACTTGAGGGGGAAAAGAATGTAACATAAATAGCTTGCTCCTAAGACTTTCCATTCTACAATATTGAAAAGAACTTTTGCACTAAAATAAACATGCCAAAGAGTTAGAAGCTAATATTTCATAATTCATATGCATTAACAAGTGTAACATAAATAGCTTTCTCCTAAGACTTTCCATTCTACAATTTTGAAAAGAACTTTGCACTAAAATAAACATGCCAAAGATTTAGAAGCTAATATTTCATAATTCATATGCAATAGCAAACTTCCATCCTGCAATGCATTTCATGCAAACCAGAAGATTTACTCTAAAAATTTTGACAAGTTAACAACAGTTGCCAGTTCAGAACACTCTTCTATGACCAAAAACATTACAATCAACAAATAAGAGGCAAAACCCAACTAATACTAGTTTCTATAATCATTTTTGAGAATTGAACATCAAAGCAATCAACACTTTCTTATTTATTTCTTTTCAATTTAAAACTAAATAAAAAAGAAAAATAAAATGGTAGAGCAGAATTAAACACCGTAATTCTACAACAAAACCCTAAATTCTCAAACTCAATTCAAGACAAAGAGAAAAAAAAAAAAAGAAACGTAATCAACTCTATTCAAAAAACCTAACTCCCAAAATCTTAAAACTCTAATATGGAGATCTACAAGCTCTAAACCCAAACAACCCGTAATAGAAAGAGAAAGGGAGAGAGACCTGAAAGACAGTGAGAGCAACGAACTGCTCAAGCTTGAGAGTAAGCTGATGCCAGAGCTTCTTCTGGTACAGCTCTGCAAGAGAATTGTACCAGTCGGCCAGCTCTGGATGCTCATTTCTAAGAGACTCTATGTATTGCAAGGCCGCCATCGATCCCGCTTTCAATGCACAGAGTCGAAACAAAGAAACGAAACTGAAGACAGATTTTTTTTTTTTAACTTTGGTTATTACATATATATGAATTCTGAAAAAAAAAAAAAGCTTTGTTTTCTCTGTCTTGAGCTCAAAGAAAAGAATATCGGAACCCGAGAAAAGGAAAATTATAATTCGGGTCGGGTTGTTTATTTGGTTTAAATGTTTAACTGGGTCAACTTTTTCCGGGTTTCGTACTTGCACACGTTTCTTATATCTACCCCTTCAATAAAGTTTTTTTATTACTAGCAATTTCCTTGCTTTCCTTTTATGTTCCTTTTCAATGTAAAGAATTTCATTCATTAAAAAAAAAAAAACAAATTCATTCATAGAGTGAACCATCCAAATAAAAAAAAATGTAATTTTTTTGTTTGATCCTGGATTTTAAGTTTTTCATTTTTTTTTTGCTTTCTGTAGCTAGAAGATGTCCAACCATGTCCAAACTATATGTTTTTTATATTTGGGCCTTTGTTCCTGACAAAAACTCAAGACGAGAACTTTGGGCTGAACATCAAACTTGACTTATGAACCACACTAATGGTTTCAAACTCCTAATACAATTATTCAGCCGAATGAAAATCATATGTAGAATTTGCAATTGTAAAGCTACGAGTAAAGAACGCCAGAAACACGTGGTGGCCTTCATTGAAAATGATCCAGCAATCCATATAGGGTTGTGAAAGTGGAAAGTTGAAATTATTTGCCTTGTGACTTCCAATCAAAGCAAAGTTGGTAGTTATAGTTATGCCTTTACTTTTGAGTTTTCTTTATTAAACCCTCCATCCACCCACTCCCCCGACAGAAATCAAAATGTCAGAGTCAAGGCCTTGTTTACATCTCTTACTTCTTTTTATCTTAATATTTGCCTCCTTCACAACCATCTATTGAGCCGCTGCCACTGGAGTTGGTGCAGTTGTTGGAGACAATAATGCTGGAAATTCACATCAGAGGAAACAGCGGGTGAATCATGGAAGCTTTCGTGGCCCTCGGAAACACCTTCTCAACCCAGCTGTTGAGCAGCCACTTCAGCTTCCTAAGTTGGCTGTATAGTTTCATCTGTAAACTGTTATAATAAGTAATAGTTTATATGCTTATGTTTTCATTTTGTCTCTCTTTATATTACTATATGTGAATCTATGATAGATGTAGATATCCTATTTCATTTTAAATTATCTTCGAGTCTTGAGTTAATTAGAATTGGACTTTAAATTTAACTCATTTGATTTTAAATTTGAGTTTTGGATTTGCTTTAGACTTTAAACTTTAAAATAAGCCCATTTACTCTTTTGTAATTGTCTGCTTTATTTTATTCCGGGAGATAGATCAATTATGTTTGAATTTGAGTTGAAAATGGAAGATAAACTTGTTGAGTTTAAAATTAAAATTTAAAAAGATAAAGGATGAAAATCTCATTCAATCGGATAACATTTTGATCTCGTATCCTATGGGGGCTGAGTCCTTATTTAAACAAGGACAATTATGCAGAAAGGGTGGCAAAAAATAGAAGCATTCACGATTAGCCTTTTCCTCCGTCCAAGCCACCACCTCACCTACCATTCCCTACCACCGTCATCATCCATACCCTAATCTTACCAAACCATTGGCAGCTTTCAATCGCCACTTTCAACACATGTCACCTCTGCCAAAACACACATTGCCATATCCACACTGTCGTCTCCACCACTTCTACCACCAATTTACCGTTACCAGATAATTGAACCCGTACCTTATCACAACCAAAACCCACAAACAGAACTGAAAAGCAAACCAACCTCAGAATCCTTTTGCCATGCATGGCCATCTCTTCCAGCTACAACCGTTGACAACTTTCCTACCTACAACAAAAAACCACCACCAAATTTACTATAACCACTGGACCAAATCGCACATTTCAGCCAAACTTCCACTCATTGCCAAAAACACTGAAACAAATACAAAAAGATTCAAGAAGTCACCAGCCACCACCTCAATTAACCAGCTCCCACTAGTCATAAAAGAAAAAACTCATTTTTTTCTTTCTTTTTGCTCTAATTCGCATGTGAACAAGAAATCTGAAACCAAAATCAAAATCTCACCAGCTTGGTCAAGGTTTTAATCCAAAATCGTATCAATAGGATTGCTGAAATTCTGGGACCTAAAATCACGCTGGACAAAACTCAATCTCAAGATTCAAGCTTAAGATTGATTCTATCCATTTCCTAAAATTGGTTCTAAAGTTGCCTATAAATTGAACTAGCACTACAAGGGATGAACACACCGAGATTTTTAGAGAAAAAGGGTCTAAAAAAATTTTGGCAATAAAAATTTCTAGAATTTTGGTATTAGGATTTGGGGCTCGATTTGCAATTTTAAACTTGAATTTAGGCTTCTGGAGTTAGGTTTAAGGTTTTAGAAGGTTTCGGGAGAGATTTGGAACTTTCTAGGAAGGTTTGAGGATTTTTTGGGCTTTTTTGGTCTTTCTGAGTGTTTTTGGGTTTTTTCTAAGTTTGAGAATAATATTTGAATTTTTCGATAAAATTTTTTGGCAAGGTTGAATTTTTCGACAAGATTCTGATGGCTTTTCCAGAAACTGACGGATTTTTCAATTTTTGGTTGAACTTTTCGTTTACTTTTTCAGAAACCGATAGGTTACTCAGTTTTTGATTAAAGTTTTTGGTGGTGTTCTTGGTTGGGTTTTAGAGAGAAAGCAAAGAGAATTCGGCTAGAGAGAAAAAAAGGGAGGAGGCTTTTGAGCAAAAAGGTGCTGAACCTGACTTATATATTGCCTTTGCATGATGTCGTTTTGGGCGACTTAGGATCTGCGTGAACTTCAGTTAGGATCCGCACGCCGACTCGCTTTAACCTAACCCAAATCACAAGATTTTCTTTTTCTTTTTTCATTTTATTTTTAAATTTCATTTCATTTTATTTTTTTCTTATTATTTTTAGTTTTATAATTTTATTGGTTTTCATATTTTTATTCCATATTAAATAATAATAAATAATAAAAAAATCTTTTCTTTTTGGAAGAACAGAAGAAGTCGGATAAAAAAAAGGTTTTTTAAAGTTTTCAAAAAAATATTTATAAAAATAAAAAAATCCTTTCAATAAAAATAAAAATAATATCTTTTTCAAATAAAATCTTTACAAAAAAAATTCATAAATTGTATTAAACTATTAGAGAATTTTTATAGATTTAATTTTTAAAATGAAATCCACCAAATTATTGAAAAATTTTATAAATCAGTTTTCAAAAAAATTAAAAAAATTAAAAAATTAAAAATAGTTTTTATCCTCTAAACTGTTGGAAGATTGCTTTATAAATTAAGTCCTACCAAACTATTAGGAGATTTAATGAAATTCTTAAAAAAATTTTACAAATCTTTTGATAATAAAATCTCACCAAACTATTGGAAAATCTGCTTCAAAGTAAGTTCTACCAAACTATTGAGACATTTTACTGATTTTTTTGAATAAAATATTATAATAAATCCAATGACGGAGCCTCTTCAGAGCGGGTCATTAGTCTCTATGAATACTCTTGAGATAAGAAAATTATTTTAAATTGCTACCAAACTATTGGGATAATTCTAAGATTAATTTTCAATACTAAATATTTTGGTAAAACATAAACATTTTTTAGGCTTGCATAATTTGAAATCAAACTAGTATCATCCTATGAATAGGTGTTGTATGGGTGCTATAACCTTCTCTATACATAACTATACTTTCGAACCTAAAATCTAGTTTTGTGGATCAGAATCTACTTCAGGTGGCCAATCACACCTAAACAAAAAATATTGGTGGCGACTCTTCTAATTTATGTCTAGTGGTAGGTTCAGGGATCTATACGTTATGACAATTTGGTGACTCCACTGGAGAAATTGAGAGTCAAGCCAGTAAATAATTTTTTATTATCCAAGCCTTGCTTAATAAATATAAAATTATTTTATTTCTTTTCATTGCTTATATTATTTTCCTTTTCATTGTGTATACTTAGTTATTTATTTGTTGTTCTTTTTATTCATTGCATATATTTGCTTGATTATCCATTTATTGTATATATACTTATCATTCATTTGCATATCTCTAATATAGCTCTCCACCCAGGCTTTATGAAGGAATGAAGTACTTATGCTTTCGTTAGATTTTATATCTCCGCATGGGCCTGTGA
Source organism: Durio zibethinus (assembly GCF_002303985.1). The sequence continues at coordinate 524,508 of NW_019167827.1, read as the reverse complement.
AACACTCTCACTCAGATTGAACCTTTCTCACTTGTAGCCTATGATGGATGAGGATTGGGATGCCTTACTAGTTTGTGATGGACAATGATGTAAGAAGTAATTTGGGAACCTTTTTAGAGTTGACCCAAACCCCATATAGTCAACCTTAAGAGCCTATCCATGATATAGTCTTATCCTTCCACCCTTTTGTAGACAATCCAAAATTCAAGGTCATGTTGTTATCTTATTTACTATATGGTGTTTATTCTATGTTTTATTGAAGTGACTAACTAATTTTTTTGTCTTTTTTTATTTTTTTTTCTTTTTGTGCATATTCATAAACATACTTACAGATTGCATAGTATTCTTGCCTAAAGATTGTTTCAACAAAAGCTCTCATAGACTCTACTGAACATCAGGTTTGCGCTTCATCTACGTTGTTCAAATGTGACTTTTACATAAATGTAAAAGTGGTATCAGAGAAAAAGTAGCAAGAAGAAGAAGATTGTTTGTCACCTGATCATATTTCTACACTACTAAAGAAAGTTCACTTACTCCTTAAACAGAATGATTTGAAAAGCCTATCAAATATATGGAATAACATGACTCTTTTAAGGCAAAAAACTTTCTATAAGAAGTTTAAGCATATTGCATATCTTTTGTCAGTAGATGTTGATAACTCATTCATTAAGGCGATGATATAGTTATGGGATCCTTCTTATCATTGTTTCATCTTTAATTAGGTTGATTTGGTACCAACTATAAAGGAGTACTCAACTTTAGTGGGCATGCATCTACTATATCCATACAAAATATATGTGAAAAAGCATAAATCAGGAAATTATAAAAAATCGGGTCAGATTCTAGGGTTGAAAAAAGAGATCATAGATTCCTACATTCAAGAAAAATGAGTGCATAAAGGTATCTTATAAGAGATTCTCTGAGATTTTATTATCAAGCATCCAGATGATAATCAGGGAATGAATGTATTTGCTGTAGCCATATATGGGTTGATCATTTTTTTTAAGGTTTTAGGTGACATTAAGATAGAAGTGGTTAATCTTTTTGAACAAATTAAAAAATGATGTAATCTTTTTTCAGCTATCTTGACGAAAAACATCAGATCTTTGAACTTTTATAGACAAAATGACAAGGCAAGATTCATAGGTTGCATACCATTACTATGTCTGTGGATGAAAAGCCATTTCGAATGCAAAAAGAGTGCTTTCTCCAAGCTTTATTTTTACATATAAAACCCAATTAGGGAGTTCTGTCAAAGCATTTAGCCAAAAGTAAAGACTTAAAAGGAGTGAAAATATATGTTGCAAGAGCTCACAGCTAATCAAGTAAAATGGTTAGCTCTATAAATGAACAGAAAACTTATGTTAAATCAATGTGGAGATGAGACAGGGGTTTCACTTTTAAGTTTATGAAAGTCAACGAGTTATACACCATTGATGGTAAGAAGATAGCATAGAGCTGAATAGTTTACTCTTAGGACTTATAAGCTTAGCCAGTTTGATTATTCATATGGGGAGCCTAAAGCTTTTTAAAAGATTGATAGTATGATCAAGGCCTGAAAGAAGCCCAATAAGGTAAGCCCTGAATCATTTACTGATAAGGCTACTTAGAAATATGTGATTTAAAAAACCAAAATAAGGCAAAATGTGGCACCTATACCTAAAGACCATTGCCAATCAATGGATCATGAGTTAGATGGTATGCCTTTAGAACCAGAATAAAGCAGAAAAAGAGAAACTAAAATAAAAAATTTTGAAGCTCCAGGGAAAAAATGACCAGTGGTAAAAGAAAGCACAAAAACTAGAAATCCAAGTCTACAAGATTTTTAAGGAATACAGCAAAGCCCAAAAAGTTATTAAAGAATGTGACGATGCTTTTAAGAAAATAAAGAAGCTACGACAAAAGCATAAGAGGATGCATATATAGGTGTAGGCCAAAAAAAAAAATAATACAGATTTGGCTCATGAGAATGAAGAGTTGAAAAAAGAATGTGCACAAATAAAAGATGATTATGTTGAAGTTTAACAGAAAAATGAAATGCTCACAGACTATATTTGGACTTTGAGGCTAAAGTTAAATGAACAAAAAGATCGTGTCAGAACCCTTATGAAAAAGCACAAAGAATTATCCTATTAGGTGTGGTATGGCGAGAGATAAAAGTTGGAAAGACAAAGATACATGGAGCATCTCATAGCTTAGATTGGTAAAGTAGTGATCAAGGTAGATGAGATGGTAAAAGAGGTTGAGGTATTGAGAGCTTCGGTTACACCAACAATAGAGTATGGACAGAGATTGCTAAACTTCATTGAGGAGGTTAAAGACCAGTATGAGCAAGTTAGGCATTTTTATAGAGGGACGGTATTAGATTTAATGTAAAACAAACTCTTGTGGAATAAATGAAAGTTCACTTTTATTGAAATTTTTTTTAAGAGGTAAATATTTTCTTTTATCTTCTTTTACATACATTGCATCAATTCATTTATTCATTATCATAACATATCATTGATTTTTAATTATGGTACTAAAGTGCAATAATAGTTACATACTCATACAATACCCAAGCTAAAGCCAAGAAAATGAAACAAGACAATGCAAATCATATTGAAAGGATAGAAAAAGCTCAGGAGGTACTTGAAGAAAGGTTAAACAAAATTCTAAAAGCCATGAAAAAGGTAAATAAAAAAAAGGCAATAGAGGAAGATACCTCACCGAAAGCTACTGAATCAATATATCCTTCAGGTTTTGATCCACAATAAACTCAAACTACCTCAATCTTTTAACCTCAACAAATAACTTTTTCAAAGCATAACTATCCGAAAAAGACTTATGCACCTGATCATGAGAACGTCAAGAGTTATGACAATCCTATTTTTATCAAAAAGGTAGTTGAGCCCATTCAACTCTCTACTTTAGATGATGTAAAGGAGAAAGAGAAGTTACAGACAGTTATGCCTTTAAAAAATTTTAGAACTGATTAGGCAATTAACAGACTCGAAAAAAGATTATGAGCTATGAAATGAATTAATTTTTATGGATCCATAGATGCAGTGGAGCTTTACCTAGTACCAGATATGGTAATGCTGCCCAAATTCAAAGTACTAAAATTTAAAAAGTATGATGATACTAAGTGCCTTATCATGCATATCACAATGTACTATCGTAAAATGACAGCACATACTAGCAATAAGAAGCTGCTTATGCACATCTTTTAAGATAATTTAACTTGGTCTGCAATAAGGTGGTATGTTCAGTTAAACGAGAACCATATAAAGACATGAAAAGATTTAACCTGGTCCTTTATTAATCAATATTGTTACATTATTGACATGACCCCTGATTGCCTTTCCTTACAAGAAATGGAAAAAAATGCATTCGAATCTTTCAAGCAATATACCCAAAGGTGGTGAGATGTAACTGTTTAAGTACAATTTTTCTTGACAAAAAAAAAATTACGGTGCTATTTGTGAACACTTTAAAATCACCATACTATGAAAGAATGATAGGAAAAATGACTGAAAACTTTATTGATATGGTGATTTCAAGAGAAATCATCTAAAATACCATAAAAAATAGTAACTTGAAGGAGTGAGCCTTCTAAAAAAATAACTAAAAAGAAAAAAAATAAAGAGTCTTGAAGGATAGCAATTCAGAAGCTACTCTTGACCAACCTATCCCATGTACCATCACACAGCAAGTCATGTTTTTACCTATCAACTGACTACACAACCTTTTCATCCATCATCACTATGGTCTCTTGCTTTCTCAGCTAATACAACATGTATTGTTCGAGAACCACGAATCAAGAAAAAACCTACATTCGACCCTATCCTTATAAGTTACATCGAACTATACCAAAAACTTTACAAGAACCACCTAATTGCTCCTGTCCCTATTAAATGCTTAAACTTTCTTACCCTAAATAGTATGATTCCAATGCCCACTGTGAATATCATTTTGGAGTAACGGGATACTTTACTGAGAATTGCATTCTCTTCAAGCATAAATTGCAAAGTCTAATCAAGAAAAAGCTAATAAGCTTTGAAACCAGTGGAAATTTAGTACCCAATGTCAACGAGAATCCATTATCTAGTCATACAGTTAATGCTTTGGATGAGGGTAATAAACATATGAAAAAAAAGGTAGAAGAGCTTAAAATGTCATTTATTCAGCTGTATGATACCTTATATGGGGCTGAGTTGATACAACCAATAGCCCTACACATCTATATAGGAAGATGCATCCCTAATCAAAGGTGTAAGTATTACAGTGAAGCTCTAAGACATTCTATTGAAAAATATTTACTGTTTTACCAAGAGGTGCAAAAGCTAATAGACTCTTACCAGATAAAGTTATATGAAAAATTAAAAGCTTCTGAAGATATTAGGGTGGCTATGACAAATAGATGGGTGCCAAAGCCTATCATCATATACTATAAGGAGATGCCACAATTAGTTGAGAATAAGTTTATTCCCAAACCAGTAGCTTTCAAAGTTTTATGCTTATTTTTTTATAAAGATGAAAAAATGATGCCTTGAAGATATAAGTGTGAAGTGATGATTCAGAGGCAACAAAAAGATATGCCAAAATTTAAAATTGCCAATATAATAGGAGTATAAGGTACAACTAAAAGCGATAGATGTTATACTCTAAAAATATTAAAAAAAATAGAAAAAAATGAGAAACAAATTGAACCAAAAAATATTTTAGAGAAAGAAACCTTAAGGCTTGTGCCAAAAAAAGAGGTTTGTGAATTTTTGAAGCTAGTCAAACATAGTGAATACTCTGTGGTGGAGTAACTTAATAAGATGCCCTCTAGAATCTCTTTGCTATCATTACTCCTAAATTTAAAATCCCATTGTAATGCCTTGCTAAAGGTGTTGAATTAAGTTTATGTGACCCATATCGTATCAGTGAAGTATGTGAATCACTTGGCGAAAAACTTAAGGGTGCCACATCACATCTCTTTCAGTGATGATAAAATCTCACCCAAAGGTAGAGGGAGCACCAAAGCTTTGCACATCATTTTCAAATGTAAAAGCCATATAGTAACTAAAGTTCTTATCAATAACAGATTGGCTATCAATGTTATGTTTATGTTTACTTTAACTAGACTATCATTCGATACGTCTTACATCTAAAATAATCATATAGTGGTTTGAACATTCAATGAAACTAGATAAGAAGTCTTGAGAGACATTGAGTTGCTCATATAAATCGAACCATGTGTTTTTAATATAAAATTCTAAGTCATAGATATATTTCCATCATATAATTACTTGTTGGAAAGATCATAGATCCACAAGATGGGCACTGTCCCTTTCTTATTGCATTAAAAGATCAAGTTCAATATGGAAAGATAATTGGTGATTGTGGTCGGAGAGAAAGACTTATTAGTGACCTAACCCATGAATGCCCCATATGTAAAAGCAGCATAAAAATCATTAGAATATTTTTACTGATCTTTTAAACTTATTAATATAGTAAGTGAATGACTTAAATTTAATCAAATTGTGTTTAATTAGATGATTAACAAAGGTTAGGGTATTGGGTTCTATTTAGATAAAAGCCTTTAAGAGATAAGAAAGCTTTCTAAGATTGAAGATTACGGTTATAGATTAAGATTGGATTATGAGACAAAGAAAATATAAAACAATAAAGGGTAAAGAATGAACCGATGATCATTCCCTATTTAAATGAAACTTTCATTCCTAAAGGATATGTGCACTTAGGAGCTAAGAAAGACGTAAAAAAAAGAACCAAAATAGAAGAAAGCTTTTGTCAAGCTATCCATTTATATGGTAGATAATGAAAGTCAAATTGAGAAAGTTTTGGTTTACCCATGCCCACTTAGCTATAAATTGAAAATTAGAGGATCATCCAAATACTTATTATTTCTTATTTTTTCCCAATGTAATCATATTTCCTAATTACTTATGCCCAAAAGCATTAGGATGAACTCTTATGTTTATGCTTTTTATTTTTCATTATTTCAATAAAAGTAATAACATGCATTTTATCCGTTTTTTCTATTCCATTCATTATCCTATCAAAGTTTTTTGTCAATATTTTCTATTTTATTAACTTTCATGTCCCCAAATGAATGTGAAGATAATCATGACAATGATCTAAGGTTTAATTTTAAAAATTTGATTAATATCGGTGAACTTGATATTGAAGAAGACTTTGAGAAATACACTTTGTCTTCAGATTTAATGTGACTAATTGAGTAAGAAGATCAGTCTATTGAGCCTCATCAAGAAATTGTTGAATTGATTAATTTGGGTGATGCTAAAAATAAAAAAGAAGTTGAGATTAGTACTTCACTTTCAGCAATTGATCATCAACAGTTAGAGGATTTGTTTTAGGAGTTTGTGGATGTGTTTCCTGGTCCTACCAAGATATGTCCGAGCTCAGCACTAAAATAGTAGAGCATAGACTACTTTTGAAACAGAAATACAAGTCGATGCAGCAAAAGTTGAGAAGAATGAAGCCATAGATGTTGTTAAAAATTAAAAAAAGGTAAAAAAGTAATTTGATGTAGACTTTCTGCAAATGACCAAATATCCTAAATGGGTGGCTAATATAGTACTTGTCCCTAAGAAGGATGAAAATGTCTGAATGTGTGTAGATTATCAAGATCTAAATAAAGCTAATCTGAAGGATAATTCTTTTTACCTCACATAGACACACTAGTGGACAATACGGCCTGACATTCAGTGTTTTTTTATAGGTGAATTTTTTGGTTATAATCAAATAAAAATGACCCAAGATGATATGGAAAAGACAATATTTATCACTATGTAGGGAACTTTTTGTTATAAGGTCATGCCCTTTGGACTAACAAATATTGGGACAACCTATTAAAGGGCTATGATAACACTTTTTCATGACATGATGCATAAAGAGATTGAAGTATCTATAGATGACATGATCACTAAATTTTAAAAAGGAGAGGTTCATATAGCCATTAGAAAATTGTTTGAAAGGTTGAGAAAGTTTTAGCTCAAATTGAATATGGCCAAATATACATTTAAAGCCAAGTCAGGAATGCTATTGGAATTTATAGTTAGTGAAAGAGGAATAGAAGTTGACCCAGATAAAATTCAGGCCATTCAGAATTTATCCCCTTTAAACACACAAAAGAGGTTCGAGATTTCTTAGGCAAATTGAACTATATTTTTTGATTCATTTCTCAACTTACTTTTAAATGTGATTCCATTTTTAAACTCCTTCAGACAAATAATCCTGGTGAGTGGAATGAAGAAAGTCAAGAAGCTTTTGATAAGGTTAAATAGTGCTTATCAAATCCCCCAATATTAGCACCACCTATTTTGGAAAAACAACTAATTCTGTACATAGTGATATATGAAAAGTCAATGAGATGTGTATTGGGTCAACAAGATGAATCTGGCAAAAAAGAGAGAGCTATTTATTACTTGAGTAAAAAATTCACAAAATACGAATCCAAATAGTTACCACTAAAAAAAATATATTACGCTTTAGCTTGAACAGCTAAGAGACTCATGTAGTACTTGTTTTACCATACAACTTGGCTCATAGCTAAATTGGATCCCATCAAATACATCTTCAAAATGCCATCATTATCAGAAAGAATCGTGACATAGTGTATGTGAGCCAAAAGCAATAAAAAAAATGTCATTACTGAATTTCTAGCAAATAGGGCCGTTGTTGATTATGAACTTATAAAGCTTGATTTTTTAGATGAAAAATTAATGGTCATCTTAGGATTAAAAGAAGACAATGGCAAAGAAAAGATATGGAGAATGTATTTTGATGGGGCTACCAATGCCATAGACATAGGATTGAAGCAGTTTTAATATCTCTAACAGAACATTACTATCCTGTTACAGCAAGATTGAACTTCAACTACACTAATAATGTAGCTAATATGAGGCTTGTGTTATGGGACTGTATGCTACTTTGGACAAAAAAAATTGAAGCGTTAAAAGTGTTTGAAGATTCAATTCTAGTAATTTATCAACTAAAAAATAAATGGGAGACAAAGGATTCAAAACTCATTCCTTATCATAAATACATCTTAAAGCTGTGCAAACAATTCAAGGTAATTCAGTTTGAACACTTGCCTTATGAAGAAAATCAAATTATAGATGCCTTGATTACTTTAGCTACAATGGCACAGATTGGTGATACTGTTAAAATTTAGTCTATCAAACTAGATATCAAGGACATATTGATATATCGTGCTAACTTAGAAGAGGAAAAAAATGGCAATCATTGGTATAATGACATTATGTGATATCTAAAAAATCAGTAGTAACCAGATCAAGCAACAAAAAATGATAAGAGTCTTGAAAAGATTGGCTATGAGATTCTTTTTAGATGAAGAAATTATGTATAAAAGAGACAAAAATAAAGTATTATTACGTTGTTTAGGTGCCTTTGAGGCCAAAAAGATTATTGAGAAAGTCTATAATGGCATATATGGAGCACATGCAAATGACCATATAATGACAAGATAGGTTATGTGAGCTGGATATTACTAGTTGACAATAAAAAATGATTATATCGATTTTGCTAAAAAATATCACAAATGCCAGATTTATGTTGATAAGATTCATGCTCCACCCAGCACTTTACATGTTATAGTGCCACATTGTCCATTTTTTATGTGAAAAATGGACGTCATTGGTCTTATTACCCCAAAAACCTCAAATGGGACTAGATTCATTTTTTTGATGATTGATTACTTCACTAAATGGGTTGAAGCTACTTCTTTCACAACTGTGACAAGATCAATGGTCTGTAAATTCATAAAAAAAAAATAATCTGTAGATATGGGCTATCAAAAAGGATTATCTTAGACAATGTTAAAAATTTAAATAGCAATATAATGCAAAAAGTATGTGTTCAGTTCAAGATCAAACATCACAACTCAGCTCAATATCGTCCAAAAATGAACAAAGTAGTAAAAGCTGCAAATAAGAACATCAAAAGGATTATAGAAAAGATGACTGAAACATATAAAGACTGGTATGAAAAACTACCTTTTACTTTACATACATATCAAACCTCCATGCACACTTTTACTGGGGCAATTCCTTTTTCCTTGGTTTATGAAATAAAAGTTGTATTGCCAATAGAAGTAAAGATCCCATCTTTAAAAGTCTTAAGGGAAGTGAGATTAGAAGAAGTTGAATGGGTCTAAGAGCGCTATGAATAATTAAACTTTATTGAAGAAAAAAGATTAGCGACACTCTGTCATGGCTAATTGTACCAAAAAAAAATGATGAGAGCTAATGACAAAAAGGTCTGACCTCATCAATTTCAAGAAAGAGAGTTAGTATTGAAAAGAATTCTTCTAAGTTAACATGATGATAAAGAAAAATGGATTCCAAATTGGGAATGATAATATGTTGTTAAAATAGCTTTTTAGGAAAAACCTTAATCTTGTCAGAAATGGATGGAGATGAACTTCCTAATTTTGTTAATTTCGATGCCATGAAAAAATACTTTGCTGAACCAAAAAAAAAAGAAAAAGTTCAAGTTGAAAACCCGAAAGGATAACTTGAACCAAAAAAAAGAGAGAGAAAAAGAAAAAGGGTTTAGTTGAAAACCTAGAAAGGTAGCTTGAATTGAATGAAAGCAAACTTGGATGAATAGAATATGATATCACTTGAAAGGTATACCAGAGACAGTGAATTTCAAAGAACTCTGAAGTGTTAGGGCATTGTATTTTGGTTGAGTTTTTGAAAAAATCCAAGATTTGTTGTCATGATTATCTGATCATATGTTTTGGGGCATTGCTAACCCAAATAGCCATCCCTACACACTCTCTTTTTATTTCTATGTCATCATTTGTAATTTATTGTTTATCCGAATAAATGATAGTCGTCCTATTTTCCTCTCTTAATTTTATACATCGCCAATATATATATATATTTGTCCCTTCTCTTTATACCTTGCCATGAATAAAAAAAGTGCATGACTTGCATCTTATATTTTAAAATTGAGATAATGATCAATAATTCAACAAAGTCATAAGAAGTTGTGTGTTACTTTGAAGAATTAAATGAGACAAAGATCAAGGATGAATTCTTCCAAATAAGAGAAAATCACTGACTTCCATAGCTCTTTTTGGGATGAAAATAAATATTCACGGTAATGAAAGATGGTTCTTTTACCAAATGTGTGCAGAAATGATAATGTAGAAGCCTTAGTACCATGATTAATGTTTCATTCGCATCCTAGATAAGGCATGCATTTACATTACTCATTTACCTGATCTTGGCTCAGTCCAGATCATTCTTATGATTCGTGGTTTCATCCTGGATATTTATTTTTGACCTCAGTAGGTCCTAGTCGTTTCATTTTTTACCTATGGTTTCGTCTCGATTACTTAATCTTGGCTTAGCTCAGATCATTTCTTGTAATTTGTGGTTTCATTTCGGTTATTTATTTTTAACCTCGACTCGATCCTGGTTGCTTTATTTTGACTCGTGGTTTTGTCTTAATCACTTGATCTTGGCTTAATCCAGATCATTTTTTATGACTCGTGGTTTTGTCCTGGTCATTTATTTTCGACCTCGACTCGGTCCTAGTTGCTTTATTTTAAACTCATGATTTTGTCTCGGTCATTTGATCTTAGCTCAGTTAAGATCATTTCTTATGACTCGTGATTTTATCCCAATCATTTATTTTTAACCTCGACTCGATCTTGGTCATTTCTTTTCTAACTTGTGGTTTCACTTCGATCCCTTAATTTTGGCTCAGTTCAGATAATTTTTCTGGCTCACGACATCATTTTAATTAATTTCACTCGATGATTTGACTCGAACATAATAGGTATCTAGGTTTTTGCTCTATCCCTGTATAACAGTGACATGCAAATAGGGGTAGCTATAGACACTCAATTGTGTTCGACCCAATTAGATCGATTTCTTTTGTTGTTAATATTTTTGTTATTATTATAATAGATATTATAATATAATATTATGGTATACTATTGTAAATTATTATAGTATTATTAATATTATTGTACCATATTATTATTATTATTATTTTATTGCTATTTTCATTTTTTCTTTTCATTTTTCCTTTTGCTCCAATCCACACGTGAACAAGAAATCTAGAATTAGAATCAAAATCTCACTAGCTTGGTCAAGGTTTTAATGCAAAATCGTATCAATAGGATTGCTAAGATTTTAAGACCTAAAATCATGGTGGATAGGACTCAATCCCAGGATTTAAGCCTGGGATTGATTCTGTCCATTTCCTAAAATTGGTTCTAAAATTGCCTATAAATTGAACTAGCACTATAGGGGATGAACACACTGAGATTTTTAGAGAAAAAAGGTTTGAAAAAATTTTGGTAGTAAAAGTTTTTAAAATTTTGGTATTGGGATTTGGGTTTTGATTTGTAGTTTCGGACTTGAATTTAGGCTTCTAGAGTTAGGTTTAAGGTTTTAAAATATTTTGGGAGAGATTTGTCACTTTATGGGAAGGTTTGAGGATTTTCTGGGCTTTTCTAGGTTTTTTTTTTGTTTTTTATGGGTTTGAGAAGAATATTTGAATTTTTCGATAAAATTTTTTGATGAGGTTGAATTTTTTATGGGATTTTGGTGACTTTTCCAGAAACCGTTGGATTTTTTAGTTTTCGATTGAACTTTTTAGCGATTTTTTTAGAAACTAATAAGTTATCCAGTTTTCGGTTGAAAAATTTCTATAGTGTTCTTAGTTGGGTTTTAAAGAGAAGTCAGAGAGAATTCAGCTAGAGAGAGAAAGGGGAAGAGGCTTTTGAGCAAAAAGGTTCTGAACCTGACTTATATATTGCCTCTGCATGACATTGTTTTGGGTGACTTAAGATCTGCATGAACTTGAGTTAAGATTCGCGCGTTGACCCGCTTCGACCCGACTCGAATCACAAGGTTTAATTTTTCTTTTTTCATTTTATTTTTAGATTTCATTTCATTTCATTTTTTAATTATTTTTAGTTTTATAATTTTACTGGTTTTTATATTTTTTATTCAATATTAAATAATAATAAAAAAAATCTTTTTTTGAGGAACAGTAGAAGCCAGATTAAAAAAAAAATGTTTTTTAAAGTTTTCAAAAAAATATTTATAAAAGCAAAAAAATCCTTTCAATAAAAATAATAATAAAATCTTTTTCAAATAAAATCTTTACAAAATAAATTTATGAATTCTATCAAACTATTGGAGAATTTTCATAGATTTAATTTTTAAATAGAATCTACCAAACTATTGAAAATTTTCATAAACCAATTTTTTAAAAAATAATAAATAAAAAATAATTTTTATCCTCTAAACTATCGGAGGATTGTTTCATAAATTAAGTCTTACCAAACTATTGAAAAACTTAATGAAATTCTTAAAAATTTTTACAAATCATTTGGTAATAAAATCTCATCAAATTATTGGGAGATCTACTTCAAAATAAGTCTTACCAAACTATTATGAGACTTTACTGATTTTTTGAATAAAATATTATAATAAATCTGATGATGGAGCCTCTTTAGAGTGGGATACTAATATTTATGGATACTCCTGAGGTAAAAAAATTATTTTAAAACTATTGAGACAATTTTAAGATTAATTTTCAATACTAAATATTTTAACAAAACATAAACATTTTTTAGATTTGGATAATTTGAAATCAAACTAGTATCATCTTATAGATGAATGTTGTGGGAGTGCTATAATCTTCCTTACGCCTAACTGTACTCCTGAACCTAAAATCTGATTTCGTGGATCAGAATCTGCTTCAGGCGACCAATCACACCTAAACAAAAAAAATTGGTGATAACTCTTCTAATCCATATCTAACGATAAATCTACAGATCTATATGTTATGACAGGTTGCAGCAGATTATATTGAACTTAAGACATATAAGAATATATGACAATCAACTAATCTTAATTCACATATTCCCTTTTTTTTTTTTTTCATTTTTTCTTTTACACTTTTTATTTTCTTTTTGTTGTCCATTTTTTTTCTTCTTTCTTCTTCTTCACTTTATTCTTCTCATTTTTTTTTACCTTCCATATTTTATTCTTTCACTTTTTTTTTGTTTCTTATTCTTTTAATTTGCCTACACTCTTTCTTTACTTTTGCTTTAATTTATTTATTCTCCCAAACTTTTCTTTTGTATATGTTTTCTTTATCATTTTTGCAATGTTTGCATCATTCTTTTACTATTTTTTTGTCTTGATAATTTTGGTTCTCTACTTCTCTTACTTTTTCCTCTTTTCTTTATTCTTAATAGCTAAAGTTAAATTTTTTTTCCATTGTTTACCTTCTTTTTTCTTTACTCTATCACTCTTTGTTGCTCTTTTTTCTCTTTTCCAAATTTTCTTTGTTGTTTCTTTTTTTTTTTTTCATTTTTCTTTAACATTTCTTTCCTTTTTTTTACCCTTCTAGTCTATATGTTTCTTTCCATTTTTTTTTCTTTATTCTTAATTCTTCACCTTTAGTTCCCTTATTCTCGTTCTTTTTCACCATTTCCTTTAGTCTATGCTACTGATATTTGCTATGATAGTTTTTATTTTTATTTTTTTTATACTTGATATTATACCAAAATTTGAATTTTAATTATTAGAACTAAGAATCCAGTACTTTATCAACAGACCTTAAGACTTTTACTTTCTTTTGATAGATAAAATTCTTTATAACCAGATTCCATTCAATAAAAATAAGTAATCGAGGTTTTACATTTTTATACCATCAGCAAATTGATGCATACCTAGATCAATTGTGGCTGTCACAAAAATATTAAAAAATTTCAAATGCTTTTATTGATCTTTGTGGAATAGAATTTTAAAAAAATTTCTTATTTTGTTTCCTCTTGCATTTCCATAACTTCTACTAGATATGATGCTATTATAGCATATGCCAAAATGGTTTTCTTTTTGTTTTTGATTAACCTGCGGTGATAATTATTGATTATTAATTTAATTATGGAAATACCCAAATAAGCCCTCAAATTTTACTAAAAAATGAAAATAAGTCCATGATATTTTATTGCATGAAATCAAGGCTATAAATTTTTATTTTAATGTAATTTGATCTTTGGTAGTGTGAAATATTTAATTTTTTAGTTTAATGATTTAATTTGTAGCAAACGCTTGCTTAGATTTATTTGGATGAGTTGAATAACAAATATTTTATGTAATGCTATTCTAAAAAGTTTTTCGTTTGAACATTATTCATTCATCTTAATATCTAATGGATATAATTACAATAAAATAAAAGTTTATAATCTTAATTTCGTGTAATAAAATTCAATGACTTATTTGCATTTTAAAGTAAAGTTTGAGAGTTTATTTGAATATTAAGTTATTTAATTATTACTTATAAATTATAATTTAGTTTGGCATTGGGAGGATTTACAATCCCATGTTTCATGTTTTTGTATGAACTTTTGGCAAAGTTTTCTGATTCATAACCTTTTTCTCTTAGTTGTTCTTATTTCAATCCTAGAACTCATTTTAATGTTGTTTAGTCCTCTGTTGCAGTGTAAAAGAAGTTTTAAAAAATTTATTACGAGTTCTTTTGCATTTTCTCAATGCTTCTAATATCTTACAAAGTTTATTTCTGGGGTTCTTGCTGTTGGAGTTCCCTAGGTAGTTCTTTAAGCCAACGAACAATGACCTTACAAATAAGTTTTTTAAATAAAAAAATTCCATGCATATCTGAAATGGTTATTTTTCATTTACTAAATTTGAAATTTAAATTGATAAATTTTGTGCCATGCTTTTTTATCTGTAATCTGTAAAGTTTAGAAAGTGTAAATGCATAATATAAGAATGAATCATTCCTTCCAACACTAACAAATGTGTTATTTATATAGTTTTCAAGTTGTCATGACTTTTGTTATATTCTTTGAGGTTAAATTGGGCTGCTTCTCCTGACATGTATACATGAAAATAATCATCAATGTAATATGAAATTTGTCAATGGGGCCTGTTAGTATGAGAGAAGCCTAGGTTTCGATAAAACCTGATATTATCAAGGATATGATTTCTTGCTTAAAAATGACAAGAAACTCCCTAAATCATTAGAGGAGATTGAAGATGCTTTTCATCGTCAGATTTCACTAAAAGCAAGTTTAGAGGTAGAAAATCGAGAAAAAGCAGAAACACGAAGAAGAACAAGTTAGGATGGTGATTTTTAAAATAGAAGAAAAATTTTGTGTGAAGAAGCAAAATTGACTTGGGATTTAGGGAATAAGCATATTTCATATATATATATATATATATAGTATGCATATGTATTATTTTTATTTCAAATTTTATTTTTCAATTTAGTTTTTTATGTTGTCAAACATGTAATATATTGGTATATGAAATTAGTCTTTTTTTTTCAGTAACATAAATTTGTTTTTTAACTTGATAATTACCTCATATATTTTTATATACACATATACTCTCACACAAATAGAAGGAAGGCACCCAAAGTAATTAAAGGAGAATAATAAAGGATGATAAAGTTCCATGAAACTTGGTGTATAAACCAAGCTTAAAATGGCCAAAGCCAATTCCCCTTGCACGTAGCCTTGTACGAACAACAACACAGTGCAAAAAGACCACGAAAGAATACCCAAGCGAGCAAGCAAGCACTATATTCCCGAGCGAACCTTTCATTCAATCCCATCAGTAAATGAATTTCCTTCTCTTAATTAGAATAAGAATTACAAATTGTTCCTTTAACAACTTCTATAAAAAGGAAAACAAAAACGTGTACCTTGACAATTCTTTACTTAAGAAACTCAAGTATACCCTATTAATGCTTTTCAAGAACCACAGCCCAGTATCACATGATGCCAGTGAGGAAGCTTTTGTTCCAAAAAGAGAAGCCAATGAGCAAAGGTAGCCCATAGTGAATAATATTTATTAGCCTGTTTAGGCTTATCCAAAAAAAAAAACAAATTGTTTGCATGCTCGATTTAGGAAAAATAATAGATTGAAAAAGAAAATATGGTTCATGATATGAATGATAAAATAGAGTTGAATAATCTAATATATCATTCTCTGAAAAGTTTGATTAGTGGAACATTTGAAAAATACCATTAATAGTTGCTTTAAAAATTGAAGAAAAATAAATATGATTTGCTTCCAAAACTTAATAAATTGTTATTAAAAACTGAGAGGAGATTAATTTCATGTTTAATTATCAAATCATTAATTTTGTCTAGAATTATAAGTATGATTTCATGTTTGCTTGGTAGCTATCATAAGCTTTAGCTTTAATGTGGATGAAGACAAAAGATTGAATAGGTAAAATCTTTTGTAAGTGGTAGGAAAGCACAAGCTGCCAAAACAAATTTTTACATAAAAAAATTTTATTTGAGTTTTTAAATCCTCTACTTAAAACATCCATTCAATAGCCACGTGTGTATGCTCCCAAGTCTCAAAAGTGAGCCATGCACTTCCATTGGAAAAGTGCTAAAAGAATGGCTTGACTTTGTTTGTAAACTCTATTTTTATATAAATAATTGGCTCTTTCACTTTGTTGTGCTTAACAAGAGCGAAGTGAGAAGGAAAAGAGTGTAGAGGGAAGAAATGGGTCGACATTACATCCCACTAACCATCCCTTTTGGTTTAAAGGAGCTTTGGAATGAATGGAACATCCGAGGGCCTATTTTGTTCAGTCTCTGGCTGCAAATCGTGCTGATTTTTATGGCCCCACTCAGAAAATCCACAAGGGCAACATGGGTAATTTCCCTCATCTGGTATGCTTACTTGTTGGCGGACGTAACTGCCAATTTTGCTCTTGGTCTCATTTCCAACGGCCAACAGCGTAACCAATCCAACAATCCTGAGTCTAAACCCAAGGAGAGCAGTGATCTGTTAGCATTTTGGGCACCCGTTCTCATACTGCACCTTGGCGGTCCTGATACCATTACTGCTTTTTCTCTCGAAGATAATCAACTGTGGAAAAGACACTTGCTTCTCCTTATTTATCAAGTAGCAACAGTTTTTTATGTCTTCTCCCAGTCACTTCCCAACGAAAATTTATGGATCCCCACAGTACTCATGTTTATCGCTGGAATCATCAAGTACGTCGAGCGGACAGTAGCTTTGAATCTTGCAAGCTTGGACAAATTTCTGGATTCCATGCTCAAACAACCGGATCCAGGTGCCAACTATGCCATGCTTATGGAGGAATACGCTTTCAGGAAAGAAGCCGAACTTCCAGCTCGATTAATTCCGATGCCAGGGCCTGATGCAGAATTAGAGACTTCTGATGTTCCAACCGAGGGAAACAATTTGAATAATCTCGATGTGGTGCATTATGCTTTTAAGTACTTCCAAGTATTTAAGGGACTCGTAGTCGATCTCATCTTCAGCAATCGAGAACTTTATGAGAGTCGTAAATTCTTGATTGGGAAGACAGCTGAAGAGGCTCTGAGGATAATTGAGGTTGAACTCAATATGATCTATGATGCTCTTTATACCAAGGTGGAAGTCGTGAATTCTATTGCAGGCTATATTTTCCGATTCATAGCTTTTGGGTTGGTTTTTGCTACTTTGGGACTCTTCTATTTCCAAGCAAAGAAAGATGAATACCACGGAGTTGATATCAGAATCACCTATACCTTGCTCCTTGGTGCCATTGCCCTGGATGTAATATCCTTCCTCATGCTCATTTCCTCAGATTGGATATTTGCTTCCATTGGTCCACATTCTTTATGGGCTGCTCTCTTCTGCAATTTCCTTGCTCTCAAGAAGCCTCGGTGGCACCCTTGTAAATGTAAGATAAAGGATTCTGACAGTGAAAAGAATAATGCCAAGCATCATGTTTTGGCTAATCCCCTTGTGTGTAGAAGGTGGTCTGGATCCGTCCCAGCACACAACCTAATAAGGTATTGCCTAAAAAGCAGTTCGACTACAATCCATGAATTCCCCCGGTTTGTGCGAATTTTTGGGCTGTGTTGCCAATGGCAATTCCTTTAAGGGAAATGTTTTATTGTGCTGTTATATGAGGAAAGCAATTAGTTTTATAAGGACTATTAGAGAAAATGTGAATAAATTTTTCAGCTCCGTGATCAGAAAAAACACTATGCCCATTGAGGATTCTGTGGATAAGAGAATGAGCAAAGCAAGTAGTTTTATAAGGTCTATTCAAAAAACTCCTGTGTTCGGAAAATTCCCTATGCCCATTAAGGATTTTGTGGATAAGTTGACGTATGTGTCCAGTGAGCCATTCACTTGGGAGCTATGGGAATTTATCTTTGGCGAGCAAAAAGCTAAATCCGAGTTTGCAGATACTCCTGAAAGTGCCCAATGGGTATCCTCGGCCAGAGGTGATTGGGTTTTGGCAGATCATAGCAAGTTGTTGAAATATGTGACTGATGTTCAATATGATGAGAGCCTTCTCTTGTGGCACATTGCCACTGATCTCTGCTACAACACCGAAGTGATGGACAGTTCATATCGTGAATTCAGTAAGATTCTCTCGGATTAGATGCTGTATCTTCTAGTTTTTCAACCAACCATGATGTCTGCTGCTGCCGGTATTGGAAGAAAAAGATTTCGAGACACTTGTGCTGAGGCTGAAAGATTCTTTCAGAGTCGGAGTTTAGGACCAAATGAAGACAGGAAAGCCTGTGAAGCAATTCTTTCAGTGAATACGGATTATGAACCTGTGACTGTGAAGGGAAACAGAAGTAAATCTGCGTTGTTCGATGCAAGCATGTTAGCCAAAGAGCTAAACAGAATGGAAATCGAAGATGGTGAGGAGAAATGGAAGTTATTGAGCAAAGTCTGGGTGGAATTAGTTTCATATGCGGCAAATCATTGCAGAGCAAGTGCACTTGCAAAAGAGGTAAGCAATGGTGGAGAGCTTATTAACTTTATTTGGTTGTTGATGGCTCATTTTGGTATTGGGGCACAGTTCCAAACCAGCGAAGGACATGCAGGAGAGAGATATTATGGGAAAGTAGACGATATGCATCACACTAGTTATGTATCTCTCGAATGAATTGTAATCTACGGAAGTAGCTTAAATTATTGTGTTTTTTTTTTTTTTTTTGCTGCTGCTTGCTCATTAGTTTCCTTCTAGACTATTATCCTGATTTGCAAGAAATATTTAAAGAAATTAGTACCAGTAATTAGTATTCTTTTTTCATGCTTACAAATTACAATTCTCACATATATAGCACAACACATTGCCACTTTCTAGATGTAATTAGTGAGGAATAATAACAAGGAATAAAATCCATAATTAGGAAAAATGAAAATAAGGAGAAATTCGGTTTTAAACCCTAATTCCAGCAGGAGAAGTGATTACCTATATATGCTAATGTGCCCTTAAAAAATGATAAATTAAATATCATGTTTTTCTTGAGACAGAAAATTAAAAAAAAAACAGTTTAGTTTGAAATTATGTCAACTTTTTTAATTTGAATTCTATGTAATGAACAATTAATTAGTAGGACTAATAAAGTTGGAATGCCTATAATATGTGCACATCTCGTGCTTGTAATTTGGATTCACTGGAAGGCAAAAAAAATGTTTTCTTTCATTGAGATCCCAAAATTCATTATGTAACAAAATGTTACTAAACTTAAAGTAAAAATGTTATTAGAAATGTTTATAATATAATATTTATAATTGATATTTAGGATTTACTACTTGGAAGTTTGGAAGTTAGAATAAGAATAATTTCTGATTTTGGTACAAGAATAAGAATCACTTTGTACTTTAACCATTTTTTTCTTTCCTTGTTTGATGATATAAAAAATAATTCTTTAGAATAAGAATAACTTCTAGATTTTGTTAGAAGAATAAGAATGACTTTGTACCTTAACCATTTTTTTCTTTCCCTGTTCGATGATAAAAAATAAAAAATAAAAATTCTTTTCGTGCGTCAACTCAATTAAGTTTATAATATTCGTAATGTAACGAAATGGATTTTTTTGAATAGGCTGCATGTGACGTCACATTAGAGGAACAACTAGCAAAAAAGAATTACCAAAAACAAGTTGGCATCTTTAATTTTTTTTTAATTCACTGTGCTTCTCTTTAGAAACAAATATATATATATTATTATATGCATTAAACTTTTCACAAAATAATGTAAAATTTTCCTTTTATTACCATTTATATTTATTTAATCTATAGTCTAATCAGTATATTATTTACTCAAAATATTCTATTCAACTTTGCATTAATTAACTTATATACAAAACTTTTTTTTAATTCTTTATATAGTATAATAATATTTAATATTTTTTATAATATGGAAATATGAGAAGTCCTAAATGCGAGGAAGGGAATAAGTGAATGACTCTCTCTTTTTCTTGACGTAAAGTTTGGAAATTCCAAATTTTTAGGATTTGCCTTTAAATTCTTAGAATGGAGATGAACAACCAGCTTTTAACCTGATAATCCTTCTTCCAGATCTCATACTCTTTCATTAATTTGCCCAGTAATCTCTTCAACCATGTTTTCGTCTAAATCTAAAGATGATTCATCACCGCAAAATGATCCTGCGGCGCCCTTATCCATTCAGAATTTTACCGAAGAATTATCCGGGTTGCTTAATCGTCTCCTCGATGCCAGCCATAAAGAAAAGTACACGCATAATCAGCTTGATTATGCATGCAAAGAATTCAATTATGTGATTAACGCATTTACGAAACTCAAGAGTTTTGAAGCTGATTTTTCAAAACAGCTCAAAACCCTTAAAGCTATTGTTGATGACATCCTAAGAGATCTACATGAAGCCTCTACTGACTCCGCAAAGCAACAGGATATTGAACGCAATCTTAAAGTGGTGATAACCAACATCAAAGAACTTAAAATCCAGATACCGGTCCAGCATCAAGTCATTGGTCCAGCTATCACATTTTCGGAGTCACTTGGGTATTCACAAACCGGAGTTACCAGCAAAAAAGTCAGTGACCTGCCTAATCCATACGAAGCAAATGCCATATTTGAGAGCGGACCTTTTCTCAAAGAATTTCGAGATCATTATGGGGGTCTTTGTACAAGCAGGAAACTGCGCTTGTTGTGTTTTGCAACTTTTCCGGAGAACGCAGAGGTTAAGAAGAGGCTTCTAAGACTTTGGTGGATTGGGGAACGTTTATGTCCAGTTCCAAATCAGAAGAACGATTTAGAGGTAAAATGTTTTTGTTCAGATTTAAAGGAAACTTTAGATGAATTTACGAAGATGGGATTCATTGAGCCTGTTGCTAAAAAGGGCAGATTGCCGGCTACGAGTTACAAGATGCATCCAATTATTCGTTCTTTCATCATCAAGCTTGCTAAGGAGGCTAACTTCTTTGATTACGACTTCAAGGGGAACCCTACCATGGCGGGCAAAAAGTCGTGTTTGGTAGAACCTAAAGAAACTTCGAAGCTAGAGCGAGTGCATGAGCTGCAGACATTGTTCAATATCAGTAAGCAACTTCTTAATTTTCCGGTGGAGCTGTTTTCCAAGATGAGAAACATAGGCGTTCTTCATCTAGGAAGATGGGAGAGCACGGCTGAACGCCGCATAGAAGTAGACAACACAAAATTCTTTACAGGGTTGGAGAATATGAAGAAGTTAAGGTTCCTTGGTCTTCGAGGAATCTTCGGAATCACGAAACTCCCAAAATCTCTTTGCAAGCTCACCAACTTGAGAATCTTAGATCTCAGAGTATGTTACGATCTGGAGGAACTACCAAACGGAATAGGTTCACTAAAGAAGCTGATTTACTTGGATTTATCTCAGTGCTATTTTCTAGACAAGATGCCCAAACAACTGTCCGAACTCTCAGAACTCAAAGTCCTCCAAGGCTTCGTAATCAGCAAAAATAGTTCATGTACTCTTGACAACTTGGCAAAGTTACATAAGCTGGAGAAACTCAGCATCAAAGTGGCAAGTGGAAGATTCTCAATAAATGACAATTATTTCTTTAAGTTTAAGGCGCTTAAGAAATTGAAAATAGAATGGGGAGCGGCAGCAGCAAGGTGGAGACGTTGGAACAAGGTGGACAATGGAGCAAAAGCCACGCAAAATGTAGAAGGCGAGCACGAAAAGCAAGAATCGGGCCACAAAGGTGAAAAATGCAGGAAAGTGGCATGAATCTAGCAAAGCTGGAGCTCATATGTTTCCCAGAAAGAGAACTACCAGTTTGGCTGGTCCCCAAGAAATTGACATCCCTGAAGTGTCTCTACATTACAGGCGGAAAACTCAGAAAACTGGGTGAAAGTTCTATGTCGTCTAACAAGAAGTGGGAGGTGGAGAATTTACGTTTGAAGATCTTGATTCATTTGAAGTTAAATTGGAAAGAACTTCAAACACAATTTCCAAAACTAAAATATTTGGAGAAAGTCAAATGCCCTCAAATCACATTCTGTCCATGCGATGCAAATGGAGTGTGGAATGATGTTGAAGCATAAGAGTTGCAAATTTCAAGAATCTGCCAGACATGGCAAAATCGTGAATTTACTTGCAGGTTATCAATCTCATTCATTATTATTGGTGGAAGAATACTGTAATTCATTTAATCAATAACATTCCATTAATTTTATTTATGTTTGCTTTCAGAATTGATTTGCTGTGTATATATATCGAAAATTAAAAAAGAGAAATATTAACATAATTGTCATTAATTTTTTCCTAATATTATTTCTAGAAATAATATTATCTCTACACATAATGAAGTCTTAATAAAATAGATCAAAATGCCTTTTTTTTTTGCTATTTATTGATCAAAGCTAATGAATTTTAATCTCCCAAAAATAACGTGTGCATCTCTCACGATTAACAATCTTTCTTAGGCATATGTATATATATAATATATTCTTGTAATAATTAAAATAATATGAAACATATATATCAAACAAGTACTGATATATGTTTTTCATTTGGATTAATAATAAAATAATTGAGTAAGTGGTGGCATCAGATTGTATGCAACTCAAGACATTTAAGAAAATATGACAATCAACTAATCGTAATTCACATATTTCTTCTTCTTTTTTTTTTTATTCTTTCTTCTACACTCTTTATTTTCTTTTTTCTTCTCCATTTTGTCTTCTTCTTCTTCACTTTATTTTTCTCATTTTTTTATCTTCCATATTTTATTCTTTCACTTTTTTATTTTATTCTTATTCTTCTAACTTGCATGCTCTTTTTCTTTACTTTTGCTTTAATTTATTCGTTCTCCCAAACTTTTCTTTCGTATATGTTTTCTTTATGTGTTTATGATGTTTGCATCAATTTTTTTTACCTTTTTTTTTGTCTTGATCATTTTGTTTATCTACTTCTCTTACTTTTTCCTCTTCTCTTTATTCTTAATCGTTAAAGTTTAATTTTATCCAGTTTTTATTTTTTTCTTTATTCCCTCACTCTTTGTTGCTCTTTTTTTTTTCCTTTTCCAAATTTTCTCTATTATTTCTTATTTTTTCACTTTTGTTTAACATTTCTTTCATTTTATTCTTTTCTTTTTCTTCTGCTCTATATATATATGTTTCTTTCCATGTTTTTTTATTCTTAATTCTTTACCTTTAGTTTTCGTATTCTCTTTTTTTTTCACCATTTCCTTTAGTCTATATTTGCTATGATAATTTTTTTATTTTCTTTTTTATATTTGATGTTACCAATTCTGATTATTAAAATTAAATGTTCAATATTTTATTAACAGATCACATTACTTTTATTTTATTTTAATAGATAATATTCTTTATAAATAGATCCCATTCAATGAAAATAAGCAATCGATGTTTCATATTTTCATACCATCAGCAGAATGATGCACATCCAGATCAATTGTTGCGGTCAGAAAAATGATTAAAAATTTTTAACTGCTTTTATTGATCTTTGTGGAATAGGTTTAAAAAAAAAAACATTTTCTTATTATTTTTTCTTCTTGCATTTCCATAATTTCTACCAGGCATGATGCTAATATAGCATAGGCCATAATGGTGTTCTTTTAGGTTTTGATTAGCTTGCAGTGGTACTTATTAATTATTAATTTAATTAGGGAAATATCCAAATAAGCTCTTGAATTTTACTAAAAAATGAAAATAAATTCATGATCATTTATTGTATGAAATTAAGAGTATAAATTTTTATTTTATTGTAATTAGATCTTAGGCAATAGGAAATATTAAATTTTTTGTTAAAAATCTTTTAGTTTAATGATTTAATTTGTAAAAAATGCTTATTTAGATTTATTTGGATTAACTGAATAACAAATATTTGAAATAATGCTATTTTAAAGATTTTGTCAATTGAACATTAGTCATCCATCTTAAGATTTAATGGATATAATTACAATGAAATAAAAATTTATAATATTAATTTCGTATATTAAAGGTCGCTGGCTTATTTGCATTTTAGAGTAAAATTTGAGGATTTATTTGGGTATTAGGCCATTTAATTACTACTTATAAATTATAATTTAGTTTGGCATTGGGAGGATTTATTTATCCCACATTTCATATCTTTAATTTGTATGAACTTTTGGCAAGAGTTTTCTGATTCATAACCTTTTTCTCTTAGTTGTTCTTATATCAATCCTAGAACTCATTCTAATGTTGTTTAGTCCTCTGTTGCAGTGTAAAAGAAGTTTTAAAAAATTTCTTACTAGTTTTATTGCATTTTCTCAATGCTTCTAATATCTTACAAACTTTATTTCTAGGGTTTTTGCTGTTGGAGTTGCCTAGCTAGTTCCTTAAGGCAACCAACAATGACCTTACAAATCAGTTTTTTTAATCAAAAAGTTCAATGAAAAGGTTAGTTTTCATTTACTAAATTTGAAATTCAAATTGGTAAATTTTGTGGCATGCTGTTTTATCTGTAATCTGTAAAGGTTAGCAAGTGTAAATGCACTAAGAATGAATCATTTCTTCCAACACTAACAAGTGTGTTTATATGTATAGTTTTCAAGTTGTCATGACTTTTTATATATTTTTTGCTGTTAAATTGGACTGCTTCTCCTGCCATGCAAATATGAAAATAGTCTTCAATGTATTATGGAATTTGTAGATGGGGCCTGTTAGTATGGGGGAAGCCCAGGCTTCAGTAAAACCTGATATTAACAATGATGTGATTCCTTACTCAAATATGACAAGAAAAAAAGAAACTCCCTAAATCATTAGAGTAGATTGAAGATGCTTTTCACTAAAAACAAAGTTTAGAGACAAAAAGTCGAGGAAAAGCAGAAACGCTATGAAGAACAAGTCTTCTGATAGCAAAATGGCCAACGATTCGTTAACTGATGGTGATTTTCAAAATAGAAGAAGAATTCTCTGTGAAGAAGCAAAAGTGATTTGGGATTTGGGGAATACGCATATTTCATATACATAAATAGAATACATATGTATTTGTTGTAACAGTTTTGAGATCGTCAGACGTAAAAGAATTTTAAAATCAAGATAAATAAAAGGGGAGTCGCCACCAATCTTTGTTAGGATGTGATTGGCTATCAAAAAGTTTATTTTTTTAATAAAACTATAAAAACGGGTTTAAAGTTTATCAAAAAGATGAATTTTGGTTTACGAAAAACCAGGTTAGGTTCGTGAGTTGGTTACGTGTGGGGAAAGATTAGCACCCCCACAACGCCCATAAATTGGTACCATTTAATTATACGCTATTTTCGGTGTTGGATAAAAATGATTTTAATTTGAAATTTAACACTAATTCTTTTCATTTGGAAAAATAAAATTTTGCTAAAAATTTTATTTAGAAATATTGAGAAAATCTTTAAGTTAAAGAATTATCTTAAAATTCTCCAACGTCTAGCAAGAATTTAAAATAACTCTTTCCGCTTAAGATTTAACACAATAATCCTTAAAAAGAAATAACGATCTTTATAGAAAATAATTGTTAGTGACTCTCCAACATCTAGGCAAAGTACCAAGAATTATTTCTTTCGGAACGTTATTTTTATTTTGTTTTATAATATCACAAAATTCTTTAAAAGTATTATTCTTTTTTTATTATAAAATATTTTATCACCAAGTAGTAAATAAAAATTAAAGACAGAATAGTGCAAATAATTACTGATAATAACATGCTAACGTATGTATGCAAATGAATGTTATGTAGGATGAGATCCAATTTAAAAGTTAGATTCTTAAGTATAACGAGGCCACCCCGACTCTCCAACATCTAGGCAGAACTTAGGTGCAACTGTTTATATTTAAGATCCCAATTTACGGTTATATTTTTTATTTATTAATCTTATTATTAATGCGAATTAAGAAATCATGTGAAAAGACTTAACAAAGTAAAATTTCTTAAATACCCTATCATCTATGCGGCATTCAGAAACAAATTGCTACAAATAAAATTTTCACACGTGTCCTTAGGATTTTTAGGAGGTTTTGAATAAGGGCTTGAATAAATGTTTTGGAGGTTTGGTGCTAAGGTTTAGAGGGTTTTAAATCTTGAATTTTAGGATATGAAAGGTTTAGGGTTTTGATTTTAGAGTTTGAAGATTTTAGAGTTTGGGTTTTGAGGTTTGGGGTTTTGATTTAAGGTTTTGGATTTTAGGGATTTTGGATTTTGGGGTTTGGATTTAAGAGTTTAAAGGTTTGAGATTTTGGATTTTTTGGGGTTTTGGATTTTTAGGGGTTTGGATTTAAGGGATTTTGGATTTTTAGGGGGTTTAGGATTTTAAGGGTTTCGGATTTCAGGGGTTTTAAAAACCTAGGATTTTGAAAATTAAAAATTTGTGTTTAAGGTTTCGTTTTTAAGAAAATACGAACATCTCTAAAAATCTCCAACATCTAGGCGGATTTTCGAAGCAAGTTCGATTCTAATAATTTTTGAAAATTAATAAATAAATTTTTATAAATTTATTTTTTTATGAATTTTATAAATAATAATTCTCCAACATCTAGGCAAAATTATTTTTTAGAAAAATGTTTTTATTTCCTCCAACATCTAGGCAAGAAAAATAATAAAAAAATAATTATTTTTTTAACACTTTTAATATATTTTTTAATTATTACTTGTTTTCAATTTTATTATTGTTAAAATAATTAAACATTTATTCCAACAAATTTAGAAATTTATCATGCAAGAATAAATAAAAAAAAAACTCAAAATAATAAAAATAATAATATAAAAAATTTAGAAAATTCAAAAAAAATTTTTTTTACCTAAACCAGACCCGTCAACCGTCCGATCAACGATCGATTCGGATGGACCGAAAAAAGGTTGGTTCGACTTGCGGTTCAGTCGAACCAACTGAGGAGCGGTTTAGTTCGGTTTGATTGAACCGACTCAAAGCTATTGGAAGAATCGGGTCAGCGGGTCGTTGCGCTAATCCCGGGTCGGGTCATGGGTGCGCGGGGATCCTCCCTGGTCCAGACAAGGTCGTTTTGGTTCTTTGTTCTGAAACGACGTCGTTTTGGACAGCCGAGGCTATATATAAACCAAGTTTTTTTTCTCTGTTTAGTTTTCTTCTGTTCCTAAAAAAAAAAAAAAATTTCAGAGCTTTTGAGAGAGCTCAGGGAATCCACCGATGACCGATCACTGGTGTCATGCTGCCGCCGTTGGTGGTAGTCGTCGGTGGCCGAAAAAATTTAAAATCCTCTTGGAAGCTTTATTCGACGAAATCTTTCTGGATCCGATCTCTTTTTTATCGAAAATAGATCAGGGTCTAAAGTTTTCTGTTCTTTCTCTTTTTTTTTTGGGCAGCTCTTGATGATTTCTACTTCTTGTTTCAAATGGCTATGGCGCTAAGGTTCCCCCCTACGGGGAAGACTGTATTTGTTTTTTTGTGTTTGTTTTTGCGTTTCTATTTGGGTTTGATGTGGTGTTTGGGGTTGTTGAAGGAAGAGGCTTGAAGGTTTTGAGGGTTTGTTCGAAGGCTTTCGAAAAGGAGGGTTCGAGAGTTATTTTGAGAGAGGGTCCAAGAGAGGTTGAAGGGGAAGAGGCTGTAGGTTTTAAAGGAGTTCAAAAGGGGATCTGGATGCTGTAGGATGGCTATAGGTGAGTTGAACAGGGGGCTGGTCAGAGGGTTGTAGGGTGGCTGGTCGGGGGCAACAGCAGTGCCAGCCACCCTACTTTCTATTTTTCTATTTTTTTGTTTTTTTATAATTTTATATAATTAATAATAATTATTATTATTATTTTAAATTATTGTTATTATTGATATTATTATTAAAATTAAAACAATAGACCTCAAATCATGGTGGACATGACTCAATCTCAGGATTCAAGCCTGGGATTGATTCTGTCCATTTCCTAAAATTTGTTCTAAAGTTGCCTATAAATTGAACTAGCACTATAGGAGATGAACACATAGAGATTTTTAGAGAAAAAAGGTTTGAAAAAATTTTGGTAAAAGAAGTTTTTAAAATTTTGGTATTGGGATTTGGTTTTTGATTTGTAGTTTCGGACTTGAATTTAGGCTTTTGGAGTTAGGTTTAAGGTTTTAGAATGTTTCGGGAGAGATTTGTAGCTTTATGGGAAGGTTTGAGGATTTTCTGGGCTTTTCTAGGTTTTTTTTTTCGTTTTTTATGGGTTTGAGAAGAATATTTGAATTTTTTGATAAAATTTTTTGATGAGGTTGAATTTTTTACGGGATTCTGGTGACTTTTCCAAAAACCGCTGGATTTTTTAGTTTTCGATTGAACTTTTTGGCAATTTTTTTAGAAACTAATAAGTTATCCAATTTTCGATTGAAAATTTTTTGTAGTGTTCTTGGCAGGGTTTTAAAGAGAAGGCAGAGAGAATTCAGCTAGAGAGAGAAAGGGGAAGAGGCTTTTGAGCAAAAAGGTGTTGAACCTGACTTATATATTGCCTCTGCACGACATTGTTTTGGGTGACTTAAGATCTGCATGAACCTGAGTTAGGATTCGCGCGTTGACCCGTTTCGACCCGACTCGAATCACAAGGTTTAATTTTTTTTTCATTTTATTTTTAATTTCATTTCATTTCATTTTTTTAATTATTTTTAGTTTTATAATTTTACAGGTTTTTATATTTTTTATTCAATATTAAATAATAATAAAAAAATCTTTTTTTGAGGAACAGTAGAAGCCAGATTAAAAAAAAAAAAGGTTTTTTAAAGTTTTCAAAAAAATATTTATAAAAGCAAAAAAATCCTTTCAATAAAAATAATAATAAAATCTTTTTCAAATAAAATCTTTACAAAATAAATTCATGAATTCTACCAAACTATTGGAGGATTGCTTCATAAATTAAGTCTTACTAAACTATTAAGAGGCTTAATGAAATTCTTAAAAATTTTTACAAATCATTTGGTAATAAAATATCATCAAACTATTGGAAGATCTACTTTAAAGTAAATCTTACAAAACTATTATGAGACTTTACTGATTTTTTTGAATAAAATATTATAATAAATCCGACGATAGAGCCTCTTTAGAGTGTGACACTAATCTTCATGAATACTTCTAAGGTAAAAAAATTATTTTAAATTACTACCAAACTATTGAAACAATTTTAAGATTAATTTTCAATACTAAATATTTTAGCAAAACATAAACATTTTTTAGGTTTGAATAATTTAAAATCAAACTAGTACCATCTTATGGATGAGCGTTGTGGGAGTGCTATAATCTTCCTTACACCTAACCGTATTCCTGAACCTAAAATCTGATTTTATGGATTAAAATCTTCTTCAGATGACCAATCACACCTAAATAAAAAAAAATTAATGATAACTCCTCTAATCCATATCTAGCAATAGATCAATAGATCTATATGTTATCACAGGTGGCAGTAGATTATATTGAACTTAAGACATATAAGAATATATGACAATCAACTAATCTTAATTCACATATTCCCTATTTTTTTTTTCGTTTTTTCTTATACACCCTTTATTTTCTTTTTGTTGTCCATTTTTTTCTTCTTTCTTCTTCTTCACTTTATTCTTCTCTTTTTTTTTTACCTTCCATATTTTATTCTTTCACTTTTTTTTTTGTTTCTTATTCTTTTAATTTGCCTACACTCTTTCTTTACTTTTGCTTTAATTTATTTATTCTCCCAAACTTTTCTTTCGTATATGTTTTCTTTATCATTTTTTTACTATTTTTTTGTCTTGATAATTTTGGTTCTCTACTTCTCTTACTTTTTCCTCTTTTCTTTATTCTTAATAGGTAAAGTTAAATTTTTTTTCCATTGTTTACTTTCTTTTTTCTTTACTCTATCACTCTTTGTTGCTCTTTTTTCTCTTTTCCAAATTTTCTTTGTTATTTCTTCTTTTTTTTTTCATTTTTCTTTAACATTTCTTTCCTTTTTTTTTTTTTTTACCCTTCTACTCTATATGTTCCTTT
Source organism: Durio zibethinus (assembly GCF_002303985.1). The sequence goes on along the minus strand of NW_019167827.1, from coordinate 494,254 downwards.
CCATTTTTTTTCTTTATTCTTAATTCTTCACCTTTAGTTTCCTTATTCTCGTTCTTTTTCACCATTTCCTTTAGTCTATGCTACTGATATTTGCTATGATAGTTTTTTTTATTTTTTTTTATACTTGATATTATACCAAGATTTGAATTTTAATTATTAGAACTAAGAATCTAGTACTTTATCAACAGACCTTAAGACTTTTACTTTCTTTTGATAGATAAAATTCTTTATAACCAGATTCCATTTAATAAAAATAAGCAATCGAGGTTTTATACCATCAGCAAATTGATGCATATCTAGATCAATTGTGGCTGTCACAAAAATATTAAAAAATTTCAAATGCTTTTATTGATCTTTGTGGAATAGAATTTTAAAAAAATTTCTTATTTTTTTTCCTCTTGCATTTCCATAACTTCTACTAGATATGATGCTATTATAGCATATGCCAAAATGGTTTTCTTTTTGTTTTTGATTACCCTGCGGTGATAATTATTGATTATTAATTTAATTATGGAAATACCCAAATAAGCCCTCAAATTTTACTAAAAAATGAAAATAAGTCCATGATATTTTATTGCATGAAATCAAGGCTATAAATTTTTATTTTAATGTAATTTGATCTTTGGCAGTGTGAAATATTTAATTTTTTTGTTAAAATTTTTTAGTTTAATGATTTAATTTGTAGCAAACAATTGCTTAGATTTATTTGGATGAGTTGAATAACAAATATTTTATGTAATGCTATTCTAAAAAGTTTTTCGTTTGAACATTATTCATTCATCTTAATATCTAATGGATATAATTACAATAAAATAAAAGTTTATAATCTTAATTTCGTGTAATAAAATTCAATGACTTATTTGCATTTTAGAGTAAAGTTTGAGAGTTTATTTAAATATTAAGTTATTTAATTATTACTTATAAATTATAATTTAGTTTGGCATTGGGAGGATTTACAAATCGCATGTTTCATATCTTTGTATGAACTTTTGGCAAAGTTTTCTGATTCATAACCTTTTTCTCTTAGTTGTTCTTATTTCAATCCTAGAACTCATTTTAATGTTGTTTAGTCCTCTGTTGCAGTGTAAAAGAAGTTTTAAAAAATTTATTACTAGTTCTTTTGCATTTTCTCAATGCTTCTAATATCTTACAAAGTTTATTTTCTGGGGTTCTTGCTGTTGGAGTTCCCTAGGTAGTTCTTTAAGCCAACGAACAATGACCTTACAAATAAGTTTTTTTAATAAAAAAATTCCATGCATATCTGAAATGGCTATTTTTCATTTACTAAATTTGAAAATTTTGTGCCATGCTTTTTTTATCTGTAATCTGTAAAGTTTAGAAAGTGTAAATGCATAATATAAGAATGAATCATTCCTTCCAACACTAACAAATGTGTTATTTATATAGTTTTCAAGTTGTCATGACTTTTGTTATATTCTTTGAGGTTAAATTGGGCTGCTTCTCCTGACATGTATATATGAAAATAATCATCAATGTAATATGAAATTTGTCGATGGGGCCTGTTAGTATGAGGGAAGCCTAGGTTTCGATAAAACCTGATATTATCAAGGATATGATTTCTTGCTTAAAAATGACAAGAAACTCCCTAAATCATAGAGGAGATTGAAGATGCTTTTCATCGTCAGATTTCACTAAAAGCAAGTTTAGAGGTAGAAAATCGAGAAAAAGCAGAAACACGAAGAAGAACAAGTTATGATTGTGATTTTTAAAATAGAAGAAAAATTTTGTGTGAAGAAGCAAAATTGACTTGGGATTTAGGGAATAAGCATATTTCTTATATATATATATATATAGTATACATATGTATTATTTTTATTTCAAATTTTATTTTTCAATTTAGTTTTTTATGTTGTCAAACATGTAAGATATTGGTATATGAAATTAGTCTTTTTTTTTTCAGTAACATAAATTTGGTTTTTAACTTGATAATTACCTTATATATTTTTATATACACATATACTCTCACACAAATAGAAGGAAGGCACCCAAAGTAATTAAAGGAGAACAATAAAGGATGATAAAGTTCCAAGAAACTTGGTGTATAAACCAAGTTTTAAAGGGCCAAAGCCAATTCCCCTTGCACGTAGCCTTGTACGAACAACAACACAGTGCAAAAAGACCACGAAAGAATACCCAAGCGAGCAAGCAAGCAATATATTCCCGAGCGAACCTTTCATTCAATCCCATCAGTAAATGAATTGCCTTCTCTTAATTAGAATAAGAATTACAAATTGTTCCTTTAACAACTTCTATAAAAAGGAAAACAAAAACGTGTACCTTGACAATTCTTTACTTAAGAAACTCAAGTATACCCTATTAATGCTTTTTCAAGAACCACAGCCAAGTATCTCATGATGCCAGTGAGGAAGCTTTTGTTCCAAAAAGAGAAGCCAATGAGCAAAGGTGGCCCATAGTGAATCATATTTATTAGCCTGTTAGGGCTTATCCAAAAAAAAAACAAATTGTTTGCATGCTCGAATTAGGAAAAATAATAGATTGAAAAAGAAAATATGATTCATGATATGAATGATAAAATAGAGTTGAATAATCTAATATATCATTCTCTGAAAAGTTTGATTAGTGGAACATTTGAAAAATACCATTAATAGTTGCTTTAAAAATTGAAGAAAAATAAATATGATTTGCTTCCAAAACTTAATAAATTGTTATTAAAAACTGAGAGGAGATTAATTTCATGTTTAATTGTCAAATCATTAATTTTGTCTAGAATTATAAGTATGATTTCATGTTTGCTTGGTAGCTATCATAAGCTTTAGCTTTAATGTGGATGAAGACAAAAGATTGAATAGGTAAAATCTTTTGTAAGTAGTAAGAAAGCACAAGCTGCCAAAACAAATTTTTACATAAAAAAATTTTATTCAAATTTGAGTTTTTAAATCCTCTACTTAAAACATCCATTCAATAGCCACGTGTGTAAGCTCCCAAGTCTCAAAAGTGAGCCATGCACTTCCATTGGAAAAGTGCTAAAAGAATGGCTTGACTTTGTTTGTAAACTCTATTTTTATATAAATAATTGGCTCTTTCACTTTGTTGTGCCTAACAAGAGCGAAGTGAGAAGGAAAAGAGTGTAGAGGGAAGAAATGGGTCGACATTACATCCCTCTAACCATCCCCTTTGGTTTAAAAGAGCTTTGGAACGAATGGAGCATCCGAGGGGCTATTTTGTTCAGTCCCTGGTTGCAAATCGTGCTGATTTTTATGGCCCCAATCAGAAAATCCACAAGGGCAACATGGGTAATTTCCCTCATCTGGTATGCTTACTTGTTGGCGGACGCGACTGCCAATTTTGCTCTTGGTCTCATTTCCAACAGCCAACAGCGTAACCGATCCAACAATCCTGAGTCTAAGCCCAAGGAGAGCAGTGATCTGTTGGCATTTTGGGCACCCTTTCTCATACTGCACCTTGGCGGTCCTGATACCATTACTGCTTTTTCTCTCGAAGATAATCAACTGTGGAAAAGGCACTTGCTTCTCCTTAGTTATCAAGTAGCAACAGTTTTTTATGTCTTCTCCCAGTCATTTCCCAACGAAAATTTATGGATCCCCACAGTACTCATGTTTATCGCTGGAATCATCAAGTACGTCGAGCGGACAGTAGCTTTGCGTCTTGCAAGCTTGGACATATTTCGGGATTCCATGCTCAAACAACCGGATCCTGGTGCCAACTATGCCAGGCTTATGAACGAATACGCTTCCAGGAGAGAAGCCGAACCTTCAACTCGATTAACTCCGAAGCGACGGCCTGATGCAGAATCAAAGACTTCTGATGTTCCAACCGTGGGAGGCCATTTGAATAATCTCGACGTGGTGCATTATGCTTTTAAGCACTTCCAAGTATTTAAGGGACTCATTGTCGATCTCATCTTCAGCAATCGAGAACTTTATGAGAGTCGTAAATTCTTCAATTGGAGGACAGCTGAAGACGCTCTGAGGATAATTGAGGTTGAACTCAATATGATCTATGATGCTCTCTATACCAAGGTGGAAGTCGTGAATTCTATTGCAGGCTATATTTCCCGATTCATAGCTTTTGGGTTGGTTTTTGCTTCTTCGGGACTCTTCTATTTCCAAGCAAAGAAAGATGAATACCACGGAGTTGATATCAGAATCACCTATACCTTGCTCCTTGGTGCCATTGCCCTGGATGTAATATCCTTCCTCATGCTCATTTCCTCAGATCGGATATTTGCTTCCATTGGTCCACATTCTTCATGGGCTGCTCTCCTCTGCAATTACCTTGCTCTCAAGAAGCCCCGGTGGCACCCTTGTAAATGTAAGATAAAGAATTCTGGCAGTGAAAGGAATAATGTCAAGCATCATGTTTTGGCTAATCCCCTTGTGTGTAGAAGGTGGTCTGGATCCGTCCCAGGACACAACCTAATAAGGTATTGCCTAAAAAGCAGTTCGACTACAATCCATGAATTCCCCGGTTTGTGCGAATTTTTGGGCTGTGTTGCCAATGGCAATTCCTTTAAGGGAAATGTTTTATTGTGCTGTTATATGAGGAAAGCAATTAGTTTTATAAGGACTATTAGAGAAAATGTGAATAAATTTTTCAGCTACGTGATCAGAAAAATCACTATGCCCATTGACGTCATGTTCAGAAAGTTCAGAAAAAACACTATGCCTATTGAGGATTCTGTGGATAAGAGAATGAGCAAAGCAAGTAGTTTTATAAGGTCTATTCAAGAAACTCCTGTGTTCCGAAAATTCCCTATGCCCATTAAGGATTTTGTGGATAAGTTGACGTATGTGTCCAGTGAGCCATTCACTAGGGAGCTATGGGAATTTATCTTTGGCGAGCAAAGAGCTAAATCCGAGTTTGCAGATACTCCTGAAATTGCCCAATGGGTATCCTCGGCCAGAGGTGATTGGGTTTTGGCAGATCATAGCAAGTTGTTGAAATATGTGACTGATGTTCAATATGAAGAGAGCCTTCTCTTGTGGCACATTGCCACCGATCTCTGCTACAACACCGACGACGAGAAAGTGACGGACAGTTCATATCGTGAATTCAGTAAGATTCTCTCGGATTACATGCTGTATCTTCTAGTTTTTCAACCAACCATGATGTCTGCTGCTGCCGGTATTGGAAAAAAAAGATTTCGAGACACTTGTGCTGAGGCTGAAAGATTCTTTCAGAGTCGGAGTTTAGGACCAAATGAAGACAAGAAAGCCTGTGAAGCAATTCTTTCAGTGAATACGGATTATGAACCTGTGACTGTGAAGGGAAACATAAGTAAATCTGTGTTGTTCGATGCAAGCATGTTAGCCAAAGAGCTAAACAGAATGGAAACCGAAGATGGTGAGGAGAAATGGAAGTTATTGAGCAAAGTCTGGGTGGAATTAGTTTCATATGCGGCAAATCATTGCAGAGCAAGTACACTTGCAAAAGAGGTAAGCAATAGTGGAGAGTTTATTAACTTTGTTTGGTTGTTGATGGCTCACTTTGGTATTGGGGCACAGTTCCAAACCAGCGAAGGACATGCAGGAGAGAGATATTATGGGAAAGACGATATGCATCACACTTTTTATGTTTCTCTCGAATGAATTGTAATCTACTGAAGTAGCTTAAATTATTGTGTTTTTTTTTTTGCTGCTGCTTGCTTATTAGTTTCCTTCTAGACTATTATCCTGATTTGCAAGAAATATTTAAAGAAATTAGTACCAGTAATTAGTAGACTATTATCCTGGTTTGAAAGAAATATTTAAAGAAATTAGTACCAGTAATTAGTATTCTTTTTTCATGCTTACAAATTACAATTCTCACATATATAGCACAACACATTTCCACTTTCTAGATGTAATTAGTGAGGAATAATAATAAGGAATAAAATCCATAATTAGGAAAAATGAAAATAAGGAGAAATTCTGTTTTAAACCCTAATTCCAGCAGGAGAAGTGATTACCTATATATGCTAATGTGCCCTTAAAAAATGATAAATTAAATATCATGTTTTTCTTGAGACAGAAAAAAAAAAAAAGTTTTAGTTTGAAATTATGTCAACTTTTTTAATTTGAATTCTATGTAATGAACAATTAATTAGTAGGAGTGTAGGACTAATAAAGTAGGAATGCCTATAATATGTACACATCTCGTGCTTGTAATTTGGATTCACTGGAAGGAAAAAAAATGTTTTCTTTCATTGAGATCCCAAAATTCATTATGTAACAAAATGTTATTAAATTTAAAGTAAAAATGTTATTAGAAATGTTTATAATATAATATTTATAATTGATATTTAGGATTTACTACTTGGAAGTTTGGAAGTTAGAATAAGAATAATTTCTGATTTTGGTAGAAGAATAAGATTCACATTGTACTTTAACCATTTTTTTCTTTCCTTGTTTGATGATATAAAAAATAATTCTTATTATTTTTTCTTTCCTTGTTTGATGATATAAAAAATTTTATTTGAGTTTTTAAATCCTCTACTTAAAACATCCATTCAATAGCCACGTGTGTAAGCTCCCAAGTCTCAAAAGTGAGCCATGCACTTCCATTGGAAAAGTGCTAAAAGAATGGCTTGACTTTGTTTGTAAACTCTATTTTTATATAAATAATTGGCTCTTTCACTTTGTTGTGCTTAACAAGAGCGAAGTGAGACGGAAAAGAGTGTAGAGGGAAGAAATGGCTCGACATTACATCCTGCTAACCATCCCTTTTGGTGTAAAGGAGCTTTGGAACGAATGGAACATCCGAGGGGCTATGTTGTTCAGTCTCTGGTTGCAAACCATGCTGATTTCTAAGGCTCCATTTAGAAAATCCGCAAGGGCAACATGGGTAATATACCTCATCTGGTATGCTTACTTGTTGGCGGACACAACTGCCAATTTTGCTCTTGGTCTCATTTCCAACAGCCAACAACGTAACCAGTCCAACAATCCTGCGTCCAAGCCCAAGGAGAGCAGTGATCTGTTAGCATTTTGGGCACCCTTTCTTGACTGCATCTTGGCGGCCCTGATACCATTACTGCTTATGCTCTCGAAGATAATCAACTGTGGTGGAGGCACTTTCTTCTCCTTGGCTTTCAAGTAGCAACAGTTTTTTATGTCTTCTCCCAGTCATTTCCCAACGAAAATTTATGGATCCCCATAGTACTTATGTTTATTGCTGGAATCATCAACTACGTCGAGCGGACACGAGCTTCGCGTCTTGCATGCTTGGAGAATTTTCGCGATTCCATACTCAAACAACCGGATCCTGGGGCCAATTATGCCATACTTATGGAGGATTACGCTTCCAAGAGAGAAGCCCAACTTCCAACTCGAATAACTGAGATGGCGCAGACTGATGAACAATTCGAGGGTTCTGATGTTCCAACCGTGGCAGACGATTTGAATAATCTCGAAGTGGTGCATTATGCTTATAAGTACTTCCAAGTATTTACGGGACTCGTAGTCGATCTCATCTTCATCAATCGAGAACTTTATGAGAGTACGTAAATTCTTCAATAGGAGGACAGCTGAAGAGGCTCTGAGGATAATTGAGGTTGAACTCAATATGATCTATGATGCTCTCTATACCAAGATGGAAGTCGTGCATTCTATTGCAGGATATATTTTCTGATTCATAGCTTTTTGGTTGCTTTTAGCTACTTTTGGACACTTCTATTTCCAAACAAAGAAAGATGAATTCCACGCAGCTGATATCAGAATCACCTATACCATGCTCCTTGGTGCCATTGCCCTGGATGTAATATCCTTCCTCATGCTCATTTCCTCAGATCGGATATTTGCTTCCATTGGTCCACATTCTTTATGGGCTGCTCTCTTCTGCAATTTCCTTGCTTTTAGGAAGCCCCGGTGGCACCCTTGTAAATGTGAGATAAAGAATTCTGGCAGTGAAAAGAATAATTTCAAGCATCATGTTTTGGCTAATCCCCTTGCGTGTCGAAGGTGGTCTGGATCCGTCTCAGCACAAAACTTAATAGGGTATTGCCTGAAAAGCAGTTCGACTACAATCCATGAATTCCCCGGTTTGTGCGAATTTTTGGCTTGTGTTGCCAAGGCAAGTCCTTTAAGGGCAATGGTTTATCGTGCTCTTATATGAGGAAAGCAATTAGTTTTATAAGGACTATTAGAGAAAATGTGAATAAATTTTTCAGCTCCGTGTTCAGAAAAATCACTATGCCCATTGAGGAATCTGTGGAAATATAAGATAATGAGCAAAGCAAGTACTTTTGTAAGGTCTATTCAAAAAACTCCTGTGTTCCGCAAAATCACTATGCCCATTAAGGATTATGTGGATAAGATTATGTATGCGTCCAGTGAGCGATTCATTATGGAGCTATGGGCATTTATCTTTGGCGAGCTAAGAAATAAATCCGAGTTTGCAGATACTCCTGAAATTGCCCAACGAGTATCCTCGGCCAGAGGTGATTGGGTTTTGGCAGATAACAATTTACTGAAATATGTGAGTGATGTTCAATATGACGAAAGCCTTCTATTGTGGCACATTGCCACTGATCTCTGCTACTACACCGACGACAAGAAAGTGACGGACAGTTTACATCGAGAATTCAGTAAGATTCTCTCGGATTACATGCTGTATCTTCTAGTTTTTCAACCAACCGTGATGTCTGCTGTTGCCGGTAATGAAAAAGGAAGATTTCGAGACACTTGTGTTGAGGCTGAAAGATTCTTTCGGATCGAAGTTTAGGACCAAATGAAGACAAGAAAGCCTGTGAAGAAATTCTTTCAGTGAATACGGATTATGAACCTGTGACTGTGAAGGGAAACAGAAGTAAATCTGTGTTGTTCGAATTAGTTTCATATGAGTCAAATCATTGCAAAGCAAGTACACTTGCGAAAGAGGTAAGCAATGGTAGAGAGCTTATTAGCGCCTTTTGGTTGTTGATGGCTCACTATGGTACCGGGGCACAGTTTCGAACCACCAAAGGCCATGCAGGAGAGACATATTTGGGGAAAGTAGACGATATGCATCACCCTATTTTTGTATCTCTCTCTTAATTATTGTGAAAATTTTCTTTTTTTTTCCTCTTCTTGCTTATTAATTTCCTTTTGTACTATTTTCCTGATTTGCAAAACATTTAAAAAGATTAGTGCTAGTAATTAATATTCTTTTTTCATGCTTACAAATTACAATTCTCACATGTAGCACAACGCATTTCCAATTTTCAGATGTAATTAGTGAGGAATAATAATAAGGAATAAAATCCATAATTAGAAAAAATGAAACTAAAGAGGAATTCGGTTTTAAACCCTAATTCCAACAAGAGAAGTAATTATCTATATATATGCTATTGTGCCCTTAGAAAAAGATAAATTAGATATCATGTTTTTCTTGAGACAAGAAATTAAAAGAAAAAGGTTTTAGTTGGAAATTATCTCAACTTTTTTAATTTGAATTCTATATAATGACCAATTAATTAATAGGAGTGTAAGATTAATAAATTGGGATACCTAGAATATGTACACATCTCGTTCTTATAATTTGGACTCACCAGAAATATATATATATTTGCTTTCATTATAATCCGAAATTTATTTTTTAACAAAATCTTTTTAAACTCTAGAATAACTTCTCATTTTGCTAGGAGAATAAGAATGACTTTGTACCTAAACCATTCTTTTCTTTTCTTGTTTGACGATAAAAAAAAAAAAAATTTTTTTTCTTGCATCAACACAATTAAGTTTATAAGATTCGTACTGTAACGAAATGGATTTTTTTGAATAAGCCGCTTGTCACGTCACATTGGAAGAACAACTAGCAAAAAAAAATTACCAAAAAATATAGAAAGTATCTTTAATTTATTTTTTAAATGATTCACTGTACTTCTCTTTAGAAAAAAATATAGATATTATTACATGCATTAAACTTTTTGCAAAATAATGTAAAATTTTTCTTTTATTATCATATATTTATTTAATGTATGATTTAATCGGTATGTTTTTCACTCAAAATATTCTATTTAATTTTGCATTGATTATCTCATATACAAAAAGTAGACGCAGAAAGTCGAGAAAAAAAGTAAAAATGCTATTAAAAATAAATCTTTGACAATAAAATCGTCAACGATTCGTTAACTTATTGTGATTTTGAAAATAAAAGAAGAATTCTATGTGAAGAAGCAAAAACGGCTTGAGACTTGGGGAAATTGTTTTTCGACAAATTGTGATGGTTGATAAAGTGATTGTGGTTAAGTTGATAGAATTAGATACTGGAGACTTGAGGAAGTTCTAATTTTTCAAGTCTGTTTCTTCTTTGTCTTCTTTGAAATTTGGAATTGAGTGTATGCTGTTGGCGTGGATTCGATTTTTGGATATGAGATTTTGTTTTGGAATTTTAGACGGATGGGTAGGTTGGCAACAGGGAGAATTTTGTAAAAAATCGTAAATTTTAATAAAGATGAGATTCTAATAGTTAAAGGATATTTGAGATTATGACTCTTATTAAAAGGTTATCATTGGGTTGTATGGGGGTTTCTTGGTGGCCTTGGAAAATTTTGTCTCAAAGTCTTTGTTTTGTGCAATGTCAGATGTTTTTAGATTTAAGGGTGATGAGTGTTTAGGATTTTGATAGTGTGATGATTAAATCTTTTGCTCTGTGTGGGATATCGGTGAGAAGAATTTGTGGGCAAATGTAATGGATTTGAATGGAATTTTTGCCTTGGAGGAATTTTTAATTTAACAGGATATTTGATGACAGAAAGTGTGCTTCAACGAGTTTGGTGTTTTGTCAATCTATTTTGAATTTGCAACATTAGATTCTTTTCTTTACTCCTTTTTTTTTTTATTATTATTTTAGTTTTGTAACCTTTGGTTAACTAATAGACTCTTTTGACTTAGAAAAGAAAAATCATCAATCTAGTGATCTAATTCATTTTTTTTAATCTTATTGAATTAATCTCTCTTAAAAGAAATAAAAAATTCATTACAGCTTATGAACATTAACCCTTTTCTTAATATGTCGGTTTGGAGCAAGAAAAAGTTTACTTATAGATTTTTTTTTAAAAGATTATTTAGTTCGTAAAATCTTATATTTAAAAAAAAATAATTTTTAAGAGAAAGCGTGAATTTTAGGATATCCTTTTTTGTTATTGACACATGTATAATAATTACAGTCATTTAGTTGTTATCAAATATTGTATTTATTTCAAAGAAACACAACATATAGCAACAACTATTGTGCTTTTAAACTACAAATGCAGTAATAGAATCTGAATATAAGTCACGCAAAAAATAATTTCTGCTTTTTTAAGAACATAAGCATAGTGATAGAGTGTGAATATAAAAAATTATAAAAAATAATTATTATATTTTGTTCATTATAAATGCTATAATTAATTTTTTTAAAAATATTAATTTCATTATCAGGCCGTTACGTTTTAAAGGAATAAGATAAAAAAATAATTTTTTTATTCAAATTAAATGTGAAACTGAAGTAATTTTTTATCCTAAATCATAAAATATTATAAGCAAAATTGAATTTTTTATTTTGAAAAATTTTGAATATTATTAAAAATCTAAAATTTCTCTCAAAAATTAAATATTTTTAAATCGAACTTAAAAATAAAATATTCACAATTAAAATTCCAAAATTTTTTTTTTTAATTTCCTCGAACCAAATTTTACTTAAAAACTTCGTGGATCGGAACAACTTTCAACTTTGAATTTATGGGAGGTATGCAATCGGTTCATGGAAAAACCACAACTACACCTTGAATTCAAACTAATCAATCATGATGCTTAGATTGCAGTACAAAAATTAGTAGTAGTAATTATTATATCAACAAGTTCTTTTCACAAAGGAGAATGTAATTTAAAAAAAAAAAAATTAGTATAAGAGTTAAATTTATGAATATTATTTTTAATTGTAATTATGTCAATTAATTTAATTATAATTCAAATTTTTATTAATATTTTTAATCACAATTACATTTGCTAGTTTCACTTCATATCTGTTTCATTAAAATTAAAATTTGCATTTTTATTACGACATGTACTAACGAGGAAAAAAAATTCTTCGAATCACACGACCTTTTGAAAAGAATTTAAACCTTAATTTTAACTAATTAAAAAGTAATAATAATTCAAATAAGTGACCTTTCTTCATAGCTGAACCGCTGAACGGAAAATGCAAGGGCAACCAAACCAACCGTCGCTTGCCGAAGCTGAAAACACGTGATTATCACGCCTCTTTACTCCTTAACGTGGCAACCGCTGATTTTCCAGTTTTAAGGTGCAATTACACTGGTACCGCCTCGAACAACCACAACATCCAGCTATAAGCAAGCCCAACTCGTAATTATTTCAAATATAAAGGGCAAATCTAGAATTACATCTAATATCCCAATATCCCGCGTTACTCACAAGTCACAAGCCAAAGCTACTTTACAAGAGAGTAAAGTAGTGTTTCTCTCTCCCACTGGAAACCCACTCAACAAAAGTTGGCCTAAGTTTGGAGATATTTTGGGATCTGAAACCGAGAGAGAATGAATCACCACCACGATCCTAACCCCTTCGATGAAGAAGAAGTCAATCCATTTTCGGTATTGAATTTCATTTTTTTGTTTTTTACTTTTTCTTTTTTGCCCATTTCAGATCTGGATTTTTGTTCTGTATACGTTTTGCGGTCGTCGGGTTTCTTGACTTCTCAGGGGTAGTTTGGGAATTAAGTGTCGGGAAGTCTGGATCTAATTGCAATTAATGGAAAAACTTTTGTTTATATGGTTTAACAAGCGAGATTTCAGTGTATATTTTTCGTTAAATGGCTTTTATTTTTAACCTTAAAATGTAATTAAAAAAATTTGTTTCCATATTTGTTTTTTGATTTCCTTTGAAAGAAAAGCAATGTGACAGATAGCCATTGTGAAAGTAGGGTGCTGTAATTTCATAAACCTGAAAATTTCTACAAATTGAAGTTTATGGACTGTAGTTTCAAAAATAGTTACTGTATTTGAAATTTTAAGGACTATAGAAGATTAATATAAGCCGGATTTGAGCCTAAGATGGTTCTTCCTTACCAACCGTGTGACCATCTATGTAATAACGCTGATAGCCTGATACAGGCTAGTCATGTTCATAGTTTATGTCTTGTTTAAGTGATGAGCTCTGGATAATTAATGCTTAATCATGCTTAATTGGCATGATTTATATCTCTGGTACAGATGTAGCTATCTTATTTCTTGTTTGTGTTTTGTTTTTTGGATGTGCATTAAATTTAAATATATTTTACTGTGCTCTTTGGTGTTACTTATTGTTAGTCATTGCAGAATGGTGGTGCTGTCGCACCTGCACGACCACCGGCATCTCTGGGCTTTGGGCAGAAACATGATGCTAAAGTGGATATACCACTGGATACAATGAATGTAATGAAGGTTCCATTTCCTGTTCATTTCTATAGCTTGAATTCACATGGGATGACTGATTACTTTGTTGTATTGATGTTGTTAATTACAGGATCCGAAGAAAAGAGTAAAGGAGCTTGCAGCTTGGGAAGCGGATCTTAAAAGAAGGGATAAGGTTAATTTTAACTTGGTGCTTGTTTAAAAGTGTGAATCACTTGCTCTTTTATTTTTTTTTCTTGTCAAATAAAGACTTATTGACTGAATTATATGTTGTAAAGCCTCCTTTTATGGACAGTGCATTAAGTGCTCTTATGGGTTTTGAGTTTAGTTTGCTCTTTATTTATTTTTTTTCATTTTTATTTCTCAGGACATAAAGCGAAGGGAAGATGCTGTTTCCCAAGGTAAGAGGATGGGAGCACAAGCAACCGTTTACATTTCCTTTCTTTTCAAGTTTTGGGGTAAGGTCCTAAATGTTCTCTCTTTTTCATTCATGGCATATCAGCTGGTGTTCCTACAGAAGATAAAAATTGGCCACCGGTTTTCCCAATCATACATCATGATATAGCTAATGAGATACCGGTTCATGCTCAGAGGCTGCAATATCTTGCATTCGCAAGTTGGCTAGGTATGGAGGCTAATCTTTCTGCTTTGTTGTTGTGGATTTCTCTACTAATATGCATCCTTGCTTTTTAATGTTAATTATCTAAGTTTTTATATAAAAGACTATCTTGTAGATTTTATGGGTACAAGTGTTTGCACTGAATTTTATTGTTATAGTACCTTTCTGTCTTTATTTCTTTTTTACTCAAATAATCTAAAAGAGTCCTTTTCTTGTTTAATCCTCAAATACTTAATAATATTACTATTTTGTGCATACATGCTTGTGAATAATTCTGGGCAATTTCATGTTCATAAATCTTGCTGAAGCATCACAACTAAACAAGATTCAAAGTAGTTTTTCTTTTAATCTTTTTTTGGTTTAAACCTGAAACTCATGTTGAAACCATCCTTGAATCTTCATTTAAGAGTTATAGTATGTAATATTTTTTACAGTATTTGGCAATAATTGAAAACTTCACACTTTTCCCACCACCTCCTCTTTATTTGGTATCACTGACATGCTTTGATTTTATCGTTCCAGGCATAGTTCTTTGTCTTGTTTTTAATGTTATTGCAGTAATTGTCTGTTGGATTCAAGGCGGTGGTAAGTATTTTCTGATTCTTTGATATTTTGCATTTATTGTGGAATTTGGTCTAGGCATACAATAGTGTTTATATTCTAACTTGGTTCATACATTGTAGGTGTTAAAATTTTTTTCCTTGCTATAATCTACATGTTGCTTGGATGTCCTCTTTCTTATGTTTTGTGGTACAGACCTCTCTACCGAGCAATGAGGTAAATATATAGTGATTGGTTCAAATATTCTGTTTGTAGCATGAAAATTTAAAAATTTTGGTGTGCTGATGGTTGTTCTGCTGGGTATTTTGTTTCACCTTGCAGGACAGATAGTGCCTTGAATTTTGGTTGGTTTTTCATGTTCTACTTGGTGAGCTTAGCTGTGATCAGCCGAGGCATTATATTCTTTGTGGTTGATTTTTGTTTAACCTGTCTATTTGCTTGTGTAGCTTCATCTTGGGTTTTGCATTTTTGCTGCAATAGCTCCTCCTGTTGTCTTTCATGGGAAGTCATTAACGTAAGTTCTTCATTCCCTAACTTGTGCCTGTAGTCAGAAGGACCTTTGAGTTGGCAAATTTGTTGGTTGTCCTAGCAATTTCATGTACATGTTACTTTGTTGTGATTTATGTTTTAAATGCATTTGACTATACAGATGCTCCAGGCTTTTTTAGCTGCTGTTATAGACACTGCTATTGACTGGGACATTCTAGAACCTTTTTGTTCAGTTTTGCCTCATCAAAGTGCCGCTTATTAGCTGTTGGAATGTTCTTATGATTGTATCTTTTAATGCCTCTAGCGAATCACACTTTTAACTTTTTATTTTAAAGTTACTATTTTTTTTCTATTTTCTCTAATTGCAGTGGTATCCTGGCGGCAATTGATGTTATATCTAATCATATGGTGGCAGGGGTAAGTTGTATTACTTTTTCTTGATGGAATTAGTTCTCTTATTAGCGGCAAGTTATAGGAATTAAGGATGTGCATTCTTCTCACCAATCTCAAATAAAAAATTTTCTTATGGACAAATATAATTTTAATAATTTTGTACCATTGTTTGGACAATATACTTCAGAGGAGAGTAATGAGTGATATATGATCATACATGGATGCTTTTGCTGCAGAAGGAGTCCAACTTTTTTTACAACATTATTTTGTTGAATGTTTGGGCTTAACCAATATATTTGTACTTTTACAGATTTTCTTCTTTGTTGGTTTTGGGCTGTTTTGCTTGGAGTCACTGTTAAGCCTGTGGGTTATTCAGGTTGGAGATACCATATCTCTTGATTCGCAACTGTTATAAGTTATTGTCTTTTTTATTGAAATATATATGATATGGCTATGCCATCTGATTTTTCTCTTTAAGAGTTAATTCAACACTAATTATCCTTGTTGGTAAGATAAGTTTCTTGTAGTTTTCATTCTTCTCATCTGACATCTAATAATACATATAATTATTGTCATGTTGCACTTGAACCCATTCTAGTAGCTTTTAAAGTTGTTGATAATCTGTGAAAATTGAAAAGATAAATATATGATGTGGTAGAGTTCATCAAACCAGTCTCAGAATAAAATAAAACCATTTTATATTTTTGAATGCGTAGCTTCTGGCACCCTTGATGATTTTTCTTGCACGTTTTGCTACTTTGCCTTGATATTTATTTTCATTTTGACTGAGTTTTGCCTTCTTTCGTTGGTGGTTTATGCAGAAAATTTACTTGTACTTTAGGGGGCACAAGTGAGATGTGAAGTGAGGCTGCGGTCCTCCTATTTGGAATTTTGCTGATGCCAAATCTCAGTGTAGTTTAGTATATATATTTTTTACCTTATAAATATTGTGTTGTCTTTTTGTGATTGCTGTATGGATTGATACAATGGGTTTGTATGTATCTAGGATGTTGCAGTTTTACTTTGAGAGAGAGGTCTTCAATTAATTTCCAGTTCTTCACCATCCTTTTACCTCGCCTGATTTTTTTTTAGTAAGAATTTACTTACATTAGAGTAAGTTTTACATTTTTCATCATTAAATCAAAATTAAATTCATGATTAATTTGGATCAAAATAACACTTTTAATCTTTGTCTTTTTGATTTTGATCTAAAGGTAAAAATTCAAGAAATATAAGAATTATGCTAAGTGGATTTTTCTTATTTTTTGTTTAGCATAATACGATGTTTACCTATAAGGAAGACAGGTGGTCGAGGTGACGCTGCACCCGGTGAAGAGCATAGTGGTGTCGCAGTTAGTGTAAATGATTGAACCAAGAATTCTCCGGTCTGCATTTAAGTACTGGACATGGCATTAACGGTACACCCCCATCAAATAGGTCAGGATCCATTTCATTTATCAAATATAGAGGTCTTATAAAAAGGTTTTGCTCCATGTGATAGAACACTATAGTCAAAGATCGGTTTCATTTGTTTGATATGACAACCTAAAAAGGTATTTGCCTGATACAATATAGATGTTATTTTCTTCCACTGAAATTGTTGGTGCTGCTGCTTAATTGAAAAGTAAAGTTTTATTTTATTACAAAAGTTTAATGTTGCAAATAAGTAATTTAATACATAATTATAATAATAAATATAATAAACTTGAGATCAATTTTAAATTAATTAATATTTTTAATATTCAAGGACATGAAATATATATAAGCTAAATTCAAATGATATAAAAATTGTTGAAAAACTAATGGTCGCCTCCATCAGCACACCCACCAGTTGTAAAACAACATGCTTCTGTTTCTTTTTATTTTGTTTAATAATTCCTCTTGGCTTCCAATTTCTTTACGTGTAAGTCAGAAGTATAAGTGTGTATATGTTCCCAATTATAATAAAATAATTGATTAAAATGTTATTTAAATCAGAGGCAATTCTATGCCGCCGTTTAAATTTTAATATTGTTGTCAATGTTTTTTGTTATAAAAAATATGAGTTGTGTTTGACTTGTTAAGTGGGAATGTTCAATTTCGATTGTTATAAAATAAAAATACTGATAATTTCAATGTGAAAAAGAACCTAATTTTTTTAAAAATAATATAATGTCAACTTGGGTGAAAGATGTATGCTGTCTATGAGTCTCGCTGCCAGTAGTATTTTATTATTTACTGACTTATTTTAAACTATTTTGATATAAGGTTGGCAAAGCTTCATATTCTATTTTTGCATAAAACATGCAGCTGCAAAGATCAATAGCGCCATCAAAGTATTTGCAAACCATAGGCTGTTCCTTCTGTAATTTTTTTTTTTTTTTATTTCCTTTAATTTTTTGTGGATGTGAAAATGAATATTCCAAAGAATGGTCCAAAGAATGAATTGCCGTCACCTCCGCCACTCCACACCCCAAAACCCTCATCTTTAACCAACCACACCCTTTGTGCCACGTGGCATTACAAATATCCAAACTAAAACAAATAGCTATCAAGCTTCACCGTAGTCCATTCCCCCTACGTTCTATCACATATCATAGCCACCAACTCATCCAGAATTCCCATTATAATATTAACTGAATATCTAGTATATATACTTTCGAAATTGAATTTTGAAATGACCCTTTTTTCCACTGCCAATTCAAGCCCATTCAAGTCCCTTTCATTCCCACCTTAATATCAGCTCCAGACTTTGTCCAAAACTAGGGTTAGTCATAGAAACCCACAAACAAAAAACACATCAGTTTTCCATCCACATAGCTAAGCTGTTTCCTTTCCTTACAAACTGCCATCTGTTTTCTTCAACACCATTTTCCTTGGAAATCAAAGGACAAGAATCCAAACTCGTTTTTATGTGGCATTTCAGTACCATCTAAACAATTTGCCAGGGCATCCCATTTTAACATTCTCTTCCCTGCCTCGAAGCTCTCTAAATTCCCTTTCTGAGTAGACATAACAAGAGAGAGCTAAGCAATGGCAGTTTGCACAGTATACACCTCCCAATCTTTCAATTCTACATGTTCAATCTCCACACCAACAAAAACCCACTTAGGTTTCCACCAAAAGCAGGTAGTTTTCTACAGCACTGGCAAGCGAACCAACAAGAGAGGTAGCAGCAGCTGCGGCCCATGTGTCATAACCTGCTCAGCTGGTGACTCGCAAACAGTCGTGATTGGTTTGGCTGCAGACTCAGGATGTGGGAAGAGTACCTTCATGAGGAGGCTAACTAGTGTGTTTGGTGGTGCAGCAGAGCCACCGAAGGGTGGCAACCCTGATTCAAACACACTCATAAGCGATATGACCACTGTCATATGCTTAGATGATTACCATTCACTTGACCGAACAGGAAGGAAAGAGAAGGGAGTGACAGCACTTGACCCAAGAGCTAACAACTTCGACCTCATGCATGAGCAAGTTAAGGCTCTCAAGAGTGGTATTGCTGTCGAGAAGCCTATCTACAACCATGTTACTGGTCTCTTGGATCCTCCTGAGCTCATTAAGCCTCCAAAGATCCTTGTCATCGAAGGACTGCACCCCATGTAAGTCAAAAACTAGAAACTAGAGCCATTCATTATTTCCTTCTCTCTCTCTCTCTCTCTCTCTCTTTCTCAGCCATACATCTGTTCATGAAAATTTGGAACTATCCTTCTCCCGCATGTTTTGGCAGTTTCTGATGAAAAAAAGAAGATTCCATAAAACTGATTTTGTAATTTTCTGGGATAAGTAACTCTCTTTTTTCTCTGTTTCCAAACCCGAATGTCAAAGTTAATTCAATTTGGATTATTCTATAGAATTTAGATTAATCAGCAAAGTCCCATGCATTCTTTGCATTCTTTGATTAAAATCGATTGGCTGATAAGTTTTGACTTTTTGGAAAGTTCTTTGTTAAGCCAGTTGGGCCTAAATGAATACTTTGGGCCATTGTAATTATTGGTTATAGCTTCTCAGCAAAAGCTTTCGGCCTCTATTATTTGTTTTTAGTGAATTTCCATGCCTATCGGCGCGGTAACCATATCAAACCAGGAATTCTGACTCAAGATGGGAAAAGAAAAGAGATGCTACGCAATGAATTTTGTATTGTACCTTATAGCCATTGGCTTGAGCTCAGTAACTTTGGAACTGGCCTTTTAGTCAATGCCAATAGTGTTACAGTTGTACTACTGGTGGTCTACTGCATATTACATTATTACTAGTTTAATTTTTATTTATTTCTAGTATATTTTAGTACTTTTTTTTTCCATTCTACAACAACTATGAGAATTACCCAGTTAATGAGTTCCCTGTCCTGATATATAGGTTCGACGAACGCGTGAGGGATCTTTTGGACTTCAGTATCTATTTGGACATCAGCAATGAGGTCAAATTTGCATGGAAAATTCAGGTGACTAACTTACATGTGCACTAATGTCAAAATTTCTGCAAATTCAATGCCAGGATTTTGTTCATTAGTGTGATTTTACTTTGTTGAAAACGTTGCAGAGGGACATGGCTGAGAGAGGACACAGCCTTGAAAGCATTAAAGCCAGTATTGAAGCCAGGAAGCCCGATTTCGATGCCTATATCGGTAAAAACACTACATATTTCCCTTTCAATATTTAGTTTTTTTTTTTTTTTTTTACAAGGAATCCCATTTGTACAAATAAAGCCTACGTGCTTGAGCTGCTGTAACCCCTAGAGCCAGGTGAATCCAGCAAAATCAGACCAAACAATGGTAGAAGTATACAAACTTGCTTACAACCTTGTCAAATCTCGTATTGCTATGGATGTTTTATTCGTATACAAAAGTTAGACAATTAACAATTTATGTGACAATGTCTTGTTTTGTTAGAATAGTACCTAGACATTAATCGTTATTGTGCTTGGTGGGTGCAGATTCTCAAAAGCAATATGCTGATGCAGTAATTGAAGTGCTGCCAACTCAGCTCATTCCGGACGACAATGAAGGGAAGGTTTTGAGAGTTAGGTTGATAATGAAAGAAGGGGTGAAGAATTTCAGCCCAGTTTACCTGTTTGATGAAGGCTCAACCATCTCATGGATACCATGTGGAAGGAAGCTCACTTGCTCTTACCCTGGCATCAAATTCTTCTATGGCCCTGACACTTACTTCGGCCACGAGGTATTCTTTACATGCCTTCTCCATTATATTCTAGCTAGCTCTTCTCGACAGCATTTGATAAGACTTTCAGTTTTTCTTGAATGAACTCAAATTCCAGACTTTTTTAATTCTTTAATGCCAATGTTTCTGTTTCTGTTTCTGTTGCTTCTCTTTAGGTTTCTATTCTCGAGATGGACGGGCAATTTGACAGATTAGATGAACTTATTTATGTTGAAAGCCATTTGAGCAACATCTCTACCAAGTTCTATGGAGAAGTCACCCAGCAATTGTTGAAGCATGCTGATTTCCCTGGAAGTAACAATGGAACCGGCCTCTTCCAAACCATTGTTGGATTGAAGATCAGAGATCTCTATGAGCAAATTACCGCGAGCAAAACTGCAGCTCCACTAGAAGCAACAAAAGCCTAGAAGTACAGTAGCTTCCTTATACATTGGACAATGACTTAGGTTCATAAAAAATTATCCTCTTTTCAGTTTTCCCCTTTCCACTTCCTCTTTCAAGTGTCATTAGTGTTAGCTTGTTCTTCTCATATGTATTTATTTTCTGTTGTAATTCTGTGGAGATCTGTAATATAGAGAAACAAAATCAAAGATCAAATTCAAGTTTAGAAATTCATAGAAAACGAACCTTTTGGCATCATCTATCCTCTTCTATTTTCCCTATTGCTTGTAACCATGATTTATGTAGCTATGATTTTTGGTTTTTTTCTGGAATAAGAGGATTGGGTATGGAGGATGGCCAAAATGTGACGTTTTCCTTGAAGTTGTTGTAACCTTTTTAGATAAAGATTTTACACGCTTACCTAGCTCATCTATGCATTTTTTTTCATTTACAATTCACAAAAGTATAATCCCACGCTTGAAGAAGAGTGAAGGAATGCCAAAAAAAAAAAAACGAAAAACCTCCGTATGGGCACAAACTCAAGAATATGGTCATCAAGTCCCTTGGTACAGTCCAGATAAGAGATCTTCAAGGCCAAATGGAAATAGGGAAAGGCCATGCTTTTGCGAGGATTCTGGCTGGAACAGAAAACCCTATACGTCGTTATTAGTGTTACAGTTTACAAATGATTCTGACCAAAACCTGATAGGACTTATAGCTCAGTAATCTTCTGCAACTTGATGTGATGATGTCAGATGTGCAAACCGAAAGCTCCCTAAATCTCATGCTAAAAGGAAATGTTGCATAAAGTCAAGGTAAAACATAAAAGCATGGCAAAGGATCCAAACTTTTAAATTTACCAACAAATTTGAAGAAAGAGGGAGAATTTTTTTTATAATTACAGTAAAGGAAAGGACTCCATCATATCAATGCCTAGTAGTAAGTTAAAAAATATGACAAATTTGTTAAGACTCCTGAGCATATTAGTCCCTCGAAGTTCATGGCTCTACTTCATAATGATAGCCATAATGGGGAGGGGAGGAGAGGTTATAGGCGTATAGGGGTGGGAGGCCATGGTGATTGATATCTTGGGGTGGGGAGGTGAGTTGATAACTATAATGAGGGGGTGAGGGGGAACTGAGATCACTAGTTTGGACATTGTCAGCATAAGATTGGTGTCTATCAACTCTAACTTTATCAACTCTGACCTCCACCAACTCCTCTTCCTCAAAGGATCGGAAAATTGGGTGCAAGTAAGCATCAGCTAAGAAAGCTTTTAAGTTTAGATCAGGTTCTGTATCTGTGGTCCCATCCATTATGTCCTTGGCCATTGCTTCCTGCAAAATAATGATGAAAAAAGAACTTTGATCAATGCTTGGACAAAATTTGCAATTCTTATGAGATAAATAAAACCACATCCAGATAAAGATCATAAAAGCAGAAGTGCATCCAAAAGGAACCTCCATCTTCTTTACTAAAACCAACAACTGATTGCTGAGCCTACATACATATTAAAAGAGGAGATCAATTCTGATAGATGTCGAATGTTGTTTGCAAAAGTCCAAAGAAGACTGACAGACCTCACACAAGAAAAAACAAAACCTGTTTGCCCAGTTAGCTATTTGCAAAGATGGAACTTACCTCCAGGGGATACTTTCTGAATGCAGGTTCAAAACGGTTTTTGCAGTACTTGTGGAAGGATAATGTCAATACGGGTAAGATAACAAGCAGAGGAGTGGAATTAGCAGCCTTTTTTGTACTGAGCAGACCCATTAATAGAAGTTGAGAGATCAATAAGCTTTCTATTATGCGGCTGTGAACATGTGGCCAGAATGCAGCACCACTCTCATATTGTGGATTGTAGACGTTAATTATCTGCATGATCAAATGGCAAATGAGATCACAAATAAAATTAAACCTCTTAAAACAAAAACAAAATCCAAATCCACAACAAAATAATATGATCTGCAAATGAATCTTGAAAATATTAGTTGACATTTTCCCTCTTGAGAATTAATTTTTATCAGTTATGACTTACGAGCATCCTAAATAGAGTTAAGTTTAAAAAATGCAGACATTTTATTGTATGCTTCAAGTAACTGATTAAACTACCAAAAGACCTCACAGAAAGCATATAAATATAAAAGCAGTTTAGATAAACTAACCTGATGACGGTAAACCAAGTAGGCAAAGGCAAAGAAGACTAATATAAAAGGAAGAAGAATGGGAGTAACCACAGCATATACAATTCCCAAAAGGAAGTACAGTTGGAGACTTGGGAGAGTTTCTGGATAGTCCACACTGCCAGGGTCCATCGCCCTTTCTCTGTCTCGTTCAGTCTTCACCAGAAACATGTTCTTAACATGAAAAATAACCAATGGCTTCAATCGGAGAATCTCACTAGCTATACCAGCCCATCCATCAACCATTATATACGTAATAAAGAAAGTGGCCTTCATTGGTATTGACACCCCTATTGTTCTAGGAATCCTGCAATAGAATAGAATGGTAAGAACATAGGATAAGAGATCATGAAAGCAGTATACTACACATCATCTAAATTCTAAAATTTGCAAAAAACAAAACTGGCCCCAAAAGAAAAACAATACAAAATCAAAGCAGACAGTGATTGCAGGATGAAAGATGAGTTATATGACTTAATGTTGCTATCAGCTAAATTTATGTTTCAATTTTGGCATGCTATTACCCTACATCACAAGCACAATTCTCAGAGACTAAATACTCTTTGCTGTCTTCATAGTTCACTACTATTCATAGCTTGCTAATGTTAACGGGCACCACAAAATCTTCTGGAACCAACTTTAAATACCACTATACATGATTTGTGCTTGTGTCCGTATCTGAAAAAGTTTGCAAGGCAGCTCCATCCTAGATATTGAGGTCCACCATCATCACAGCATCACAAGAAGCCCATATTTCAGCATCTTTGAGAGGCTCCACATCAATACATGAGGGACTTTCCTCTCACTGTTTAACATTTGAAAGGATTTCCCATATTAAACCTTATTTGGTACTGGGGACAGTCGGAACTCAAAAGCAATCTTTTATATCAACTACACCATGTTTCCAAGGGTCACTGTTAGGGAGTGCATCTAAGATTGCTATATATAGTAGTCAGGTTCCGTTCAACGGGATCTTGATTCAGAGGTCACTGTCAAAGGGACTTACCAGGCATTCCTTTTGAGATTCATAGGTCACACTAAGAGATACCAAGTAAAAGAAATTAACAATTTAAGACAATTATAAAAAATCTTAAAATAAAATAAAAAAGAGCACCAAAGATGCATGGAGTATTACTGAGTTGGAGATTGGTGAAGGAAAGAATGCAATTGCTGAAAAGCTGTTCCAGTCACTATACTCCCCAAGAACACATTCACCAACATAAAGTAATAGTACTTTGCTGATGCTCGTCTTTCAAGAGTTGATAATGCTATATGTCCCTCAATCCTTGACATGATCATCAAAATCGTAGGCAGTATATACAAAAAGATTTTAAGAGCAAGACCAGGAAGGAAACCTTGCAAGAAAGATTTGATGAAGTTCCTGCATATCATTTTCAGTTAACACTTTATGAGGATACCGAAACAATATATAAAGTTTCAAAATACTAATCTTTTGCATGATAAATAATATTTATAGTCTGAAAGTTTCTATAATGGCTATAATATCATTATGTGAAAGTCTCCTAAGTTCCAGAGACTATGATAATGTTAAATGGAGCCCAACAAACTATTTTTCAGAAGAAGTCCTAAAATTCTTAGCTTATGAAAAAAAAAATGATATATATAATGTACCAGCTTTTCAAATTTAGTCCTTTTATTTAGCTTCCAATAACTTTGCTTTTGCAGGTAATTAAGGCAATTATCAAAGAAGAAAAACAACAACAGTATAACCCCTACATGGCATGAAAGAAAAGCTTGTTGCCCCAATTGTTGTATACAGTACAGTTTATACAAAATAATATAAACTCTCATTTAGCAAGAGATCTAAAGAGATAAGTATGAAAACCTAGTTCTAGATCTAAGGATGAATTTTAGCACAGAATGTTTTGCGCATCTAAAAAATAAATGCATGTAGGTAAATCACAATAGTATTATCTACAAGCTAAGAATTGATAGGCTAACTTACAGTTCTATAACTGGCCTAAGGAAAGGAGCAACTCTTTCAAGACCCTCTAAATTTGCAAGGGATTGCACGAAAGCAATGGGTATCATGTAGAAAAATACCAAGGCAAATACGGATAATGAAATAATTAGTTTTCGAATGGTTAACGAGACAAATGGTATAGCCAGATTCCTCCAATAAACATCACGGGGTTCAGGAGCCCAATTTGTTATCCACAGTGTCGGGTTTTTGCTCTGTTGTGTCTGTGCACAAACAGCTGCCCCCCAACGTGATTTGAATGATACAAAAGCAACTGGAAGAATAGATTTTGGGTCTTTGACAACTTTCTGGCGCTCTTCTGCCATCTGAGACAGTTAAAATCAATGCAATAGACAGAATATCAGAGCAGTCCAATGGTTCAGGAAAATGCAGAAGGAAATTAGGTTAAACCACACGTGGAAAATTTAAATATTGAATGCATTGGAATAAACCAGCAGCAGCAGCAGCAGAAGCTTACTTTTTTATCAAATTCTTTTATTTGTTGTTTGTAGAAATCAATGGAATCAACTCTTTCACCCCATAGCCCAAAAAATCCTGTCTGAAAGTGGAAAGCATTCAAGGCATCAAATTCCCAGGTGCATAAAGTATTGGATGATTTGTTAAGTTGATAAAAATCTCAAAGAACAACACAAAACATAATGCTGATAACTAAAGTTGCTACCAAGAAGGTTTATAAGCATACACAGTGCACTACCTTTTTAGTTGGTCTCTTCTCTGGATGTCTTTCGAACTTCAGTTGGTTATAGTCCAGCCAGTTTTGGAGCCTATTTCTTTTTCTCACCAGTTTAGCGAATTTGTTTGCATCATAGACTGCCTGAGTACAAAAATAATGCCGGAATTATATAGCCAAGTAAAGCCCCATAAGAAAGGACAAGGACATGCTATATGTTTATTATGCATCTGCTACTCTCTAATTAAAAACACAAGAAATTCTTATGCAGAAGAACTGTATTACCTGGTGACAAAGATAATGATCAGGGTGATTTGTTTTAAAGAAGTGGTCCAGAGAATCTGATATTGAGTGACCAGGAATCTGTGGCACGTTCCTCACAACTACCTGTAAAATTCACCAAAATTTACCTACAAATGGTTGAATAAACCACTGAATAGCAAAATCTAAGCATTATAAGAAGTGGAACAGATATTTCTACTAGGTCATTCAACTGAAGTTAAAAACAAAAAGTCCCAATCCTCAAATATTAATGATGACAACAACTACATGACAGTTTCTTCTCAACTTTAAATATGCTGTAATTGTTCCTAATAAAGTAAAATAGAATATTCAACTCACAGTGAACTGTTCTGCACGCCTATGTTGTGAGGCAAAGAAATGCAACCTCATTGTTGCTACATTATCATATTCCTGGTAGAGCATGTAACAAATCCAAATTGTGAACAAGTATTCCAATCCTATATGAACAAAAAACCTGAAATTCAAGCACAACTCATTAGAAAAGCTAGAAAATTCTCAAAGAGATATTTATTGAAGATATACTAAACTTACCTTATAGATTGAGGGCGAACATTTGATATTGAGAGCTTATCAATGTCACTCACAACCAATTCTTTCCTCAGGAAAAATAATGTTCCACTTGACACATTCACTGGAATAAGGATAAGAAGTGCCACAACTGTTATGGGAACAAAAATCTTTAAGCTGTACGAGAGGAAAAAACAGTGTTAACCAATGGTCAAAGATATTAAAGATTCTTTCTCTTATCTTGAATGTGGATATAAATTCTTCAATTATCAAAGCAGCAATCAAGGTTCTGAAGCAAAAACATAAAAAGTTAAAAGCATGAGATTTAAGCTCTTGATTATGGAGGCAATCTGCAAATAATTTAAAGAAATTTCATCTTTTCTTAAAAAAGAAAAGACAATATAAATAAAATATAATGTTAGAGTTATAATACCCAGAGAAGATGCATAAAAAATCATCTATTCCACAGAGCTCCATATATGAGCAACTTCAAATAATATCAAGATTTCATGACAGAAAAATACGGTGACCAGATGATAAAACATACTATATCCGTAAAAACCATCATTTAAGAGTTGGATGTACAAAAAGAAACATCATGAACGAAGTCTGCTCATCCTTTCAAAGTCATAGAAACAAGGCTTAATCTATGCAGCAACCAACAGGAGGTTGCAAGGCAAAAGGAATGAGGAACAGTAGTACTACAACAACTCTTAAGTCATGTAAAAAGGCTGCTTCAGATAGTTGTTCTACAACTAGTTGCCAAGAATGCATCTTCAGCTAAATTTAACTGATATCCAACAGTCAATAGTAGTCCTTGAAATATAAAATGCTAGTTATTCGTATACTCCAAATAAAGAGGACATTAGGTTCTAAAACATCTAAAGGGCGTATAAATGCAACTAATGAGACCCTGATCCTCACTTAATTTAACACTTCATGTATAAGTTGACACAGAATTATACTATGATTTTAACATAGGTGGTAACCAGAGACTGTGGTCAGCTTTGATAGTTAAGGCAGAGTTACCGAATCAAATGAATAGGCAACAAGAACTTTACCAATTTAAAGAACATAAGCGATTTGATTCCTAAAATCAATCACATAAATATAATTTGAAACTCTTTTTGTTACAGGTTATTATCCTTCAAATTCCAGAACTTCCTCAAGAAATAACTACTAGCCAGAACCCAAGACAAGTAGAAAGGGACATGAAAGAGTAAAAAAAAAAAAAAAAATTGATAACCGTAGAGTATGAATTCTAAAGAGAAAAGAAAAGGCAAAAGTTTTGACCGACAATATGGATAACTTGAAAGAATGCAAATTATAGTACAAAATTCAATCTTTCTGTCAACAGAAACAACATATTAAGAAGAAGCAACGAGGAAATAAACGCGAGGGAGTGAAGGACAAGAGCAAAGGGTACCCGAGAGTGTAAATTCTGAGGAAAACAGCAGAGTCAAGGCCAGCATGGTTGATAAGCTCGCTTTCACTCATCTTCAAAGCTTGAGGCATCCAATTCAAGAAAGTCAGATAAGTATGGAAATTAAGGTTGACAAACTTGGCCACAAAATTCCCACCCCTTCTTGGGCTTGATCTTCCTCCATTGATATACCACTTTGGGAAGTAAACTCTGTCATTAATCGGTTGAATTCTCAGCAGAGCAAAAGCCAACAAGAATGCAAATGCAATCAGAATATTGATCAAGGCAGACACCCCAATATCACCAAGAGTAGCCATTGGAGAAAAAACGTAAAAGCAGAGCAAAGGCTACAGAGCAAAACAAAACATGTAAAACTTTGAAAGAGATAAGAGAAAGACACAAAGGATACGCAGGATGCGACCTAATGGTCCAAATTAAGTGACTGCCGATGCAAGAGAGGAAAGAAAGTAACAGAAGTTTATAAAAAGAAAAAAAAAAAAAGAAAAGCAACAGAAAGAAAAGAAATATATATTTTAATTTGCAGACTATACTTTCTATCTGTTATAAGTAGGAAATTAGTGGATTTTGATCTGTGAGGCATCTCTGGCTTTGATTCCGTTATAATTAAGTAGTAGTATAAATTAAATGGGGTTCTTAATAATTTAATCAAGGGTGTGGTTTATTTTTAACTAGGAAAGAGTTTTCATTTGCATGTGAATGTGAGAGCATAATTGTTGTTTATGGTTATGGAATTGATTTTGGCATGGGGTTGGATTCATGTGTTGATTGTTGTTAGTTGGATTTGTTTTCTTGTCAAAGTCCTTTGATTGATTAGAGAAAGGGAGTGGGGGAGTCTTGGGTCTTTTTCACTTTCCAACTTTTTCCATGCGATGGAAAAGCTCATAGTTGGATGTCATGATGACAAAGTTGCCACCATCAATGCCTCAAAATCAGGCAATAAAATATGATTCTTATCCAGATTTACTAAAGATGAGAGAATAAACAAAGGAATTATTCTTCATCTTTTGTAATCTTTATATCATTTTCCCACTAAAAAGCTAACATGATTTATTCCCTTGATGAACAAAAAGAAAACTGATTTATTCTACTGGTATTCATAAACCATCAGCTCTTGCAATCCCAAGTCTACTAAATCCCGAAAAGATATTTTGAACTCTTTTCTCCCCTTTTTAATGCAAATTATTTGTTTGTTTTACACCTTTTAATTTGTGTTTTACACAATTAATTTTTATAGTTATTGTTTAAAAACTTAAAACACATAACATTAAAAGATAAAACAATGAATGTGGAAAAAGGCTTTAAGACAGAAGAGGTGAACAGTTTCCTTAAAGCAAAAGGAAAAAAGGGTAGTAAAAAAGTTTGGTCTGCAGATGAAGTTTTTGCCAGTTAGTAGTAAGGGCGGGGGAGTGAGTCAACTTCTTACAAGTCTAAGACTAAGAATATGTGAAATTAAAAGTCCATTTTTTTTTATAATAAAAAATATATCTGTTCATAGTTTTATATATAATATTCATCGTGGATGGATGGTCCTTCTGCGTTGTACTTTTAGATTATATATCCAGGCACGGTTACTTCAAACCTTAATTGGGCTCAACTCATACATCTTCACTAGAGAGCAAACATGGCCGAAGAAGAGACTTACGAAATTCAAAGCAATCGATAATTGTGAGTCTTTGGTTTTTGGCTATTAGCTTATAACAAGCTGGTTTTTTTTTTTTGGTTCTAATTCCTTCTTAAAGAATAATAAGCAAATCTAAGGATTAGATTATGAAAAAAATAAATAAAAAGTGGATAGGGCCAAAACCCAAAGGGATAGATTCATAGGATAGCTTATTTCACGGGCTTTGTACCTCCTTGTTCGGGCCGAAGCGAATATTTTGTAGTCTCTTCTAACTCCCCTGTTCCTTACGGAGATATCGACACGTGTACCTCTTGCCGGCCCACTCATGTGGACCCTTACTATAATGCTGCGTCCTCCCCTGTGGGCCCGCCACGTGATATGATTCCTCAAATATTCCATTCCACTCATTCACCGCCGAATATTCCACGCTGGCACTTACGTGGCACCGCCAGGAATCCTTTATACGAATCAGCTACATCGCCCTTTAGGCTGCAGCTGTTTCTTTCTCTCTCAAATCGCCTTTAGATCATCATTCCTGATTATCTAAAAGGTCCAACACCTAATGCAGACGTACACGGGAGAGGATGAAGAAAATTATTCGTTTTGTTTTGTTTTGTTTAGATTGCAATCATGTTTGTTTGCTTAAGATTCGTCGCCGAGCTTTCCTCTGCATGTTCTTAGTTTAAATATAAATATTATCTGTCCGTTTCTCATTAAAAATAAATAAATAAAAAGCTCTGCTAATATGTATGAAGTTGAAACAGCAAAAAAGTTTTTTCAGTTTACATTCTTATGCTAAGGAGAAATAGGAAATTCAACTCAAATTGATTCCACTCAACAACCTGCTTGAAGAATTTCAGTTTAAGGAGCGAATTGAGGTGGTTTGGTGTGGTCTGATGAGATGGAGAGATTATGCTATGGCGGTGGAGTTGAGGGAGGAGGGAACTATAGGTACGAAAATGGGGTGGTGATGACGAAAGACGCAAAGCCCAGGCTGAGATGGACGGCTGATCTTCACGACAGATTCGTCGATGCCGTAACTAAACTTGGTGGCCCTGACAGTTAGTCTTCTCTACCTCCTTACCCTGTTTTTTCCTTTTGTGAAAAAAACATAATTTTTACCATTAGACATCTTTCTTTTATGAACTGCTGCAAATATATATGATTAATTAAGTATAGCACAAATTTTGGATCTTTGTGAGATAACTAGAAGCGGGTGACATCAATTTCATAAATCATAGTAGTAAAATTGTGATTGTAAGAAACTTATTCCAGTTTTGGTTGAGTATGATCTTATAAATTGTAGCTGTGTCAAAGTTAAAGCTGTTGAATGGGAGCAGCCACCCCTCTGATATAGACTATAGAGGAGCTAATTACCATACTTTAAAGGTCTTATTAATCTTGCTTGCATTTTTTGTCACCGCCAAGTAAATTTGGCAAAGTTTATATTTGTTAAGTCGCTTGCTCAGGGCATTGCCTACATCAATGTAGCTTTTTATGTCTGTAATTGGTTTTTGAGAACATACATCAAACAAGTCCAAGGCTGATTTGCTGCAAATATTTGTTCCTAAAGATCAGAAAGACTTCTCTGAATTAATGAATTTTTTTTTTTTTTTTGCAAATAATCGTGAAATTCTAATTGCATTCCTTCTTTTTAGTTTTCATATTAATTAAAAAACCAGTGCATGGATTAGTAAAGTTTTACTCTTAATGTAACGCTATAAGCATATTGAAATATCCTCTTGGCATAGTTTACAGTATAGTCTAATATTATTGAGAAATTCTGCTTTCAGAAGCAACTCCCAAGTCTGTCCTAAGGTTGATGGGCTTGAAGGGTTTGACATTGTACCATTTGAAGAGTCATTTACAGGTACATAGGACATGGACATTAAAATTTCATGTTTCCTTTTTGCTTGTTAATTATTTTGAGACAATGCACTGGTGTAATTCTGCTTAATTCTGTTGTTTTGCAGAAATACAGACTAGGACAGCAAGCGCGGAAGCAAAATGCAGCAGACCAAAACAAAGAGAATGGTGGTAAGTTTGTAGATGAGTAATACTTTGACTCAAATTCTAGTAAGTCGCAATTATTTTTCCACTGCGAATATAGGATTAAATCAACTATTAGTACTTCTTATGGTGATTGGTTGCAACTCCTTATCTAGGGAGTTCGTATGTACAGTTTAGCAATCATTCTTCGGATACTATCACCAATTCACCAAGAGATGACAATGAGCAAAGGTAGGTGCAAATATCTTAGCTCTATTTGTCATTTCTGTTTTGTAACCGGAATCTTGTCTAGAGCATTTAATTGTCACGTCAAACTTTATAGCAGTTAGAGATTATGAATCTAGTTAGGATATCTACTTTTCACATTGCTTTTATGTCCGTCAAATGGTTCCTTCCCAATTTCTAAGTGACAATGAATTGCAATGGAACAGACAAATTCCAATGACAGAGGTACTGAAGACTCAACTGGAAGTACAAAAGACATTGCAAGAGCAACTTGAGGTTAATTTATACCTTTAAGGACAAGATTCTTTCTCATTCTTTTACATTAAAACATTATGGCATGGAACGAATTTGCTTGTAATTCTGTTGATTGTTGTTGAATTGGTCTTTGTTATGACTGTAGGTACAGAAGAAATTGCAGATGAGGATAAAGGCTCAAGGGAAGTACTTGCAAGCAATATTAGAGAAAGCCCAAAAGAGCCTCTCATTTGATATCAACTCATGTGATGGGAATGTAGAAGAAACAAGAGCACAACAAGCAAACTTCAACTTGGCTCCGTCGAATCTCCTGGAGAATGTGAACGAAGCAGACAGGAAATCAAACGCAGTACAGATGAATGACGTTTCCAAGAAGACCAACTATTCTGCTTTCCAAAATTATGGACTACTGGGAGAAAGAGAAGGAAGCAAAGATGTTAAGCTTAAAGTTGAAGGAGATTCCATAGATTTTGACCTAAACACCAAAGATAGCTATGAGTTTGTTGCTATAAATGGAAACGAGCGTCAATCACGCATGTTTTCATACAAGGGATGAAATTCAAAATATAGATATCCAATTTATGAGTTATGCATTCGTTTTACATCTGTTTGTATCACGGATCGAGATTTAAGCTCCGATTCGAACGGCTCCAAGATTCGAATATGCACTCATCAGACGTCTTAAATCAGTCTATCTGTCACAATTCAGATTCTAATGAGGTATTATCCGCTTTAATTTTTTTAACCTCACGATTTTATCCTACAAAAAATACTTCATAAAATAGAGGTGATGTGAACCCTTATATGTCCAATAATCTTTTTTTTATATGCGATATGAGATTCAAAATTTCTCCTTAGATCCATGACACTTACGATTCAGTTAGTTTTATAAACCTATTGTCTACAAAGCTAACATAGACTAATTAGGCTCATATCCTTTGCTAAAGAATAGAAATTTGGTCATTCACTTTTTTGTCGCCCTTTTACTTTATACGCTATGCTTGAAACAAAGAAATCTTAATATCTATTGCTTGATTAAATAATAGAGAGTGAAAGAAATGACTTATTATATTATTTTTTTTAATTATAATTTTTGATAATTTTTGTTTTTATTATAACATTTATATGTTTATATTAATGTATTTTATATTTCAATTTTTTTTATTTATTCATAAAAATAATCATCATTGAAATTTATGAAATTCATAAAAATAAATAAATAATAAATAATAAATTTATTGATAAATGATATTTTATATTTTTAATCTAATTTTAGAGTTCAAAATCAAATACTTTATAATTTAAAAAAATTAATAAGAATATAATAATTATTTTTTATTTTAAAAACTTTATTATTCTCCTTTCCCTACCTTTATTTCCAATTTAAGGTAATTAAAAAATAAACAAATTGTGAGAAACTACAGGAGCTAAGCATATCTTCTATTCTTTTATTTTTATTTATGTCATATATAAACAAAAAAAAAAAATTCCTCATTTTCTTTTGTTTTTTTCCATTCTTTTTTTTTTCTCTCTCCACTTACCTCAGTTCAAACTTAGGCTTACCCTTTAGGTTACAAAATATAAGTACTTTCTGCGGTAGCTAGCTAAGAGCAGCAATCTTT
The DNA here is from genome assembly GCF_002303985.1 of Durio zibethinus. The sequence goes on along the minus strand of NW_019167827.1, from coordinate 460,459 downwards.
TGAGCTAGCTTTTGGTGATGATTAGTATATGTATTTAAATGGGACCGGAACTTGAAGACTACTGGTCAAGTGGATTAGGTCATTGTCTGCCACTTGTAAACGATTTGTCTTCCAGCAAATATCCTTATATTCCATTAGAAATAAATCAAGAAACTAAAACCACTTGCTCGAACTTGAAGGATAATTAGAACACGATAAAAAACACTTGATGAACTTAGGATATAAAATTGAAACTGAAAGATCAACAATCATATGTTATTAACATATATTGATGCAATTAAAAAGGGAAATCATGTACAACGACCACCAAAACAGGAGTTGGAGTCACTTCCTACATAAGGTAGACGTCTAAAATTTTAGGAGAATAATATTGGAGTACAGTCCATGCATAATTAGCTTTGATAGCCATATATGATTTTGTTTGCTTGATCAGGTAAAATTCGTACTGCAAGTTACATTTATTATTATGTATAAATTTTCAGGTATTCATCCATGCGGATGTAATCCACCTCGGGATAAAGCTTTGAAGCTTCTTCACCTTGTTCCCCTATTTCAAAGTTTGTTAAGCAGCCCTCGTAGAAAATATGATAGAAATGGCCCACTCCTACCTGCCCTGCAAAGTCCATCCCTGCACGCGCAACAACCCAATCATAAAAATTAACTACTTAATTACATAAATATACATCGATCACATCCTATCCTGCATGAGTAAGATTTTCAAACAAGGGTTTTCTCCCAAGGTTTTGTCTTAAATTATTGTCAAACAAGTTTTTTCTACCCAGCGTTTATGGTCAAACAAGACCAATGAAGGAAAAAAAAAAAAAAAAAAGAGCTAAACGTACCTTTCATGGAGGCCAGGAAATCTTGCGCAGAAATGCTTATTTTGTCTAGTTTCTTCTCAGTAAGCTTCTCCCAGTTCTGGATTAGCTGTGATTGCGTGAGAATGTTCTCTGGAGGCCTTATGTACAAAGTTTTGTTCAATGTTCTGGGATCATCTATTGCTTTAATCGTGTATGTTGCAATATCGTCTTCGTCCATAAAAACCACTGCAGGATCATCAACAAATTAATCAAGAATAATATATAGTCTCAAAATCTATATATGGATCGACCTTAATTATATAACTATGCACACTATATATATATATATATATATAATTGGAGGAATATTAATTAATAGTATCTTGGTTGTACCTTTAACATTTCCGTCCCCATAGAGATAAACTTGGTGTTTAGGAGGAGTGAGCCTTTCAAGCTGAGAAAGGTTACCGACAAAGTAACCAGCAAAGCAGTTGGCAACCACATAGGTGAAGGGGATGTTGGCATCTTCTATAGCTTTTCTCACAACCATTTTTTCATAAAATGTTACTCTTCCAGGTTCAAGTGCATGCCCCATCCGCGCTGGATCCATACCAAACTCTGAAGGCAAGAAACGCTGCAATGCAAATGCTTGTTGGCTTCAATTTAATAATTATTGCCAAAACAAAAAGTTGCTACTTCTGACATTGATGTTTCTTCAATATTATTAACTAATAGAGGAAAATTAAAGATCCAAAAATATTTAAATAGTTTAACAATGAATGATGAAATATTTAAAAAAAAAACTTCTGTTTGCCTCTATTTATATATTATAGAGGTAATTTATAACTTGCATGCTTGTTGTATTGTTTTATAACTTGCATGCTTGTTTTGTTCTTCACTGTATGCTTGTTTGTAGTTTTTTTGAATGGGAAAATTTAGTTAACAGTAAACCTTTATTTATGGAATTAATTAAGGCGTAGAAAAACCTGAAAAGGGAACCATTCTAGTTTTGAAATAAAATAATTAATTCTTTTTAATTAGATAAAAAATGGTATTTGTAACTATTATAATTACTTCAAAGAACAGAAAAGAAAAGTGAATAATCAAATTAGATGAAATAAAAAATTGGAATGACGAGGAAACCAAAAGATTGACATATTAGGTTGGGAGAAGTTTTAGATTTGTATATATAATATATTACTTTTAAGCATTGAAAGACAACGGAAAAAAAAAAAAAAAAAAAAAAACAGAAGCCAACTATATTGTATACATAATAACTCCTCTACAACGTAATTGTATAGGTATATGATACCTTAACATTCCCAGCTTCTTTGATGGCCTCCACAAGCTTGAGCTGCAACAAAAGGTTATGACTGCGGAAATGCACGCCAGACATGGTGGAAATAACAACATCAACTTGCTTAATAGCCTCTACCAAGCTTTTATGATCATTAAACGAGCCTTCGATAAGGTGAGCCCCTTGCTTCTTGAATGACAGTAGCATCTGCAGCTTTTCAATGTCAAGCCCAATCTCCGGGCGTTGAAGGACATAGGTTTCATGCCCCTGAGCTAAGCTTGCCTGCACAATCCTCCGCCCAATATACCCAGTTCCACCAACCACAAGAACCTTACTCTTCGCCATATTCACTCTTTAATTAATTTGTTTTGTCTTAATCTGAAGTAGAATAACAAAACCAAAGTGTTGTATATATAGGGACTGACTAGGGAGTTCAATTGTCACCGCTTTGTTTTGTTGCTTTATGTAAAAAATTTCTATAAAAGAAATAAAAAACAGTACATGGGATAAATGAGAGATGTATATGCCTTAACTGTGCAGTGCAAGTTACTCTTGATAATTTGATGCCCTATTTGGCTCGATCACTATATATCAGACAAATGATTTTATTATTATTATTCCTGTTTTATTTTAATTTTGCACTACACAGATTGTGTGTTGTTGATATTTTTGTTAATGGTCATGATGGAGAGTGGGTTGGTGTGTTAGGTGGTGGAGGCTGAGTGCTTTTGCAGTTGTTTTCCTCAAGAATTTAGGCCTTGTGGGGTTAAGTTTCAGTGGTTCGTGTGACTTTCTAAGCAATCGACACATACTACGAAAATAATTAGTCAAACCTCACCGGCCGATTGATGAAAGTACCTCACCGTTTCACATATATAATTTTGTTTACAAAAAACTCGTCTGCTGATAAAATTTTTGTCTTTTGTGAAAAGTGAAAACTGACTGTAGTGTATTTGATCATTAGGTTCTATGTACGATTTCTGCTTATAAATTAGTAATTAAGTACTTCGTTTTAAGAAGAAACACAGATTAATCTTTCACACATGTATGCTTGCCATATCTGTTACATCCAAATACTTCTTTGGTTTTTGTTGTGAAAACGGATAGAAAAACAACCATTAGGTAAACAGTAGTTGATTTGGTTGCTTCGAAAGTCATCCCTTTCCTATGATACCAGCAGGCCCGGAATCGGGATATGACACTATGACTGCCTATCGATTGATGATCAATTTCTTTCTTTATTTTTGGTTTTGACAATTAATTACTTCAAGCTCCTTACGGTCTAATTCATCTGCTAAACAAACCCACTTTGTTACGTGTTGTATAGCAGTAGCCAGGGAACGACCTTGCATTAGTTTGAAGTAAGTGGCCATAGACCATAGTTTCTTCGTATGGTGCATCAATTTTCGCTCTCCTAGACAAAAGCATGACGAACATAACACGCACGCACTTGTCCAATCTGGGATTTTTATTTTTTCATAAGGGCAGCCGGGTCGAACTTCAACTTTAATATCTTTTTAAAGTTTTTTTAACCATTAAATCAAAAAATCGAAGATCAATCGGAGATATTAAACATTCAAATGTTTGCGTCATTTGTTAATAATTAAATACTATATATATATATATATATATATATATTTGCTTTCTTGAGAGCCTTTGAAATCTAACCCCAATATTTAATTTTGGCGATGACTCCATCTTCCCGTTACTCTTTACGATTCATTCAACCATACTATAAATTTCACTAATTAATTGGGGTTTTTTTATTTATTGTTTACCTAGAATATTACTAATCTCTTTTAAGGGGTAGCTAGGGCTTTCCTAATTAGTCCTATATACGATCAATTTAGATAAAAAGAAAGGATTTTATACTAATTATTTTTAGTTAATTCTATTCTACCAAACACGTATGTTTGCTGAACCAATTACTTTAAAGATTTTGCTGAAAAATTAAACATGCATATATATAAATGGGACAAGAAGTGTATATAATAAATGCATTTTTTATTGTAACAACTAATGTTGGATGTTATACTCTTCCATCCCATTATTTCACCTCCATTTTTAATTCTTAAATAATCAATTAATGTGTTTACTTAACGTACATATAATAAATTTTGTATTTATCCAAAGAAGCAGCATAAGCTGCTACACAAAATTTTAGTTAAAATTTATAGTAGAGAACAAAATTTTCGTATTCAGAAAAAAAAAAAAAAGTTGTAAGGACTAGATTGAAAGAAGATAAACAAACCTGAGTGGCGAAGAACGCAACACGTCAGAGATTGCATTGTGGGAGTTTTAACTAAAGGTTGAATTAACAACTAAACATAAACGGTCGTTGTGATTCCAAAAGAAAGGATCAGGAGATGCTGCTGTTCTGTCCTGTCTTTGCAGTATCCTCAATCCCACAGCGGAAGGTAATAGAATGCTTCATCTATTTAGTTCAATGCCCGCACAGATAAAATTGCCTGCCTAGAAGATGATGAGCACTCTCTTTTGGTCACTCGTGAACTATTAGATTCAGAATTCTCCTTTGCTGCTTTTGTTTTTCTTGATTAAGTTCATGTTAGTGACTGATAGAGGAACATCTCTGACAATCAAGTGAAATTTTGATTAATTAGTTTGTGCCAAATTGTAGGTTCTTCACAGCGGAGGCCATTGGACAGGAGCTAACCCAAATGCTTGTATGAAAGAAAATTTTAATTTGTACCACATTATAGGCTTTTCGAGGAATCTCAAGTTTATTAGTCGTTCAGTTCCTAAGCAGGGGAACGCCTCGGTTGACTATGATGATACGCCGTTCCCCAATGACTACTTTGACCTTCTTAAACAAGTAAGCTGTCAAACAGAATTAGAACTGCAATTCCATGCCAGCCCATATCTTCTCTCTTGCTAGTTGTCACACTCTTCTTCCTCCTTTTTACTGTGATTATTTGTGCCATTATTTTAATTCTAACAATTATTAATTCCTTTGGGCATGTGTCAAATTAATAACAGGCAAAAAAGGCAACTGAATTGGCTTTGAAGGATGGCAAACAGTTAATGGTGAGATAGCGCTGGGTAATAAATGAAGAATTAGAAAAGCACATACTTCGTTCAATAACAATATAGTTTGTGACCTACAAAATGTCTGTTACAGGAGATTGAATTCCCAACAGCTGGACTTCAATCCGTACCAGGTTCTCTCCCCCCCTTGGCCCCGTGTCTTTTTTCTTTTTTGACTTCTATTTCTTTTGATTATATGCCAAATACACATCAGGTGATGGTGAAGGAGGAAATGAAATGACTGAAAGTATGCAGTTGATTCGTGAATTTTGTGATATCTTAGTAACTCCAGAGAAAGCTACACGAACCAGAATCGTAAGTTTCAATCATCTGAAGCTAATCCTACTATTATGATATGAGACCTTAATTTGTTGATACTTATAAATATTTAATACCTTTGTCATGTTTGTAATGAATGAGCCCTTTTATGAGTGAACAATTGATCCCATTGATCTCGTTATCAAGTTTCTCTATTTATAGCTCATAATTTATGGGTACAAAACCACTGCTGTAAATTTTCAGTTTTTCCCAGAGGCAAATGAAGTTAAATTTGCCAGACAAGTGTTTGAAGGAGCTTCTTTCAAATTGGACTATCTAACAAAGCCATCATTCTTTGAGGATTTTGGTTTTGGTGAGAAGGTGAAAATGGCAGACCGGGTAAAGCCTGATGATGAACTGTTCCTAGTTGGCTATCCATATTTTAACGTCAATGGTAGTTTCAAGCATTCTGTATTCTTATTGATGTGCACTCCGTGAAGCTTATATTTCTGTCTGCTCTCTATTATGCAGAAATGATTGTAGTGGAAGAGCTTTACAAGGAAGCCGTAATGAATACCACCAGAAAACTTATTATATTCAATGGAGAACTTGACCGTATCAGATCTGGGTGTATCCTTGGTGAATCTTACATTGTTCTTGCTAATTTTGAATTCAGTTTCATCTACATATATAATCGTTTCAAATGACAGTTTCTTGATGCCCTCCTATTGTCACCCAGTGCATTACTCTGAGATCTATAGCTGGGCTTTTGAGAAAATTAATGAGTTCATGTATTAATTACTTTTAAAAATGAAGAAAAATCTATCCAATACTAATAGAATTTTCATCTGCATTCTATCATCTTGTTGTAGTGGTAGACAGTTGAAAAATTATAAATAGTTGTCCTTAAACGAGCTATAAGATTATCCACCTTTCTTCTACCCTAAGCTGGCAGCACTTACCAAAACCCTCCTGCCCATGATGGAGACCGTATATTACATACATAACTTTAAGGGACGCAATGGAGGAACCCTTTTCAGGTTTTGCTACATGATTTAATTTCTTACCGAATTTTCTTCAGCTTCACGACTAAATTTCAACAACTATATATATATATATATTTTCTTTCTGAATTAGGTGCTATCCAGGTCCTTGGAGAATCCTTAGAAACGTGGGGGACAAATTTTTGTGTGTGCATCAGCGGGAAACAATGCCATCCCTTAAGGAAGTTGCCTTAGATATTCTCCCTGCTGCTTGAGGATTCCATACAGACCGATGTGGCAAGTAATGCCTCTCCTCCAGCAATTGCGAACACACCAGTCTCTAGTACTACACATATCTATCCGTTATAGCATGATGTGAATGTGACAGTGAAACATCCTACCCATAGCCCATAGCTACTGAATGTTAAGTAAATCAAATTTTTTTGTTCAAGTAGAAACATTTAAAAACTTCATTTTGGCAAGTAACAGCAGCCTTCTATAACTTCCTTAATTACTATTAATTAATAAACATCAATCATTTAGAAAGTCGCCAGTAAAGATACCCTCTTCTCTCATCAATCATTCAGAAAGTCGCTAGTAAAGATAACATCTTCTCTCTTTCTTGTTCATCACAATCTACTCCATTTAAAGTTAAGTGACCAACAATGAAAAAATGGCTGCTAAAATCCTGGTTGTTGCAGAGACTGGCCAAGGTCACCTCCACCTCGCATGGAGCTCTGCAACCACCTCTCCTCTCCTCTCCAACTACCAATCTACCCTCATCATGCCCTCTTCTCTCCCCACTTCTATCCCTTCCTCTTTCTCCCATAAAAACGCTGCGATCGCCTCCCCTGCTCGTATCAACCCTGATCCGATCCGCTGCAGAAGCAAGCGGCCCAGAACCTCGAGGGCCACCTGGTAAACCGCTTTCAATTCCCAGATTTATCCTGGCTATATGCCCTATTGTTGACTGAAAATGGGCTGGATAAAGGCCCATCTCTGGAAATTTAACATCTCAGTAATTGGGCTCTTCAACTTCTGCGCTTGCTGCCGCCATAGAGTGGGGTTGCCTTGAAGGCCCAAGTGAGTGATGTTAGGCCAAGCGAGACCCATTTTAGTCCCAGGATTGGGAATTACATTCGGATCTTAAAAGAAAACCATTAGGCCCGCCACGCCCACACGGCGGTAAACCAGTGGGAAGAGGTCCTCCAAAACCAGTCGACTAGCCGTTGAAGGTTAATGCTATGTAAGGATCAATAGCTTTGACATTCAACAGTCGTGGCACATGCAAAGTCGTCTAAATTTTTCCTTGAAGTGGTCTTCCCCTCGATTGTTCTAGCTCTCACGTCAAACCGAAAATTTGAAATGAAATGCTAACTTGATATTGCCACTACATTTACTAAAGATTTTCCTTTTACAATAAATAAAACGATAGCAATAGCAGTCCCATCATCCCTTATCCTCTAGCCCTCTTCCGTGTGCTACAGGGATACGTTAGGATTTATTTTCCCTTGCATCGTATGAAATAACAAAAAAAAAATTTGCCAGCCAGATACATATAATTAGACGAGCTTGCTGATCTTAAAATTTTCATCTTCCTTTCACTACTTTTCCTGAAAATCCCATTCGGAAAAAGTTGATGGCATCTTCCTGTAAATGTTAAATGACAGAAAATGCGACTGAAATATGAATATCAGAACAAATGATTAGTATAAATCAGCTGTGGTCAAATCAATCACGATGGATCGCCTTCCAGCTTTGGAACTATGGCAGACGATAGCTCTTTATGAGAAACACGAACTGCACCAATTAGCCGCTCTGGCAGCTCATCTGTTGTATTCGCCTAAGAGGGAGAAAAAAAGAGTATGCAACCACTTTTAAGCTAACATATATAAAGTAAAATCACAAATGTGACTTAATGCCGCATGCCTAATTTCTATCAGGAATGGGCAATGGCCCCAGACAGCCCAATGACACCCGCACTCGGGTTAATTATTAGGTAAAACTACAAAAACTACAGTGTATAAAACTACATACCCCATGCATTATTATGATCTACAATTTGCACCTGACATGCTATTAATAATGAAAACAATGTGTATTGCAACAGTAATTGCTTCAGATTATGCTAGTTCAAGCTAAATCTCTTTGCTTGCAAGGCAACATTAACAAAGCAAGTAATTTTTTCCAGATAACAAGTTTGGGACGGCTAACGTTTACCTGTACTAGGAAAGCCATGTCAACCACCAAAGTCGTAATCACACCAATGACAAGCCCCAAAACTCCATTAGCAACAGTAGAAGAACCTATGTCAATATCAACCTATAGAGAGAAATAAACAAGTAAACCGATATCAATTATAAGGATCCTTAATGCTACATTTAAGTATTAAAGAAATCATAAGGATACGTACTTCTAAGTACTTGGGACCACGGATATAGTTGCAATCAACCGCTTTTCCCAACAAACAAGGGGTGCTACCAACACTCTGTCGTACAATCCATGACCCCTGCAGGATTCAATTTGAACAATTTTCAAAGGAGTAAACTGAAAAACAGAATTACCTTGCATTTTTTCAGCAAAATTAACCTCAGTGGAGAGGATCCTACCATTTAATCCATAAACATTTCCCACATTCACATATAAGATAGGACAAAGGCGATTTATGCAAATATTAATAAGGCTACGTTTGATCATTTAAAAAAAAAAAGATATGCTTGCATCAGCTAAAGAGAATGTTGACCCAGTCAAAACTAAGACCAAACAAAAAAAAATATTTTTACTTTAAATTTTAAATTGGAAAAGCAAAATCAGAATAGCATTTCAGGTAATGATACAGCATTAAACCTGGATATGTACTCAGTAAATGAACAAAACAATTTACAACAAAACATAACTTGAATGAAAGTATTGGCAGGATTATTTTTGCAGATAAGGAACCTGTATAAGAAATAGTCTACTTCATAAGACAATACATGCCAAACTGTAATTTGAGACAGCTAGGGTAGAAACATGGCTGATCAATTTCTTACACAAGCTTTAAAGGATCATATCAAAGGCCAATTCATTGTGGTTGGGTTGGAAGCAGCCTTTAACTTTAAAACAGCAAAAACCAATGTCATATGACCAATGCACCTTGTTATGCCTTAAAGTACACATATTCAAGCTTGGGTACATAAAAGGAAATCAAAAGACTCGAGAACATTTTGGAGAACATTACTGTGAACCTGCAGAGAATCTAATATGTGAAAACTAACGCTCCATTTTTCCTGTAGTATAATAAAAACCAATCCTTCTTAAAATTCCGGAGCAGAATTTCCACTATCCCATTCAGCAATTGCTCATGAGAGTCTAGATAGCATTTTCGCCCAAATTCAAGAGGGCTTTACAGATTATCAATAAGATTTACAGTATTAATTTAGTGTCCCCGAAGTACAGGAGTTTTTCCGAATATTTGTCAGTTAAAAAAGAGCAATCATTGATAAATGATTTGCTTTCATTACAAGTAATCATAATCTTTAATATATTAATGGTCAAAATGTAGAATTTTCAGCTACAGATTTCATTTACCTACCAATTCATGCACGACTGATTGTTTGTGTGGTGACACATGTCAAGTGTGTGATATGGACTTGGTAGACTAATAAACAACAGATGACAAGAATTATGGAGGCATAATTACAATGAAGAGTGCTTCCGACTGTCTCAAATATCCTGATTTAAGCATTAATCCAAACACAATAAAGAAAGATAGATACCTTTGGCACTGATGGAATAAGCTTTAGCCGACTATTGCGGAATTCATCATCACCATCAACAAACCGATGCAAAAGGGATCCGGGTACTAATTCCCTTGTCACAAAATAGAAGACCATACTATAGTGTGTTGAGCCAGGAACCTGGTACAAAAACAATATAATCCACTCGACCTCCTGATCCATCAATTTAAGATACAACATTACCTGCACTATGAAGACTTACTTGAAAATTAAAGACCAAGGAGAAAAGCCCCTTTTCTGAAGCAACCTACAAAGACAGAAGCAAGGAGGACCAAAGACCTGTAAAATATACTCCATAAAGGAATTAACAACAGATTTTCTACATCAATAAAGTTGATATTGACAATCCAAGAAAAACTCAAAGCAGTATATACTTGGCCTCTTAGGAATAGGTGAACAATCAGTTCTGATCCAACAAGAAACCAACCAAACAAACTTGGTCAGGGCCAAATATAGTTCTGATAATTCATAACCATACAACAGATATCAGCCTAGCATGCTCAGTTATCGGTAAATTCATTCAACTGACAGGTTATAAGTTTAATGTGATTTCCTATTTGTTCTTTTTTCTTCCCCCATAGAAAAAGGCAGCTTGCTCACAATAGTAACATAACCATGTTACCCTGATTTGAAGTTCCTTTTACTAAATTTACTGATTCAAGTTAATCCTTCATTATTTCCATTAAAAAACCGTTCTTTTTTAGTTGTACAAAATCTGTCAGATATAATTTGTCTAATAAAAAATATGTTAACTCTTTATGCGAAAAGAGACCAAAAACAAAACAGATTGAGAATAAATGTCAGCCGATAGAACATTCCAAGTAACAACGACCAAGCACTAATACAGTGGCTAGGATGCAGATAGGTTTAAAGGTTGTTGGTTCTGTTCTCAATAAACTATTACAGAAATTTGAGGTCCTAAGTTAAAGTCTTAGCATGAAGATCAAGTGGGCAAAGAAATGAGAGCCTTTGGCTCCATTTGGTTTGAAAAATGTTTTTTGTTTTTATTTTCTATTTTTATTTTCTAGAAAATACTTCTTATTTTCCATATTTTGTTTTCTAAAAAATGTATTTGGTAAGTGAAAATAAAAAATGTTTTCTAAAAATGCAAAAATAAATAAATAAATAAAATATTCAATGATATTATTATTAATGTCATCTAATAATAGATATAATACATATTTATTATTAACGATATTAAAAAGTGTTCAAATATGGAACTTGCAAAACATAAAGAAAAAAATAATGTATATCCCTTGTTTTCATAAGTGAAAACATCTTTTTTTTGTTTTCATATTTCAATCAATTTTCATTTTTGTTTTTTAAAAACTTGTTTTCATTTTTAATTACGAAACACGTTTTCACTCATATTTTTCATTTTCTAAAAAAATAAAAACAGAAAATGGCTCTGTTTTCTGAAACCAAAGACTACCTCTACCTCCCATTTTGCAACTTAACCAATGGAGCTAACAAAAGGTTTTGATTTCCCACATCCATGCCAGAATCCAATTCCAATAAATATTATGCAGGTTGTGGAGTTACTACAGCAAGGTATGCAACTCAAAAAATATAAGTGAACCAATCAGTTAAAGTATAACCAGATTCCAATCTCCCATGAATATTACTATATTCACCATGATTCCTAGTAAAGGCTTAGAGATATTGCAGAACAGAGAAACTAGGCATAGCAAATGGAGCAGGAAACTATTAATATGCCAACCAGATATTAACAAACAACTTTCTCAAGAAATAAGATACAGCCTTCTTAAGTCAAGCAGAACAGTAAAGGGCTAATAACATTAAAAAGGTAACTCTAAGACTCACTTGTGTGGCACAGCCTCGACGCCTAGCAACATGATCCATTCTTTTTGTGTCTTTAAACCAATCAACAGCAACAAGATCCATTAAATATTTCCCTGCAGGAATCTTCATAGCAAAGAGGGGGAAAAAGTGATAAAACAAAACAAAGACATAAGATATTGATTTGGATGGAAAAACAAGAAATTAAAAGAAACAAGCAGAATAATGGGAACCTTTGTTTTGCTGCAACAAAACTGCTTGCTACGAACTCTGAAATTGTTACCATCGGATATTCTCCAACAGTCACGAGTATTTTCACAGTCATCACGTCGTAGATTACCAGAAAAGCATGACAAATCAATTTTCTCAAATGGCTCTTCCTCCAGGGCTTTAATTCATAAAAAAAAAAAGGAAAAAAAATTTGTATATTTGAGATGAGAAGTCGGTCCCATAAAGTAAATATCTTATCCAATTACATCAAAACAATCACATATAACACTATGATGACCCACATGTTCTCTTGGCATCATTGTCGCTTTTGGTAGGATATCCCTGAAAATTGTATGGAAATAAGAAACTCATGGTTAGAAACAAGTCAAACAAAAACATACATAAAGATAACGGTAAGATAAAACCTCTTGTTCTGCTTCAGGCATTTGTTCTTCATCCTCATCAGAGAATTCATCCATCATCACAGAGTTTCTGCTTGCTGCATTTATTTCATCAACAGAAGGGGCAGGGGGAACAGACTTTTGAGTCTTCTTTGAGGAAACTGAAGTTAAGGCCATATTGACCATAACTGGGATCCTAGGAGGAGCACCCCTTTCATCTGTTTGGGCAAACCATTCACGTAGTCCTGTTGTAAGAGGTAAACAACAATTTTCAATAATGTAGATGCACAGAGATTGAAACAAACAACAGACAAGAGGAAGTTTTCTTAACGTCCCCTCACACCATTGTTTCTTTTTTTCTTCTTCAATCTTTTCTTGGACAATAGTCGGATGTCGAGATGCAGACCACACTGGTATCAGAAAAAAAAGAACTTTTTTTTCTATATGTTGATTGAAATAGTGAGAACAAGAAGCCATTATCATTTCTTTTAGTTCTTTTAGAAAGAAATGAAATTATGTTCAAGTAAACAAATATGTCATGGTTGCAGGAGTCTATACATCGCATATAGGCTTAGGCTTTAAGTTAAGGGCATCGTGGTATAACCGTCGAGGTAAGGTAAGGCAGGACCTAAGAGATCGAATGGAAGGGTACATAGACAAGTAAATCCCTTATGACACTACGGTAAACCATGGAAACATTAAAAACATCCTATCTTTCACTGTGATATCAAATTGCCAAAATACTGCAAAATTTGAACATGCGAAATAGAGAAAAAGAACTCACCAGCAACACTATTTAACATATGAAGAAGACAGTGTTGCTGAAACGATGAAATATAACCCACTCCCCATCCTTTTAAATCAATCTGCATGAGATGCTGCACCTGGGTCCTCGGCTTCCCATTTCGAGATTTCAGAGGGGAAATGTTGAACCCTCCACCTGAGCAAATTACAGTATAGAATATGCATTATAATACAAACTGAGTATTCATCTTTCAAGTCTCAGCACAACCAAGGGATTCACATAGAGCTTACTCTCAACATGAGCCCGCACGTATCCTGGTTGTGGGCCACAATTCTCATGCTCCCTAGAACGGAACAATACAACTGCACAATAAACAAAAGAAGAAAAAAGGAGATATTTCTGAAGATAGAAAAATAAGCATATAGTTCAATAAACAAAAAAATCTGCAAAGAACTTACCATAGCTTCCATCATCATTTCGACGCCAATATCGCACGTAACAAAGGTCACGGGGCCATATAAACCTGCAAAAACATGAGCCATGCATTTGAAAAATTGCCCATACTTCATGAAGGAAGAAGAAACAAGATTGCTTTTGAAAACGGTGCATAATTTTAGAAACATTCTACAAGTATAAGATCACATATATAATCCTCAATGAAGTGATCAAAGTATAAATAAACCTTGGATAATAATAACAGTATGCTCACTCCTACAACAGTAAAGTAAAAATTCAAAAGTTCCTTCTTTGTCATCAGAAAAAAAAATAGTGAATGTATCATACAAAGGTTTATGGTGAAGAAATTTTAGAGGAAAAAACCGTCAACCCTTCACCAGTCTTGTTGACAGCCCATTTCAGATTACTAGCCAGTACTTCTGTAAAATAGCAAAGTTAGAGGGCAACAACCAGAATGCAAAAGATTCAATTCTTTGATTCTCGTAAAGACACCAGCACATACTCATCTCTCTCCCTCTCTAGTTCTTTTCTTTTCTGTTTCCACTTGCTCAGTTTTCTTTTTCTTTTCCTTGCATTTTATTGATACAGTGAAGTTTGATCTTTTATCATTCCTTCTTTTGGTGCTTACCAGCATTCATCCAGCATACTAGGATTAACCTATCCAGTTTTGGCATTATATTGTTAGAAATTAAAGTTTGTCTTGCATCAAAGAAATGGGCTAAAAGGGGGTTTAGAAGCTCTGATTTGTACTTTCCTAGCAATTTTGGTTCCCAAAACACCAAAAACTATACTGGTAATGCTTCAAAGATAAATATTCAATACAATGAAAGCATAAAAAGAAAATGATTTAAATTGGAGAGAAATTATTACGTAGGGAACCAATCCAACTGAAGCCTGTGATAAAGTATAGCTGTATGCCCGTCTACCTCTTCAACTAAACTACCATACTGAAAACTACAATCCCACCTGCAGAAGGTAAAAAGGATGAAAATGAAATATGGAAAGTTCCTAGATTATTTAAAGCAAATAAATTTTCAGCATATTCTCCCAAATAGTATGGACGCATAAAGGCATGCATTTAAAAACCTTAAAATATATTTTTTTTAATTGCAAAAACACCTACTCAAACCGAGTTCCATCCATGCTCATTACAAGACCAAATATTTCCTCACAAGTAGCTTCCACGACACCCACAGCCTTCATTGCCCTACAACAGCTCTTTGGCTAGATAAAGAAAAAATAAGCAACGTTTAACACCCAGAACATTTTAATGCACTGAAAAAGATAAATAAATAAAAGGCCTAAAGCAAGCAAAGAAAAAGTTTCAGACAAGGTAATCAACTTCAAGAAGCTCTTCAAAAATGCGAAGTCCTGTCATATCAAAGAAAGGTTTGGATTCAGAATGATCCATCAATGCCTGCAGTATTATGGTAATTAAAACAACCTTCCACTCCAAACTATTTTTTGAGATTTTCATACATGGATTGAACTTTAAAGCCAATAAAATGGAATAATAAATGAAAAACTAACCATTTTGACATTGAAGGAGGCGCCAATGTTTTCCGGAAAATGCTTGGTTGTTGGCATTTTGATTTGATAATTCTGAGTAAAATTCCCGTGTCCAGTCAAATACTGAATCTGGAAGACCTGACATTATTATAAAAATGTTGAGATTCCGATAATTGTACAAAATAATGTAAAGTAAATTAAAATGGAAATCAAATGAGAACCATTTCCCATTGTCCTTCTCCTTAGCAAATTTGGATGAGCATCATCTTCGTCCTCCAGGGCACTGAACCTTAAGAAATAATTAAGAAATTAAAGTTCAACCAAGGATCACTTGTCTTACCATAGCCAAAAAAATTGGGGAAAATACCAACAACTGATAAGAATCAGGGCATTTTAATTCTTTTTAATTTGACAATCAGTCTTGAATAGGAGCTGGAGCAAATGAACTGTGCTATGTTCAGTTAGTCACTAAACAAGGAGAAGAGCAACCATGCATTGAACCAGCAATAATGCAAGGATATTGAAAATCACTTGATATTCATCTATAACCAACAGATTAGAAACAATGCTTGGCCGCTTGGGCTCACATTGAAAATGAATTCCTTTTCCAACCATGAAATATTTATATAATTCATGTATGCTATATTTTAAAAGTGGCAACACTTGGAAAGATGTAAGATGTGCATGAAATCCCAGAAAACATAAGACCTCCTTTTATCACATTTGATTATTCTAACCTTTCCCCGCTCATTTATGACAATAACTCTCTAGAATGAGGATTTGATCCAAAAGAATTCAAGGCACCCAGGTAGCTTGACTTAAGCCCACAGCCCAACATCCACCATCCACCTGACTCATGACTAACATAACACATTCACTTTTATCAACACACATAGCCAACAGCAAATAGAAAAATAATGACAAATAGGCACTTACTGACTTTCATGGTCCAATGAGGAAGCAGTTCGCCTGCTATCCGTCCCAGATTTATATTCAAAAGAAACATATTTGTTGCCATTTGCAATTTGTGACTCTTGATGCTGCATATGATAATAATGTAACTAGACAATTAACACAATATGTATAACATAATATATAAACACAATGTATTCAGTTCACTAAGAAAATTCTCACCCTAAACCCATTGCAACAGAAGTTGATAAGGGAGAATCAACTTCAAAACACAAATCTAAAAAGCAGGAATTAAGTTACGGGCTCAGAGATGCACCTGATCAATTACAGACTCAATTTTTTCCTTCCAGATTAAGGCCTCCTGGATGTTGAAGGCTGCCATCTAGAAAGAAGAATGCAGAAATGGATTTATTTTAGGTTCCCAATATTCAAAAGCATAAGATTTTGAAACTGGATGTACAGGACACAACGAATTGTGAGAAGAAACACATTAATCAAAGAGGCCAAATAGTAAATCCAAAACATGTGTCAATTATGCTCGCACAGCCGCAGACAAACACAGTGGATAGTATCACCCTGAAAACAGATATCACTCTAGTTCCACAATGAACATTTTTCAGTCCCATGTTATGATAAATTCAAGTTATAACCCCATAATAAAGAGATTAACTCAATTAGGAATACACCATAACCATTAAGAGCAATCAAAGTGGAATCCAAGGATGTGTCTACATAATAAAACCAAGTGCAAAACCAAAAACATGTTTCAGTTTCTCTATTCAAACAACTAACCAACCAAGCTCAGGTTATTAAGCATCAAAGAATACAAGCTATTTCCATAAAATAAAAACAACAAACCGTGATTCTGTGGTACTTCTCTTTCTTGCTGTAAACAGACAAAACATAAACCATCTGCAAAAATAAACCATGAGTAAGTTAAATGAAGTACAAATAAGTGTTCTATCTTAAGGATAAAGTTATAGCGCAATTAGAGTATAACCGCTATTGGAACATTCCAACAGTATCGGAATTTCATAAACAGTTATGCACAAAGTTAGATAATAAGCAAGAGTGTCCACGAGTCTCTCTATGAGAGAAAGAGAGTGAAAGGGGAAGGGAGACAGAATATATGAAGTATATACGATTGATGATTGAGGATCAAGAATGCATATGTATACACACATGCGTACATAGATGTATATCATTCTAAGTATATATGATGTTGGACGGTCTCATCTCTCAGCGACCAACAACAACGTTTTGCTTTGTCATTACCATTATAGCATCAACAGGCTAAAATGGTATAAAGGCAAACACACAGATACACACGAGCAGACGACAACTCACATGTCCATGATGAGTCTTCAAGCCTCGATCCTCCACCCTACAGTTTCCGTCTATCAAAAGGGTCTTGATCGGGACCTAAATTAAGAAAACACACACATACAAAAGCAAAAAAAAAAAAAAACTTCTAGTTGTTAACAGCAGTTCGTGCATTTAGTTATAAAATGAACACATAGCACAAAAGCCAATAGTCAAAAAACTGACAATAAAAATTATGCCGCTCTCTTTTTCCTAAACAGTAAGAATCCATAGATATCAGACACCTTTGTCAACAAGATGCTTCTGCTTTTACTAAAAGCATAGCAGCATCAACCGTACAAGTTCCATTACTAAAAATTAAATTAAATCAAACCGAATTGCACTTAATTTAACATTCTAAAAACAACTTTCCTCTCTTCTCCGACCTAAAAAATAAAGGAAAATTAAACTTTAAAAAAACTATAAAATACTTCAAAAACATGTTTAATTTAAGAACCTAAACAATGCCTACAGAAAATTACGAACACTAAAACAAAAGTAAGTAAAAACCTGATTATCTTGTGGCTTTCTCTTGTAGTAAGCCAGAAGCCGATTTTCGAGCACGAAATATCGCATGTGAATGAAGGATCGCCCGATCTTCCTTCTTCCATATCTCACCATCCATCCTTCGTACACCACCTTCGACATTTCTGCCCTCTCAAAATCCACCAACAAAAACCGAATTTCCAACTTACTATGCAAAATCGGAAGCTTAGATGGCAATCTTTGCTTCCGCGAGATCACTGCCGCCTAAGTCATTTGATCTTTAATCGTCTCTCACTTTATCGTCGAAGTCTACAAACCGGCGAATCAATGATTCCTAATTTTCATTTTTTATTTTTGAAGTGTGCCAAGAATTTGATTTCCACATTGCGGTGAACAAGAATCACAAAAGCGAAATTTTATTTTGTATATTACAATGAAGAGATAAGAAAAAAAAAGCGGCAATAAAAAGTAGTAAACTTAAGAAAAGAAAAACAAAAGAGAAAGAGACAAGAAAAAGCAGGATCAAGTGAAGTTTACAGTGGAAAAACGGAATTTTATAGAGAGAGACGGATTTTTAATTATTATTTATATAATATAAGTAAAAGTGGCAGAAAAAAATAAAAAGAATATTATTTTATTTCGTCAATAATTTTGGAAAATGGGAAATCTAGGGAGATAGATATCTAAGCGGGCGACGGTGGCGGTTATTGGAGATGCGCCTTGGGAAATACGACGACGCAAGTAGGAGGGGAGGAGTGGTAAGGCTGCAGGGCAATTGAGGAAAGATTCCAACGGACGGGATTTGAGAGATCCCACGTCAGTGCGAAAAAAGCGGAGGGCAGACGAGGACAATGTCACGTGGATGATTATGATTGGGTGAGTGGGGAATGAAGTATCTTTAGAACCGCTGACGCTTTGCCAAATTTGAAATAGGGGGGCTGACTTCAACGTTTACTTTCCGGGCTGGATCTGAGAATATGATTGTTGGTTTGACAAAAAGGAAATGTTGTGGCCCCTGGTAAATAGGTTAATTTCAAGGAAGTCCTAGCTGCTAAGCATGAGATTACGTAAATATCCTTCTGCGTCTTGGGATCTTTCAGTGTCAGCATATAAAATTGTTTGTACACAATGATTAATCACGGGCACGTTACCCTAGAACGTCTAAACATGTCATTTTCTATAAAGATTTTCTTCTTCTTTCGATTTTTTTTTTCAATTTTACTGTTATTTCCTTTTTCCCAAAAAATATTAACAACTTTTTGGAATTTGATAATTTACAACTTTCAACAAATTATAGATTAAACAGTAAATATATCTTAGAGGAATACAGTGATGATTGTGTAAAAAAGGATAAATAAAGATTGTATTATTGTATACATAAATTACTTTAATACTGATACAAATAAAGACAGGACTCTATAAATAGTCAACCATGACTGAAATCGGAGTAATAAAGGTATATAAATGGTAGTTGAATATAGGATAATAAACTGGGCAAGGATTATTTTTATTATTTAAAAAGTAATAAAAATATTCATTATTTAATTCTAAGATATAAAATTCATTTATAATTAAAATTTAATGATTTTAAATTGAGTAAGAAAATAAATAAAAATTAATTCAAAAAAAATGTTTTGAATAAATAATAACCATTGGCAAAAAAATAAATCCTAATAATAAATTTATTTGAACCTGCATTGTAAATATTAACTTGAAATGATGGATATTTTCATTATTTTTTAAATAGCAAATAATTATTTTCTCCATAATATATAAATATGAAAACGTCAATATTATTTTAATATTAAAATTAATATAAAATTCACGTATTTTCATGCTACATTCACATTTATACAAAAATATAAAAGTTATCATGTGTTTTTAATTTAAAGCCAGCTCAGCTTTAGTATATTAGGATTAATAAAAAAAAATGATATGTGAAGATAAAAATCTCATTTATAGTATTTAATTTTCGCTTTTGTAGTATATTAGGATTAATTTTCGCTAGTTTTAGATTAAAGCATTATTGATTTTAACATTCAAATGCTTCTATGCATGACATCTGTCTTATTTTTCAGGGGCTGTGGGCTGAGCAAAGATGAATTTTCTGGTTTACATGAGTATAGTTCACATCATTTTGATTTTCTTCTTGAGTTTGGCTTCTGATTAGCACCACAGTAATGGCAAAATGCATTTATGAGAACGTTTCTGCTTTTCCTATATAGTGAATAGAATTTAAAAAAGAAAGAAAACCCTAGTTTTCTATAGCATGCTTTTGAGTTTTGACGGAACATTTGATGTGAACTAGGCAGTCTCTGCCCTGGTTTACTTGATAAATCAGTAATGTTTTGAAAGGCAAGACTGTTTATCAAGTCATAATTGCAGAGTTCTAACCACGTGGAGTTGCTGCTTTCTGACTGTGAAAGAATGTAATCAGATGGTAATGATTCCATAAGAGGCATAAAGCCATAGGGGAATGGACGGTGGAAGTTATAAAGGTTCTATAAGCAGCAGATTTTGCATAGACAGTTGATTTTGTGTCTTCCTTTTTCCTTTTTAATTTTGGGGAATGAATGCATGTCTAGTGCATCAAAAGTAAATTTCATTCTTATCATGAAAAGTCAGTATTATAATTTCTTTATGTCTGAAATCATGGTTATTTGATTACAAAATGTTTATTCTATCTCATAAATAAATACTTTGTCATTTCTAACTTCCACTTAACCATTTGGAATTGATCATGCAAATATTGATATTCTGCCATTTATTGTCAAATATAGCTAACTTTACAACCATCTTCGTTGGAATCTATTCTTGTTCAGTTTTCTTTCCACACCACAAGGAGCCCTTTCTCTTATTGCGGCCACAGCATTCTGTGCAGAGTATCTGCTATTCTACTTTCACTCAACCACTCACAATGGCCTCGGGGGTACTACCATCTTGTGCTTGTCCTTCTAATAGGACTTTGCATTTTGACCACTGTTGGTGGAGCTCTCTTGCCACACAGCTTCCCAGTTGATTTGTGTAGTGGAATTGCTATAACTCTCCAAGGCCTCTGGTTCTATCAGAATGCTTTCACCCTCTATGGCCCCGTGATGCCAGATGGTTGTCGGCTCAAGGGAAATGCAATCTATTGCTATCCAGCAGATAGTGAGGTTCGAGGCGAGTTGCTTGCTAACTTCCAGCTCTTCTCTCTGGTACTGGGTGTCCTTGTTGCTGTTTTGGGATCATATGGTTTTGCTGCTTCCAGATACGGGAATTCTGATCTTGGAACCATGAATTCAGATGAGGATAGATAAGAATGAGATTGAATCAGGGCATGCAGTCTAAACTCTGAATTTAAATTAATTTTGATCATATTGTTCATTCTCTTTCAATGCATTTCCGTTGAAGGTACTACCTTTAGCTGGTATTGGTTGAAATAAAAAAGAGCCACTTCTAAGTAGAAAGGAAAATGGACAATCTTGTCTTTCTCTAAAGTTAATGCATTTTAAAAATGCCATTGCAAAATCTTCATATGCTTCTGCTGTTTATAATGACAGGAGTACTTCTCTGCTATTTCACAGGTTTACGGTCCATATTTATTCCGGGGGGGGGGGGGGGGGTAAACATGATTGATTGGAAGGACTTGACTTTACATTGTTCGAGAAGTACTCGGTTTTACATGTAACTTAGCGACCACAGGCATTCATATCAAATCAGTTCATCAGAATCAACAGGAATAATGATGTGATCTACAAAGACAAAAATCAACTACATCTGAATTCAATATTCTTGTTTTCATTCTGGCTATGGTTAACTTTCCTTGCTATCTCATTCTCGACTTTTGTCCGAGATGGTTAGCCCAGCTACCATCCTCTTCGACCACAAGCATTCGGCCTAGTGATCTGGTCATCGTAATTCCCTTTGCCAATGGTGATTGGCGCCACTATTGTTCTCAAATCAAATCCTGTCCCCCCTTTCCCAATTATGGATTGTCTAAAAAAGTGCTTATAGTAAGTCGTATAGAGAGCTCATGGTCATGCTTTTCTGTTAGAGATTACTACCATTATTATCTTCCTTGGAATTAGTAGAAAGGTTCTTCCTCTTCTTCTATGATTAATTTGAAAGAGATTCATTCAATAATGGCAACACAAAGATAAAAACCCAGCAGCAATTTTCAGTGTTTCTCTAATTTTCTAAACCAAAAATATATTATGAAAACAACTTTGAAATAGAATACTACTTTTCTTATCTGTAATACTAGCATTAATATCATTTTTAATTTATAAAAAGTAATAGTACCAAAGACCACGCAAAAACAATTGGATAGTATAATCTTTTAGAAAAAAGAAAAAACCCATTCATCAAACTATAAGCACAAATAACAAAAATGGCAACGACTAGATGGAAATTAAGGCTTTCATTACTTTCAGGAAAAGCTACTCGCTTTTTGCAATTGCTTGATCTATGCATCCAAAAAGAAAGAAAAACAATGTTAATCCCTGCAATGTTTGAGAACATAGAGAAATAGAGAACTTTATATGTCAAATACTAAAACAGTCTTACTTTTGCATCCCTAAAATAAAAATCTTTCTCAGGACCTCCAACCCTATATTATATACTCAGTAGGGGACTATGATGGATTCTATGAGCTCTTGAAGTGGAGCCAGCTCTTTCTTGTCAATCAGCCCAAATTCCTGCACATGCAACACAACAACAAACTCAATTAACCTCACAACTTACCAGTTAACTAAGCATTCTTGCATTGTAGAAAGCATGTTTCAGAGATTTAACGAAACATTTCAACCCTTACCACCTTCACTTAACTCCGGTAGTTAGTAGGTGAGGTCTGGGGTAAATATCCTAAATTTGAGCCGTACTACCCCCTCTTGGTACTTAAGAAAGAACAAAATGAAAAAAAAAAAAAAAAATTAGCCTCTCTCATTTCACAACTAAAACCATATTCTGGGCTTTGTGACTATAACAGGTTCTTTTGTGAAAACCATGATACATGTGACAAGAAACCATGTCTGCTAGAAAAAAAAAATAATGGCAAGCTTACACTTATACCCTTTGTGGTTTAAAAAAACCGTCTCCTAGTTGTTCTAGAAGTTGCATCAAACATCTTTAAGCTATTCTCCCGTAGTTTAAGGGAATTGCTTCCACCCTCCCTATCCTCTTCTTTCTCTTCCCTCTTTTCCCCTTTCACCTTTGAATTTGGTTTATCAGATTATGCACAAAGCAAAACAAGCAAATTCTATAGATAAGAGCATCCCTAGATAAAGGAAACTTTGAATACTACTCGTGAAAAAAAGGAGAAAGGTTTAATGAATGAGTAAAACTAACCATATTGCAGCAAATTTGAACTATGCAACACAACTACTGTTATTTAGTAGTACTAGTAGATAAACTACTGGGTTTTATTGACATTTGTATAAATAGAAAAATAGTGGCAGAGGTTTCCCCTGAACAAGAGGACAGCGAATAAAAAAAAAATAATTATCAAGCAGAAGAAGACATACACAAGTAAACAGTATGAAATGCTTGAAGCATGTGTTCAAATGGGCTTCCTCCTTAAGGCTCACAATTTTCTGAAAGTGAGAGTGATAGATGTGGGCGTATACACGGAACAATCTTTTGAATATTGTCTTCACCACTTCCTTGAAGTTGGAAGGAAATGGTGCACCTAGCAAATTTGAAATATGCAATTAAATATAGGAAAGTATTTAGCATAGATACAAGACATAATAATTTCGTTTCTTTTTTGGACAAGTATAAATATTAGAAAAAGTTAATCATCAATTGATGCTATCATACGTAGATAAATAACTATCTTTCTCTAGATGACAATATGTCAGACTTCATCACAAAGAATTAAGATGATTAAGCACATGACTTATGAAGATTTTACCAAGCTTTTGAGGAAATATGGATTCATCATCAAGCTGTGCTTCAATCCATTCCATTAGATATTCAACGTATTTTGGAGCAGAAACCTCAATAGGTTTTTTGATTTGCACACCATCTGCCCATCTATATTCATACCTGTAAAGTTTTGTAAGACAGCAAATCATCAACTCCAGAAAACCCAAGATATATACTTTGAAAGATATTTAAAAATGAGTAGACTAAATTAGGGTGCATACACATAAGTATGGAATGATTAAATTGATTGATAAGGCAGCAAAAGGTACAAGAACCAATCTTGAAAACAAAAAATTTACAGTAATTTGGGAAGGAAGATGATCCAATTTTCATAGTTACATTCTGCACAAGTTCTAATTATTTGACAGAATCAAATGACTACAAGGACTTTGACTCTTAGATCAATTCTGGCTACAACAGATTCGAAGTCTTCTACAGACCTTTGAAAAAGTAAGGCAAATTTAAATTATTACAAAAGGCTAAGGTGAATTAATAATAATAAAAATAAAAATCTCACCACATACTAATCAAATCTATGAAAAAATGATGCATAGTCTCACTCTCGTCCCACTTATCAGACAAGATTATATTAAATAGCTTGACTTCATAATTCAATAGCATTAGCAAGCTATATATCTATTTTTGTAGCAAAAATAAAGCAATGCAGTTATGTGTCTGTTTCAAAGAGTTAAAGATCTAAATTTAAGTCAAGGTTCCTGATATCCATATAAACTTAATGATCCATCATTTGAGAGAAATACTTTTGATACCAGGTTATCCAAACATAACAGGTTATATGGCATGCTGAAATATTAAAATTTAGGATTTGTATAACTAATTTATTGAAAAGGGAAAAGGGATCTGGTTTGATATGTCATACTTAGGGCCTGCAGTCATTGTAGGACAGTTCTCAGGAGTACAAAACTCTGTGAGGGTACCATAGAGCAAATTCACCTGGTTGAAGAAATCCACAGCTGAAAAAGATTCAACAATTACACTTTAGCAATGAGATTCAAAGAAAATTTGGCAATAACCTGGAAATAGGGAAGAAAACATACTAAAACACTCTAAAAAAAATCAGCTAATGAATGGAATATAAATAAAGTAGCAGTTATACCAGTAAGTAAACAGCATGGCCATACTAAAGTAGAATATTCATGGATAAGTTATATAAACAGTTTCACAAATATATAGAAGGATTAATACAGAATGTTTGCGTAGGTGTGTGCCGAGTGTATGTGAGTAAGAAAGAAAGAGAGCGAGCGAGAGGTACTGTTGACTGCAAGCCATTCATTTAAATCCTCCCCAGGAGGTAGCCTTACTGCTTCCCTTAGGTTCCCACTGCCCAGAGTGGCATCAATGTGCTTTTTAAGCTGTGCACCCTGCATTATGTCAAGATTACAATACTGGGATGAGAACTGCAAATTCTTCTAAGCCACTAACATAGCAGAATGAAGTCCAGAAAACATTTTATATAAAGACACTGTAAAGAAGCCAGCTCACAAGAACTGGAGAGAAAGCACAAAAAGGCTATTCAATTATTGTCAAGCTCAACCACACAGTAGTACTAACCATGTTTAGACATAGATTTCCATTTAGTAAAAGAATTATCACATGTAGTACGTGTACAGAACGCCTTCTAACATCCATGGGTGGGTCCCACAGGTGGGGCTGTATGATC
The DNA here is from genome assembly GCF_002303985.1 of Durio zibethinus. Next base: position 434,828 of record NW_019167827.1, on the reverse strand, counting down.
GTCATGCATGTCAGTAGAGCATTGAAATTTGTAGATTTCAATGCCACTGAAAATTTAAGTAAAATTCCGTAACGTAAAGTTATTATTTAAGACATGACTTCAAAAGCAACAAAATTTATTAAATAAAAATATTAATGATAAAGTGAGCTTTTTTTCTTCTTTTCTTGATAGGTTTGGTGAAGTGAATTCTTACTTTAGAAAGAGAAAAATAACAAGGTTCAGAAATAAAGGCAACCATTTAAGTGGATGAAAAACCAAGAAGTAGAAGAATCAGCAAAAGGCATTCAATCAAGGATTCAGGAGTTTATTTTTTTCAAAGACAACTTTCCAGGGCTTTTTTTAGGATTTTTGGATGCATTAGATATTAGGTGTTATGTTATGCTTGCTTTTATTTTGTTTCTACTTCTGGACACTTTCTAGAATACTTCCAGTGTGCTAAAAACGCATGCTCACACCCAAGAACTTCTTAGTCATCGAAAAGAGGAAAAAAAATTATTTCCCAATGGGAAAATTGGGAAGGTTACAATAATAATCAAAACAATTCAAGCACAGGTAAAGAGAGCCTATCACATCAAATTCTAACAAGCAGGAGATGAACAATATTATTTATGTTTTCTATTAAAGACAAAAGAGGGAACAAAAGTAACCAACCTTACTTCCTGAAGGTGCACTTTTTTTCGGGCGGAATGTTCGCTGATTTCTGTTTTCAGAGCAATTTATTATCAGGGACATGCATCAACTGAAAAGATACACAAATATTTACCAGCTATGCTGATCAGACTTGGGAGTAGGTCTCAGAAATATACCCACATGCAACATGGATTGGTTAAAATTTTAACAACTTGTTCCATATATTAGGAGGATCATACACAAAGCTCATCTACATCCAATGCATTTCATATTTGTACAGCAAGGTACATTAGGATAAAGATTCAAGGTAACATAGTTTAGAGGAACTCAATTCATGCATGATTTAAAAAAAAAAACTTCTTGACATAGTGAACAAACTGGTCACACATACATGGATACATAGGGCTTGACAGAGAGCAAGATAGAAAGCCAGAGCTCATATCTTACTGAAAACTATGGAGGATCTCCAGCATCCTTTGAACCTGATTAATAAATTGATTTTAGGCAAATTAATTAGCTTTCCTTAGACTACATTTGTACATTCCTTTTACGTTTGTTCTTGTTAATTCAATTTTCTGGACTTCAGTCGGCCACCATTAGTCTTCTAACAGTGGCAGCAAATTGTCAACAGATGAAGTTGGCTACTCACTCCATAAATTCATCTTCATGAAGCAAAGCTTAAAGCCATCTACTTTAAGGTAAAAAAAATCAATAATTTAAACTATGTTCACCTTTTGGACCTTTCTAATTATAAGCAAACAGAACATCAAGACAAGTTCAACATGCATTAAGAGTCACTATCGTAAATATATAGACTTCAATTTTATTAACATATATGCAAAAACCATAATTGATGATCAACATGATTGGACTGTTTTAACAACAAAAAGCTTTAAGAATTTAGCTTAACCATAGCCTAACAAAGCAATTGGATTGCAGGGAGGAAAAATAGGAAGATAGATAACAGATTTTAAGAATTTAATTAAAGTTAATGAAGACAAAAAGAAGAGTTCATTGCTGATCTTGAATCGGAAAAAGGCTACAGAATTATAACAGATTTGACATAATTTATCAACTCAACATTGCAAATATGAAAAATAAAGTTAAAGAAAAGAAGAGTAATTGATAGGAAACGAATTAAAGCGTTTAAGAGAAATTAAAAAAAAAAAAAAGAGCTGAAGTTATCACTCTCACCTGCCCAGACCGAAGAGGCTCATAGTTAGAGAGAGAGAGAGAGAGAGAGAGAGAGAGAGAGAGAGAGAGAGAGACTTTGATTTTTTCTCTCTTCAGCAGGAGACCTGAAAAAAAGCCTCTTTTCTCTGTTTACCTTTCCCTTATCCTTTTTGTTTTGGAAAATTATTATTCCTCGCATCAGCTATTCTTCACGTAATTTTTGAGTAGTAAAAATAATTAGTGTACGAATAAATATTACACAAAATAATTAGAACCATAGAGCTTTTTGTATTTTGTTTTAAACCAAAAAAAAGGGCCGGGGGTCTTTCGGAATTTGGAATCCTGGAAGGAAAGGTGTCGGCCTAGTTTTTTAGGCCGATGTAAAAGAATTATCCAATTTTAACGGGCGAAAATAAAGAGTGAAGAGCGGCCTTTTCAAGGGGCGGAAACCCCAAAATCCATCCATCGGACCCATCCCATAAACAAGAAAGAGAAATAACGTGTTGGTGAACAAAATTTTGGACAGCTCTTTAATTGAGTTTGAGTCGAGATTGGGACCCTAAAGGGTCTAAGATTTATAAGCACAACACAGTGAAGCCTTGGCATTTTTTGTCATATTGGATGTTATTAATTGTGCTTTTGTCCAGATATAATATAGCCTTGGAGAAATGAGCAAACATGGTCCAACAGAGTACATGGAGATTTATACAACTTGATTTGAGGTAAATGATAACTACCACGTTCTGATTTGTAATTCTTTTGACAGACCATTTAATCAGAAGTCGGTTGCCAAAAACTACTACTTGAATTGAGCTAAAGAAGACGATCTACTGAATACCAACTCTTTCTACAGCTAAACTGTAATATTCCCTACTAATCCCATTAATTATTATTATTATTATTTTGTTTATCGGAGGGCAAAGCCCTAGTATAATGAAGGGGGGAGGGGAAAGCTTGGTTCCAAAGAATCAAAACTAAGCCTTTAATGTCCCCTCAATGGCCTTTAACTCTAGGCTAAAGGCTTGGGACAATTCCGTCAATTATTGGTTTCCTGCTACCACTCCTTTATCTGGTAGACGACGACACAGTGAAAATTAAATTTGAGTGATTTGGGAATGGCAGCTTTTTGACACAATTTTGCCAACTACTTGCTTTTATGGAAAATGAACTCGTAATACAAATCATACAAGAACAGGAAAATAAATGATTTCTAGATTGCTTCTGCTTTCTTAAATAATTAAGAAGCAGTTAGTTTTTCATAAAATACAACTTTTTCTTTTATTTCTCTGGTAGAACAGTTCATTCTAGCAAATGGCTTCCACAGCTAACTTCTTTGTAATGTTGCCACACTTTGATGATCCAAATGTTGCTTCTGAGACATCAATTGCACAACTCTCCTTCCCAACACACGCCTGCAAGACAGGAGTATATTTATTTACTTTATTTATTTGAATATGGAAATATATATAATAAGAATCTTGATGCCAAGAAAACTGTCTTAATTACCTTTTCCACAGCAGACAGGCTTACATCTGCCTCACAAGTGCCTTTTTGCAATGAGCCACATTTTCCCTGAGGATCACCAAAGCTGGCGAATTTAATACGAGAGATGGTTTGGCCTCCTTGGCATGATAGTTCCAATGCGTTGCCTTCATTTGCATTTGCACAAATTGAACCCACAGTTACGGTCTGGAAAGACACTTGTGAAAGATTTCCACCAATTTCCTCAAACAAAATCAACGTGTTGCTGTCACTAGCAAGGAATGATCTCGGAACATGGTACCTGATACAAATTTTACGTATTTAGTTTTACGCTTTGGGCTTTATTATTTGCTAATCCACTGATACATGAATGATGGCATTATACCATCTTTGTGAAGGATTGCCACAGTTTGACAAACATTTATTGTCTTTGTATTTCCCACGATAATCGCATTCGCCATCGCAGCCATTACTATCAGTAATTTCTGCAGGCCAGAAGCGGCCAATGCTGTTTCCATTTATCCAGGCATGCCCCTTGCCCATGCCCTGTAAATCCACCACTACAGGGTCTGTTCCTGACGGAGCTTTGAAAGTGGTCTAAACAACAAAACAATTCAAAGGAAGTTTGAATTATAGATCTCCTTTTCTATTTCGGCAAAAACCAAAATTGGTATCATATCACTTATCAGATTATTAATTCAACACGAAACGGAAGTTCTAATGTGAATCATTAAATACCTTGTACCAAGTCATAGGCCTGCCAATGGGAAGTTCTGCTGAGGTCCTCCATAGTCGAGCATGAGGAGCTTTTGGATCATGAAGTCGTTTGGCTTCACCATTCAACCCAATCTTTATCCAAGTAAAAAAAAAAAAGAGAGAGTTTCAATCATAGTTTGTATAGAATGCTGTGTAATTGAGGTATTATAATTCTTCTACTTTCGAGAAACACCTTATAATTCCAAGTAAATGATGACAAGTCTATAGTAGTAGCATTCTTGTTGTCAGTCAATCGAACTGGACCTCCTGCTATTCCTTCTGGTCCCAAATCAAAAAATTCTCCATAGTTCTGCCCCGGTTATGGTAAGAATAAAAAATAGAGTGCAATTAGCATAGCTCAGTCTTTAAAATCGGTAGCTTACACAAATGTTAAGTTATGAATCATACAATTAATGCAGACTAGTGAAAATTTCATGTTAATCATGCCTCTACCATATTAGGCTGCCTACCTGTAGCCCAACTGTGACACTGAGGAAAGTTAAAATGTTTCTGCCAGGTATTAATGAAACTGGGTTTTGGAACTGAAATTTGTATCCTGATTGAGAGCCTGTAAAAAGCTTAAACAAATTAAATGAATTCTGATTATCATTTGAACACTAGAAAATATTTATTTGCCTTGGATGGTAAGAAGTTACCTATAAGCTTCCCATTCACATATGCATGAAGGACTTGCCCAGATGAATTTGCAAACAGCGTCGCATTGTTCCAGGTTGTTCCATTAATGTCAACACTGTGTTAAATGAATAACAACAACAAAACAAATTGGGATGTATTCCATTCCTAACAGACTGAATCACCATAAAGCACAACAACGTGCCTTGGAGATTACCTAGTCGTGTACCACAAGTAGTCGCTAACATCAGAAGTAGCTCTTTTTTGTTCAATAAGCTGCCTAGCTCTAAATCTACCTTTACCATGGAGGGTATCTTTCGTGAATTCGGGAGTCCACACCCAGGATAATTTAGCAGCTTCGTCTTCATTATCCATTTGTTTTTTTACCATTATAGAGGTCTGTGTGTTAACCTGTGGACAAATTTAAAAAAAAAAAAAAAGAAAAAGAGCCTAAGCAGCAAATTTCGTGGCCATTTGAAGAGAAATAAACATGAAAATGATAACCTGGTGATTTTACCTTTGCAGTGTTGTAAATCTCCTTCTTGCAGCCACCAAGAATACTAACAGACCAAGCCGGAATAACGAACTTGCCATCTTGTTGCAAGTCAACATTTGCCTCTTCTGTTTGGTTATTACTCAAGAAACAGAATCTCTCCCCAGTTTCATCGTTCCTATATGTGGTCAACTGGCGAGAAGTTGAATTCAAATCAGCCAATTTCATTTTGCTATGAATATACATGGTCAAGCATTTCATGAAAGTTCTATCACTTACATGAATTCCATTACCGTAAACCTTTGTCATTGCTTTGCCACTAGTGAGAAGCTTCTCCCCCAATTTAATAGCCGCGTGAAGTTGTTTAAGATGTCCCCATTTTGGCTGGTTTAAGTTTCCTGAAAAAAGATAGACTTGTTTGGTGACTTGATGAAACTAATATGAACAATTTATTTGTTAAAGCTAAACGAAACTAAGTTGGAGTATCACCATGAATTTCCATTAGACAGGTTTTTTTCTTTTTATTTGGACCTGGAAAATTGTTCTATACTTACCGAATTCATCGAGGGGAGCATCATAATCATATGATGTTGTAATGAATGGCCCTCCAGATGTGCGTCCAAAGTTTGTTCCTCCATGGTACTGTGTATTTGATAAAACGATATATAGGAGTAAAGAAGAAGCAGACATCACAATTCACTTGACTGAAAAGAATGGGGAAAGTTCAACAAAGGAATAGGTCCAAACCATATAATAGTTATTCAACACTCCACCGGCTTGGTAAAAGCGAGCAACTGAATAGGCTAAATCTTCTGCAGTTCTGTGAGGGTCTTTCTGGCCCCATTTCTTGAACCTAAAATGGAAAATTGAAGTTCAAGGCTCCACATAATGAATTGAGAATAGATGGAGTTTAACCAGAAAATGGAAAGAAACAACAAAAAAAGGAAATAAAAAAAGGAAATCAAGATAATTAAATACCATCCACTCCAGTTTTCAGTAAACATTTTGGGGCTCTTGGTATTGTTTGGAGTAAACGAATCACAGTAATACCCATTGCATGTGTTAATCTGTACGAGAAAACAACACTCACCATTTTGAAATTAATTAAAAAGGATTAAAAAGAACAGAAAAAAAGAGCAAAAATGAATACAATGGGCGGTGGAGCATCATCCTGCTGGCACATAATCCAAGGGACTCCAATATTCTGAGCTAAAGCCATCTCCACACACCATTTGACGTATGCTTTCCCTGCATCTTTATAAGCCCACATAATATTTCCATACTCGTTCTCAATCTATCGTAATAGAAAAAAAGAACGTCCAACTTCGTTAGAAGAGCTCAAAATTAATATCAATGGCAACACTTACAGATACAAATAAGAATGAGATCAAATTTACCTGTGCTAAAATGATGGGTCCTCCTTGTGAGGCAAACAGTTTTGCTTCTTTGCACATGTCAACAATCTTGGTCGTGAAAATTTGCATTTCTTTCTGCATTTGAAAGATAAAAGTGGTTGAAAATCAGATGTTCTGAATTTTCTTCTTCTTTTAGATATAGAGACTAGAGAGTGAATAAAAATCACTACTAAATCTTGGGACCTAACCTTGAATATTTCGTTATCTGTCCTAAATTCAATTCCGTTAATATTGTGTAGCCACACAGGGAAGCCCCTGCACACAGTATAAAGAATATTAATACCAAAAGAGGGAAAATTTTTTCATTCTTCTACAGGGAAAAGAATGTTGCAATTTATCAGTTGAAGAAGAAAATGACTTACCCATAATTCCATTCAGCACAGACGTAAGGGCCTATTCTCAAGATTCCGTATAGTCCAGCTTGTTGAACTAGCTTGAAAAACTTTATGAAGTCCAGATTTCCCTCGAAATTATACTGTTTTTAAGGGTGAAAAACAAGTTAGCATTGGAAGATTAGTGCCTGATTATTTACAAATACAGGAGTATATGAACAAATTATCACTTGACGGCGGCGAGGCTCATGAACGTTCCAGAAGATATATGTATCGATTGCATCAAGACCACCATCTTTAGATTTCTGTATGAGGTCTGGCCACATCTGTAGAGTGAACAAAACAATAATTTCATGTAAATAAATCTTCAATATAAAAGTTGGAAGTCGATGGTGTAATTAAGATCAAAGCATTGATGGGATTCAGTAAACAGAAAACAAAAATACCTCTGGGGTGCTACGTGGGTAATGAATTGAACCAGAAAAGATAAGCTTTCGTTGTCCATCGATGATCATGGCATTGGAATCATAATCAACCTGTATTGCCAAGCTTGTGCATAACAGTAGAAAAGTTAAAGCAGCAACAAGAATGCAAGTATTCCACATCTTTGCAAATTGAAGCTGAAAATGATTTTGATTTTGTGGTTAAAGAATTATAATATATATAGGGTGTCCTGAATCCTAATAAGCGAAAAATCTTCAAATATCTAAATTTTAACAACCATGATTCATTCAAAATCAAATTTTCTAAGTTTATCCTCTAATTAAATTTTATCTTAAAATCAAATTTGGGAAAAAAAAAAAACCTAAATTTTCTATAAAGATAAGTATATATATTTGTTTAGCAAAATCCAACTCCATAATTGCACATTAGAGGGAGTTAAAGTTATATCTAATTAAAACTTTACTTTAATTGCTCATTATAGGTTTTCTAATTAAAACTTTAGATAAACATTATCAAATTTAGTCATGATATCATTAATTTTCAGGTTTATTGTTCAAACCATTTACCGTTTTCTAATTGTAGGAAAAAAAAGTGTACGTGATATGTATCCCAAGTCATGATATTGTTAATTTCTAACAATCATGGTTAAATGAAGTCATCTTTCGGTGATATATGGCATGATTTTTTTTTTTTAACTTCGAGTATCAACCAAAGATCCCTAAAGATTTTTTAAAATAATTTTTTCTGGTAATATTTTTATTTATATAATTTAAACAAAAGTAATAAATAACAACTTATATTAATCTTGGGCATTTATGCAACATATATGGTTACCATCAATTATTGAATGGCACGAATGAAAAATAGTTAAAAAGTGTTTGAATAATATTGTAGATCAATAATACTTTGGCCTCTATTCTCACTCACTCTCTTTCATTTCATCTCTCAAAATATAATTTCCAACTTTATCACTACCTCAAAGAAAGATGGATTTCATTGGGATATGTTTACAAATTTTAATTTGATATACACATGCTCAAAGAGTACACTTGAAATAAATTAATTTATAAGATATATAAATTGAACAGATTTGAGTATTCAATTTTATTTATAAATCTAAACTTAAATACTACATGTATAGTATTCTCCGTATAACAACAGAATAGTTTTTTTTCTGATTTTTTAGTTTCATTGCGACGAGAAAAACCAAGATTTACCGCTTTTAAATATTTAATTAATTCTCTAATTCAAAATTTAACTTCCCATAAATCTATTATCTTTGCTAACAATTATGATTTGACGATAGAGTATTTAACTTCCAATAATGCCTTTTCGACATTGTAACTCTGCGCAGATTCCATGAACAATTTCTACCTGGACATTTGATCACACCATAGATAGATCTCAATGAAATACATCTTTTATGTTTATTCATGTTATTTTTTTATGCTCAGATGGTTCCGCGTCAACTACTAGTTAATTATTGTTCAACATTTAAGCTCAAGGCTTCATCTTTTTTTTTCCAGGTATGCCTCACTAAAGTCCAAAACAGAAAACGTAACCTTTTGACAGATGTGCTACTGTACATGCTCTTTATCCGAGTCTGCAAACGTTTACAAAATTTACAAAATTGAATCATAAATTGCTTTGCCAGAAATAAATCTCATGAAAATTTGTGGGCTGCTTGTAGTTTTGATATTTTAAGGCCAAGCCCATGACCAATCCGATGGAAAGTTGCACATGTACGATTCTAGCCCAAAAGGGGAAAGAAAAGCAGAAATAACGAGTGACGAAGTACGTGACCTTATCGCTTCTTCTCTGTCTGACTGGTAAGTGGTAAGTAGAGTTTGTGAACGGGATTCTGTGGGGCAACTATAGTTCGGCTTCTGAACTCAGCAACAGCTTTAACTTAATAGGGTTCAGTAGTAGTTTGAATTCTCGGTTCTGGTTTCCTATCCGGACGAACTCAAGAGGGACTGGGAGAAGTGAAGTAGCTGAAGTGAATGGCAGCTGTGGCACTGTCATCTTTATCCTGCCCTTACAAGGTATGTTTGCTGTCAATGAACGCTTAAAACCTTGTTAATTATGTGTTTTAATCACGAAAATGGCTCTCTTTTATCTAAACCTTTTTATTCATCTTGGTTTGAGTCTGGAGTTGGGTTGTATTTTCATTTATTCATTCATAAATCTGTTGTGCTTCGTCTTATTTCCTTCTTAAAAATCTGATTTTCGGTGCTATTCTTTTCATTTTTCTTTTTCCTTTTCTCTAATTTAGATTACAGTGATGCCCAACGTTTTCCCTGAAAAGATATATTCAATTCTAAAGCTTTTGGTCATCCCTTGTCACAATTGGTTTATTGAATATGTAAATATCCGTGTTATCAGGTTAAAGGAAACTTAAATGAAACAATGTCATAAAGCTTATCACATATCATAGGACCTTCCAAGCAGATGTTTCTCTAAATAAAACTTATATGCATGAGCTATTTGTACGAATAACAAATTGGATTTAGGTTCATTTCTTAAATATTCTGGTTGAGTATCTTTGTTGCCAACAGAATACGTACAGTTCAAAGCAGTTTATCATTGATTTTTTTTAATGGTGAACAATCATTAAATTTCATCTGTCCTGCAAAGTTATTGGTTTGCCAAATATCTGTCGATTTTGATATTAGTAATCAGTCTGATATATAAATGGCATATGCTTTTGCAGATTGACCATGGTAATGAAAAATCGACTTTGGTATGTAAAGTTAGGACATTCTCCATCACCAGCCAGTTGGAAAGACATGTACTGATAAATGAATGCCTTCGAGCTGGAAACACCATGGAATTCTCTTCATTTATGGGAATGCCAGCCTCAAAACCACCGTCCTTAGTTTCTTCCAGCATAAAAATTTGCCAATTCCCAGTTATCCCCACAAAACACACCCAAAATCAAATTCGATCGCTAGAATTTGCACCCCTTTATGCCGCCGCCCTGAATAGCCCAAGAGGCTTTGGACCCCCACCTAAGAAAAATAAAAAGACAAAGAAGTCAAAGAGCGGTAATGACAAAGATGAGGAAGAAGAAGATGATGATGATGATAAAGAGTTTGACCGAGAGGCAGGCATAATACCTGAGGTAGTGACCAACAGGATGATCAGCAGAATGGGTTTCTCGGTAGGAATTCCACTGTTTATGGGGCTCTTATTTTTCCCATTCTTTTACTATCTCAAGGTTGTTTTAAAAATTGATGTCCCAACGTGGGTGCCCTTTATTGTTTCCTTCTTCTTCTTTGGGACTGCCTTATTAGGGGTGAGTTATGGCATTGTGTCCTCTAGTTGGGATCCGCTAAGGGAAGGCTCACTCATGGGATGGAATGAGGCTCAGAAGAACTGGCCTGTTTTTTGGCAATCCATTTGGGGTGGATCACGGAAGAAGTAGGACTCATTCACATTTTCGTCTGCAACTAATTCACATTGTGATGCCTCTTATACCTTCTCTTTGCCTTCTTGTTTTCAGTTTTGCCCACTGATGTTTTCATTCTCAAACACTAAAATAACTTTGATGAAGTTTAACTGTAAATTTACATTTCAATGCCTACAAGCTATATATATATATATATATATATATATATTTTCTTTTTTTTTTTTGGAATGGAGCTAGCTCTCTTAATTTGGTCCCGCGTCTTATAAAAAGGTTTACTGGTTGCTCAAGGCAATGCAGCAATATAGTACAAGGCTTTTAGTGTTCTTTTTTCCTCTCTTTTTGGGAACTATATCCTAGGCCTGCTCAGAATCTATCTTCGCTTTCTAAAATTGACCCAAATCTGCGCAGCATGATACTTACATGTTTTTATAGTGGAAAATAGGATTCAACCCAACAATCATGTTAAAACTCAAGATATTGAAAGAAAATACTCGCATTTTATTATCAACCACTGGTCAACATGTTGAAACAAACTAGTCTCATGGTTGTAATAATAATATGGTTACTGATAGGAAAACACACAAAACAGGGCAAACCAAAGCACTAGTTTTGATATTTGGACTCCATGATTCCATATACAATGAAATGCAATTATTATAAACCCTGAGGCTGGGCTATCTCATCCCGCTACTTTTCTGGTAAAAGTTTTGCCAGACTGTTGGTTTGGTCTAAGAAACATGTCCTTAGATTCTGCAGTCCATTGTACCCGTCTTCATAGCTGGCGCCCTTAATTGCCCAACATACTGCCTGCGATTTCCAATTGTCATGTTTGCAAACTTCTCCTTTACATCACAAGTTCCGCTAGCAGTTCCATCCTTGTTCATGGATGTTGCTGGACCAATATATTTTTGAGTCGATCACTAACAGTATCAAACAACATTAATGCAGAAATAGGTGCTTGAAAATTGTCCATCTCAATGACATAAAATACATGCGTGTATGTATATATAAAGTTTCATTTTCCTTATATTCCAAGGGCTGATAATATTCAGATACAAATAGCCATGATATGGTTGAATCTAGATAGAAAAAAACACTTACTTGGACTCTTTCTTTGTGGTGGTCGATACCTTGGTTGTTTGGCAGAGTTCTTCAATGATTTATCATTCTTATTATTAACCATATCCAGCTTGCATTGTACACCTGCAAGAATTAACCATAATCACTGGATCCACAATATAAGTTGGAAACAAACAGCACTTGGGAGTAGCAATTTGAAAGAAATAACAAGGAAAGGATAAAAGTATACACAGCTCTGAAAAAAAGCATTACTGCTGATTTAATTGCTAATAACATTACCAAGCAGAAGACTCAAACTAATAAAAAAGTGGTTGTACAATTGATCATAAACTTAGAAAGAACAATTGATCATGCTCATAATATGCAAGAAAAATCCTCTTAAGAGCAGAGAGATCATGCACTCTAAATCCAATATCATTAGTACAGTATTTCAGCATTAGTACATATTCTACAATCCACCTGTATCCAAAGATGCATTTGTCTTCAGAGAAGAAAGACTGCTAGTGAGCTCTGCAGTCGGTAGAACCCCAGAATACCTCCTGGCTGCTTGCTGTTCCAATGTTCCTCTCACTCCAACTACAAGCATGCAAATTAGAAATTGGCCACAAATCAAACTAAATAACATACCCACTCCCAAAGAAAAATCTAAAATTGCATCTAGAACAAACCAGATAGAGGAGTTCTAGAAACAGCTGCTCTGGAATGAAGAGAGGGTGGAACATAAAAACAACTCTGCACATCATAAGAAAATTCTGTGAGCAGAGCACTTGTCACAACATAAATTTCATTTTGAACTCATAAAAGAACAATTCAAAATATTCTTAAGAACACTAAAACAACTATAATAACAGGCACCTGAAAGAAAGGATGTTGAAGGGCCTCGGCAGCACTAGGCCTTTTGCAAGGATCCCACGAACAAAGAGACTAAAGAAAAGCAGCAAAGCAAATGTCAATGTGTCTTCAAACAATCCAAATAAAAATTTTAATGGTAAGAATCACATAACATAACGCTCTATCCATTTTAGGGTGAAAATGAATAAAAAGCAACAGAGTCAGCATACAACTTAACTGTAATAAGGTTGATTGCATCATCACTTGCTGACGGTATCAACATAGACAGAGGCACACCAGCAAACTGAAATGTTCAATAACAGAAAGCATTGTGAAACACATTACAACATATTAGATTCCATACACTCATAAGATTACCCAGCAACTGCAAATTGCTAAAATAATTTGGAAGTCATGCTACGAAATTAACATCTAACAGAGAGAGAGACCTGTGGGAATTGGTAGTTTATAACCCTTGCAAGATTAAGCCCATCAAGCCACGAATCCTTAATTGGGGAACCTATCACACTGCAAATTTTGTATATTTCATCTGCCTCACTGCACGCATAATAATAATGAATGGTTAGCATCAATCCTGTGAATAACCAGGCAATCACCCATTGCCAAATACATTAGAAAAGATAATTAGATGTAATTCAATTCCTTTCTAAAATGCAGAATCTCAAGAAGAAAGTTCACAACAAAAAATAATAGAAAAAGGAACATGCCTGGTACCAGGAAAAAGAGGGCGTAAGGTGAACAACTCAGCCATGATTGCACCCATCGCCCACAAATCTGTAATTACAAGAAAAAAGATAATTAAAAGGGCTGTCACACTTCATTTCTTAAGTGAATCGCTATTGATTACACTGAAAACTTACCAACTTTTGAAGTATACAAGTATGACTGAAGAATTACTTCAGGGGCACGATACCTGAAATACAATGAATCTAAGGCTCATATAGTTGTAATGAATATAAAAAAGAAAAGGACAGAAACAGGAAGAAAAACCACTAGATTCTCAATGTCTTCAATGTATCAAACGTACCAGCGTGTTGAGACATACTCTGTGTAAGGTGGATGTGAACTTATTTCACGTGCAAGACCAAAATCAGCAATTTTGATTATATCTTTAGTAACCAACAAATTCTCTGGAAAGAAAAGGGCAGAATGTTTCTTTGAGTAGATAAAAAAAATAAATATGAATTTCACAGAAAAAAAGTCAAATATAACACCTGGCTTTAGGTCACGATGAAAATATCCACGCTGGTGCATGTATGCAAGACCTTGAAAGACTTGGAAACACCAATTTCTGATTTCAACTTCTGAAAAAAGCTTTCCCCTGTCTTTCATAAGTTGGTAAAGGTTGCGTTCCTGGAACAATTTCATGTTTTCAGGAAAATAATTAAACCTGAGTAAAGAGCAATTTATAAGTAGAACACAAATACAAACTGGTCACTTACCATATATTCAAACACAAAGTATACAATGTCATTTTCCCTGATGACTTCCTTAAGCTTCACAATATTGGGATGATTCATTCTCCGCAGTGACTGTCCAGAGAAATAGATTATCATGCATATGAAATAAATAACTAGGAGCAAAAACAGAACAAAGCAACTCACATTACCTTAACTTCTCTCAGATTCACACACTCTTCCCATGAATAATATTTCTTCTTCATTTTCTTAATTGCAACCTTAAAACAGACAACATTTATTTGAAAAGGATATATTACTATCAAAATATTAAAAGAAACATATTCTTACAACAAAAACCCAGGCATACTCACAACTTCACCAGACAGCTTATTAATAGCTCGCCACACACTACCAAATGCTCCATCACCAACTTCCTTAATTAACTTGTACCTAAAATCATCCCAAACATTGATAAGCATAAATCACCGTGCAGATAATATTATCATCCAGCACATCCTAGATTACACAACTTACCTCTCCATTTTCTGGCAGAACAAAAAGTAGCCCTTCCTTTATTTAAGAGATGTATACGAACTAACGATAGACATGTGACATTTAACTTCAGTAGAAGATTGCTTGTATTAAAAACCATAAAAAATAAACAAACTGCCTTGCTGGTCAGCTAAATCCACCATTAATTTCCTCAAGCAACATGCAATAACATAAAAACAGAACTAATATGGTGGATGTGCTTTGCAGCCTTATTTCTTACTAAATCCACAGCTTCAAGATGAAAACAAGGCATCAACAGAAGAAACAGATGAGCTCCACAAAACATACTGATACGAACCAACCAGAATGATTGCTCCAGCCAACAGGAATGATCCCAAGCTCAAGATAAAATCACTCTGTTAAAAGGCTTAATTGCAATTAACTCATCCATGCTAAACAGAAACTGTTGCAGACTGCTCAGTAAACGAACATCTCATCACTAACCAGAACCCATCAGTAGCAACAACAGAACATTAACTAAGAACTACAGCTGCTAATGCTTAGCAAGTTTCAACTGTCTATTGGGAGAGTTCAGTCCTGTGATGATAGAAGAGGAAAAAAACCATTATAAAGGTTAGAAAAGAAACAAATAGTTAACGATAAGAGAAAAGATATCTTTGCTAAATAAATTTTGCACCTGGAAGGCGTTTTCCAAAATCTTTGAATGGATGTTGTATCAGCAATGCACTGACAATAAAATATTTAGAACATACCTATCTGATATTAGTCAAACAGAGAAGAAAAGATAGCTTACTAGCACAAGTGCGCTAAAGATCCAACATCTATCTCAGAAAAAACTTGCATCGCGCCTCACGTATTGAGTATTGAAAAGAGACTGGGCACTAAGTGCAATTGACAAAGGAAACCAAAAGAAAATCTCCATGGACAAGAAACCGCCAGTCGAGTACTTCTTGGACTGAAAACACCCGGAAAAGGTAGCAATTTGACCAGAAGCACACTTGTTCCATGTCTTGTAAAGGAAACTAAATCCCTTTAAATCCAAGTCCACCTCAATCTATTATTAAAACAACATCAATTGAAACTTGAGTCAAGATAGATCCTACAGGATCAAATGACCCAATACAATACACAAAACTTCTATAGAAAATTGGAAAGTAGCACAAGATCTTGATGAATAATCCTTAAACCGAACTCATTGCTGCTTGTCTAGAAAGGGATGAGAATACCGCATAACTCAGAAAAGAATAAACGCAAAATCAAGCATATGACATACAACGATGTACAAAAAGTGGAATAATATCCATCTTAGAAAGCGAATTGTCAGGAAAAGAGCTGAGGCTAGCAAATTTAAGCAATATTCAGTCAACAATTCTCAACTGGTAGCAATTCTCCAGATCACAACAAAATCAATACCTAATTTTAGATAACAACAATTCCTATGTCCGGATTATATAGCAAACAAGCAGGAAACCCCGTGAGACAAAAAGGTGGGAAAAGATATAAAAAAAAAATCCCCAGAAATATTCCGATGTATCAAACACGCAAAACCCAATCGATAAGTCATCCAAACAACACCAATCCAAACGAATCCTTAAATATGAAACAGGCTACAAAGCAAAAGTATCGAAAAATAAATCCAATGACAAAAACTCTAACATAACCCTAAACCCAAAAAATCAGACGAAAAAGCAAGAACAGAAGAGACTGGATCAGATCTAGGTGTAAAGAGATCGAGAGATACCTGAAAACAAACCGGCATAAGCACCGTCGCCAAGGACGGGAAGAGGTGGAATCCAGAGCTTCGCTATTCCCCCTCTTCCAGAGAAGTAAAAATAGGGGTTTTTTTTTTTTTTTTTTGGAATATGAAGCGAAATATCTAAACTTAATATTGTTGTCGGTAGAATCACGAACTTCTCGTGTGAATTAAAAAAAAAAAAAAAAAAGCCTTAATTTTGGGTATTTTATATATTTATATATTTATAATTGCCTCTATTAGGTAGTCTACGTTCTTCCATTTATAGTCGCCCAGTACACACTGACACCGGTTCGTTCAGTCTGTTTCTTGCCTACGGTACGCCCTACGCTTTTATGCTACGCTGGTACGATGGATGCTCAGAT
The DNA here is from genome assembly GCF_002303985.1 of Durio zibethinus. The sequence goes on along the minus strand of NW_019167827.1, from coordinate 418,095 downwards.
GTCCTCGCAATCCGGGATATCTTTTGGTTCATGATTGGGAATTTGGGACAACCTACTCCCACGTGTCATAAGCCCATTCTTTTTCTTTCCTATCAAATTTACTTCCAATTTTAGGTTGTTTTTATTCGTTTTGTTTTTTCCTTGAGATTGTTAGAATTGATTTTTAATTATTAAAATTAAATTTTTAATATTTTGTCAATAAATCATATGTTTATTAATCATGTTGGCTTGTTTGTTTATGATTTAATAATTAATAACTAATTTATTTATTTATTAAGATTGAAAATCATTAATTTTTCAAAAATTTTGATTTTGGGCGAAGTAAATGGACCATCTGTCCCAATTCCTGTGGGCTTCACTTGCACAAAGTTGCAAAACTAATAATAATGTACTACTTACTAAATTACAAAAGTTTGTAGATAATTATATTATTGGGAAGCTAACTCTTCAATTGACGAATATGAATTTAGTGATATCTATGGGGGAGGATAACTAATCTCTTTGTGCGGTATGGAACTTCCTTGTTTCAGCTCCTACTCTTGGGGAACTATAATTATACTTTTAACCGGGCAAGAGACTTGTCACCTTGACTTGGATAACTATATCATCTTCAACTGCTGTTACTGTTTGAGGAATACCAGAGTTTTTTCTGGCATACTAATATCTTCTCAGACTTCTGCACACCATATTCAGTGTCTTCTATATGGCAGCCCCACCTTAATCCCTCGGCAATGGTGGCAATGGCATCAACAAAATAGCTGGATTCCCTTATTAACGCATACCCCTTTGGGCGCAAGATACGATCCATCTCCAACAGCACATACTTCACATCGCACCTACCAAAGCAACAATCATTTTCAGAACATGCAGAGCAATAGTTCAAAAACTACTCAAATTCGGAATTCATTATTTTCACTTCACATCATATCAGTCAATTAGCATGCAATTATATAATTATCAAATATATTTATGCTTCTAAAGGAAAAATCCTAAGCCTTTAACCACCAGGATTCAAAACACTAGACTAGCTGCTTTCTTTAATGCAAGTTCTTATCATAGTCAACCAAGCAGCTTACCTACTTCTATTCAGCCTTTTAATCTAATTTTCTCAGGCACAAGGCAAATCTATGCCCTCTGTTAATGCCACATTTTCAAATGTCAACTCTATCAAATCAGCAACCGCCATGCCTAACGTAAATCATATAGTTGTAATAATAATCTATGTCATTGTCAACCCAGAATAAAGTGCAAAAGGTTAAAGAATCCGTTAGAAATCAAATGGGAACATAAGCCCAACATCTACCTGTGGCTCTCAGCAGTGAAGAGGCCATCGAGGTTAAGGAGATCATATGTCCGAGGATATGTTGAAAATGGTTCACACCTAGAAAAGAGGCAATAAAGTAAACGCCATGTAAAATCTAGCATCAAAAGAACAATCATGTCACAGCCACAGAGCTATGCTCCTGATGAATGCCCGGGATTCAAAGTCCATATAAATGTATTTGAAATTACCAATCATGATAAGTTCCAATAAGGCCCCGGTCATAGACCACAGGTAGTGTGTTGGCAGCATAGGAAGAGACAACATTCATGACCCAGAAGGGGTCATCAATAAGAGCTGTAGCGAAACCTCCATAAACTGTATTCATGTCCATAACATTTCTTATCTCATCGGTCCCAATCCCAGGGAGTAACTTTTTGTAGTGCTTGGCCCGCACCTGCCACTTGCTGTCATCATGTTTTAAGGCACTGGCACTCCCACCAGGAACATCTGAAATGCGTTCTGGTGCAACTTGTAACCTCTCCGGCCATTTTGGCAGGGATTCTAAGGCTGATTTCTTGAGTTGAGGCCCTGGAACTACAACACATGGACGTAGCGGAGTGTACCATGCTGAATCAGGTTCAAGACTGTCATCGCACTTGGCAGGGTAGGCGTCTGGATCAGCAATCTGATCGTAGCAGCTATTATCTGAAGATTTCTGCCACACAGCAATATCATCCTTTTTGGCATACAATTTAAAGCACATTGAAGTCAACAAGTCCTGCAACTTCTCATAATCTGATTTCTGCTCTTCCACAGTCGTATTCCATCCACGCCAACGGTTTTCATAGTTTACAGGAGGGCCAGACAAGACCCAGAAACCACCGGGACGGAGTATGCGATGGACTTCAAGGAGATAAATTCCACCTGAAATCAAGAGCATCTATTGTTTAAACATTGCAAGTGGTAACCAAAAAAGGGTGCTTGCTCGATGGATATGATAAGCAAAGCAAAAAGCATGCAAGGGAAATATCTGATAAAGCCTCTTAATTTTCAGGCCATAGAAGGAACTCTATCAAACAAAACCATTCAACATAAAAGCAACAACAACAATGACATATAACAAATTATAATAAATGGAATCAGCAACTATGTTAGTTTGTACGAAAACTATATTTAAGTTTGAGCAGAGTTCAGGATAATCATTTACCAAATTCCGTCCATGGGATAAGGCATCTTGAGCAATGAGCCATATCAAATGAATTTGAAGGGAAAGGAAGGCGCTGGGTAGAAATGACACCAAGGATTGCAGGTATTCCACGTTCCAACGCGAACTGGACCTGAGCTTCATGATTATCTCTTGGAGCAAGAGAAATTGTCAGAATTCCACGATCTAATAGATCACCTCCCCAACTTGCAACCTGGAATTATATCAATTAAAAGAGTTTAAAATTTAGAAAAGGATAGAGGCAGAGAAGAGCATGGGGGGGGGGGGGGGGAGTGAGAAGCTAAGAGATGGACAGTCAATTCCCTTCCAAAAGTCAATGAAAACATAGACAACAGTACATGGAACAGAGACAAACAAGTCCGATAAATATTTAGTATGAAAATTCAACACACTTTAAGAAAAGCAACTCACCCCACAACCAGTATCAATCGCAGTTCGAACCGTGCCATCTCTCATTTCTGGGATCAGATCTTGCATCAAATCTACATATGCACCAACTCCTCTGGGGAACATAGTACCCCCACCAGGAAACAGGAACTTCTCCCCTTGTTTCCTCAGCCAATTCTGATTAGACTTCTGCTTGTTAATCCAATCATATGGGACGTTCCTGAAAGCCGAACAACATTTTATACCATGTAAACTAAAAATAAATAGATAAATGAATAATTTAAGAAAGCAACTCACCCTCCCGAGGTAAATTAGCAAAACAAGAAAAAAAAACTACAATACCTGTACCAACATTCGTCGCGGCTCTTTGGCCATCTGATTGGTGGCTTATACCCATCAGGGGGTGGAACCAAGCATTCCTTCCTCTCAAACACTGGAGGACAGTGGCGTTCCAAGAAAGTAAGCCGATGAAGACCATACTGCCTCCACCTCTGTAGCAATAAACATAACCCATCACTCAAGCATTCTAACTTAAGTTAAGCAGCCTGTAACATCATTAAATGAATATGTGTTACGTTGGGATCTGTGCATGGAGTGTAGTCTTGATAATCAATGCTGCATTCAGGGAAGGCAATGGATTTGATTTGAAGGGGGTTTGCCGCAGGTTCTTTTGTAGAAGGAACGTCCTTGGAAACATCATGGACTGTCTTGTCCTCCAATTTATTTTTCTCAGAACAGAAGATTCCGCCAAGATAGAAAGAAAACCCGCATAGCACAAAAACCAGTAATGTTGCAGGAACAATCTTGACACCTTTATCAGGTTGGGAATGATATTTTCCATCTTTATGCTTCATGATTTCAGAAATAATTAATTACTGCAACATCAAAAGCCACCAATCAGTCAAAACAGAAAGGAAGAAATCAACCGAGAAGCTTGCTTTTGACGTAACTGAAATTGCATCACTTCATCCGTGCTTAAGGACGTGTAAAGAAAACCAGAAAAAGGCAATACAACATAGCAAATTTAATTTTCCTTAGGTTCATGGAAACAAGTAATTAGATCCAGTTAAATGAACTGTTCTGCAAAAACTTAAAAAGCAACAATAGATAACGATGAAATAAAGAAAATCCATCAATATATTACATGGTGTGGACGTACTGATTGTTTAAATTTTACAGTTGAGAATGACAAAGACCGATAAAATTGTAACCAACAAATGAAAAATAAATTAGCTTTTTAGGGGATCCAAGTAATGGGTAGAAAAAATATCCATCAACCCGTAAGAGAATGGAATGGGAAAGCAAAACCAACTCGGCTTCGAACACCAAGAATTAAATTTAATGTAGATCCTGCAACCAATCCTGACCATGAGACAAGACCTTAAAAGCTCTAAAACTCGAAGATCTAAAGCCAACTATTACCGACATCTACTACTTTACATGTCACTTTGCCTTTGTATCTTTCACACAGCCAACTTATGTCGAACTCAGCTGTTCTAGCATGGTCCCATTCATTCTCAATTGCTATACTCTTTCCCACCGAATCAAAAAGGCAACAGAGGAGCTATGGATTTCTTATCCAGCATGGAAAGGAAAAAAAGGAAATAATATTAAAAGGAAAAGAAATAAACAAACACAGCATGTGGTTTATAATCATTTCCTTGACATAGAAGAAAAGGTTGAATGATTTCATTGTCAATGCAGGCCAATCAGTTGTTTTTCTTTTTTTTTTTCTCACCAGAATTATCGTTAGATACATTGACCTCATGAACAACAACTAATCAATTAACAAAATGCAAAAAGCACACAGGTCCAATGCCATTTTGCATAACCTTACAAGCAAGAAATCTTTTCATCCAAAATTTGCAGCAACAAGAAATGAGAAGCACCCAGAAAACCAGAGAAGAAAAAGAGAAGATTTTGTTTGACTACGGATTGGAATTAAAATTGGTAAATATCTAAAAATAGTAATTTAGAGGAGGGTAGTAAAGGTGGAAGAGAGAAGAACCACAATTTCATGCTTTTTCCAATACGTGTAAGTTAAAAACCAAGTCTTTGCCAAGTAATTAGCCAAAAATAGGAAATTGTTACAGAAAACAAGCCTCACCAGTACCCAAAAAAAAAAAAAGTCAGATTTGTTGAGGCAATGGAAGACATAAAACCCAAAAAAAAAAAAAAAAAAGAAGGAGAAATACAGAAAGCACGTACAAAGCAAATGGAAGGAAGAATGAAGGGATATTAAGATAAGAGAAGCAGAGAGATCTGACAAGAGAATTATACAATTATTATGTGTGTGGATAAGGTACAAAAGAAGAAATGAAAAGGGTGGTGGGAGTTGTTGAATGTAGAAATACAAATAAAAATTCTCTCTTTCAAAGGAGAAAAACAAGAGAAAGAGAGCCATAACAGAAAGGGTTTGCATTAAACTCACTGAGATCTCGCCTGCAAACTTATAAGTAAAACACAAACACAGAACAGCTCAACCTTAAATAACTCCCCTCAACTTCCTCGCTCTTTGTTTCTGGCTCGTTGTCCCCCCTCCTCTCTCCTCTATTTCCTTCCTTCTTCCCGTCACTCTTTCCTTTCTTTTCTCTCTCTTTCTTTCGTTTATTAATTAGAATTACTTATTTCTTTATTTAGCTCGTTTTACTTGAACTATTTTCTTCACTTTTTTTTAATAAATTAATTGCGGTAAAAAAGTGAAAGGCAGAAAAGAGAAATGATTGTTTCTAACATGAGCTGAATTACATGCAGAAAAGACGTGGGATTTTTTTAATATATAGTAAAAGATCCAACCATTGCATGCCACGTTCAAGAGGCTAAATCTGATAGATAGGGAATTTTGTTGCCTTGTTCATGTTCATGTTCGTGTTGTCGATGGAAAGATTTTAAAGGAAGCGAGCGATGGCTTCAATTGGCTTAGCTTTGATGATTCCTTCACCCTTTTTGAGTAGCATGAAAAAGATTCTTCTCTCAGTTTTTTCTTTTCCTTTCTTTTATTCTCACTTTCTTCCCTAACAATTCCACTGCATTTTCTTTTAACAAATGATGATGAAATCCACATCAAACAAAAGTACATCAATCCTGCGTAGTTGAATAACTGTGTTCTACTATATTAGAACTTTCTTTTCATTTGTTATATTTATTCGGATATTGTAACATATTTACATATATAAAGGTGTTTGATTGGTTATCTACTAACACCATCATTAATATATATATATATATATTTTTTATAATATATATAATGGGTGTTTCAATTGATAATTTGGTGAACATTGGTCGGACGGTAATGCTATACATATAAAGAAATTAAAGTCCTTTCATTGATCTTCTGATGCCATGCTATATTTATATTATATAGAAATAGGAGTTTGATACATAAAATTTGAACCCCATTCTTTCACATTTCTTATTCATACCTTAATTTTCACTTGATTAATTAATAATATATCATGATATAAATATGGGTGAGTTTGTTTTATTCCTTTTGACCGTCTGACACTGCACATGAACTTTGACCTCGTTCCAAGTCAAAGTCAAAGTTGATTAAAAATATTTTAAATTTGTCAATTTGATATTCCCTTAACTAAGATGTCTGGCATAATCATTAATTTGAATCGATTTCATGTCTGGATCAGTTGATCCAATCATAACAGGTCGGTTCTTATGTTGGACCGATTAAATGAATGATTTCATTAAAATTTGGTCAAATTTGCGGTTTTTTATTCTTGAGTTTTTTTTTTTTTTTTTGGCATTAATTCGGTATCCAAGCTAATAAACCAGTTGAATCTCGATTTCAAATAAAAATTACCCTTATAATCACTTTGTCATGTATTATTTTTGTTTATATATATTTAAAATATTGTTATTTAAATATATAATTACAGATATATTTTAATGAAAAATTAACTATACAATTTAGCCGGTGATCCAGTTGAAGCGTTGACCTGATAACCCGACCAGATAGTAATTACATTTTTAAAGTCCGCTCTCAAAATTATTTTATCCCACCGTTTTAACACACACACCCACTCGCCGAAAGAAAAAAAAAAAAAAAACTCTAAAACGCAACGATCCCTAGCGTAGCGTACTCTCTTTATTCCTTCGACTGTAGAAAACTCTCCGATCACGGGATAAATGGAACCGGTGACCGGCGCATTCGTTAGAAAGTCGTCTGCCTTCCGTTGATTTGCGCCTTTTAACGTATGGATTCTCAAGAAATCCCCGATAATCGTAACAAGGGTTTTCACTGCATGTTACTTCGAATCGCTTTTGCTCTTCTCTTCCCTATCTTCGCTTTCTTTTCCTTATCAGTTTTAGTTGCACTCGTTGCCATTTTTACTGGGGAATTATCAATTTCGAATCCGATTTCTCTCCCCACACAGTGCAAGATAGTCTCTAGCAGTAAGTTTCTCTCTGTTTCTCTTACCAATCAACTTTGACTTTTTTTCTTTAAGATTTTGACTGTCTTTCATAATTATTATTTTGTAATTTTAGCATAATTCTCAGGTGTAACTAGCAATTTCACTTAGATTATCGTTATTGTTTTTATATTTTCAATTTGTTTTTTTTTCGGGTAATGCAAGGTTGCTTCTTTTTGCCACTTTTTTGTTTTAAATTTAAAATCAGGTGTGGATATTAGGTCATCGAAGATTTGTGAGCTTGGATTATTGAACAATAAAGCAAAGAATGGGTTTTATCCTTTCGAGAGAAGGAAATTTAGATGCCGACATGATTACTATTGGACCTCAGTGTTCAAGGTAATGTTATCTTATCTGATTTGAGTCATGAGCTCCTTTTTTACTAATTTTGGAAAATATGGGTTTCCTTTAATTGTGGCAAATATGCATTTTGATCTCAACTATTTCCTATTATGATATATTGAATGGATTTTGGATTTGCATTTTCATTCTATTACTTTCCTATATTACTGAATGGGGTTTGGATTTGCCAAATCTTGTAATTTAGCTATACTACTGAAATGATAGATTAATGATATATTAGGATAATAAAAATACTATGCGGAAAGGCTGCAATAGTGAGTACTTCAAAATATTGTACTTTTTTTATAGTATTGTTTTTTGCTAAACAATTTCAGGTGGAGTACAGAGACCATTCTTTGGGTCAGACACGACTTGCCTTCACAGAGGCACCGAATGAGGCCCTTCCTCTTAACTGCAGGCCTAACTTCGGTGCTGCTTGGCTGACCAAAAATAAGTTCAAGGTAGCATTTTTCAAGTTTCTATTGTTACTCGTGGTGATTTACAGAGTTCTTTTGTTTTCTTTTTAATGCAACTTTATAATCTAATTAGTCCCCTTCTCAGGTTAATGAAACCTATGAGTGCTGGTACACTTCAGGTATTTCCACAGTAAAGTTGTATAATGATGGTTTTTTCAGTTGCCAAACAAAAGATCCATCCACAATCGAGATGATTATACGATATTTAATAATGTGAGTTTATTACTTAAGTTCTTTTCTTTTTCTTACATTTAAAGTTTATTTTATATAGTTTCAGGAGTTCTGTTCGGCTGTCTTTTCTCAACAATGTGACTATTGAGTTGTTAAATTGTTTGGTTGGGATGAAATAGGACAGTTGGATTTATTTGCATTCTGGAACACTATCATTTTGTTGACGTGGGTTTTTGGTTAGCTTTTTTACATTTTGGATTGGGGCTTTGTAACTTTTTTGGAAGTCCACCTGCAATGGTGATGGGTGGGTTTGGTTTGAAAAATTGGAAATTCAAGGGTTTGGAATGACGAGGTTCATTTTGTTTCAAGCTGAATAAGGGTTACAGCAGCAATAGAAGAAGGGCTTTCCTCAGTAAATTTTGAGGATCTAGTAGTGAGAATGGTGTAGGACATTTGTTTTGTGATAGTGTAGCTACAGGGGAAGGTTTGGGTTTATAAAGAGTGAAAAGCTGAATTTGTTGGGTTGTTTTAGCTATAGTGAACAGTATTCTGAGAACAACTGCAGAGTTCTTTCTGAAGTTTGGGAAGAGAGAATGAGAATATTTTAATATTGGTTTCAATGAGATTGGACTTGAAAAGCCTTAAGAAGGTAATGAAATGTAGTAAAAGGGAGAAAGGTAGAGATGGAGATAGGGTAGGGTTTTAGTGGACTTGTTGAAGCTGAATGAAGATGTTCCTCTAGCTTTAGTAGGTGTCAAGAGTGATGCAAACAGTTTTATTCCTTCTTTTTCTTCATTAAGTTAATGTGAAGTGATAGCATTTGCTGATCATAGTTGCAATATGGTTGAATAGGACATATTGTGGATGTGTCTGTTTTGATGTCTTGGTGGGTTAATGCTGTTTTCCTCTATTTAATTACTGGCTGTTATGATACCATCAGATCCACCAAGATTTTGCAGTCTTGGTTTTCCAGCGACGGGAGAGCTATATATTTGAGGTGGGAAGCAATAGCTGGTGCTGTCACTGGCTTTTCAACTTCTATCATTACTATCAGCTTCGTTAGGATCCTACAACTTATGAAGTCTCGGTTGCCTCAAGCTGTTAACACCGTCCATATCAAGCGTGTTTGTTTTCTACTAGTGTACTTTTCTGTTTTGGGTTGGTTGGCATTCCAATACTGGAGGAGGCTCAATATCCCGGTGATTAGAGTTTATAACTACTAAGAAGTACTCTTTTTGTATGTGCTATTTGATATTTTCCTCTGGGAATTGGTATGCGTTGAGTCAGTGTAAGCTTGAGTGGTTACCTGATGTATTCGATTAACAGGTAGATACGGCTGGTCAAAGATTACAAGGAGCAGAGAGAGAAAGGGTCATGTACACTTGATTTACTGTATAAACAGTTGTATTATGATGTATAACATGCGTCACTGTACCTGAGAGATTCCGGAGTTCCCAGTGCATGTTTGTTTTCTGCATTCTTGTTGGAATACATTTTGCGATATCTTGCCTTGTCCCAGCGTACTTGAACCCCGGCTAATTCATATAATCAAATTTATACTATACGACAGATTAAAGGGGTAAATCACCTGCCAACCATAATTGAAAATTGCCTGGAACTTTTATGTTTCTTCCAATTTTTTTCATTCACCAGGAAAGAAAATAGGGAGATTTACATAATCCTTTTGTATCATTTAATCAGTATGATTTAAATGTAACAATACTTTAAATACTTTATATAGTCGATAAAATCTTCTAATGATTATATCAAACATTAAGATAAAATTTTGTTTTCATTTGACAGGAAAAATTTATAAAAATTATGAAAATTCTATAAAAAAAAGTTCATGAAAATGAAATAGTTGCTTCTTTAATGTAGCTGTAGCTAAGTGATAATAATAATAATAATAATAATAATAATAATAATAATAATAATAATATTATTATTATTATTATTATTATTATAAAATAGATAATACCCATGTAAGTCCTCAAATTTTACTAAATAATAAAAGTAAGTTTTTGATGTTTTTATTGTAAGAAATTAATGTTACAAACCTTTATTTTATTGTAATTATAATTTTAACGTTATAAAATATTTAATTTTTTATTAAAATCTTCTGAATTAGATGAAGTCATTTATAGAAAATGCTAACTTAAATTTATTTTGATGAATTTGATGAAAGATATTTGAGGGAATGATATCTTAAAAATTATAACAATTAAAGTTTATTCATCTATTTGTAAAATTCAATAGGTATAACTGTAATAAAATAAAAATTTATAAATTTAATTTTTGTAATAAAAATTTGAGGGTTTGTTTTTATTTGGAGTAAAGTTTGAAAATTTATTTGGCTATTATTAAAAAAAATAAAAACAATTCTAGGAAATGCCGAATAAAACAGCGAAAAAAACGGAATACACATTGACATGATAGAGAATTAAAGTGGACTTAGGCCCACCAAGGAAAAGTAGCTGAAAGTAAACGTCATGTGGGGCTAACCCCAAATCATAATCCAATTCATTGCCCTTACTAATGAGAATGGCCTTGAATTATATTATTACCATCATCCAGCTTTTCCAACCAATCTGCTCCGTTCTCTTCTCTTCAATTCTGTAAACCAAACCAAACCAATGTTGCAACTTAGTAGCGAATACCCATATCAATAATTATTACTATTATATTTAAAAGCTTCATTCTTTTCTTCGTATACCGTCCTTCAATCCACCAATGATAATAATAAAAGCTTCTTTTTTTTTTTTTCAAAGAAACATTGCCCACATTGATTAATTTCTTCTACCATCCCTTTTGTCTTTTCAACTTGGCATTTTTAGTATTTGCATTTCACTCTATAATCAGTTTTTTTTTTTTAATTAAAGAGAGTTACAAAAGGGCTTCTGCAAGAAAAAAATTAAAGCCAAAATGCAATAATATTTATTATATACAGATCCCTGTTCTTAACTTTGTGTTTAGGATTTAAAAATTAGTAAAAGAAAATAGAAGAGAGAAAAGAGCAAGGCCGCTGAAATTGTGATCCATAAATTTGGCATTAACTTAGCTCTTACAATAAATTTTTATCAATTTCATGCTACAACTCTTGTTCTTTTTTCTTCTTCTTCCTAAGCAAAACTTCCATTTCAGTCAACTGAAAAATCTAATTTGGTTAAACTTCAATTCACCTGCCAACTTATTATGGATTTTGGCAATTCTTGTTTCTTTTCCTTAAATCACTCTTCATTTGCTTCATTTTCCAAATCATCCATTTTGTGTTTTGCTAGTAGTTACCCGGGTCCCAAGATCTTACACTCTATCTTCAGACCCTCTTCTTCTTCCAAATTCACTGCTGCCTCGTCTCCCTTTAGAGAAGACGCTTGATCCTCTTCCATTTTATACCTTTCTTTTGTTTTTCTCTTGTTTTAGTGATAGACTGCTTTTTTTTAAGCTCTATATGTCACGTTTCCCCAGCTCAATTTGCAAGGCAAGATAAGGAATCAAAATGTTGTGCACATCATATTGCGTGCCAGCGGCAGCTATGGCATCTCCAACATTTCCTGATCATTGCTTTATCAGGTAATTCTCCGATGATTGAACTTGTTTCTCTCTCTAACTCTCTTTTCCTTTTTTTTTAATACTCACTTACTCAGTACTTGATTTTGGTAAGTGGGTTTACTATAATTTGACTGTTGGGTTATGGGAATTAAAATATTTTAGTAGCATAAATGTATAATGAATATAGAGATGGAAGAAGGATTTGTAGTAGGAAAACCCCTGGAATATCCGTTTATTCTTTACGATCATCAGGTATGATCATCACTATCATCATGATCGCAAGGACTTGAGGGGATGGAGGATTAGGATCATTGCTGCTACTTCAGCTTCTGATTACCCTCTTTTTTCCAATCAGATTCAGCTAACTAAAGACTCTTCTTCCCGTCACAAATTTTACTAGGAGGTTGATCTATAACAATATATACATAGATGTTGTTCATCCATTATGGATATCCACCTCGACGTGTTAATCATTATTTTTATTACTTAGATTATCTTCCATTTCCATTTCCTAATATTCTGTTGAACTCTAATACGATCCATAGGCTCTTAAGACTGCAAGGGACAAGTTCACCAGGGAGATCTCCTTTCATTCCAAGGACAAAGACATCTCTCTTGCTAAGGTACAAATATACCGATTACCTGCTTACTTCCTCATTTTTTTTGTTTGACCTTGTCAAATGGTAATGGTGCTACCTGCTAGATAATTTATAAGGCCTTCATTAATTCATCGTTTATATGGTGAGTGGTTAGAAGAAGAGTTTTTATTCGGTGAGGTACTTATTATTGCTTAATTCATTCTTTTGAAATGTAAGTCGGAAGTTTTATTTTGCTTGATATCTTTTGTTGAAGGCTTTGCTTTATGTTGCAGCTGAAGATGAGGCATTCATGGCTTTCAACCGAGAGATGGATGCTCGTGCCCTCCTGAATGAAAGGATAAATGTTTCTTCCCCATCTGATATCAAAGAGTGGGATTTTGTGGAGCAAATGCCTTTGGGTGGAAAGACCATATCTGAATGGCTGAGTGAGTTGGATGCAATTGCTAAAGAAGTTGAAGCAGAGCTAGTTTCAAGAGAGATAGGCTGCCATCTGGTTGAAGTTTTGGAGGCAATCAGTTTAGTTCTTTTTCAGTTAAGAGGCTTCAAAAGATTCCTTGTTCTTGTAGATTTTAAGTATTCATACTTACACTCAGTACTGAGCTCTGGATATGGCAGTGGTAAAGCCTCATTCTACTTCTTCAAAAAACTTACCTTTGCAACACATTTCCCTCATAATTTTGATCTAATGGCAATGTCATTGCAATTGTTTTTCTTTACTGTAATACATGTTTCCTCATCATTTCATTGTCATTTTAGGCAGTCTAATAATATGATTTTGTTAATTACAGCAATTTTGCTTAGCATAATTTACATTGAAGTTTGTCGACAGCTTGGTCTAACGATTGTGGGATCTTGATTTGGGGAAGATTTTTTGATATGGCCCCAAACAGGGTACCTGGAGGTACTTTAATCTTGAAAGTTATTTTCATGGTACATAATTCTTAGTTCATTCTTGTAGTGATGCGCATTTGATGTCTCACTGTATCCATAGTTATGTTTCTGCTTAGAAAAATTGCAAGTGAGTTTTTTCTTCTGGCCAATTGCCTACGTTGAATAAATTCACTGAATTTCTACACTTCTCTCTGTAGGAGCTCTTCAAAGTGACTTCAGGACACAGCTTGTTTGCTATTGTCAATGGAAGGTGTGTGGAGGACCCTAGATCCATGGCATCAGATTTAACTGGCACTTCAATTGTAGGGCTTGAGATAGCTACAAACCGCGATATTATTGGGATTGCTCTAGCCAATTTAATTGTAAGTCCTAATTCTTATCATCAAGTTATGTTATTTTTTGGATAATGTGTGTCTACATTTAATTATTTTCTTGTAAACTATTCATGCCTCAAAGTATACTTCCGAAATTTCTTTTCACATATGAAATAAACTTAAAAAAATTGCAGAGGCTTCACTGGAAACATGCTTCAAGATCAAATTATGGGTTGATGCTGACTTCTCCCCTTAGTCATGTTCATAATGCTGATGAGAAACCTAACAAGTTTGATAAATCAAACGTCCCTTTCTAGTGCCCTCAAGATCTTCGGTAAATTCTAATTTATCTTTATTAATTTAGTAGCATAACTTTCTTCCTGATATTTTCATGTATGTAGCAGTTGCATTTGTGTTCTTATGCATCATTTGACTGTTTTGAACTGCCTCTCAACAATTTCATCATGCATTCAAAGCTGAAGATGAGATGTCCTGTGTATTTGGCATCATATATTATGGCATCATGAATGAATGTCTAGTATAGTAAAGGCCATGCCTGCAACTTTGGTATGTTTAGTTTTATCTATTGTATTCAATTTATTAATATTTTAAGAGATGAGGTGGTTTGCATCACTTGTTCATCTTGTAAAGGTAAGTTGCATAATCATCCATACTTTTTCACCGTACATTCTAAATGCACTTTGCAAGGAAGTTATCTCAATAAGAATGACAATCGGGTAGGCTTGGGCTGGCATTACTTTCCACATCCAGCTCTACCTAGAAAACACTTTCCCTGTCCATATGTTTTTCCCCACTATTTATGGTAAAACGGTAAATGTAATACTGACATGTTTCCAGAGAGGTTTTTGTATTTTGCTCATATTCTTTCCATTTGAATACTGGTAGTGGGATTAGGCTTTTGTTCCAATAAATAGCTGACTGGTAAGGAGCTGCAGCAATGAAGATGGTCATTGATAAACTTTCTGCAGTCAAGATTCATAAATCTTCATTGACTATGTAGTGAAGACACTTCTTTATAATTCACTCATCTGACTCGGTTACGAGAAATCAGAACCTACTAGTATTTTGTACATTTTTCCCTTTATATGCAATTTCTGACTGGCAATGTTAATGCCATATTAATTTGGTAGGGATGTGATATGTGATGCAAAGTACATTTTAGAGTTGAGCTTAAAATTGTTTCCCCATTTATCCCATTCTTTAAACTACATAATAACGTATTTGTTTCTTGTGGGTAGGATTTGTTGGTGTAGTTTCGCTACCTTGGGTAGTATGGATGCAAGTTTGATTGCTAAAACTTGCGCCAAAATCATGCTTGAAGGTGGTTAATCCAATTTATACCAAGCAAAGAGCATCATCATATATGGCATGCTAAACATTGGAATTCTTTGCAAGCTAGCTATTATGGCTTCAGAAAGACTGTTGATTCTGCAGCC
Organism: Durio zibethinus; assembly: GCF_002303985.1. The sequence goes on along the minus strand of NW_019167827.1, from coordinate 402,996 downwards.
ACATAATTGGGCACTAAGGAGAGACCATGGCATGATGCTGTATTATAGTAGGCATCATTTCAGATACGTGTTAATTTTAAAGAAGGTGGTTATATAAAGCTTTTTCGGTTGATGGATGAAATAATATTTGATAGTATTAAAATGTCAGGGAATATGGCAAGGCAGTGCAAGAGCTTAGCATTTGCATGGCCTTTGCTCCGGAAGAAGAGGTGGAGATTCTTGAACCATTTGTTGGGAAATTGCATTTGATGCGGCTGGAATCATCATGGAAGCCTTTGGGGCACGCTGGTCGATTGACAGTTCCTTGATTTTGTATATAACCTTCTTTCTCTCTATCAATTCCTCCTTGGCCTCCTATAGTTGAAGGGACGGATTCTGATTAGCATGGCTTTTTTGATCACATGAATAGATGAACTCCAAAATATAGCAATGTATTGGAGATGTAGTCAGATCCTAAGTTGAAAACTCCAAACAAGGGGAACTCTACTCTGCCTTCCCCTCTATTTTTCTTGTGGCGCATCCGTTGGTATAACATCAAGGAAAATTACTAGTCGGAATGGCTCTTTGCATAGCTATTAGGGTACTCAAATCCCTCATTTTTATGGCTTGGTAGTACATTATAAGGCTAGCCTAGGCTTATACATTGTCGTTGATTATATGACAATGACATTAATCATGCATGAAAGGATATTGAAGCTAAGATCTCTCTAATTGAGGGTAGATATGAAGCCGCCGTTGATTCTTTTTAATTCTTGTACCAATTTGTACAAGTGTCTCCTGGCTTTTATATAATAGTGGTAAAGGACTCTTCTCTCCTCTCCCCTTTTAAAGTCTCTTATGACAAAAATATATGAGCCAGCGCCCAAACAGAACCGCAAAAATCCATCCTTGTGCTCCGACTTCATACGCTCTTCCACCCTAGTCTGCACTCCTTCCCAGTTTCCATTACCATCACCAAATGGAGACTGAGTTAGTTGTAGCATTTTAGTCAAGAAACCTGATTCGATTCGACCCAACAACAAAGAAGAGGGACGCTGATTTTATCTGTTAGTGAAAGAGAGAAGGAGCGAGAGAGATGTCCTGCACTTTCAGTTGCGCCTCCGTCTTCCTTTCTTCACCCTTCGCCTTCCCTTCGTCATCTTTTCCCTCAAGCTACCTGCCCATAGCCCGTTTCTCTTTTCCCGTTTGACCGTCAGGGGGTCTTCTAAACCAATTAATAACAAGGCTACTGCTAACTCCGTGGCCTTCCCTTTGCTATCTGTTGATGGCGGTTGTGAATGCAAGAACAACAACAGCAACAATGATGATGATGGCCCATTCGGGTCTGATCCTTGGCGGTGGAACGACGATTCTTCATCTTCTCATTCATATCCTTTTCTTTTATTCTTTTCTTCACTTTTTGCTTGCTTCTGCCCTTCTGAATTATCCTCCACCCTCGCAAGAACTAATGGGAATGCCGAGGAGGATGACGACGTCGTTTGGGAAATGAGAGGGAGCAAGTGGACTAAGCTCATTCCTGATTTCTCCGAGGATGCATTTGTTGGTTCGAATGGGATAGCGAGTTTAACAAAATCGTTGTCTCTGTCAACTATTTGGTGGCAATGCAGAAACCTTGTAATGCGGTTGTTGCTCCCTGAAGGTTTCCTCAACAGCGTTACCAGTGATTATCTTGATTACTCTCTTTGGCGAGGGGTACAGGGCGTTGCTAGCCAAATCAGCGGTGTTCTCGCCACCCAAATAATTATGTCTTAATTTCTTGCTCTTATTTTCTGATTTAGGGATTTGGTAAAACGTTTGGTGGTCACTTTTGTTTGCTGTTGTTCAGGCGTTGCTTTATGCTGTCGGATTGGGGAAAGGAGCTATTCCCACAACTGCTGCTATCAATTGGGTGTTAAAGGATGGAATTGGGTATTTAAGTAAAATCATGTTGTCCAAATATGGAAGGCATTTTGATGTCAATCCTAAAGGATGGAGGTTGTTTGCTGATCTCCTTGAAAATGCTGCCTTTGGGTTGGAATTGTTGACCCCTGCTTTTCCCCATCTCTTTGTTCTCATTGGTGCTGCTGCTGGGGCTGGAAGATCAGCAGCTGCTCTCATCCAGGTATTGAAGTTATTTTCCACCATTATCCTAAAATTAAAACTATGTTCTTCTATCTTTCATGCTGTTCTAAAAAAAGTACCACGTTGTCCTTGTTGCCATTATTTCTTATGTTGATCAATATAATGGTGTTTGGTTGCTGAAATCTGACACTGATCATTTCCAGGCGGCTACTAGAAGTTGTTTCTATGCTGGTTTTGCTGCTCAAAGGAACTTTGCAGAGGTAAGGCATTATTTATTCCTATTGTTTTTTACCTAATATCTGATATGGTATGCAGTTTTGAATACCCAATGGTGTCTTTCTTTAGTTATAATCAAATTGGAGTTGGCATGACAGTGGCATTCCTGTTAATGATATTGTGACTTTGGCTTTGACATGGGCACATGGCCTATATTATGTCTTTACTAAAGGTAATTAGTTATTGTAGGTAATTGCAAAGGGTGAAGCTCAGGGAATGGTTAGCAAGTCCATTGGAATTGCTTGGTATAGCATTGGCTAACTGTATAGGCTCATCTACATCTCTTGCCCTTGCTTTGTTTGGTGTGGTTACTTGGATCCATATGTAATGCAATCTGAAGTTATATCAATCTATTCAACTGAGGACTTTAAATCCGTATCATGCAAGTAATATATCTGTCCTAAAATTGTTGTTAAATGAGGGTTCTAGTTCATTATATAATGGAAAGCCTATTCCTTCAATGTTTTAACAGGTTTGGTTTTCAGCAAATATCTCCTGAGCCGCCAGGCACCTTCAATCAAAGAGGTCAACAATGAGGAACCCCTTTTTCCAGCTGTACCATTCCTTAATTTACTGTCTGCAAACGGAGTGGGTTACTCTTTCTCTCTAAGCTCTCTCGAAATATAATTACTACTAATTAGTCCTATACTGAACAAAATTAATATAAGAATATGGTTGATTGATTAGGGTCAATACTTCAGGTGGTCTTTAACAGAGATGTTTTTCTAGGTTGCCTCGTTATATTGAATCCATATCGTGATTTTTGAATTAGTAGAAACTTGGATAACCTAAAAGATTAAGAAGGCTAAAACTTCAGAGAATAAACAAGCACATCTGCCCAATGTTATGGTTAGTAATGGAACAAACTGCATCACAGATAATTTACTAAATGAGAATACCTCTTATATAATACTGCAGATGCATTTTGGCATATACTAAATTCAAAAAAGATCATACACCATTACTCATTAAAAGGAAGCATTCAAAAATCTCTTCATTTTTGGCTTGCTTAACTAATTTTCTTGCGCAATTAAAAGATAACTCCTTTGAAGCTTTCCTTTATAATTGTGGTTCTCAAAGAATATGAACTTGTACTGTTACCATGGCTCAAGACTTCTAGTCCTTCATGTTGCATTCAGCTGGCGGTGGATAGGAGCCTGGTCTATGGGTCAAGAATGCGATAACATCTTCAACACTCTTCCAATCATTCTTATCAATTTGACTTTGTAAAATTTACCCCTGCACTAAAATATTCAATTTACCATTCAAAAATTTCTAAAATCTTTGACTAATGAAGTAGGTTATGAGCAAAAAACATATATAAGTTTGGTTGTAACAATTTGTCAGTGTATCATCTGGTAGATTCTATCCTGAATTTCCATTTTCAGGAACAATCGGTTGTACTATCACCAGCACTCCTTCAGAAGCAAAGCAGGCGGCTACTGAAATTGAGTGTTGGCTGCAATTGGGGTCCAAACTCAGTGATATTGTAAACAACAAGGAGGATGCACAAGCACTATTCAGTCTGTATAAAGATGAAGGCTACATTCTGACTGAGCAGGAAGGAAAATTCTCTGTAAGTAAATAACCATTGTGGCTTTTAGCCTCCATTCCTTCTCTCTTTACTTGTTCTTGGGAGAGAGGACTTAGCTTGATTTCTTCTCTTCTCCCTTGTTGATATCTTCTTATTTTCCACCCTTACTAATTTCTTGGTAAACACAATTTGGTCTTGAATTTCTTGAATACTTTATTTTTTCCACCAGAATAGGAGGACCTCAATTAATATATTATTTAGTAGTTAAGTCATAAATTAGGCTCTTGTAGAAGACATCTTTGATAAAAATATGATAATGTAATGCTATAGGTTAGCTGCTATCTTTCTGTTACTTTGATGAGGCATGAAAATGATAATCGAAGGGCAAATTACTAACCATCCCAAAAAGAATTATAATAAAGACGACCATACTAATTCCTTTTGTGTTATCGAATTTTTTGCATAAATCAGGTAGTGCTTAAAGAAAGTTCATCACCACAAGATATGCTCAAGTCACTGTTCCAGGTAAATTATTTGTACTGGTTGGAGAGGAATGCAGGGATCGAAGCAAGTGGTGCTTCTAGTGACTGCAGATTAGGGGGGAGGCTACAAATATCTCTGGAATATATACAAAGGGAGTTCAATCTGTTAAAATCGACAGTGAATCAGTGGGTTGGGTAGCTGATGGACTTATTGCAAGGCCTTCGTCCTGGTTAAGTGGCCATATCAACTGTCTATTGATATGCAATGGATATAGCGGATTCTGGTCGATTACCTTCACATGGCTTTCTGTTAGCAAGTAAATGGTAAATGAGATCACCATATGAATTGGATCATGATGGAATGGCTAACTCATTCTTTTGCTGGGTTTTACAAAATCCTTGCAGCAAAATCAGGCACCCATTGTGCTGGTGATATATAACATTGGAAGCCTGCTTTATGTATTTCACCCATTGAATCAGTGTCTGTCATAGAGGTTTAAACGTTTTTGTTTTTGTTGTTTTTTGGTTGCTATAGAAAGTAGGAACAATTTCACATCTGGAATGAATAGAAATCGCAGTACGTTTCTGACTAAATTGTAAGTAGTTACCTTACGAGACAATTGAACAAGGTAAGGTATATATTTAGCGAAACTTTTATTTTTTTTCCTTTGGTTTAGTGAGAATAATATATTTTTATCTTCTTTGATATAATTGACTTCATTGGTAGACATATGAGATGCAACTTTTTTAATGTTTTTGTTTTCCTTTTTTAAATGGGCAATTTGTACATAACTTGAAAGTGGTGAAACATGGGTAACCATGGTCCATGGATCAGAAATGTGGGCCTACATCTGGATTCAGTTCAGCTCTGTGCTTAAAAAGGCTTGCGCAAACCTTTCCACATAGGGCCAGGCCCTATTTTAACTCTTTTTTAATACTACTTTTGTATAAATTTGGCCCTGTAGTATGAAATTGGGCTTAAAGAGTTGAAAATCTTTGTCGAGGTCGGGGCAGACAGCGTGAATTCATTACCCAGATTCCAGACTTAGTGGGGGCCTTTTCATCTTCACTCTTCCTTATCGCCATCATCTGCCTTCTCACTTCCACTTTTCAGCCCAAAGAATACGATACAGTATACTACGTTGCGTCGCTAAACGCTCGACACTGACTGGCCATTCCTCACCTCCAAAGTTCCCAAATCTATTCTAATATCCTGAGAGCAAGAGTAGCAGAGTTGAGAATTTGGCTCTGCCTCATCTCTCTGACTTTGACTAATGGGCTGTTGGTGGGAAGGTGTTGACGAATGCCGTCTTTTAATTGCTCCCGGTACCTCACAATTCTTCTCCTTCTTCTTCTTCTCTTAGAATTTTCAGTTTCTTCTCTGTTGCTATTTATCATAAAGATTTCTGCCCTTTCGTCACAGACCCTGGCGCTAACGGGGACGGTTCCGCTCGTTTACTATCACTTCGTCACCCCAAATCAGGTAATTTTCATTGCTATGCTTAAGAATGTGGGACATTTATTCTCTGGCATCCTACTCAATTTCGTTTTATTACTGGACCCTCCTTAAGGTTATGGTTTTAATTTATTTGACAGGAGTCAGGACATCCTTTCTTTTGAGTAATGGGTTGCTTCAAGAACTTCACTGGTTTAAGCAATCTTATGGGTCTTGGTTTTTGGGAAATTACGTTTCTGAAGGTAACCCTTCTATTTTACACGCTTTTAACCCTTCTATTTCCCTTCACTGATTTATATATTTTACACGCTTTTGGACTAAGGAAAAGAAAAAAAAAATGACCTAGGTGCTGTTTTTAGTTCATGAGCAAAAACCCACTAAGTTTTAGGGTTTCAAGTTCAAGTTTTTAATAGTTGCTTTGGTGTTGGATTGTTTAAGTTGGGGTCGACAGCTATTATAGGGTTTAAAGAGAATGATTAAGAAGGGTGTTATGACCCTTTTTTTTAAACAAAAAAAAAGGTCATGTATTGTGAGTCAAACTAAATATGCCTACACATAAATCCATAATTGATGGAATTTAGTAGGAGCATGACTTGCAAACCTTATTTGGAGCACAATTGACATGGTTTAACATGTATCTTATAATGCCAAAAGTAGGCTGTCCCCCTGACTACCTTGCTTTTTATTTTACTCTTACTTGCTTCCCTTGCTATTACTTTGTATGCAGATGGGAGCCTATATATTGCTACTCCTATTGATCCTGTTTTCATCATGTTGCCTATCTTTGAAGAAGCAAGAATGAAGGTATGATCATTGCTAGTGGCCCCTAACTGGAGATGCTTGCCTTTTTACTTTGACAAGACCATTCACTCGAACAGCACCTTAGAGCCTCAATTCATGGCTTCTTCAACAATGCATTATCCCTTTGAGGCTAGCCAAGGGCCTCAACAGACACTAAAGACACTTGAGGAACTGCACCATTGAAATATCAAACCCTGCATGAAATTTACTTAGATGGCACTTGCTTAGTCAGGTTTTATTTATATAAATGAGGGCATTTAATCTCTACTAAAACAAATGAAAATCCGTCAATAATAACTTGTGAGGATTGCAAGATTCTTATTCTCTATGCAGTAATGTAATATCTTGTTTCAACAATATGTCTGCCTTTTTTACCAATTTGAAACTTTCATCTTGTCTTTCATTATTGTAATAGTCAATTTCCTAATATGCTGCTTTCTTCAATGTTATGGTGCCTACTGTCTTAGGTGATATTGGGATTTGGTGCTTTAATGGTGGCTCCTTACCTATGTTTACATTGCATGATTTTGCCTAGTTGTTGATTTCATTTTTTTTTTTTGTCATCTTTTTTTTCAAATCTATGAATCTCTTATCTGGATTCTTCACCAATAATGATACAGTTTTGATGTGAACGCAGAAAGTGGATGATCCTGGAAAGTTTAGGCAATTAGATGAGATACTCTTCATTAATGACTATCCTGGATATCAACATTTGTTCTCCATTGCAGAGAACTGTATGCAAGTTGTTTGTGAAATCAAAGGTTTCCTACTACCTTTATATTCCTGTGAATATCTGTTTGAGAATAATTCTAAGATATTCTAAGATAATATCAGCTAAGTTATTTTGTGCATATCATTTTGCATATCTTTTTGTGAATTGTGATTTTGGCATGCAGTTAGGGGGTTTAAATGATCTTGCAGTTGCATTTGACTTGATTGCTTTATATTCTTCTATAGAAGTGTTAAACTTTTTAGAATAAGAACAAATGACTTCAGAACCTGAAATGGTTAAATATGAGTGTCAAAGCTTGGCTGCTGACTCTCAGGAGTACAGATGCTAACATATTGATTGTTATATGTTAAAATGACAGCAATAACTTAATAATGAAAATAATTAATCATTCTCACCTGCTCTGGATATATGCAGAAATTGGATCATCAAAATTTTTTAGGCTTGATGACATGAAGGTTTTAGTGTGGTTATATTACAAGGTGAGCCTTCTTCTGTTCCAACTTTTTTTTATTCTTTTTTAATCAATGAAATGTTTAAAACCTCCTTTTTGTTGGTAGTTTAGTTATATTACCGTGGATGAGTACAGAGCCTTAGTGTGGAGGCTTTGTTATGCTGTTCTGATGTCTTTAATTGGAAAAAAGATACCTATCTTTTGTAGGTCAATTGAACATACTTTTTGCATTAATTATCCTCTTGGGGAATAAAATTGCAAATTTTATTTTTGTCTTTAATATGTTTCATGATCTTTGCTCTTGAACTTGTTGCAACATTTATTGGCCAAAAAAAAACTCATTTCAACATTATCTGTTATTTTGTGCTACTTGCTTCCGTTATCATACACACATAAGTCAAAACTGCTTGGTGATTTATAGAAAGCTTTCATGTTTCTTAAATATAGTGTCTCTCGAACTGCAGGTTTGCCAGTTAAAACAGACTCTACCAGCATTGGACAAAAACTATGCCGCACGTGAACAGAAGGATACATGTATGTTTTTCTGGGAAATTACTATATTCAGCTATGTATTTTCATAAAATTTATGCATTCACCTTATGCACATAACACACACACACACACGCGCGATAGACATATGTAGGTGGTAGAAATTCATATGAAAGATTCTGCTGCAATATCAAGGGATTGAAAAGTGAAACAAAATTGTAGGTTTAAGTCTTTAGAGGGTTCAAGCAATGTAAAATGTAAAAGATTGCTTTCCAATTAATTCCTCTCAAATTTCACTTTCTTAGGACTATAACTGGATGATGACAACAACTAGTTATATATTTATTTGGTGCTGAGATGATTGGATGGTAAAGCTATCAGCTAAAAGGGATTGTATATGGGTATATATACTATTGTGTGTTTTGCATGTGAGCATGTGTCTGATGAGCTCATTTGAGAAGCCATTGGCTTTGAATAAAAGCTATAAATAACAGTTTTAGTTTCCATATCTCATAAAACTTGTTGAGTGTCTGATTTGACATGAAATTTATGTTGATTTAACAACATATGTCACAATTTGATTTACTTATTCTATTGATGCAGTGGCTGATGCTGTATCAATATTGGGGGAGTACTTGAAGGATGAGCCTTGGTTGAAGCTTTTGTGTAATCATTTTAAGTATCGTCTCTAACTTTTTGAATTTTTCAAATGTATAGGAATATTTTATTCAACTCCATTTATTCTGTTTTAAGAAATATACAGATAAAATGAATATATGCATAGAGTGGTTTCCTGTGATGCATTTGAATTACATATTTCTGAGGTTTTTGCAGATTGAATTTACTGGAGGCAAAAAGAATGGCATCAGATTTTGAAGTGTGTGCAACTGCCATAGAAAGTCCTATTGGTTCTAATCTCTCACAGGTATGAACGGCCTTACGTAAGGTCCAGTAGTTTATTAAGGCTTGCCAATTGCTCGTCTTGTTTGGCCTCCTTGTTTGAGGTAGGATGTGGGATGCAGCTACCACTAGGATATTGCTTATACTAAAAATGCTTTTGTTGAGTAAGCTTTTATATTTGCAATTCTTGAAGATTGATGCATAATCTTTTTATTGTATTTTAATTTCTAAGGGTAAGAATACGAGGGAGAAAAAGACTGCAACAAATGTAAAGCAAGCTAAAAAGGCTAAAGTAGAGACAGAATCAAGGAACATCAAAGAAATGTTTACTAGGGCTTCACGAAGGAAGAATTGAAGTTTTGCGTATGCCAAATGTGGGGGGAAATGGGATGGAGGAACGTTTATTAATCTTGTTGAAATGCTTGTGTTAACTATTCTCCTGTCATCTCTTTCCTTACATATCCTGGTAGTGACTACTTCGGGTACTTTGGATTTTAATGTCGGTACAAACAAACTAACTAGAGATAAAGCAGTTGTCTCTTTCTCTCTCTCTCTCTCTCTCTATAGAATGGCTTTAATGCTTAATTTTGAAGAGGTAATCCGAAAGGTAGAAAAATTTCTCCGCCTAAATGATTAATTCTGATGGTTTGTGGATTAAATACTACTTTCAAGTCAAACATTGACCGGGGGGGGGGGGGGGGGTGAAGCCAGTTGCTTCTACTTTCCAAAATGCATTGTAAGCGGCGACCTTGGTCAGGAGAAACTGATTGCGTTGCTTAATATAAGTCATACACGGAAAACAGAGCAAAGAGAAGTGGCACAACTATGCCAAAAGAATACAAGTCATACAAAAGATCTCACCTGAGTTGATAGGACTCCAGCGCTTTAACTGGAAACGAGATGGTATATTAAGAACAGATGTGGCGGATGCACTGTCATGCCGGAAAAGAGGGAGATATGGCCTCAGGAAAAATCTAGGCATCCAATTACTAAAACATGATAACGCACATACAAAAAAAATGGCAGTAAGAATCATTGGATCAATTTTTGTCTGCACGGATCCCCAGTCTACTTGAAAATGAATCCCCAGCTTCCAGCGATGCAACACCCATTGTCCATGTAATACTCCTTCCAGAACCAACGACAAGTTGATTATCGGTGATATGCAGGCCCTCTCTGAACAGTGATAGTATTTATGGTGCTCAAAAGCAGTACTGTTCAATACGGGGCTATGGAGCAACACTGTTTTTTGCCACTTCCCATTGTTTTTCACAAAAATCCCTACCCTTCTCCAGTACATTATCAAGTGCTGCAGTCAATCAACGAATTATTGGACAAGTGAAAGTGGAATAATATTGAGGAAAAATTTTGAGTCTTCCTTTCTTTAAATGGCAATGCAATGGCCTATTAACCATTCACAACCTGAAAAATCCTAATCACGCTCTCAAGGATCAGTGAACTGCCAAAGAAAAGCTCTGAAATCATGTTCCACTATGACGGACCAACTTAAAAAACTTCTTGTCAAAGAGGGCTGAGACAGAAGAATAAGTGTCCATGCATTGTGTTCATAACAAAATTTGCCATTGGAATTAGGCAAATATTTGAATACAATAAACTAATTTATTGCATCAAGTGTACAAATCATAAAAATGTGCAAAACTGAGTTTCCAAGAACAAGGGGGAAATCCCCAGCATGTCCTATGTTGCCTATTGAAGTTGTATTTAATGATTTTCTCTTTTGCTATGCATACGCATCAAAGTTGACAATGACATGCCTCGTGACACCATTTGATCTTATAAAATGTACCTGTTGATAGGAGCTCATGGGAACTTTACATCACATCTGATTACATAGTTAATCACTGGATTTTGGTAATAAGGCAGATGTCCCCGAGAAAATGTGTCCTCTCTGACAAGGGTTGTTGTTAATTAATGCATCTTTGTGAATGAGTGGTTCAGAGGACCGAACAACCTGAGCCATCATCCCCATAGAATTATGTCTTTCCCTGTAGGATGCCCAAGTGACCATATATAGACCAGCAACTATTAGAAATCCCCCAATAACACTGTTACCACATGAAAGAAACCAAATAAGTGCACACCCGCGTAGAAACGAAGTGAAGAAAATTAAGCACTATCTTGTACTTGAAGAGAGATTAAGATCTAATTTGTAGTGGAAGAGACAGAAATAAGACCTTCCCAAATAAATTGGACTTCCAAGGAAAATCCTGGACAGAAAAGCTGATGCTGCAGGTTGAAGTGGATTATAAAGAGCAACTAAAGCAGGCCCCAAGATCTTATTCGACCATGTCAGGAGTCCATAGTTAAGCGCAGATGCAACAACTCCCTGCAAAAGCCAAATAGCCATAGCTTCACGTTTACCTATTTGGTAGGAAGCTAAGTTTTATACAAATAAGTACCATAACAGGGACATTATTACATTATTCTTACTTCCATGATGTCAATTTTTAATTGTTTCCCTCTTTTCTTGGTGACCAGAAGGGATTTCCATCATCCACCATAGGTAGCTTTTAAAAATCCAGATTGCAAACCCCCAAAGACAGTAGAAATCTGTTTAACCATACCTAATGTTCTCACATTTTGAGAAAACCCACGGTTACCCCTTCTACAATCAGTTTTCTTACACTTTCCTTATTGAAATCTATGTCCATACTTAGTGCTTCTCTCTCCAAGAAATCATGTGCTTCCCTTTACTTTACAGGGCCTTCTACAGGGAAGTGCCTTACCACCTTCTATGGTAACTTTTCTTACACTTATGTGCCTAAAAGGTGTGTCAAGGAGGAGGTGAGTGTCGGCCAAATAGCGGGGACGAAAGTGTGTTCTTCGAAAAACATCAGGGGAGTTACAGCAATTTACCATTTATCTATTAAGTTTCTTTTTACAACACCTAATAGACAAATAAACCCATATTAGCACACCAATTCTTAAACTGGATGGTATTTAATTACATGAATTTGTTTCCTTCATTTCCATCTGCTATAATTAAACTCTACAATCAAAATACTAAAACAATCGAAAATGAACCTCGGTCTTGGTTGTTAAACTAACAAATCAAGCATTGGCCCAAAAGATTTTAAAACAAACAAACACACACACACACACACACACACACATATCAAATAACATTTCAAACTCAGATAAACCACAGCTTTGATAATGGCTAGTCTTTTAATAAATTGACATGCAAAGCTTTTAAGATTTGAGATAATACCAAGTCCACAAGAAACTTCAGCATACAAGACCACAAAAAGCTCAGACTGTGCCACACACATCAAATAACATTTCAAACTCAGATAAACCACAGCTTTGATAATGGCTAGTCTTTTAATAAATTGACGTGCAAAGCTTTTAAGATTTGAGATAATACCAAGTCCACAAGAAACTTACAGCATACAAGACCGCAAAAAGCTCAGACTGTGTCATACTCCAGTCCGTTGACTCATTGGTCATAAGAAGGGATGTTGCTACCATCAATATAGCACCAAAAAAATAGGAAAAGGCTGTGACAGAAATACTGGCAGAATACTTGGCTAAAACCGAAGCCTGAAATTGTTAAAAAAAGTGCATTTAATATAAGCAAATATTAGTTATATGACGAAACACATGCAAAATTCAAATTATAGTAATATAGTTGCAAGAAATAAAATAAGTCAGCACTATTTTTTCAGGAAATTTAATGTAGTTGTTAATAATGAAAATCTATAAAAATCACTTCCATTACTCCTTGTGAAAACCACTAAGCAAAAGGTAGATATTTCATAAATACATAGTGTTGCCTAAGCAAAGACAGTATGTAAGAACCACAAGTTGGTACTACAAGATATGATTAAAACATGCATTGCAAAGCATTGCAATGGACCTAAAGGCATTTTAAATGCTAAAACAGAAACCAATGCCAAATGGATGATTAAAGGAAACAGTAGCTTCATCAAAATGTTGGCTACAGACAAGATGAACCTAATTATATAATCTTAAAGCCTCATACTGGAAGGGATTGAATCATTAAAAATCTAATGAGTCACAGATCAAAGTGGTCAGGGAACAAGAATGGCATATCAAACCTCAACTCATATTCATCACCACATGGACTGTTTTTTATTTATTTTGCTCAAACAGAGTAATGCCTCCAGCAAATGATTTATGGCATTTAATCTATGTATAAAGGTTCTTTGCTGAGGTTAGGAAGTGTTGCAAACAAGTAAAACGGGATGTGCTAGGAGATGGAAGAGAGGAAGACTGAAGTAGACCCTGAAGTATTGAGTGCAGCAACAGGTGGAGTAGACGGTGAAGCAAGGTTGAGTAGAGAGGAGAATAAGGCTGAGAAAGGGATTTGGGAAGAGAGAATTGCAGAAAGAATTTGAGAGAGAATTGAATGAATTTGCCAAAATCTCCAAAAGTCCCCAAATGAGCTGTGGACTCCTACTTATTGGTTTCAACAATAGGAGTTACATATCTTGAGTATTGAATAGGAAAAATGATGGAACCGATACTTACAAAAGGTGTTAATGCATTGTCTAATGGGAGTTTAGTTAGCTTTTGGTGATAGGTATAGTGAACATAGAAGTTCACTATTTATTCTAAAAGAAAGAAGAAACACTCATACTTCAAAGAAAGGTTAAAACGAGACCTCTTAACTATCTTCATATTGATCCACCAAGCCAAGCTCTCCGAGATATCCCAATAGTGGAATTAACCAAAGAACCTGTCATATTCTGGGATTATTTTCATTTTTTTTTTGGTGAGATAACATTTGGTGAAACATCTATTGTAGAATATTTCTCAGTGAAGCAATTTTCAATTAAAAAGCTTTCGGTAAATGTGTTGTTGTTGTTCCTTGGAGAAATTGTTCTATGAATAGCTGTTCTATGAAGTTGGTGTTCCATGAAGGAGCTGTTCTGTGAATAGTTGTTCCGTAAATTGTTGCTCCATTAACAACTATTCCATAAAACAACTTTCAATGAGACAATCTTGTTACCTGTTCTAAGTTATCTCAACTTTAACAGCTTCAGAGAAATTTAAAGGAATAAAATATTAGTAACCAAAATCAAGTACTTACAATCTACTACAAACAAAGAACAGCTTTTACATGATAATTACAGAAAAGCAGTCTCGGTTCTCTGACTCATTTTGCACAATAATTATAGAAAAGCGGGAAAAAAACCTCCTACAAGGGGATTAATAATCATCCAAAAATCAACCACATGATGGCATACCTGAATAGCCAGGAAAGCAGCCATGCACATACAGTTGCCTATCAGGCATAAAACTCCGATATGCCAATGTTCAAGTCCAAACTCAAGAAAACTAGACATAAGCCATCCAGCAGGTTCTGGTTGACCCCTGGCACTTACTTCATTTTGTGCAGCAAAGTCTGCATTCTTTTGTCCAAGCAAAGCTGGACCACGAAACAGAACCATTAATATTGCACCTGAAACACAGATTAGGGTACCTCCAACCTTCGCTTGACCTTCAGTTTTGAGCAAATTCACTCTTTCTGTACTGCATGTATAATTCCATAAAAAAATGGCAAAAAGTAATGGATATCAAAATATATGCATGTGTTTATAGAATATAGAAATGAACCAATATGAAAAAAAAATATTAGGAAAAAAAGTATAAAGTTGTTGGCATTACCCCATCATTACAGCCAAGAGAAAGGTAAAGACTGGAATTGAAGGCTGTATGGCAGCAGCATAGGTTGGATTTGTGTAGCTTAGACCAATGAGAAATAAAAGCTGGTTGCCAAATATCCTATTCCAATTATCAAAACCCATATAAGTTAGCTAGCAGAAAGTTTTATCAGGCCCAATTTATGTAGATAATATATTGCCAGATCAATTAGGACTGTTTAGAGAAGCAGTACTCACCCGGTTAACCCAAGAAAGAAGAATGACAGGAGGAGTCGTTTAGTCATAGGAGGTCGAATCCTTCTGAGGGAAAGTGAGACAACATGACTTAAGAACAAGCAGAGTCAATCACAATTTGGAACAGTGAATGTAACTTAAGACAGCGCATCAAATTCTCAAATTGTGGATTCAAACAATGAACAAAAATCCAAACATTACAACCAAGAGAAAGGAGCCCATATCCAGTTTCATCTTTATAAGAAACAGATGCCAAAAAGAGAAAAGGAAGGACCCGATTTTTTTTAAATATACAATTTATTAATAATGATAGCTAAGAACAAGCAGAGTCAAACCCAGAAAAAGAAATGGAAAAAGAAACGTCATACTTTTCACGAACATAGGCGACGGGGGCAAGAAGAGAGAGAGCAAGAAGATCACGGAAGACGCAGAAGACAAGCTGGTTGACGCCAACATTGAGGGCTACTTTAGTAATTACATGATAGCCTCCATTGATGAGTTGCACCAACGCCATGGAGGCATGAGCTCTCCAAGCCTCTGTCTCGAACCCTCCACTGATTCCTGCCATCTCCTTTCTTCTCACTCCACAGAGACACCAAAGAATCACAAAAACAAAAGGGTATATAAATGAGAAATTTTGGTGATTTGGGTTATATGAGTGAGAATATTGGAGAACAGCCTCAATTGTTTTTCTATTCAGATAGGGTAACAAAAAGGGTGTATGTGTCTGAAAAGGAAACGAAATTAGGGTGTCTGTGTCTGAAAATTAAACGAAATTAAGGTGCTTTGAAAACCATGCTGCCTTTGGAGCTTGTGTTGCTGCTGCTGTTACCTGCTGCTGGCCGGGAGTTTATTCTTGCCTTAATGGCTAATGCCTTTGCCTTTTGTTTTGGTACCTTTTTTTTTTTTTTTTTGGTGTGTGCTTCGTGTTAATTTGCAAAATTAAATTTCTATTGAATAAATAAAAATATTCTATTTATCAAAAAAAAAAAAAAAAAAAAAAGTGATAGTAATAATAAATGGATCTATATCTTTTCCTTCCTTCCAAACTAAGCACACTGCCTAAAAAACATGTTTTAGATCCAACACTCGAAAAAACCCAGTCATGATTCATCCTTTTAATGTACACTAGCTTTTAATTAACACGTCAATCATTTATCATGATTTATTGACTGATTAACGTCCACTGTTTCAGTTGCCTGCCGATGCACAAATCAATTTTCTCGCAAATAAAAATTACTACTACTGCTACTACAATTATAAAGAAAGTTTTTCCACCAAAAAGAAAAAATTATCATAAAGGTCTGTATTTCAGTTGGGCTTTCGGTTTCTGTGTTGGATTGGTAAGTACCAATATAAATATACTCCTTTCTCCGCTTTCAACTGTGGGCCTTGCCTAATCATAAATGGAAGAAAAATACAACTTAATTCCCGATGTTTTATTTTAGATTCTTCGTTTTCACTCAATGAAACCCTAAATCCTGTAGCAAATTCGTAATTATCATTATCCAGTTTTTCATACTAACATCCCTCTTCCAATTCCATCCATATGGGTTTTTATTTATTTTGCTTCATTATGTATTATTTACATCTTTACGATCATATCTTAATATTATAATATTGAATTATACGTGATTAATAAACTCTATCGTTATTTATAACTTGATATCCATGTTATATTTCTTGATATATTTTTTTTTAATCCTAACAACAATAAGACTCAAATGACATGACCAAATAACTAACCAAACCAACTGCTTGCTAATTTATCTCAACCTTTTTTTTTTTGGGCCAAAATTTATGTCAACTTTAAGACCTAGAAAAATGACTACTAATTTTCGCTTCAACTCTCTAGTCTTACATTTACCTCTTTGCCATGAAAAGCTGAAGATTCTGAAGTCTAAGATGAGTGAAGGAAATCTGTGACAGGATGAATGTGATAAATGGAAGCTGGAGAAAACAACAACAACAACAAAGAGATTGATGGATCCTAGCAGTTCCAGGACGTGACTAGTACTTAAATGCCACCAATACACTTTCAAAGAAACAATTAATTCCAATTGGAGACGCCTAGCTAGCTAGTTACAATAATACTCATTCTTGACTTGCATTTGGAATTGCATCCTTAATTTGCATCAACAAATACACATGTAAGCATGCATCCATGGGCAATTGATAGGTCCTAATCTTAGTACGAACAAGGATATATACATTTGGGCTTGGCTAGGGATCCGATGACATATATATATATATATATATATTGTTAGGCGTAGAATCATTTACATATCTAATTGTTACTATTTGTAATGTCTCTGCTTACTAAGATGATTTAGAAGGGATGATAGGTAAATATTCCAACAACATGAATAATCATTCCAGTATATATACATAGATATATATCCTTTTGCAGTAACCTTTGCAATGCGTCACCTCATTTTGTTAGATATGCTAATTAAGCTTATATAATTTGTTATATGTATGCTCTAATATCCAATTACCAGATGATAATGATCCATGAGCAACTAATCACTTTAAAAAGTTTTATACATATTCATTTTGAAATCTATAACAATAATATTCATAATTATTCCAATATTTCAAATTGATCAGTCTCTTACTGACATTTCTAATGCCTAACTTGAACTACAGGGAAAGAAGACGAAGGTAATTAAATTAAATCACCTTTTAATTTGTATACACATCACTCAAGTTTATTAGTTTAATTAAGAAAAATAGAATTCCGAAATCCATAACAAAAAAAAAAAAAGAAAAATTGTATACATATGTATATATGCGTACCCAGCAGCCAGTGGCCACCTGCAGGCATGCACCAGACGTCGGCCACACATATTTACACGCATCGCATGTAAATCTTTACCAGGTTGCATCCAGATGATTTGTGTGGAAAGGGTATAAAAGCAATTTTGTTTGATGCAGATAAGAGGCCCAATGAATGTTTGATGCGGAGACCCCTTTAAGGCTTTAGTCAGTAGGTGGGGATTGGAAAGGAGAGATGACGATAAAAACACATTTCAAGAGCCCCATGTGATAGATACCAAACCATGCCACTGCCATTCAACAACCAACATTCCCCATTCTCAAACAAAGCACGTCAAAGTGGGGATGATATGGAGGAGATGACATCCCTTAATAACCAAATACCAAAAAAAAAAAAAAAGGCAAATTGGGTTGTAACTCTATCCAGTACTGATCATTCACTCTTTTTTTCTCTCTCTCTGATATTTTCATCTGTTTAGCATAGGAAGAGCATATATGTTGGTCGTTATTATTGTTGAAATGATCATATATGAAGATCAGTAGATATATATATATATATATATATAAATCCTAGCTAGCAATAATTTATAATACCGCATAATTTTTGCTGTCGATGGGTTGTTGTGTGCCAATACAAGCGAGTATGTAATTAAAAAGGAAACCGAAAACGCAGATCATATATTGTTGTAAGTGGAAGAATAATATATGATAATTGAAATGATCGTGTGGCATGAAAATCTTTGCTATCATTCTTTTTTGCTTCTTTTTATTATTAGGGTTGCAAGCAAAGCACCCGCATTATAGGCTTTCTCATTAATTCTCCAAGCACTAACGTTTTGCTCATCATCCTACATATCGGTTTCAGTTTGCCTAGCTACCTCTCACGCTCTCCCCTAAGTATCATCATCCAACCTATTACTAATTAAATAGGTTATAAATATGTGGTTTTTTTATATATTATAACTCACATTCACATGCTTGTGATCATTGGGAGAGAGGTAGCTAGGTTTGGTAGTTTGTTCTTATAAATTAATTCATTCATGCTTTTTAATTTCAAATTAGAATTAGAAAACAAATAAGGCAAGATTATTCCCAAATTAAGCTTCATTAAATAGGACTCATAGTTAACAAGAATGGTCACATTTATTTAAGAGAAGATGATGTATATATACGTAGTTAATTTTTGTGTTCCACAAAAGAAAAAAAAACAGAGGCGAATGTTCGTTTAATTAGTTAAGAATTCTGATTAAGAACAAACAGAGCTTATTAATTAAAATTGTTAAACGAACAATAATAATTACAACAAGAAAAAAAAAAGAGAAATGTAAAATTCAAAAGACTAACCCAACAATTAACACCCAATCAACATATATGTTATGTTATTAAGATATGCAATTCTAATTTCCACAATTACAAAATGATAATTAATAAAAAATAATCAAGGAGAAGATAATGAGTGGATGGGGCCCCGTCGGCCTCCACCAAACAATTTGGTAGAGATCGCATCGCATTGCGTAAAACCAAATCGTAAAACGACGCCAAACTTCCCAGCATGCAAACGTGTTGACTTCCCAACTCCTTTTTCAAACTCACTGTGCGACACACACACCCAAACGTTAAATGTTGGAGATCGCACACACTCCCTCCCACTCCCTCCTTTCTCTTTTGATGCAATTTTTTTATAAATATAAGCAAATTCTCATTTTTTTTACGGGAAAGTTTAGGGCAGGAGACATTATTCCATATTAAATATCGGATTATGACACAAGTCTCTCTTGAAAACTTATATTAGACTTATAAATCATTTATCAATAGATAATTTCGAGTCAGCCTTCAACTTGATGAAGTTAAATGGAAACCATGACCATCTCTTTTTGGATGTTTATGGCGCCTCCTCTCAAATTTTGATGAATGTTTGAGTTTTTCTCATTAGTAGTAGAACATTTGTTCAGCAAAGGTTTTTTTTTTTTTTAATTGTCACGAGTAAGAACATGAATTATATATTCGTCCACAATATCTGATCAGTGTCTTCCCTCCATTGGGAAGGAGATCATTTGCTAGTAATTCTCTTCAAGAAAAGGAGGTCTTTAGCCGCCTTTTTTTTTTTTGGTAAAAAAAATGTTTAGGGTGAGGGATCAGATCAGATTCTTTGAGCATGACTATGCTGTGATGTTGTTTACAATCATGCAAACAAGAGGGAGATTCTTTGTGATGAGAAGTTGAAGAGGATATTAGCTGGGAAGGACACTGTTGGAATGTTTGAGAGATCAACAAATTGGACTCCCACACATTTTCTAAAATCTAACAGATGTTTGGGTGAGCCTTTCTGGAGCTTTATATATGACCTACGCTGCAATATGATGAATCCGAAAATGCTAATGCTTTTGTCATCAATCTTTTTGCTACATATATATGCTTAAACCTAATGGTTGAATATCAATGCATGTTTAGAAAACCCTGTATTAAGCCACCTACCGGAGAAATGATCTTGAACATGTTTACCATGATGCTGCTCATTTTTTTTTTTGTTTGATCAAATTATGTATAATTTTCATTCAAACTCTAACTTAACAGTTTGTTTTTAAACATCATTTTTGGATATATATTGGAGAATTCAAATCATCATGTTTAAAAACACATTATTTTGTCAAAATGTAAATAAATACTAGTATAATATTTGAGGATGTGGATACTAGAAAGAATAATCAATTTAGGTGTTGCCAATAAAGTTGTGATCGCCTACCAGGTAAAATACAGGCGCTAGCTCATGTCTGGTTGTAGTAGTTAAAGACTTAGGAGGACAAGGAGAAGGACCCTCTTCTAATGCCCTCTGGCAAAGCCAGCATCCAGCTGGATGTATATAACGAAAAACTATTCCATCATTTAATCCAAATCCAAGTATATCAGAACCACTAAAAAAGACAAACATAAATAATTAAGGAAATGATGATTATGGCTATGAATAATTAATTACTACTAATTTTTTATGATTTGGATCATTATAGCTATTTTCAAACTCTTGATTTATTAATTATTTTTCATAATAGGAGTAATAAAATAACACTTGCTCAAGGAATCAGGTAATAATGCTGTGTATCTGTTACCTTCTGTGCACACATGAATCACCATAAAAACAAGTTGCAAATTGAGTTTAATTCTTTCTAATTTTAGGCGCATATATATGAAATTAATTTCTATATTTAGTTGATCTTAGAGTCAAAAGGTTATAAAATTAATTAACTAATTATTGGATAAAAAGATAGTTAGGTTTCTTTTGAATTTTAGAGTAAGATGAATTTCTCATCTCGTTATTCTGCCTATATATTTATTTTATATACATAATTTTGTAAGTTATTTTTTAATTATAGTTACTGTTTGATGACTACTGAGCCTGATTATATAAAAGTTGCCTAGATTGGATTTACATTCCCTTTTATAAGAAGGAAACAAAAGAAAAAAAAAAACTATACAAAATAATACGTTATTATAAAAATCACACTTTAGATTAAAAAAATTTTCATGTTTTCGTCCTCCTCACCCACCAAAAAATTTAAGAGAGTGCTCTTAAAGTTTCAATATTGTTTATCTACCTTCTTATTTTTCAAATTTTCCAACAAAATAAATTGGTTAGGACCAGTTTGAGATAATTTACCGAAAGAAATACTTCCAGGGCATAGGATGTGACAATAAACAATTGAAGATCCTTGTACGTGTTGTGTTGCATATATGGCCATTCCGCCTACGCTGCGCAATTCTGCTTTGTTCCATACAGATTGAAAACTCTTTTTCTAAAGCAGTTTGATCGATAATATATATAGATATATATATATTTTCCCAGCATACGAAGATTAAAAAAATTAAGGAAATCAGTACTTGCTAATGAGATAAGTATCATTCTCTATTACACATAAAACAATTGTCGTACTTATTTAGTGGCAACAAAATAATCTTGGAATTCTAAATTTTTAGGTTTAAGTTCCGTTGTATATGAATTTGATTTAATTTTACGATGAATTTATTTAGTTATATTTTAGTTTGTTGATTGGTTGTTTTGATTATTGAGAAATTTTTTATATACAGATGTAATATTTGAATATAATTATAATTTGTATTTGTAATTTCATAAAAAATAATATACATAAAACATTTAAATTAATGAGTGGATTATAAGCCGCCAAAAGCAATGGAAGAAAATTAGACTTTGAGTTCACTTTGCTTCACGAAAAATCCATGGAAGCCATAAGGAACACCCTGGGGTCGCTTCACGGTAGCCACTATGTCAGGATTGGGTGACTCTGCATCCATCACCAAGAATCTTGATTCTCCGGTGTTTTCATTATGAACATATGTCAACAAATACCCACCATCCTCCTCTACATCTGCTTCTGAATTCTCTCGTGCTTTTGCAACAAAGTAGGGCTCCCCACCATAGCACCCTGGCCCGTACATCCTGCTTGCCACCGTGCACTTCTGGAACTCTCCTTTGACTTTGGACACATCTAGCTTCACTACTCCTGATATTTTTGGCAGTGGCGAACCTACTCCAGAGTATACATACCTGTTCATTTTTGCCAAGCATTATGGATTTATCATTACGAAGTCTAGATTTCTTGAGGATATCGGTTGCCTCTTTACCAGCCCTGTCTTTAGGTCGATTCTTACTTTCTCCATCATGCCGTGGACAAGGTCCATTCTCTCAAGGGCATGTTCTACTGATATTATGTTTGGTGCTAGCATAACTATTGCATTTCCGTTGTCCTCCTCCCAAGCATTCACTACATGTACAGGGTTGAACCCTTGGCACATCAAACCATCTCATTTCTGCCTCGTTTTTTGCATACCTAGGGATAACTCCAACTCTTGGCACTTTGGCCGGATCTAAAATCATAAGAGACCCTCCTCGAAAAATCATTTTTACGGGCTCTATTCTCATTTGCATGTCAGCAAATAATGCATAATTACTCGTAATTGCAAAATCATGGAGGAAAGATGGATGAACCATTGACAGTATGGGCACATCTGGGTGTTTGTTTCCATTTGCGTCGAAATAAAAGTAGGTTAGATATGGACCTATGGGACCATATCTGAAAGCAAAGGCTTCCCCACTTTCAGGATCTACCTTGGGGTGAGCCGTCATGCTGGCTAACAGTTTTCCGTCAAAATCATGGAGATCCAATGTCTCTATATCACCATTAGAGGTCAAGCGTACAGCATATGGTAAATCAGACTCACCAAGCGCATAGAGACGGTTGCCAAACAAGGCCAAACTTGTACTAGCAAAACCAATGCCCTTTGCAGGATTGTAATGACCAAATATAATTCTAGTTGCAAAGAGAGCACCACGGGCGAGACAAGCAGGCTGGCTGCTGAAACTACAGAAGCAATTGGGAACAACCGGAGAGCCCACAGTTCGCTCAGTGTTATACTTGTAAGTCTTGACATAACGGCTGCACAGAGTGGCTCTGCCCGGGGAAATTCTGAGGGAGTGAAGCATGCCATCACCGTCAAAGAGGTGGTAGGCCATTGCGTATGTATGCACCGTCTGGAAACTGATGCAAATGTTATTGTAGGAAAGGAATTGCAGGTATTAATTAATTGTTATTTTGGTTCCTTAAAGAAATTAAGAAATACTTTTTTTAATTAAAATAAAAAAAATTCTTCCAACATTTCTCCATCAGTAGCAGGCAAACACAGAAGCATATATATTATATATTTGCATGTCATTGACTATTGTTGCCATGTGCCACCATATTTGCATGTTTTATGTTTTGCAGACAATAAGTCAAGCATTGGTCAGTACTGCCCGCCCGGGAACATATATTTAACAGCATCTCTCACTAATTGATGATTAAGGAAAGGAGCAAAGGAGATTTCTACTGTTACATTTCTTCCAGTTTTATTGTTCTTACCCTGCCTGGCTGATTGATTATATATATATATATATATGAGCTGGCCGATGGCACAATCCTTATTTCTTACCAAAGGATATGTTGGTGCATTTTTAATTTGTTCCTTTTTCTCATGTTTTTCGGTTGTAAACCTCCATATATAATTTGAACATTAAATGCTAATAACAACGACAGACAGAGATGGGAGGAGATTGATGTTAAGAATATAAAACATAAATCTGATGAAATTGATGTTGAATAGAGTTTTTTTTTTTTTTAAAATAAAGTTTTGAATATTAAATTAGGTGTAAAATTCTAAATTTTACTTATAAATGTTGCATTTTCCATATTATTGAAATTTGGACAATAAACCAAATATAGTTTGGGATATCTAATATATATATATATATATATATATATATATTATATTACAACATACAAGGTTACATAATCAAAATTGCTTATGTGGATGCCTAGGTGGATAATCTCTTTTAATGACACATAGGATAATATTTATATTATTTTATTTATCAAATAAATTTTTTAATAAATTATTTAAATTGAATGGTTTGGATAATTATTTAAATTGAAATCAATATCTATCCAAAATTCAAATTTTTGCATAAGATTTGAATTCAAATATATTAAATCATAATATATCTTTTCTTTTTAAAATTAATGACAATTCCAAATATATATACTTAATAAAATTTTATTTTCTGTTTAATAATTATATTTAATAAATTATTTAAATTTAATATTTTTAGATTATTATTTAAATTCAAATTAAAATCTATCAAAAATTAAAAAATTATCTAATCCATTATCTATATTTAATACTTTTAGATAAGTTAATGAATTATTGACTAGAAAGAATGTATTTTTAAAGTAATAAAAACTTACATCTTTATATAAAAATATGAAATATTTGAATGTTGATAAAAAAATTAAATAAAAATATAGTTTCGCTTTGAAAACAAATATAATGTTTTATTTATGTTCTAATTCAAATATTTTTATGTTATATATTTGGTTAATTTATTTGTTTCTCTTTAGTCCATAACTTTTTTAAATTTCTCTTGGTTTGATTATAATTAACTTTTTGTATTATATATTTTTTGTTTATTCATTTCTTCAATGTTTTTATTTTCTGTTAATTTATTAACTTATTTGCTTTCATTATTTTACATATTTAATATTGACAAATTAATATGTAAATTTATATTCTCAATTTTCTTTTGCTATATTTTTTTTTATTAAATATCTTTATCTACAATGGATGATATGAGAAGAACGATGATCACTATCATGTCTAACTCATAAAAAATACTATCAATTATGTTAAAAATGATTAAAAATAAAAAAATATTTCAAAAAAAGTTTTTAAGCATAACATGAAGAATTATTGTTTCCCTTTTATCTAAAAAATAACTTTATTTTGTTGACATATATAGAAATAATTGTTAGCCCAATATATTTGTGTAATAATTACTTGAAGTATATTAAAAATAAAAGCTAATAAAAAGCAAATGATTATAACAAAATTAATAATTATGATATGTTGTTCAATCAAATATATATATATATATATACACATATACACCACCTAATCAACATTATGATAAAAATAATTATTAATTTTAACTATTGAAATATTGATTATTGATTTTTTATCAAACAAGAAAAAAGCGGTAGTAAAATTTTTAGTATTAAGCAAACAAATTGAAGAAAATATTTTTTAATGAAAAAATTATTTTTATAATTCTTGAAAATTTACCAAAGTTTAGACTTCTTTTATATGAACAATATCATTTATAATATATTATGTATAAATTATCATTTAATTGTAACTTAACATTTATAAATATATGATTATATATTAGATAAATACTTAAAAATAAATTTAAAATTATGAAAAATTTAATAAAAAATTCCATACATTGTACAGGTTAAAAAAGCTAGTATAATGTAGTTTTTTAAAAATTGTAAATCATTTTGATAAAATAAACTTGCATTTTTTACCATAACGAAGTCTTTGGTTTAATGCTTTCCTTAGATAGAAAAATATATTGAAAATCTAAAATATTAACAAATTTTAATTTTAATTTTTTTATTGCAATTAAACAACATCTAAAAGATAAAAAATGCACTTATTAACTTTTTATTAATTGATATAATATTGAAATTAACGTTTAAAAATTATAAAATTAAAAGAGTTTATATGTGTAATTTTTTTTAAATTGAAAAAATTTATATGAGTAATATTTTTTTCAAGCAAATAAGTATTAGTGATATTAAAGAAATTTAAGAAACCAACAATGCTTTTTAATATGTTATTAATTTTTTAAATAAATAAATGGATTAATTTTGAGAATAATGACCACTTTCCACGCGCATAATAAACTAGCGGCGCGTGGCTCATGGCACCCGAAATCTGAATTCTGAATTCTGAAAGGAGCGAAGAGATACTTTGGTATGTACCCGTATCGGACAAAGCGGTGTGTTATGTTACTAATGTAAGCATAGATTCGGGTGGGCGCGACCCGGAACTAGCCCATCAACTTATTCGTATGCTCGCTCTCCGCATATCGTCGCATCCATCCATCCATCACAGGCCGTTAGGCTTGTGATAAAAAAGAAAAAAAACCACTTCCACTGTTTGCGGGCGATCTATTCGTCTGATCACCTTCCGATCTAATCCATGACCTTATCAGACGATGAAGACAAGTTCTTAGCAAACTTCCTCGAATCCGAACTGTCCGATGAGGTTATCTTCCCCACCCCACCCCCACTCTTTCTTTACCTATAACTTTATGCTTCTTTGATGAAATTGAATTGTTTGAATTTTAGGAGGAGAGGCAATCGGAGGAGCCAGAAGCCAAGCGATTGCGAGTAGGAAAGGAAGATGAGGAAGAGGAGCAAAAACGCAAAGGAGAGAGGGCTTCTTGTTCGAATTCGAATCCGGGCCAAGTGAAGAACAATAACAATAGGAGTGTTCCTCGGAGGATTGAGAGTGGAACATTCAGCAAGATTCCTCCCGAGTTGTTGCCTCACATCCTCAAATTTCTCTCATCCGAGGTCCTTTTCAGTACTCACTCTCTTAAATTTGTGTTTTCTCCTCAAAGCCTCAATTTTTCGTATTGTGTTTGTTATGTATGAATTTACAGGATCTTGTAACGTGCTCGCTGGTGTGCAGTTTCCTGAATTATGCTGCATCTGATGAGTCCTTATGGCGTCGCCTGTGAGTATTTTATTGCATTTGGTTTCTGAAATTCAAGGTCTCTTCCTTTTTGTTTTTTCGTTTTTAAGTTTTGTTCATTGATGATCTATCTTGGTCAAGCTATCAGCATAATGCGTGATTAGCGTCTTTCTTAGGAAGAAAAAATGGAATTTGAATGAGGGAAAGTTCATCTACACTTCCTTGTTGAGTCTATTGAAATGTCTGGGTCACTAATCATTGGTTTGTTTTTAGTTAATTTTGCAGATATACATATACATACATACATACATACATACATATATATATATATATATATAATATGAATATCGTTATTGAGGTTTAGATATGTGCTTTTTATCACATTTATGTTTGTTTGGTAGCCGTACATTCCCGCACAATATGTATGTACCTATATGCATTTATAACCCATATGGGCCCTTCCACTCAGTAAATCATTGCTTTGCTATTTTAAACAAAAAGTTTGAAATTGTCCAGGTATTGTATGCGGTGGGGTTTTTTGCCTCCAACAAAAATAAGGGAATGTGCTTGGAAGAAGCTTTATATTCAGGTAATTTTGGTTTATACTGCTCTATTTAAGATTCCTTTATGTTTTAGATTTTTATTTTGTTAACATCCTCAACTTATTTATACTGTATAAAAAACCTCTGTAATTGGTTAGTGGCCACGTGCGTGATAATTTCACTTTTGGTCATGATTACTTTGCCACTGATTGCTATTTGAGTTTATTCTGTTAAAACTTTGAGGGCATTATATGCATGTATAGTCAGCTATTTTTATTAAAAAGCGACTGCAAAAAGGTATGTCTTCTTTCTAATATCAGCTTTTAGCAATTAGCATAGCAATCTTTGTTGTGACTTTCTGCTGTGTACTTCTTGCAGTCGAATCAGCTGATCTGCATGCTTTTGCTTTTTCTTGTGACATTTTCAATCTAATGACAAAACATGCTTTTCCTTTACAGCGTGATGAAGAGGACATGATTGAGCTTGTTAGGAACTGTCCATCTGAATTTAAGGAGTACTACATTCAAATGCAAGCAGCTAAAAGAAGCCAAGCACCTCTTCCTTCGCAGGTAACATGGTTTTAGTGACCTTTGACCCATTAAAAGAGGGAAACATGTTTTAGTTTCTCATGCAGCAATGATATTGTAGTGATTGCTTATCTGAGAGTCCTTATATTCAAAGAATGTGTTTTTGAGTAATAAGAATTCTGTTTTTTTTTTCCCTATGTCTGTTCAAAGCTATGCATGCTATGGTGTTTAAAGAGAATTATGATTTTGTGCTACATGAATTTAATGAGAAATGTTCCTCGAAAACTATCTCCATTCTGCAGCAGGAAATTTTATTTTTGAATGCAATTACTAACTTGAATAGAAATGTGTTTCTCTGTATCCTGTTTTATTGACATACTGAAAGATTAAGTACTCGTTCATCTTTTAGATACATGCATAAAGATGCTTAATTCTATTTTCCCCACAAGAACACAAAATGAATTTGGCTGTTTTCTTCTCTCTCTCTCTCTCTCTCTAAAGGTGAAGGATGACTCGATAATTCTTGACAAGACAGTTATTGATCAAGTATCTATGTGGAAAAGCAGTCGGGGTCTGACTGATAAGGTTGTTGTCGACCATGTTTGTTCTGGAGAAACGTGTTCCTACTACCAAATTGGAGATGTATTTGTTTGTGAGAAGACTGGGCAGGTTCATGGTAGGAAACATTATCAATAGTTGCATTTCTCATGCACAGTAATGTGTACAACTTCATGCCTAATTATCATGGGACTTCAATTTATGGTTTTTATTTATGTTTTTTCTTGTTCCAGTATGTGATGATACTTGTCGTGAAGTTATTTTGGACCCAAACAATGAGCTTTTGGTCTGCACAATTTCAGGCCACTGTTTTGATAGGTTACTGTCACCAACCGAAATGGAATTGGATCATGTGAGTAGAAGTTCTCTTTAGCTATTTGTTCTTCTTGCAAGGTTTTCATTAAAATTTTAAAGCTCAGTTTCATGAAACTTGGTTAGAGTGTGAAAAGGGCATTGACAAGAAAGAGAAATAGCTTAGCATGAGACTAAAGAAAGAGGGTAAGAATACAGACCATAAATATTGATGGAGGATAAATGTTATAGAAATATCTGAGATACCAAGGATGAGTGGGTTTGGATTTTGGTTCTAGGTGCTTCAATGGTTAAGGGAGGCTATGAATATGAGAATACTTCAAGGAACCGGCCTTGGTAGTCATTCTCCTGGCTAGGATTATATGAATGTGTGTATCCTACTTAGTACGCCATTGGACCAAGCCTGTAGTGATGCTCCAGGACTGTTTGCAATTGGGTTTTGGGAACCACCTTGAAGGTCACTTCCTCAGGTAGCTGGTGGATAACCACCTGATTTAATGATTTAATCTGACTTGGTGCACAGTTGAAATTGACCCTCCAAGATGGTTTACTCCTTACATGCACCTGAACATGTCTAAAAATATGTACTATTAAATTATTAGGTGCACTGTTTTTATTTCATATATTTCATCCTTGAACAAGCTAGGCAGCCTTTTCTTTGCTATTTTTGCTGTTAAGGATGTGACTTCAATCATCTTTGCTTTTTATTATTCA
Source organism: Durio zibethinus (assembly GCF_002303985.1). Next base: position 373,410 of record NW_019167827.1, on the reverse strand, counting down.
TTTCTAATATTCTATGTGCTTGTCAACGTTCCAGGAACAGCAGCAATGTGGTGGCACAGATGAAGCAGAACCATTCATGGGATCTGGCCGTTTTGGTAATTACTTGATTCTAAATCTTTCATGCGTTTACTGATTAGTGTTAAGTATCTGATTTTTGTGATTTTGTGGCAGCACGAGCTTACCTATTAGGATACAACTGCGATGATGAAAAGGAACTGGAAGCTGCTTTGAGGTTTTGTTGATCCAAATATTTGTTACATTTTAAGGTGGGTATTAGTACAAATGGGACATGTTTAACATATGACTGTTTTAAGTCTTGCTTGATTGATTCTATAGTTGTTCGAGATAATCAGTTGATTATCAGGGATGGAATGGATTAATTATAGCAGCAGGCAATTGATTTTGGGTGGCACCCTCAAACTTAAAGAGAAACGGTTGCCTGCCCTGGTTGAGCTCAAATAATAATAATAATAATAATAATAATAATAATAATGATAATAAGTAATAATAACTGGAGAATTAGGTTCCAATCGCTGAAAGATACTAGTATTTGAAACAGAATGTGAGCAAAGCTTTAAAGTTTTAATGGAACATGAAATTCAACCCGACTCAACACAAAGTAAAGAAAATGTCGAAATATGATAAAAGTAGTAAAAAGTGAAATACCACAACCAATTCACAACTCCTCAGATATGAAAGCAATCTTTGAGGCAGGAGTAACCTCAATACATAGCTTCCCAGCAGACAGAGAAACAAAAGTGAGACAGATAATTTGTAGCACTAAAAGACATAAACTAGACCTAAGTAACAACTGACGGTAAAAAAAAACAGCTGAAGACGGATGCGTACATCCAACTCCTAATTCAACTAGACATGAACAAGATTCAAACGAAAAAGGTGCGTCCAAATTACAAGCATTATTATAAGTGTCCACTTAATGCTCATGGATTCTCCAACAATCAACATCGTTGGGGAAAAAAAGAGTTGATTGATGCACGTTAATTTCATGTGTTGGTCGTGATTAAGTATTTATTAGCAGAAACTATCATAAGGAAATAAGATGGAATTACATTGCTCCGAAAACAGGAAAAACAAAAATCGAATAAAAGTGCTGATTTTCCAGATAAAAGTTAACAAGTAATGGAAAAAGCAATTTTTTTTTTGAGCATTGGAGATAGTCAAGTTTAGATTATACCAGTTTTAACAACAGGGCAGCTTTTCTTGCACTCTTGGCGGCACTTCTTGGGCTTGCAGCGGTCGGAGCTGACAATCGCAATAAGCGTCAAGCGATCCGCCATCTCTCCTCTAATTAACAAAAAAAAATAAGCAAATCAATATTTGTAATAGGTCTAGGGATAGCGTTATTTTGGGTGTGTCCCGACCAAATATGGAAATTGGGGGGGGGGGGGGGAAGAGAGCAGTGAGCTTGCATTGGGAATTAGGGACAGAGATGAGCGTAGTAGAGCACAAGCAACGTGGACCGCAAGGAACGAAGAAATCTACCGATTTTTCTTTGTTACTGTCGGAACGGGTCCGGTCCCCAAAATCCGATGTTTCAAAGCACGCAACATGTTTAATTAAATTAATTAATTAATTAATACTGGAGTTAGTAGTAAATTATCTCTTTTTTTTTTTTTGTTTTTAATCTTTTCTGCTTTGATTGCATTACTTTCAGTCACTCTCTCTAATATCATTAAACTAACATCTAAAATAAATTTTCTTTTATTTTACTATTATTTATAAACTAAATTTTGCTCATTCGAAGTAGACGAATGAATATATATTTTTATTTATTTTTTATTTTTAAAAATATTCATATTTATTAAAAATTTTATTTTATTCATTCATATTTATTTATTTAAATAATAAATTATTCGTATCTTGTTTGTATTAATTCAATTAAATTAAATAAATTTGTTCATGAATATTAAACAAATATATTCATAAATATAGAAATAAATATATTTATGAATAATAAATAAATTTAAATAAACAACTCTCAAATGAACATAAACAAATTCAAATAAATATAAATAAACCTTAAAATAAAATTAAAGTAAAAGATAAAAATAAAAAAATTTATTAGTATTATTGTAAACAAATAAAAATAAACAATAAATGAATAATAAACAAACGAATTTTAAATGAATCGTAAATAAATTTGTTTATAAATATAAATAAATAAACAAACAATTGTTCATATTCATTTTGTTTAATAAACGAACATATAAATGATATTTAAAATCGTTTGTTAAATTTAATAAATGAACATAAATAAATAAAAATCGAATATATTCATGAATGATTCATCAAAAATTTTATTCGCTTACACTTTTATTTTACTACAAATTACACGTGTAGCATGTTGCATATTATTATTCAACATTATTGTTATAGTTCCAAAATCAAATATTAGGCTTTTTTATATTAAAAATCAGTTGGTATATATCCACTTTATTGATTCTAAAATAAAACTTGTATAAAAAAAATAAAGTAAAATTCAAAACTGTAATAGGTGGAATTTATTTATTATTTGTTATAATATGAATTTACAATGCAGATTTTATAATTAAGTATAAAAAAAAAGGATTATTTGAAGCAAAATGTTGCGATTATTTTCAGTTGTAACGAGCAAATTTCAATCGTGAATGATTTGCCTCAACTCAATTCCATTGGTATCTTTCCGTCCTCCAGCAGTACTGACATACAGACATACATAAATACATGTATGTTCGTTAGTACCCAACGTTTTCAGGTTCCAATCCAAAACAACTTTTCTTCCCATTTCCCTATTTCCATTATAGTTACTAGGTTCCCCAAATGCCAGGTTCAGGCTCTCTTGGTATCCGCCTATAAAACTCATAGCCTCCCTCCTAGTTGAGTTTTCCAGCTTGGCCCAGCACATCAACAATGCTTCACTAGTAGAGAAAAAGCCCGCATCATAATTCATAAATCAGCTTATCAAAGCAGTAACAAGACAGCCATCACTTTCTTCAAATCATTACCCTTTTATTATTATTATTATTATTATTTTGCATAGAGGAAAAGTTGAAGACTACAGGTCAAAACCTTTTTTTTTACCCAAGGTACACTAACAAGTAAACCCTTCACTATTTCAAATTAATTTCGGATTCAGGACAGTTTCCCCAACCTCATCCCCGCATCTACAAATATGAGTACAACATTCTTGGTTTTTCACAAAGCTTTCCTTTTGTCGTTTTGGCAACATTTTGACAATACTTCATACGGTTGGGACAGGGCCTCAGAAAGGCGGATGATCCTCCTCTGGGGTTTTAGGTGGGGCAGGTTTCCAACCTGATTTCTCATCCCAATACATGTCATAATATATGTGTGTCCAGGAATGTGGCTGTCAACACAGCACCATATACCTACATAAGCTTCACACGATTCCTGAATTTCTCCTCTCTCTTCTGAGTGTACATATATCATTTAGCATATTTGTCCAAGACAACCAAGCATGAAATAAAGTAAAAATAATGGAAGGAAAGTTGTTGCAGCTAGATGAAAAGACTTGCCTTGTCCGTGAAACCAAGACAAGCATCTTGCATAGAAGATAATTGAGTCACTTTGACATCCTTGAATGAAGAGAACACTGCCTTGAACTGTAATTTAGAATTACAACTCAACAAGCTCAATACCAAGCCAACAATGTTAACGTCTGGTTTGATTAAGACATTACTAGTTTCATGAAATTACAAACATAACCATAGTAACTCAATTATGAACTTAACCTGCAATCTAGCCAACTTACGGTGATTTGCCAACCGGATAGCAACAGCAACCTTCGCTTGTTGTTGACCGACCTAAACTCAGACTACTGCCTAACTTTATCTCGTTATAATGGGCAAACCAAAATTTTAAACAATGAAACCTTCGTATGATGCAATGTAACTTGCACATCTTTATCAGGGAACAATGCACTACATAGGATCTATTTCATCAGCTTCCATTTCATCAAGAATGTTGGAAGTAACATCACTAATATGAACATGATATTTCATATAAGCAATTAAATAATCTGCCATACAGTTTCTTCACTGCTGCGTTTTGGAAATCTTAAAAGACCTTATCGACTTGTGTTGATTGATGCATGGCAATCTTCGGTTCCTTCTTGACATAGCTGAACATCAAGCCACGACTCTTTTACCTAAAACAACATTCCAAACTAAAGTTTCCTGAAGGAGATCATAGAAAAGAAGCAATTTGATCTATATTACTGATAATCATTTACTTGTTGGGGGAATAATGGATTGTTGAGAAAAGAGTACTCTCTGATGTTGATTGCAGGACCAAATTCCTCTACTGGAAGATTTTTCAACATGACATTTACCTACAATAGTGCAAAGTATATTCTAATTACAAGTTCTCATGCTCAAAATAAAAGCATCTTCTCATAATAGAACTCTGAAGGAGAAGTTTAGCTCAATCAGAAGATTCACGGAACTGATCTTAAGGGTTTCAAATTTTGATATTCATTTAAAAAAATTACGAACCAACCAGAAGATCACTATGTAAACTTGAAAATTTCTAAATAAGTTGGCAAAGGAGTTCATAACAAGTTGGTAATGTACATTAGAACCAAAATTATGCTCACCTCCCTCCTCCCAGCTCAGTCAAAGAAAGAATCCCGAAAAGAATTCTCAGGACTGTTCTGAATATAGGTTCCACCGATGATTTGCACAGCAATTACTCAAAAGCAGATAAGAAATTTTAAAACAATCTCTAACCAGAACATCCATCTGACAACTCTTTATCGTCCTATCATTTCTTTAAAAGGTAGCTTGTCCAAAGAATGAAAGACATGATATTTAACTATTTAAGCATAAATTTGAGAGTCAATGAGAATGTCTGATGCAAGCACCTTCCACAAGCTCCTGGTATTATGTTGTACTTTAAAAGAAGCTAAATGAAGTGCTCTGACTTGTAGATATTATTTAATTTCATAGTTGCTACGATATAGGAAGGACTGGTACCAGCAGAAACAAGAAAAAGATCTAAAAGTTCTTACAATCAACTAAAATGTACCTCAAAAACATGGTCCAAAGGGCAGAGAAAAGGTTGTCTAGTCATTGACCCCACCAAAACTCCTGGATGTGGAAACCACAGCCTATCCAACCTGCACCATAGCGGAGGCATAACCTGAAATATATACAGTGAGAAGCAAAGAGATGATTAGATAACCTTATCCAAATGCAATACCCAAGGTTACATTTGGAACAAATTAGATAAGTTTCACCACACAATGTGATACCACTTGCACAACAGATTTTACTGGCTCTTTATTAAGATGAATTTTTAAATTATAGATGTTTTCCCTTGATTACTTTTTTACCACTAGGAACAAGTAATTCATGTTAAAACTCATACTTTAAGGGTGTAGCCAAGAATCTTATAAGAACCACTGAAATATTTTGCTTCAACTTCCTTCGCAGAGAAAATACATTCAAGCAAACTCATAAGAAAAGCGATCACAAACTTTTAAGACAATCATGCAAGTGATCGTAGAGTTCTCACCAGCGTACGGTTTAACAATGAAGCGATTGCAAGTGCTGACCTGATTTGTTTTATCTGAAAAAAATTGTCAACAACAGAAATAATGAAAATAAACACAGAGGATTAAGTGGAAGAAGCTAGAAGTTCTAAATTAATAGGTCACAATTGACAATTAATAAGAGAGAAGTGTGATTCGAGATTATGCTCCCCATCCAGTAACAAGTTCCTTGGAATAGAAGGTCTAAATGACAAGAATCCTCCTGCAGAGTTCCTTGAATAAATTAACTGGCAGCATAAAACATGCTGTAAATGTACTTCAAAAGCAAGTATCAATATAAAAAATTCAATTGAAGATCTTCATTGCTTGAAAAGTTGAAATTACAATGGACTATATATAGCCCCATTTATTTAAAGTAGGGACAAAGATAAAAGTTAAAAAAAATTTGTTCATTTCACTACAAAACTCAAAGTTTCCCTGATAAACTTGCTGGATGGTAGATTTTACACTATCCTGCATCTCATTCTAACCAACACAGGTGGAAAACATGACATGAGGAATATCAAAAATGAGAAAAACAGCCTATATTTAGTTACAGGAACAGCTGTCGAATTATACACTCCATGCCTAGAGGATAATCAACATAGCCAAATCCTTCGTTCCATTAAGTTTTAACCATGACATATCCATGGGGAAGAAAATAAATTATTAAAGAGGACAATAATTAACCAAACTGTATGTTATATGGACTATTACTTTGTCTCAAAATACCCATGTTGTCCCAAAATACCCATGTTGCATATGTTCGATGCCTATGATCCATATTAGTTATGACCCCTTCGCCTCTGCATGAATGAAAAAAATAACAAAATGTTTAGCATGTCCATGTCAGATCCATAAATATAACTGAAGCTCATCAGGATGCAAAAACTGTCCTAAAAACTCCAATTATCAGTGCACTCAAGATACAGAGCATTTAGTGAGATGATATGGTCCTAACATAAAATCTACAGAACAGTTGACACAGAAATGCCTGATGCTTTATGGTTGGTGTAGACATTTATAATACTAATATAGCTCCTAACATCACGTCTGGAAAACAGCTGGCACAAAATTACCTGGTGCATCATAGTACTCTGGAAGATCATAAAAAACCATGGCCTCCCGCAGTCGATGACGCAACCCTTCAGTACCAGCTTATTGGAATGTGGTGTGCAATGCACATGGCTCCAGACTAAGTTGTTCATACATGGCCTGCCAATAGCATTAAGGCTTAGGACAAGCTTGGTGTATAACATATAAGGCTATTCATTAACAGGTATAAGAAAGATAATTAAAGTTCGACAGCATAAAACATGTAAAGATATATAAGTGATGAAACTGAAGTTTAACAACCATCGGTAAAAAATAAAATAAAATAAAATAAAATCAGGATGAGACCATATCAAAATCACTAAGAATTAGTATATGGATCCTACCTGAACAAAATAATTGTGTCCACCACAAAATATACTTTCTGGCAGAATTCCCAGCTGGAGATTTCCATCAAAAGAACAAAAAAGTCCACTATCATCATCAACGGCTGGCCCTGTCTGCCTACGTACAAGTTCATTAAATCCATTCTGATCCCATATCTTATCCTCAGCTAAAAGAATATCTTTCCAATTTTTTTGCCAGTTTTATTGCAGACTCTGTCGGCCGCGAGTGGAAAATTCCCATATTGTAGGCAGCACCAACTGTTCAAGGAAAAGAAAAAATCAGTTAAAAAAGAAGAAAGTGATAAATGTGCAAAATAATCTATTGAGAATTGACAGTTTAAAAATGTGATATATTTTATATTAAGTAAAAAAATTATTTATATATAATTTTAAAAAATTATTTACGATAATTATTTAATTAAGTTAAGTATCAGAGTGGATTAAATTATTTAAATTTGTTAAGAATTTTTTTATGAATTAAATAATTTTAAAAGTAAAAAAAAATAAGACTAAAAAAAATAAGATTTAGGCAAAAGAAATTTAGACTTATTTAGTAAATAAATTTAATTTTTAAATTATTTATTTATTTATTTTAAAATATTATCAATTTTAAATAAAAATAGTTTTGAACAAAAAAATATGATTATTTAAATAAAATTTATTTAAATAAAAAAATATAATTATATAAAATATCATATTTTTTTGAATTGATTTTATTTGTAATTATTTATTATAAATAAATTTTTTTATTTGATCAATTTTATTATTTTTAATTTAAAAATTTTTGAAAACTTTATTATTTCTTATAAATATAATTACTTCTAAAATAATATTTTTCACGTCAATTTTTTTTTTTTTCATATTATTTCTGTTTTTCTTAAATTTTGTAACGTTGAGCTCTGATAGAATGCATGCATGTTAACAACAAAGGGCAAAAAAGGCTCACAGCTGCAGTGCAAACTGAGCAGTCCCTGCTATGTAGACATCTTGAAAACAGGACAAGCAATGAATAGGAAATATTTTCGAAACACGTTTTGACCTGGTTTCCAGTCAGCCAATCTGTCGTCGACAACTGTTGGCACAACTTGGTCCCTTGAAGTTAAGACGTCTGCATCAGGGTACCGAGCAAGATATGGAAGTGGATTCTGTTAAAGGAACGAGGCATACGAAGTGTGACTTTCACGTATATCCTCTGAAGTGACCATAAAGGATCATGACGTAAAATATGAAGAAATAATGGCAGTGAGTTTACCTTTCATAAAAAAAGTACATATATTTGGCGAGGAAAATTACAGAAGCCAATAAAAATACACAAAGCGAATATACAAAATTTTAAGGAGCGCAGCACCCAGGAACAGTCAGTACTTCTCACTGAAATTTTAGTTGTTATAGAATCAGAGAAATCCATATTCTTCCACAATATGGTAACATTCTAATAAAGTAATACATATATATTTTAGGACAAAATGAAACAATCAAAATAATGCTTAGTATCATGTAGACAATAAAGAAGGGCTTGATCTAGAGAGGAACAATCAAGCATAAGGCATAGAATAGTACCTTCAGCCACACCATGTCTGCATCGCACGTCAATAGCTCATTACCAAAAGGAAGTATAGCGTTTATAAGTAAGACCTTCTCTCTCCCCATTTTATGTAATGTAGGAGAGCCCCAGCCAACGTCTATTGTGCTCATATGGCTACCCATATCAAAGACTGGAATACCTTTCCAATACAAAGCCTTCGAGAGTTTGGTGTCCATAGCACCTAAATTACAACAATTCCAATTCATTGTAAGCTTTTAAGCACAATTTCATTTTATGTAACTGCTAGAAGATTTAACTACTTACCAATAAGAAGATTGGAAACACCAAGATCAGTCAAGTGTTTAACCCAAGTCAGGATGAAATCCATAAACGCAAAATTACCAAAGGTGACTATAATAACATCATCTTCCGCCCTTTCTCCGACCAGTTCTTATAGAATCAGAGAAATCCATATTTTTAATAAAATATTATTATATGATTGATTGATTAAATATAGCATCTATCTATAAACACTCAGGTAATGTATCAAATATAATTGATGATAGTTAGAAGTAGCAATATTTATCAAGCGACAATTGTTAAGTAATATTCCAATATACAAGTTTATATATTAAGGAATTATAGGAATAATTAGGTGTAATCCAAGTTTATATAGGAATATACAAAGGAATTACTTAATTCATAAATTTAACAATTTTATATATAAAGGAATTACTTTGTCCTTGTATACTACTATGTTGTATCATACTATTAGGACAAAGGAATTACACAATTAAGTGATAGAGTAATATACAAGTTTATATAAAGGAATTATAGGAATAATTAGGTGTAATCCAAGTTTATAAAGGAATATACGAAGGAATTACTTAATTCATAAATTACACTTTTTTTTTTTTTTTTTTACATATTAGTGTAGATTTGAACTAACCCTTCCATGAAAAAAACATTAATTGTTTGAATATTTAATATTCGAATGCTAACAAGTTAGTAAATCAAAATTGTTAAATAATGTTAATGGTTAATGTTATGAATAATTTTTAAATTATAATAAAATATTTAATGTATTATTTAAATTTAAAAAAATTTTAATATAATATTTGAATTATAAATATGTTAATTAATATATTATCTATCCCTAACGTAATTAATTTTAAATGATAATACATTACAGATAAATAATTTTTTAAATATCATATTAATTAATTGATTTATAGTTAAGATAATACATTAAAATTTTTAAAATTTGGATAATATATTGAATATTTTATTATAATTTAGAACCATTCATGACATTAACCTAATGTTAATATTAAACATTAAAAAGCACATTCATTACAAGCATTAACTATACATTAATTAAGTTTATCTAAATTTGAGTAGTTTAGTTATTGCATCCAAATATGGGAAATTAACTCACTATGGTGTTACATGATTGCAAATGATCCAATAGTCGCATTCTATAATTAGCAAATTTTATATTGTTAAACAAAGCTCAATGTTCCTTCAACAATACTTGCCTCGCGACATCTATTGGGCAGCATTGACGTCATTCACAAGCGAATTAATACGTACGATCGATAGAAATTAAACTCAATAAATTAAAGTAATGTTGAATATGAGACAAGTTTTAGAGTTACGATCGAGTGTGTATATATATATATATATATATTGTGTTGGTTAGCAAAATGTTTACTTCAAGACTCTAGTCGATCGGTAAAAACCTCATCATCTAATGATCATGACTCATGCGTCGACTTGTTTGAGAGTCAACCATATATGGCTCCCAGTCCAATTGAGTATTCCTTCAAGATTTTGTTAAATAATTAAATCAACTAAGAATATTAATTTTATTGAGATAATATCTATACAACACTATATAAATAGTATCTCATAATGTGTTATATGTTGACAGCTTTCTATTTTCTTTGGGTTTTATGGGCTATGGATACGTGGATTATTGAACTTAGGTTTTTTTTTTTTTTTTTATTATTATTACTCTTTAGTATCAATATTAATATATTGAATTTAGAACTCCATGTTTTAGTTTACTTTTAATGGTGGAAAAATAAATAATTTTGTGAATGATAAGAGAAATTCATATGTTTTTAAAATATGTGGCCAGAATTATTATAGGATAAGATTGTTGCTTTCTATTACATGCCAAAATCTTAAGTTTGCTCAATGATACGTCTATAGATTTCTTTAATTTTTTTTTTTTTTGTTTGACGTGAATGTTTTTTATAATTAAATTATATTTTGTACTATTAAAACTGCCTAAACAACGAAAAATGAAAATTATTGGACGGTTTTTATCATATAAAAGAAAGAAATATTTTTAGACAACCAAAATTTGAATATTTAGCCGTCACCTATGAAAAAACAAGCCCTAATGATAATTCCTTTGCTTTCATTCTTAAAATTATAAGATTTGTTTAAATTTTTTATCAAATATCTTATTATTTAACTGTCATATTGAACTTGTAACAAAGTGGCGAGTACCCTACTAGTTATTCAAATAATAATATGAGATATTTCATTTCAAGTACTCCACACTTATCTATGAAAAATCAAGACGAGTGCCAACGCTCCTCCTCATCTCCTCCTCATCATGCCAAGATTAATCCTTCAAATTCAATGTATAAAAAAATCCTTCTTTCCATGCTCAAAGTGTATACAACAATGAGCACTTCACTCCACTCTGACGACAACAACATATACATGCAAACAAAAAGAAGGTTTAGCATCTCACTACAAATATGTTAAAGAGTGTAATTAACCGAACCATGCAGCTTGTCTGTGCAGTGGAAGATACATTTAGCCAATCTATTGCAGATCATTAATGTCGTAACGATTTTGAGACCGTCGACGTAAAAGAATTTTAAAATCGAAATAAAATGGGGAGTTGCCACCAATCTTTGTTAAGGTGTGATTGGTCACTCAAAAGTTTATCTTTTTAATAAAACTATAAAAGCAAGTTTAAAGTTTATCAAAAAGATAAATTTTGATATACGAAAATCAGGTTGGGTCCAAGAGTCGATTACGTATGGAGAAAGATTAACACCCCCACAATGCCCATAAATTGGTACCATTTAATTATGCACTATTTTTGGTGTTGGATAAAAATGGTTTCAATTTGAAATTTAACACTAATTCCTTTCATTTGAAAAAATAAAATTTTGCTAAAGCTATTTATTTAGGAATATTGAGAAAATCTTAAAGTTAAAGAATTATTTTAAAATTCTCCAACATCTAGGCAGAATTTAAAATAACACTTTTCACTTAAGATTTAACACGATAATCCTTAAAATCAAATAACAATATTTATAGAAGATAATTGTTAGTGACTCTCCAACATCTAGGCAGAGTACCAAGAATTATTTTTTTCATAATGTTATTTTTATTTGATTTTATAATATCATTAGTTTTTTTTTCAAAAATGTATTATTTTTTTTATTATAAAATATTTTATTATAAAATAGTAAATAAAAATTAAAGAAAAAATAATACAGATAATTATCAATAATAATACACTAACGTATGTATGTTAATGAATGTCATGTAAAATAAAATGCAATTTTAAAGTTGGATTCTTAAGTATAATGAGATCACCTCGACTTTTAACATCTAGGCAAAGCTTAGGTGCGACTGTTTATATTTAAGAATCTAATTTACTATTATACTTTTTATTTATTAATTTTATTATTAATGCGAATTAAGAAATCATGTGAAAAGACTTAACGAAGTAAAGTTTCCTAAATACCCCATCATCTAGGCGACATTCAGGAACAAATTACTTTAAATGAGATTTTCACACGTGTCATTAGGATTTTCAGGATGTTTTGAGTAAGGGCTTGAGTAAAGGTTTTAAAGGTTAGGGTTTCAAGATTTTGAAGATTTCGATTTTAAGGTTTTAGTTTGAGTTTTGAGGGTTTTAAGGTTTGAATTTTAAGGTATGAAAGGTTTAGGGTTCTTATTTTAGAGTTTGGATTTTAGAGATTGGATTTTAGGTTTTGGATTTTAGAGGTTTGGATTTATAGGGTTTTGGATTTTAGGGGTTCTCTCTCTTTTTTTTATTATTATTAATTTTGATTTTTAATTTTTAATGTTATTATTAATATTATTATCAAAACTATTATTAATATTAAACTAAAAAAAAGGTAGACCTGGACAAAATCGGTGTCTATAGCTGTCCCTCTTTGCACAATACTAAGAAATCAGAAATAAGGCAAAGACAAAGACAACGATTTTGTCCAGAAGCAAATCATGGATTTTTTTTTACAAGTCTGGTTAAGTTATAAATAAAATGATCGAGACGACATCGTAAGTTGAAAAATAAAGAATCGATTAAGGCAACATCGAAAGTCGAATAATAAAGAAAGTGATCGGGACGACATCGCGAGTCAATGAGCAACACAAGTCAAAAAATAAAGAGGCTGGGATTAAATCACAAGTCAAAAAATAAAGAGGCTGGGATTAAACCACGAGTCAAAAAAATACTGAGGATCAGGGTTAAACAATGAATCAAATAATAAAGAGATCAGGATTAAATCGTAAATTGGAGAATAAAGAGACTGAGATTAAGCCGTAAGTTAGAAAATGATATTAACTTGGATTGAATCACAAGTCAAAAATTGAAGAGATCGAAATTTAAACCACGAGTCAGAGGATAACAACAATCGAGATTAAACTGCGATTTTGAATTAAAGAGATTGTGATTGAACCTCAAATTGAAGAATAAAGAGACTAGAATTAAACTACGAGTCAAAAAATAACAACAATCGAGATTAAACTACGATTTTGAATTAAAGAGATTGGGATTGAACCGCGAATCGAAGAATAAAGAGACTAGAATTAAATCACGAGTCAAAAAATAACAATAATCGAAGAATAAAGAGACTGAGATTAAACCGCGAGTCAGAAAATAACAACAATCGAGATTAAACTACGATTTTAAACTAAAGAGATCGAGATTAAATCACGAATCTAAGAATAAAGAGACCGGGATTAAACCATGAGTCAAAAAATAAAAACAATCAAGATTAAACTGTAATTTTGAATTAAAGAGATCGAGATTGAATCGCGAATCGAAGAATAAAGAGATCGGGATTAAACCACAAGTCAGAAAATAACAACAATCGAGATTAAACTATGATTTTGAATTAAAGAGATCGGGATTGAACTATGAATCGAAGAATAAAGAGATCGGGATTAAATCGTAAGTTAAAAAATAACAACAATTAAGATTAAATTATGATTTTGAATTAAAGAGATCGAGATTAAATCGCGAGTCGAAGAATAAAGAGATCGAGATTAAACCGTTAATAAAAAAATAACAACAATCGAGATTAAACTGTGATTTTGAATTAAAGAGATCGAGATTGAACCACGAGTCGAAATAACGTCTACTTAGATTAAATCATAAATCTGAAAATAAGAAGATCAGGATTAAACCGCGAGTTAGCTATTAACGATAACTGGGATTAAACCATAAGTTAAAAAACTATAGAAGTGATCTAGATTGAACCACGAGTCAAATAAATACGACGACTGGGACTAAACCGTAAGTAAAAAAATTAAGAATCGATTGGGATAACACTACGAATCGAATTTATGTCTGGAGGTCTTAGAAATCATACCCAGAGGTCGTAAGAATCATGTTCAGAGGTCTTATAGAATTGACTGGGATAACACCGCAAGTTAAAAAATTAAGAATCAATCAGGATAATACCGCGAATCAAATTTATGTCTGAAGGTCTTATAGAATCGTGCCTGGAGGTCTTATAAAATCGATTGAGACAACACCGTAAGTTAAAAAATTAAGAATCGATTGGGATAACATCGAGAATCAAATTTATGCCCGGAGGTTTTAGAAATCATGCTCGGAGGTCTTACAGAATCGATTGGGACAACACCGCAAGTTGAAAAGAAAAAACTTGATTGAAATAATATCACGAATCGAAATTATGCCCGAAGATCTTACAGAATCATGTCCGGAGGTCTTACAGAATTGACTGAGACAACATCGTAAGTTAAAAAATCAAAAATCGATTGAGATAACACCGCGAATCGAATTTATGCCCGGAAGTCTTAGAAATCATGCCTGGAGGTATTAGAAATCATGCTCAGAGTCTTACAGAATCGACTAAAACAACACCATTAGTCGAAAAGAAGAAATCAATTGGGATAACATCGCGAATCAAAATTATGCTCAGAGGTCTTACAAATTATGCTCGAAAGTCTTAAAAATCATGACAACAAAATTGACTAGGATAACACCGCAAGTCAAAAAATAAAAAATCGATTGGGATAACACCGTAAATCAAAATTATGCTTGGAGGTTTTAAAAATCATCATCTTTGAATGCTCTTCTGATCCGAGATCTGTGAACTTTGAAAATTTAAAAATTTTTGCCCAAAAATCTTGAAAGTTGTGCCCGAAGGCTTTAGAGATTACACCCGAAGATCTTACAAATCTCAAAATCTTTGAATGCTTCTCATAATTAGAGGCAATGCAACTTTAAAAATTTAAAAATATTTTTAAACGTGGCTTTCACTTGATCAGAGTTTTTTTAGACTCCAAAGGTCTTGTTTGAAGAAGGTTCCTCCTAAACAAAGGCTTTGAAATTTTAAAAAAAACTTGTCCCCTCATATTTTTGCCCTTTTTTATTTTTAATACTTACAAAGTTGATAAATGTAATCACGATGCAAATGTCCTATTCTCATCAAATGATGTTAATGGAAATGTCGATACAAATGTTAATGCCAACGCATGAATGCGAATACTTGATGCAAATACATTTGACTTTTTCACAATGATAATGTTCTTTTCATGTAAATGCCCTTACCAATACCTTTTCTTAAGATGTAGATGCCATGATGCGAATGCAAATTCTTCTCAAGGTGTGAATGGAAATATCTTATACAAATGCCAATGCAAGTGATGCAAATACGAATATTTTTCTTGTGATATAGATGCAAACGATGCAAATGCATAAACTCTTCTTGCCCCTTCTTTTTTTTAAATAATCTCTGTTTAAAATTCACTGTTTTATTTTTACCCAAAAAAATGATCTCAGTATTATGTACAAAATACTCAAATAATCTTAAAAATTATCAAAAGTGATCAAAAATTATCCCACATAAAGTATCTTCGTAATTAATGAAAAATTTAAAACTCAAGACTTCCGAATCTCTTGGAAGTTGATGATTACTATTCAAAAAACTTATGAATGAGAGGGTAATTGGCAATTCAATTCCTTTCACTGGTGGGTATATCTCATGAAAAGCTCAACGAAGGTTGCAAAGATTTCTCTTGGGCTCATAAAAGAGAAAATTTTTTTAAAACACTTTTCTTTTACTGAAAACATGATACTTCAATGTGAGTCAAAACTAGCCATTACTTTCCAAATAAGATTTGGGAAGAGGACAAGGTTGGTTTTTTTTTTTTTTTGAATGAAAGGTATTTAATAGGTGCTGGTATTTCAAAAGGCTTTGCATCAAGGTTTTTTTTTTAATTTCGGATAGAACCTTGAAACTTTGAAATTTATTTTAGGGTCTCGAGAATTATTTTTATCAATGAAGAACTTGGTGAAATCTTGCCAAATACTAACAAATATGTACAAATTTTAAGGGCATTGCTCTTCAACCTAAGTATCCACATTTGATCAAAATAGACTTTTCAAGGTATGTAATGTAGGCTGAGGTTAAGGGTTCTGAAAGAATGGATAAATAGGCTCGAAATATATTATTTAGGATAATTAGGCAAAAGATCTTGAGGAGCATTCTCTGACTTTCTTTTTTTACTTTTTTTAAAAATATTTTACTTTAATTTCAGCAACTTTATTCACCTCATTTTTTACCCTGAATTCTCATTTTCAAGGTACATATTTTCTTTTCTTTTTCTCTTACTTTTTTTTCTAATTGAAGCTTTAGATTCTTATCTCTAAGGTTTCTTTGCTTTGCCTTAGAAATGCCTAACTTCATCTTTGGCTGTTCACTTTCTTGAATCTTGAGATTTCAATTGAAGCATTGTTTACTTTTTATCCTAAACTTTCACCTCTGAAAGGCATGTTAGATGCTTTTAATTATCAAATACTTTTCTTGAAATTGATCTTGAATATATGCTAATTTTACCCTCAAATGTAGAAAATAATCTTTAGCTAGGGTTTATTTTGGAACAAAAAATTTAATATGCTCAAATAGGTAGCAAATGGATAATTTTTATATATGAGAAGGATAAAGAAAGATGGCCATTCATCATTTCAAACATGATCACTTGGCTAGAAGAGCAAATCATTGAAGATGTCACTTTTTTTTTATTTTTTTATTTTTTTTTTGTGATGCCTCATCTTTTTTTTTTACTCAAAGTTCTTATGACGATCAAGTCGTATAGGATTGATCGCATAGTTCAAAAAGGCTCTTTAGGCTTCAAAATTTTTTGGCATTTTCTTAGTGAAAGGAAGAGAAAATGTATAAAGATATGAAATAAATTGTCTTAGGTAAAAAGAGATTCTTTTTTTTTCTTAATGTGCCTTAAGAGATGAAACAAAAGTTATTTAAGAAAAAGGCTTAAACATTTTTGTATATATGGTTATAGTAAAATTTTGACACACATTGAATTATCAATTGAAAAGTTAAAAAAATATCTGATTTTTAAAATTCAAAATAAACTTTCAAAATTAATCTCTTTTGTTCTTTGCCCAAAAAAAGATTATCGACCCTTTAAGGTCTGAACTCAAACTCACATTCCTTGAAAGGTTATGGTTGATGAGTCCAAATATTTTAGTGATTAGGGTCATGAAAGTATTTGAAAAGGTGTGAAAGTATTTGAAAAGGTTTAGAGGTATTCGATGAGCTTTTTCCTAATAGTAATCACCATTTCCCTTAAGAATCCTTCCATCTTTATTGCAAAATAAAACTTCTTTTTCTCTTTTTCTTTTCTTGATTTTTTTTTTATTTTTTTGAAATCTTGAAAGTTACTTATGTGGGACTTTTATTCAAACAAATGCATAAAGAGAAAATTTCATGAAAAAGATCTAAAGTATTCAATTCTTCCAAAATAAGTTAAATAACTCCTAGGGATGCTATGCATATGTCATATATACACGGTAAAAAGATTAAAAAAAATTAGCATATCCTGATTTTTAAAACTCGAAATCTCTTTCTTCATCTCAACTTCTTACATTTAACAATTGGATGGAGTCAACAACTTTCATTGTTTATTACCTCAAGAGTTAGACTACTATTCTTGATAAGATCTTCAACATTTTCTTTCAACTGTCTGTATTTTTCAATTGAGTGATCAATTACTCTCATATGGTAATCATACTTGCCATTGGGATCATAACTCCTTGCTGATGGATTTGGTGTTACTTTTAGAGGCACAGGAGTGAGATATCAACATTTTATTAGCAAAGGCAAAATGTGAAAAATAAGGATGGATAATTTCTCTTGATCATTCCTTAGCTTTTTTTTATTCTTTGTCAGTCGGTAGTGGGTTTAAATGTATGAATAAGATCACGAATGACCATTTGAGGATGAGAATTTACTAAAAAGCCCAAATGTTGGCTTGGTTGACAAAGATATAGGTTTTGAGAGATATGGATTATGACAGGGCTATGAGGTTGATAAACAGGATAAGGATTGTACGAGATAAAACTATTAGGTAGATGCCCATCCATTGTGACTGCTTGCACCTCTCCTTTATTCTTTTCTGATGTACTTTTCTTTTCAACATCGGTCACCTCTTTTAACTTAATCTTGCCACTTTTGATTGCATTTTTTATAATTTCACCAAAAATCACCATGTTCGAAAAGCTTTTAGAGACATTTTCAATCATTTTTTCATAATAAGAAGTGTTCAAGGAATTGATAAATAGAATAGTAATTTCTTTCTCAGACAAGGGTGATTGTACTTGGGCTGCTATGTCTCTCAATCTATGTGCATATTTTTTGAAAGTTTTAGTTGATCTTTTTTTCATGTTCTGCAAAGACAACCTATCTGGCACCATGTTTTCAACATGCTTGTATTATTTTAGGAAGGCCCTAGCCAAGTCATTTCAAGAGCAAATCTTATTTCGATCCAATTGAGTATACTATTTTGTTACAGACCCAGTGAGACTATTTTGAAAGTAATGGATCAATAATTTATCATCATGAGTATGACCTGTCATCTTTCGATAGTACATGGTGATGTGTGTTAAAGGGCATTTCGTTCCATTATACTTCTAAAAACTTGGGGCTTTGAATTTTGATGGAATAACAAGATCGATACTAGACTAAGTTCACTGGCGCCAATATTCTCATACACATCATGGCTTTCAATTGTTTTCAATCTCTCTTCCAATAGATCATACTTATCTTTCATCACTATATATTCTGATGGATCTGACGCCCTTTTCAATTTTTTTAATTCTTTATGATCATCCATATTAAGCACAATAGTGAAGTCATAAAGAGTACGCCTAGGGTTGACATTTGTCTGAATTGATGGTAACTTGGTAGAAAGGCTAATATAAGGTTGATGAGTTGTTGGAGGTGTTTACGATACATGGGGATCTTAAACATATGTGAACCCAGATGGATACAATGGTGTCTTAATAGCTATTTCCTTCATTGCCCTATGTGTTTCAAGAACTTTTTTTCCTTTTATCAACTTTGCTAACATCTGGTTTAATTCTGTCAACTGTCTATTCACGTTCTGTTGCATTCCCGTAACTGTTTCACTGATCTCTCCTTAGGCTTTTTCTACTCTGTCCATTCAACTTGCATATTCATTTTCCATGATTATGGTACTAACTCGAGTGCTATAAGTGTGCAGTCTTAACTAGTCTCGTTCCTATCATAGCTATCCTTGAACCTTTTATTAATTATCAAAAGTCAGAAATGCATGACATGAATTTTACTATAAAAAATCTTTTGACTTTGAAGGTTTAACAAAAACATATTCACAATTATCATCTTTTGTGCTTAGCTAGCATGAAGAACAATGAATTCAAACAGATGATGCATGATGTGCAAGTCAAATTTTTTTATTATTAAAGAGGGAAAAACTTGAGTTTCATCCTATATTTTGGCTGGGTTATCTAAAGATATTCCTTCATCCTCAAAAGTTTGGTGAAAGCATAATCACAACCATCACTTTTTTCATAAGCTCCTTTAGACAAGTAATTATTAAAAGTGGACAGAGGCATTAATTCATAAAAATTCAGGTTAAAAAAAGTTTTCATTCATTCTCAAAAGTATCAAGTTTACACATCATGAACCATTCTAGGGCTATGGCCAAAAAGTGTTAGACCTACTTCACTCCCATTTATCTCACCTAAGAAATTAAAAAATAGTTGACTATGATTGCTGGAAAGGATAACCCTTTTATTCATCATCATGGCCAACCTTAATGTTGCCTACAGCACTATCTGCTATAGCGACATGGATCAATAAAAAGGGTTCTTGTGAACAATTGGCTTCATTTTGATGTCAAAACTTAAATATCCAGCTTTTATCAGTCCTTGTACCCTATGTTTCAAAGTTGTGCAATCTTCAAGAGAATGACCTATGATGCCAAAATGGTATTCACATTGGGCATTAGGGTCATACCATTTGGAAAAAGGTGGTTTACAAGGTTTAGCAAGGATGGGGGTAATGAGATAGTTTTCTAGGAGCAACGAGTATAACTCTGTGTATGACATAGGTATTGGATCAATAGAGGCTTTTCCTTTGATATTGCTAGATTTTTTTTATCCTATGGTTGATTTACTTTGCTGAAAAGATGGTGATATAATTAGTCTTGAGATGAATTGAGAAACTCTAGGTTGAAGATTGGGCTGATAAAGTGGTGATTGGATAGCATGCTAAACAAACGATTGTGAAGTGTGAAGTGTGAAGTGAGGGATATGGATTCAAGTATGAAATTCTTGAAGGTTACAGGACACTTGGGGGCTTAATTCTAGGTGCTTGGAAAGGAGGTTGAAAGTAGTCATAAGGAGGATTTAGGAACGGGTTAGGACTCGAGATAGTTGGTGATGGTTGTTTGAAGCCAGGTGACTCCTTATTGGAAATCAAACTTTTAAGCTCAGTCATTTGTGTGGCTAGTTCACCCATTCTTCTCTTGAGTTCACCCAAACTTTGATCATTGTTCAAATTACCTAATGCCTTAGTTTGTTCTGGAAAAGTGCTAAGACTAATAGGAGCTGATTGATCTTAACTTGATGGAATCAAAAGTGACAACGATCTTTAAGGAGGAACAAACTCAACTCCACCACTACCTTTAACCTTTTCTATCAATTGAGCCATATGTTGTTTCATCTTTCGAAGCTCGAGCCATAATTTCTCTTGATTCAACTCCAAAGCACTAATCTTTGTTTCCAATCGATCTTCTATTTTTGCCATTCTAATTTCTACTAAGACAGACATTTTATTCCAGGACTTAGACATAAAATCCTAGATTATTACCCTTATTGAATGAATGCCACAAAATAATTTCTAACTTATATGACACATATAGCATGTTCATGAATGTGACAATGATGCCTAATGAATGTCCTGAAATGCATATATGCTTAAGGCAATGAATTTTTATATATATAAAGGCCCAAATAAAAATTTTCATCAACCATGAATGTGTATGCAAGGAATGTAATGTTATGTTATAGGGATGGTGGGACATGAAATGCAATGTATGTTTCATACGACCTTATTATTCATGAATCTATATGCATGAAATGCAATGAAATATTTACATGAATGGTGAGATGTATTCTTATGACTAATGCAGCATACTTGTATGGAATGCATGAACCTATCAAGTGCACGTTATATTTTTACATGAAATGATTGTGTTATGTCATCCTAATGAACTGACACTACCTTCAAATGTGTAATGAAATAGAATGTGCGCACTACCTATTAAGATGCATATAGAAAGCATGTATCATTTATCAACATGTGCATAACATAGGATGCATGCACTATCCATTGATATAGATGGGATGGAATGCTCACATTATCCTATTATGATGTGTATGGGATGCGATTAAAAATCAAACGAAAATGCAAAAAATGAAACATCATTCAAAAAAAGAAAAAATATTCTTTTTTAAAAGGAAAAACATTTTTTTCACATGGAATAACTAGGACTCAAAAAAATTAATTTTTATTTAACCAATAAATAAAGAATTTAAAAAAAGTTTTCTCTTTTTGTTTATTGGATAATGCTAAAAATAAAAAATATTTTATGAAAATGCAAATTTTGGATAACTACCAAAGAAAAGAAAAAAAAATCTTCAAGAAAATGCTTTTCTGTTATTTCCACAAAATGATAATGCTCTATTGAAGGTTAGGCTTTACGACTCACTATATGTCAAGTTAGGATTTATGTGTCTAAAAGTTTCCAGACTATTCCTCACATCATCGTCTATTATAGACTAGTAAGGTTCTCTGATCCTCACCCATTACGAGTTACTAACGGGAATGGTTCAATCTGAGTGAAAGTGTTTCACTAGCAAATACGGAGGTTATCACTTCACGAGAGCATAGCTACTTCACTTCCTCTTATAAAAGATAAGAGCCCGAGTCTAGAGCTCATGCATGCGGATAAATATGCAAAGTGTGTGCAAAGAGATATATTAATTAAAATAACATAAATAAATCATAAACATAAAATCCAAATAAAGTAATAACTAGCATGCAATTTATTTTATTCATTAACTTCTATATTTTTGAAAAATAAAATAAAAGGAATTAAATTAAATATCAAATAAAATCAATTAAATCCAACCATTGTCAATAACGCATAATTAAAATTTTGGCTTGACTCTCAACCATTCCCTAGTAGAGTCGTTAAGCTATCGTAACGGTTTTGGGATCACCGGACGTAAAAAAGTTTTAAAATCGAAATAAATGGGGAGTCGCCACCAATCTTTGTTAGGGTGTAATTGGCCACCCAAAAGTTTATCTTTTTAATAAAATTATAAAAGCACGCTTAAAGTTTATCAAAAAGATAAATTTTGATCTACGAAAAATCAGGTTACGTGTGGGGAAAGATTAGCATCCCCACAACGCCCATAAATTGGTACAATTTAATTATGCATTATTTTCGGTGTTGGATAAAAATGGTTTCAATTTGAAATTTAACACTAATTCTTTTCATTTGAAAAAAATAAAATTTTGCTAAAGCTCTTTATTTAGGAATATTGAGAAAATCTTAAAGTTAAAGAATTATTTTAAAATTCTCCAACATCTAGACAGAATTTAAAATAACTCTTTTCGCTTAAGATTTAACACGATAATCCTTAAAATGAAATAACAATCTTTATAGAAGATAATTGTTAGTGACTCTCCAACATCTAGGCAGAGTACCAAGAATTATTTCTTTCGAAATGTTATTTTTATTTGATTTTATAATATCACAAGTTTTTTTCAAAAATGTATTATTTTTTTTATTATAAAATATTTTATCATCAAATAGTAAATAAAAATTAAATAAAGAATAATGCAGATAATTATCGATGATAACACGCTAACGTATGTATGCTAATGAATGTCATGTAAAATGAAATGCAATTTTAAAGTTTGATTTTTAAGTATAATGAGACCACCCTGACTCTTCAACATTTAGGCAGAGCTTGGGTGCGACTGTTTATATTTAAGAATCTAATTTACTATTATACTTTTTATTTATTAATCTTATTATTAATGCGAATTAAGAAATTGTGTGAAAAGACTTAACGAAGTAAAGTTTCCTAAATACCCCATCATCTAGGCGGCATTCAGGAACAAATTACTTCAAATGAGATTTTCACACGTGTTCTTAGGATTTTCAGGATATTTTGAGTAAGGGCTTGAGTAGAGGTTTTAAAGGTTAGGGTTTCAAGATTTTAAAGATTCGGATTTTAAGGTTTTGGTTTGAGTTTTGAGGGTTTTAAGGTTTGAATTTTAAGGTATGAAAGGTTTAGGGTTTTGATTTTAGAGTTTGGATTTTAGGGGGTTGGATTTTAGGGTTTTAGATTTTAGGAGTTTGAATTTAAAGGATTTTGGATTTTAGGGGTTTTAGAATCCTAGGGTTTTGAAATTTAAGAATTAGCATTTAAAATTTCGTTTTGTTAAGAAAAAATGAACATCTCTAAAAATTTTCAATATTTAGGCAGATTTTCGAAGTAAGTTCAATTTTAGTGATTTTTGAAAATTAATTAAAAATTTATATATATATTTTATGAAAATTTATTAATAATAATTCTCCAACTTCTAGACGAAATTATTTTTAGGAATATGTTTTATTCCCTTCAACATCTAGGTAGGAAAAATAATAAAAATTTATTTTATTATTATTATTATTATAGATTATTATTATTATTATTATTAAAGCATTTTAAATATTTTTTTAATTATTATCTTACTTGTTTTCATTTTTATTATTATTAAAACCATTAAAAATTTATCCTAACAAATTTAAAAATTTATCATGCATAAATATAAAAAATACTCAAAATAACAAAAATAATAATATATAGAAAAAAAAAAAAAAATTTTACCTAAACCGGACCAGTCAACGGCGGTTCGATTCGAAGTACGATTTGATTGAGCCGGTTGAAGGGTGGTTCGATCCGATCTGGTTAAATTGGTTTAGAGCCGCTGAGGAGTCGAATTGGCGGATCGATTTTTAGACCCCAGGTCCTGTCC
The DNA here is from genome assembly GCF_002303985.1 of Durio zibethinus. The sequence goes on along the minus strand of NW_019167827.1, from coordinate 349,200 downwards.
GCGTCCACGCGCGGATCCTCCCCTGCCCAAATGACGTCGTTTGAGCTTTGCTTTTCTATATATAACTAAATTTTTTTTTGTTCATTCTTTTCCTGTTTCAAAAAAAAAAAAAGAGGAGAGCTCTGGGGAGAGCTCCAGAGCTCTTTTACCGTCTGGTCGCTGGACTACCACGTTGGCTGTCGCTTGGGTCGTCATTGACGGTGGTCGCTGGTGATCGAAAATTTTCAAAATTGATCAAGAGGTTCCGTTCAACCTCCTAAGCTCATATCTGGCACCTATTTCGTCGAAAACAGCCTTGATTGGCATAGATCGAGGTTTGAAATTTTTTGATTCTTTCTACCTTTTTTTTTAAAAAAATTAACTGACAGCTTCTTTTCTTTGTTGCAGATGGCTTGGCGATGGATTCCTCCCTACGGGGAGGACTGTGTTGTGTTTTTTTTTTTATTTTTGGTGTTGGTGGGGTTTGTTTGCGTTTTTTAGCTTCTGTATGAGAGAGCTTTTGTTTGTGTTCCATAAAGAGTCCTAAAGGGAAGAGGCTGAGGGGTTTTAAAGAGCTTAAAAGAGGGGCGGATGGTGGTTGTAGAAAGTGGCAGGGTGGCTGTAAGGTCGCTGTCTGGTTTGGTGGCTAGACAGGGGGCTGGTCGGGTCTGATGGGACTAGGTAGGGTGGCCGTTTGATGGGTAAGGTGGCTGTCTGATAAGGTCAAGCAAAGGGCTAGACAGGGGCGACGACGACGTCGTACCAACCCTCTGTTTTTTGTGTCTCTTCTTTTTTTTAATTATTATTAATTTTGATTTTTAATTTTTAATGTTATTATTAATATTATTATCAAAATTATTATTAATATTAAACTTAAAAAAGAAATGGTGGACTCGAACAAAATTGATGTCTACAATTAAAAGCAAGAAATTTTATGTTCCCCGTAAGGGCATAACTTAAAATGCCACCTTATAACTGCAAAAGTAGCATTAGGTCAATCGAGATTAAGATCTTCCCAAATTAAATAATTACCTATCAAACAAATGGCTTCAACCCCGTACTCCAACAAATGCATTCCTTTGGAAAAGAGAGTAAATATTCATAGTGAGAAATACATACCTTCTCAATGGCATTTGTCCTGCCCGAGATTCCTTGTGTTTTATTTTTAAGTAGCTCAAGGATGAGGCGATTCTGTTCTTCAGCCTCTAAACAAATTGGAAATAATAAGACTTCTATAACTTTCCAATTTCTTATCCATCACCTAGAACAAAGCAAAATCAACAAGGGTTGACCATAACGCATAGTTTCAGCCAAACTGCAAACCAAGTCCATAAACCCCAAGAACACACAGTTCTACTTCATTTGAAAACTGTCCACAAAATTTTTTCATGACTATTTTGATGGCATACCTTGCTCTCTTCATACTTTAAGCACAAAAATGATGGTAAGAACATGAATATGGACTGAAAAAGAGAAAATGGTTATAGTCGCCTACTAAGTAACTTTGTAATAGAGAAATTTCATGAGTTCATTTCTTACTGTTCCAGCAGGCCCCTAAAGTACTGGATCTCAGGCTCTCAGCCATCCTTGCTGTTGACAGATTGTGCACCGCATCCATTACCTTAGTCCTGCATTCAAACTCCTCACAAGTTCAAATGAAATAAGTGCACCCCACATGGCTCCATGTGAATATAAAACACGGTATTGGAGTTCAAATAATATATATAGGAAGGAATAATAATCACCATAGGAAACATAACTCGGTGTTGAAAGTATAAAGCATTTTTTGTTCCAGAATGAACATAGGGACTCGGCAATCCGAGATTCTATGCAGCTTTGGGGATAATATGAACTAAACTACAGCATGAAAACAAAGTACAATCTAACTTGTATTTGTTTAGCCACTTTTTCCTTGAAAATGCTAAAATCAAACATTTTTAGGACCACTTTTTGATCATAGGGTTCATTCCACAAAACAAACAACGGTATCAATGATATTTGTCCGATTTGTGTGAGATCTGTCAACAACAACTCGCTTCCCCATTTCACATCCATCACCTTAACACAGGAGTTGATACACTATGGAAATAAATGCATTAAGTGGCAGCAGCAAGACACGGCTTGTTTTGACAGGGCAAAACTGATAGGACTTCGCGGCCTTTGAAGGTTCATAAAGAACGTTTAGTGTTTCTCTCGGCTCATGTTAGCAGGTCTACCATGGTAACCATGTTTCCCCTTTTTTTCAACATTTTTAGGCGCTTTTTCATAGCTTTCTGCTCAATTTCTCTTTTCGATCACGGCTGTGGGTTTTATTCTGTCCCTTGTCATGGCGAGAGATTCTAGTTCTTCTATGCTTCGTTTGAGTAGCAAAAGTTGTTCCTCAGTTGTTCGACCACTTGATGGTTCAGTGGATAAGTTTAATAGTGTTGCTTAATCGATTCAAAGTAATGTTGAGGTTGCTTCATCTTCCCAAGCTCCATCAATGGCGAATGTGAAGTTGAGAGGAAAAGCGCGTGTATGAAATGATTCCGGAAATGGTGGATTCTGTTATTGCATCGGGATTGCAGCAGAATTCCGGCATGTGATGGGGCTGTGGCGGCAGGTGCTAAGCATGCGTCTAGTGTAGAACCTGAAACTAGAAACTAAGAGACTCTTCCAAGTCTGAAGAGCAGAGAGATCAAAAGCTTCTGTGTCTATGAATTAGTATGTCATCAAAATTTAATAGAAACAATAACCTTTTCTTAGCACTCTCCAACTGAGACAGATTACTTGATCCAAGCAAATATGAAAATATTTGTCTTCAAGAAAAATTACGATGGAATGAAATAAAAAACGAAAAAAAAAGGGACCAATTTATTATACTACTATTTATACAGCATTATCATAACAACAAAAGACTCAACATCATACGGTGCAAAAGCGGGCAAGCGTGCTTGGCAAAACCCTCCTCCTTTGGGCATATACATGACCCATATAAACCTAACAATTGGAACAGCCACGAAAGGCCCTGCAGGCAAATCAATCAAGAGAACACCGGTGTTTGTGCTCTTTTCTACGAAAAATTAAAAGAAAACAAAACCTCTAGTCTCCAACAACTACAGACCCCTACCTACCTGAATCTTAAACCCCATTCCACGTGGCTGAACCAAATTTATATGAGTTCTCTCGTTAGCTGCTCATAATAGCACATAGCTTGTAAGTTTACCTACCTATCGACTGACCAGCTGCATGGAAAACCGCACCAAAATTTGGTCGCTGTAAATCCTTGAAATATACTTCATCCAAGTAGATCTTTAAACATGTTTGGATTCTGACTCGATGGAGTCACACCCATCTGCCTAATCAGTGCATCCTTTTCCAATGAATCTTTAGGGTTGGGACCCTTGCTACTTTGCATTGGTTGCGTTGTTGTAGCACCACAAGGCATGTTTGGCATTGAACGATTTGACAAGCCAGATAAAAGATCACCGTCATCTTTATTGTGTATGCCAGTAGGTGTCTCTACGTACAATGCCATTATATCAGGTGATTTGGAAGCTGCAGTCGAACCATGATTTACAGCTGAAGCAACTTGAGTTGTGTCAAGAAGGCCCCCAATTGTTTAAATGGATCTATCGAAGGAGCAGTACTTGTGACAGTTGCTTCCCCCAAATCAAGCAAGTCCGGGACTGTTGAACAGTAGCCGTCTTCTCTGATGCAACTTCCATACTAGACTTTGGCATATGAGACTTCAACACCGTGTGGCTGCTTGCCTTTGAAATCTTATGACCAGTAGCTGACCTCTTTTCCATTTTTGATGAACCTCCAAACAGTGAAGCAGCAAGTTTCTGCTTTTCTTGAGAAATTTCAACTTCTGGTTTCCTTGAATCATAGGTTTCAAGTGTCCTGGAATTTGCAGTACTTGCCCCGTCAACTTGTGTGATCCCACTAACTGTTTTTTGCGATGTGGAATTTGAGGTAGATGTTGCAGGGGAGTATGTTGGTCTACCCCACTTCTTTTGGACTCCATCTAGTCGCAGCTTGAGCTCTGACGACCCTGCATCTGATGACATAGAGGGCACAGGAGTCTGGTAGCTCTCCCTAGGATATATTGGCTCAGGAACTGGGACAAGTTCAGTTGAAACACGTGATACTGGAGGAATCCTAGATAGCACTGTTGGTATTGGAAGCTCATATGCCTCAAACCTGAGACTGTGATGATGCTTCATGGTGATCTTGGTTCCTAAAGTTGCATATATTTAACATTCCAGAGCGTTCACTCTCAGGAATATACGGCTGAGCACCTTTTTCTATCGACTCTTGGATATAACCATTAAGGAATGAAAGACCTTTATCAATCTGCAAGGAGAACTAATAATGATTGTACTCTCGCATTAAAAGATATGGTATAAATTAACAAACAATGTGCCACCATGATGAGGTTGACAGAAAACACAAGGACCTAAAAGGACAAATAGCCAACATAAGCATGCAATTACGGTTCAATTGCTAATGATCTTAACCTGTAAAACATAATGGACGCAGGCTTTTGTAGAAAGCTAGGGATTTAGACATCAACTAATTAACCTGGCACAGATAATATGTCATAATCTTGTGAAGCTCCCAAAAACTTTCAACAGAACATATACAGAAAAATTGATTTATATGTCAAAGAGTTAAGATAATTGTATGAACTCCCAAAGCAAGGGAAATTTAATAAAACTTAAGTGGATCAGTTCTGTCACAAAAAGAGTACATTTTCAAAATGGAAGTAATTTTTAAGCCAACCTACTTGTAAAAACATTATCCCACTCATAGAAGAGCCAACATCAATGCAGTGCCTTTTCTGAAATGAACAACTGTTGGAAATGTTCAACAAGAAAATCCAACATCCTTATAAATCAATCCCATGCAGGATAACACAACAGATAAAGAAGGTGATGTCATTACTCTTTCTTTGCAGCAAAATTTACAATCAAAAGAAGTACCACCTCATATTGGAGAAGCGAGGAGGGATAATGCTTAATTGATAAACTAAATGAAGTGCAGATATCAAAATGGAACGGATCAGTTTAAGTCATAGAATTTTTATCAAACTGAGTTTTAGGTCACGGAAGCTTCAATATGTAACTAACCAAAGAGGATGCAATCAACTTTTAAGGATAAAAGTTTCATAAAAATATGACTTTCAGAGAATTTGGGGCTCAAACTAGAAAGGCAAATAAGTTAAAAACAAGATATCAGGGAAATTGAATCAGGAGACATCAGAGATATCACACAAAATGAGAACCTGTACATTCAAAACCAAATTAAACATGGAATGCAATTAAAAAGCACCTCAATATCTTCACAACTTGCATTCAATGGAATAATACACTCAACAGCATGTGCATCAAGACCAATTACTTCTTGCAGTTCATAGGCACGTTGCTGCAAATCTGTTGAGTGAGAAGCCAATAATTCTTCCATTAAAGCTTGACACTGCAAGAGAGGAGAGAGCCATCAGTCCACAAATTTTGTTACCATTACGAAAGCTGAGTATTATTATACCTGCAAATATTGTATATTCAGGCATCTATGACAAGGCCTTTCATCAAAATAAATATCGCTTTTAGCAGAGTTAGTAAGCATTAAAAAGAAATTCCCATTTCAAATATTAATTATGTCACCAGCAGTTCCATCATTATCCATTTACCAGACATTTGCAGCGATCCCTATCCTACCAGTACACTGCACAATTGGCATCAATAACCGCTGATCTCCACCTTATAATTCTTATTCCTAAATAAAAGGCATTAAAAGCCTGTTGCCACACATTGTTCTCACTCCCTTGCCCAACCTGGGGTCAGAATACTCATTACCCTACCATACTTAATTTTGACCACTTGAGGAATCTGCAAAGCGGATCGTATTGACACATTTCTCTATAATGAAATCTTTTGCTTTGAGAACCATAACCTCATTTCACATCAATCATTATCTCAACATCAGAACGACCTAGTAAATGGTGGCTTAATTATAATTTCTACTTTCTTCCTTTCTAGTAAAATGTAACCCAGAGAGAGAAATTAGAAGTTTTAAACAACAAAACCTCTTCTCTGAACTACAGCTTCTGCTAAGGGAAAGAAGTTCACTATCAATTCAATGAGATAATGCAAACACAAACTCCCAATCTGACACCACCTAAGCCAAACCATATGAACAGAAAATGTGTCTTATTTTTTGTTGTAACCAGGTCAAACTTTTCCTAATTTCTATATTTTTCTTATTCCAAGTCATTTTTTTATTTATTTTCTTCATTGCCATATCGTATGAAAAGAAAATGTGTCTTATATTTGGTTGTAACCAGGGTCAAAATTTCATTAATTTCTATATTTTTCTTATTCCAAGTCATTTTTCTCCCAAGAAATGGAGTTCCAAGCAGTCTATACATGTGTAATATATTTTAGTTCATTGGATACACTTCAACCTAGTAAGACAACTTACTCTTAATTCCTTTAAAAGTCCTTGCTAGCTACCGTTGAGAGAATTACAGCACTAAAATTTTTTGTTTTTAGGCAACCAAACAACCCAAAGCCAAGCTTTTCCTTAGTTGAAAACTATGATCTTATTACCAAACTTAACAAATCTAAGATCTAGCTTCAAAGCCTGTTGGTCAGCACAAATGAGATGCATGAAAAGTAAACACAGCTAGTTTAAATTATTTTGAGAATGTTGGCTAAAATTATGCAATCTAACATAAAATTAACAAGGATGCAAATATTGAACCACATCAATAACAGAAATGACCACGCATTTGCATATAACAAATTTGTCCTCAAGTGCTCGGAAACCAACCTCAGGCAGCATATCTACTTTCCTCCCAGCTGCTAGTTCAAATGCATATATTTTCATGAGAGCTGTAACTGCATATGCCTTCAAAAATAGGAGAAAGATCAACACATTTGCGGATGTTGAATGGAAAATATAATATTATAACATGACATTTTCAGATAACTATGAGAATTTTCAACATACAAACATCTTGTTTAACTGCATCAAGAAGTTGAAATAACTGGTTTAAGCATCATTAATTCATATTAGTTGATACCTTAACAGTCTCATCATTAGAATATGCCTCTGCCACATCACATAACTTCCCAGTAATGTAGGAAGCAGAGAACTTTCCATCAGCTGCTCCATATTCCCCCAAGACCCAACAAATTACCTGCAATCAGAACTCGAAATCAAGATTTTAGTACTGCAAACATGCAAGGAACAAAAGTTAGAAAGGATACTTGATACAATGGAACATACTTGAAGAAAAACAGATGGCAACTTTGGTTCACCAAGAATGTGAAAGTATGACTCCACCTGCCCCAAAAAAAATAATCATTCCAACTTAAGAATATGAAAAACAAAAAGAAAGGACCAAAAAAATGAGTAAAACTAAAATACAGAAGGGTGAAGATGCACAAAAAAGAGTCGCTTTTGAATGATAGGTGTGAAACATACACAAAAAACAGTTAAAACACATCAATCATCAATCAGATAAAGAATAATAGATATGTATTGTACAGAGTACTATATTTCTGACTTCAGCCCTATGGCAGAATAATTCACACATGAGACTATAAATGCACCATAACATTTTACAATTTGAATTCGCACTGAATATCCAAAACATATGTGCAGGTAATTAATATTTGCAATAGATTTCCACCTCCAAACTTAGCTTCCAGTCAAATAGCCCTCTGATCAAATTCAACCCAATTGCTGCATCCATTCTCAAGATCTAGACTAAAAGCTTCAATATTTTCCTATACAATTATCAAAGTCCACATAATGTGCCAACTGATTGTTAAATCCCAATATACTCATAGGTTCATAAAATTCATTGGCATGGCATATCTCATTAAAGCTAGACCTGTTACACAAGCCTTTGCTATATCTCATAGGAATCATTTACACATTAAACATTTTGATTTCAGCTAGTCTCACTTTTGAACAGTAAAAAATTAACAGATTTTCTTTGGCTACACTTGACTTCCAAATTTATTGAAGTAGTGCATTAATTCTCGTTTGTTAAAAAGTGACTGCAGGTTTCGATAAGAAATTCATATTCATGTCATTAACAAAATAGACAAGGCACAAGTATTAAAAATCTGAGGTTTCAAGCTTTCAAGAGTGGTTTTCTTTTTTCAGACTCAAACTGAAATGACATTAATAAAGATATAGATAAAGAAGGTCAAAGAAGATGCACAACGTTAAATATTTAGTTAATTCATTTGATGGGTGCATTTGACATACAGCAACACTATATGGGCTGTGCACGCACGTGCAAAAAGCAATCATCAAAATAACTTCCAGCAGATGATCTCAGTTGACTATCTGCAGTATCATCATCCTCTCCAAATCCCTCGGCAATCAACCGCATCAAATTATGTGCTACCTTAATATTCACCAGATCTCCCGCATGTTCAAACACTTTATTCATGGTCTGCGGAGTAAAATTATCAGGAATGGCTAGCATTCTAAGCTAGGAAACTTAATTGACTAGTGGAAGGCAAAATTTTACCTTGATGAACCACTGATTGCTAGGTGCAAATTGCTCCGCAAGTTCAACACATCGAGATGCTATTTCAGTTTTATAATGATCATCATTAATGCTAATCATGTAATTAATCATGCGATCAACAACAACCTCCACATTTGTAGACTTGGTCATTTTGTACAGTAGGTTAAAGGTTTTTCTCTTCAAGTGTCATCTGGGTCCTGTGTCATGCAATCATGTAAATAATTATAATGGATGAACAACAATTGCATGGCATAGACGCACAAGGAATTTACACTAAACACAACTATTCTGCTATAACATACATAACCGCATCATTTAACAGAACCAAGTAAGCTTAAACCAGACCATATAGCACAAGCACTTAGGAAATAGATAAATAAATCCCAGCCTCTACAAGTTTAATCATATTAAAGTATCCCGAAGTTAGTAAATAACATAAAAAGTAAAAAAAATGAAATGAAGACTAGCTACCATGTCCAGAATTTAAAGTAAAAAAACTTTTTACCTCTAAGCAATCAATCACAGCCAGTTGATGTTGCTCAGCAATCTCTGGATTTATCTTTATCAATCGGCCAAGAGCATCAATGCCCATGTATTTTAGGTTATGACTGTCACTCTAACAACAAAAACAGGAGCTGGCATGATTCACCAAATATGGCAAAAAAACTCATAATGCTCCTCAACTATAAGGACTCTGAACTTCCACAAAGCAGGCACTAAATAAAGGAGATATACCTTTAAAAATCTTGATCTAACATCGGCTGCAGACTCTAATAACTTGGGATTGGGAAATATAGACGAAACACAGCATATGCACTCATAAAGTACAGCATTTCCTATATTACTTGATGAATCACATTTTCTGAATATGTCTCCCACTACAGTATACATGTTTTCACTTGCTTGTTTGTCACCACTTCCAAGCAAAGCCATAATTTTCAGCAATTTGATCAGCCAAATGCAACTATGATTGTCATATGTCCTACATTTTCAATTGGAAAATTATTAAGCTACTAAAATCTCAAGTTAAACCTAAAATACAATTACCTGAATAAATGGAGCTGGCATCTGATGGTAATCATAAGCCTTTGGTAGTCTGCGTTCAGCTACTTGTTTAAGAATGCTTACAAAGCTGAGGACCAAATCTTCCTAAGAATTAACATCTATAGTTATAAGGTCAAGAAGTGGACAAAGGGTTGCACCCATAACTCCAGGATCATTATCACAAAGCCTCTGAAACAAAGATAAGCCATTTTTTAAGTAGATAAATCAGACAGTCTATCAAGAATAATATATTGACAAACATTAACTATCAAATATATCAAGATTAAATTTGTCATTTTAGAATATTTCAACTTCTCAAGGCAATTATTTTAAAATGGAAACCTTAATAAAATTGAAAATGGTAATAAAACATATTGAGAACTTACAGAGTATCATTTTTCTTAAAATATCAGTCTCTCTATTTCCTTTTTTCTCTTCCCTTAATAGAGTTCATTCTATGATAGCAGGTATTTGAGAATTTCTGGTTTTAGTTGTGAACCATGTGTAAGTAAATTCTACCCAACAAAAGTTTAGCAGTTGGTTCATAAGCTTGAAATTCCTCTTACTTACTGATAAATTTGAAATTATTACATAAGATACACCTAATCATGCTAGTTTCTATGCAAATGGTGGAAAATGATCATTCGGAAAACGAATCCAAAAATGAAGAGGAAAGGCAGCAAAATTTGCCATATGTAGTATCCATATCAGCACATAACCCACATGCATGCACAGAAACAAGATGCTTTTCCGATAGGTTAAATACACATAGACATAGTGGCATGCTGCTTAAATTAAAATGCATGAACATATTCGTTTGGAATGGTAGAATTAGATTAAAACCTAGAAATAGAATGAGCAAAATGGGAAGAGCTACCTTGCGAAAATTGGAGACAAGATGCGAGACAGAAGAGGGGGATTTCTGATAGAAGCGATGAAGAGCCATGATGGCCTTCTTCCGTACAGCCTCCTTAGGATGTGCGAGCAACTCCACAACCTGCGGCAACACGGCAGGAATTGTCTCCTCATTGATGAACTTACAAACGGCATTCAAGGCGGCGCAGACCACCAAGTAATTGTCAGACTTCAAATCCTTCTGTATGGTGTTGACAATCAAAATTATCAAATCATGATCTTCATTCAGAAAGAGCGTAACAGCCAAGTAACCAGTTCGTTTGACGAGAAGACTATCATCGTGAGTCATCTTAACAGCGTGAATGTAACCGAAGGAAGCATCGTGACCGAGCATCTCCACGTAAACCAATCTGACGATGTACTCCTTCATCTTGCGTTTAGGGATGTCGGGCTCCGAGATGCGGCGTTTGAGAGTCTCGATTTCGTTGAGAACAATTCGGTCTTCTTCTGCCTTGGATCGAGCCTCGCCGATGGACTTCACCAGATCCAGAAATTCTTTGGCCTGATAGAATCCGCCATGAGAGCCCATAGCGAGCTCCCTACCAATCGTCTTCAATTGCTCCAGCTTGGCTACTGTGCCTCGATGCTTCTCCTTTTGGTGTTGAGGTAGATCTTACAGTGCGTAATCAGATAGCATCAACAAATGTTTTCCTTTGAGTTTTTTTTTTTTTTTTTTTTGGGCCAAAGTAAAAACTAAAGGCGAGTGAAACGAGGATCGGGCTCCTCTCCTGTTCATATCTGGACTGGAGAATACTGTTTGTGGTTGGATGAGAAGCCAACTCATTAAAATTGAGATAGACGGCTCTAACGCTTTCCACGTTATTTAACACAAACTAACAACGAAAATATGCCGTTAGTATTTTCTTTTCCATTTTCTAAGCGTTTATTCTTTTTTTATTTTAATTATTTTTTCTTGCTTAAGCCATATCTCCAACTCTTCTTAAACACTGACTAATTTAAACCAAAACAAGATTGAAAAGCATAATCTCCCAAAAAGTTGTCCACCGGTTTGAAAATTTCAGCAACAATGATGCTTTCATTGACGTGCTTCACTTATCCAACATTTACCCATTTTTTTAATATATAATAATTCATTAATTAAATTTTTTTTATGGAAATCTATATTTTAAATTTTGATTAAGTTATAATCTAAGCATGAATTTAGAAAAAAAAAATTAACCTAACTACTTTCACTAATATTTCATCAATGAATTATTTTACAATAATTTAATTTATTTAACCTTAATCTGCTTCATTTGCTGATTTGAGCATCAGTCTCGAGATTAAACTCTGAATCTCTGATACCGTCGATCATACTTCCTAGCTGCAAATCCAATCACCTTTTTAACTCACCATGCAGTTAAGCTTCAATTCATCACTGTCTAAAACATCTTCAACGAGTACTATATTATATATTAACGAGATATAGAACCAGAAAAATTTTGGAATAATAAGTATATACAGCTAATAAAATACTAGTAACTATTATTTATACACTCTTTCAATATACATAGCAATGTACGATCGTTTTTAATATATAAAATGATAATTATTTTATATGATATTTAGTTTATATTTAAAAATATATAATTACAAAAAAATTAATTATTTTTTAACTTTAATCATTTCAAAAATAAAAATAATTATTCGTAATTTTTGAATTAAATTTACATATTTTATTATGTCTTAAAAATTATATTATTATATAAATTTTAAAAAATTATTTAATTATAATTCTTATACATCAAATTAATATAAAATATAATAATATTATTTAATTTATGGATAATTTTGCATATCAAATTCCGTAACAGTAGCAGTATTCCTTCGTTCAAACTCCGAGCTTTGTTTCGATAAATTCCATGTAAAGTTTGATACGTGTCAGTCACGGCTCGCTCTTGCTGCCACCTTTCGCTATTTATAACTGCTTCTCACTTCCATCTTAAGTTCCAAGTGCGCTCTCTGTCTCTCTCAAAAGAGTGAAAGACTCAAAAGGACTTGAGTTATAATTTCCAATGAAATCTATAATCTGCTACTGCTCTCAGTTTCTCTGTAAGCACTTCTTTCACCCGTGTTGTTCTGGTTTCTGGGCTCGCTATGACCTTAGGTTTGTAGACATACACGTACGTATGTATGTAAGTATGTGTGTAAAGTGTAAACAGTTCCCGGGTTCTGCCCCAATTTGGATTTTTCCTGCCTCCTAGTTTTCAAACTTGCTTTCCTTCCGTCTTTCTTTATCTTCGTTATGCTTTTCTTTCTTTTGAGTATATTTAAGGTTTTAATGAATGTGATTGTGCTTGTTTAATTTCTTAATGCCAACAATTGTAGAAATTAGATTTTTTTTTTTTTTTTAGAAATTAGTTTCTTTCTTTCCCCTTTTAAGTTTTGATGCTAATTTTACATCCTATCTATCTATCTCTCTATCTATCTATGGATCCATTGAGAGGTCTAAAATGCCCCCCTTCCAGTGTTATTAAATGCTTCAATCCTCATTTACTTTCCTAAAATATACTCTTGTTGGCCAACTCTTAACAGTTTAGTCTAGTAACTTTTCCCTATGTTTACTATTTTGCAGCATTTAAAATTTTTCTCTTGTTTGAGGTTTTGGATAACGATTTTGCAAACTGTAATTTTTGCACTTTCCCGTAATGAATATATAGAAATACCATTTCTTCAGAAAACGAAGAAAATAATAAAGTTTGGAAATCTAAAAAACCCGTATCGTGGTTTTCTTAATGCAGGAATATTCTCATGTTTGAGATTTTCATTCTTTATATTTAGACTCTTTGACTTTTGAGGCAGTTTTTTTAGATTGACTTGTTCTGGTTGTCCACGTCTTGTATTAATTAATTCCAATAAAATAATAGTCCCCTTATATTGGTCATCTTTATAAATTATAACAAAGTATAGTTAATTTTTGTGTGCTTTAGTATTGGCTTCAGTTGACCGCTGCAGGCATTTGAACTTTGAATTCAATCTAGAGTCAGATTTTGTTCATTTATTATCTCCAGTTGATCCAGTGAAGCTTGTAAAGAAGGTAAACAGACAATGATAGCTGCTGTGTATAATGAACATTGTGCGCAGGAGCTTACGTGGCACATAGGTTTTTTGGTCTCTGGATAGTTTCTGTTGTCTGTGTTTTGCGATCTTGATGTACCTCGTCTCTATTATGCCGGAGTCCATTCATGTATCATATGCTGAGTTTTCTTAGGAACGACCATTACTTGCTAAAATTAAAAATACGATCAGAAGGTTTCTTCAGCTAGATATGTTTGTTTCATAAAGATGACCATATGTACAATATTATTTCACTGCGCTTTGCTATGCTCTTTCTTTTTTACATTTGGTTTTTCTTGAGGGCTGCATACTTTTATGGTATCTTAAACAAAATGATGAAGGTGTAACACCATTATCTAATTTATGCAGAGCATTGCCAGCTGAACCTTTAATTAATAAAGGTTATGCAGTATGCCGGCGTGTGATTTGGTGGATAATAGCTGTTTCCAAGTTAATGACTAACCTAACAATTGTAGTAACCATGCCATTTTCACTTTGCAAATTGGTATGCACGTTTTGTATGAAAACCATCCTAATTGTTTTTCAAACCTGGATGGAGTTGGTAAAGGCAGCAGTTTCCTTCCATGTGAATATCTTCTGGAAAGCAATAATTTGGACGGTTGCTCTTATATCTCTTCCAATACGAGTGTTGACTGCCTTGCAGAGGGAAAGACTGGTTTGTTTCAATATGCTTTGCTTAGAAATTTTATATGCAATGGATTTAAACCGTTCTAGATAGGCTTAATCTTCTTCCCTTTATAATGCTTTTAATTGCAAAAAAAGAAAATCATTTATAGACAAATTTGTTGCTCAAAAGCAGAATTTTAGTACATCTGGGCTAGCTTCATATATATATATATACACACACACATATATATATATATATATATATATATATTTCTTTGGGGTGGGAGGTGTCAAATTCAAATTACTTTGGTCTTGATAGAGCTTGCCCTGCATACCTTGAAGGAGACTCAGCTTGGCAACTGGCAAGGAACACCATACCTATTAAGAGAAAATAATTATTTCATAATTACTCAATTATGAAAATAGAGATTAGATTACTCCTTCTTTTGATAGAAAGAAAGACAAAAGATAAATCTTTTGATGAATGCAATACTTACTCTTCACTCTTCAGAGTAATCAACTAAATGTCAACTTCAGCTGTTCATTGGTGTTTGAGTATCTACCAGTTTTAAGATATGACGACTGGAATTTCTGGTCTTCTATATTTGCAACATTTGTCCATTAATAGAAACCAACTTTGGGGCTTTTGGCAATGAATGCAAGATAATTGTTTTTCTTTTGGTTTCCTTTAATAAGGGAAGCTTTATGTATGTTTTTTCGTTTATGAAAATTTTCATTCTCATCAAGGAGCTGCTAATTATTGACATAAATTCTCTGCTAGCTATTTAATCATTGCTATGGACTGAAAAGATTGATATTTAAATTTATGTTGCTTTAGACTATGACATGAGCTTGTATTTAATTACCTGCACTTGTTACATGCTTGCTTTAGCTAGTCATCTGCAAGTTTTCCTACATATGTCAATATTCTTTAGTTCCTTAATTAACTTGCCTTTAAAGTTTAGTCTGCATTTTCCTCATAATTTATATAAGAAGCATGGTATGATTTGCAGCTGCAACAGCACCAGCACCAGCATGAGATGCAGTTTGAGCTGGAGACTCTTGTTTGGGACAGGAAAGAGCTGGAGGACCATCTCCAACAGGCTGTTAGAGAACACAGACTTATGGAGTCGATGTCAATAGAACTTGAAGAGGAACATGACAAGGCTGTTGCCAGGATTGAACTATTGGAGAGTAAGGTAAATATTATAAACTGTTTGGAAGTTAGAAGATCGAATATTGATCAATTTTCAACAAGTTCATGTACACCCATTGAATGTATCTTTCGGCAGCATATGCTGAAAATATATATTGTGCGTACCAGTTGCAGGATTTAAAGGATGAAAACCTTCGGCTGAAAGAAATTCAAGGCAAAGCAGCATGGACCTTTAAAGGTCATGATGATGATGAGACAAATAAAAGCAAAGGTGTTAATACTGTTGACAATCATGTCATTCCCTATAGTTGTATTGCATCATGGATTTCCAGTTATAAGGAAAGTGGCATCTCCTTCCAAGACCTGATGATGAACAAACAAGTATGGGAGGAGAGGAGCAAGAGTAATGCTGCACTGTTGGATTTCTTGAAAGCTGGCCCTGCACCAAGCGGATCTGTACTGCAACCATTTACGCCCAGTGTTATTCCAAATTTAGATGTCGACACACTTCTTGAACAACGAAGAGAGATTGCACTTTCACAAACTCTTTTTAGTGCAATTTTATCGCTTTTGGTTGGAATGATTGCGTGGGAAGCTGAAGATCCTTGCATGCCTCTTGTGGTGGCTCTCTTCACTGTAGTTGGCATGTCACTTAAAAGTGTTATTCAGTTTTTCTTCACTATAAAGAACAAACCTGCTTCTGATGCAGTTGCCCTCTTGAGCTTCAATTGGTTCATACTTGGGACACTCAGTTATCCTACACTGCCCAGGGTTACCCGTATGCTGGCTCCACTGGCCTTGAGCCTAGTGGACAGGATAGCAAGCTGGCTTAGTATCGGATTCAACTAGCTTTTATATATATATAGATAAGGTTCATCATCTTAATGTTCCTATATATATATATATATAATTGTCTTTTGTCTCTGCGCTTAATTCTTGTTATGGATTTTGACCTTAACGCTCTTAACTACATGCGCCTATTATCGTGTATGATTTTGTGTTGAAACAGAGGGCAGAGGTACGTGTATAAGGAAAAAAGGTTAATTTGTTTTATATACTGCTGCTTTTAAATTAGCTCAAATTCTGATCAAAAAATAAAATAGATGGATCATTTTTCCACAAAATCAAATAAAGTTTTAGATCAGTATAACTGGATTTGAATAAGGAATTAAAGGGCCCTAATAATTAATTTTCTACATATTTTTTGTTTGTATCTGCTTTGGATAATAAAACTGTCATATCAATTTAATTTTGAATCTATTTTTCTATTCTTAAAATGAAAGTTAATTCCATGGTTGAGGGGTTTAATAAGTATGTTGATATACGTTACTGTTTGGAATAAATTTGAGATTAAAGGAGTACTTTAGATATTGAAATTCAAAATTTGGGATTTTTTTTTCGTTTAGATAAAGTTTAATTTAATATTTAATTTTGGATTTTGATTTATAAATATTTTATTAACTAGCATCACAAATTTAATGAATTTTTATTTTATGTTTATATATTTTAGCTATTAAAATTATTTTTTTGTGATGATAAAATATTTTATAATGATATATATACCGCACTTATAAAATTATTTTAAATTATTTATTCATTTGAAAAAATTACTTATAAATTATATATTTATTTATACCACTATTATTTGTACTAGTGGTAGTAAAAATTAAGTATACTGCTATTAAAAAAGAATATATGTGCATTAATTATTGTTTAATACTGGGCCGTCCAGGTACAATAATTAATCAGAATAAATTAAGGTGTCACATTGTTATGGGAAAAGCAGAAGAATAAATTCAACAACAGGACAGGCAGAGGGAATGGGCCCGCGTTCCTTAAATCGAAATCATACGTTCGTACAATTCCAAGATTATTTACAGTCAATGTCAACCACGCAAGTTCATTTTTTCATGGACAATCCGATATCAATCTTTCAAATTACATACTCGTGAGCCCTTCATGATTTTGACTGCGTAGGATCACACGTTTCATTCTCAAACCTCGTAGAAAGGAATCTAACTCCCGTCACGATTCTCAATCTATAAATCTCAAAGTGATCTTGAGTACTTACCTTTGCTCGCAGATATAAAAGTTATGAGCATCGATCGCTTCGCTCTTAAGAGCTCGTAACTTCGATTTTTATAATATTATCTCATTTTAACATTATAAAAATTTAATACCATATATGTTTAGATTATTTATAAGCTTTCGTGCCTCAAATTTGAAGATATAATATAAATACTAGTAAGTAGTTAGTCTAGAGTCACATAAAACTTATTTCATTTTACGAAATTCATATTTTAGGGTTTAGCCCTTAACCTCATTCTAAGCTGATCGCATGCATAATAGATACTTTAAATCATGTCCATTTCACCCCATGGACCTTGAGTGTGCTACCTGGTAGCAACACACCTCTACCAATTGGCCATAAAGGTATAGTAATATGCTTGGCTGCTAGCTCATTTATTCTTCAAATTTGATGGTATCCCTCTTATGATAACATCATCTTGTGATCCTTAGTTACTGATCACCCTAGCTTAATGAGGGCAAACCGAGAGGCATAATGAATATTAGCGTCTAACTTTACAGCTTAATGTAAAGGCGCGATACGAAGCCCATCGATCCCAATCATCCCAAAGTTTACCATTACTTAAGGAGATACCGTGCCACACTCATAACCTGACAATACCCGTCCACCTAGATGACACATATGCCTAATAGTAGTTTCAAATTAGCCAAACCTTCGCTTGTCAGTTAGCTAAGGGGATGGTAGAGAATTGACACTAGTCATCCTTTTATAAAACGCGTAAGAGCTTTTTAAGTCATTCTACCATGAACCATAAGAATGTTTGAACTTGGGATACTTTTTTCCTCAACTATCTTAAGGGTCATTCTTCAACCAAATTAGGAACCAGTGACATGTCTCTTGGTTACCATAATTTCAGCATTCCACTTGTTGCTCAACTAACCCACCAAAGGTACTCGTGCACAACTTCGATCGATAACACTCGAGTGGCTACCTAGCTCCAAAATGCCTGCCCACTAGCTCGTATTTGCTCGTGTATCCTAGGAACTAGGGCTCACATCACCCACACACTATATCAACAATATGTTCCCAATTTACACTGCTCAGACACATTTCTAAGACCACTGTCTTGATCAAAAAACCTTGTCTGTTACTCAGCTCAGGGTCAGTTATGGTAGGATTAAGGCATACTAAGGCCTAACCATGACATTCTCCCTCACTTACTATGTCGATGTCCATATCGATGCTAAGACCACACCTAATTTTTTTGTTACACATAGTTGACATTTTCCTATATATCTCTTACTTGTGCCCTCAAAGATTAGGTCAAGATCCCGTCACATGAAGCCCCCACCCATAATACTCGTTCATTGTCGATGTCGATGGATCTCATACCAACTCCAATGCATCTTTATCCAAATTCCACTTCTGATCTACACTCAATCCATTTCTCGTATGTGCCATTACACTAAGTCACCCATGATCACATCATGTTGTGACCTCAAGGCACCCTTATCAATCATAACCCTTAGTAGAATGAATGACTATTTACTTTGCCACACATTGCTGTGCCCCTCTAGATGTGACCCATCACATTGACCTCACTCTTGAAGCACTGAGTCTTCGATGCGCCCCTTTAAACATGGTGCTTAGGTCAATTGCTTTTATACAACATCACCCAAAATAGGTCCTGGCATGGTGGCATCCAAACACTTCAGTCATCTCACAACTTAGGTTTTTTTGGTCCCTTCAAGGTCACCTTTCTATGTATAACCATTTGGCCAACCACTTTTATGGCAACACCTTAATGCTTGCTATCTTGAACTCAAACTCATGCATAGATATCTCATAAACTTCACCTCATTGGCTCAATTCCACATGCAATCACAAGTCTCCCCCACTTTTACATGAACTTAGCTCGACATGCACACAACCATGTCTCCATGATGGTTCTATAACTCATTTACCTTGACTTTGGTATATCTCAAAGGACAATTCAAAGCCTACACAATGCTCCAGGATCCGTCGACCCAATCAATCTCACTATCCACTAACTTGCTCGACTCCAAGGTTCACCAACCCATTTGGACTCAAGGCCATCCCATAGGCCAGCAACTATTCAAAGACTTCATATTTGGCTTAACTCAACTATTCAAAGGCCATCCCATAGGCCATCAACTTTTCTCTGCCTTACTCAAACTCATTCAATCTGTTGATCAGATACAACTTGAATATCAATACATTAGCTTTGCTCAACTCAATCGATCCTCTAACCCACATAACTTAAAACCTTGCCAACTGGCTAATTTCTGCTTGCTTGTTTCACTGAACTGCTCACTGTTATGGTCTGTTGACCACCACATCTCATAAGGCCTTCTTTTCAGCCAACATAAGCACGGTCTACTGATTAGCACAATCTCGTGATCTTTCAATCACTAAAACTCATGGTCCACCAATCATTATCAATTCATGGCTTCAATCCTTAACCAACACAAACTTATCTACCTTTATAGGGTGGCTCCACGCTTGGACCTCAAACATTCAGCTTGTACCTTCACTAGGGCACCTATAGCACACAATAAGTGCATACGTTAATAACTAATCTCAATAAGCTCAATTCATGTCCTTTAGGACCTCATGTGTCTTGGCCCACATGGCCTTGCTCAAACACCATTTCAAGGTGTAGGCCCATTTCGCAGTTTGATCTCAACATGATTTTTTCATTAGAAGGGCATCACATGCCTACACGTGCCAACAATTTTGGTTAGGTGAAGCTAAACTCCCGTAATTTTTGCTTGGCATCTAAGAGTCAACTTGAAGGTTTTCCACCTCAGCCAATTTTTCTTATAGTACTCATCAATGGCTTATTCTTGAGCCCACATAGCCACTATATTACTTTTCAGTCTCAATAGCTCATTTTGAGCTTAGCACCATCTCGATCTATTATTATAATGCCCATACTTAGACCAATTTAGTCCCATAGTTAGCCAAACTAGGCTCTACTACCTCATGTCATGGGTTGTTCATTCCTTAAATTAAAACCATGTATCCGTGCTACATTAAGACTACTCATAGTTGAGGTCAGCTATTCACGAGTCAATTTTTTCGTTGATAGCTTGATATTGATCCTTCAAACTGCATACTCGTGAACCTTTCATGGTTTTGATCTTATAGAGTCACACGCTTCATTCCCAAACTCTATAGGAAAAAACCTAACTCCCATCATGATTCTCAATAGACAAATCTCATAGTGGCCTCAAGCACTCATCTCTACCAATAGGTATCAAAGTCTCGAGCATTGACCTGTCTGGATCGTAAAGGCTTTAGCCCCTGTTCTCATAATATTATTTTACTCTGGCATAGTGAGGACTTAACACTATGCCCGTTTGGATCATCTGTAAGCTCTTATGCTTCAAACCCGAAGGCGCAATACAAATGCTAATCAACAACTAGCTCAAAGCCACACAAGGCTCATTTCATCCTATGAAACTCATAACTTAAGACCTCAGCCCTTAGCCTTATTCTAAGCTACCCGCACACATGATGGATACCTTATATCATACTTATCCCATCTCAAGAAACTTAGGTGTGTTACCCAGTCGTAGCACACCTTTATTGATTGGGCACAAAGGTTTAGCAGCATGCCTGCCTGCTGGCCCACTCATCTTTCAAGATCGATGGTGCTCCTCTTACGCAAACACCATATCATAATCCTTGGTTATTGATCAAACTGGCTCAAGAAAGGCAAATCGAAGTGCATAGTGAATGCTAGTGTCTAACCCTACAGCTTAACGTAAAGATGTGATATGAGGCCTATAGGCCTTAACCGTCTTCGAGTTTATCATGACTTGAGAGACACAGTGTCACACTTATGATCCAATGATGTTAGTCCACCTAGATACCATATATACTTAGGAGCAGCTTACTTCAAACTAGTCAAACTCTTATTTGTCTATTAGTAAAAAAAGTGATGGAGAGCTGACATCAGTTATCTTTCTATAAAAAATGTAAGAGTTTTTCATATCATTGTACCAAGAATCGTAAGAGTGATTAAATTGAGGACATTTTTTTACTCAATCATCTCAAGATCATTTTTCAACTAACTCTTGACTTATCTTTGGATCACCATAATTTTAACATTTCACTCATTGCTCTATCAACTCGAAGGTATGCACATGACTTGGAACACTTTGACTAGTTACTCATGCTCTAATATGCCCACCCACTGGCTCACACTTCCCCAAGCCTTTTAGGGACTAAGGTTCGCACTACTTGCAACATTTTATCAACATGTTTTTAGGCTTACACTACCCGTGCACCGAGCCTGACCTTGACACAGAGGCTGTTTCTTTTTCTTTATCATGTTCATGCCCCAGACCATAACTCCACGTTTTAGTGGCAGACCCAAGCTCCACGTCGTCATTTCACTCCAATTCACGCCTCATTTTAATATATCCAAACCAATTTACAATGAAACTTACCATACTTAATTAGCTAAAGTAATGATAAATTTTGTCAGTAAGATGGGCTCTATAAAAAGTTTATCTATTTCTAATTTTCAATAAAAAAAAAAAATTATCCATTTATTATCTTCCTCAATCATCCAATTGAAAATGATAACAAAAAGCAGAATCGAAATTTGAAAGTTTTTGAAACGTAAAAAGAAAAATATAAAATAAAAACCGAAACCGCTTCCGCTTTCCTTTTTCTTTGCTCACATAACTGGAGTCGGTGAAGGGACACGTGGAGGGAAGAAATTGGTCTGTTTGATTATAAATAACCGTAAGGCAAATCCCAAGCCCAGTGATAGGGTTATAGTAATAGTAATGAACGGTTGCATTTTTTTAGCAAAACCAACAATTTAGCAGAAGATGGTGCTGGAGATTGATTCAGTTACCGGTGGTCTCTAATTCGCTTGGTGCAGGTCGGGAACTGATTGCTTCTTCCTTAATATTTGATTGGATTTGATTTTATTTAAGTCAAATGACGGGCCGTGATTGGAGGAAGCTCGAATTGGATCCCGCCTTGCATCAACTGAATCGGAGACCGCGGTGAGGGTTGCATGGATGTTGGCTTCTGTTCTCTTTTTCTCTTATGTTCAGATCTTAGGTTTGGATTTACTTGCTTCTTGTTTGTTTTCTGTGTTTCTTTTTTACGATTTGCTTCTGAACCTTTAGATTTACGACTTTGTTTTAAAAAATTATTTATTGTTTTGTAGATGTTGTTTCCAATTTACTACACCAATGGGAAAAACAAAGAAAAAGAACAAGAAAGAAGGCTATTATTAGCAATTCATAGATCCATTGACAGTATATTTTGATGGTGAATAATTTTTTTTTTTTTTAAGTTTGATTATGATTTGAACTTATACCTGGAAAAGGAAACCTTTGAGATATAATTCATGCTCGCTTATTTAAAATACAAGCAAATACCTGAAGGCAACTATCTTGCCATATTAATATGTTATTTCTCTTTCAATGGTACAAATGTGAAGACAATGAGACTGGAATGAAAGAGGTAAAAAATTTTTGATTGCTCAGATTTTTCTTATGTAAGAAATAATGGTATTATAGTAGTAAAGAAAATGCATGACTTATTGCAAAATGCTTTCACTTAAATATTGGAATTACTATGATAATAATATATATATATATATATAATTAGTTAATTTCTATTTCTAGTTAATTAAGAGTAGTTCCTTTATGTTAGTAGCCTTCAATGTTGGTGCAAACTTTTTCTGTGATACCTTAACTCTGTGTTCAGTCCGAACTGGTCTAGTGTTCTTTTAGTTGAACTTCTTCTCAAGTTTTTGATAATAAAATTATTCAAAGATAAAACTTGTTATTTCACTATATGAGTAGAAGAAATTTTCTACTAGTAGTTTTCACTAGTTTTAATATTTTGTTTAATTAATTAGACTAGGTTCTTCCCTGGAAACAAGAAAAAAGTCCAGGTTCTATGTTTTTACTTTAGTTTTTGTTCAAACATTTTTTGTTGCAATTTTACCATACCATTGCAAGCCTTTGGGGGAATAAATCTCTGTTGTCAGTATAATGTTTTTGTTATTTTTGATTCTTTCTGACTTTGATCAATTATTTTCAATAGCCCAAAAGAGAGCTATAAAGAAAGAGAGAGAAAGACCTTCACCAGGATACTAGGGTAGAAATTGATATTTACTCACTTGTAAATCTTGAGCTAATTTAGAATCAATTAAGTCTGTGTATTTAAAAGATTGTAATCATATGGTTTCTAATGGAAACACTTAAAAAAAAATAGCATATGAACTTTTCTCAACTTGAGATCTTTGTAAAGTGCAGTGTAGCTTTCAATTTGAATTGGGGCATGTCCAAATATTCTCTATATCTTGGCTGGGTGGTGGCAGGAGTTAAGCTGTCTCAATTAGTTTGTCAATATGAATTTTAGCTGTGCTTTGATTGAGGGTTTGATTAGTATTTGAGTACACAAAGGTTTAAATTGGCTTGATTTATTTTAAAGGTTGATTTCATACTATAACATATTGAACAATAGTGATTAAATTAAGTTTCTATATATTGTTTGTTAACATATTTGGTAGTCAATCTAGATTGATGTCTGGTCTTTACTCATTCCACATTTTTAAATATTTGTTGCTTCTAATTTGATGCAAATGGTTCGTTGTACTGATGTTTTAATTTTGATTGTCTCCTGTGATGTGATTCTAATTTCATTTACTGCAACTAATTTGAAGTTTGAAAATCATAAAAAAAGGCCATTAAGAGTAGAACTACAGCTTCTGTGAACAGGAATATTCCCTATTTCAATTTTTTTTTGTCTGACAATATATAAGCAATAGGATTGTCAGTTATTTATTGGTTCATTTAGAGGCTGTGAGATTTGCTTGATAGAGGGTGTTTGGTGAAAAGGTTTAAGGTTTTCAGAATACCTGTAATGGCTTTAAAATTTTAAGAGGTGCTGTAAGTGTTTCAGTGATTGGAAAACTCCCTTAGAAATATATTGAGACAGACTGAAATTTTATTCAATTTACATTCTCTAATAACTTTTGTATTAGTATCTGAAATTGTTAGACTGCAAAACTATTCAGAGTGTGTTTCTATTCTTCTCTTTTTGCTGCCATTTTGCCTCATGTTTATAATAATATTATTAATATTTTATCAACTTCAGAAGATGTGTAGCTTGAAATTCAATATTACTGGTGAAGACAGAGATTGCTTGTCAGAAATATCCGATGAAGGTTAAAATTTATCTTTTCTAGTTGAACTGCTAGCTGTTTGATTCCTTATGGCAGCAATTGTCTAGTTTGAACTTCTCATTTAATCGGTGCTAAATGGGAACATCGTTAGCAATTAGCATTAACCAACCCAAAATTTCCTTCCTTCTCGGTTTCTAAGAAATGTTTGGATCATTCTTGTCTTTGATTTTTTGCATTGCTAGGTTTACGTTTTTTTAACAGCCTCTTAGTATGGTCAGCGCAATTCTTTTAGCATTCATCTTGTGAATACATGCAGCCTAGTGTTTTGCATCCACTAGTTTTTGTTGTTCTTGTTGTGGACACATTATTATGTGTTTTTAATATCCTTGTTGTAAATACAAATAATGAACTAACGAGTTATTATTGTGGAATGCCAATGGCAATTAACAAAGATTCCATGGACAGGCCTACAGGGATTCTTGGTTAGTTGTGCACACTTGAAATGATGCCATATTTTTATTTCTGCTTTCCTTCGTATTTGAAGATGTTGACTGAGAATTAAAACGTTGAATTTAAAGGGAATCGAAACTCCTTTCCAGGTTACGGTCCTCAGATATTAAACCCTATGAATACAGACCTCCATCAAGCCTCAAACACACAGAAAGGCAGAGAAAAAACACACACAAAAGCAGCCAGAAATTTTAGGGAAATCTTTACCATGACATTAATTAATTAGCATAAAAAACCTTTAAACTAATAAATGGATGACATTTGTATTATATATATAGCTAGGTCCCCTCAAGAAAAAAGAGATCCATCTCCTCCATTGACCTCAAGTCAAGATTTAGATGACATATTGGAACACTTTTAAATTGTTCATGTAATGGAGACTGGGTGTATTGGGAATAGTTAATGTTATCCACAATTAACTAATTTCTATTAGTTATAAGTACTAATATTCTACTATATATACAATGCTCTTCTACTTCTGGCCATCTTTTCATATCTTGCTATTATTTGTATTAATTTGTGAATCATGACTATGGAAATGGTAAAACTATTGGCAGCACTGGCTTTCTCAGTTAGATGTCAAGAGCTGAAACTAGTTGCATTTGCAAAACCAACTAGTTGCAATTTCTAGTATGCAATCAGGCACTTTTTTGTTTCTTATTTCAATTAACAGATGTTACATATGCCTTGTGGAGTATGAGGAGAGGGATAGCATGCGGATATTGCCTTCTAATCATGAATTTCACAGAACTTGTATAGACAAATGGCTCATGGAGATTCACAGGTATAACTCTTATTGCAATTCTTTTTAATTTAACTTGATTGTAAATATTTGATTAACGGTGTTACATAAAATAGACATGTACTACCAATGGCCTTTTGGTCAAATGGCATCTCTTCTCCTGAAGGAGAACATCATGGATTGCACGCCACATGTTAGGTTGTCATTAGTAAAGTGGAACAGAAAGATCAACAGTCATATAAGACTTGAAAGACTCATCCAGCTGATATTCCCCTTCTAAAAATTGAGACAAATGAATTTTGTCTGATGTATGTCATACAACAAATATTAAACAGCCAAAGGATGATACTGGGATGACATGGCCTTTGGAATGGCAGACGTATGCATATTTTTTCCTTCCCATCAATCTACCCCTTACTTGCATTTTCTGTAATTCCTAATAAATGACCTGTTGCTTTCTACCGAATCATAGGCATTTTGATCCTTAATATATTTGTGAAGGATTTGCCACACTTTCTCACCACCTAACCTGGTGGTGGAATGTATGGAGAATTATATTCGTTCATTTCATAAGCATAACATAAACAGTCTTGCAAGGCCTCACCAATTTAATAAGGAAACTAATTCTTTCCGGTTATTAACATCTTTGTCTAATTGATGGCCATAATCAATATTTTCTTGTTTTATAACAACTTTCTTTTAACTACTTTTGGCTAGATCGGCCCTGCCTAATTTCTATGATTGATACTTCCATTGCGTAAACTTAGGAAGGATTGCAAAAAAAGCTTGTAAATTTTCCTTTTTGGGAAGGTGCTTTAAATTCACTTGGCCAAACTGAACAGAATTTTTATACATTTCTTGGCCTCTTGTCAACAGTGTTCCCTCTCGCTAACTGTGATCTGGAAGGTAATTTTACAGGTTTTGTTTCAGTTGCATGCATAATATCTGTAACAAACACGCACGCAGGCTTTTCCGGTTTGTACTAATGACCTATTTTTTCAAACTTTGAAAAAGTTAAGGGTCTGTTCAGTTTGGAAAATGTTTTAATTTTCTATCTCCATTTTTACTTTAATATGATCTATAAAATAAGGTACATCAACTAAATTTGGAAAATTAGAAAACAAGGGTTTCTGAGCTATAGCTAAAACGGTGGAAAACAATTTAAAATAGCTTTCTTGAAAATCGAAAACCAAGATTTTCAACATTTTATTACTTTATTTAAAATAGCTTTCTTGAAAAATGTAAAAATGGAGATGGAAAATGGAAAATGGAAAACAATTTTCAAAACTGAACTGGTCCTTCTATTTCCTGCTGAGTTGTTGCATTGGTTTCCTTTCTTTTCTTTTTCATGCTCTGTGTGCTACTACATTTGCAGTAAAATTATTTTAGTTTTGGAGAAGTCTAGACGCTTTGCTGACTTGTTTATGGCTTCCAGGGTATGCCCTCTTTGTCGTGGGGATATCTGCAGACCTGATTCGTTGCCTGTGGAGAAGTAGAGCTTCCAGTTTTTTCTCCATGTTTTCCCAAGGAACATTGGCAACTGTTGGAGATTGTAAGTTTTTAACCATGAAAAAGATTGTTGGTAACAAAAAGGAAAAAAGAAAGAGAGAGAATAGAAATGACAATTTTGAGCATAACGCTTTAGGAAGTTCAAACTTTTTCTGGCTGGATGTTGTTTTTCATCTGTTGCTGATCACTTTTGGCTGCACAATAAAAGATCATTTGGAGTTGGGAGAAATGGGATGAACCTCCAATTTGCTATGTCCTTGGGCAGGGCACAACTCAGCTGGAAAGGAAAGGACAAATTGGAGGAAGGATTTGAATTGGTTGGAGAGGCAGGGAGAAGAAAAGCATTGTTAATTTTGTTCTTTTTTACCAAGGAATATTATTACTAATATGCTCGAAGAAAGGTCCTTTTAGCATATTATTAAATCCTCTCCCCACCAAACGGCAAAAAAAAAAAAAAAAAAAGACCTCTCCCCACCTACACTTAACTCATCAGAAAGATGAGCAGGACGGTGACTATTAACTTTTGATTCTTTCTAGAACAAAAGAAAAAAAATCGGTTTCAGTTGCATTCTGCTCAGGTCAATTGGCTATACCTGAATGTTGTTGTATGGGTATGGTGGGGGTATGTCGTGCCTAAGCGTCACTCTTGAGTAAGATCTGGCTGCGGACTGGATATCCTTCTCTTTTTTGTTTTAAGAAGAAAAGAAAAAATGTGGGATATATTTTACATTTGAACTGCCAAAATTTGTTCTTTCGAAATGGAAAATACATCAGCTTTATTACGATAGGATTCGGTGGTAGATGGAGCATACTTAATCTAATATTCACCATTTCCCATTTCTCTTTTGCCACCCATGGGGAAGAAGAAACTAGTTACTATAATACTATTTATTATTGAAACATTAAAAATATTTATGTTTAATAATATACAAAATATAAATATTTACAATTAAAATATCAGAAAACTTTCAACAATAATATTAATATTTTGATATTTTTAATTAAAATTAAATAAAATTTTTTTAATAAAATCTTAATTAAATCTGAATTGAAACAATTATATATGAGATTTGCTTGAATAAAAATATAAAAATATTTAAAATTAAAATATTACAAGATTTTTAACATTAATATTTTAATATTTTAATTAAAATTAAATAAAAATTTTTATTAAAAAATAATATTTTAAATTAGATCAAATTAAGTGCGAATTTAAAAAATAATTTGTAAGATTGGATGTGAGTTAAGTTATACATTGAAACTTGGTAAATGATCTTATTCAAAAATAATTTTTTTTAAAAAAATATTTTTTAAAGAAAAATATAAAGAAAAATTTATTTTTTATTGATCAATAAATTATTTTTTATTAATTAATTAATTTTTTTATAAATAAAAATATAAAATATAAAAAATTATTTTTTAGAATTTTTTTTTGGGCTAAACGAAGCCAAAAGTAAAAAAGTTCAGTAGGAAAATCCGTTTGCTCCTAAGGTCAAAAGTCTATACTTTGTGCGGAAGAACCCACCACGTCAAGGGCTCAGGGCTGGGTTCTAATAACAGCCCTGCTCCTGCACCAAAAATGGGAATAATGGAAGCCGGCCTTGGTTGGTCAAAAATATCCCTAGCCGAAAAGAATGAGTTTTGGGCCCCAGCCTCCCGTAAGTCTTAGCCGAAGACCCCAACCCGGAATTAGCCGTTATGTCAGTCAAGCGTTAAAACGCTTTGCCTTGCGGTGCGCATAAGAATCTCCTCCTACACTTGCTCTGCCTTCTGAGCAGTGACCAACAGTGCAAGTGAATCACAGTTTTTTTTTTTTTTCAAAACAAAAATTCTTTTGATGAACATTGAACACTGTGTTAGCTGATTCCACCTTCAGAAATCACACCCAACAACTTCTCTGTTCTTCTTCCTAAAAAAGGATGGCAGATTTTGATTTCTTATCTGATACAGATGAGTCGGCTGTAGAAGAAGTGATCTCCCAAGCACAAGACCTGTGCGTTCTGGAGCAGCTCTCTGCTATCAACTGCTCTGCTGTCACCCACTCCGTCCTTCCCTCCGACTTGGACTGCCGATTCCGCAGACTCAAATCCCTTCCTGTGCCTGTCAGCTATACAACTCATCAAAATTCAGACAAGGGTTACCTGTCTGATGCCAACGCCAGGCATAGCCCAAATCGGAATGACCATTTCATGCCCAAACACCTACCTTCTTTACCTGCATCTGTTTCAGATTCTTTCACCCAAAATGCATTCACATCAAATTCTCCCTCATTTGCTTCTCCTTTGCCTCAGGATTCTTCTCCACCCCAAAAAGCTGGTTGCTTTGGGTGTTCTCCCAAAAGGCTTTTTAAGAAACAGGACAAGGCATATAGGGTGCCGGGTACCGCTCTTGATTCTGATGAATTTCTATCCGATTTGGCTACTTTTTCAGTCAAACAAGGGCAAAAGATGCTCAGAAAGGCTCTCAAGGAACAAGACAAGATTAGCCGGGAGGCAGAAAAGATAGTCAGTTGGTCAAAGCAGGCATCTGCAAGGATGAACTTTCATGGCATGGAAGATGACCTCAGTGACAGTGATGATAAGCCCGCAAAATTAGTATAGTCCAATCATACCCTTGTTTAGGTTTCCGTAGCTATTCTAATGATGTTATATTTTTCTGTTGTGTGCTAATTTCTATACAAGGTATTTTGTAAAGTCGTTACTGGTGTTTCAATAGGCTTATATGCTTGTTGGATGATGCTGACGGAACTTCAATTCATATCTTGATATAGCTTTGAATGCCTATTTCCTTGGTATCCAACTACACCTACTCCTTAATTTCCATGTATCTTGTGTTGTTGTAAGGAAATGATTTATTTTTATTTTTCAAATAACCAATAAAAGGTTCCTAAATTGACTTTTTTTTTCCTGTATTTTGATAGTTAAATTGAAGTTCGTCTTCTGACCAAGAGAGAAACCTTGCTGTCATCGAGTTTGCCTAGTTTTAGTTCTCATTGCATAGTTTACTTTCTATCAAAAAATAGGAACTGCTGTCTGCAGGGTGTTTCATTTCCATACATGCCACCTCAGCATGAACAAATGTGGCCATTTTGTTTTAAATAGCCGGACCTGATAGCTTTTGAGTAAGGTTAAAGATTTCATGGTAAGTCATTAAAAGAAAAGGTGCAATCTTTCTCAACATTGAAAGAGAATAGAACTTAAAACTACAATTCTAAAGTACAAGTCACTGGGTGGGACGAGCATTCATGAATACGAGTATTTATCTGCTGAATGACTGCTCACTGCTGAGAGGGCTGCTCAGGCTATAAAAAAAAAAAAAAAAATCAGGAACACCAATATGCTCTATGTCAAAGTTAATATCGACTTTTAAAAAATATGAGGGTGTTGAGGTTGGTCCATTTCTTAATTTTAATTTTATGTAATCAATTATGATCTTTAGTCAGACTTGTAGCATATGGGCATTAAAAATCCACCAATTTTCTCCCCCTTTATCCTTTCATGCGGTTTCGGACTTCTTACTAGCAAAACCTTCACCTATATTTTTTGGATTATATGTAGGAGCCATGGTAATCTGATTATCTGCAACAGAGGATCCTTTATAATGCCCTCCATGCTTTTGTCAAAGTGCTCGAATGGAATTCACATGACGAGGATTGTTCCACTTTGGGATTTTCTGTGCTTCACTCATATTGATTGCACTCAGGGTTTCACCATTTTTTTGTTATTATATTAACATATTTTTAGGCGGCAAAAGTCAGTTTGAACCGACTAAATCGATCGAAACCGAACGAATTCGGTTAAATCGATTCGATTTATTCGGTTTTAATTATAATTGATTTTTTAAATCGGTTAAATTGATTAATTCGGTCGATTTTTCGTTTTTAAAATTAATAACCGCACTAATCGAATTAACCAACTTTTTAATAATTAAAAATAAAAAAAATTGAGATAAATATTTTCATTTTTTTTTTGTAAAAGATTGTTGAAATTATTAAATTCTTTAATAATTTAGTTTGAATGATACTAGAATTTGAATTTTATTGAATTAAATTTGTGATTAAATAATTATTAATAATAAAAAAAATGATAAAAAAAATCGATTATTTAACCGAACCGATCGAACCGAATCGATTTTAATCGGTTCGATTATGATCGATTATTTAATAATATTCGATTGATTTGATTATTTGTTAAATGAAAATCGATTAAATCGGTTATTGATTTTTTCAAATCAAACCGACCGAATCGTTCGAATCGATCATTGAATCACCCCTATATATTTTATTTCTTTGAATGTGAACTCCGTTATTCGGATATTTTGTTACACTAGCATAGTACTAGGGACGAAAGCAAAGAGCATTGTTTCTCTCCACCTTGTGTTTTTTCAAGGTTAGTAATCGATAATCACTTATTTTGTTCTTAACATGATGATGGTCTTCCTTTTTCGATGAGTTATAGTTTGGTGAGAAGGTGATGGTTGTCAACAGCAATACGCAAGGTGCCAAGGTTCAACTGCAAATTCATCGTGAAAACTACATTTTCGAATCAAATCAGCTGAGAACAATTAATTTTTCCTGGGTCACCCCCTCGTCTTTCCTTTTCTTCCACTTTTTCTTTTTTATTTTTTTTTTGTGATCAGCTTCTTACCCTCTCCTTTGTTAATCATGTTTTCATTTATAAATGCTTTTAACCATAGAGTACAGTATTAAACAACACCGTCGTCTATGAGTTTATAGCATATTACTCGGTTTCTTTTGGTAGGGAAAGAAAATGATGTGGCCTTGAAATCAACATGGCTTGGATGTGCAAGACAAAGTAATCTGATATTGAATCTAAAATACAAGGTAAATGGCATTTGGCATATCACATCTAACCCTTGACGCCAAACCTTGTAATACTTTTGTGGATTGATTTTCAATTGATGAAATAATCAACGGTTACCCAAACGTTGGAATAGTGAAAACTCATGAATAGTAGCGAGTCCCTCCTAGATCTTGTCTTTTGGTTGTCACCTGCAAGAGCAAATTTAGGTAGCTATTCAGCAAATGGCAGAAGGCTGGTTTCTATGAAATATCAGCTCTGACACAGTTGCCCGAGGCAGTGACCAAAGCAAGGAAATATGATAGATGGATAGGATGCTGGGTGCTAGATCTTTATTGTCTTTAGTGTTCCCAGTGAAAATGCATAGGTTGTTTGAAATAGTACGTAATAGATTTATTTATGATTGATTAGATATTATTTTATGAATAAAAAAATATATAAAAAAAATTTTAAGATAAAAGAATTTTTAATAGATAAATTTAATTTATAAAAGAATAATTTTAAGAGAAAAGAGATTTTTAATAGATAAGTTAGTATGCTTATAAATAAATAAAGTCTCTATAAAATTAGATATGAAAAAAAGATATAAAAGAGTTAAATGATTTTATGGAATAGATACCTCATAAGAATATTAGGAATTTATGTCTTATAAGTGTGTATATTTATATATTTATGAGTGGATTAAAAGAAACTGAAAGGGTCTAGTGTGTATATTTATATATTTATATTTGTGAGTGGATTAAAAGAAACTGAAATGATTTACATGAGTATAATATATTAAGTATATATTTGTGAGTGGACTTAATGAAACTGAAATGATCTACATGAATATGATATATTTGAGTGGATTAAAAAAGATTGAGAGGGTTCATATAGATATTGTGCATAGGTACATTAGAAGAGAAT
This sequence comes from Durio zibethinus, assembly GCF_002303985.1. Next base: position 316,184 of record NW_019167827.1, on the reverse strand, counting down.
GAGAAAGTCCATATAAATATGAGGTATAGGTAAATAATAATATATTTGTTTGGGTTAAGAATATTTCATAAGACTAAAGGAAATTAAGAGGATCTTATGAGCATTGATTATTAAGTGATCGATTGTTGAATGAGGTTAATATGATTTATATGTTTGTTAATTTTTACAATTAATAGATTTTACTTTTCATTTGTAAACCTAAGTTAATAGGATCGATTTATGTTAAATTATTGTATCTTATATATTTAATTGATTATTTGATTATGTTTATGTTAAGGTGACTTAAATTAAAGCTTTTGGTCCAACATAAATGGGTTCGAAAACTGAAGTAGTTAATCTCTAAAGCAATAGAGTGCTTTGTTTAGACGGAGTTAGCTCCACGAAACAGGCCTCTAAGACGTATATGTAATGTGACAACTATATATTTTACTTTCGCTTTCAATAATAGTTAAAAATTTAAAATTGTTGCTTATAATGTAACAACATGGCTTTCCCTAAATTCTTTTCGGCTCCTCTTGCTTAAATGGAGGACTGAAGATATCCGTACGGTTCATGATGTTTGAACTTTTTTCTTTTGTTTTTTTAATTGAGAAAACATGATGTTTAAACTTCAAATAACTAAATTTTGATAGTTGGTTTGAACACGTAAGTTGATTTTGTCTACGTTAGGAATTTGAATAAACGAAATCAATTATAAAATTATATAAATAATTTATATATTTAAACAATTTAAATTTTTAATTTTTTTAATATAATACTCGTCATATAAAATAATTAATATTAGTTCAATTATCAATGTAATTAATTATTTTTATTAATTTTAATTATGTAATCGATGATTTCTATTGATATGAAACTTAATTTTGTTAATAAAACAACTTAAATGAATAAAATTAATTTATTTTAATTGACAATTTTTTGACTAAGAGATCCATCTCTAATACATGAAAAATTTTAGATAAAAAAATATAATTATATTCATAGAAATATATGTATTAAAACATATAAAAATATTTAATAAACAATTATTATTTTACATGATTTCCTTGGAGAAGGATCAATTTACTCTAAAAAAGTTTTATACAATTTTCTAATCATTGATTTAGAGCTCATTCACTTCCATTTCAGTGCGATTACTCCCCTTTTTTGTTGCAAATTGCACTGCTAGGGTGTTTGGATAAAACCAGTATGATGCGATGGCCTATGATTATCCAACGTAGGTAAGGGCTTCAGTTGAAAATTTCCCGATCTCACAATGGTTTTTTATTCCTATTTTGCCCACTATTTTTTTATTTTGTTATTCTTTTTTAACTTTAATGTTATAAGGATTTTCATGCCATTTAACCTTTTTTTTTTTAGTTTGATTTTTTTATTTATAAATTTTAAAATAAATAAAATAGACTTACCTATTTGGACCAGGCCCAATTGATCCGGGCCTAGACCAAATTGGGTGTCTACAGTTGCCCCTCTTTGCACATTTTTTGTGAAACAAAAATTACGTAAAGACGTAGACACTCAATCAAGACTCAACTCGACCTTTTTACTTTTTATTTTTTTTATCAAAGCTCCTCTAGACAGAGGCTCAATGACTTTGAGAAACATAAATGGCTTCTCTAATCAAAGGCTCAACAACTTTGAAAAAGTAAATTACTCCTCTAAACAGAGGTACAACGACTTTAAAAAGTAAATTGCTTCTCTAAACAGAGGCACCACGACTTTGGAAAGTAAATTGCTCCTCTAAATAGAGGCACCACGACTTTGAAAAGTAAATTGCTCCTTGACAATCATGTCCAAAGGAGTTGAAAGTTGTGTTTGAAGGAATTTCAAGAGATTATGCCCAAAGGTCTTATAAATCAACCCTGATACCAAAAGACATCCTATTTCAAGGAATATGAACTTACCTGACAAGCCCTTTTTTTTTTTGAAAATATCTTCACATCTGTCTTCTCTATGTGGGTTCTTGAAACACCCCTGCTTCTTGAATTTATACACTATACTTTCCTGAGAGTAGTGTATGCTATGCAATGCATATGAATTTCAATGAATGCTATGTAAATGTTGGCCAATTAATTCCTATTCAATGTATGGTACTCAAGTTTTTCAAGCTTTTTTCCTTTGATATCAAGCCTTTTGATTCTTCAGAGATCTAATTACACTACTCTTCTAAGATCGAACCAGTGTAGCTCTCAATTATCTTTTCCACTCACATTCTTCTTGTAAGAAATCTCTTCCAAAATTCAATGTCCTAATCAAGAACTAAATGTCTCGATTCTACCTTTATCACTCTTGACTCATTCAATGTAATGTAAAAATCTTTCATGTTGTTATTCATTCATCAATCATTATTTCAAACTCAAAAAGTAAGAATGCATTTGCACATTTCTTCTATGGTGGGGTATTAAGAAGAAAGGAATATGAATGGTTAAGAAACAGTCATCAAAAAAAGATACAAAGAATGAAATAGAATGTCTTTTATTAGTAAAATATTGGTAAACTTTGGCCAAGAAAGAATTACAGGGATAAGTGTGAGGACAAAGCCCAAAATGAACAATCAGATAATCATGATAACACATCTCAAAGTTTTTTCTGAAACCACAACCCTTCAATGTACTTAACAACTTGGAACTCTTCCGAATTTGCTAGCCTCCATGTCAGTGAACTTTTAAATTTGATGCTGTATTCTCCTTATCTAAGCTGCCTTTTCAGGTTTTCAACTTAGACAAACCCCCTATGACTCAAACCGCCCTTTTAGGATTTTCGTCTTGAGTCCTCTTTTTTCATTCACTTTTTTTCTTTTTTATTTTTTTATTTTTTTATTTTTTTCAAGCATAGTATTTCTTCACAGCATCAAAATTTATAAGATAGGGTAAATCATTTCCATCCATCTCAGTCAGTATCAGCGCTCAACTCAAAAAAGTTCGTTTCACCATATACAGCCTTTCTCAATTCGAAGTTTATTTTCCTCTACTATCGTGCTGGATTGGGAGAATTTTTTTCAAAACGAACTCTTTTTCTCGAAAGCAACGAGGTCGAATCTTCTTATCATAAGCCTTAATCATTCTTCTTAGATATAGCTGACCATGACACAGTGCAGTCAATCTTTTTTTTTTTATGAAATTTAACTGCTCATAATGTTCTTGAATCTATTCAGCTTCTTCCAACTCAACTTCTTTTAAAACTTTCAAAGAGAGGATTTTTATTTTCACTGGTAGTACAGCTTCCATCCCATAAACCAAAAAAAATGGGGTTACCCCAGTAGAGGTGCGAACTGACGTTCGATATGCATGTAATGCAAATGGTAACTTCTCATACCAATTTTTGTAAGTCTTGATCATTTTCTCTAAAATCTTCTTTATGTTCTTATTGGCTGCCTCAACTACCCTATTCATTTTCGGACGGTATGGTGTCGAGTTATGAGGTTTGATCTTATATTGAGCACATATTTCTTACATCATCTTACTATTTAGATTCTTGGTATTGTCTGAAATAATTCTCTTTGAAAGTCTATATCTACAGATGATCTCTTTTTTTATGAACTTGTAAATCACAGAGCGTGTCACACTTACATATGATGCTGCTTCTACCCATTTTGTGAAGTAATTTATCATCACAAAAATGAATATGTGCTCGTTAGAAGCCTTTGGGGTAATTGGACCAATGACATCCATGCCTCACATTGAGAATGGCCATGGTGGTGTCATAACATGTAGAGCATATGGCAGAACATAGATCTTATCAGCATATATCTGGCATTTATGGCATTTACGAGCATAATTAATGCAATCATTCTTCATTGTCAACCAGTAATATCCTGCTTTCATGATCTGTCTCGTCATCATATGTCCACTAGTATGTGCCCCGCATATTCGATCATGCACCTCTTCAATGATTCTCTTCACTTCAATCTTATTTACGCACCTCAATAATACTTGATCCCTGCTTCTTTTGTACAGGATATCCCCATTCAGGAAAAAGCTCATAGCTAATCTTCGGATGACCATTTTATCATTTTTTATTGCTTGCACTGGGTACTGTTAATCCTTAATATACTGTAAGATGTCATAATACCAGGGCTTTCCATCTTCTTCTTCTTCTACATTAGAGCAATAAGTTGGTATATCCTTAACATCTAACTTGATGAGTTGAATGTCGGTATTATCATCAATTCGAATCATTGTAGCCAGAGTAGCTAATGCATCAGCAATCAAATTCTCTTCTCGAGGTAAGTGGTCAAACTGGATATCTTCAAATTATTTCATCAACTCTAGAATATACTTATGATATGAAACAAGTTTTGAATCTCTCATCTCCCATTCTCATTTCAACTGATATATATAACTAGAGCTGAGTTTCCAAACACTTTCAGTACTTTAACTCTTCTATCTATAGTAGCTTGTAAGCCCATGATACATGCCTCATATTCAGTAATATTATTTGTGCAATTAAAATTTAACTTTACTGTTATAGGGCAGTATTGTTCTTCTAAAAAGATTAGAATTACCCCAATTTCATGTCTTAAGGCATTAGCAGCTCCATCAAAGTACATTCTCTAACATTTTTCTCCATGCTCCCTTTCTTCCAGTTGGAAAATAGTCATTAAGTTTTCATCAGGGAATTTTAACTTCATTGGCTCATACTCTTCAGTAGCACGATCTGCAAGAAATTTTGCTATAGCATCCCATTTTATTACTTTTTGGCTCACGTATATAATATCATATTCCTAGAGCATTACTTGCCATCTAACGATTCTTCCAGACAAAGAAAGTTTCTCAAAGATATACTTAATGGGATCCAGTTTTACTATGAGTCACGTAGTATGATAGAGCATATACTGTTTGAGTCTTTTGGCAGTCCACGCTAATACACAACACATTTTTTCCAATGAAGAATACTTTGATTCATATTCCGTGAACTTTTTACTCAAATAGTAAATAACTCTCTCCTTTCGGCTAGTCTCGTCTTACTGCCCCAGCACACATCTCATTGAATTTTCACATACAGTTAAGTACAAAATTAAAGGTTTCCCTAAAACAAGTGGCACTAATACTGGAAGGTTCGATAAGTATTGTTTAATTTTATCAAACGCCTCTTAACATTCTTCATTCCATTTTTTAGGATTATTCTTACGAAAAAGCTTAAATATGGGATCACATTTGTAAGTAAGCTGAGAGATAAACCGAGAAATATAGTTCAATCTTTCCAAAAAACCTCGAACTTCTTTTGGCATACTGAATGGTGACAGATTTTGAATGGCCCGTATCTTATCGGGATCGACTTCAATTCCTCTTTCACTGACCACAAAACCTTACAACTTCTCTGATTTTACCTTAAAAGTGCATTTGGCTGGGTTTAATTTGAGCTGAAATTTTCTTAACCTCTCAAATAACTTTCTAAGGCTGGTGATATGATCTTCATCCTCACAAGACTTTGTAATCATATCGTCTACATACACCTCGATCTCTTTGTGCATCATGTCATGAAAGAACGTTATCATGGCCCTTTGATATATTATCCCAACATTCTTTAACCCAAAAGGTATGACTTTATAGTAAAAGGTTCCCTATATAGTCATAAAAGTAGTCTTTTTCATATCATCTACAGTCATTTTTATCTGATTATACCCCGAGAAACCATCCATAAAAGAGAAAATTAAATGCTTAGTTGTGTTATCTATCAGTGTATCGATATGAGGCAAAGGAAAGTTATCCTTTGGGCTAGCCTTATTCAAGTCCCGATAGTCTACACATATTCGTACTTTTTTATTTTTCTTAAGAACTGGAACTATATTGGTTACCCATTCTAGATACTTAGCCACTTGTAGAAAACTTGCATCAAATTGTTTCTTTACTTCTTCTTTAATCTTTAGTAGCATTTCGGGCTTCATCTGTCTTAGTTTCTACTGAACTGGCTTACATTCTGACTTTAGAGGCAATATGTGCTCCACTATCTCTGTGCTCAGCCCTGGCATATCCTGGTAATACCAAGTAAATATATCTACAAATTCTCGAAGTAGGCCTGCCAATCGTTGTCTATCTCCTGATGAAAGTGAAGTGCCCATTCTGACCTCTTTCTTATTCTCTTCATCTTTCAAATTCACTAAGTCCACTACCTCCTGATGAGGCTCAATTGGTTTATTTTCTTGTTCAATCATCCTTATTAGGTCCGGAGGCATAACATATTCTTCAGAATTCTCTTCACCGTCAAGTTCATCAGTGTTAATTGAATTCTCAAAGCTAACCTCTTGATTGTTATCATGATTATCTTTATATTCATTTAAAGACTTGAAATTGAATGAAATGGGATATGTTGGCAAGATGTGCTTGAAAAGATGGAAATAATGAAGACACAAGAAGAAATGAATGAAAATGCATATTTTCTAATTTTTATTAAAAATAATAAATGATGAATGGCCCAAACAAGAAAGATCACCCCAATGCCTTGGACAATAGCTATTGGGATGTTACAATTACATTGTTTTAGTCTCAAAAATCACAGGCATCTCGATAGCACTCCAATTATTCAACTCATAATTTGACGGACAAAGGCGAACCCACTCCTCTTGATTAAGCCTCACTTCATCTTCACTTATAACATTCACATTTTGATTCGGTAAAGGATTGCCATTAACATTCGGTGCAGTCACCCCTCCCGTATCAAAGCAAATCATCCCATCCTTGATCAACCGTTACACTTTGTGTTTTAAGGTAGTGTAATTTTTGGTGAAGTGACCAGTAATCCCATAATGGTAGTCGCAGTGGGCTGTAGGATTGTACCACTTGGGGTAAGGTGGCTTGAAGGGTTTCAATTTACTAGGAGCAATCAAATGACTATTGTAAAGCTCCTTATATAATTCTGTATAAGTCATTAGAATCGGGTCAAACACAGGTTTCTTACGAGTAGTTCGTTGCTCCTGCGAACCACCAAAGGGGTTAGTTGGGCGATTTTGGGGTCTTGGGGTAGGCTGATTGTTAGGACTATACATGGTATTTTGAGGCCTATGAGGGGTTTGATATGTTTGGAGGTATGGTGATTGTACAAATGATTGGTATGGGTGAAAGAAAATGTTATTTACAGTAGGGTAATATGATAGATATTCTGATGGTAAGTAGGGTAGATAGCCTCCAAATTACTGTTTATTAAAGCTCACAGCCTGAGCTTCAATTTTTTTCTTCTTCGGGACTTTCTTGCTAGATGCTTCATTTCCTTCTAGCTTACTATTTTTGATGGCATTTTTAATAATTTCTCCCAAAATTACCATATCAGTAAAGTTTTTCGTTACATTCCCTATCATCTTTTCATAATAGAGAGGTTTTAAAGTGCTAACAAATAGCACTGTAGTCTCTTTCTTGATCAAAGAAGGTTGTACCTGGGAAGCAACATCCCTCCATCTCTGGGCATACTCTTTAAAAGACTCGTTTGCTTTTTTCTTCAGATTCTGTAAAGATAAATGATCAGGAGCCAAATCGATAATGTGTTGATATTGACTGATGAAGTCATGAGCCATATCACTTCAAGAACGAATGTGGGTCTTATCAAACTGAACATACCACCTGACAGTAGAGCCAGTAAGGCTATCTTGAAAAACATGCATCAAGAATTTTTTATCATGAGCATGAGCTACCATCTTCCTACAATACATGGTGATGTGGGTTTTGAGGCACTTCGTACCATCATATTTTTTACATTTGGTACTTTAAACTTATGAGAAATGACCATATCAGGGACTAAACAAAGCCCAGCAGCATCAATTGAACCATAGAAACTAAATCTTTTCACAGCCCGTAGCTTTTGTTTTAGCATACTAATCTTAGAGCTTTCTTGAGTTTCTATTCTTATCTTTTCTTTCTCTTTTTCTTTCAAATCATCTAGATCAAGAATTGGTTCTATTGCCTTTTCAGTGAAGATAAGATTTACATAGCTATTATACTACCCTGAATTGGAAGCTGATGGCATTCTAGGATATGTTGGATATGCGAAGTGTTGTGACGAAACCTCTTGTGCAGACTGGGCTTGAGGTGGGCCAAAATCGAGAGGATATAAAGGGTCAGCCACCTCTTGCAATGGGGGAACTTGTTGGCTTGTATTTTCTTCAACTCCTTTTCTTTTATTCATCTTATTGAGAGCATCTAGAATTTTGCTCAACTCACTTTCAATCTTCTCCTGTGCTTTTTCTATCTTTTCAAATCTGTGAGAATTTTTTTGCTCCATTTGTCTAGCTCTGAATCTTGTGTTGTATCGATGGGTAGAGTTTTCATTAGATGGAGCTATTTTTGAACCTTGAGTACCATACTTATGATTAGAAATGTTATGCTATGCTTTATGTATGATGCTTTAATGCACGAATGAAATGTAAATTTTTCTGAATGAAATCTAATATGAAATGGATGTAAATGATTGTGTTAAAACATGATCATGAAAATAATACAGATGCATACAATCAGACAAACAACATAGTTAGTTCCATGGATGAAATGAAAGTGATGCTGATGCATAACATATGATAATGAAAATGATACACGAAGTTAAACAATTAAAATGATTAGATAAACACCCTTTTTTTGTCTTAATTTCAGGGTATATCTATCATTTGGTAGAAAGGGCTCTATCCTAGGTTTAGGCACTCTTAAGGTTCACTATATGCGGTTTTAAGGTCAAAGTCTAAAGGTTCTCAAATTGTTCCTTACATCCTTGTCCATCACAGACTAGTAAGGCACCCTAATCCTCACCCATTACAGGCTACAAGCGAAAAAGGTTCAATTTGAATGGGAGTATTTCGCTAGCCACTGCGGAGGCATTAGATCTCACGAAAGCAATAGGTACTTTACTCCCTCCTAGAGGGATAGAGCTCAGGTGTAGAGCTCATGTTATGTACATGCATATGAATGACATAATTAACAAGGTAAATAAACATGAATGAATAATAACACATATATACAAAAGGTTCAATTTTATCAAGCTTTTGGATAACACAAATTATTTGCTGGCCTGACTCTCAAATTCTCCAATGGAGTCGTCAAGCTGTCATAACGTCTAGATTCGGAGATCTATTGCTAGACATTGACTTAAGGGAGTCGCCACCAATCTTTTTTATCTAGGTGTGATTGGCCACCTAAAGAATATATTCTTTCAAGGAATACCTAAGTTTAAGGGTCCCTAAAAGAATAGGTTCAGGTCTACTAACTAGAATAGGGTTCGGGAGTTCGGTTACGTGTTAGAAAGGTTATAGCAACCTCACAACGCCCATCAAAAGATGGTACCAGCTTAAATTTATGTTATCCAATTAGCCTTAAAATTTTACCAAGTAATTAATTATTGGAAAATTTTTTCAATTGACTCTAATACTTTTAGCAAAAAATTGAGAAAACTCCCTCACCTCAGGAGTATGCAAGAAAAACTACTGTTTCACTTGCAGAGGCTCCATCATCGGATTATTTAAAGAAAAATAAAAATAAAAAAATGAAAAAAAAAGAAGAAAAGAATGATTGTTCTTGTGAAGGAAAAATTGATGTTTTCAACTTTTCCCTAAAAATATTCTTTTGAAACTTTAATTTAGAGGAAAATTGATACTTTCAACTTTTTCTCAAAAATTGATTTTTTTGAAAATTTATTTTTAAGAAAAATTGATACTTTCAACTTTTTCTCAAAAAAAAAACTTTTTTTAAAAATTTATTTTTAAGAAAAATTGATACTTTCAACTTTTCCTCAAAAAAACCTTTTTTTTTTGAAAATTTATTTTTAAGAAAAATTGATACTTTCAATTTTTTCTCAAAAACCTTTTTTTGAAAATTTATTTTTAAGAAAAATTGATACTTTTAACTTTTCCCCAAAAATATTTTTTTGGCAACTTTGATTTTTAAGGAAAATTGATACTTTCAACTTTTCTCCAAAAATATTTTTTGGAAACTTTGATTTTCAAGGAAAATTGATACTTTCAACTTTTCCTCAAAAACTTTTTTTTTGAAAATTTATTTTTAAAGAAAATTGATACTTTCAACTTTTCCCCAAAAATATTTTTTTTGGATTTTATTTAAAGAAAATTAAATAATAGAACAAAATAAAAGTGAGAAAAAAAATTAAAGAAAAGTACAACAAAAGTAAAAATAAAATAAAGATAAAAGAACATTAAATAATCATAATTTAATAATTAAAAAAAATTAATATATAAATATATAAAAAAAAACCTGGAGCGGCTCGGAGAACGGCTCGGTTCGACTCGACTCAAGGAAGAAAAACGGCTCGGAGAAGCGGCTCGGGACGTTGGCTCGGCTCAGTTATTGACTCGGAGGGAGCAAGACATGCGCGGGTCGAAAGCGGGTCGATGCTCGGGTCGGATCGGATCTTGGCAAAACACGCAGATCGTTTGGGTTATTTAACACAAAAATGACGTCATTTTGAGAGGATATATAAGACCGTTTCCTTTGTTTTTCGACAGAAATCTTCTCCTCTCTCTCTCTTTTTTTTTTTCTTTTCCTTCTCTCTAAAACGGTCGAAGAACTCCGGTTGAATATTCACCGGATTCTGAAATTGTTCGTCGAAATCTGGATTTTTCGTCGGAAGTTCACCGAAAAGTTGGTTGATTTTTGAGAATCTTCACCGGAAACTGGGCAGCTGGCTGGAAACTTCAAACTTGGTCAAAATTATCGTCGAAAAATTTAACTTTCGTCGAAAAAATCACCGAAATCTGGAAATTTTCCAGAAATTTACAGAAAAAAATTTCGCCAAAAATCTCCAAAATTTTTTTTTCGATTCCTACAGCTGTTCTAACACTTCAAACCTTTGCTTAGCCTTCAAAAATCTTCTATACGCCCTTTTCTCTCAACCAGTAGCTTATTTGCTCACTGTTTTTCTCTGTCTTCTGTTCTGTTCCTGAGGATCCCTTTTATAGGGATTGATCAGAAGAGTTTCTGATCAATCCCAATTCTCTTTGGATCGGGATTCATGGATCGGGATTCAATCATTGAATCCAACATGGACTCTTCTGATTGAATCCCAATCCAATTTTCAGCTAAATAAATCAAAAAAATAAAAGAAAAAATCAAATGAAAATAAATCAGATAAATAAAAAAAATTAACAGATAAATTAAAATTAAATAATACATAATACATAATCTGATATACATAAATATTAATAGGAAAAAAAAGAAAAAAAATAAAGATATATACATATTAATAAAATACGTAAATACCTAAAATAAAAAAAAAGAAAAGAAAAAAATATAAAATAATAATAACAAAAATAAAAATAAAATAGAAATAAAATAAAAATGTAAAATACAAAAAAAATAAAAATAAAAAAAAATGAAAAAAAAAAAGAACATAGACTTACCTATTTGGACCAGGACCAATTGATCTGGACCTAGACCAAATTGGGTGTCTACGGTAAATATAAGAATCCTGAATTTTATTGGCATCTATCTAGTAGTAGAACTTGTAATCAATTCCAAGTTGAACTCAACGAGCTAGGATGTGGAAGGTATTTTTCACATAATATTTTGTGATAGATATTGGTCTTAGGTATTTTTCACAGTATATGGTTAAATGTTCTGTATTTTGTAGGAAGTACTTAGGCATCTCAGGAATTTTAGTAATGAAGACATTACTGTTGATGAAGCTGAGCTTCAATGTCATCAAAAGCTTCGAGATCTATATGGTTCTACAAAGGCAGCTAAGGTAAATTCTTCAGTCCTTTCAAAGCCAGTTGTAGGCTAATTAAATGGTCAAGTTACACTTCTATATTATGCTCGCAGCATTTGCAGTGGAACATTGTCCATGGCATAGAAGGTTTTATTGCAACAAGCTCAAAGCTGATAGAAATAGGTAAGTATGGTTGGCTCATTTACTGCACTTTGATCCCTGTGCAAGGCTGATTCATGGTGTTTCACCTTGAATATTTTGAATATTTTAGCTTGGAAGTTGGCTGATGATTGTTGCAAATATGGAGCTGAGAATCAAAATACTAGTTCTTCTCTTGCAAGAGCTGCCCTTCAGTTTGGTAAGTCAAATAAGTCAATGGAAGATGAAAGAGAGACCTTGCTTGGGATCCTTGGTGAACAGGTAATTTCTTAAATCTCTTAAATATTATTATACTTAAATAATGATAAGAGATGTTCATAAGTAACTTGGAACAGTTATGATACCAATAGTGACTTTCATTTATATGCAGGGGTGTGTATATATGAATATTCATTTGCACTTGAAGAAACTTCTGAGAATGTTAAGATGCTTGTGTTACTAGTAATTTTCTATTGGACATTTGATAAGACCAAGCATCTTAAAGGAAAGTTGGTCAAATGTAATTTTTTAAAAAAGAAAATTATAAAGAAATTATGATCATAGTATTTTCAAATTTCTTCGATTAACCTTTAAAGAAATGTTCTATTATGAATGTATCAGCCTTGTTAGTCTTCTTGTTTGCTAATAGTCCAAAGGTAACTAGCTACTTCTAGATTTCTAGTTTTTTAAGGATAATTGAAGTAACATACAGAACTCCAATTATGTGTACTATATGCTTCTAGCAATTAAAAGGATGCACGTAAATCACCTGATATGTGTGTTTGTAGCCTTTCATATTTATGGGTACTCAGGACTTAGGTTACTTTCCCCTGAAATGTACTCCCTTAGGCACTTAGTTTATTCTGGTAATCATAATGTTGTTTGGTTCCTATGTGCCTTTGTCATCTGGGTTGCAAACCTGTGTGCATACCCAGGCAAATCATTTTGCATTCCCTACCCAAATCAATGAGTGGCTATCGTTTGGACTGTGGTTTGATGGACTTAACATACTATGTGATCCTTTTTCTTTCCCTACTAACTTGAGATAAGTACAAATGGAAAAGAACATTGGTAGTGTGATGAAATAGTGTTGGAAATGTAAGATAATATCTGCTAGTTCTGAGCTTCGAGGTTTTTCCACATTTTTTTTTTCTGTTTCTAATTGTGTTACAGGTTTCAAATATGTAGTTTTCTGAACCACTACGGGTGTTAGTTACCGGAGCTCCTTTAGAGGATGCTCGGCTCCTTTAGAGGATGCTCGGCACTTGACCCACTGTTATGACAGACTTTGCCAAGAGGTTGAAGCTCAGGTATTTCAATGTTTTAAAACTTTGAGTAGACCAATTTGGACTGTTGAAATATACCCTAAGGGAATTCTGGTTGATTAGATCATTAACCAGGAAAGGTCAAATATAATTTGTCATGGACTTTGTTGACTGCAGTCTAACTGTAATTTCTTGAACTCTTATCATCGTGTTGCCCAGCCAGTTCATGAAAAGTTTAATTTAGTTGACTCAAAATTTTGATGTGCTCTTAAAAGTGTTTTTTTTTTTGTTAACATGTTAGAAACCAAAACTATGCTTATACTTCTACTTATCCCCAAAAAATGAAAACAATAATACAGGAGAAATATAAAGCATGGGTTTTTTTAAATGGATGAATATGGAATGAGTTAAATGCTTTATTAACTCTTAAGTTTATAACCTTCAAAATTTAATCATACATTTTTATATCTTTCCGTTTTATATATGTATATTTATTTTCTGCCAATTTTATTTGCAAAGAGGGAGAAGATGTGTTGAGGCGTAGATCAAAGACCAGGGAATCTGATATATCTGCAGAAAGCTACATGAAGCTTAAAGAAGCAGAAGCGAGATTAACTGAACTTAAATCCTCAATGACGGTACTAGGAAGATCAGCAACTGCTGCCATGTTGTCAGTTGAGGATCAGCAGCAAAAAATTACTTTCCAATGGCTTCTTGCTTTGGCATTGCTACTTTTTGTTTTAATCTTTTTATACAATGCCTGTAACAAGCTGCTTTTCTTTTGTTCATAAAAAAAAACTGCTTTTTTAGTTCTCATCATCACTATCTTTACAGCTACATAAGATTGATAACTTAAAAGTGAAGGAAGTTTTGTTATTTTTATCTGTGCAAAAAGAATGCTTATTCCTTGAGGATTCCATTTGAATGTACATTTCTAGTCCCAAGTCTAGTTTAGCAAATTATTTATCTTCTTTCCTTGACTCATGGTTCAAACAAAAATACCCCTAGTTAGAGGAAGATCCGGGTGAAAATCTAACGTTATGACTGAGATTCCTAATGGGACACTAATTCTTAAGCAAGTAATAAACAAATTGGACTAAGAGGAAATAAACCTAACTCCTAGAAACCCCTACTTGTAATGCTCAGGTCCTTGAACCTCACCAGAATCATTTTGCAGGTTGATGCTGAAAAATCATATCATCAACATATTCTTGCAATTTTAGAGAAGCTATATGCTGAGGTTTGTACTTATTCACCCTTGGCTCTGTAATTATTCTCATGATATCCACAGGCATCTCCATCAAGTATGGAATTTGATGGGTGCCAAACTGCTGTTACTTTTCTCTTATTTCTTGAATATATTCTTGTATGTGTGTGTGTGTGTGTACGTATACATATATATATATATATATATATTAGTGACATTGAATGCATGTAATAGTAGAGTCTTGCTCTTTTCTAATTTGGTTTTTGGTCACTTTAAAATTTGATTACCTCCGCAAATAAATTAAATTTGAACATATCTTCTCTAAATAAAGTAAATATAGAAACATGAGTTTATAATCTATGGCTGTGTGTAATCATATCACATAGGCCCTACCTTGTGTTTTCTACAAAATATTGAGAAACTTTTGAAACAAATGTAGTTTGACGCGATAATTTTTGCTGAAACTGCCCGGAGAGAGTATTGATTCCCAGAAGCTAAAGCCATTAGCGGGATGTCAATCATTAATGAGTTCTATGAACTGTTGATAAAACTGAGAAAAGTTTTAGCGACGAGCTTACATTGTTGGTATTTTTTTTTCTTTTTATAAATTGACTTGGTTTTGAGTTTTTTAATTTACAATTCTGGACATGATTGTGATGTTCTTTGTTTTAACAGGTTGTACAGCCATTTGATGCTCAAGCAGATGGGGAGTTAAGCTTAGCAGTTGGTGATTATGTTGTGGTTCGCCAGGTACTCTTTCAACTGCTAGGTTAAATTTTTTAACATTTTTACCACATGATAATGATTTTTGTTGTAATATCATATCATTCACAGGGTGGGTCCTGCTGGATGGTCTGAAGGAGAATGCAAGGCCAAGGCTGGATGGTTTCCCTTGCTTACATAGAAAGACAACAGAAAGTAGCAGCTAGCAAGTTAATCGAAGCAAACTCGGCAGCCTGATCTAATTTGATGAGTAGTGGACAGTGGTAAAAGTTGTACATGCCCCAACTCCTTAGTGTAGTGCCCTTGTAAGTAATTACTGGGTACAATATTGGCGAGCAGCAAAGCAATATGGTATATTCTTTTTTCCGTGCTACTGCTATTGTGTGGTAAATAATCAGAACTTAGGATTCAGTTTTGTCAAAACCACTCCTTTGAATCTTGAAATGAATTAATCCCTGGTGCTTTGCTTGCCTTCAAATAAAACAAAGTAAACTCACTTGAGAATGATTAATTAGTTTCAGATAGGGAGAGGGTGAAATCATCGCAAATAGCCAGACCTGTCAAATCCTGAGAACCTTTATCAATGCATATTACATACGGCTTGTTAATCTGGTTTTGCTCATCCAGACTACAGTCTGCTTTTTTTTTTTATATATATATTAAGAGGGTAAAATCTTAATATAAAAAAAAAAAATTTTGATTGAAAATTGATGTGCTCTTAAACATCTTTAATCACTAAGCTAAATGTTAGGGAAGACAGTCTGCTTTCTAAAGCATAGTTCCTGCTTCCATCGCCGTAATGATAGTGGGAATAAATGCTCATTTAACGTAAGGGTTTGTCGATAAAATTAGAGTTTTTTTTTTTTTTTTAAAGTGTGGGGAATGGGGGGGGGGGGGGGGGTGTTGATAAAATTTGGATGGTATTGTTTTTGGACCCTGAGACTGAGAGAACACAAAAGCCATCCGGATTTCGAAGAAAGGTTTCCGGCGCCCGTCCTGGATTTTTATTTTTATTTTACCTCTGTACAGACTAAAACACACAAGTCTTTCTCAGGTTGAGGAAAGTCCTCCACGGATTTCATGTTATTGTTAGCGGCAGACTTTGTTACCCACATTTGTTTTCAGTATAAATTAAATAAATAGAACTATTATATTATCGCTATGTAAAAAATATTTTGCAAGCAATCTAGAGATAAATACTACTACTAATTACCACCGTAATACTTTGCTGGAGAAAGAAAGAGAGAGAGAATACTAAAACGTAAAAAAAAATGATCTGATCCTCCTCTGTCCTCTCCGAAAAAGCAGGCTTTGCCGAAAATGGCATTAGCAGCATCCTTATGCTGTTCTCGTGTCTGCTTTGATGCCCACATCTCTAACTTTAATCCAATCAAACTCAAGCACAAACACAAATGCTCCAACTTTCCTCTTCTGATGATACTCCATGATGACGCCAAATCCTCGCGCCAGCTTCCCCTCACTCCCACTTCCAACAAAAAGTCCTTACTTCTAGGCTTTTCTGCCTCAACCCTCGTGTTTCTGGGCCTGGGTCTTTGCATTTGCTCCTCCGCTTCCGCTCTTAGGTCGCTGCCCCGCCACTCGCTTCAACTTCACCTTCCAAAAGGTACCTTCTTCTCTCTTCCTCAAACTCAAACTCAAATTCAAATTCCCTTTTCTTATTCTTAATTAATGGATCCTTTTCCTTTTAAATTGTGTACCATTCATTGAGCTTCTTCTTCAACAGATCAACGAGTGGAGAACAAGTCAGCGCCAGCAGCAGCAGAAGAAGAAGAAGAAGAAGAAGAGAAATTGGAAGCAGCTTTTGAGATTTGGAAGTCTAAATCTTTTGCTCTCTCCGTTCCTCTCTCCATCGTTGCTCTTCAGGGCTCCATGCCTCCCTCCTGGCCCAAAGATTTCATCTCCTCTCAATCCAGGCGCTTAAAGTTCCAAACCAAATTCCGTCCTACACTTGAAGATATATTTGCTCATCTATGCAAGCCCTTTACCAAAGCCAACGCAAATATTGCGCCTTCATCTGCCTTAGCTGCTGATATTGTCACCATCGGTGACTCCTGGCTCCCTTTTGCCGTTAGAAAGGCTATTATTGAACCCATTACAGCTGCTGAGCACCAGGATTGGTTTAAGGATTTAGGTCACAAATGGAAGGTAAAACAACTTCATTATTTGCTCTATCCAATTCAAAAGTCTAAACATGCCTTACTTACATTCAACTTAAAATGTCCCAGGTCTATCTACGCCGGAACCTTAATGGGGATATTGATCCCCAAGGTCAGATATGGGCTGCACCCTATCGATGGGGTACCATGGTCATAGCATACAAGAAAACCAAATTTCAAAAGCATAAATTGGCTCCTATAAAGGTAGTGTTATTTTATCTGTAAAATAAAAACAGCATGACTTTAGCTCCAACATGATTCTTATTCACGTGTTAGAGACGGTAACTGTCATTGGCAGGCCAATATGTGCGTGCTTGTGATGATGAATGAGCATGCAGTCCTGCCACTTTTAAAGGGTCTATTGTTTTGGAATCATCCATAGCTTTCCTCTCTTGTTTCCCCGATGGTCTCAAATTGATAGTACTAGTATTCAAGAAACTATTTCTTTTCAAATCTTTCTTCTGCTATTCTAGCATAAAGGTTAATCAAGTTTTTGTATTGCTTGTGGAGAAACATCAGTCAATTTACTCTCCATTTAAACCTTCATCACTTGTCTATTTTCTTTTGCTTTTGTTGATCTACGAAGCATTTTCTCATAATGAAATTTGGTAGATCTTGTTTGAAGTTATTTTCTCATTATGGCATCAAGTAAATCTTTTTTGAAGTTATGTCCCAGAATGAATTGCGGAATTTATGCCCGTCTTGAGTTTCAACAAGTAAAGAAATCAGGCATTTGGTAGATTCTGTATGAGGCTTTTATTTAATATGACTGCTGCAAAAAATGGCTCCATCTCTGAAATGCCATTTTTTCTTTCCTATTTTTTTTTATGTATTCTTCTGTTTGGACTGCTAGAAAGATGGCCTTTACAATCATCTGAAATGTCCTTATCTTTCCTTATGTCAATCCTTTCATTACATGTTTCCCAGGTTAGCTTCAGCTCATAAATAAATCATCAAACATGACTTTTTTTTTATGTTATCTCCATTTTTTTTATTATCTTCTCCCATTAACATTGATTATTTTAGGAAAAACCCTATTGCAGGATTGGGCAGATTTATGGCGGCCTGAACTTGCGGGAAGAATTTCAATGGTGAATTCCCCTAGAGAGGTTGTTGGTGCGGTTTTGAAGTACATGGGTGCATCATACAACACAACAGACATTGACTTGCAAGTTGCTGGTGGGAGGAATGCTGTCCAGCAGAATCTGTTATTACTTGCAAGACAGGTAGTGGAACTCAAATGAATTATGTCTCCTCTTCTTTTTCTTTTCTTCATGAGTTTGTACAACATCATTAGGAGTCATTGCATCCTTATTATTGCGGTGGTAAGTCCATTTGGGATTGGCACTCAAAAGAAATTACTGGTATTAACTACTTGAACTGTTCTGTTCTTATTATAAGATAAATATCATTAATCATTAGTATAAGAGAAAAGGTTCCATCTGGTGCTCTGCATCCAAATTCCAGCTACCTCTGAGTTGGCTTGGATCTTGTGCACTTAGCCCTTAGGTGGGCTGTCATGCCACATTGCCGTATGGGAAGCACAATATAATAAGCCATCTTGTATGAATTTATAAATCTCATGAGTCTTCATGCACAAAATTTTGACTCGTGCTGAGCAGAGACATTCTTCAAAGCGAAACCTGTTCAGTCCATCAAATGGTGGATAATTTGCATATTCCTTAGTAACATTACATGGCTTTATTTTAGCTGCAACACTTTTTGATGAATCAATTATTTAAGTGCAGAATTGTGAAATGGACATGACTTTTGTCTTCTGAGACATAAATGTAGTGTTAAGATATTATGGTAACTACTTCTAATAACATGTCCAGTGCAATGGCTCTCTAGTCGCTACATTATTCAATTGTTGTTCAATCCAAATGATGAGAGCTTAAGCATTTCCTGGAAAGCAAGAGGCGGTGTAATAATTTCCCCTTCTCCCCTTTTCTGTCTTAAAAATAAGAATTCCAATGTTGAGCTGAATAAGCTGAACTTTTTTTTTTTTTTTAACTTTTCCTAGTTTCTTCACATCATATTATAGCAATATTTGTTTTGTCTTTTTATAGGTTTTATTATTCGACAGTGTGCACTATCTCAAAGCATTTTCAGTGGGAGACGTCTGGGTGGCTGTTGGGTGGAGTAGTGATGTTCTTCCAGTTGCAAAGCGTATGTCAAATGTTGCAGTTATTGTTCCCAAGTCTGGGGCTAGCTTATGGGCTGATCTATGGGTATTACTTCGAACAATTTCATTTTACTGTTTTTTAATTAATTTATTTTTTCTGGAAACACATGTCGCCTTATGAAGGTTAGATTTGTTAAATTTGTTATCTCTGTCAAGTTAGTGGTGTGTGTGTGTGTTTAATTAGTTAATTATATATAAAAAATAACTGTAAAGTTACAAAATAGAAGTAAAACAAGAGAATGGATAATAATTTTGTGTGATAGAGAGAGAGAGAGAGATGGAGAAAAAAGGAACTGAATTGTGATGAAACATACACCAACAAAGAACTGAGTAGCAAGCAATAAAATAGAAACTAATTTCTAGCATATCCTCTCTTTCAGATATCTAGGTTTATTTCTTTGCAGGTAATCCCAGCTGCCTCCAGACTTGAAACAAACCGTATTGGCGGTCGAGTCAGAGGTCCCTCTCCACTAATCCATCAATGGGTGGAGTTCTGTTTACAGACTGCAAGAACCCTCCCTTTCAAGCAAGGTGTGATTGGTGGTGCATCGCCCTCTGCCTTGGAGAGTA
Organism: Durio zibethinus; assembly: GCF_002303985.1. The sequence continues at coordinate 296,285 of NW_019167827.1, read as the reverse complement.
CACCTGTCAAAATGCCGGAAGAGTTCACCAAGGGTAAACCAAAGCTAGAAACAAACCTAATTGCTGGAGTGCCACCACCTGAAATATTGGAAAGGTGTGAGTTCTTGGAGCCATTATCTGATATAGCATTGTTGGATTATCAATGGCTCATCGATAACATGCCCAAATCTGGCGCCGGTTTTATGCACATGATAGAGTGTATCTCATCAATTGTTCGAAAGTTAGGGCTGAAATTAACCTAGATTTAGGTTTTGTAGATAGAGAAGTGTCATGTAGCTGTCATTTATAACATTGAAGTCATACAATGCCGATTTCAAGCGGGAGTTCATTTGGGTCATGGTACTAGAACTGCATGTTTTTTATCAGAAGCTTGTGATTTTCTCCATTAATTTGTAAATCTCAGATAAATGCTCAGCGGGGCCTTCTTAATAAATCTTAATAGCACCAAATTGAACCTTTTGTCGAGTTAGCTGGAAAACTAGCTGTCTATTAGTATTAGGGACGGAAAAAATCTAGCTCCTCTAATGCTCAGTTGTATACCAGATGGCTTTGGCTCGAGCGAGAATGTTTCGAGTCATAATGCATTTTCACTTGCTTGAGATTTGCTTTTAGATTGTCTATGGATAAATAATTGAAAAATTACTTGTAACATTTTATTTTAAAATGATGAAACTTTCGTTTACGTCAACGTCAATTAAAATTTGATAAATCTGGGAACTTACTTTGGATTCTCGCACTTTGGGATAGATGAAATTGAATTTGTAAATTTCAAATAAACTTCCCAAGAACTACAAATACAGATTGCCTTCAGTATAATAAAGTTGCCGGATAAAAGCATCTTTCATCCGTCAAACTTATTACTTTAGTGAAAGCATATTTTGCAAAAGAAAAAAAAAAAAATGGCATAAACAACAAGAATCTGCCAAAAGGCAAAATATTCCCAATTTATATGGAGGTCATGTACAGTTAGCTTGGGTGAAATGCATAAGGGGATTACAGCTTTCATAAAGGCAAAACAAAAACAAAATCGAAACGGGGCAATAAAACGAATCATACAACAAGAGGATCCATGCACGCACCTGTCCACCGATGCCAAATGAGGACATTGGAAGGAAGATGCAGCCAAAATCCACTTCCATTAAACAAATCATGTTGAGGTTCAAATGGGTGTAGACCAAGCAGTGCATCTTCGAGCTTCCATCAGCATAAAAAATTTAATGCAATGAAGAAGTGATGCTATTGCAGATTTTCAAGCCCGTCATTTTGTGCTTGCATTACTTCTCTAAATTGTGAGAGATAACAGGAGAGAGCATCATGGATGTGAATCAAACAAGTCTTCATTTTCAGCTTCAATCATTCAATCCGAGTTGGAATCATAAAAATCACTTGGGCATGGGGTCATAACCTCAGATTCAAGCACCTGGACCACCCTGTGCATGGTGGGTCTATCCTCTGGGCTTGAAGAAACACACTGGATGGCAACCGAGAGCAAGGCATTAAGGCTTTCTGCCTGCATTCCCACACAATTTGGATCTACAATCTCTCTTTGTCTATTCTCTATCATCAAGAAATTTAACTGCATAAAAGAGGACAGACCGGTCAATGAATACCCACAGTGACAAACATGCCAAGTTAGGTGTTCTATAATCAAGCCTAGACTGAAAGATGAGAGTTTTTTTTTTCTTTATTATGCAAAAATGTATCAAATCTTGAGCTTGGACCTTGGTCTTGAAAGTTTAGTGCATCATATCCATTAAAAATGACCATACCAATATAATAGAAAGACACCATAACGACCTAAAATACAGAAAGAAGTAAAAACAGATTTTCACCCTTGGATTCTGTTTTTTATTTCCTTTTTGTTCTTTGTTTTTCTTCTCAATGAGACTCAAGCAACTGTCAGTGCCATGAACACACAATAATAGTTTGAAGATTGTGAGCAGCTATTACATATTTGCATCCAGCAATAAAACAGGCGTTCACATGTTAATTCCCTTGCTCTATTGCACAGAACCCTACTTAATTTACTGCAGCACACTTAACAAGCTTTTGATTCAGTCAAATAGATAATATAAGAGAAAGCAATTTGCCTAAAAAAGAAAGGGAAATGTTAAAAGGGTACCTTTTGACCTTGATGAAGACAGTGCATTATGAAAAAATCATTTCCTAAAATAGTATTTAACATTATCTTAACAAGTGCCTATAGGCACTCATTAACCAAACCCATAAAGAAAATGAGGCAAGATGCAAATGATTATGAGTGAAATGCATGGGAATTATTATGTTGAAACTCCAACAGGTATATGCCAACATCAAACCTCAGCCAACAAGCATTCTCCACACACATAGGCTGTTACTTTTGGTTTTTCCCAGAGACATCTACCACCTTACTTCGAAGACAAAAATTTTGTTAACTCATACCCTTCAACCTTTCTCTTTACAGACGTTCAACATTCTTCAAAAAAAAAAAAAAGAAAGAATAATAGGAAAAAAACACATACAGCACATGAAATATACAGTAGAACAACATCAATTAACAACATAATAGGAAATAAGCACACAGCACAGTCAGTACTGGTTGACTGTCAAATGTCTAGACTTCTCAAGCATGTGATTTAATAGCTTAATCAGAAATTCTTTGATGTAAGGAGACATTAAGCCTACTTGACAAAATTTCAAGAGAAGTGGAGAGATACCCAGCCAACGATGTTGAGGCCCTTCTCAATGAATGATGCATCAGTGGGTCTCTTTCCACTTAAGATTTCAAGCACCAAGACCCCAAAACTATAGACATCCGTCTTTTCAGTTGCTCTTCCACTTACCATATACTCTGTTGAAGGAAGCATAAACATACTCAAGATAAATTGAATCTAAAGAGCTTACATTACATGACATATGACTCATCCACTTAAACAAGATCCCAATCACAACTTTGCAAAAGATAAATAAATAAATACTTGACCAGATTAGTAATGCCTGGAATATTTCCTTTGGTTAGGATATAAGTAAAAATTTGCAGTTTTTATTTTCTTAGACACAAATTTAGACATGTCGTACACTAGGGATTGTCAATTAAATGCAGTGTTTCCAAAGACGAATCTGTTTTTGCAATATGAGTTGAGGTGTGAACATCAAGGTCATGGAGCATAAAACCTTGTTTGGCAGCATTTATTTTTAAATCTTTAACAGATCAGAAAAGTTGTAATAAGAATAGTAAAAATCATGCAGAAAACAATTAAAGTTCATGAAAACTATGTAGTTTCTTTTTTGAGAAAAAAAAACCGTAGTTTTAAATGCTTTACGAACATATTTTTTTGTCCAACAGACAGCAGTGTTGGATGTACAGGATCATGATTTGCACCCCCTTGGTGCCTGCACGTGCAGTGTTTTCTTCACTTATGAAACAAAAATAAATAAAAAGGCATAGACACATCCCACTTAAATGTAAAATGGTTAATTGAGTTCCCAGCTAAAAGTGATATAAATAAAGGTTTGGCTAAATTTTGGCTTCTATTAGTTGCTAGGGCCAACCAAAGATTAAAAAAAAAGCATCATGGGACATGCCTGTCATGTTTCAAATAAGCCATTAAAAGCGAGAGAAAAAAGGAATTTTTTTGTGTGAGATCAACTCTCACTTGTCCTATGCCAAATGTTGACAACAGTACGATTATCAAAGCATCTCCAATTAAAAGAGATCAACTTGTTCAAAACTTCAAATGAATGCCCTTAGCATTGATTCCCAGTTTTCTTCCCTCTTTCTCTTTACGTTTCTTATTGCCTCCTTTTCATTCTTGTGCAAATTTACCCAGACATACTAGATGTTTAACTGGAAAATGTGGTTGTTAAATTAAATCAACATCATTAAAAATAATATCACAATATTCTTTCAGTAAAGCTAACTTCATCTCCTTCATAATTCAAGCTTAAAGAGAGCTACGGGCTCCACAATCATAGACAATAAGCCAATATTGAAACCGCATACCTGGAGCCAAATAACCAAAAGTTCCTGCAACAATGGTTGTAATATGAGATTCTTCATCTTCTAAAAGTTTGGCAAGTCCAAAGTCTGATACTCGAGCCTCCAAGTTGCTATCAAGTAAAATGTTGCTGGACTTTATATCACGGTGTATGATCCTAGGAGAACAATCATGATGTAAATAGGCCAACCCTTTTGCTGCTCCCATAATAATGTTCAAGCGTGCTTCCCAGTCCAACTGCTCAGATCGTTCTGTTAAAAGAATCATAAAACAACATCATATCCACAAACAAAGAAATCAACCCATGCAACAAATCAGTAGAATATCAATGGTCCCAAAATTGTGAAGGAATTCCCAACTAATGGTAAAACAAAGAAAGAGAAATGTTTAAGTTCAAGGTTAGTCAGTCAATCCATGAAAAATTACATGTCTTTCAATTTTCTGAAATCTTATGATTAAGTTAAACAAAGAAAAATGTGTAGTTCAAGTTTATGCCAGGCCATTGGCTGCTTTTGGATAAAAATGGTTATGGGAGCCTCACCATGAAGAGCTTCATCAAGGCTACCACCAGCCAGGAAATCATAGATTAACAGCTTTGATGTAGGTGAATTATAATATCCTCGCAGGTTTACAAGGTATCGATGTTTTATGCTTCCAAGAATTTCAAGCTCTCTTTCAAAAAAACGATCAAATCCCTCATTTATCTTCACAATTCGTTTCAAAGCAAACACATTTCCGTCATCCATTGCAAGTTTGTAGACGGTCCCAAAGCCCCCAGTACCTATAATGTGTTCCTCATTCAAAGTTTCCAATTTCTTAATGATGTCTTTTGAAGAGTATGGCAAGTCTCCATGAAACATAAAAATTGATGCCCCTGAAGCAACAAGACCACATTAATAAAGATGTTGAAATCTTATAGAGTAAACATGAAAATTGCAAACAGTTAGATTTTCCAAAATTGAAGATCAGTTGGGAAGAACACCTCCACTGACATCCATGGCCAGAGTGTTGCCCTCATGTTTACCAAACTTCTTATACAGGAAGCAACCCCAAAAACACATGAGAGCCACCAAAAGCAGTGCACCCATGGTTCCTGATGCACTAATGAGAAGCCTTCCAGAGTATTTCTTTTTACCACCTTGATTTTCAGCTATAAAATGAAGATTGAAATACTAACCAAAGTGACCTCCAAAAAAAAAAAAAAGATCCAAGAATAAAGTTGACAAACTTGTTAGGAATTCAGATTTTGTGGACAAAATTTAATTTTTTAATATCCATAATTAACAGTGAAATGAGCACCAAACAACCAGATTTATACATTCCCAGCATATGCAGCTTACCTGAAGTAGGAGATTTGGAATTTGTTGTAGCTCCTCCATGGTCATCTTTGCATGTTATGTTGATTTGCTTTCCACATAAACCACGATTTCCAACAAAACTACCAAAAAAATTTAAAACTGTTTAGTATCATAATAGTATAGCAATCTTCCTTGACTTTTCAAGCTGAAGTGGCCAGCGGAAGACGAAGATTCTAAAAGTGTACAACATAGGTATCAAGTATAAGAGAAACACTTCCTGGAACCCCCCTGAATGATACTTTTGCTGACATAGCAAATAAATAACCAAAGATCTATTGAAAACAGTATAGCAAAATAGCTTATACTTACGAGCTCGCTGTATAGTTGCCAAAGACACCTTGTGAAGGTATAGGCCCAACCAAAAAATTGTTTGACACATTGCTTCAAGATATTCAATAAGATCATCAAAGATGAGCTCATATTCAATAAATTCTGAAAGTAAATCAGTAAAACACCTCTATTTAAAAATTAAAAATTTTGAAGTAAGGGAACTAACCATGTAATGAGCTTATCTAGCTTCCCAATTGAAGGAGGAATAGATCCGCTGAGAGAGTTACTTGAGATATCCCTGTAAATTTGAAAAACAGTGCAAGCATCATTAAGTAATCCAACAGTCTCTTTACCACTCTAGCTCACATTTATTAGCAAGAGAAACAACTTACAGATTCTGAAGGGAAGATAGGTTCCCCAATTCACTTGGAATTAAACCACTCAAGTAATTACCCTGCAAGTATCTGTAAATGGATGCAATTTCAAAATAAATTCTTCAATACCGAATTTACAGAACCCTGAAAACCATACAAGGTACTTCATATTTCCATACACACTAGTTGAACACCACAATGCCATTCCTTCAGAATATAAATACAAAACCTTGGATATCAAGCACAATCAAGCAATATTTAGGCAAAACTAATCAAAAGCAATGGAAAGTTTGTTTTCAGATTTTGCTTTTCCTCTTCACATGAAGAATGACTAGATTTGAGAATATCCAAGTTGGATAAAATATCAAGAAAAAGTCCAAAAACAGAGATTACTCACTTAGCCAAGCTCAGCCTCCCAATAGATATCACTTGGCCTGGTGGTTGGCCTAGTCATTGTACCCATCCAATGAAGGGTGAAGGTCCAAGGTACACATTCCCCCTTGGCCTTTGCCCAAACATACTAAAAAGGATAGCATACAGGTTGATAATTATGAAATTAAACAAGCAATTTTTCTCCATTTCATCAATTTATATGCCACCAGTGCATACATATGACATATGCTACACATATAAGAACAATAGGACCAAAGCAAGACCCACTGTTTGACATGTGGCCCAAAGAGGCCGATTTGTTATTCTCAGTGTATGAGAACAGTAATCCTAGTTAAATCCCTTTCAAATCCATCCATAATTCATAATCCAACAAAAGAAAAGTTATTTTTGAGGGTCGAACTATTGTTTTGCATCAGAAGCACAGGCCACAGCCAAATGATGAACCTCAAAGTGAATGAAAGATTTTATATTTCTTAACATCATATCCTTTAATCCTACCATTTGCAAGATAAACCTATAGAATAGCCAACAAGACTTTTCAAGCAAGAAGAAGCAGTAGATCACTGCACCCACATGTGAGCAGCAATACTTACATTCCCTGCAGCTCTGTGCAATTACCCAGCTCTGAAGGAATGGACCCATAAAAGTTATTGTTATGAAGTATTCTGATTCACATCAAAATTACAGAAAATATCAGCTGTAACCAAATATATTTGAATACAGATCATGCATCAACTATGGAAAAAAATAAAAAAGTCCAGTAATACATACAAAAGCCTCAAGTGCTCCAGCTTCCCCAGGTCAGGTGATACAGGACCACTCAGTTTATGATTGGTAAGGCTCCTGAAGAGAAAACATAGGGGAGAAGAATATGTTAAATGGCACTGTCATATAGACAAAGTTGTCAAAGGGAAGACATATTTGGACATGATCTTCAAAACTAACAAAGTTGTCACTCTCTTGGTTTTGCTATCACATGCCACCCCTTTCCATTTGCATGGATCAGGATCCTCTGGTCTCCACTGAGAAAGCACCCCATCTGAACTAACAATTGCTATCCGGAAGCTTAGAAGTGCCTCTCCTGCATATCAGGAAAATAACTTTCACATTCTATAACCAGATATTCTTATTTCCTGCAAGAAATGTGCCTAATAACTGGCTAGCTAGAGATTCTATAGCCACCCAAAATCTGTTATTATTGAAACTACAATCTAAAAGACGGTATTAGAAAAGGAAAGGAAAAGAAAGAGAAAGGCTAAATGTAAACATGATCACCAGAGTTTTACAAGGTGGAAATTTTCAAAACATAAAATTTCCTAAGTAAGACAAATTAACCCTTATATTCCAACAAAATGAGTATCAACAGAAGGAGAGCATTTGGGAGCCTTTTTAAAATGATAAGAGAATAAGAGGAGAAAAAGAAACTTTTAAACATCAGCTTGAATTATCTGATATGAGATATATATATCACCTACCATCAGGACTGATAGCTCTGATTCTGTTTGTTAGGATAAAAATGAATAGTATGTTAAGCAGCCATGGCCATTTACATTTCATCAGATAGATGCCCATAATGGCTCTGACCAAGCATAATATAGATACTACAAATCATTTGATACGCCAAGCTCGAAAACCCCTCCTTGTTGTAACATATGTTTATCTGGTCTATATCGCCATTTGGCAGCTACAAAAGAAAGAAAAATGATTCCTGGCAAGAAATAGAGAAGCAAGATAAGAATTAAAACTGATAAGGAATCTGAAACAGAAATAATATTGTGCATATCAATCTTCTTGAATCCAATGCAAATTGCTACTCAGACCCTTCCAATTTATGCAAAAAAGCATAAATGAAAACTTACCAAGAATCCCACTCTTAAAAAAAAAAAAAAAAAAAAAACTATTTTATTTTTTTGTTTAAAGAACAGAGAAACTCAAAGCAGCCTCTCATGTAGAAGCAAAGGACAACATAGAGCACCAAAGTCTTACACATTAATACTTGTTGAATGATTGCTAAATCATGAATTTAGAAAAAATAAATAAATCATCTTGGATACCATAGCAGCTTTGATATCTATGATGGACAAGCTAGTCGAAGAGAGTTGCTTATTATTGTGCTACACATTGGGTGACATAAATCTTAATGAATGAACCGATCTGAACAATAAAGCAATTTCATCGAAAATACAACTTAGAGACAAACAGCAGATATTTATAACAAATAGCAGTATTAGACCTCAAAGCCGTTTTCAAGGAAACTGAACCCTTCTGATAAACAACATTTTCATCATCAAAGGGTTTTTTTTTTTTGCATTCCTTATCTAAAATAGGAAGAAATTAGCACTTCGGTCTACAAGCAATTCGTTTCCAAGTCTCCATTAATTTCAAGACATTTCTGCCAATTCAAAGTTGCACATACTAAATAGGAATACAATACAAGTGGTTAATCTAAGAATCAACTTCTACAACCTATATTGCTTAGTTACATTCTCTTTTTCTCAGAATTTGAAACTAAAATAATTGCCTTTAAAATTTGACAAAGCTGACAGAAGAAAAAATTACATTGATAAAGTGACTGAGGTTTAGCAACATAAACCTTAAAAAAAAAAAAAAGAAGAAGGAAAAAAGAATGAAAGAAAGAAAGAAAAGGAACGCCTAAACAAAGCTGGTCGAAATCAATGCACATGAAAACGAAATTGAGAGTCCGACAATCCGCCCTCCTTAACTTAAGCTATTTATATTCCAAGCATGCTAAAAGAAATTGAGCTAAAAGCAAATAGTAAACAATCTGGAACTTAAACATAAACAGAGCTAAGAAAAAAGGAGAAATTGGGAAAACCTTTGAGATTGATTCGATCTGCAGGCGATAAGCTGTAAAGAGAAAACGAACAAAAAAACAAAAAATGGAGAAATAAAATGATTCACTGCTTCTTGTTGTACGACTAATGAGTGCGAGATTGGTTTTATATTTTATTTTTGTTATACTTTTTGAAAGTGAATGTGATTTTAGTTGTGGAAAGAGAGTGTGCGAGAATTAGATGCTTGCATTTTTATTTTTTCTTTTGGTTCATGAGATGCTTGGAATTACAAGGCGAGTTGAGCTGAGCCAACGAGAACGAGGTGCTTCTCACGTGCGACCGTGACCTTCCGTACGTGCCAACCGACGCTTCCTCCTTTCCAGAAACGATTATGAAACGAATAGTGAAGAGACTCGAAGCCTCACTCTGTCACAAGTTGAATCGAAGAAGGCCATGTGGCCCAATTATTTAAGTCATTTAGTAGTCATTTTATATAGTCAATATATATAAATCAACAAATTAATTATGTTGTTAGAAAATTGACAATTGATGTAAAAATGATTACATAACCATTATAAGAAAAAAGTTGTTACAAGAAAAGATACAAATTTACATCCATTTTTTACATTCTAAATTTTTTTTATCTATTTTCTTTTTTTTTTTATCTCTATTTTTTAAATTTCAGCTATTAAAATTTTGAGTTTTCACAAACGAGTTTGAGCTAACAATGGTTCAATTGAGCAATTTCATTTTGGATATCAGAGTCTCAGATCTTGAAAATGTTAGAAAGTACGATAACTAGGTTACAGAGAGACATGAGTAAGATGCAAAAGGAGTTGGAAAGGGTAGAGGCCAAATTTGACATCTCTATCAAGTAACTTAATGATAAGATTGATTCCTTTGTAGAAAAAATGCATGGCATGTGTTGAAAATCATGAACAGTAGGCAAAGTTCACCTCAAAAAGTTGAAATGAGAGATTCAACAGTACCATCGGATAGGAAACATAAATCTATTGTGGGTGATGTGGAAGGTAGTAGGGTCATTATGCATAGACCCTTTCATACTAATAAACCAGAGAAAGTTGCAAGGGTACCAATCAAGTACTCTAAGTTAGAATGCCCAAAATTTGTTGGAGATGATTTTAGGGGATGGTTGTTGAAGATTGAACAATTTGTGGAAGTTGAGCCCTAGGGTAAAATTAAAATACCACTACTTTTAACATTATTTTACTTATTCCGTCAATCGGAAGTAGGGTAAAACCCCTTCTTTTGGACCTAAGGCCAGCCTCAATTGGTTGATCCGAGCGAAAAACATTGTCAGGTGAGGAGTTTCACTGGGGCAGTACATCTGTTAAAAGATAACGTAGGTGTCCAAAGATGAGTTCAACGAGAAACAAAATCTTGTATGGAACAAAAGGGTAAAAGCTCATTTGATTCTAATTTTCAGTACAAATATGAACTGTGAAAGCGTGGCTTATCGATCCTTTAGACCTTCAAAATTTGAAGCTAGAGGTGTTAAAAAAGTTACCACAGGGATAACTGGCTTGTGGCAGCCAAGCGTTTATAGCGACATTGCTTTTTTTTATCCTTCGATGTCTGCTCTTCCTATCATTGTGAAGTAAAATTCATTAAGTGTTGGATTGTTCACCCACCAATAGGGAACGTGAGCTGAGTTTAGACCGTCGTGAGATAGGTTAGTTTTGCCCTATTGATGCAACGTCGCGACAGTAATTTAACCTAGTACGAGAGAAATCGTTGATTCGCATAATTAGTCATCGTGCTTGGTTGAAAAGTTAATGGCATGAAGCTATCGTGCGTTGGATTATGACTGAACGTCTTTAAGTCAAAATTCATGCTAGAAAATGATGTATGCGCCCATCGTCAATTGTCAACCCGCAGTAGGGGCCCATGGCCCTTAAGGGCATGTGTCGTAAGTGTAGCCCGCATGGCAAAGAAGCCACGTTGGCCTCTTTGGAGCTCAATTCCATCGAGCTACGGGTAGAATCTTTTACAGATGACTTAAATACACGATAAGGTATTGTAAGTGGCAGAGTGGCCTTACTGCCATGATCCATTAAGATTTAACCCTTTGTCGCTTCGATTTGTCCCTACCCTACCCTCCTCTTCTTGAGTCCCCTCGTTTCGTTCTTTTCACGTTGCACCCCTCTGAGGTTGGGGATGAATGGTGCCTTTCGTGTGGGCACCTTCTTGGCAGGTACCTAGCACTTAGTGGCTCAGACACCTCTTTAGTAGATGCTAGTGTCACAAGCTCCGATCTCAAACCAAACACCTTACAGCCTTAGACTGGGAATAAACTCTATATGCCTAAGTCAACCTATGAAACTGGGGATGAATGGTGCCATCCGTGAGGGCACTTATCGTAAACTCCATCACCATACGCTGGCCCTCGATATGGGTTATTGCTTCGAACGTTGTTGATAACGTCTGGCCCTTGGCTGGTGCAGCCAATCGTGTCTAACACCATCGCTCTTAGTAGATGCTGGCCCATCGTTGCCTTAGGATATTGCCTCAAAGACCTCCTTGGTAGGTGCCTGGCCCCTCGTTGCCTCGGACACCCATTTGGTAGATGCTAGTGTCATAGGTTCCACTCTAAAACGAAACACCGTATAGCCTTAGACTGAGAATGAACTATGTATGCCTAAGTCAACCAAGGAAACAAGCGTGCAAGTACTAAACCAACCAGAGAGGTAGAATACTTAAGCTAAGGATTGACTAGGTCCCTCTTTGTGTTTGGTGCTAGGTTGTGCACCAAACGCTCGCACTTGGGCCCGAGCCACGCACCATACGCATCATGACCTGGTAGTAAGTTGGTTCGGACACATCCTCATATTTTTATCATGCCAAAGCCATTTTATGGCCTGTGAATTCATATGAGTGTTCGCTAGTGCCTGCACACCATGCGTTAGTGTTTTAAGCCTGGGCCGAGCACCACACGTGCCACGATCGACGGTTGGTGGGTTTAGGCACATCTTTATATTTTTGCCATGTCAATGCCATTTTTATGGCTTATAAATTCATACAATGGTCCCCTAAGGCTTCACGTGAAGTTTAATGACAAAATGACTTGTTTTCTATTTTTTTTATTTTTAAAATTTTTTACGATTTGGAATTTTTTTAAATTTTTTTAGAAGGAGTTTTGGCCCCAAATTTGGTAGACCTGATCCTTGTATTTTTGTTGGCATGTAAAAACAAATTCAGCTAAAAAATCAAAGTTAAAAGATTTGTGATCATTTGAAAAAAGTGTCCCAATTTTAGACACTTGAATGGCTACTGATAGCAAACCTATAAAAGCTAAAATGCTCTTTAAAGGGGTATGAGTTCTTGAGGTTTTGCATACGGGATAGGGGGCCAACATAAGGGCCAAATACTAGCACCCATCGCACATCATATGTGCACACCTCATGTTCCTTTACCCTTAATTGTTGGAACCCTTATGGTGTCAACCAGGTTCTTCGGTGATGCTCTGACGATGGTGCCCCACATAAAAAAATGTGGCACCAGCACATGCTCGAGCCCAACATGTGCACCGTGGTAAAAAATCAAACTCTGGCCAAGGCTTTAACCACTATTAGCATAAGTTAGCGTTTAGTATGGGCATATGCCTCGACCACCATCAGCACATGTTGGGCCTTGGTGTGGGTACTTACCTCAAATTCCATCGACACATGCTGGGCCTCGATGTAGGTGTTATGCCCTAGGTGGTTTCACTAGGCATACCAACATGTGCACCTGAAGTTGAGGCTCTCGTACTGGCTAGAGTTTGCACGCAAGGCCTTAGAGAGAAGGCTAGACCTCCCTCATAGCATGCAGGCCAGCCCGTACGGCCAAAGCTTGGCCCACATGATACCCGCACCAAATCCAAAAGGGCCCAAGAGGAGAGATGGGTAAGGGGATCTTTTAAAAGCGCACAGGTTCAGTAGGAGCCTTCTGGTAGATCTGGTTGACCTTATAATTCAAGAAATAGAATCCTGATTGAATGTAATCTGTGTAATCCTAGATTGATTGTAATTTTTTGATTCTAGAGATTTAGCCATAAGTGTAACTGGAGCCTCAACTATAAATAGACGACTGTTCCACCCTTCTTTATACAATATCATACACTTCTATTTCAGTAATACAAGAGCATATTCCAGTAAACTTTTTTGTTCTCTTGTTTCTCTCAAACTTACGAATTCTATCCTTCCCATTATTCTAGTGTTGGTACGAGGTGATTTTAAGCCTAAGACCGCACGAATTCTAAGTCTAAGGTCAGAGCCTGTGACAGTTGGTATTAGAGCAATTTTGGTTCTACTTATTTGTGTGTGTGCAGGTTGAATCTCAGTTGAGAAGATGGCATCCCAAAGTGATGTGGCTAGCCAACATCCAAATGCTCAAAAGTAAAGGCATGAAAGAGGCAAGAAGGCCAGTTCGAGAGATATTTAATCTACCATGGATGGGAGGCTGGCCAAGGTAGAGGTGACCATAGGCAACCTGAAAGAGAAGCTTGATGATGTGGAAACTCATGTTGAGGCACTGACTCCATGAAGGAGGAACTGAAGGGTGAGTTACAAGCTACTTTCAATGAAGGCCTGGGTGTGATCACCCAAAGGAATAAGACCTTGGAGGCCTAGGTGGAGACTATGTGCATTGGCATAGAGGCCATACGTAAGGTGATGGAGGAGCTCAAAAGCAAGTTCGCTGCGTGCAAGACTACCATTGGGAATGGCATATTTACTGGAGCATCTAAGACTCATGTGGATATCCCCAAGCTCAAAAAGTTCAAAGGGATTAGTGCAGCCCAGGAAGTAGACAACTACTTATGGGGCATGGAGTAGTACTTTCAAGCCAAAGGGCATGCAAGACAATGCTACCAATGTAAGCATCACTACTATGTATCTTACTGATGTGGTCTTATTGTGGTGGAGGCGCAGGTGTGATGATGTGAGGCATGAGAGCGCCAAGATTGGAACTTGGGCAAAGTTTTAAAAAGTGTTCAGGGAGCAATTTTACTTGGAGTATGCCAAAGATGAGGCACAGGCAAAGTTGCATAGGCTGAGCCAGTAAAAGGACATAAAGGAGTATGTCTAAAGATTCTTTAAACTAATGCTTCAGATCTCAGATTTGGGTGAAAAGGACACCCTGTTTGCTTTTATGGATAGGCTGAAGTCGTGGGTGAAGCATGAGTTACAATAGAAGGGAGTTCATGACTTGGCTAAAGCCATGACTATTGTTGAGTCCTTGGTAGAGTTTAAACCACTGAACAAGTTTGAGTCTTTCAAGCCTAAGGGTAAGGGCAAGGACAATAGGGACCAAGAGAAGTAGTCTAAAGGTAAGGATTATGACTGACAGTCCAAAGATGAGGACCGAGATCGTTCAGACAAATATGGTGAGAGGAAACCACCAACAGGCAAGTGAAAGCAAATGGGGACTGAGAACTGCTCGCATGCTACCTATGTGGAGGGAGCCACATAACGTGTAACTACCCACAGAAGGGTAAGTTGGTTACTGTAGACAAAGAGTCTGACAAAGAGCCAGAGACAGGCGTAGAAAAGTTAGGGTCATTGGTGCTCAATGCTATCCAGAGTAAGAAGAGTTGCAAACTAAAGGGCTTGATGTTTACGGATTGACGGTTGTGAATCAGAAGGTGAATGCACTAGTGGATACAAGTTTCTTACACTTGTTTATTTTGGGGATAAAGCTCAGAAGCTTGGACTAAAGGTACAGAAAGAGACTGGTACCATCAAGACGATGAACTTAAAAGAAGTGCCAGCCATTAGAGTAGCGCGGGGAGTGGAGTTACAACTTAGAGACTGAAAGGGCAAGGAAACCATTAAGGTAATACCCTTAGATGATTATAAGTTTATTATTGAATTGGATTTTCTTATTCGGATTAACGCCTTCCTTGTGCCTTTTGCTAATTATATTTACATCCTAGATGCACAGTGCCAATGCTTAGTACCATTGAGGCATGGGTCCAGAGTTGGGTCTAGGGTGGTGTTAGCCATCCAATTTGTCAAGGTAGTGAACAGAGATAAAAACACCTTCTTGGCAGTCTTGAAGTATAAGAAGCCAAAAGAAGAGGAGACTAAGACATTATTGGAGGTGCTAAAGGTACTGGAGTCCTTTAACGATGTGATGCCCGTAAGACTGCCTAGCAAGCTACTACCTAAGAGAGAGGTAGACCATAAGATCGAACTAATGCCTAAGGCCAAGCCACTAACTAGAACCTCTTACCGAATGTCTCCACCAGAGTTGAATGAGTTAAAGAAGTAGCTCAAAGAGTTAGTTGATGCTGGCTTCATCAGGCTATCTAAAGTACTATATGGTGCATCGGTTTTATTCTAGCACAAGCATGATAGGTCATTGCGATTGTGTATAGACTATCGAGCTTTGAACAAGCTGATCATCAAGAACAAATATCCTATCCCACTCATTATGGACTTGTTTGACTAACTTGGGAGCACAAGGTGGTTCACCAAGCTGGATTTGAGGTCGGGCTACTACCAAGTCAAGATCGTAAAAAAGAATGAGCCCATGACAACATGTGTCACTCGATATGATTCATATGAGTTCTTGATAATGCCATTTGGACTCACGAATGCCCCAACAACATTCTGCACCCTTATGAACAAGGTACTTTAATCGTTCCTTAATCGATTTATTATAGTTTATATGGATGACATTATAATCTACAGCCAGACATTGAGAGAGCATGTAGACCACTTGAGACAGGTGTTTAAGGTGTTATGGACGTATAAGCTATTTATCAAGAAAGAAAGTGTTGGTTTGCCCAACAGGAGATCCCATTCTTAGGCCACATAGTGGGAGGTGGCAGGATACGCATGGATGAAGGTAAAGTGCCTGCCATCTTGAAGTGGGAACCATCAGCCAAGGTCACTGAGTTGAGGTCATTCATTGGGTTGGTCAACTACTATAGGTGCTTCATCAAAGGTCACTTAACCATAGTCACACCATTGACTAACTTGCTCAAGAAAGGGAGAGCATGGGAGTGGAGTGCAGAGTGCCAAGAAGCCTTTGTTCGGTTGAAGCAGGTTGTGATTGAGGAACCAATCTTGGCCTTGCTAGACCATGCCAAGTTGTATGAGGTGCATATGAACATATTAGACTATGTAATAGGGGTGTGTTAATGTAAGAGAGACATCCAGTTACATTTGAGAATAGGAAGCTGAACAAGATCGAGCATAAGTACACGATCTAAAAAAAAAGATGACTACAGTGGTGCACTGCTTGCGCACTTAACATTATTACCTATTGGGGTTGAGGTTCATGATTAGGATGGACAATATGGTGACCAGCTACTTCTAGTCATAAAATAAGCTATCTTTCAAGTAGACGAGATGGTAAGATTTTCTTATGAAATTTGATTTCGAGGTGAAGTATAAGCCAGGACAGGTGAACCTAATGGCAGACGCCCTGAGTAGAAAGACTAACCTTGCTGCCATTAGCCAACTAGAAGGGTCTTTAGTGCCACGTATCAAAGAAAGGCTTGCGCACAATCCTACAGCCTAAGCTCTCATAGAGTATACCTAGCAAGGTAAGACCAGGCGATTTTGGTTGCATGATGGTTTGTTATACACCAGGGGTAATAGACTATTTGTGTTGCAACATGGAAAGCTCCGTAAAGAAGTTATGCATGAGTACCATGATTCAAGGTGGGCTAGAATCCAGGGGTGAGCCACACCTTGGCATTACTAGAGGATAGGTATTACTAACAGCACATAAGGGACGATATAGAGGCTTATATGAAGACTTGTCTTGTGTGCCAACAAGATAAAGTGGAGCTTAAAAAACCAGACAATTTTTTAGAGCCATTGCCAGTGCCAGAACGACTATGGGAGAGTGTTTCTCTAGACTTTATAATCAGTTTAACCAAGGCAGAAGGGTTCGAAAGCATCATGATAGTGGTGGATAAGTTTTTCAAGTATGGGATTTTCATTCTGGCAATCAAAGAGTGCCCAGTCAAGGAGGTAGCTCGATTGTTCCTAAAGAATGTGGTAAGTACTGGGGAGTGTCGAGGACTATTGTTAGTAATTGAGACGACCATTTCACGGGTAGGTTTTGGATTGAGTTTGTCAAGCTGTTGGGTCAGACTTAAACTTTTCTACCAACATGCATCCGTAGATCGATGGGTAGACTGAGTGTGTGAATGGGCTATTGAAGGTCTACTTTAAGCACTATGTGAGTGCCATGTAAAAAGATTAGCCAAAGCTATTAGATGTAGCCCAATTTTCTTATAACATACAAAGGAACAAGGTAACAAACTAGAGTCTGTTCGAGGTGGTAACAGGTCAGCAACCGCTAACACCTGGTTCGATTGCTGTAGGTTATACAAAGCCAAATCCAATAGCATACAAGTTTGCCAAGGCTTGGCAGAAGCAAGCTGACTTGGCTAGAGTCTGTCTTCATAAGGCGACAAAGAGGTCGAAGAAGTGAACAAACCAGAATAGGTGAGAAATGCAGTTCCAAGTAAGAGACTTGGTGTTGGTGAAGCTGCATCCCATTGTGTGCCATAAGAGGTTGCACAAAAGCCTAGTCTGGAGGTATAAGGGACCTTTTTGAGTAGTCAAGAGGGTAAGCAAGGTTGCCTACAAGTTGGATATGTAACCCAAGCTGAGGGTACACCCGATGTTCTATGTTAGCATGCTCAAGCTGTTCCATGAGGATGAGAAAGATCTAGAACGGGTAGAATCAAGGCATACGCCATTGAGAGCTAGGGCCTCATATAAGAATGAGGTCCACAGCATCATAGGTGATTGAGAAGTAAAGCAAAAGAACTACCAACTAAGACAAGAGTACTTGGAGTGTTGGAAGGGACTTTCAGACAGTGAGGTGAGTAGGGAACCAGTAAAAGACTTATGACAATTTTAAGACCAGATTAGGTAGTACTATACAGAAGACACAACGAGGGTGTTGTGAAATCAGATGAGAGAGATTGTCATGCCTTGGTCGGGTGTGCCAGGCATACTGACATGCGCACTTGAGATTGAGGCTCGTGCACTAAGAGCACTAGAGGGAGTTTATGTGCAAAGCCTTAGAGAGAAGGCCAAACCACCCACACAGCATGCAGCCAGCCTGTACAGCCAAGGCTTGGCCCATATGATGCCCGCACAACATCAAAAGGGCCCAAGAGGAGAGATAAGCAAAAAGATCTTTTAAAAACGCACAAGATCAATAGAAGCCTTCAGATAGATATGATTGACCCTATAATCTAAGAAATAAAATTTTGATTGAATGTAATATGTGTAATCCTAGATTGATTGTAATTATTTGATTCTAGAGATTTAGCCATAAGTGTAGCTGAAGCCTCAACTATAAATAGAGGGCTACTCCACCCTCATTTGTACAACATCATACACTTCTATTTCAGTAATATAAGAGCATATTCCAGTAAACTTTCTTATTCTCATGTTTCTCTCAAACTTACGCATTCTATCTTTTTCATTGTTTAGTACCTGTATGCTTGTGTTTTAGGTTGATTGAGGCTAGAATGAGGTGATTTCAAGTCTAAGGCCGTATAGATTTTGAGTCTAAGGTCAGAGCCTGTGACATAGGCATTTGCTTCTACCAATATTAGTGTATACCAACCCTTGGTACGAGCACATGCCTCTATCACCATCGGTACATGTCGACCCTTGGTGCAGGCAGTTGCCTCAACCAACATCGGCACATGCTGACTTTTGGTGTGAGCAATTGTCTAGACCACCCTCGGCCCATGCTAGGCCTTGGTACGAGAATTTACCTTGACCACAATCGACACATGCTGACCATTGATGCGAACAGTTGCCTTAACCACCGTTGGAGCATGTTGGGCCTTGGTGCGGGCACTTGCCTCGACCACCATCGACGTATGTTGGCCCTTGGTACAGGCACATGTCTCAACCACCATCAGTGCATACTGGGCCTTGGTACTGGCAGTTGCTTCGACCACTATCGACGTATAAAGGCCTTTGGTTTAGGCATATGTCTCGAGCATCATTGGGGCATGCTGGCCCTTGGTGGGGTGTCACGAGCTCCAATCTTAGACTCAAAATCCGTGTGGCTTTAGGCTTGGAATCACCTCATTCTAACCTAAGTCAACCTAAAACACAAGCGTACGAGCACTAGAATAATGAGAAGGATGGAATGCGCAAGTTTGAGAGAAATAGAAGAACAAAAAAGTTTGTTGGAATATACTCTTATATTACTAAAACAAAACTATATGATGATATACAAAGGAGGGTGGAACAGCCCCCTATTTATAGTTAAAGCTCTAGCTACACTTATGGTTAAATTCTTAGAATCAAAGAATTACAATCAATCTAGGATTACATAGATTACATTCAATCAGGATTCTGTTTCTTAAATTATAAGGTCAATCAGATCTGCCACAAGGCTCCTGCAAATCTTATATGCTTTTAAAAGATCCCTTTACACATCTCCCCTATTGGGCCTATTTAAATGTGGTGTGGGCATCATGTGGGCCAAACCTTAGCCATACGGGCGGTTTGGCCTTCTCTCCAAGGCTTTGCATGAAAATCTTGTCAGTGTTCTTGGTAGGTGAGCCTTAAACTCAGGTACGCTTATTGGTGTGCTTGGTGTGCTTGGTGCCCCTATCTAGGGCATGTCATTCCCCCCACCTGATTGCATAACACCCTTGTTATGTCCTCTGTATGGTACTGATTGATCTTGTCCCGAAACTACCATAAGTCTTCTATTGGTTCCCAACTTGCCTTACTATCTGGAAGTCCTTTCCAGTTCACCAAGTATTCTTGTCTTGGTTGGTAATTCTTCTGCTTCACTTTTCGATTAGCTATGATGCTATAAATCTCTTTTCATATGAAACCCTAGCTCCCAATGGTGCATGCTTTGACTCTGCCCTCCTGGATCTCCCTCATCTTCATGGAACAACTTGAGCATGCTAACATGGAACATCGGGTGTACCCTATCCTAATGGTTTTGGGACCGTCGACATAAAAAATTTTAAAATCGAGAAAAATAAAAGAGAGGAGTCACCACCAATTTTTTTTAGGGTGTGATTGGTCACTTAAAAGTTTATCTTTTTAATAAAACTATAAAA